>OY728128.1:1999037865-2001437865 GCA_963277665.1 Viscum album | reverse complement strand
TCTTTAAAAGGAGGTAAAGTATGTTTCAAAAAGAAAAGAAACATAAAAAATATGTCACTGAATCAATCCATCTCCCTCTTAGGATACATGGATATAAATTAGTAAAATTATGTCTAGAGAATAATGTTTATTATATTTCTGATATTAAATAAAATTCAACATAGATTTTTTTTACCCTTTGTCTGGAACACTCGATCCATCTTTCATAATGGAATTGGGTGATGTGGCCTAAAGTCCATGATTAGCATCTATCAACATGTCGGGGCACAATAGAGATAACTTAATGTCATGATATAAATAACCTCATACGAATGAATATGGTGTTATAGATTCCCTTTATCTATGTATCTTGTCAATAAATTTGAATACATGGGTCATCAATAAATATGATATATCTGTATATTTATTTTTATACCTAAAACAAATTCATTAATAAAACACATGTCCATGGACTTAATCAGATTGTTTCATATCAATCAAAGAGCCATAGATATTATCCATTGGTATTAGAAAAGACATATCAATTCCTGATATTCAGTAATTGCATATCACTCCTGACACACCAAACATATCATTCTTTTATGTGAGCATATGTCTTAATGATTTTAACCAATAAAAAAATTCATGATTAATGATAAACATTATTAAAAATCTCAAGTCTAAGGACTAATATGAACATCCACAAATAAGAATATCCAATGACACATATAACATGTTGAATTATAATTATTGGGTCTTTAAAGATAGATATAAATCGTGAATATTAAAAATTATGAAACATAATGACAAGAAGATTCATCCTCTAATAAGAATTCATTGCATAAAATTCCCAATATATAATAATTCTAGTCAAATAATGTCGTCTAGAACAAAGGAAAGATGTTTTAAAATATTTTCATAGTACTATATGGTTATCATAGTAGGGAACATTTATAACCTTTAAAGGTGTTAGATACTCTTAGGAAATTGTCACAGTAATTTTAACAGGATGAACAATCATTATATGATAATATAATTATTAATATTTATGTATTTTTATATATAATTAATCAAAATTATAATGTTTGTTTTAAGACCCCAACTCCAACATCACATTATTATGGATTTTATTAACTACAATTTATTTCATCTAACATAGATATTGATTATATCTACCTATGAAGATCAATGAATAATATGTAATTCCCCAACCAAAACCAGTAGGCCTTATTCAGAGTGTCATAATACCTTATACTTTCCACCTTGTATGCAAGATATTTATAACTAGTAGTGAGGGTCTGAATGTCATTATTGGGGAGACTATACACTAATTATCCTGTCATATCCATAGAAAAAAATAAAAAATTAACATAATAATCATAGAAACATGTGGAGACTATGATGATGTCATCCCATACAAAAAAAGTAAATAGGCTCTTAGTGTTTCTGTTTAAACCAATGAATATGTTTAGGTAGATAAATTTATATATAAAGGTTTTTCAATCCTCCAAAGTCAAAACACCCATAGTATTACATGATTAATATTTTTGAATAAATTAAATTTATATTATATATTGAATTATATGGACCACTGTGTTATTCATGTGCTACATGCAACACGAGGTTACCATATTTTTATACATGACACAAAGTTTTAACAAAACCCTGATATATTATTAATATTGTTATTTAAATGAATCTCTTATAATGTAACAATTAAATATATATTTATGAATTGCAATAAATTATTATTTAATAAGAATTAAATTTTTTTTGCATAAAGAAAACATATTGGTAAAGAAATACTAATTTTTTTGTAAAGTCTTTATATGTTTTGAAAATATTATTTTCTATAAAAAGTTTTTTATTTATTTTTGTGAGAATTTAAAAAAAAATTAATTTTTCATACTATTGTAAAATTAATTTTATAAATAAAAACTTATTTTTAAAATCACAATGTCAAAATTTTATTTGGGGGGGGGGGTTGGGGATCTATCTAAATAACATTTTTTTATAAATACTGAAAATATTGAATTTTAATTGTAAACTGAATTTTAGTTTAATTTATTTATAGAGTAATATTATAATTAAATTTTTTTTCATGTAACATTAGTTCAATTTAAGAAAAATATTTCAATTTATGTTTTTTCAATCAATTTAATATTAAATATTGATATAAAAAACTGTGTAAATGTTAGAACATTTTCCCATTAAAAATCAATTTTCTCATAGCAATTGTATGATTAATTTTTAAATTAAATTTTTATAATTCAATAAATGTAGTTTGAAAAAATATATTTCATATTTTCATTCATCATATTTTATATTATATAATATTTTCAACATAATACTTTACCAAAATAAAATGTAAAATAGTAAAAAACTATTTATTGTGGTAAAGTTAAAAATGGTTTTTCCATGGATTAAAATAAAATGATAATGGTTAAAATTAACCCAAGAATTTTCAAAAACCCATTTATAGCCATATTTACACCTTATAAATAATAGGAAAAATAATTTTTTATTATTTAATCCTAGTGACATGAATGAAGTGTATATGGAATTCTCTATTTTCCAAAATTCGGAAGTGTGCCACTAACCTCACTTATAAATGACCACCCCATCATTTCTCTTTATCACAAATTAAAAAAAAATTAAATAAATACAAAAATACCTTTCTAAAATACCTTATATAATATTAGAATTACCTACAGACATCTGTAATTCCATCAAATGTTATATGAAATCATTGTTCTTTTGTTTGGAAGACTGTCACCTCACAAACTTATTTCATTCAATATCTAATTACCACCTCTCGTGATGGTTTATCTTGATGTATTAAATATTTCAATATTATATTTATCTTATTATTATTATTTTTGTGTTATTATACCACCCATACCTTCATACTCTCCATTTCTCGGCAATATGATAACCGCACTCATGCGTACGATGAACTACAACCTCTAGAAGTTATTTGATTCATTCACGCATTACATGGAATGTTATAAAGATGATTCTAATGATAATATGTTATATATTTGTCACAAATATCATTTTTAAATGATAATATATAATTTAACTTTATTTTACTCAATCCAACAAGAAAATATAAATTGAGTTCATTCATATGTGCGGCTTATCATCTCCATGAACAGTGTATTTGATTTTCTATCAAAAATGGATTTAGATTACCCTAAATATATAAATAATAAATATATATGTTATTTATATAATGTTTATAATTATTTATATTATTAAATCATTATGTATATAAGAGGACCAAAAATAACAAATCGAAACATATTAAGAGAACAATGTAGTTATTACTCAAAACATAACATTAAAATTGAATTGTTAATAATTGAGTAGTAAAAGGTCATAATAAAAGCATATATAGTATGATAAATATATAAATATTTTTTTTATAATATATTTATAATGAATCTATATTAATTATACAGTAGTTTTGAATATTTACTATAGAATTCAAGAATTAATGTAAGGGATTTCCATCTCACATTTATTTTTTACGAGAGTGATGACATATTCACCACATGTTAATTTTATATGGTGAATATAATTCCATTGAATTTATTTTATGAAATTTATAATAAAATTATTGGTATTTACATATCCATTTTTGTATATATATTTCATTGGGTTTATGTTTCAAAATATTGGAAAGCAGTGATGGATTGTTTTTCCAATTTTTCTTCTGTGAGACATTTTTATGGTTTGAAACAATATTCCTTTTAATGTTTTATATAAAACCCCAATAAAATCTAATATTATGAATTTAATTATCCTCGTTATATTTTATGTTTCATTTAATTATATTCCTTCATGGGGACTACATTTTAATTGTACAAAAGTTGTGTATATTTTATGATAAGATCTTATCAACAATTGAGATTTTTTATGATTATGTTTCCGATAATAAAATAATATGACACCACTCTCAAGAATCGAATTTATTTTATTATAATTTGGTTAATTCTTGAGAATATATTTTTTCCTTCATTTTCCTCTCTATATATAGCAAAGTTTTTAAAAAACATTTTTTAGAAAATTCTTTTTTTCTCTTTTCGTTCAGAATCCACATTTATTTTAACACCATGTTTCTTTAAAATGTATTTAAAAAGTTTTAAACATTATTTCAAATGAAATATTAAATAAAATTTTCCCCAAGATTATCTTGTTTTGAAAATGTTTTAAAATAATATTCGCATCATTTTCTAAAAAAATTGCGTTTTTGTTTTACATATAATATGAGAAGAATAGTTGTCTTCAACATAGACGGTATGAACAATATTTCATAAAGTCAAGAACAGTCAATGATATCATGATTTCTTGGAAATTTTTCAAAATAGTTTTTTAAGAAAATTATTTCGTTAATATTAGAGAAAATTATAGATTCTAAATAAATAATTTTAAAATGAAAATTAATTTGAAAATGTATTATGTTATAAAAAAATGTTTTTAATGTGGAAATGATATTTTCATTAATAAATAATTTAAATTATTTTTTAATATTATTTTAGAATTTTTAATTTTTTATATTCTAGGAAAATTATTTTCAAATTATTTTATGCATACTAGTTTAAAAAATTGAACTTTAGAGATATGTCAGTTTGATCAAGAAATGTTCCATGTGATTATTCTTTCGAAACATTTCCTTCTAAGATTAAATCAATTGATATTAACTATTCCTTTCTTGGGATATGATCTAAGGGTACCATTATGATTCTTTCATTGAATGGTTTAGATTTATGGTTCAATGATGTTTCTGAAAACTATTTCTCTTCCACATGTTACAACATGAGAAAATTATTATGAAACCATCTTCTTTTTACATGGGTTATGCTATGATAAAATGAAAAAATGATGATTTTATTTTGGAAAAATTCAATTTTATACAGGTTAATATTTGATGAAATAATAATGAAACCCATTTCATTTCATGGGTTATGATATGGTGAATGTTTTATAATCTAATGGATTACATATATATAGTTTTTATTATAGGTCTAATGGGACCTATATCTCCCTATAATGCATTGAGTAAAGATCTATATCTCATTTGATATACTAGAGTAGAATGGGGATTCACCCCGATTTAGTATGGTACATTCTACTATGATGGTATTAGGACTGCACCATGACTAATGTTATGGTTTGGGGATTGAACCCATTCCACTATAATAGACTTTGGAATGAGGGTTTACTAATATAAAAATGATATCCAGTACATAGGTGTATGCCAAAAATACATGTCTTATTCCAATGGTATAATTTCATCGATCATGTTCTTTGATTCCCATATGATTCATGTCTTATAAAGAGGAAATATTTATTCCATGATTAAACATTGGGATATTTTATTTAAAGGATATGGTTTTCAAAGATTATGTTCATGTTATCAGACACATATATTCATGTTATCCTTACATATCTCCAGTTTTACCCTTTCTTAACAAATAATATCAACCTTTATTATGTATGAAATACCAAGGATGTAAAGAAATTTATTTTGTTGGATATGTCTATTAATTGAGTTTATTATAAAGATCATATAATGAAATGATGTAGTTTACATATGGACCAGTTGTTTATTCTTCCAAGTTTTTAATGACTCTAAAATATTATGGTCCTCTGGTGTCTGTTAGTTTAATTTAATGAATATTCATCAAAAAAGATTTAATATCCATGTATGATAAACTAGAGTCACTATAGATTCCATCTTGATATGCGACCATCTCCATGAACCATTTCTCTTTTAATAGCCACATGCACATTTCCCTTATATGGAACCCTATACATAAATTATACACATTCATACATATTCAAATACATAGTGTGATTAATAAAACTCATTAAAACACTACCATTCCATCGTTAAAATTGTTAATAGTAATAAAATGTGTATTCAATGATATAAATAAATATTAATTCCACCATAAAAAATGCACAGTCACATACCAAGCAGTCATGAAATAATCAAGAGACTATAAAACCTTGATCATACCTACATCAACTCCATGATGAAAGGATAAATGATGATATTTCAAAAATGATTTAGAACTATCTGAAATACTCCAAATCAAATATCTCGGTATTCTAAAGGCATTGAGTAAGATCATATATCCAGACAGTGGTATCATTGTTTCGTCTTATGTCAAACCACCATGCCACCATACCCTATCAAGGCCCAAGGTTGGGCCTCTGGTTCATCATGAACCTAATTTTTTATCCATAGGTAAGGCCTATATAACTTTATTCCTCTACCACGTACTCAGTTCCATCATCTTCATAGTCGCAATCCATGTTCACTGCCCCTATAAGGGATATTTATGTCAGGATGGTACACCTCTCCCAATTACTAAGAACAAACCTCCAAAGGCATAATAAATAAAATAAGAGGATAAAGAATAAAATTAATGCATAGAATATAATCATGTGAAAATAATAGAAACATATAACAATATGTGATCAACATAAATCTTGGTATCAATCTACATTATCAATACTCATGGAGTCAAGCATCACAAAAGGGTCTCAAATGATAAACACACACCCAAATTTTAACATATTAAAAAATAGATGAAAAACATGAATGAAAAAGAAAAATACTATGGAATCTAGATCTCTTCCCAAGAACTAAAATAACCGGTATCGCATAAAAATGAAATGGTTTCTTGTGAAAGACATAAGAAGGAAGAATTAAAGGGGTATAAAAAAACTTACCCCATGAAAACCACCATTAATGATATCATATGACTCTGGTTGAAGAGAATCATCAACATATAACATGAGATAGTTTCCAAGAAATAATTCACTAAGAGTTTTACCACATAAATTTTGTATAATGAAAACGGTAATAAAGAAGATATAATATCCCTAAACATTGATTAGACCCCCAATACCACACGATATAAGATGTACATAACTATAAAAGTTGAATTTAAGGATTTTTCAAATAAGGACATGAAGGATTCGTCTAAACCAAGAAGGACTCACTGGGTTCTCCATTGAATAGACCCAAAACATAATCATCATCAAGGGAAGTTGATGAAAAGCCATAGATCGATTATAGGGATAAAAATATTAACCCCAAAAAATCTAGTATTAGAATAGGATCATACTATCAATAATAATTCTTCAAAGAAACATCCCAAAACACTCAACACTGATAAGGGAGGTGAATCATGAGGTTTAATTGATGTAAAACGTGTGAACAAGGGTATTAATCACTCCCCCAACACACCCAAACACTATTTGGTAACAAAAAAGGAACATTAAAGGGGATCTATGATGGCAGGAGAGTTTTTTTATCCCTTATAAATACATTTGACCATTTCTAGGACCCAAATAATAGCTTGGCCATGGATGTTCTATCTTTGAATGTTTCCCTGAAACAGATATCACATATAATATATTTCTACTCCATAAAGAATTTACCCTCTCTATGGCCTTAAAAATATACATGTTGAATTTTCCTAGGTCTTGGATTACAAATATTCCCACTAAGAACCCCAAATTGTTCATCCATTTCATCCTTTCCTCATTTTTCATAATAAACACACACCCGGGCCCCCATAGCATACACCATGATATGGTGTTTCCCATTTGGGGAAATAAAAAACCAAAACTCCCCCTTAAACCTCTACAAGATACTGAAAGATTAGAATAATATAATCAAACATGTATAAAACAAAGAACACAAAGGGGAATGAGGGAAACAAGGCTTTTAATAGTTGGAAAAAAGCTCTATGACTTTATAACATTATCCTCCAAGGACATATCATCCTTGATATGTGTCTCTATACGTCATGTTTGATGAAATTAGGCCACTATGTGTGAAAAATTGTATATCACCCCGAATAATAATTCAATATATATACATTAACCCACATGATATGGAAAAATGTTATCGTTCCCCCTAAATGTATTTTTTCACTTCGATCTACAATATGCAATGTGGACTACATGAAATATTTCTGAAGCTCCAAATCAACATCCTCAAAGTCAATGACATGTGTTTGATTAGGAGTGTAACTCTGGAAAAGAGATACATGAAGCTTATCATGCATACATCAGTGGAGAAATGGAAGATCCATATGGTACACCACTTTTCAAACATACTCAGTGATATCAAAGGGTTTAACATTCCTTAGGGATATATTTCCATTCATCATTAAATATATGTGTACTAACCAGGGATTTAGTCTTAGAAAAATTGTGTCAGCTAAAAAATGCAAAAGGTCTCCTCTTGTGGTCACCATAAAAATTATTCTTATTTTGATCTATGATAAACCACTTCTAAATAAACTTATCTCATTAATATGTCTTTGAAACCACATAGGGACCCTTATCCATTGATTCGTCAACCTCATACAAATAGAGTTTTAAAAAATATGGACTAAAACAAATAGGTTCAAAATGTTCCTTCTAAATCAAATACTGATAACTACTTTTTATGTAAACCCAACCTAGTATAGGTTATCATCCCATTCCCCTTAAAAGTCTAGGACATAATCCCAATTTAGATTCTTTAATATTTAGATCATAGGCTCTAAAGAACAATTGATATGGGGATGGTATACTATGATAAATATCAATTTAGTCAATAAGGCCTTATACTAGAATCACTAAAAATGACGTGAAATGTTTGTCTCTATAAGATTTGATGTTTAAGTGAACTACATGCTAGAGATCTATCTCACGGATATATGGTTTTCCCAACACATCTACTAAGAAAGTCTCATGGATTGGAAATAAAAAAAAATTATAGTAAATAAAAATCTCCAGAACATCATCACATATCCTTGAGGTCATAGGAAAATCCATCACAAATTCCATCATGAAATCCTCCCACTTCTACAATGAAAAAAAGACGTTTTTGGTGTAAACCATGAGGATAACAGTGCCAAGACATTATCCTCTGGTTGGTAAGGCATTGGGAAATCAATCTATCAATGTCCATATTAATCCTTGGTCAATAGAACTATTGTCAACATTCTAGAAAATATTTTTTTTCACTATGACTCAACAAACACATCGATGTATGTAATTCTATCATCAATGTTTCCTTGGTGAATGAAAATACTACAACTATATCATGTACTCAGATTTTATCATAATTTTCCAATGACAATATGCGTATTGGATTACCACCTGCTACTCATTCCCTTTTCTAAACACACTCTAAGGTGGATTTAAGTACATCCTTAAACCAATATACTGGATAATTTATGATCATTAAAGGATTAAACATAATCGATCCACTTTACACCAATGTATCAATGAAAATAATCTCATCAAGATACATTGTTCCTTCAATATGCTTTCACCAATATATTTAGCTACTCGCATCTTATCTTAAGGTTATTTAGAATTACATTATAATTTCTTGGTGAATAGGATATATGAAATTCAAGATTATATTGGTAAACCACCTAGTGCCTCATCCACATATGTAATTCCCTCTGCATGATGATATAGCAATGGATTTTATAGTCAGTGCAGACAACAGACATCTTACTAAAGAGGTAGTTCTTCCAACCCTTCAAAGCAAGGACCACCACTACTATCTCCAATTCATGGGTAAGATATATTCACTCATGGGTTCATAGTTGTCATGTCCCATAGGATACTTACCAATCCCTCTATATCAACACTACCCCTAAACCAACTCATGATGTATCGTTGTATACAACATATCTAATCCCTTGATCAATATAGTTCAATATCGGGTTTATAGTTAAAATTCTCTTCAGGTCAAGAAATGCCTCTTCACATGGTTCAGGTCACTATAACCTAACTCGATTCATCATCATCATGGTTCTGGGTACTAATAAATAAGTCCACTCCCAGATAAAATGATGATAGTACCAAAAAAAACCTATAATTATCATAACCTTGAACATGCACTGAGGATATTTTAAGGACATCACTACAAAAAATTTATATGGGTCCAAGGATATAATCATATTAGTAAACACATTCCCCAATAATTTCACCACCTGAATATAAAAGTTATACTTCAATAGAATAGGATTATTTTGATGTTATCAAATCATACTTGGTACTATATGGATCTTTCTATAACGTTTCAGTAGGTTCAGTGAGTATATGAGGATGACGTCAATGAACATCATGATTAACTAGTCAATATATGGGTGGAATATATTTTTCATGAGATCCGTGAACACATACATCACATTATTAAATCAAATTAGAATCACTATGTACTTTTATATCCCATAACTTCTCTGAAACACTGTTTTTGGTATGTCCACTACTCAAACCCAAAACTGGTGATATCCAAATAAAATATCAATATTAAATAACCACCTATATCTTTATAATTGATCAATGAGATCATCATCGCTCGATAAGGGGTATTTATTTTTCACCATAACTTGTTTTTTCTTATACTCATCTACATTTTCATGAGTAATATTATCTTATTTCTTGGGGTTTAAAAAAAGTGGTCCCTATGGTGAAGTACTCATTTTGATAAATCCCTTGTATTACAAGTCCTTGACCACTATTTTGAGTATCTTCAATTCCACTGGTTTCATATGATAAGGGGATATGTAAATTGGTTTCATGCCTATCATGAGTTCCATATCGTTCTCAACTCCTCTATCATTGCAATTATTTGATGGTTCCAAAAAAGCTGTCCTAATAGAAATACACACCTAGAGGAACAGATGTAAGGTCCAACATTAATCCTATTGAAATATTCAGAACGGAAAATATATTTCTTGATAATCCCAATATGGCTCAATTATGGGCATACTCTACCTTCTCTTGACTCCCTCTTTCTGATCATCAAGAATTTTTACCCCATAGGCAATGTAAACAACACTAATTTCCGATAGCCATCAATGTGATGTCGGAAGTTGGTCAACCAATCCATACCAATAATCCCTTTTATTCTTTTTATCTGAAAAATCATGAATTCCCATATATTTCCATAATAAAAAATTATTACAGGACAATATAGCAATCATTGAAGTCACTTCACTATCATTCCCAACAGTGTATCAAGGGAATGTAACTAAGAATGTAAGTCAACTAGAAATTCGTGTAAAGAAAAAACATTTAAAGACAAGATTTAACAAAGAGAATTGAATTGAAATAGTTAATTATAAAATGTATAAGTGATCAAGATCAGGCCTTGAATAGTAATTTGTCTCTCAACACCATCTTTTGAATTTGGTTCCACAACATATACTCATATTGCCAAATCTATGTACCCTTATCCTTGAGGTACATGAATCTTTTAATTAATCATCATCTAATCATACTACTAAGGGACTCAGTCAAATACCTAGTTCCATGAATACATCTACCTAAATTCCATATGGAATATTGACCTCAAATCTCTGTCTTAAAATTAATAATTGTTAGCCAATCTTTTCAAATTTCCAAAACATGCTCTGAGTGATTGTTCATACCCTACAGAAATATGGAAATGTTCTCCAGTGGATGAACTATGTGTCCCCTACAAAGGGGGTAAAACATCATTATTTTCTACAGCTTCGTACAACTGCTCTACTACATATACATGGACTGCATCTTAATACTATTAGAAAAGAGACTAATCATAGTATAAGGAATCCCACATTCTTGAAAACTAAAGGGTAGAGGACTACCAACTACCCAAACATCCTCAATGACCTCCTCGATATTCTATGCCTTACAAAGAACCTCTTGGTATGTCACTAGGTTGAATCTATAATCCCTCAATTTGATGTTAGGAAGTCTAATCACAAAATTGCTAGACTTATGTGCCTTTTTTCTAGCCAAGAGTTGATCAAATAAACATGTCATAGTAAAATGAGAAGATCATATAGAGATAGACCCTGCTATAACCCCATTAACTCTTACAGTTAGTCCAAATTTAATGTATCCAGGGAGAACTCCCTAGACAACATTTTCTTGAATGTCTCGTATGTGAGACCCTTGTGACATCCTATCTGTCCCATTACACCTCATAACCACCAAGATGGTCTAGGTTGGATGAATGTTTTCAGTTTCACCTTCCTATCCTAAGGTAGGTTAATAAGTTAGAGGACACCCTCAATGAATTCTACCTAATAATCAACAACTTGTGTTTTACTGGTGCCTTGAAAGGTTTGTTTATGTTGTATTTGGATGATTTAGTGATAGACGACCAAGGACCATGGTGCCCCTTAACCCTAAGAATGAATAAGGCGAATGGCTCTTGTCTAAGGTGGGACTTCATCTTTTGAAACCAAAGTAGGTGTGGGAGAGTTCTCTTGTGGAACCCTCTTCCAATATAGGCGATGGAATATAGGAATTATCACTAATGGGAGAACCACATCCCACGTTACCTAGAGGCCCCATCAGTCTCCTTTTAGGGAAAATGTTTTGTAATTTGAAGAATAAATCTATAAAAATTGATCTATTAAGAAAGATCACAATTAATATATTATATAATAATATGGTTTCCCTATGAGTCTACCCACAACCCTTGGAATATCCTTCCGAGCACTAACCAAGGTTCTCCATCCCTATACATTAGTCTCAGTCATATATATATATATATATATATTACATAACAACATGCACCAGTTTTAATATCTTACTATAGAATATATAAATCATAATAGTAAGGGAAAAAAATATATCTACCAATAGAGAATAATTTTCTACCCTGAAAAAATAGTATAAATCAGGACACTAAATTAAATAACTACTATGCAATATAATAACTAGTGTATAAATGAAATGTGATACGACGCTCCCACACATGATGCATGAATGCACCTAATACTATAATAGAAGTCATTTTAATGGAAATTGGGATCTTTGTTGCACATTAACTGGCCAGACATGTGGGAACTCCCATACACAAGACCCATACAACCAATCTCTCTTCTACCATGTCCAAGGTTATTCAATACAAAATAAATGAAACTTAGAGCTCTAATAATACATTTTAACACCCCTATAAAGACCCTTTTATCAAAACAATGATATGTAAGATTATATATGCACCTCCTCACACATAAGAGGATATCAACTAGCAGTGAGGGTATAAACTCGTTTAGTAGGGAGAATATACCATCAGTATCATTCATAACAATGAAAAGACAAACATAAATAGAATATAATTATCAAATTTACTTGCATATTCTAAAAATATGTCACACTAATCATAATAACAATTAATCGAGTACCTAGTGTGTAATGCCAAACTAAATTGTTAGTTCAAAAAGATAAATAAAAAAATTGTTTGAAATACACTAGAGTTTGTCCCAATCCACTATAAGCACCAGGCACCACTGTTCAACTATCAGTTGTGAGCCCCTTTCCCTTACCTATATAATTATATTTTAAGTTTCCATTCACATAGAGATGCTCGTGTTGGGTGCGGGTAATAAACCCAATTAAGAAACTAAAATTTAATCCTTGAAAATGTATATATGTATAACTGTTGTATATCATGACAAAAAAATATGCAAGCATTAATAAAAAATATTGAATCTTGTACATAGTGATTGGGTGCAAACCAAGCTACCACAAACACTCGGACATTCATGCTTCAACTCTATGCAGTAAGGATAAATGATAGAATGACATAAACTTTAAATAATAGAATCAAGGTTCATAATCATGTCTCTCAATAGTTTCAATTCATCAAGTGAGATCATGCCATCAAAATATCAACTCTCGTATCTATCATGGGTCAGACCAATAAACCTTCATACCCCATTTATGCCTCAAGTTGGGCCTCGATGAAATCATTCCCTTGATCCCACTACATTTAGTTAGAAGTATAGGTCATAATTCCCTTTCCATATGCTCCAATTTTTCATTATCATTATTTCAAGACATGTTAACTCCCTCTGTAATGGATAATCATATCAGGATGGTCCACCTATCTCAAGTTCCAAGAAATAACTTCTAATGGATTGGTTACAAACATAATAAGGTATATTATACTAGGCAGTATTATTATTTCATAATGAGAAAACATTATAAATATATAATAACATGTAATCCACAATAATCATGGTAAAAAGGTACTCTATAAATACTCATGTGATAAAGCCTCATAAAAGGGCATCACGAGCTACACACACTCTAACATGAGGTCAAAAACAAGTATGGTCAACATGTATACCAACACAAGAATCATAATAATGAATATGGTGTATATGAGAGACTCAAATCATAATAAACTTTCTACCACAAGGTTGTTAATGCCAATGTTAAGGTTTATCAGGGGTGTTATTTCCCAAACAATGATTTTACACCAACTGAATCAAGCTCACATTCCAATAAATCCTATAAATTATCTCAAATAGCATAAAATGGTTTGACGTGAAAGGAACAACGAGGAATAATCCAAGGGATGGAATCACACATACCCAATAATAACAACTTGAGATAAAAGAATCCAAGTCTGTTTTATGAGAACAACCAACCTAGAAATTAATAGTATGGCTAAGGAATAATTTTCCAGGAGGTTCACCACTATGAAAATGAATAATTCAAATGGTTATTGATAAGATACATTTTCCATTAAAATTTATCAAACCCTCATGAGCACATGATATATCATTTTTATAAATATAATATTCATATTTTAGGATATTCAATATATGGAGAATAAGGGTTTGACTAGGATAATAAAACCATACTGGGATCTCCACAGAATCACACCTAAAATAAAGTACCAGAAATCGAGGATAAAGCAAGGAATTATATTGATTCATGGGAGGTAAAGATCAATCGAAACAAGGAAGAAATATGATATTATAACAGGATCACGACTTCAACGATCCTTTTTCAAAAAAATGGTCCCAATGCACCAGTCTTTGAGAGGGTAAGTCAATTGAGAGGTTTAATCATGGAAAAATTAGTGAAAATAAGAATTAATTACTCCCTTATAATGCTCAAATATGTTTTTACAACTATATAAGGATCATTGAACGAGATCTATTGAGGAATTAGAGTGTTTCCTCAATTATGAAGAAATCAAACCATCATTATGCCCTACACAATATCATGGCCTTGATTGTGGTGTCTTTCAACATGATTCTATAAAACCATGCACCTAATATCTATTTCTAGTCTATATACCATATTACCCTCTCTAGGGCCTCATAAATGGAAATGGTGAGGTTTCATAGTCCATTGACAACATAAACCTATGCCAATAACCACATCTTGGATAATGATTTTCAACGTACCCATTTTTCGTGAGGCACACCCACCTAATCCATCATGGTTTTCACCAAACCATGGTGTTCCCCATTTTGGATGGGGTAAACACCTTAACTCACTATTAAGCCTCCATAATATAGTCAAATCTCAAAATATCATACCCTAACATGGTTAAACCTATGAAATAAAGTGAGAATAAAAAAACATGGATTTTGATCATTGAGAAAAATGTAATGGGGCTTTATATAATTAGTATGAAGTATAGTTCATGACATCATATACATGATATTTATAATCAATGAAACCTAAGGATTTTCACTTATTCATTCTATATCATATTGTTTTTCATGGAAGCATATTTTTGAGATATGTATACCATGTGACATTGGTAAAAAACATATCTTGTATTATTATATATTATATATTATCAATAACTTATCAATATAAATACTCTAAATTGGTTCAAGAAGCCTTTTTGACCTATCTTTATAGATCTTAATTACTAATATGTAAATTATTTCACAAAATTCCATAATGAAGAAGCATATATTTTACCTAGACTTAAGTAACTATAAAATAGGTATTTTATTTCCAATTAAGAATATTCCATAAAAAAATATCGTTAGAAAATCAATGAAACACATATTATCCTTATTGTATAAAAATATATAACATTAATAATATATTAACAAAAATTCCCTTCTTGCCACGTCAGAATTTTTATTAAAATATCATGATTATTTATCTAATCCATAAATGGATATTTGAAACATTGATTCATTATTTCATTCCTTTTGTGTCATATTCCCTTATTACTATGTCAGACAAACATTGTGCTCTTGCTTACAATTTAAGAAATATGATTTGACATCCATCATCAAATTTTCAAAATCAAGGTATTTTCATAGGGAAATGAGAATTCTAAATAGATTTTAGTAATGAAACTAGATGAAAGTATTTTTCATAATCATTCCCATGATGATTCATGAATATTTTTGAAAAAAATAATATATGTATTAACAGTACCATCAATGTATTATATCTACTTGATTATACTTTTAAACTGAAACTATTTATATCAATAAGAAGACCTGTTAAAATAAGAAAATTATTTTGGAATATAGAATTCATATCAGAATTCATGGCTTCGTCCCACATAAAATTTTATGGAAAAATTTCAACCTCTTTGTATGAAATGGGTTCATTAGACTCAATTAAAATTTTCACCTTTCTCATTAATAATAAAACTATATCTCTCTAGTACACAAACTTCCATCGTTTCCAATAACATTATTATTCCCTCTAAAATAACTGTAACACCCCAAGCTTCTACGGTACGCTTCTCTTTGAATAATGTGATAGCGTGTGTTGTACGCAACACCGAATTCTAACACACCATAACCAATCAAACTAGCCGTTATGAACAGTAATACCTACGTTTTGAAATTATATATACTTTATATTTCAAAATGGACTTCATTTTTGGATTCGGAATATCGAATTTAGCCTAAGGTGAAATTTTGGTACTTTTCTGATAACTTTAATATTTTGATGAACATTGAAAATTACTAAATTTTAATTAAAAACAACTTTTTTAATCAAAATAATTAATATTGATAAATTATGAATTTTAGTGGTTTTAAAGTATATTTAGAATATATTTTTACCATTTAATATAATGTTGGTCATTGGACATAATTTTAAAATTAAACCGAACATAAACAAGTGTCAATCTTTTGATAGTTATTATCTCTTAAAAACACGCTTTTTGTTTTGACAGCGGGAATTAATTTTAAATGAATTTCTGCCACTTATGTGTTTTGAATTTAGAAAAATGGATTCCATATTTGAAATCAGAATGTTAAAATTTTGTAAATAGGTAAGTTTTATTTTTAGACATTTTGAATAATTACTGCGGTAGATATTTTATTTACCATGGTTAAAGGTAAATCCGGTAAATGAGGGTTAAAAATTAATATTATAATAATACTAAATTACCCTAAAACATGTCCTAGCCTTATTGGTTGATACATGTTCGACCATAGGAATATTTGGGTCGATTTTGGGTCCCAATGGTGCCACTTGTTGGTGATAGGGACACTTTATTTTAATTAAGTTAAAATGAATACAAAAATGACACAAGCATATATCTTTTAGAAAAACAATTTTTACATAGGGTTATATATGTTGGATTTTAGATTATAAATATTCATTAGAAAGATAAAAAGCATTCCTACATAATGAAATTTTATTTATAATTTTTAGACATTAAATAATTTAATTTATTTATGACACAATGATGATGAATTAATTACTATAATAGTGAAAAAATTAAAATAATTGATATTATAAATACCCAAATAAATATAATATGAAACTTTTAATGAATTAAACTAATTTTATAGGATAATATGATATATTAGGATTGATTTAATTGAATTTTTCCAACGTAATCAATCTGTTATGAGTTTCAAAAGAATCAACTATTGAATAGTGTCAAAATTGACATAAAAGAGTTCTTAAAACAAATATCATATTATTAATTGATATTAAATTCCTAAAAATCTAAGGTTCGGCCAAGTGAAACTAATTAACATAGAGTTAATACTTAAAGATAAGTTTAATATAAGTACCCAAACCTGTCTAAATTCTATTGGTTGAGTTTTTTTCGACCCATACCCACTTTAACCTTTGAATAATCAACTTTGGAGCCATTGGAAACCGAATATGAATTTATTATAAACTAATATCTCTAGCTTTTCCAAAGGTTCCCCTCACCCCTCTTATAAAAGGGCACTCCTCCTTCTCATTACTTCACACCTTCAAAGCCTTTTGGTTAGGCCAAAATATGCCCAAATACTCTACCAACTTCCCTCACTAAAACCTAGAGGCCTTATTTTGATCATAAAGCAAACCTAAGGAGCCCTTTTGATCAACTCAAAAGGAAGAAACCGAAGAAGAGGTAATGATTTCACCACCCTTTTCCAAGTTCCTTCTTCTTCCACTTCTTCTTCCTTTGTTGTTACCATTCTAAAATAATAACTCATGTATCATATATATACTGTGATGTTATTATAAATATGGTACAACCATATTCAGTATTCTATCCACCCTTTGAATAACATGTCACCATACGTGCGTACGTACGGCTTACCATCTCCACGTCGTGGTGTAATTGTTATTGAATATATTATTATTTGGATGGGTATAATAATGATGTTTAACTCATGTAAATAATAAATATAACATGTTAATGATTCTGTATATATTATATACCATCCATTTATATATTATTTTAATATCAAAAGAATGATATTGTCACTCGTGCGTACGTACGGACTACCGTCTCCACGAATGCGATGAGATTCATTCTCCATCGTATCCATTCAAGTATAATTATCATTCGATGATTTAAAAATTATGTTTAAGGACTTGATATCATTCTGGATATTAATAATATACAATCTATCCATTAAAAACATGGCTTACGTAACAAAACATATAAAAGAAAACGAGTAAGTTAACACCCGAAACAACGATAATACTAAGATATTATTAACAAAGCAAAGTTAAAAGATCATATATGATATCATATTAATATATTTGATTCTTGAATAATTTAATAACAATAATTTCACTATTATACAAGAGGTTAACCTAACCCAACCAAGTAAAAGTAAAAGGTAAGGGTTATTTCACAATCTCTTCATTATTCGAGGTTGTTTATTCATAATTATCTACTGGGATCTCTTTATCATCCACATCCATGTTTCTTAAAAATATATTTCAAAATATTTTTTACTATTTACTAGAATATGAGTTAAAGTCATTTATACCCTTTTTGACTTTTAGAAATGTTTTATAAAGGACTATTTCCGTCATTTTCAAAACAAGGTCCTTTTTAACCTTTTCGACAGGATTAAGGTAAGAATGTTTTTTTAAGTAATACGGCGGGTGCGGCTATTTTCCGCCGTTATAAAATCTTCAAATATTCCCTTACAAGATTATAAGAATATTTTCAAAAGAAAATGTTTTATTTTATATGGATCTTAAATGATTTCAAAATAAAAAGAGATGTTTCTCTAAAAAGAGTTTTGATTTCATCTATGTCAACATAATTTGATGGATTTTACACTTATTTGAAGTTGATTTATTATGATACAAAACTTCTATATTGTATTGAAGGTTTTGTGATATGTTTGACTGTGGATGTGCTAATTTTATACCATTCATAGTTTATGGTGAAAGTATTTACATTTCATATGCTAGTTTTAATACGAATGTTTATGTTATGTTTAAACCTTTTCATATGGGAATGCATTGGACTTAATATGTGACGGTTGGAGCCCGCTATAACTCCTCGATGCATCGGTAGGTTTCATGAGACAAACTAGTGTCTTGGCACAAGGCCTTGGAAAAATCTTATTTATAGTCTTGGCACGAGGCCTTGGCTATGTGGTTATGATAGTCTGGCATTATGCATTCCATCATTGTGAAAGTGGTTATTGATTTTTCATGTGATTATTCGATTAGTAGAATATCCATGTGAATAAGTAAATGGAATTATTTCATTTTATTTATTCCATACTATGTTGAAAATTCAAGTTTGAAAGGATTTCGTTTTAGTTATACATTGCCTTAAATGTTTATTCTTATTTATGAAAGTTTCCGCTATATTGTTATCCTTACTGGGCATTTGAGCTCACCCCTTTTCTATGTTTTATTTTTTCCAGGATGTGAAGAAGTAAGTTATGAATGACCTGGCGGGATATTATGAGGGGATAATAGTGTGGACTGTGGAGACATTATGTTGTTGTAGTAGTTTTTCATTTTATGATGTAATGTAAAACTTATGAATATATCTAGTGTTTCCATGGCTACTAAACTAATCGGTCTTTCGAGATTTGATCTTTCTTGTGATCATACCAATGTTATATAATAATGCACCGACTCTGGGTAACTAGGGTCGGGGTGTTACAGTTGGTACCAGAGGAAGTTTAGTACAAACCTTGGAAGCTAGATTTAGATAAACTCTGATTAGAGCACGTAGACCTAAGATGAACTTTGAGGATTAGTATAGAAGAACTTCCTAGAATTTTGGTATTGTAGAGATTTTGTGTGTTTTCCGAGCAATACATCCCTGTCTAGATACGAGCAGGTGGAGGCGGCTCTGGCACAGATGTACCTAGGGGTAAAACCCGAAAACACCGCTTTGAGCTAGACTCGAACAGGAACTGGTGCACGACAACGGGCCTTGCTGCACTCTTGGTTACGACACTCCTGGGGGATATGCTTAGGATAACTCTAATTTTCTTTACAAATCATTATGAAGGTTTTATGAGTATATACTTCCTCAAAGAAAATATTTTTATGATTATGGATTATATCCATAAATAGTTCAGTTTATGTTAAGTGTTTTATAAGTATGGGATTATGTATTTTGATTCATAAACTGATCTAGTTTATGACATTGTTTAGAAATGGCGCCTAGTGGAAGAAATGGAAACCATATCAATGCATGCACTCCATGTAGGTATTTCCCTCCTGATCAAGATAATTATAGTGGAGCTGGTGATGCAACTGGTGCCGATCAGCTAATCACCATACTGGGACAACTTACTCAGGTTATGAATAATAACCTTACCCGTATGGAGCACCCTGATCCACAGCGTGGAGGATCAATGTTAGATCGATTCATGAGGCAACAACCACCAACGTTCAATGGGAGTACAAATCCCTTAGTAGCTGAGCAATGGATAAATTCCCTAGAGAAAATATTTTAGGCTTTGGGGAGCAGTGAAAGGGAAAAAGTTATCAGGGCAGTTTACCGCCTCACTGGAGATGCTGATCAATGGTGGTCATTGATTCAAAACATGAAGGAAGATGATGAAGTATCAAATATGGAATGGAGGGAGTTCAAAGATCTGTTTTTAGAAAAATAATTTCCTCGCGACCATCGAGCAGATATGAAAATGCAATTTCTGAGTCTGAGACAGAAGGAGGATGAGAATGTCGCAAAGTATGAGGATAATTTTACAAGGTTAGAAAGGTATGCTGGAGATTATATACGTAACCCAAGATGTAAGATTGATCATTTCTTTGATGGGTAAAACCACTTCTTCGTCAAGCATTAGTCTCACAATCCTTTTCATCGTACGAATAAATTGTCTCATTTGCTATCAAGACCTAAAAGGAATTCTCTAAGTCTTATGAATTTAAAGCAAAGCAAGAGAAGAATAGGCCTGCTGATCAATCTGGGAATGGAAATAAGGGGAAGAAAGGAAAGGTTTAATATCCATCCTGTGGTAAATGTGGGAAGAAACACCCCGGTACTTGCTTGAAGGGAATGGGATTCTGTTACAAGTGTGGTGAAAAAGGCCACCAAGCTCGTGATTGAAAAGGGAAGAAGGAAGCTACCAATTTTCAGTGCTACAACTGCAGTGATATGGGACATTATTCAAATGAATGTCCTAAGCGTCAGGAGAACTTACCTCAGAAAAGGCCAAGGGATCAAGGCCAGGCTTATGCTATCACTACTGCTGAGGTAGAAGCTCCGAAAGACGTGGTGGAAGGTAATTTAATGGATTCCTCAAGTTTAGAAAATTCATTATTTGATTCTGGATCATCGCATTGTTTCATATCTTCCCAGTTTTCTAAGAAAATTAGATATTTCCAATTTGATTTAACAAGGGAGTTGTCAGTTAAAACTCCTAAGGGAAGTATCATTGCAACAATGTTTTGTGAATCAGTCCCTATTAGAGAACATAAATGTTCGTTATCTGCTGATCTCATCGTCATAACTATGATTGAGTTTGATATAATCCTCGGTATGGAATGGCTTTCGGACTATGATGCAAAGATTTATTGTAAGAAGAAAGAGGTTATGATTATTGATGATAATGATAGGGAACACCTTATCTTTAGAGATGAATTGTCACCACCTAATTCTTATTTAGATCCACCCTCAATAGCTCAACTAAATTCAATTATTGGGGAGGAATAAAATTATATAACTGTGGGTGAGGACAGGAATGTTCAAATAGAGGATGTACCTATTGTGAAAGAATTTGTAGATGTATTTCCGGAAGATTTACCTGGACATCCTCTAGAACGAGAAGTTGAGTTTTCAGTTGATTTGATTCCTGGATCAAGGCCTATATTGAAGACCCCTTATAGAATGGCCACTGTAGAATTAGTTGAACTAAAGAAACAACTAGAGGAATTGAGTAATAAAGGATTTATTCGCCCTAGTGTTTCTCCATGGGGAGCCCCTGTTCTTTTTGTTAAAAAGAAAGATGGATCTATGAGGTTATGTATCGACTACAGGGAGATCAATGCTCTAACGATAAAGAACAAGTATCCCCTGCCTTGCATTGATGATTTATTTGACCAACTGCATGGAGCTCAATACTTTTCAAATATTGACCTTCGATCTGGATACCATCAGTTGTGTGTGAAGAAGGAAGACATTCCGAAGACAGCATTTTGAACCAGGTACGGGCATTACGAGTTTACTGTAATGCCTTTTGGATTGACTAATGCACCCTCTGTATTCATGGATCTAATGAATAGAGTTTTCAAGGAGTATCTCGATGAATTTGTGGTGGTATTTATTGATGATATCTTGGTATACTCCAAAACCAACGAAGATCATGAAAATCACATGCGCGTTATCTTGAAGACTCTGAGGAGGCATGAATTATATGGAAAGTTTAGCAAGTGTGAATTCTGGCTTCATGAGATTTCTTTTCTTGGCCATATTGTCTCTAAAGGTGGAATCTCTGTTGATCCTTCTAAGACCAAGGCAATCCAAGAATGGCCAGCACCTACAAGTATAACTGAGGTACGTAGTTTTATTGGTTTGGCAGGTTATTATTGACGTTTCGTCCAGAATTTTGCCCGATTGGCTAACCCATTAACGAAGCTCACACGTAAAGGGGTTAAATTTGTTTGGACAAAAGAGTGTGAAGAATGTTACGAAGAACTGAAGAGAAGATTAGTAAATGGTCCTATATTGACTCTACCATCGGGGAATGATGGGTTCGTTATTAATAGTGATGCATCGAAGAAAGGACTTTGTTGTGTCCTTATGCAGAATTATATAGTTATTTCTTATGCATCACGACAGTTAAAAATTCATGAACAAAACTATCCTACTCATGATCTTGAGTTAGCAGCTGTGATATATTCTTTGAATATATGGAGGCACTACCTCTATGGTGAATAATGTGAGATTAATACTGATCACAAGAGTTTGAAGTATATTTTCTCACAAAAAGAACTCAACATGATGCAAAGGAGATGGCCTGAATTACTCAAGGATTATGATTGCACAATACACTACCACCCGGGGAAATCAAATAAGGTGGCAGATGCTTTGAGTAGAAAAGACCATGGAGTTTTGAACAATATGAGAATTGAAAGGGATCCAATTTTCATGGATCTAGTGAAGATGGACATGGGAATAACCAGGGAAGGTGAAACATAAATGCTTTTTCAAATGGTTTCCAATCCATCTTTACTAGAAAGGATTAAGAGTTCTCAGACCGATGATGAAGAATTTCAAAAGAAGATTAAAGCTGTGAATGATGGGAGATTGAGAGACTTTGTGTATGAAGATGGAATTTTGAAATTTGGGAAGAGACTTTGTGTTACCGATATACCTGATCTAAAAATGGAATTGCTGGATGATGCTCATAGTTCCAATTTCTCTATACACCCTGGGAGCACCAAAATGTATAGTGATTTGAAGGAACATTTTTGGTGGGACAACATGAAGAGGGAGATTGCTGATTTTGTGTCAAGATGTATGGTTTGTCAACAAGTGAAAGCTGGAAGGCAACAGCCTGGAGGAGTCATGCAACCTTTTCCCATACCGAAGTGGAAATGGGACAATATTACAATGGACTTTGTCATGGGGCTACCAAAGACTCCTAGAAGGAACAATGCAATATGGGTTATTGTTGATCGTCTTACCAAGTCAGCACATTTTCTTCCTATAAGAGAAGATCTACCCTTGGAACGTCTAGCAAGAATATATATTAATTAAGTTATGAGACTTCATGGAGTACCCCTATCGATTGTTTCTGATCATGATCCCCATTTTACTTCAAGATTCTGGAAAAGTCTTCAGAAATCCCTAGATACTGAACTTCATTTGAGCACTGCTTACCACCCTCAGACAGACAGACAATCAGAACGGACTATTCAAACCTTAGAAGATATGTTGAGATCCTGACCACTTGACTTTCAGGGTATGTAGGATCATTATTTACCTTTGGTAGAATTTTACTATAACAATAGCTTCCATTCGAGTATTCAGATGGCACCATATGAAGCATTATACGGAAAGAGATGTCGTACACCAACCTGTTGGGATGACGTCGGTGAAAGAAAACTTGTAGGTCCATAACTGGTGGAGGAAAGGATGGAAAAGGTGAAGGTAATCCAAAATCACATCAAAACAGCTCAAAGTAGGCAGAAGAGCTATGCCGAAAATCGAAGGAAGGATTTGGAATTTCAAGTCAGTGATCATGTTTTCCTGAAGGCATCTCCATGGAAGGGAGTAATACTTTTTGGTAAGAAAGGTAAATTGAGTCCCAGGTACATCGGACCTTTAGAAATTCTAGAACGAATTGGGGCTGTAGCTTACCGATTGGCAATGCCGCCAAGTCTCTCCAAAGTTCACGATGTGTTCCACGTATCTCTGTTGAGGAAATACATGCCTGACCCAACGCATATACTCACCTATGAAGAATTATAACTGGAACCCGATATTTCCTATTGTGAAGATCCCGTCAGGATTCTTGATACGAGAGAACAAGTACTGAGAAACCGGACGACGCGTCTGGTAAAAGATTTATGAAGAAACCATAAGATGGAAGAGGCAACGTGGGAAACCGAGGAACTTATGATGAAGAACCACCCGAGTCTCTTCTTGTGATAAGTATTCTTGAAATTTCCAGGACGAAATTATTTGAATGAGGGGAGAATGTAACACCCCAAGCTTCTACGGTACGCTTCTCTTTGAATAATGTGATAGCGTGTGTTGTACGCAACACCGAATTCTAACACACCATAACCAATCAAACTAGCCGTTATGAATAGTAATACCTACCTTTTGAAATTATATATACATTATATTTCAAAATGGACTTCATTTTTGGATTCGGAATATCGAATTTAGCCTAAGGTGAAATTTTGGTACTTTTCTGATAACATTAATATTTTGATGAACATTGAAAATTACTAAATTTTAATTAAAAACAACTTTTTTAATCAAAATAATTAATATTGATAAATTATGAATTTGAGTGGTTTTAAAGTATATTTAGAATATATTTTTACCATTTAATATAATGTTTGTCATTGGACATAATTTTAAAATTAAACCGAACATAAACAAGTGTCAATCTTTTGATAGTTATTATCTCTTAAAAACACGCTTTTTGTTTTGACAGCGGGAATTAATTTTAAATTAATTTCTGCCACTTATGTGTTTTGAATTTAGAAAAATGGATTCCATATTTGGAATCAGAATGTTAAAATTTTGTAAATAGGTAAGTTTTATTTTTAGACATTTTGAATAATTACTGCGGTAGATATTTTATTTACCATGGTTAAAGGTAAATCCGGTAAATGAGGGTTAAAAAATAATATTATAATAATACTAAATTACCCTAAAACATGTCCTAGCCTTATTGGTTGATACATGTTCGACCATAGGCATATTTGGGTCGATTTTGGGTCCCAATGGTGCCACTTGTTGGTGATAGGGACACTTTATTTTAATTAAGTTAAAATGAATACAAAAATGACACAAGCATATATCTTTTAGAAAAACAATTTTTACATAGGGTTATATATGTTGGATTTTAGATTATAAATATTCATTAGAAATATAAAAATCGTTCCTACATAATGATATTTTATTTATAATTTTTAGACATTAAATAATTTAATTTATTTATGACACAATGATGATGAATTAATTACTATAATAGTGAACAAATTAAAATAATTTATATTATAAATACCCAAATAAATATAATATGAAACTTTTAATGAATTAAAATAATTTTATGGGATAATATGATATATTTGGATTGATTTAATTGACTTTTTTCGTAGTAATCAATCTGTTATGAGTTTCACAAAAATCAACTATTGAATAGTGTCAAAATTGACATAAAAGAGTTCTTAAAACAAATATTTTATTATTAATTGATATTAAATTCCTAAAAATCTAAGGATCGGCCAAGAGACTTATATAATGATAATTTCATCATTAATGGACCACTTGGGGGTCGCTTGGACGTATATAGTAAGTTTATTAACCATATTATATAAAAATACAAAGAGAAATTGTAAAAGTGAAACTAATTATCTTAGAGTTAATACTTAAAGATAAGGTTAATATAAGTACCCAAACCTGTCTAAATTCTATTGGTTTAGTTGTTTTCGACCCATCCGCACCTTAACCTTTGAATAATCAACTTTGGATCCATTGGAACCCGAATATGAATTTATTATAAACTAATATCTCTAGCTTTTCCAAAGGTGCCCCTCACCCCTCTTATAAAAGGGCACTCCTCCTTCTCATTTCATCACACCTTCAAAGCCTTTTGGTTCGGCCAAACTCTGCCCAAATACTCTCCCAACTTCCCTCACTAAAACCTAGAGGCCTTAGTTTGATCATAAAGAAAACCTAAGGAGCCCTTTTGATCAAATCAAAAGAACGAAACCGAAGAAGAGGTAATGATTTCACCACCCTTTTCCAAGTTCCTTCTTCTTCCACTTCTTCTTCCTTTGTTATTACCATTATAAAATAATAACTCCAGTATCATATATATACTGTGATGTTATTATAAATATGGTACAACCATATTCAGTATTCTATCCACCCTTTGAATAACATGTCACCATACGTGCGTACGTACGGCTTACCATCTCCACATCGTGGTGTAATTGTTATTCAATATATTTTTATTTGGATGGGTATAATAATGATGTGTAACTCATGTAAATAATAAATATAACATGTTAATGATTCTGTATATATGATATACCATCCATTTATATATTATTTTAATATCGAAAGATTGATATTGTCGCTCGTGCGTACGTACGGACTACCGTCTCCACGAATGCGATGAGATTCATTCTCCATCGTATCCATTCAAGTATAATTATAATTAGATGGTTTAAAAATGATTTTTAAAGACTTTATATCATTCTGGATATTAATAATATACAATATATCCATTACAAACATGTCTTACGTAACAAAACATATAAAAGAAAATGAGTAAGTTAACACCCGAAACAACGATAATACTAAGATATTATTAACAAAGAAACGTTAAAAGATCATATATGATATCATATTAATATATATGATTCTTGAATAATTTAATAACAATAATTTCACCATTATACAGGAGGTTAACCTACCCCAACCAAGGAAAAGTACAACGTAAGGGTTATTTCACAATCTCTTCATTATCCGAGGTTTTTTATTCATAATTATCTACTAGGATCTCTTTATCATCCAAATCCATGTTTCTTAAAAATATATTTCAAAACATTTTTTACTATTTACTAGAATATGAGTTAAAGTAATTTATACCCTTTTTTACTTTTATAAGTGGTTTATAAAGGAATATTTCCGTCGTTTTCAAAACAAGGCCCTTTTTAACCTTTTCGACAGGATTAAGGTAAGAATGTTTTTTTAACTTATACGGTGGGTGCGGCTATTTTCCGCCGTTATAAAATCCTCAAAGCATCCCTTACAAGCTTATAAGAATATTTTTAAAAGAAAATGTTTTATTTTATATGGATCTTAAATGATTTCAAAATAAAAAGAGATATTTCTCTAAAACGAGTTTTGATTTCATCTATGTCAACATCCTTTAATGGATTTTACGCTTATTTGAAGTTGATTTATTATGATTCAAAACTTCTATATTGTATTGAAGGTTTTGTGATATGTTTGTCTATGGATGTGCTATTTTTATACCATTCATAGTTTATGGTGAAAGTATTGACATTTCGTATGCTAGTTTTAATACGAATGTTTATGTTATGTTTAAACCTTTTCATATGGGAATGAATTGGACATAATATGTGACGGGTGGAGCCCGCTATAGCTCCTCGATGCATCGGTAGGTCTCATGAGGAAAACTAGTGTCTTGGCATAAGGCCTTGGAAAATTCTTATTTATAGTCTTGGCACGAGGCCTTGGCTATGTGGTTATGATAGTCTGGCATTATGCATTCCATCATTATGAAAGTGGTTATTAATTTTGCATGTGATTATTCGATTAGTAGAATATCCATGTGAATAAGTAAATGGCATTATTTAATTTTATTTATTCCATACTATGTTTAAAATTTAAGTTTTAAAGGATTTTGTTTTAGTTATACATTGCCTTAAATGTTTATTCTTATTTATGAAATTTTCCGCTATATTGTTATCCTTACTGGGCATTTGAGCTCACCCGTCTTCTATGTTTTATTTTTCCCAGGATGTGAAGAAGTAAGTTATGAATGACCTGCAGGGATATTATGAGGGGATAATAGTGTGGACTGTGGAGACATTATGTTGTTGTAGTAGTTTTTCATTTTATGATGTAATGTAAAACTAATGAATATATCTAGTGTTTCCAAGGCTACTAAACCAACCGGTCTTTCGAGATTTGGTCTTTCTTGTGATCATGCCAATGTTATGTAATAATGCACCGACTCTAGGTAACTAGGGTCGGGGCGTTACAATAACACCCCCACAGGATATTTTGTAATTACATTATGTTCCATCTCATTTGAATCTTAATCCTTATCTTCGGTAAATTTCATCATACTCCCACTATCTCCTTTGAAGATATTATCTAATTCATGAAACATGGAATGAAATTCCATAAATACATTTCTATCCAATGGATCAAATAGATAATATATGCTTTAGTCTTTAAGATATTCCATAAAGAAACATTCTATACAATGTGATGTGATTTTATTTCTTGGATTATACATAAAAAATACTTCACCACTCATAAATTAATATGCAACAAAATAGATTTCTTACCATAACATAACTCGCATATGATTTTATTTTTCACAGTATTAGGAACCCAATTTATTGTATATGTCATTGATTGTAATATATATCCTTGAAAGTACAATGAAATACATTCATTAATAATCATTAATGTTATTATATATAAAAAGTTATCATTCATCCTTTAACTATAACCATTCCACTAAGGTGAATAAAGAGGAGTCAGTTAAAAAAATATCCCAACATGTTTTAGGTAGGGTTATGATATTCATAATGTATATCCAATTAAACATTCTTTATCTTCTTAACATGATTATTCCTTACTTTACTTTTATATTCCTTAAAATTATCATTAGAATAAAAAATATCACACATCATTTAGATATATCCATATATAATGAAATCATCAATAAAAGAAATGAATTTTAATAATACACCTCCAACCTCTAAAAAAATGTATTAGACACATCTATGTAAAATAATTCTAGTCTTCCTATGGATCTTATAACATTTCAAATGAAATGTGGCTTGGTTTTTCTACCTTGTAAACAATATTATATATATATATATATAATTATTTTATATCCAAGGATTATGAAAATATTTCTCATTATAGTTGCATCAAATTTTTCTATTTCACATGACGATGTTCATAATTTGATAAATGGGAGTAATATGATTCATGTGATTTGAATCATTATCATTTGGAAATATTTGGTTTTAAAATTATATCATGTAAAGACCATCATCCCAATATGACAACCCATAACATTTTTTATCCTTTAAAAATGAAAATCTCATTTATGAATTTTTAATGCAATCCATTAATATCTAAAATTATATGGAATTAATTTTTTGGTTAAAAATGACACATAATAATTTTTTAAACTATAATCATTACAATTACAATTATGAGACGATATTCTCCTATAAAATGATTGTTAACCATATTATATTGAAATATTGAATATCTACCTCACATTTTATAATCTTTTATAATATAATGGTTCCAATATTTTGAAATAAATGTGTGAACCACACTATATATCTATTAACCAAATAATAGAAATATAAGGATTTAATTTGAAAATGAATGTAAATGAGGATTCCAATTTCTTCTTCATGTAGTTAAGATTATTCTTCCAATATCAATTATTTCCACATGTAAAAAATATTTCCATGATCAATATCTTTTATAACACCATATTATTTTAAAAACAAAACAATGTTCAATAGAATATACAACATGCCACACCAAGAAAAAAAACCCTAAAATATTATTATTATGTACATATTACTGTTAAAATCTAGCCATTAAATCTTGGTTTTGAATAAGAATAACAAAATTAGGAAATATATATAGGTCCTATTAAATAATTATTTATTTATATTTTATTACTAAAAATCATTCAATATTTTAGTAAAATCATTTTATTCTTTAAAAATACATTTTCATCAAAAAATGATATTATTGATTCTTAGAGAAAATGATATAATTAATATATAGAAATTTTATAAATATATATATATATTATCATTTTATTATTATTTATATAATCATTTCATACTGTGAAATTTTGGGATTTCTAAAAAAATAATGAATTTTCAGTGAATTGTGAAAATTACGGATTTTTGTAAAATTGTTATTTTTTTATGATATAAAGTAATTTCAAAGCCACATAATGGATTAATTGTATGTAAATAATACATTAGTTTTATTTATTTTCATATAATATAATTTATTATATTATAATCATATTTATATCTGGTTTTGGTAGAAATACATTTTTTTGTTTAAAATAAATTATTTTATAAATATATTTTTTATCTCTTTTGGTGGGTGTAATTTTAAATTAAATTATTCCAAATCTTTGAATTTAATAAGATAAAATTGAATCCAGATTTTAAATCACAATAATTTATATATTTTAAAAATATCAACTTAATTTTTTTCTATAATGAATAGTAAAATCACTAAAAACTTGTTACCATTATTAAGGATAAAATAGGTTTATCAAGCCTTAAAATAATGAGATAAGTGGTAAAGTGAGACAAAAACATGTATAATTTCTGTTCGATTTTAATATTTCTACCCATATAATTTAATATTCTTAAATGGTCCATTTTTTGGATTAATACATTTATATATTTTACTCTTTTCAATCCTTACATGTCTTTCCTCTCCCTTACATATAAGAGGACACACCCTCTCCTCTCCTATACACAATTAAAGAGGCTTTTGATTCATCTAATACCTACCCAAATAACTTATTTACAATCCTAAACCTGACTTAGATTCATTGTATTGATCATGAAACCGCCCTAATAATTATTTAGTTATAAACCTAAGTAGGTTTTCTATAGAATAAGTAAAATTCATAACCATAATTTTATTTTCTTATTCCACCTCCTAAATATATTCCTAATCCATGATAAAATAATAAAATCATTATAATTATTATACATAAATATTATAAAAATAATCTAATAATTAATATACACCTCCCCTTTAATCAAATGTGAAATGAATCCATCGTTTTTTTGTAAGGCGGACAACTACCTCGTGAACCGATGTAATTTGTTTTCCATCACTACCTTTGATAGATAAGTATAATATGTATTCAATGTATATATATATATATTTATGATATTAATGTAAATTTTATTATTTTATAAATTTAATATAATATTTTTTTTCTTACCATTCAATACATTAAAGAATGATACTTTTATTTGTGTGTATGTTTTCGTTACCCCTTCATAAAGCGATGTGATTTTTTTTTCATTACCCAAAAAAATGGATGTTATATAAAAAATATATTTATATGGATAATATGGTATTTATGATATAATTATAATTTTATAAATATAAAATAATAATTACCTTATCTTCATATTGATCATAAAATAATGGAAGAGTTACTAATTATTATTATTCTGGATATGATGAAATAATGACCCAATTTACCATAGTGAGCCTATTAAATCCATTTTGGACAAAAGTTATGAATATCATAAAAAATTCCATCAAGAAATTAATTTATTATGTGAATTATTATGAAATGTTAATGCATAAAATAAAAGTAATAATTCTCTTGAAAATTTTTATTAACCAATAAAAAATAATCATATGTTTATTATTAAAGACTATATGGAATGAACATGAGGAATTGAGCTCGAGGTAAATGATATCTCTAAACCACACTTTTTATTCAACTCATGACCATTATATATCTAACTCGATTTATATCATTATTTAATGTTATAGAATAATACTAAATTTTATATATTTTTCTCTCACATTTATACCTAACTTATTCCTAAATACATTGGTGGGTATTATATCACATATGATAAATTTTCAAATGAATTGTTTAAGAAATCTATTTACAATGTTATATTTGGAAAGTTTATTCTAACCATTTCATTTCATGGTTTATTCTTATGTTTAAATATTATGATTGATTGAATTTTTTTGCACACATAATCATAAAAATGTTATTATTTGTGCACCCAGATAAAACTACAATGCATTCAGTAAATATTTTGTCTCATGATATATTATTTATGGGATTATAGAGTAAACCTAATCCATAGTGGGATTATTTGTACCTTGTGAGTTTTCTAAGGTATTGTATTTTATATATTATTATGTAATAATTTGTTTTTTTCACATTTATTATATTTCTATGATATTATGATACCATGTTCCTTATGTTATTATCCCATGTGATTACTCAAGAGACATCTCTTTTAAATATAATGTTATAATTTTGAATCAAGTCTTATTTTCTCTTATCATGTTTACTTAATTTTTGGGAATCATGGATCATCACTTCTATACATGTATTCTCCAGGTTATCCAATATCTTTTATGTACTCAAAATAATTTATGAGCTCATTATAGAAATTAAAATATTGAAACTTTATTTATATATTGATTTTTTATATACTAAGTCATCCAAAGACAGTAATATTTTTATCCTTATTTCATTTTAATAATTATTTATGTTAAAAATAATTTTTTATTATATATATATTTATATATATAATATCTTGGGTGTGTATACATGGTATGAGATAATGGGAAAGTTATTTTTTGGGATTTGGACATTAAAAAATTGTTAGGATGGAAAACATAAAAAGAGAAATCACCATGGATAACCTATAATGAAACTAAGAGACTCATAAGTTAGGATATTATTATTATTTAATTCCATATAAGTTCACATGTTTCCAATTTGTCTGTTTATTATAGAAATTATTATAATCTAAATTTTTTAGTTAATGGTTTAAAATAAAATAAAGTGTGTCAAAATTCAACATGAAATTCAATGAAATGATTAACCTAATAATATCCCTAACTTTATAGGAGTTGGAGCTAATAAAATCATTGAAGTATTAGATCTACTGGATCATGTTATGAATAAGAACATGAATCATGTGGAATTCCCCCTTCTCCTAAGAAAGAGAAATTTTCGGCTGATTATTTCATGAAACAATGGCCTCCTACCATTAGTAGAGCTTTTTATCCCATTATCACAGAAAAATGTATTAAACCCATTTATATTATATACTTTATCCTAGAATTATTAGAACAAAAGAATTTTGTTTTTGTAATTTATCATATATAGTGAGATATTGATCAATGGTAGATGTTGATCAGGAACATGAATTCCAAAATATTATATTTATTCCATGGGACGGTAAGAATTAATGAAACTAGTTTTCAATATATGTTTTCTCCAAAATAGCCATCTTAAAATATTGAGAGAGTTCTTTGGTCGAAATAATATGGAAGATGAGTGAATCACGTCATATGAGGAAAACATTACAAGGACCTCATGGTATGCCTCCAGCCTTTTCATAAACACTGAAAGTACTATAGACCATTTCTTTAGTTGGTTAAAGCTGAGTCTATGAAAATATTTGGGGACTCATTAGTTTGATAGTGTTGAAAATACAATATGTTATGGCCTAAAATATGTCATAGTGATCAGTTACTCTCAATGCAATACCACAAAAACAGTTTTTCACAGCGCCCCCCTTTATCAGCCCTAATGAAAAAGCGCTGATAAAGGGGGGTCCCTTTATGAGCGCTCAAAAAAGCGCTGATAAAGCGACCCCCCTTTATCAGCGCTTACTTAGTAGCGCTGATAAAGGGGGGCCTTTATCAGAGCTTTTTTTAGCACTGATAAAGGGTCGGATTCAAAAAAAATTAAAAATTTATTAATATATAAATATAGTTATATTTTTATATAAATATAATATATAATTTTTAAATATATTTTAGATAAGTATAAATGTACATTTACACTTATTATACTTAATATATAAGATATTTAGGGAAAATGGCTTCTTAAAAAATTAAAGAAATATTTTTAATTAATAATTTGATAATCATTATGGATTAATAGTCATTTAATAACAATTTGAGGACTAAAAAAATTAAAAAAATTAAAAAAAGATCCAAAATATGTTGAAAACGCAATTCAAACTTCAAACGGCCATAACTTTTGATCCGGGTGTCCGTTTGAGCTCTACCACATATCAAATCGAAGCCTGCGACGAGCTCTACGTCACTATGACTCGTGGGGACCCTAGTCAAGCGTTTTTCGAGGCCAAAAGAGGCCCAGATGGCCTCCAAAACTGAGTTTTTTGTCGGGGTACCCAGATTTTTTAACATTTTGTGGATTTTAAAACACGTTTAAGGGGGTATTATTGGCTTTTCATTGTGGGTACTAAATTTATTCCAAGGTATTACATTCATATTGATATTATTTGTTTGAAATTTAATCCTTTTTTATAATGAACTGCTATTTATAATCAAATATATAACTATATGTACATATTTTTTATATATTCGCACCTAAAAATTTAATTTTTTAAATAAATAATTAAACATATTTACATATAAAATATATTAGCTTTAACTAAATAATAAATAATATCCATTTTATTTAAAATACCAATATATGAATATTTATATACCTATATATTAATCTAACTATAAATATATATTAATCTAACTATATATATATTAATCTAATAACTATATATATATATATATTAATATAACTACACACACATATATATATATATTAGTGTTATTATAAATATATATATCAATATCACCATAAATATATATATTAATATCACTATATATATATATTAATATAACTATATAAATATATATTCATATAACTATATATAAGTTAATATAACTATATATATGTTAATATAACTATATATATGATAATATAACTATATATATGTTAATATAACTATATATTAATATAAATATATATTACTATACGAATAAATATAACAATATATATATATATAGATATAGATATATATTAATACCACTATATATATATATTAATATTACTATATATATTATAATATAACTATATATATATATATTTTAATATAAATATATATATATTAATATAAATATATATTACTATATGAATAAATATAACTATACGAATAAATATAACTAAATATATAAATATATATAGAGAGAGATATCATGAATTGGAAAGAAAATCAAAATAGAGTAGTGGTAAGGGCTTAGGCGCGCAGGGGGGAGGTCTCGAGTTCAAATCCTGGTGGAGGCAGGGGTGCACGCGCATGGGGAATATTAAAGAAAGCACTGTTAAAGGGTGGAGGGAGTTCGTGGGGTACGTGGGGTGTTGTATAGGGGCCGAAAAGCGCTGTAAAAGGGGGGGTTCAAGCGCTATAAAAGCCCCCACAATTGGCAGTATTTTTTAATTTTTTTTTAAAATTTTTTAAATTTTTTAAATTTTTTTAAATTTTTTTTAACTTTTATCAGCGTTTTTTTAAAAGCGCTGATAAAAGGGTCCTTTATTAGCGCAAAAACGAGAGCGCTGATAAAAGAAGCGCTCATATAGGACCCCTTTATCAGTTCTTTTTTTGAGCACTGATAAAGGGGTCCTATATCAGCGCTTTTCGGAGTGCTAATAAAGGGGAGACCCCCTTTATCTAAGATGGATTTATAAGTGCTTTTCTAGCGCTGATAAAGGCCATTTTTAGCGCTGATAGAGGTCGTGATTGTAGTAGTGATGTTATTATAGGACTAGTGATAAAAATATTAAAATAGAGTTTTTATAAGTAGGATCAACAGATAAATATTATAGAACAGAGAAAACCAATCATCTGAACTGTCGAAAGTGTGCGAAGCGGAATCCAAGAAACCTAGTCAAGGGAAGCACGAGAAGCATCAAATGTTGAAAATAATGGAATCATGATAGTTAATATCAATGGGATATAAAGAGTCCTACTAATTATTCATTGTAACAGAAGGCCCATAAAAATTATCAACATGTTTTATAGTGTTTGTACAGTAAATAATATGCGCATTATGTGAACCAATGGCATATGTTGGGAGTTGTTCCAGAAAATAAATGACAACATACTCAAAGGCCTAGAGAGTAAGGAAGGGAATATGCTATCACAACTACTGGTGTGTATACTGACGATGATGTGGGGATATGTATACAGATTATTCATTCATGAATAGAGAACATACTATTTTATTCAAATTCTATACACTCTTTCATATCTTACAATTTATATATAAATATTAAATCACTATCTCTGAACATGTCAGTTGAGCTATCTGTGATAAGAGAAAAGGGAAAATTATTACATCCCAATTATATACCTCTTCCCTGTTCAATATTATTGGACAAAATCTTCCAGATAATTTTTTATTAATTCATTTAGTATAGTTTTATGTTATATTAGGAATGGAATAGTAATACATAAATAATAGAACATAATCTTTTCAGATAGGTATATCACTCTTCCCATCCTAATTCATCCTATGATTGTATATAATTATAGAGAGGATGATTAATCCCTATTGGAATATTCTACTCAATAATGGATATTATTTCCATATGAACAAGAGTATCTAGCTCAAATGATTGAGGAAAAGGAGAGAATCACTCATAAATACAGTTCCATTATGAGGGATTATACTGACATATTCCAAATAGAGTTGTATGGTTTTACTCCAGATTTAGTGGTTCAGTTCTCAATAAAACTTATACTTAGACCTCATCCCATATTCAAACCTCTTTAAATAATGGACACTTTTGAGTTTGAGGGACTGAAAAATAAATTTCAAGTGTATTTAAAAACAACTATTTATATACTCGAATACTTAACTGTGGGGTGTGTTGATCCTATTTGTTCAGAAAAAGGAACGATCAATGTGACTAGGTGTTTATTCTCTTGAGATCAAAAAAATAATGATAGAGGACATGTATCCCCTGTCATGCGTTGATTAATTTTTCAATCAACTAAATGGTTCCAAGTATTTCTCTAATGTGGAACTTCAATCGGGAAATCACTATTTAATGGAGAAGAAGAAATATTTTCTTAAAAAAATTGAACAAGGTATGGACACTATGTGTTCATAATTATTCCTTTCAGACTCATTAATTATCTAGAAATCATTATAAAATCAATGAAAATATTATTCACAGATTGCCTTAATTGAATTTTGGGATTCTTTTAGATGATATTTAGATATAAATGAAATTATACGAGGATTCTCGGGATTATTTGGATATTATTCTAAATATATTGACAAATAAGAAGATATATGAAAATTATAGTAAATTTGAGTAATGGGTGACGGAAGTATCATTCATGGGCCATGTTTTCACAATAAAAGGGATATTTGTGGTCCCTTATAAGACAAAGGAAACCGAGGAGCATCCAAGACAATCATCAATAATAGAGATCTTTAGTTTCCTTTGACTAGTTATATTAAATATTAGTTATGAGAAACTTATATCAATTTTAAATCACTCTAATCCAGATAACTATAAGATGGATAATTTTTTCTAGACTATAGAATATGAGTAGAGGATTAAGAATTTGAAAAGGAGGGCTACCATTACATAGGTCCTCACATTTTCCTAATGTATGGAACATATCATGGTATATATAAATTCATTAAGTAAGGGTTTCAGATATGTACTACAGAAAAATGAAAACTGTATATCCTATGCCTCAAGGCATAAGAAATTTCCTAAGAAGAACTATCCAAAAAATGATCCTGGATTGGATATAGTGATATTTGTTTTGAAAATTTGGAAACATGATCTCTATGTGGAGATGTGAGAAATATATAAAAATTCTAAGAGCCTAAAATACATATTCCCAAAAACGCTGAATAATTTTCACCTGTGAAGATGATTAGATATGATAAAGGACTATTAACTCTTAACACATTACCATATTAGGATATTAAAAATGTTTCAAATTCTCTAAGTAGAATGGATATGGATGATGAGAATTAAGAAGGATTCAATATCCATTGAGATAAAATTTATCAACTTGAGAATCAAAAAGGATGTAACTTTTTCATTCCATTCTTAAATTATTTTACCATCTCTTTTGTTGATGATAAGTTTTTCTTAAATATATGATGTTGAAATTTAAAATTATATAGAATATATAATGAAAAACATAATACATAGAGTTAAAATAGATGAGGAATGAGTTGTATGATTTGTTGTATGACTATGTGTACTATAAAATCCTGAGATAAAGATATTGATATTGAATTTTGCACATACCATGGCTTTCTTAATCCACCCAAGGATCCTAAAGATGTATCTAGATCCCTAAGAAAACTACTGGTGGGATAATATGGATAATGATATCGTGGAATATACATAAAATTTTTTATTATGTTAGCAAGTGAAGGATGATATGAAAAAGACTAAGGGGATGATGAAACCACTACCTATACATACATAGAAATGGAAAAACATCCCCACTGAACTTTTCACTAGTCTTTCAAAGTTATCAATATAAAATATTGTTATATGGGTTGTATTGGATCTTTTACAATCATAGACCACTTAATTGTAGTTAGAGAGGACATATCACTTGGTCAAATTGTATTGATATACATCAGTCAAGTGGTGAGTCTGCATGGAAAATCATTATCGATTGTATTTGACTAAGATATGAGAATTGCCTCAATGTTACAGAAGAGTCTCAAACATTCTCTAAATACTGATTTGAACATTATTATGACTTATCATATTAAATCTAATATACAATTTTAGTGGACTATCAAGACATAGGAATACATTTTGAGAGCATGCCTAATGGACTTCAATGGAGGATGAGATCAACATCTTTCATTGGTTATGTTCTAATACAATAAAATCATTCGCTCAATCATCCAAATGTACCCTTGTGAATCCTTTCATAGGATGATATGTAGAACACCTGCATGTTGCAATGAAGTACAATAACTCATGATTTGGGGACCTGAACTGGTAGAAAACTTCCATAATATTCAGCAACACATCATGGATTCTCATGGTCGATAGAAGAGAAACATTGAAAATCTACGATGAGACATAGATTATCAGGTTGATGATAAAGTTTATTTCTCAATATATCTCTATAATAGATTCATGTTGTTTTCAAAGAATAAAAATCCAACCTCTAGGTACATTAGCCCATTGATATTCGTGATCACATCATAGTTTTGGCTAATCTACTATGACTCCAACCAACCATTTCTCAAGTACACAACATATTCCATTTACACTCTTAAGGACGAATATAAAAGAACCCCCACACGTGGTAAATAAAAAGGTGGTGAAGTAAGAAAACAATCTCTTTTATGATGATATGTCGATGAAGATCATGGACCATAGAGATAAATTTATACACAACAAGGCAACTCACCAAGATGAAGTACTATGGAAGAACCCTAAATCTGATGAAACGACCTGGGAACCATAGGGATATAGAAATCAGAAGTGACCTCCCAAGTTTTAACCATAGTTTTTGACATGAAATTTTAAGGGTGAAATTTATTATGGTTGAAAAATGTGACACCATGATATTTAAAATATAAATCATTGTTTTTTTGCGTGTATTACACACACAAAATTGAGTCCAAATAAACCATGAAATATTGTAATAATTATTTAAATGTGGTCATTGTAACCATACTATTAAATTTTTGGGTATAAATAGGAATAAAAAAATAATTAAATATTTTTTAATGAACCTATGAAATAAATATTTATTTCCAAATTCATCGAATAACAATCACTAAATTTTTAATTAAAGTCAATTTATGCTTCAAATATATGTTTTTTACAAATATAATTTTCATTTCATTTTGTGATAAATTAATGCAATTAAGTTTTTAAAACATTTAAAATTTAATTTTATAAATAGCATATGATTTATGAAATCAATATATTAAAATTATCTTATGCGTAAATGTTTGATTTTTTTGAAAAGATTAATTATTTAGTGAATACTAAAAAAATACCGATTTTTTTTAACACTGTCATTTTTTTTATTAAAAAAAGTAAAATAAATTCACAATTTTTCATTGAGAGTATTTAAAAATAGTATAATTATTTTATATTTATATATAATAAAATTAATTACATTTCATTCATATTATATATGATTTTGGTGTCGGTTTATTTTTTTGGTTTAAAAAATATTATTAGAAAAATATTTTTTCATCCCGTTTTAAATGATTAATTTTGAAGTAAATAATTACACTTATATGAGTTTAATTATATAAATGTACTTACATATTTGTGATCAAAATAATTAATATTATTTTAAAAATTCAACATAATTTTTGACCTTGATTAATAGTGAAAATAGTAAAAATATGTAAGCACGGTTATTGTTAAAACACATTTATTGGGGGTTAAAGTAAAGAGACAAAGGTTAAAATCAACTCAATAATTTGTTCATTTTTTATGATAATATTTAAAATATTTAACATATATCCATTATAGATGGTTTATTATAGAGAAATCTGGTTTGAATTTTATATTTATATATTTTATCTTTTTAGAAAATTTCTTGTGTGCCATCTCACCCACTTATAAAAGAACACCCCCTTTCTTGTACTCTCCACACATAAAGATACTTTTCGTTTATCACATACCTAAAATATTTATTAATGTAATCCCTACCCATGTCATACAATCCTTTTTTGATCATATAACCATCCTAGTAAGTCTATAGGTATAAACCTAAAGAAGTCGCTTGAAGAAGAGGTATAATTCTTAACTATGCATTTTTGTTTTATTTATTATTCCACATCCTTCTATTAATATTAAACCATGATGAAATAATAACACAATTATATTACATATAATAATATTTTATTATTTTTATTTCATATACTATATTCATATTCACTCCCATCAAATGGGAAACAAACCCATCATTTTTGTCTACAGCGGACTACTCCCCCGTGAACTGATGTAATTTATTTTCTATCATCTCCTCTCATAAAGTAATATTATAATGAATTTAATATATATATATATATATGATATTATTGACTTATTTATAATTATGGAAATTTCATATACCACATATTGTCTTACTATTCTATTAATTTAAAAATGATGACGTCGTTAGTGTATACGTGTTAGTTACCACCTCCACGAAGCAATGTAATTAATTTTTCATTACCACATAAAATAGATGGTATATATAAGTTTATTTAAAGGAATAATGTGATATTAATGATATCTTTATCATTATATAATGATAAAAAAATAATTTCCTTCTTTTCGTAATGATTATTGAAAAATGGAAGCATTGCTCATGCATTTGAACGGTCTACCATCTCCATGATTATAATATAGATAATTTTTTGTAAACATATATCATTTTTAGTTTACAAATTACCATTTTTGTGTAGATATTATAATTATAACATGTTTTTTATTATGGGTATGATAAAATAACCAATTATTTGACCATATTAAACCTACTGAATCCGTTTTGGACTTATGAGCCAAATATCATCAGAACATCCGATGTGAAATTAATTAATTAAGTAATTGAATATAAAATGATAATAAATAAAATAAAATAAATAATAACCATAGAAAAAATTTCATAGTATTTTGAATAATTATCATAGGTTTATTATTTTTGAATCTAAATAATTCAAAAGATGAGTACGACATTAGGTAAGGGATCTCTCTAAACCATACATTTTCTTTATGTTACAAAAATCCACTCTCTAACTCACACTATCTCTCTATTTAATGTTATAGAATTCTTATAAATTATGTATATATGTCTCAAACATATCTACCTATATTATTATCCATTACTATGATGGGTATTACATTCCATATGATCATTTCTAAAATTCCTTATTTAATAAATATCTTATAATTATGATAGGAGGAAACATTATGTATCACATTTCATTCCATGAGTAATTCTTATTATAATGAATTATGATTGATTTTATATTCAAGGAACAAATAATCATGAAAATTTTATGTTTTTTGTGCCCAAATATCACACCAATTTATTTATTAAATCCTTTGTCTCTTGAGATGTTATTTTTGGGATTAGCGGGTAAACATAATCCATTATGGGACTCTTTCCACCTTCTGATATTCTCTTAATAGTTATCCTTAACATATTCAGATTTCATACTTTTTACTTCTTCCATATTTCCAATGTTTCCATTATTATATGATTCCATTTCATTTTATTTTATTCTCATGTGTTATTACTCATATTCCTTCTCTTTTATGATATCATGTTTTAACTCTGACTCACCTGTTATGTTTCTTTATCATTTTTATTCCATTACTGTGGATTTTAACTCACCCCTTTTTCATCTGTATTCCTCAAGTTATCCCATGTAGTTTTAAGAGAGATAAGAGATTTAAGATCTCATTATATAGATTAAAATAGAGATGATTTATTATTTTTTTGATTTCTATATACCTAAAATTAATAAGACACTCTGGCCTTTCGGTTATTGTTTTTTATTGATATATATTTATGTCAAAATCATGTAATAATATGTGAATAAAGTTTTTTATCATTATTGATTCCATCTAGGTATTAAATTTCCTGGAAGAACAATGATAAGTTTCCTTCGGTTTTGATCTTATCTTATTAGTTTTTTATTTTCATTATTTTTTTCATCATAAATACTGAATGTATATTATTTTTCATAACCTTGTCTTTTCGGAAAATGATTTTTAAGTGATATGGTAGAGGAATATATATATTTTTATATTGAAATTAACAATAAATATTGGGTAACCTAAAGGTAAGAATAAGATAGTGATATATGTGGATATCCCTCTACCAACTTTCACTAAATGAGTACATTAGAGATCTCATGTAATTATTTTCAATCTATATCTTGGAATAATTACTTTATTTGAGACAATATATAAAAATAAATTATCTCCTCATGTTTTTTTATCCCACTCGGAAAGGATGAAATCATAGTGAATTGTAGATCCAATGCATCATCCACATGTTTCCAGTAAACATATTCTTTATCCTCACTCAATTATCGAGTATGTTTGATATGTAATCTGGATTATAGATCATAATACATACTCTCTTATTGTAGTAAAATGCCTAAATACCTATAAAACTCTTAAAAAATTTCACTAGTAAGGAATTTTTCCTCATCTTATATTGATCATAATGATTATGAATTTGTGGTATTTCTTTCAATTATTTACATCAATTAAAATAATAGTTTGGTATTATATCATGTTAAATAAAATGAGATTCTTAATTAATGATTTAAATTTTTCGAATCCTATTTTATGAAATCCCAATAACCCTATTCATTATATTTAGAATACTTCATAATTAAGATATTATTGTGGAAAATGGTTTTTTATTTACCTTATCATAATCTAAACTAAGTACTTTTTCAAATTAATGAATCATATTTAGGTAATAGTTAAACATTATAACCACAATAAATCATATTTACTTGATATATTTAATGGAATGCCAAATCATAGAATCCTATACTCAGATTTCTAAAACAATTCCTTGCAAATTACATCAAATATGAAAGGGAAATTTCTCTTGATATTGACTTTGTTAAGTTGATATCGACATTTTATTTTAAATCCCATACAATTTAAAGTACCATGATGAGGAATATAATAGTACATTGAAATCTATTGGGTGCATGTACTGTAGAAGTACTATTGTAGTACTATAGTTGCGGAGGTATTGTACTCAATAAGATAAATATAATTCTCTAAATTATTTGTTATCTAATAATTGTGGTTAATTTATTTATATTATATTATCATATTTAATCCATAAAATACATAAATAGATAGTTATTCATGAATAAAAGAATGTAATGATATGAAAAGATCACAGGATTAATCAACTTGTTTCAATATCAACCATTATTAAGTGTATCTTTTTTATTTCAATCCAATTTAGTTTGGGTCCTAAACAATCTCCTCCAACTGATATTTGAATCATTTAAGAATTTATAATCATATTAAAGTCAGAGGCACTACATTGTTTAGGATTGTGTTAAATAATCCTTTGACATGTAGGATTATGCATAATTAAAGAGGGGGGATGATTCAAAAATCCTAAAATTTAATTTAATAATTATTATCCCATAATAAACCATGCAATAATTAATTAAATTAAATTAAAAAATACAACATTTACACAGCTCAATCGATGATCATGGTCATTTATAGCATGGAATGAAAAACACAATTAATAATTTCTAACATTAAATTTTATTAATTTTATTTTAGGAACATTTTTTAAAACATAAATGAATAATTTATCTTTTATTATATCTAATTAATGTTCATCGACATGTATTGAAGAGCCGTCATTTTTATTATAAAATCAATTTAATTTAAAGTATGTAATTTTATGAAGTGTACTTTAAAGGTTACATGAAATATGCAACCAATGTAATATTATATCTCCAAAATATAAATTTAAGTACCTCATATCAGGTAATGAATCGCAAAACAAAATATCTTGCATATTGTATGAAAATAGTATAATTTTGTATGTATTAAAATTCATTTAACTCCCACATGATATTTCAATACATATATGGCATGTTTTCATTGTCAAAATATATAGACTATGTAGTGTTTTTGACCACATGGTGTAATATTAATGTGTGATGAATGTTCATTCGGGAAACTACCTGATGTGTGGTTAGTTATTACATGGTTTTTGTTATGTTGAAATTCAATACACAACATGTTAATGGCATCACAAATTGAACCACACTACATACCATGTATCACACTATGTATACCATTCATTGAGTGACAATGATAGTATGGTGTGTGCATTAGTGCAACACATCATTTAGTTATGTTGTATACCTAGTGACCTTGGCACTTACAAATGGTTTCTTCAAGCATTATTCAACAACTTATGTCTTGTGATTTTCTATATAATGTCAAATTAATGATCCATCTTGATCATTGAACATATAATGGCTAATTGAACATAAATACATGAAATCTAATTAAAAAATGTATCAAATAATATTAAATAATTATACATTAAAATGATATCGCTTTGATACCACCGGAAGGTTTCTGGGGTATAAAATAAGCATCAAATGGAAGTCCAATTTTTTTCCAAAAAATTGAAATTTGAGATAGAAGACTATGATGAATATACATTGAAATTTCATTGATGCGGTCATGAAAATTTTATTTATAATCATTGTAAATGGAACTACTCAAACAATGAAATTACTTTTAATCAATATATATCTACTTAAACTCTTTTTTTAATTAAAGAATTCAATATGGGATTCCTCTAGAAGTATCTACACATGACCTATGAAACTCAAAATGTTTCTCTATTTCTTATCTCTTGCATGCTAGCATGAGATGAATTAGTTAATTATATCATTATTCATTATTCACAACAAGGATATGTTGATATATATCTAGGTTCATAATAGAGGAAGAATGGGAGAGTACTCTTTCATGATAGATAGATTATTAGACATTGTCAATGAATATCTCCTAAGTGGAAAATGAAATATTTTATAATCTATAAATTGGTTAAAATATGAGAATTTTAAAACAATTATTATCTTTTTATTTAATAAAATTCATAACCCATGTCAAAATTAAAATAATATTGATAAAAATATTAGTAATTGTTTTAAATGATTTTATTCTTAATTAATATCATTACCTAAATACACAATTATTTAATTATTTAAATTCATTTAAATTAAATACTTCATTTTAATTGGATCATTATAACTGATCCAAATTCATTTATAAAATATATTATACCTTGAATAAAAAATTATTCATTCAAAAAAATATCATATTCTCTAAACTATGAATAAATATTTATTTTAATATAAAGTCACATAACCCAAATAAAATATTGATTTTTTATAATTTACTATGTGATAAATATATTTTATATTCTGTTAAATTGTGAATAAATAATCAAAAACAAAAAAATTAACTCATATATTCTAAACTAAAATATATCATGATTAAATATTACCGTCAACTAAACCTGAATAAATATTATTCCACTAGCTAGGAATAAATTTAATATGAAACTTTTATTCAATATAATTTAATGAGTTTATAAATACACATACAGTGTGAATATCTAGAAACATTTTTAAATTAAAGTAGGTAAAACAAATTTAAAGACTCATATTGGTATCTATCAATATGTCACGATACCCTTTAATAAAGAAGTTTGTATGGAAACTATAACAACCTTTCACGAAATGATTCTTATGATAAAATAATTTTCATTTTTTATCTCATAAATAAGGATGAAAACTATGTTATCATCCTATATGGATGATCTGTAATACATTTTTTTGTAAAAAAAGGTATCTGTAAAATACCATGGAAAGAGTTTCTTGATAGACACTTACATCTCATTTATAGGGACACGGATATATTATACCAATAACTCGAATGGTACTGATAATTTTTTTTCCATTCAAATAATTTTATATTTCATTTAAAACATAAAATATATACTACCTATCCATGATCATATATCATCATGATTTTGATATTTACTAAAAAAATATGGTTCAGGATACAAATTAATAATGATCTTAATTTGAAGGACCATTAGAGAATCTCACATATAAGAATATTAAATAGATTATAAAACATATGGGATTATTATTGGAATTTTTCCCCATGACCTACATTAATATATACAACCAAGTTCAAAATTCATGAGAATATGTATCAATTCTTTTGATCCCCCAACATAAGATATCCTAACACCATATGTGTCCAATTAGAGGGATGAATCTAGACTATATGGCATGATACTTTTAAAATGTTATCATGAAATCTCTTGGTTATCATTGTAGAAGATAACTTCTATAACACATTGATGTGAAAAAAACCACAAGGGTATTATCTCATTAATGTTAACTAGTATAACAATCATTATGTGATAATAATTAATACATTTTGGTAATCAAAAGTAGAACAATGTTTGGTTTTAGGGAATTAAGTCCAGTATTTCTGTTCATGTTTCCAAATCTACTTCATCAACCTTGTGAAATAATCAAATGATTTAGTAGGATATAGAATATTCATGGTACAGTGTTCGTGTTATTATATAAGTATACAAATTCAATATTTTAAAAAATAGTTAAAATTTATGTAATTAACATCTTTAATCCTATTTGAAATGACAAAAAATGACTACGATTGTTTTTAATTCCATTATTACCATCCCTATTTTATCATTATAGAATGATAAAATATAAATTACTCATTATTAATATGGTATTTGATCATGAAATAAAATTCCAATAAAATCCATAAAATCTATAACAGAAAATAAAACAATAGTATTCACTTAGATGGCCTAAAACCACCGTGGGTACATGATATTTTTAAAATAATTTAAAATAAGAAAAAAAATAAATGTTTCCATATTATAAAATAATTGGAGAATCATTAAAATAAAATTTTAATGTCCCATTTAAATATTAAATTTTCTTGTCAAGGGGTTAATATGATAATTGAAATGAAAGGGCATTGATTCTTTACTATTGTATTTCAACATAATAATGACATATGAAAAATTGTTTGATGGGAGTAAATGAATAATATATAATTAATAAATTGTTAAAGGGAAGTCAATTCCAAGGAAATATAATCATGGGATGGAAAAAAGGATGATTTCAATATATATAAGATAATATAAAATCAAATAAATATGTAAACAATATATTTGGAACAGTTACCTTGATTTTTGAGGTTCCACATTTCGATTGAGCCTAAATTCTTAATATGAAGGTCTATTGTCTAGAAAAAGTCCTAAATAATGTTAAATAGTAAATTTAGATACGAATTTAGATATATATTTATAAAATAAAAGTTTCTTGTAATAGAGGAGAAAGTGGTAGAGGATGGGTGTTTATGTATCCAACGGGGAGGGTAATTTATAATAAAGTATCGATTTAATTTTATTTATAGATCAATATTGTGAATAATATTTATCATTGTGATTATTATTAGTTTTTTCTAAATTAAAATACTTTTCATTAACATTTAAACCCATACAAGAACAAATATCCCCTTGGAAATACTTTATTTTATAAATAGAACTTTGGATTTGAAAATTAGGTTATATATTGGGAAATTAATTATATAATTTTCAAAATAATGGTTTTACACATTAAATATGTTTTAACACATGAAAATGTTTTTAATATATTTTTAATTCATAACATTATAATGATGATATAATAAAACAAACAACATTTATATAGACTTTATTTTTTACTATTAATAAAAAATAAATTTTCCTTCAAAATAAAAATAATCACCATAATACAATTTTAACATGTCGATTATAAAAACTAAAATAATTTTATAAATTTAATAAAATAAATATTAGATAGTGAAATTTTAAATAAAATAATTTAATATATTGGAAAAAATATTGCAAATAAATACTAGTTCTATTGTCACAAGTGATTAAATTTATTTTTTATATTATTTATTAATTGATAATATATATTTTAACCAAAATTTTTTTCAAAATTAAGTAACTATAATATTTAAATTTTGACATAGAAATTAATATTTTCCTAAATAATTTGACACAGACCACATCAAAATGCATACTTTTTTATAGTTTAAGTTACATAATTTGAGAAATAATTTTATAGGTATCTAATATTTATTATTAATTATTTTTATTCAATTGTAATTTTAATTTTTAGTAATTTTAATAATTTCTATTGTCAGGTTAGTCTTTCAGAAGTGTGATATTATTTCTAGTAGTTTGGTAGTTATTATACATCCCATAAATTCCAAAAACTACATCATTATTAATTAACTCATTTATTTCTCAAGGATTTTACAACATAATTTTTTAATAGTTTATTTTATATTTATTGTATTAAAAATGTATTTGATAATTCTAGAAGGCCACAATATTCCATAATTTTAAATTCTAGTTATGTTATTTTAATGTGTTTATTATCCCATTGTAGTAGTTTTAAAAATATAAATATTTTTTATAATTAATATGTAATGATTTTTGTTGATGTAATAAATATAATTTCGTTTTTTTATTTCATGTATGTGATTTTTTTAATACATTCGAACTAGATATCATACACAGAATTATCAAAATTCGGGGTTGTTAATGTTATTCCATGGAGTGAATTCTTTTATGTTTAGGTTTATTAATTTATAGTAGTGATTTCAAAATAAATATATTGCACCAATGGAAGTATTAATGAAGAATTATTATTCTATATAAAATAGAAACATCATAATTTTGGATGTGTGGAAGACTTTATTGATGATTTCTTGAATATAGGCATTGTTCACTAAACGTTTTGGACTATGTTGATGCATTCAGCGGATAGTTGATGTGTAATGTCCCTCAAATTTTATGTCTGAATTCAGGGATCAAATTTTTATTTAAATTATATAGCATTGCATGTTTGGAGAATTTTTGTGGTTTATTAGGGCTCAAGAATACTTCTTCATTGGGTACCAGAGTCCCATATGTGGAAATTATAAAACAAATGGATGATGGGAAACATTTAAAGGCTACTGGGTATGAAATGTAATGGGATAAAAGCATTTAGATCCTAAAGATCCACCATCCCTCTGGTGGAGAAATAGGTACCTCTTGTGTTCTAGTTGAGTCTTCTTATGTGATTTTTAGAATTTACCTTTTTTTCATAACCCTTCATATAAGGGTCTGTGTCGTGACTCCCCAAGACCACCTCCAATCGTCTAGGGGTTGTTGGCCAACACTGAGTAGTAATATCACTAACATGAGAGTAATTTCCTAAGTCCATGTATACATGAACACAAAGATGAATGGTAAAACATCATGTAACCCATGTGTGAAAACCATTAAGTAAATCACTGAGAGTAGTAGTGCAAAACATAACGTTAGGGAGTCATATACAAGGCCAACAAAAAAGGAAATCTGTAAAGAATAGAGTATACAGGTCACTAGAAACACTTCTATAGAAAACCCCACATGAAGTGTAGGTGAAGGGTAGTTGCATGAATCCATTTGCATACACCTTGCCTCTCTGATATCACAGGAACCACCAGATATTGGACCACCTTGGTCTCTATCAACGCATCAGTCTTCATTATAATACACAACACATGCGGTTGGAGCCCGTGTAGGGGTGAGTAATTAACACTCAGTTAGGACCCAAAGCATAAAGGTAAGACCACAAAGAAAAGTCCACCATGGAAAGTATGAATGATGTATCATAAGATCACCCAATTATAAATCTAAAGAATATATATAAATACTATCAAACACGGTCATAGAACACCCACAACCACTATGAAACATAGACTCGCTGAATCATTTAGACCTATTAAGTCACCTAGACCCGCTAAGTCCCTTATACCCACTAAGTCAATTAGACACGCAGACTCCACTAGAAACGTTGATTCACCAAGACACGTTGAGTCTCTTAGAGATACTAAGTCAACTAGACCTATGGATACATCTATACCCACTGAGTCTCTTAGAGTCTATAAGTCCCCAAGACCCATTGAGTCACATAGTCCCATAGTCATAGTCTTCTCATTATTGCCTTCTACATAATTCCAGCTCATAGTGTTCTTATTCTAAGAGATCCTACTCCTCATGATAATGGACTTATTTCTACTTCCATCAAAACCCACATAGAGTATCTGAAATGTACCTCCTCATCACGAGATTCCCAACACTACAAACAGCTTATCAAACAAACGTAGAGTTTATAAGATATGATCCTTTATGTAAAAGGGGTACAGTTGTGTCTAGGGCTGGTTGGACCTGGTCAGACCAACCCAAACTGACTCATCGTAGGTATTATCGACCCGAAACACTAGGTTTGGCCCAACCCATTTGGTCGACCATCCTCACTGGGCCCACCCTGCTGGAGAAAGCCATTAGGGTCCACCAGGCACGTCGAGGACTTCGGGTCCTACCCATGACCATTGTTGCAGGTCACCACCATGGTCCTTTTGGATAGCCACCTCAAGCTGTGGGATGCGGCCCTCTTGCGGTGTCTATCATGTATCGCCGCTAGCCACCTACTGAAATCCCCTACTCACATCCTGCAGCTGATTATTAGGGATTCATCAACTGTCACATGTCATCGCCAGCTGTTACTGATGTCGGTGTGCCAATGGTATCTTCTACAGGCCATAAGACAAGCACCATCGGTTTGTTTTACAATCCCGGTGAATTTTTGTGATCCATGGGTCTCTTCCTCCACTACATTGATCTACATGCACGTTTTTCTTCGAGATGATGGTAAATGAAGATTCAGAACCTCCCAAAAATAGCCTGTGGAAACCATGGGTGTCTGTTGGGAATGGATGCAATGAGAGAAAGATGGATCACAAAGAACACAAAAATAAAAAAAGGACAGACTTTTTCATTTCAACTTTGTTGTTTGTGTTAGAATAATGTGAAGATTTTTTAACAATCACTAAGTTATAATCCTATTTATTTAATCCCCACATGAAAAATTCCCATCACGCATGAACGACTAATATGCTGGTCAACTTGTTAGTGAGTTCATCTACATTCATCATTTAGAAAAAAAGAGTGGTGGATTCAGGAAATCGAACATAAAGAGTGAAACCCATACCTAGGATTTGATCATTCATTAATGAAGAATAGTGTCTCACATTTTATACCTCGATCCATGATTCACAATCTGTTTTCAATGGAGAGATCCTCTAAAGAGAAAGGTACAAAATTATATGTCTTCTTTTTTTGGCTGATTCATCATTCGTTGTTTTTCATAATTCACCAACCCAAAACATCCAAATAACATAGCCAAATACCAGGATACTTCAAATGATCCCACATCCCATGACAGTTTATTATCTTTTGAAATGTGGTTTAGTGTTTTTGTTACACCGAGTCATATTTTCTATTATGACACTTCATTTATGAAATGAAACACCGTATCTATTACGCCTGAGTTGTAGTTTCATTACACTGTTACATTTATTAAATGATATATTTGGTTCAATTTTGTGTTTCAACAAAACAATTATCAATAAAATATAAATTCTTATTTTTATTTAATATTTCTATAAAACAATTTAAAAAACTTTTTCCATCGACCCACATCGGTCGAGGTTAGTTGTTTCTTTATGTAAAGTTGCCTATCTGGAAACTCTGGTACCCTAGAATTTTTAATCTGATAAGCCATTTAGGAGATTTTAAAACAATCAATTCCAACTATTTTAAATAACTAAAAAATTTAAAAAATTTATTTTGGGTTCATCAGGGCTCAAAACCATGTTCCATCTAAGTGTATGTTCTCAAAATAATCCTATATAATTTAAATTTTTACATTGAATTTCCGAGACATTAAATTCTCACCAACATAGGGATATATATCCTTAAAATCCAAAATAAGTTATAAAGAATCAAATTTGGATATTGAGCACAAATTTTTGCCTCCTGTTCCCAAGTGATCTCCTAGAGATTCTGGTGATGCAACCAAACATGCACTAGAGGAATCGATCATCCACAAAGGACCCGCTTCTGTCGATCCTCAATCTCTTCTGGGATATCTGTAAACGACGCCCCATCATTAATATACATCATTACCCATTCAATAATTTATGATGGTTAATGTGAGTACCTACTAAACTACGACCCATTATAGACATCATGAAATAGAAGCATCTGTCGGGGAAGAGGTAGGTGGTATGACACAACACCAACACTGCTCAGAATCTGGAAATGGTCGATGAACCATTGAGACAATTTTCTTCCCCGGCCAAGTATCTTCAATCCACATCATCTTGAGACCTGAAGGAACACATGGTATCCCTCCTATAACTCCAAGGGCCTTCATCTCCAAGAAACACAATTTTTTTCCCTACTTTTTGTAGTCCTCATCCTCTCTCGGAAGATCTACACCTTATCAGTTGTCGCCTGTATCAACTCTAAATCCACTACTATGGACTACCCCATGTATGTCCAACATAATGGTGATTTTCATGGACTCCCATATAGTTCCTAAAACAATTTAATTCAAATGGAATAGTAGAAAATTGTTTTGTACTTGAACTCCACCAATGGTAGGTGATCCTCCCAACTATGATCGAAGTCAGAGATATAATCCTTAAGAATGTCCTCTAAAACCTATATAGACTTCTCTAATTGAAATATTCATGGTGATGAAATGTCATGTTCAGGAATGGCTGATTCCCTAACTGCTCCTACAATCCCTTTCACATATGGGATGTGATGTGATCATTACGGTTTGAAAAGATTTTCGAAGTCACCACAGGATGTCATACTATCTCTTGAATGTAGTGTCTCCCCATGATTTCTATAGAACCCAGTAACCGGATAGGTAGGAAGTGGACCGACTTGGTGAGTCGGACTATCATCACCAAGGGGGTATCATGGACACTAGATGTGTATGGTAAACCGGTTCTGATGTCCATTGATAAATCATCCAACTTTCACACAAGTTCATAAAGTGGTTAATACAAGCCTTCTAGAACCCGATAGTCTTCTTTCACTTGCTGACATGTGAGGCATTAAGAGACAAACTTTTAAAATTCCCTTTTCATTCCAAAAAACTCATATTGATGTCAAATATCCGAGTACATCTTTTCTACTCCTGGATTTACTACCAATGGATAAGAATATCACTCCCTCAGCACCACCTCTCGGAACACCGCTGGTACAACGGTACGCCCTATTAAAAGAATGACATGCTCCCCACTAATTGAATATCCTCTAATTGCATGCACTGTGGATAACTAATCATGCTGTCTCTCACAGTGGACATCCCCTAGTTGTGCCTCCCCCACTTACTATAAGATTAGAGGTGTAACAACCATCGATTGAAGATATGTTTCTCTATCACTATCCAAAAGGATATTTTCATCGTGCTAACAATGTTGACGCCTCAATCAACAACTACAACCTGAATCTCTTACTGAGTGTGCCCGCCACCATATTCCCCTTCCAATGATTATAGAAAATTTCAAAGTCATAATCCTTGAGAAAATATATCCACTACCTCTATCTATAGATCAGGTCCTTATTGGATAAGATATACATAATACTCTTGTGGTTGGAGTAGATGTAAAACCACTCACCCATCAAGTAGTTCATCCACATCTTCATAGAAAAGATAACTAATTCTATATAATGGTAATGGTTCATGCAGTTCTACTCATGTTGCCTCATCCAACGTGAACTTTAGGGAATAAATTGATTCCACTACATTAGGTAACTACTAAGTCTGGTTTCTGATGCAATGCAAAACTCTACATACCCAATTACCTCTTCTAGTACTCTTAAGATGGGGTAACTAATCAGTTTCTGCCTCAACTCCTGCAAACATTGATGGAACTTATCCATCCACATGAAGGGTAGTCTCCTATATGATAAAGATGATATGGGTGATTCTACCCTAGAAAAGTCAAGCACGAACCTATGGTACTATCCAGCCAACCCTAAGAAATACCGCACCTTAGTCATGCTCATGGGTGACTCCCAATAAAGAACTACCTCTATCGTTTCCAGATCCACTACAACTACAACCATCAAAATGACATGTTCCAAAAAGTGTACCTCCCAAATCCATAACTGAAACATTGATATCTTTCAATACATTCATTTCTCTTAGAGTGTATCCAGGACCATCATCATGAATGTTACATTCTTCTCCTCAGATTCCATGTACTATAGGATTTCACCAATTAAGACCATGATGAACCGGTCAAGGTAAGGATTGAATATCCTATCCATGAATCCAATGAACACTACTTGAACAATAGCCATTCCAAATTTAATAAACAGGAACTCATAGCTGACATATCCAAACCTAAAGGCTGTCATCGATACTCCATCCTTTCGTACCTAAAACTGATGATAATCAAACTTGAGATCTATCTCCGAGAAACATGTCCTTTTCATTAGCTGGTCGAACAGGTCTTTGAGTCTCGACAGTGGATATTTTTGCTTCATGATCACCTAATTCATGATATGGTTGTCCACACACAGTTTGAAGCTCTCTTCTTCTTTCATAGAAAACAGAGCTGGGGAATCCCAAACTGAAACCCTGGGGCTCATGATGTTGTTCCTCTGCAGGTCCTCTAGGTGTTCACTAAACTCACGATGTTCTGTGGGAGCCATCTAATATGCTTGTGTGTATATCAGTGTTGTCCTGGGGTATAATTAAATACAGAAGTAACCCCCCCACCCATGAGTAGGTACTCCATGAATATCTTTTGGGAATTTGTTTGGGTATTTGTCCACCACAAATGGAAATTGAGGACTCATATCATCCATAACACTAAGGGTAAGGATATCCAACAGGTGAGTGATTGGTTGAACACTCCTCTTAGAATGTCTATCTTGCACATCATGAATTCCCTTTTCAATGGTATAGGAGAACTGTGTCCCATCCTTAGGGACACACCACATCCAATGCCTAAAATAGTCAATCTGATCATGCACTATGGGTAACCAGTCCATACCCAGTATGGCTTTTTAAGGCCTCGACACAACTACTAAAATAACCCATCCAAATCTATTGCTTTCATGATTATGCTGACACTACCAGCCCCAATTAGTGATTGTTGAATGCCCTCCCATATGAGTTTCTAACCGTAAGGATCGAGCCAACAGCTCCACTGGAATCTGTGAGCTTCGAACAAGGCATATGGAATGAAAATATTGACTGGATCATGTGTATATAATAATTAAAACTATGGAGTAGAAACATATATTTTACCACTAATCATTTTTGGAGTATCGTGATCATAGGCCTCTATCGCTTGAAACTAGGCCCGCCCTTGACCACTAGCTCCCGGAGCCCATGGTGGAACACCTGGGGGTAGTGGTCGTATTACCTCTATCATATTCCAACCACTTTTCCCTCTATTATCTCCCTGCCATATCTTCCACCAAGTAGAATACCCTACTCAAACCTCTGCCTCTACCTTGGTGGTCTCTTGACTGTCTTCTAATCATCTATACGATGAATTGGTAAATCACGATCATGTGCCCCTGACCACCGCTTGAGTAGCACCCCCTTCTCTTTTTCTTATTCCCTCTAACCTGGGAGCCTTGAACCACCAACCCAATTTCATGGGGTCATCCCATGAAAGTCCTACCCCACTTGGGTACCTATGTCTACAGCCTACTACCCACTGATGATGGATCCACCACCTGATTCCTACCGGTCAATCATGCTACTGGAACTTTCTCTACTAGGAAGCTCTCCACAAGTAGATCCCTCTCAATAACCCTAGCATGATTCCAGTTTCTAAGTGATACCATGGATTCTATAATATCTAAGTGTAGTCGCTACTCAAAATTATGAGCTCAGAATAATGGTTCTTGCACTATGTCTATGGAGAAGAGAGAAATATCGATGAATCTCGTTGAAAAATTTGATGTTGTCATACTACCCTACTGCATGCGCAGAAACTCCTGTATATTCATAGAGCGTAATGTTTCTAGAAAAAACTCCTCCCTAAAGAGGAACACAAATTTTTTTCCCATGCGAGGGTCTCATTTTCATGCATATGGAATGTCAAGATTCAATGTATCCTCATCGATCCCAAAAGAAGTCTTGCGGCTAATACTACAATATGGCCGAGCAGAGTCCTCACTAGAAGAAAGAATCATTTAACCTTCTCAAGCCATTAATTTTCCACCTAGGGGTTAGTATCACTAATGAACATAGAAGCTATCTACTTCTGGAACTCATGTAATGTACTGATCCTATGTGATTCCTCTATTAGTAGCACTGGAAGCAACATTTGATCGACAGTTGGTAGGAAAACAGGTACACAACCCTGTGGGGATATCTCCAGTACTAGTCATTTTACTAATGCCTCATTGCTAGGCATAATTTCCTCACTATCATGGAATAGAATCTTGACTAGCTATTTGTGTGGAGGCATCCTAAAGTTAATCAAGATGAACAACAATCAATATAATATACCAGGTGAGCTGACTTTACAAGGACAATAAGACACAATCAAAACCCTATACAGGGCATGTACCATTTATTTCCCTACAAATAGTTTTTCATTGGTTGGGTAATAAAGTAGGTGTCCAGAGTCCTGGTGAATGGATACATCAGCCCTTGTACCAAAACTAGATACCTTGGCCTGAAATTCAGACTCAATGTACTTAAAACTGTTTCCCCACACCAATCTCATAGACCCCCAGTCCCAATGTGGAACTGAACCTCTTATGTTACCACTCTATCATGAACCATTCGAGAGGGGTCTGGGACATATCTCCCTTGGATAGCCTCCAGTAGGTTAGGCTATGGTCACTAACACCAAGTAGGAATATCAGAAACATGGGAGGCAATACCTATGTACCTATACGCATGCACACAAAGATGAAAGGTAAAAATCAATGTAAATAATCAATGAAAATCACTAAGACAACCACTGAGATTAACAGTACAAAACTGATAGTAATGGGGGTAGTTTACTAGCCCAAAAAATGAATGATGTAAACATGTAATTACACAAGTAACTTAAAACCTATATGTAGAAATCCTTATGTAAAGGATAGGTGAAGTGTAGCTGTATGAATTAGTAGGATTATACCTTTCTTGTCTCATCTCACTGGGCATCCCCAGGTCCTAGACAACCATGTTCTCTTTCAAAGTAACATTAATTTTCATAAGACACAACATGATTGGAAAAAACCTATTCAAGGGTGAGTGAAAAAATACTCAATAAGGACCCCAAACTACAACGGTAACACCACAACGAAAAGACCACCAAGGAAAGTATTCATGAGGTACAGTCATCCCATCCAAGTATAAATCTGATGAATGTAATGAAAGGATATCAAAATTAGTCATAGTAAATCCATTATCACTGATTCACATAGACCCTCTGAATCATCGAGACCTACTAAGTCACTTAGACACACTGAGTCACTTAGACTCACTCAGTCACATAGACTTGCTGAGTCACCATGACCTGCTGAATCCCCAAGACCCACAATGTCTCCTATACCCTTTTAGACACCAAGACAAAATGGTTCACCTAGACCTACTAATTCTTTCACACCCATTATGTCACCTAGACCCGCTGAGTCACATAGTCTCATAGTTATAGTCTTCTCATCACATCCAGTTATAAGATTTTCACTCATAGCGTACTTATTCTAGGTGATTTTACACCTAAATGAAATGGTTGTATGTATAACTCAATAAAACCCAACTTAGATTATCTAAAAAAGAACACCTCATACTAAGTGTCCCAATGCTGAAAAGAGATCATCAATCGAACGTATGGTTTAAAAGATATTATATTTTTAGTAAAAAGGGGTCGGTTGGGTTTTGGCATGATCTGACCCATCCCGCTTGGCCCGACCAAGCTTGAGGTCAACCCACCTACCTAACTTATCTTGCTTGAGAAAGCTTGTGTAGTCCAGCTAGGATGCATTATGTTTCATGTCCCACACCTGTCAGTTTTTGTGGGTCACCTCTATGGTCTAGCTAGACTGTGGCCTCTTACTGCGTGATGCAGACAATCTATTACATCTGCCGAGGGTTTCTACCACAAACGATTTCTTCTGAGGTCCACCAGTCTCTCTCCATTGGTCCATTTTTCAATATGGGATTACCATTTAAATCCTTGGGTCTTCATATCCACTTCCTTGTTATCCAATCCATTTCTACATTGATTTGGGGTCTGACCACATTCAGAACCTCTTGGAAAAATTGAGATGCAACAATGGGGTCCATCAGTGAAGATCGCATCTCGAGACAGAGGGATGACAATGTACACCCAAAGCAACAAACGTTAGAGTTGTTAGTTTGGACTTCATTCATGATGTTATAAAACCAAGGGAAGAAATTTGATCAATCACTAAGATGTAATCCCATTTCTTTAATCCCCGTATAAAAAATACCCATCCTACAAGAACGACTAATCTATTGTCAACTTGTTAGTGAGTTGATCTACATTTATCATTTAGAAAATAAGAATGAGCCATTAATGATATTACACAGATTGAATGAAACCCCTGAATGGTATTGAATCATTCTTCAATGTAGAACGATGTTGCACACCATCATTCCTCAATACATGATTTAGAATACATTCTCAATGGAGATATCCTCCGATGTGAAAATTAAAAAGGAATATTTTTGTTGTTTTGGGAAATTAGTCGTTCGTCGATGTTCAATGTTCATGAACACAAAACCTCCACTACCTCAAGTCCAAATACATGGCTCGTTCCAACAATCCAATATCTGGTGATAAAATATTAATTGACTGAACGTGTTACAAAATTTTTGTTATGTTGAGTCATCATGTCGTTATGGTATTTAATTTATGAAATGAAACAACCTTTCTATTACACGTGAGTTGCAGTGTCGTTACGCTATTTCCATTCTGAAATGAAATGTTTAGGTCAAATTTATGTTGAATCAAAAAAAAATTAATGAAATGAAACTTTTTAGGATTATTTTATTATTCTATAAAACACTCTAAAAAAGAATTTACCATCAACCCACACCGGTCGAGGTTAGTTCCTTCGTTAGGTAAATTCGTTGTTCCCATATGAAATGGTGACCTAAAATTTTTAAACTGAAAACTATTTAGGAGTTTCCAAAACTATGCACACACTCTATTTAAATTAACTAAAAAATGTTCAAACATTTATTCTGGGCTCACCAAGACACGGAATCATGTGTTTTCTAATCATCTGGTCTTGAAATAATCCCATATAATTTAAAAAAAATCATGGAATTCCCATGACATTGATATTTTTTCCCCTTTTACTCCCCCACTCCTCCATTGACAACTACTCAACCTCAGATCTACTTTTTTTCCCACATGGATTCTAGGTTCCTCTAACACTATTTATATTCCATTTTAAGTTTTTTTATTGTGTTATCTGTATTATGTATGGTTAACCCAACATATTCCATAGTTTCCTCCTTCTGTAATTTTTTCTTTGTATTCTATCTCAAATCATTAATATTAGGGTTTAATGTATGATTTTTTGAATTTTGGTGTTCAAGATTAAATTGGGTGGAATCCTTTAATGAGTGATATCTTATATGATTGATGTAGGTGGTCATTACAATATTGGATATTTAAATATAGTTTTATAGAATGTCATGCATGTGGGTGCATGAATTGGCTATACCTGTTTGTATTTTTGTATTAAAGTGGTCTAGTGAGCCTAAATTAGTGTAATTGAGATCCATAGAGTGTAAATATTGTTTAAATGGATCAGGTATGCTGAAGCATCTCCCTATTCCATGTCTTGAGGTAGATCTGTCTTCTTAGAGGAATTTTCTATTGTGTGAGTTTTTATGACATAGATGAGGATTGGGGGACCTTTTTTAATATATGGTCATGTGTGATGAAGCCCTTCAATTATGATTATTTTTAGTGAATAAGAATTAATAATGTGTGAAACCAAGAGTTTTTTTAGTTGAAGTGTTTATTGAGAAATCTTTATGGATTCCTTAAGTAAAAGGTGTCCTATTGGTACTAGTGGTTGACCATAGTCACATGCTTGATTTCATTGTGTTTGTACATGTTTTTTTGTTGTGTGCCAAGACAGATAAGATTGTAGGACCACATCCTATGTTAGAGTATGATGGCCTATGTTATGTTCACATGGGATAGGGAATTTTGAGGCTTCCATGAGTGAGAGGGTGGGGAAATGGGATGAGGATGTGTGACCTCACCGATGTGTTAGGGAGTGGTTTTGGACTTGATTAAGAAATTTATGTGTGACCTCCCCTGAGTGAGAGGGTGTGGAATATGAATTATTTATAGAAGTGATTTGTAGACACCCTATGATAGAGGTTGGGGCATGGGATTGGGTATTATAATATTTTTAAAACTTATTATGGGACCATACCAAGATTGAAAAGGTACCGATCATATTTTTAGATATACTTTTGATGGTAGATGACTCTTTTATATAGAATGGAATTAAAAAAGTTTTGATCAAGGACTATGGAATATTGTTTAGTGAATCATAACACAACCTATATTTTTTATTTTATGTATGCATATTTTTATTAGTATTCATACAATCTCACTTGTTTTTCGTAGTTATGTTAAGGATGAGTTGGTCGTGATCTACTGAGTTTATTACTCACACCATACATATGCACCCAGTCCCCTTAAAGATTTTATAATAAATGATATAGTCAATGGAAAGAGCCATGATTGCTACAATTCATACATAATATTTTCTTATATGTTTTTTTATTTTTTTATTTTATTTATAATTTTTATTTATTTGTAATGGTATAATTTTTTATGGGAAATTACATTGTTTGGAATATAGAAGAAATTTAAAATAAAATATAAGGAAAATTAATTGTTGTGTAGGATTAAAGTATAGACAAAACTACCAATGTTTGATTAATTCATGAGGGTTATGGATCTTGTATGAATGCAATTATGTTAGGATAAACTTATGAAATGTGATTCAGGGAAGAATGAAATTCTCATATGAATCATACTGATACACATCATACTAACTAGAATATAATCCTTTCAATATAAGAATAAGATTATAATAATTTATGATTAAATGAAAACATCTAATGGAATGTGTTAATAACTCAAAATGTGAATGGTTGTTTTAGGTGAAGCATTGGGATATTAAAATGAGAAAATCCATCTGTGTATCATTTAATAAAACTCCAGAAACCCTCACACATAGAAAAAGACAATGACGGTAGAGATTAAAATTTCCAAGAATTCATGGTTTCATAAACATATGTAATAATAACATTCTTATTTTTCAGTGATTTATTAGAAGTGGTTTTTTGAAACCATGGATAATTATATTAAGTGAATCTTTTTTTTAAATAACAACTACCAGAATCAAAATTATAGCAGAATATTTAAAACACATAACATTTTAAAACCTATTTTCATAGTTCATATTACCCTTTATTTTCTAAATATATTTCGTAAACTTATCTATACATTATGTAAACATTTACCCGTTATCCTTCTCGATCTCCTTCTTCATCCATAAGTTTGTCATATTTTCACGCTAGTTGCTTCTCAATACATGTTAAGTCATCTAAATATCTACTCATATGTCCTCTTTATAATAATTCTAATTCAATAAACTCTATAATATTTAACAATGTATTTTAAATTATGGATTGGTGTGTTTTTATTTACAAGGTATAAAAATTTAGATTTATCATTTTATTAGATCGTCAAATAAAAATGCCTTATTGGGAAATTTTATGGGACCCATAATATGACATCTAGAAACCCTTACCCTATTCGACCCCCTATAGCTAGACTTTGATGATCCCTAAATTTTTAATTTGGTCATCAATAATTTTGTTTTCCCTATTATTTAAAAAAATTATCATCCAATATATACATAATTTTTTGATGATTACGTGGTTGATTTTTCGTAATAGTTTTCTTTTTTGGAATTATTTTGATTTGATGAATTCATGATTTTCTTTCATTTTCAGTTTAATAATTTCGTTCCCAATATATTATATATTTATAACTATTTTAATATTTCAGATGTATTTTTTATCATAATTATTGTATTTATAGTTTTTATTTTGGTTTTATAGAGTTAATAAAGGTTATTTTTTTGTATTTAGGTCTTTTCAATAAATAATATGATTACTGAATAGAACTTATAATTTTTTTATAATGACCCAAACCCCAGTATCCCAAATACAACTGTTTATTTACAACTTTGGTAAAATATAAAAGTAATGTCCTCCCTATAGACTAATTAATTTATTAGTCTTAGTGAAATCTGAACTTATATGATTGTCATTTTACATTTGAAAACACAAATTATGACAAATGATTTTTTAGAATATCATTATTCTCTTTAGGATATCCTAGAATATTATTCTTAGCACACCTCCTAGATTCCTAGAAAAGGAAAAAAAATAAGGGGGTCATAGATAATTAGTAAGGTTTTAGTATAGTAGAAGCTATAATGAATAAATAATAAAAATCAAAATAAAATATAAACAACTGAACACACATTCTATTTAAATAATTCGACTATAATGATTTGATAAGTAATAACCAACATGAAATCTTAAATAACAGAACACATGTTCCATTTAATATATAACTTTAATTCCACGAATAGATAAGTCATAATAAATATGTAATGGTAAATAACTAATCACAAATTGCATTAAATAAATAACTTGAATATATTAATAGATTAGTATTAATCAATATATAAATGTAAATAACTGAAAACACATTCCATTTAATCAATAACCAAGAATTAAATTCATCCAAACATGATTTAATTTCAAAAATATCATGACTAATAATTACTGATTTATTAATAAGGAAAATTATTAATTATTGGATGTCATGATTTCATGAATCATGATACCTCTACTATTAAGATATTTCAAAATATAGCTTAAAAGTATGGGTAAACCCTCATTTAATTATAGATCACTCATTCCCCTCATGAAACTATTGATTCATTAAGTGGCTATACAATTAGGGGACCTACACATTGAAAATATATTTTTGGACTAACAATTAAAAAAATTAAATTTATTTTGTTTGAAAATTACCTTTGAAAATTACATTGGATGATTTAAAACATTAAGTGTTCATGATGGTAGGAAAATCTGTACAATCCATTATTCATTTTCACTTGATTCTTGGTTTTGGTTTATTAATGGTGTATTCACAATCATTTTCATCTATATATCCATATTTTTATCTAACAGAAGCTCCCAACTGTTCCCACATCCATGCCAAGGAATGAACCAACTTTCCAAAAGAATGTGGTCAATTAAGGCAACAAACCTAATGACAAATAGGAACTCAAAATAGTCAAGATGATGGGAGGCCAGTCTCATAAGGAAATTTTGGATGGAATTATTTCATTTTCTATGAATTTATTACAGATTTAAAATGTGTTCATGAAATCCATCCCAATCCCTAAAACGAGGCTAGTTACCCATACAACAATTACCTGATCAAGACCATGTGTTGACTAGAATAGTTGTGCGCATTCCATAGGTTCTCCACTATTCTCTATTTCATTCCAGATGCTTTTTATTTTATCCATGTTGTAGCACACTAGAGTATAATTTTCTCCAAAAAGTGTGTTAGTGTCTTGTTTTTTTGGGTTGAACCTCTTTGAACCATCTTGTGTATCATCTGAGAACAAGAATAAACCCCTTGTCTTTATTTTGACATGGATTAAGGTTATATGATAAGAATATACTACGATGATTAAATTTACAAGGAAATGATTTTAGAATTGGGCTCGATCATGTAGAAGGATTCATATATATCCTATTAGGATAGTACTCAAAGTCCATGTAGTTCATATTGTGCGTAGCTAAAAAATGAAAAATAAAAAGTGAGAGGCCTTGAGAGGGATTTATAAATGTAAGTAATCTATGAATTTCCACATTATAAGTATAAAAATTTTATGAAATATGACAAAAAATCAGGCTCACGTCCCCATTAAAGGAACACATTGGGGGAATCATCAACATTCTATTGGTAAAATCATCATTATTCTCTGAGGCCACATGATTCATGCTTGGTGTGAGAAAAAAGAGATAGATTAATATTAGACACATAACATGTGAGAAAATATGTACAATTATTATAGGTTGTTTTTTAACATAAAGAGTTATGATTAACAGTATCATTGATAATATTGTATGGGTATCAGTATATAGAAAGGATTCCTGCATATATTTTTTATAATAGTAACTAGAGTCTTTATATTTCTGTTTGTCCCTAACTCACTAATGGTTTTAATGTACTTTATGAAATGTTTTGTGTTTACACTTAAAAGGATCCCCATCCATGATCCCACTTCTTGTGTTTTTATGTGTGAGGAATGATGTTATATTTATAAGAGAATTCCATACCACGATCTAAGAAAATTTGGTATATTGAGGGACACACACTAGGGTGGTGTTTGTGTTTGTGTCTTGGAACCAACTTTTGTGTTATTTATAATAACTAGTATTCAATGTTTTTAATATTAATAAACTTTTTATAACATCATGAGTGTTCTTATAATTAACATAGTATGCGATAATGTCACAATAGTAGTCTTCTCACTAAAAGTTCATATTAGTTCCCTGATATGATGAGAACCAAGAATTGATATGACACCTTTCTTAAATTTATAAACTATAGCAAGATGATATCATTTAAAGAATTAAAAATGATATTGGCTATCATGGGTGGAGACTCATAGGAATTTGAGGAACCTTGTCATGGTGTAAGCCGATGTAAATATCCTGTTTATGATATTATGAGAATGATACTCTCTAGTATGAAACACACATTTATAAGTTTCATTTGATGATCCTATCTGTAGATGTGTGTATCGATACTTAGACATTAAAATTATTATTAATGATTATTATGAGTCATTTATTATTATGAATTTATAAAAAATATGATAAAAAATGTTCAGTACAAGGAATAAAATATTGGATATGTCACGAGTAGTATTTCATTAATAAAAAATGTGAGAAATGATTGGTCTCTTATGATCTCTAATGGAAGATGATTTCTTAGGCCATTCTACCGAAATGATATAGCCTAAATAAATTCATGGTCATGGTTTACTATAGTAATGTTCAATCTCTGATAATTCAAAGAAAGAGGAATCAAGTACAAAGGTTGATTTTACCACCCTGCATCCTTCTTGATCAAATATATACTAATAAATGGAGTATTTTACACAGAAAGGGTATGTGTGAGGTATAATATTATTATAGCATTAAATACATTCTATGTCGGTTCCTTTGAATAATTCTTGATTCTAATGTTGCAATTTATGCTTCTTCACCTAATTCCTCTTAAAAAGAGGCCTACGGGGTAACACACTAAGTATATCCATATTTTATGCTTAATAATAACATTATATTTAATATTTAATAACATCAATAAATATTACACCCATATATAGTCGAATAATAATTATTGTTTTCTTGATCACATGTATTTTTCCAATAATTATTTTAGAGAATATGTGTGATCATAATATTCCATAAATATTTATTTTGAATTTTGTAAATATAATTTTTTTTATTTATTTCAAAAAATGTTGTGGTATTTATAGAATTAATTAATATTCATTATTTAATTCCCAATAAATAGTAGGGAAGAAATAAAAACTATGTTTAATGGTCCAGTGAGAAATAATAAATATTCAATATTTTTTAATAAGTAATATTTAGTTTAATTATCATGTGAAGAAAATGTTGAGAAATAATAATATTTTTATTTTTATTTGACATGGTGTTCCACAAGGATTAAATAAATAATACTATGAAGTTGTTAAATTATTTTATTTTAACCCTAGAGGTATATAAATCAAATTATATTATTTTCTAAGAGAGATAATTCATTTTTTGGTGAATAATAGATTTGGAGAATCCTCTCAAGCTATAGAAAAATCCCTTCTCTAAGAACGGTACTATGAGTGGAGAGAGATCCTCCTATACCTCCCACTCTCATGTCATGGGTGATCAAGGAGAAATCTTTTCAATTGATTATCATGATGATCAAAGGTATAAAATGGAAGTGATATGATCTAATGTTCTTGCACCGGGAGATTAATTCAATGAGGTTTGAAGATTTGTGGAATGCATGTGGGTCATCGCTATAGGGAATCTTATCTTGATTCCTGAAACACAATGATGGTACAACATAGATTAGTTGATGGCTTGTTTAATGAGAACATAATTCGTATAAGGGAATGCATTACTTGGTTCAATTAATTATAAAGAATATGTTATTATCCTCCCTCTTTTTCCGGATTATTAACCATTTTTAATTTTATTTGATTCAATTTCGTTTATCAAGGCTTTTATCATTGTGTATATATCATATTGATCATCGATCATTAAAAAATTAAAATTTTGGCATGACCCATCACACAGCTCTGCTATGCCTAGAACATTCATGTGGTATCACAGTGGTCCCATAATTATTTATAATTATTTAAAGATCCTTGATTGATTTGCTAATTTGTTATTTAGTTTTTAATTTATGTTTAATCAGTATTTTATTATAAATTTCAAGATCTTTTTTCAACCTTGGTTTCTAGTAGATCTAACAAAAATGAATAATTTTTTCAATGAAATAAAATCATAGAACTCATCTGAAGGTTCTGATGATTCTGTTTGTATAACATAAGAGTACACACCATGTAACCAGAGTCACAGGTCGTGTACTTCTGTTTAATAAACCATGAATTAATTCCGAATTAATTTAAACTGTGTGTATTGTTGACACATGAAGCATTTATTTCTTAAACCTTGTTTTGATTGTGCTACCCTATCCCACGGTCTATCGGAGTACATTCCATGTAGCCCACATACAGAGTGTGTAGTCCATTAAGTCATAGAATGGTTGTGTAGTTCCATACATGGTCTACCATAATAGTGATCAAGTAACTCTAAAAACACACTCCATTTTGTCCTTTACACATGTCATGTACTCCAATTTTCCAAGGCACATTGTACACCCTGATTCCCTAAGAATGTGGCTCGTATAGACGGAGAGATATGTACACATCATGTTGTTTTCATGTACACAACATGTACTTATGAAAATTACACCGTATTAAAATTGATTTATTATAAAATGTGAACCCTATCGACATATACTTGTGTGTGGTAATTATGTAGATATGACATGTCATTTGATGGGTTTGGAATATGTATATTTAAATTTTTAAATAATTTTTAAAAAATATTTAGATCTGCATATCATGTGTGATTCGTATGATAGATATTACTCTACTGGAATTGAAGAATAACATCTGACTGAAAAATCATTTAATTCATGTAATAATTAATTTGATAGTATATTCCTGAATGTTTGTGATAAGTCGTGAATTTCATATATCATAATACTAGACTACGTATGAATCTAATATAAGTTGGGAATATTTAGATAGGTATTCACTATATTTCCTTTAAGGTGGATATATGATCTTAGTTAATTTTAAATAAATTAATTTCATTTGATTAGTGTTATGATTGATGAGTATATTAAGGAAAATTCAGATGAGAATTAAGATAAAATAATTGGATAATTAAGAAAGTAGATAATTAATTCTATTGAAATTTATTTTAAATAGAAATGATTAAGAATTTATTTCTAGTTTTATTAAATTTTTAATTCATATCTAGAATTTTTTTGATATTAACCATATACTATAAATTTGTATGTGATTGATTTAATTAAATTTTTTATTAAATTAAATTTTTGGCATGCATGTTTTATCACATCCTATTATGTAAGGTTCTGTGTTTCTATAGTTTCATTCATTTAAACCCCTTTTCCCCTCACTAGTGTGTAAGTGAATGCATATGTAATGGATGGAGATCTCGATCTAGTGGAGGCAGTTCATGTTTAGATGTGAGGTGAAACATATCTAAGATAGATGCATAGGTGGGAGGGTGGAAAGATATAATAATAACCTTAATTAGTTCAAGGATTTTTTCAACTAGGTAAAAAGTTATTATCGACCACTAGATAAACTAATCATTAGTAAAATCTCATCATTATACCAATGTATTATTTTATTTTGGTTAATTTTTATGGTTATTTCATTATGGATGTTTTATCGTGATCTCTTTAATTAATGAAATTAACAAGCATCCATGATAGAACTATAATAAATTGTCTTATGAATAAATATTACCTCATACAAGGTTAATCACTTATTTAAGTTCACATAATATAAAAAATATTGTGATAAAGATAATAATTTTCAATTTACTCATAAAGGATAAAATCCCACAATTATATATATTATGTCAGTATATCCCTCCACTACATTAGTTAAAATAAAAAAATAGTTCAAAGTGCTTTCCCAACTAATGTTGCGGTGCTTTCAATTACTTTGAAATTATAACATCATCATTTGGGTTGAATTAAGATAGTTTACGTAAAGGATTTATTTCCAAAGAAGGACTTGGATTAAATAAGAGATAAGGGTTGAGGAAATCAAATTTAGGGATTTTAGGATGGGGGAGTCCACTCCGCCGATCGAGGAACTATGAGTTAATACAATTGGAATTGGTAATGACTTCCAAAAACCCTTCATGATTCATGATCAACCAATGTTGGGGTAATGAGAAGGGTAATATTAATCATTTCCACTTGAATATTCAAGAAACATGATATTACAAATCCAATGGGGAGCGCTATTAGGTTTTGATAAAATATTGGTATATTAAAAATATAATATATATTTATTTGTCTAATAAATTAAAAAATAAAGTACTAAATATATTATTATATTATTTATTGAAACAAAATTAAAATGATTTCAAACATATCACAATGATCCATACATGAGAAGGAAAACTTTCTCACCAACACAAATATCCAAGAGTGTTAAAGGTGCTAATGTGTAATCCTTTACCATCAAAAGAAATTGAATGTGCTAGAAGACCCTATTCTTGATGCGCCTAGTAATGAGGAATGTGATGAATATTGATCACACAATGAGAAACATTTTAACGATTCCATATATGTTCAATTGTAATGATACCATCAATTCCCTACAAGATTTAAAAACAACATGAGGAAATGGATTCTTATAAAATGATGTATCACCATTGGTATATCTATCAATATATGGTGAGACAAGAGTGGTACAAGATCTCCAATGATTTGTATACCACTAAGCATTGTGATTCATCTCTATTAGGGCCTCATGTAGTCAAGATTATTTGATATAATGAATGGTTATACATCATTGGGATTAAATTAAGAAATTATTTGTGTAGAAATTTCATACTTTCATCACTACCCAAGATGTTATCAACATTTATTATTAATTACAATATGAGAAATAATGAGAAGAGTCTTTGAAAACTTATTACGTTATTTCACCTAGTACAAAATAAAATGGGTCATTATAAACTTGTTTTTATTATGGTTAATAATAAAATGAAGAAAAACATGAAGGGGACCTAGACTGAAGATAAGGATAAATCTAAAAATCCCCATTCTTATAATAAGAAAAATATCCAATTTTAGGGAAATATGTCATGAATTGTCACAACAAGAATAACATCACCTAGAAGTAAGGAGAAGATAAGGGTGTGTTCTTTATAGAGTGTAGCCTTTCAATATCTAATAATTGGGTACAAGATATAGGATTAACTAATGAAATATATATCAAAATTTAGGAACTATGTAGATTTAGAAAGATTCCTATAGGAGAGGTTGATCTAAAAGTATCAAAAGGTGTGATGCTAGATGAAATCTCCCCTAGTGACTACCACCTTCCATTTCCAACGAGAATGATTTTGGTTTTAAAATATTTCCATAATGTACCAAATATTACCAGGAACATAATTTTGATATCATCACTATATGTAGATGGGTTTATTTTTCATGTTTGGAAATAAAAGTTGTTTCTTTTATATGGAAATAATATTTTTTGTTATTAAACATTTAAATAATTGTATTTATGTTTTAAATTAAAAGGACCAACTATTGTAAATTGATAACAAATCATGTTCACATGACTCATATCACACCTGACTATGGCTTCACTATATTGGTCATGTAAACAAGAAGAGTTTGAAAAGCTCTAATAAGATAGTTTTTTAGAATCATCTAAACTAAATCCACATAAAAATTGTATTTCTTGTTTATAAGGAAAATTTAACAAACTCTCGTTCAGTGGACATGGGCAATGGGCCATAGTGCTTCAAGGATTAGTACACATAGATTTTTGTTGACTATTTCTAGAAGAATCTAGAGCTGTATATTCTTAATTAATAAATTTTACATATGAATTGAGTAGTTATGGTTATGTCTACTTGATGAGGTATAAGACAGATCCCTTTGATAAATTCTTAGAATTCAATAATAATGTAGATAATCAACATGGAAAGATGATAAAAATGCTTTGACTGAATCAAGTTGGTGAATATTTTAACCAAGAGTTTAGCAAATTCTTATGGGTGTTTTGGATTTTATCTCAACTCACTCCACATTATACACCATAGTGGAATGGAGTTTGGGATTAGAGGAACCATACCTTGTTAGATGTGGTATGGTTGATAATGCATCATGAAGATCTTCATTTATCATTTTGAGGATTTTCCTTACAAACTAAAACTTAAACATTATCCCAAATTCAATATAAGGTTGAAAATTGAATTTAGTTCAGTTATGGACTAGAAAAAACTATTTTTTCTCATAAACTAGTATGGGGTAGTGAGTAATTTGTTATGGACTTCTCATGAAACAAACTAGCAACTTGGGGCACAAAGGGTATCTTTATAGTGTACCCCAAGGAAAAAATGAATACAAACTATACAAACCCTTGGATAAACAAGTTATTTTCTCAAAACAATTTTTCATTTATGAGATGGATAAAATCCTCAAAATGATAATGGAGAAAGATTTATTATTATAAAGTTTATGCTCAAGATGAAAAGGAGTTGGTGTAGGAACAGGTTCTATAGGTCCCTATAGAAGAAGTAGTTCATGAATCATAAGTACTGTGAAGGGGCATAAAAGGGGTAATATAACCATAGAGATATGGTTTTCTAGTCACCGAATCTGGTGACTCATTATTGGTTAAAAAAGTTGAACATATCTCTTACAAAGAGGCATTAGTGTTCTCAAATGTTGCAAGATAATAGGAATCCATTAACTCTAAAGTAGATTTCATATATCATAACCAATTTTGGGTTTCTGATCGATGCACTAGTAAATGAAAAATACATGGTAGAAAATGGGTATTAAAGGGAAAATTGTACATCAATGGTAAATTATATACATATAAAGGACAAAAAGTTAATAAAGGATATAAACAATAACATGGAATTCACTATGATGAAAACTTTTCACCAATTTCCATGTTTAAATCTATCATAATTATACTTTTTATAATAGATTACCATGACTATGATATTTGAATGATTCATGTTAGAATTTCATTCCTTAATGGGAACTTTTGAGAAGGTTTCTATATGAAAATACCAGAATGGTTTATGACTCCATGTTGTTCCAAAAAGATTTATAACATTCAAATATCCATTTACGTATCAACGTATGATTTTATGTCATGGAAAATTAGATTTTATGAAGCTATAAAAGAATTTTCATTTATTAAGAATGAAAATGACCCATGTGTTTACAAGAGAATTAGTAGAAATGAAGTCATTGTCCTAGTAGTATATGTCGATGACAAATTAATCATTGGAAATTCCATACTCATCTTATAACCAGTTAAGGACTGGTTAAACAAGTGTTTCTCCATAAAAGACTTAGGTGAAGCCTCTGATATTCTAGGGATCAATATCCATCATAGTATATACAGGAGGCTTCTTGGAGAAACCCAAAGTATATATTCTAACAAAAAACTAAAATGATTTAGTATATAAAAATCCAAGAGGCTATTAGTTCTATAGTCCCATGGTTTACAAAATTTTAAGAAAATGTTCCCTTAGATACCATAGGATAAAAAGATAATGAGTAAGTTCCCATATTCTTTAGTTATATGATCAATCATGTATTCTATGTTATGTACTAGAAATGTAGTTTCCTATGAATTGATCAATATATGATAATATCGTGAAGATCAAATAGAACATCATTTGTCTAATTTTAAGGATTTCCTTATGTATCTAAGAAGAACAAAGGATATGTTCCTGGTTTATAGTGGAGATGAAGAATTGGTCATCATTGGTTATACTAATGGTAATTTTTATACTTTTTAGAATGATCTTACATCACAGTCAAGATGTGTTTTATATCTCAATGGAGGAGTTGTGAGATGTAAGAGTTCAAGGATGAAAGATGTTATTGCCACTACAATGGATTCTGAGTATATATATGATTTTCATTTATCCAAGGAATATATTTGGATATGAAACATTTTTTAGGAACTTGATGTGGTACCAAGCAGTAAAGACCATATCGCACATTTTCTTTTGATAATGCTATAGAAATGGATCTCAGAAAAGACCCATGGTTACACCAACTAACAAAGCATATACTCCATCAGTATCACCTATTGAGGTATTTCTATAATTGGGGTAAACTTGCAGTAATTAATGTTCCCATGAAAGAGAACATGGAGGAACCCTTTACTAATGACATATCTCATCAACAAATGAGTATCATGTGAGAGATGGTCATATGAAGATTGTTAATAGTTGTCTCTAGTGAAAGTGGGAGACTATTGTAGTTGGTTACCTAGAATCAACTTATGTTTTCTTTCTAAAAAACTATATTTATATCTTTTAATATTAATAAACTTATTATCACATCATTATTTTTCTTTTATGTAACATAGAATGTGATAATGTATCAATAGTATCTATCATAGAAAAAGGTCATAGAAGTCCCCCGCAATGATGAGAACCCAACAATGATACCAAAATATTCTTAAATATATGTTCTATTGTTGGATGATATAACTTTAAGGGACAAAAAGTATTCTGGATATCATAGGTGTATACTCATACAACATTAATTTAGCTTCCCATGGTGTTCACCCTTAGTATTATCCAGTTTAGGATATTATGAGAACAAGACACGCCAATAGAAGATCAAGATTTATATGTGTAATTGGATGCTCTTATCTATGGATATGTGTAATTATCCTTATAATATCATATTTTTTTAATTTTGATTCATGTAATTTGATATATTGATGAAAACTATGATGACATATGTTGCAATTTAGGTAGGATATGTTTGGTGGGTCCTAAGTAAAATTGCATTACTATGAGAATGTTTTTTTCACTACTAGGATTTAATAGATTTTTTAATCTAACACCCTTTTACAAAAATTATATAGTAAAAAAAGATCAATGGTCATGGTGTTATAGAGACATGTTCAATTTTATAGAAGTCAAAGAAAGATACATTGAGAATATAGGTTGATGACAATATCATGACCCCTATTTGATTAGAGATATCATGATAATGGGATTATATTATAGAGTAAGCATCTGTATGGGGTATTATTTCATTGTATCATGTGCATATATCTCTATGGGTGCCTTGGTGTGTATCAAGATACCAACCTTGGCCTTTAGGTTGTTTTACGAAATTCTAATGAGAAACCAGCCTATAGGGTAACACGCTAAATGTATAAAAAATATTAGTTAAATATTATTATTATTTATTATTTAAAATGTTGAATAAATTTTATTCCCATATGTGGTTTAATAATTATTCATTTTTACTAGTTGCATAGATTTTTTCACAAGTTATTCGAAATAATATAATCAGAGAAGAATATTTAATAAATATTTATTTTCTATTTAGTGAATATAATATTTATTTTTTTATAGGAGATTAAATCAGTGATATTTTTTTAATAAATAAATATTCATTATTCATGGCCGGAAAAATATTGTGGAGGAATGGTGGACCATATTTAATAGTTCAATGATTAATAATAAAAAATAAAAATTATTTGTTTTAATAGTTTTTAATTTAATTATCATGTTAATAACACCTCATGAAATAATGGAAATAATTTTATAATTGTTTGACATGGGGTTCCATATAAATAATAAAAGGAACTGGTTAATTTATTTTATTTGGACCCTAGCTGTATAGAAACTCAATAATAATATTTTCTCGGAGATCCAATTTATTTCTTTAATTGTTCACAGTAGATTTTGGATAGTCCTATAAATCCCACGATATCATTAATCGCCATGAATGATCCTACATACGGATAGAGATCATCCTACACATACCACTCCTAAGTCAAGAGGGATGTAGGAGAATTCTTTGGAGAAATTTTCATAGAGATCAAAGGTAGATGACGAAAGTAATCTAATATTTCATGCTAGCTCTTAAGGATTCCTATGGAAATGATTGAAATTTTTTAAACATATATGGATCACCTCTAGAGTGAATAAACTCTTGATCCCTACATCACAAAAGTTCTGCAACATATATATGTTGTCAGACTCATCAGTAAGGAAATAATACCAATAATTAAATCTTTAATTTATTAAATTATTTATAGATAAAATGTTATGATCCACCCTATGGTTCCGGCATATTATCCATTATCTATTTTCATTGATTTGGTTCCTTTGATCATGTATCTTATCATCATGTATATCTCAGTTAGACCATCGATCGAGAGAAAAATCCATGTTGGGAACAAAACATCACACGCTTCCACAACACCCATAACATTCTGGTAGAATATCCTTGTAAATAAATCCTTAGGATAGTTTCCTACGTATCCTAATTGGACAATAATCATACTTCTCATAGTTCAATTCAGTAAAATACTGCTTATGGTTTGGTATAGTTGATTACACTAAAATTGATTGTTTTTATAGATAAGGTCTTGAAATTTTAGGGGCTTATACCTAGATTGATTCCCTTTTTTCAAATTAATTATCTATGTTTTTATGGATAATGAGATTTGATAACCATAAATGTTATGTCGAATATATTTAGTCTTACATGGAGGGTCCTAATAATAGAATGATATGAATATGGTAGCATAAGTGATAATACAAACCCATTAGTTCCCTCGTAATGGGGTTCTCCAATGAAGGTTCTTATCTGAGGTTTTATATGGTGCATGTCCAAATGTGTTTTCTGGGTGATTTTGCCATGTCTTATGGAGGTTTCCTTAAATGTTATCAGTGTCTACCTGAAATTTAATAATTTTTTTTTTGAAACAAGTATTAGTAATCTTCTTGACATGTCTAGATTGTTTTTCTGACCTGTTTAGTTTGTATTTTTGACATAGAATACATGACAAAGGGTTTCTACCAAACATGTCCAAGGTGATTCATTTGATCGAAGAAGGAATGTACTGGGTTTTTTGCATGATCGAATAAAACATGTCTAGGCCCTTTCTCATGATCAAGATGATTAAGTTGGGTTGTATTTTCATGATCAAATTGAATTTTCCAAGATGCCTTCTCGTAGTCAAACTAACTAGCTTAGGATGTCTTCACATAATAAATGTGACATGTTTGGTATGTCTTCACATGATAAAACTGAATTTTATAATGCTTTTGTGTGATAAAAATAACACATACATGGGTTTTTTATGTGATAATGTTTAAATTAAAGTGGACTATCTCATGAAAACTTTTGTATGTCTAGGGTCACATGAGGTAATTGTGAGACCATTGAGTCATGTGCTCACAAGATCATAAGAGAGTCACACAATGGGGTCTCGCAAATATGTCTTGGATCACGCGAACTTCCTATTGTTGATGTTTCATATCCAAATGGATTAGGACATGATAATATAGCAAACTATGTTCATTTTTGGAGGAGCGAATGGATAAGTTCTTTTGTTGAGGGAACACATCGTAGGGTTTTCATGGATAGAGGAAGTAATATCCATGTGTTCACATGCATTCCAAATCTATATACATGCTTAGGGGTTCCCCGATTATGGAGTCATATGTTGCTCAATTGATCAAAAGATCAATGTTACCTTAAGGGGTTCTAGCAAGGGGTTAGATGAACATATACAAGGGCTACATATTGGATCCACATAATGGAAAAGTGATTTCATGGGATATGGGGTGCGTGGATGAGGATTCATGTCCACTACTTCTCGTACACCTCAATGTCTTGTGTTAGGGGAGGGGTTTTTGCAAGATCTGAAACATTTTCATGGAATTTCAGGGATGAATGGAGGCATCACATTATAGAGGATTCACATGATGTTATATAAATTATCATGTAAATGTATAAATAATTCCTTTGATCGTGTAAACATTAATGAGTCTCATGATTAGACCTTGTGGTTCACTTGGGAAATTCTTCCAAAGGTGGTAGTTGATGCTCATTCTTAATTGTTCTTCTCTGTCCCTTTTCCCACTAACTGTTTTCATCGTTTTCCACATCAGATATATATTTTTAAGGGGTAGAATGGTTTATATTGGAAAAGGAAGAATGAGGTTGATATAACATTCCATGACTAAAATGTCACGTGAAACAAATTAAGGCAGTGGACATATTCGCATAATAAACGTCATGTGATAAAAATATTGATTCATGTGATTTCATATTTGATACCAACTGAAAATTTTGATGATTGGCTATAAGGAGTAACATGATCACTATTTGTTTATGAAATGGGTCTCCAAGCTTCCACTGATGGACTAATTTGACAGATTCATAGAATTCACATGATTAGAATTCATCCATATTTGAATGATGTTACAGATGACAAGAGGCTCTAATAATGTAAAGATATATTCTTTTTTATGAACACCTTAAATATTGTTTAAATGTATCTACATCGGCATCTTCCTATGATCGTATAATAATCAGAAACTATCACAGTGGATTCACATGATCACATGATCATCTTCCATGTGAGAGTTTTATTTTTTATCATTGCATGTATGCAAGGAAACCAAGTCCTCAACTTTATAATTCAACATTTGATGTGATAGAAGATAATTGACAATGGACACACATGATTTCTTCCATTCAATTTTGTATTCTAGTTCACTTCTTGTGATATTTTCACATGAACTATTTATCATCCACATGTGATGGATTGATCACATTTATGTGATAGATTCTATTCTTATAGATAACAGCATTCCTGAAAAACAAGTCATATGGAAGGATTTTGAATGATCAGAATGATGTATCTATTTTTGTGTTGATATTTGGTGGTGGATAGTCATAGAAAATGACAAGCGCTAGAGTGCTGATGCTGATCTAGCTAAGGATGGTAATATTGAAGTTGATTGTCATAGTTGATCATGTGGATAGGATTAGCCACATCATACATCCCATGTTTTATGCATATATTTTAAATGATTCAATAGTGCTTGTGACACTTACCATCCCACATCAAAAAATTTCTCAGTCGGTGAGAACTTAATATTATTCAACATATCATTCATTCATTAAGAGAAAACTAGTTCAACACCTTTAACACACACACACATTCCCTCTACGTCCATTACCTATCATCATACGCCCCACCTAGGCACACCTACAAATTCCATGTACAGCCACCATGATAGGTATATCCACCCTAACCCTCACTGATCGGCTGGATAGATGGTTGGCTCCTAGGAAATGGTTTAGGTGACTCCATCATGTTTCCAAGGTTGAGCAAGCTAAATGGTCAGTTTGGCTGGACAAAATTTTCGGTATGGGAATATCTAAATACTTACAATAAGTATTTACATTAAATGAGTTTAATAGTTGTCCAAAATATAACCCCTTACAAAATAAATCCCATAATAAATTACTTCTAATAACCTCATGAAAATCATATCAGAATTTTTTTCATGGTATTGATAATTCTTGAATGTCTAATAGAAAATTGTCTGATGCACAATAATGGGGATCAAAAATTCCCCCAAAAGAATTGGATTCACAGAGAATAAAATTAATTCAATTATAATAAAAATAAATATCACTTCATTGTGTTCTTCAACATCTAACAGGATTCAAATCACCACCAAGATGATATTGTGTACATAAATTTTGTTAGATTAAAGGATGGATCTCTTATGGATTTCCAAGATGGGTGATCTTTTCAATGCATTAATGTTTTTCATAGGAAAAAACTCATATTGAGGCTTTGATACACTAAATTGGATATAAGGTACATTTTAAGATGGAAAAGGATTGGAATGAAAATTCATTATGAATGGATAAAAATTAGTGGTGTCTGTATCACTATGTTTCCAAATGGAATTGGAACTAATCCATATATAGTATTGAGATAAACATCTATGAAGCTCAAACTCATGAATGGCTATAGAGGTTCATGAATTAAAATAACTATGAAGAAATCTCTTATGTAGGTCGAGATTATATGATAGATGAGGAATGACATTGTTTTATAATAAAATAATTGATAGGTACCCATGCTTCAATGGATATTATACAGAACTGGCTCTCATTCCACATTTCATTCCACACAAAGTAGTCTAATATAATAAGTTCAAGGTCATGTAGTATAGACCAATTCTGATGTTGTATAAAGGATTGATAGGAATAGGTACCCTATAAAGGGTCCTAAGAAATACATATTAACTCCATTTTTTTCTACCTCATTGGTCCTAGAGAGAGTATCTTTATTTTTTCGAGGGACATATAATGGTCCTTAAACGCATTGTAACTTCTTTTTTTGAACCCTAAAAATTTAATAAGGGTCATATCAGGAATGATTAGTGGGTTTCAACATGGTTTATTATTTGTCTTCCGAATTAGGGATTTTTTACCTAACATTTTTTACTCATTTTTCGTTTCATAAGTTCTCAATATTTTCTAGATCATGTAAAGTGAATCCTCAAGGAATAGAGACTCAACTTTTTCCCAAGTTTTCATTTTTAGGTTTTCAACCTAGTGAGAAAGATACCTATTTCAATGGGTTTTTTTATGATCTTTAAAACTAGACTATTATTTTTTGTTAATTTAGTTTCTACCAGATGAGACTTCTCGGTCTTGTGTAGCAAACCATTCATGATGTAATGTTCTCAGTGTATTTTTACATCATATGGTATAGATTCGTTTGATGTAGTTTAACATCTGTCAGTAAGGATGTATTCCATACAATTTAACGTCATGTGGTAAGGATGAATTCCATGCCTTTTTTACATCAGTCACTAAGGAAAAAATACCTTCAATTTTAAATTCTTAGTATTATGACATGATATGTTATGTATTTTAGAGTCTTACATTAAGGACTTGTGACGTTGTATAGTTTAGTTCCTTGAATCCAAGACATGATAAACTATGTAGTTTAGAGTATTTCTACTAGGACATTAGTGTGTGATAAGGATTCCAAGCACACATGGATAGTTAGAATATGGGTTGTGTAAATCACATGTCCAGGTGTTTGAATCGATCAATATGGAACGGGTAAAACATGTTAGTGATGACCCAAAACAACCTAAGGTGTCATGTTTTGTTGAGATGTCATTTGGCACCATGGGGATTGGAGTTCATTTCTTACAAGGTGTAGATGCTTCTAGTTGGTGGCTTAGATACCCTTATGTATAGAGCAATAGGTATTACGTGAATGGTCAAGTAAACAATATTCAAACTCTTTTTCCACAGGACATAGATGATTTATGAGGACATAAACATTTGGTCGATGAAGTGACATATAAATAAAACATCCATAGAGGGATTTTTCTAGAACCCTAGGATAGTTTGTCTATTTTTTTGGGATTCTTGGGCCCTACATCATGTGGTTTTAAGTCAAATGTCATGGTCTCTCATAATTTTCATAAATGGAGCATCACATTATAACATTATGATAGGTTACAATACACGGTATCGTAACATCGAGGATGTCAAATACATTAAAATAGTAAGGTCATGGGGATTGAAAATCAGGGTTTAGTAATATCTGAGTTTCCTAAATTTGGAAACCCATGGGTAGAAGTCAACCATAGGTAATAAAAAAAACCCATATTCCTGTTGAGTCAATACGGGTTTCCTTTTGACATTTCCATTCCTTCTTGTTTTGAAAATCACAAACACCTTATCTTTAAGAAAATTTCTTTTATAAGGAAAATTTGCTTTCTTAAGGAAAATCGGTTTTATAAGAAAAATTATCCTTATCATATTTTCATCCATATTTTTCTTAAGTATGAGATTTGGATTCATTTTCTCGGAATCATTGAAACATTGATATAAATCATTCTGTTTTAAGGTTCGGATTCTGGACAAGAACTATAAGGAAGTTTCATTCCGAATTCCGGATATGAACTCTGACTAAGTTCCATTCAAGTTTTAGGATACGAATTCTGAAGAAGAATTCTCATTACGAGTTCTAATGAAGAAATCTCATTCCGAATTCCCATTACAAATTCTGATGAAGAATTCTCATTACGAATTCTGATGATGAATTCTCATTACGAATTCTAATGATGAATTCTCATTACGAATTCTGATGATGAATTCGCATTACGAATTCTGATGACGAATTCTCATTACGAATCCTGATGATGAAATCTCATTACAATTTCTGATGACGAATTCTTATTCCGAATTCTCATTCTGAATTCACCTATTAAGCAGAATTTGAGTATCTTTGTTTTATACATTCTGAATTAATTCAGACTCCGAAAAATATCTTTGTTAGACTCCGAAATTTTATATTGCTTACACTTCTAAAATTTGTCTACTCTTTACTATTGTTCCTTATACTCTGAACCCTCACTCCGAAGTTTCCATTCCGAACTTTTATGTTAGAGTTTAAAATGATGTCCTACATTCTGTTACACTTGTTTTGTTATAAAACGATGTCGTCTATTTTGTAATAAACTAACCGTTGTCTAAGTGACACGTGTACAGGTCCCTCCGATCTTTAAGGAAAATATGACCGTTGGAGAAGGAGCCGACCTTACCTATAAATAGGAGCTCATTTGAAAGAGCTTGATACTGATGACAGATGAACAACTTGGTTTTGTGCCTACATGCTGTTGAAGTGATCTCTAGAGAGAGAGGCTCTTATTAACTCTCAAAGCTTCGTGCGACTCCGAATGTTGGTGATTACATTCGAGATATTCCGGGGATAGGAAGACAGAGGTGCCGACTACCTTAAAGTTTGAGGGCTTCCTTGCTGAGGAAGAAAGAGGTTACCAACTACCTTGAAGTTGAGGGCTTTCGGGGATAGCAAGACAGAGACTCTGATCTTCGTATCGAGGGCTTACCCTAGTGTGGGTAAGACAGAATTGCTTGAAAGTATAAATCAAGGGACCTTTATCCAAGGTTGTTGGATACCCTTCTCTTTGGGTTAAAAGACTTATATTTTGTTACTAGTAGTTCTACTACTTGTTTCTATTCCGCTGCATTTTGTAATATAAGGAAAGTATTACTTTCTTATACTTCCTTACTTGTACTCTGATTAATTTAGATTCTATACGCTTTAAGGTAGAATCTCATACTGTAATCTTTTATTAAGTTTCAACTTCCGGAACCATATTTCCGGAACCTTCTTTTGGAATCTCTTTCCAAGTTTGTATTCGGTGTTAGAGGTGTTGTGAATTTTCTTAGTTTAACTTTGTTAAACATAGCCTTTTCATTTGCTTAAGGAAAACATAGTTATTCATAACTAACTTTAAAGGTTCCAATGGAATTTTTAAAGTATACAATTCACCCCCCCTCTTGTATATTGAGCATCTACATTACTATTTCGATCCTACAATTGGTATCAGAGGTTGGAAACCTCTTACTCTATGCCAACTTATATTTGGTATCAGAGCAGGTTACTGAAATATTTATACTCACGAATATTTTTTTCTTTCTCACTTTATCCTTCCGAACTTTTACATTCCGAATTTGTCCATTCTGAACTTTTCTCATTCCGAACTTTTTTATTACGATTCTTTTCTACTAACAAGTTTGTGTGCAAAGTTATTTTTAGTATGGCAGGAATTAATGTTGGATCAATTGATAATCTGAATCCTACAAGACCACCAATATTTGATGGTAATGACTATGAGTACTGGAGAGATCGTATGAAGACTTTTGTTATCAATACTGGAGTAGACAACTTTGTTATGATTACTGGTGATTATAAAATTCCTGACAAGGAAGTCAGAACCTTTTCTAACCAGGAAAAGAAAGAATATCAACTAAACTATAATGTCCACAACACTTTACTATGTTCAATGACCTGAAATATATATAGCCAAATTTCTTCTTGTGAAGCAGCTAATTGTATAATGAAGAAGTTAGAAGTTATACACTTTGGGACATCTAAAGTGATTGAAACTAGCAGAGCTATGCATAGAGATGAATATCATGGATTCAATTTTCCTTATGGAGAACCTATCTGTAATGTTCAACAAAGATTTATGACTATTGTTAATAGTCTAAAATTTATGGGTGAGAAAGGTTTAGATGATTAAGCTCTTGTGGACAAGAAAATTGACATTATGCCCAATGAGTGGGAATCCAAGAGAACAGCTATAGATGAGAACATGAAGGTCACTCAAATTACTCTTGATGAATTATTCAGAACTCTTCTACAATATGAAACAAGAATGAAGAGAGATGCTGAAAACATCAAGAAGAAGAATGGAAATGGTACTGTCGCTTTTACTACTACTTCAAATCAGATGAACGCAAAGAATCCTGAAAGAGTAACCAGATCTAAGTCTAAGAAAGTCATTTTCCAATCTGAATCTAGTGAGAGTGAAGTCTCAGAAAATTAATTAGCCAATCTTCCTCGAAGGATGAACAAGATAGCTGGACAGAGAAATTTTCAATCTAAGTATAAGAAAAAGGACATGAAAGATAAGAAAGATGGAGAAGTTACTTGTTATGAATGAAAGAGAGCTGGACATATTAGACCAGATTGCCCTATGCTCAAAAAGAAAGAAAGGAAGGAAAGACATACAGACAGGAACAGAAAGAAGTATTATAAAGCCAAAGCTAAGAAAGTTTTGAAAGCTAATGACACCTGGAGTGCCAGTGGTGGTGACTCTTCAGATGAATATTCTGATTATGAATCTTCATGACAGAAGAATCTTGGTCTTATAGCTAGATTACCTATTGATAATCATTGTCTTATGGCTAAGGTACAAAATACTGAATCATTTACCAATGTTTCTTTAAATTCTAATGATAGTAAGTATTATAACTCTTCTGATGAAGAATCATCTTCTGATGAGGAAAATACTTTACCTACTTTTGAAGAAGTCTCTAGATTTGCTGAACTTCTTGAGATTGATAATTCCAAACTCAATAAGAAACTTGATAAAGCAAACTCTAGGAATTCTATACTTACAAAAGAGATATCAGATCATTCTAAAGATCTTGATAAGAGAAATGATGATTTTGAAAGAATTTCAAAAAATCTTGAGGAAGTAAGTTCTGAGAAGAACAAACTTTCTAAAGAGTTAGAAAAAGTAATTTCTAATAAAAATGTTTTCGAGCCTAACTCTAGTTCTAAAACTAATGATTTTGAAGATAAAAACTTGGTTGTAAAACTCAAGTCCGAAATTTTTTCCTTAAAGAAGTGTTTATCAAACTTTACCCATGGTAAGGAAAATATTGATAAGATGTATTCCCAAATACGACCTTTAAGAAATAAATCCGGATTTGGTTATACCCATGCAAAACCAGTTTTCAGTAACAATTATTTTGTTCCTCAAAGTGCCCCATTTTGTACTAAATGTCAATGTGGAGGTCACTGGGCAAAAAGTTGTTCCATAAATAAAACACAATCTCTAGGATTTCACAAAGCTTACTTTTCTAAGAAAATGGGGGTTCATAAAATTTTATTGTCTAGAAATCTCGAATCCAAACAAGTTTGCATTCCGAAAGTCTAATTTTCCTCTTGATTTCAGGAAAATAAAGAAAATACCAGCAAAAATACATGGTACATTGATAGTGGATGTTCCCGGCACATGACTGGTAACAAAAGTTTTTTTGAAAAGATTATCAAAACGAAAGGAGGAAAGGTAACTTTCGGAGACAATGCTAAGGGGGAGATTGTTGGTATTGGTAATATTATTTTCCTTGGTAAAACCTTGATTTCAAATGTTCTTTTTGTTAAAGTACTTAATCACAACCTCATTAGCATAAGTCAGTTATGTGATGAAGGTTACCTTGTGAATTTTAGGAATGATAAGTGTTTAGTTCACAATTCCAATGAAGAATTTATTCTCTCAGCCAATAGGCAAGAGAATGTCTACACTTTGAACCTAGAAGACCTAAGAATCCATGATTTACCTTGCCTAAGTGAAATGGAAGATCATTCTTGGTTATGGAATAGAAGACTAGGTCACTGTAACCTTAGGAACCTATGTAAACTCTCTAAGAAGAAACTAGTTAAGGATCTACCGGAGCTTAGATTTGATTCTTCTAAAGTTTTTTATCCTTGTCAATGTGGCAAGCAACATAAATCTAGTTTTAAATCAATCGGTGAAGTCTCAAAAACTGATGTATTACAGTTAGTGAACATGGATCTTTTTGGTCCAACACAAACTGGAAGTATTGGAGGAAAATACGATGTGTTTTTTCTAGTTGATGATTACACTAGATTTACTTGGGTCTATTTTCTGGCAAAGAAATCTGAAGCTTTTTATTATTTAAAAAGTTTTAGAGCTCAAGTTAAAAATTAGAAAAACCTTCCATTGAAAACTATTCATAGTGATCATGGAGAAGAATTTCAAAATTCTGATTTTGAAACTTTTTGTAGTAAGAAAGGTATTACTCACAATTTTTCAGCACCTAGAACTCCTCAACAGAATGGTGTAGTTGAAAGAAGAAATAGAATTATTCAAGAAATAACTAGAACCATGTTGAGTGAATATTCTATTGCTAGACATTTCTGGGCTGAAGCTGTAAGTACTGCTTATTATACTATAAATCGAGTTTTAATTAGACCTTTTCTTAAAAAAACTCCTTATGAGTTATGGAATGGTAGAAAACCAAGACTTTTCTACTTCAAGGTTTTTGGTTGCAAAGTATTCATCTTGAATACTAAATATAACTTACATAAATTCGCACCAAAGTCTGATGAAGGAATTTTCTTAGGTTATTCCACAACCTCTAAGGCTTATAGAGTTTTTAATAAAAATACTTGCACTGTTGAGGAAACAGTACATGTAAAATTTGATGAGTCTGATCCTTTTGTTTTTAAACCATCTCAACTTACATCTTCGGATGTGTTTTCAAAAACTGATTATCAACCATTGATAGAAGAACCTTCTGATAATGAAATTTTTCTAGAAGATACTTCTGAAACATTTACCTCAGAAGACTTTCTACCCTATGTTGATGAACAGGTTTTACAAAACCCAAATCAGGTGTTTCTTAAGAATCATCCCATTGATAGTATCATTGGAGATGTAAATCAATCTGTAAGGACTAGAAGTTCCTTAAGAAATGAAGTAGAACATCTAGCATTTCTTTCCCAATTAGAACCTAAAAGCACTGATGAAGCTTTAGGTGATGATTATTGGATTAAAGCCATGCAAGATGAACTAAATGAGTTCGAAAGGAATAAAGTCTAGACCTTGGTTGAAAGACCTAAGGAAACTTCGGTTATTGGAGTAAAATGGGTTTTCAGAAAGAAATGTGATGAAAATGGAGTCATTGTTAGAAATAAAGCTAGACTTATTGCTAAAGACTATAATCAGCAAGAAGGAATAGACTATGAAGAAACCTATTCTCTAGTAGCTAGACTTGAATCTATCCGTATTCTACTTGCCTTTGCAGCATTCTTTAATTTCAAACGTTTTCAAATGGATGTAAAATGTGCTTTTCTTAACAGTTATGTTCAAGAGGAAGTTTTTGTTGAACAACCTCCTGGCTTTGAAGATACAAAACATCCTGATCATGTTTTTAGACATACCAAAGCTTTGTATGGTCTTAAACAAGCCCCACGAGCATGGTATGATAGACTTACTGGATTTTTTCATCAAAATAACTATGTTAAGGGAAATGCAGATCCAACTCTTTTTATAAAGAAAGATAAGAAAAGTGTTTTGATTGTTCAAATTTATGTTGATGACATTATATTTGGTTCAACTCAGCAATCTTTGACTGACTCTTTTGCAAGTCTAATGAAATCTGAGTTTGAAATGAGTATGATGGGTGAGTTAACAATTTTCCTTGGTTTTCAAATTTCTCAAAAACCAGAGGGAACCTACAAATCTCAACATAAGTATATTAAATATCTTCTTAAAATGTATGGTTATGACAACACTAAGAGTATAATTACTCCCATTGGTACCTCAAACTCCTTAGATCTTGATGAAGCTGGAAAACCAGTAGATCAAACATCTTTTAGAGGTATGATAGGAAGTCTACTTTACATAACATCTAGTCGACCAGACATAATGTTTTCAGTATGCTTATGTGAAAGATATCAATCCAATCCTAAGGAATCTCACTTAAAGGCAGTAAAAATAATTTTTCGCTACCTTAAAGGAACCATGGATCTAAGATTATTTTATACTTCTGGAAATGATTTTTTTCTAAATAGCTTTTCTGATGCTGACTTTGGTGGATGTAAATGGATAGAAAAAGTACATCCGGAACTTGTCATTTCTTAAGAGATTCACTAGTTTCTTGGTCCTGCAAGAAGCAACATTCTGTAGCACTCTCCACTGCTGAAGCTGAATATGTAGCAGCTGGAAGTTGTTGTGCACAAGTGTTGTGATGCAACACACACTCACAGACTATGGCTTGAGTTTTACTAAAACTCAAATTTTCTGTGATAACACAAGTGCCATTGCCCTCAGTAAGAACCTTGCACATCACTCCCGTGCAAAACACATAGATATTAGGCATCACTTTCTTAGGGATCACACACTCAAAGGAGATATTATTCTTCAGTTTATCGGAACGCAAGATCAACTTGCTGATATTTTCACAAAATCCTTGCCTTCTGATAGATTTGAATATATTAAACAGAAGTTAGTAATGATAACTGTAAGGTAATCTTTCTTAATTAACTTCCTGTTGAAAAAGTCTCCTTATAGTAATAAACTACTTTTCATAGGGGGAGTACATTTGATTGTTTGTTTAACAAATTATTTTTTTTTTGTTTTCAAATTTTTCGGAAAGGATATTTCCGGAATGGAATTTCCGGAACTACAAATTTTCAAATTGGACATTCTCTTACAGAATACTTCTGGAATGGAAATATTCGTATTGAAAATTTCCGGAATGAAAATTTACGTACTGGCAGTTTCATACCAGATTTTCTTACCGATTTTTTTTCCCGTAATGTGTTTTTCGTATTGAATTTTTTCGTACTAAGTTTTTTTTCCTTACTAAGTTTTTTTTCCATACTGAGTTTTCTGAAATTTGTTTTCCGTAATAAGTTTTCTGTAATGAGTGTTTTCGTATTGAGATAGTTTTCCATAGTAATTTTTTTTAGAACTTTGTTTTTTCATAATAAAGTTTTTTTAAGCCATTACGAATAATCCTCCTAAGCCAATCCAAAAGATATGATTTCCTTACTCAAGTTTTCGTTGTCATATTTTACTTGCTGGAATTCTCTTATATTATGTTTTCGGATTATAGTTTTCTTAAATCATTACTTTAATAAAAACATCAAAAAGATCGAATTCAAGTTATCAACTGTTAGATTTGATCTCAGATCATTCCAACCGTTAGATCAACTGTGGAATATGAACCGTCATCTCGTTGCCTATATAAATGGGACTCAATTACTAGTCCCACATCGGTTTCAAGCTCTTGCGTCCTGATGCTCTGCCCGTCTGTTTTACTGTCGTTCCGAACCTCAGTTTTTTCAGCTCCGAACATCAGTCTTCTTTGTTCCATACATTCCAGAGGATTTCAGATCCGAATGTCGGCAGAGTTAGCATCTCAAGAAATGTCTTCCACCAAGCCTATTTCTCAGTGGTTAGTTTATAGAGAAAGGTTAGTCCATCTGGATTTCTTCAGCAACTATGATTCCCTTATCTCAAAGAACATTAAGTTGAATGGCTGGGAAGAAGTTGCGGTGTCAAAAACCGGGAATCATGATGAGGTATATTTGGATTTACTTGTCGAGTTTTATGAATCGGTTTCCTTCTTTAAGGAAGATGATAGGGAGAAGTTTTCTTTCAAGTTGTATGGCAAGACCTAAAAACTTTCTTACACCAAGGCTGCAAGCTTGGTAGGATTGTCTTATAAAGGAGAAGTAGAATTTATTTCGCACGTTTTACCGGACTCTAAGGGTAGCTTTCACTACTGGAAATCGGATCTTTCCCAACACTTATATACACCCTTTCCCAACGGTTCTCCCAAACCGTTGGGAAAGGGGGGTCATTCCCAACGGTTTGGGAGAACCGTTGGGAAAGACCCCCTCAAAACACCCCTTTCCCAACGGTTCTCCGAAACCGTTGGGAAAGACCCCCCCTTTCCAAACAGATTGGGAGAACCGTTGGGAAAGACCCCCTCAAAATACCCCTTTCCCAACGGTTCTCCCAAACCGTTGGGAAAGACCCCCCCCCCCCCCCTTTCCCAATGGTTTGGGAGAACCATTGGGAAAGGGCCCCTCAAAATACCCCTTTCCCAACGGTTCTCCCAAACTGTTGGGAAAGACCGCCCCTTTCCCAACGGTTTGGGAGAACCGTTGGGAAAGGGCCCCTCAAATCCAGCATACACCTCTGGAAATTATCACCTATCCCAACGGTTTTGAGAACTGTTGGGATAGATTATTTGATTTCTTCCAGGTCTACTACCCAAGAACATTATATAAATATAAATTTTAAATAATTATGATAATAGATATATATATTTATGAAGTTATGTTTATAAAAGTTATGTTAGGTTAGTGGTTAAGGCGTTTAATTATAAACGGGGGGTTGTGGGATCAAATCCCACCACATGTTTTTTTTGAAATACATATACCAACGGTTTTATAACCGTTGGAATAGATTTTCATATTACTTATACCAACGGTTTTGAAAACCGTTGGGATAGGTCTATACCAACGGTTTTCCCAAAACCGTTGGTATAGACCTATCCCAACGGCTTACTTCGCAACGGTTCTCCAAACCGTTGGTATAGGCTATACCAACGGTTTGGAGGCCTATACCAACGGTTTGGAACTGTTGGTATAGGTTAGTATTCTACTAGTGTTTGACAAGGAAAAAGCCTTAGAAACTCTCGGACTAGCTGATGACAAGGCTCCGAAGATTGCAATTCTACCACAAACTTCCGGATTCTAGAGTTGTGGGTGCAAGGACTTATCATACCGAGGAAAGGCGATAAAGACAGCTTGAAGAAGAGTGAGATCTATATCCTAGATTTCCTAATAAATCTAAGGAAGTTCAATTTCATGAGGCATATTCTTATAACCATTGAGAACCTTAATAAAGGAAATCTCAGAGCACAGATCGTAATGTACCCAGCAATATTATCAAAGTTGATAGTTCGGTGCCATGAATCTTTCAAGGAATCTTGCAGATCTAGGCCAAGGGTATGCAAAATTTTGTTGGTTAGTGATGACACTCTTAAAAGAATGGATGTAGCTTTTGAAAAGAAGTCTGGAAAGTTTATTGATCTACCTGCTCAAGAAGAAGTGGATCCGAAAGCTGCTGATCCGGAATCCTCTAAGCTGGTATGGAAGAGAAAGCTAAAAGAAGTGCAAGTAGAAGCCGAGAATCCCAAGTCTATGGAAGTCAATTCCGCACCTCCAAAGCCTAAGAAGAAGAAAACCTATCCTAATGAGGTTGTTACAAAGTGGATAGTTGATAAAGAAAAAAGGAAAGAAGGGGATCCACAGTTCGGATTGGACCCTGCGGAGGCTAAGTCCTTGAAGGAGAGAACTGCTGATGAGCTTGAAAAACAGGCAAAACAAAAGAAGCTCACGAAGAAGATGTCTGAGGCCGAGGTAGCTCAGGCTTTATTGAAATTCAATGAAATGGTTTCAGCAACTATTCCAGTTCCGAGAACATTCTCCTTGGAATCTCTACCTGAGACTCCAGGAAGGAATTTCGCTACTCCGGAAGAGGCTGCTGCTAAGAATACTGAGGAAGTTGAGCAAGTGCAATAAGTATAAGAGGGTGCTGAAGGAAGTGGTGAAACCGGAGATGTGCTGATACAAGTAGATGATTACAGGGGAACACCTTCGGAACACTTATCACTCTGGACTTCAGAAGCTGAATCTTCAAATCTAGTTACTCTAGCAATGGAAGAAGAGAAAGGAGAAGAAGAAGTTTCCTATCATGGAGAAGAAGAACAACTTTTACATGATATTTCTCAGATGAAAAACTTAGAGGTCGGTATTCAGGAAGTTGCTGATGAGGAATATATTGTCGTTCAAGTTTCTGACAGTAAGAAGAGAACTCCGGAACAGGACTCAATTCCGGAAAAAGACAAGGGAAAGCAAATTCTTGCTGATACTCTGAGCTCAGAAGTAAGGAGAAGAAAGGAAGCTGTTAGTTCTTCAAAGAGAAAGTTGGAGCTTATTGAGGAAGAAAACTCTCCAACCAAGATTTCAGATTCGGAGTCATCCTCGTTGGGGCATGACTTTGTTGTTCATTCCTTAAAGAAATTTGTGGGAACCATTTCGACCTTCTCTAGTATTGACTCGAGATGCCAGATGCTCCAACATGCGTTGAATCAGAAAACCGACTCCGTATCTATGGTTATGGATAAGTGCGTTGAGATTGAGCCTCAGTTCAAAACCTTCTTTGTTGGTTACGAAGCTCATAAAAGATCTTGAAAAAGGATGACAAGATGGTCGAAGAAGACTGTGGACGAAATGAGGTTGCTTGATGAGTTTCAAGAAAATGTTAAAGATGCCTTTGAGACCGAGGACAAGAAGATAAACGAGCTGACTTCCTCCTTTGAAGAAAAGATGACTAAAGAAAAGAACTTCCGGATCCAAGAAGTCAGGGATCTGAATGGGAAGCTCAATTCTGTTTCTTAGAACTGGAAATTTGAAAGGGATCATCGAATCAATTTTGAAGAAAGGATGAAGGCTCAGGACGAAAAGATCGAGGCTCAGGAAGAAAAGCTGAAAGCCCAGGAAGAAAAGATTGAAGCTCAATCCGCAAGAATAGTGGTCTTAGAGAAGCAAGATGAAGAAGATCATAAAGACCTAAATAAGATCAAGACTATTTTAAAGGGGCTCATGTCAAAGGAGAAAGATCCGAAATAACCTGATCCGATCTTTTTGTTGTATTCTTTTTGTTACTGTCATTCCAAATCTAATGAAAATTGTGTATCTCGTTTCCAATGTTGTCATTACTAATCTTTCAGGTACTTTGTTATTTTTTTCCATTCCCTCCAATTCTTTTTGAAAATCATAAAGGGGGAGAAGGAAAAGATCCTTAAGAAAAAGAGGAACTCTAATAAGAGTTTATCAAAAGGGGAGAAAGAAAAAATACCCAATGAAAAAGAACTCTGATAAGAGTTTGTTTAAGGTGGAGTTTTTCTAAAAGAAGACCTTCTTATGAAATATCACTCCGGAAATATGAATACGATCCTTAGAGTTTCAAAGCCTAAGGGGGAGTTAGTCGTATTCATCTATATCCTTAAAGCAAGGGAGATAAGCATTAATATGTTTCTTTCTTCTTAGAATTTTTTTTCGTTAGGATGTTTGTGCTTTCCCAAAAGGGGGAGATTGTTGAGTCAATAAGGCTTTCCTTATGACTTTTCCATTCCTTCTTGTTTTGAAAATCACAAACACCTTATCTTTAAGAAAATTGCTTTTATAAGGAAAATTTGCTTTCTTAAGGAAAATCGCTTTTATAAGAAAAAGTATCCTTATCATATTTTCATCCATATTTTTCTTAAGTATGAGATTCGGATTTATTTTCTCGGAGTCATTGAAACTTTGATATAAAGCATTCTGTTTTAAGGTTCGGATTCTGGACAAGAACTATAAGGAAGTTTCATTCTGAATTCCGGATATGAACTCTGACTAAGTTCTATTCATGTTTCAGGATACAAATTCTGAAGAAGAATTCTCATTACGTGTTCTAATGAAGAAATCTCATTCCGAATTCCCATTACGAATTCTCATGAAGAATTCTCATTACGAATTCTGATGATGAATTCTCATTACGAATTATGATGATGAGTTCACATTACGAATTCTGATTACGAATTCTCATTATGAATTCTAATGACGAATTCTCATTACGAATCCTGATGATGAAATCTCATTATGATTTCTGATGACGAATTCTTATTCTGAATTCTCATTCCGAATTCACCTATTAAACAGAATTTGAGTATCTTTGTTTTATACATTCTGAATTAATTCAGACTCCGAAAAATATCTTTGTTAGACTCCGAACTTTTATATTTCTTACACTTCTAAAATTTGTCTACTCTTTACTATTGTTCCTTATACTCTGAACCCTCACTCCGAAGTTTCCATTCCGAACTTTTATGTTAGAGTTTAAAACGATGTCGTACATTCTGTTACACTTGTTTTGTTATAAAACGATTCTGTCTATTTTGTTATAAACTAACTGTTGTCTAAGTGACACGTGTACAGGTCCCTCCGATCTTTAAGGAAAATATGACCGTTGGAGAAGGATCCGACCTTACCTATAAATAGGAGCTCATTTGAAAGAGATCGATACTGATGACAAATGAACAACTTGGTTTTGTGCCTACATGCTATTGAAGTGATCTCTAGAGAGAGAGGCTCTTATTAACTCTCAAAGCTTCGTGCGACTCCGAATGTTGGTGATTACATTCGAGGGCTTCCGGGGATAGGAAGACAGAGGTTCCGACTACCTTAAAGTTCGAGGGCTTCCTTGCTGAGGAAGACAGAGGTTACCAACTACCTTGAAGTTGAGGGCTTGCGAGGATAGCAAAACAGAGACTCCGATCTTCGTATTGAGGGCTTACCCTGGTTTGGGTAAGACAGACTTTCTTGAAAGTATAAATCAAGGGACCTTTATCCAAGGTTGTTGGATACCCTTCTCTTTCGGTTAAAAGACTTATATTTTTTTACTAGTAATTCTACTACTTGTTTCTATTCCGTTGCATTTTGTAATATAAGGAAAGTATAACTTTCTTATACTTCCTTACTTGTACTCTGATTAATTTAGATTCTATACGCTTTAAGGTAGAATCTCATACTGTAATCTTTTATTAAGTTTCAACTTCCGGAACCATATTTCCGGAACCTTCTTTCGGAATCTCTTTCCAAGTTTGTATTCGGTGTTAGAGGTGTTGTGAATTTTCTTAGTTTAACTTTGTTAAACTTAGCCTTTTCCTTTGCTTAAGGAAAACATAGTTTTTCATAACTAACTTTAAAGGTTCGAAGGGAATTTTTAAAGTATACAATTCACCCCCCCCCCTCTTGTATATTGAGCATCTACATTACTATTTCGATCCTACAATTCCATGCATGTAGGACAATAACTCCTATATTTAATGGGTGATTCTTGGGGATAAACATCCCCTAAGATCATTCCCCTTGATAGGGATCAATTTTCTAAAGAATAATAATTGGTTCCTTTTGGATATTTCAGTCCATATTACCAATTTTCTAGAGGTAATAACCATGAATAATAGATCTCGAGGTCCCTGGGGTTCGGAGAGAAGGCTACCAACTTAGAGAGATAGTTGTGTCAGCTTTGAATTCAAAGACATGATATGTTTTATGGAAATCGTGATATTCAATATGGTTTTGTGCACACCAATATTGTGTCTCCACTTAGTGAAAATATTATTATGGTGAGGAGATGTGAATAATCATTACTCTAACATTTTCCTAGACTAGGGGTCAAATAAAAATGAATTAGATTTTACTAGATCCAAGATGTGGGCCCTATGTGCTTTAGGTATTACTTATATTATCTCTTAATTTTTTATATGCTCTAAATATGAAGAGTTATGTGGGAAGAGACTTAGATTTTTCTTAGTCAATCATTTGTGGGTTTCTATTCTGACATGTTTTATGTCTCTTTCATTACTTGTTTAGGGTCTTGTGATTTATACCATTAAACACTAAATCATAAGTTAAATATCTTTGGCCAAATTTCATATAGATTAATTTCATGACACATGTGGACTTGATATGAAATAAGTGTAACAAAATTTCCTAATTAGTAAACCATGGATCAAGAGTACTTTAACGTCATTTTGAGTGGGAGATGACAATGTTGTAAACCATGGATCATGGTTCTCATGTTAATAGTAATGATACGGTACAATAATAATGAAAATGATCATGAACAACTATAAGGTGAAAAGCTCTACTAATTAAATGTCTAGGATTACAAGTATTAGAAATACCTTCCTATACGTAAAAGATGCCTCTCATAGGTCAGTTTAAAGCCCTTATGTAGTTCCAACTCATGCCTGATCAAATAAATAGATCTTTTCTCCTTTATATGGACCATGCAAGGTTTACGGAAACCCATGTAACTCAAGTCATGAAGTGTTATTTATGGGTTAATGTTATTAAAAGATAAAAAACTCATGATACATGATTTGGCCTGGGTGAGACTCTAGGATTACTTTTATAATGAATGGCGATAGGTGATTTTTTTAGAATCTCATCATCATGTAGTAGAGATTTCTCTAACATGCAGTTTAATGTCATGATAAAATGATGTTTAACATGCAATTTAATGTCATTAGATAAGGAAGTTTTCTTTTATTTTTATCATTATGTTTTTAGAATGTATGAACCGATGTGAAATTGTTTACGATTTCCTTAGTCGGTTCAGACATCATGGTTTTCTAAGGGGTCATCAATGTAGATTGGGCTCGTATATAGGGATAATAAATTTTCATACTTCAGTCTCATATGGAGGTGAAACTTTTACCCCAATAATAGATTTCGGGATAGGAAGGATGACTCTACACAATTTTCGGTATTATAAGAGGACCATATGTCTTGCTGTTGAATTTCTCAGAACTAGGACATTGCCATGCTGTTTAACATAATGCCACGAAGATGTGGTCATTTAGTTTCACGTCATGAAACTTGGAAATGGTTTCCCATAAAATAAATGACCTCTTCTTTCCCTCTAGATCATCTTTCCCAGTTCCCTAAGATCACATGAGTCATGCTCGGCATGGGAAATAAAAGATAATTGGCAATTCGATTAAGCTATACTAAAGTACATTTCAGGGAATACTTGAGGGTATCGACAATTTTTGGTGGAATATGATCTCTAAATGAATCTAAATACATTGAATGAATAAGATTTTTGGTGAGGGAACCCCATGGATGGGCCTAAAATAGAGGATATATGTTTCCCTATGTATCCAGTGATGGTAGGAATCATGTGACGTGTAATTCTTAGGTGGATCCAAAAATAGGTTTGGCCCATACACAGAGCATGAATCGTAACAATTCTATATGTTTTTATTGGACCATGTATTAGAGATCAAATTTTCACTACATCTCCAATAGTAATAGGAATCAATCCACATGTAATTTTATTATGATATATCCTTTTGCAATTTTTTCCTATGGGCTGGGTGGTGGAACATTATTATATTGTAGATGGACCAAGTATTGAAAATCTTAGAATCACTACATATCCTATGATGGAAATAATCAAGCCACGTGTTGTTGTTGAATGGAATCTCACCACAAATGCATAACCCATAACCATAGGGGTCATTTTTATTTTTTTATGGGTAGACCCATGATTGGAGATCTATGTATCACTATATATAGTAATGTAACATGAATCAATCTTCACTTAGTTCTGGAATGGGAAAATATCCAAATAGTTATCACCTATATTCATAGGGGAGATTTTCCATTGATTTTGTCGACTGATCCATGATTGGATATATGGTAATCACTATGTATCCTACAATAATTGAAATCAATATAAATATAGTTCTCTGATGGAAAAATCTCTATGAAGTCTTGACCCATATAGAGAGGGGGGATTTTTTTTGTTGATGTTGCAGTTGGACCCAGTATTGGATATCCATTGGCCACCAAGTATCCTACAGTAACAAGAATCAATCCATAAATAGTAACTTCATGGGTGTGTAGTGGTAGACCAACACCACTGGTAGTTGTTATCTAGGAGAATTCTAGGGCATAGTTTTATTTTAAATCATGAATGAGATAGTAACTCTATAGATTTACAACATGTGGTAAATATTTTTTGTGTGCCTTTTTAGGTATTCCAATCAAGACCAAGATAACCATTATATGAATTTATTTGTCTCGATCTTGTAGGGAATAGCTTAGATAATTTACTAAGTCCGCATGATAATTGCTCGGTGTGAGAAAAATCGAATGAAAAATGTTTATTTCTCCCCACATAAAGGATTAAATGAATGCAAATGGGGATTTATATCCGGTAGCGGCCATGCTAAGATATAATATCAATGTGTATATATGTATATCATTGGAATTACAATTGAATCATATTTAGTTCTTGGAGTTTTTTAATATCGAATGATATGGATACCAACCATGCAGTTTAACATCATGTGGTGGGAAAAAGTTTTTCCAATTTTATGAATACGGCATAAATCCCCCTAAAATTTATCTAGGTGTCCAAAAAATCATATCGAGAGAGGCATACCTTATTTTTGACATGAGGCTTCTTGAGCTAGTTTTCCCAAGGCATCATATGCTTAGTACATGGTGTTATATTTATATTAACTTCTTGTGTTGAAGATATTGTCTTATAGTTTAATGTATTTTGGCTAGGTGGATATGTGCCATGCCTTTTAAGGTTGCACGGCAAGGACCTCTCCCTGTAGTTTACTGTTGTTTGGTATGGATGAATTATGTTTTGTAGTTTAATTCATTTGACTATGACCATATATTATTTAAACTAGACCCAAGACATAAAATATGGACTTCGCTACATATCTTGTGATGGAAGGAATCAAGACACACATAGTTATTGGATAGAAATATTCCTTATGTGGATGATAATGACATACATGAATGATATTACATCATTTTTATTTCAAATATATATACATCATGTGTTGTGATTCATCTTCCATGTAACATTTTCCATGTGTTTTTTGTCTTCCAGTAAGGAGGAACTATGTCTTGTAGTTTTAGATCAAATGACTAAGACCATATATTACAAATAGAACTATGATTTGGGACCTGGGAATAGCTATGTATCCTATGATGGTTGGATTCTATCAACACATAGTTCTTGAATGGAAAACCCCTTTATTGATCGAACTCACACAAAGGGAGTGGAGTGATTCATTCTCTTTCACAAATATCCAACTCACAAGATTTGATCCAACCACAATGTAACATTTGTTGTGTAGTATAACATCATGTGGTAAGGAAGACATAAGTGAAGTTTATTTTCATAGATTAATGATTGAAGATATTGTAAAGTTTAAAATCATACTTTTAAGACACGAACCTCTTGATAGACTAGATTCTTTCTTCCAAGACTCGGGATGTTATTCAATTTAGAGAATTACTACTAAGACATATTAGCATGAGTGGTGTGCATTCTCCTTGAAATCATCATGAAACCTCCTTGTTCATTGGATAATTTTTGGGGATGCATAGCCACATTATGGTTTTTCTCATTCAGTTTAGTATAATTTCAAGAAAACATGTATTGATTATACTTTAAAATTGTAATATATATATATATCTACTGCTCCTTGAGATACATGGTGGCACTAATCAACATTTTAAGATGGTTTTATTCAATTATAATATTAACCATCTTGATATCGTCAATGGTTGCTGAGACACATTCCAAAAATGTGGGAGGGTTATTTTTTGTTTCATTTATCAGGTCATCTTTGTCTTCTCCCACATCTAAGTCTGTGTAGGCATTTCTGGATATGGTGGGTTATCTAAGAAAATATAGATAACCATCGAAGTAAGGGAGTCCATGTGAAGAGTCATTGTCCTCCTAAACATCCAATGTAATCTTAGATATAAATTACGAGGTTTATTTTTCCTTTATTTCTTCCACCAGGGGTGGGAGGATCCTGTACAACATGAGTTGTAGAGAATTACTTGGGGAATCATCAATTTTTTTAGACAGTGTTAGGGAATTATCAGATCATGATGGATAATTATCTGGATGCCCTTTTAATGAATCCACTTCCCTTGATACGACTGTTATAACATGAACATGTGAAATGAATTTTTCATTTCAGAATATCGTATGGGAATTAAATATACTACCTAAAATGATGTTATAGGTAGAAAAAAATTGTTGTTGAACCTATTCTTTGAAATATCAAGTGATCTTATCGAATCATGGGGGGCTGAAAACTATATATCATCATCCATAATTTGTTGTTTCCTTAAGTTTTTTAGAAATAAATCTTAGTATATATGGCTTCACTTGACACGAAAAGGGAACTATAACAAAGTAGTATGAGGAACATCCCTTAGGGTATTTCAAGAACTAATGAAATGTTTAATGTACCACCACATGGCTGTGAAACCATGGTCATCCAAGAAAAAAAATTCATGTTTTTTCTTGCTGGATAACCATGAACTAAGAATTATAGAACCCTAATCTGATCTATGTGATTGATCTTCCTAAGAGACCTTTTCATGAGTGAGTAGGGATATGATCCCTCCCTCTAGGTGTCTCTAGAATATACTGACATGATTTTCTGGTGGAGGTGTAAATATGATCCCACCCTATCATATCCATAGCATTTCAAATTCAATGTAATTTCATTGTTTCTTATATCTTAGTGTTTCATGAGGTGATGTACACTGTTGTTCCTTCTAGAAACTATAATTTCGACACGATGTTGATAATGTCCCATAGATATTGATATGTTTCGTAGTTTACTGTAATTTTATGAAGACATGTTCCATATATTTTCACATCATATGGAAATGATGTTTTCCATCTATATGTATCACATAGTTTAACATTATATGACTAATATGTTTTCATGTATTTTAGCATCATTTGACTAGGAAATATCATGTAGTTTAACATTAGGATACTATGATGTTTTTATTATGTTTAACGTCATGTGACTAGGATGTATCATGAAATTTTAACAATATGAAACTAGGAAATATCATGCAATTTAAAATCATGTGACTAGGACATATTTGTAATAACATGTTTGGGGGTGACATTTCTAATTGATCTTGGATGAATCTTATTAGTATTCCATGACTCTTTTGACACTTTAACTCTATCATGAATTAACTTACCTGCATATCCACCAAATATTTAACTATAAAGAAATGTTTTATTTAATTATCAAGATGATGGTGGTAGGGGGAGTGATTGTAATTACATATCAAACATGCCTAAAAAAGGATCCTTTTTGTTGATAGTTTTATCTAATCCTTCCCCATATCATAGTCAATGTACCTGGGAAAATGTTTTTGTTTCTAAATGATATACATTTCTATGTTTTTCATCAAAATATGGTAAACCATTCCACTTAAAATTCATACTACCTATACCTTAGTTGGAAAGGCCACATGGGGGAGTTTTGATCCAAGGGTGCATATCCTTGATCTTAATTTGTTCTGGGTTTTTTGTTGGGGCATTGGGGTACATGGATGATAAGTACACCTCCCACTAATTACGAAACTCCATACTCCTAGAGGATTTCTTGCAACAACTAAGCTAGAGTGGTATCCTAACTACCCTCGATGAGGGGATGGAAAATATCAAACTAAACAAATCCCTATGGGATAGGGTTATTGAAAAAATTAAAATTCCCCAAACCCTATGGGAAGGGGTGACGTGAAATAATGTCTATATTTCACCCGATGAGGCGGTGAAAATATGAAAATATCCTTAGTTCTATAGGTTGGGTAAATTCACCATAATTTGAACCTCTGTTGGAAGGTTTTGTTACAACATTTCAATAGAGAGATTCCGAGAGTATTTACATAATTATTTCCCTAAGATAATTTTCCCATTATTGGAGTTGGTTGATCTTATCTTCTAGGAAATTTTCTTGTTATCTCCAAGGGGAAGACTAGAAATAATCATGGTGACTCTCATTCCTCTACAAACGGTTAGGAGAATGGTCGTTTATAGGAGTCTCAACCTTGAACATAGATCCCAGATCCACTATTTCTATCTTCCATAAGACTAATTGATATTTAACTCTAAAATACCAACATGGTCAATAATAAATTTTGTAGATGTGTTGAAGATACCCCTAATACCTTATATTCCTATGTCGGATGTAGAAGGTGGACCAACTTATTGTGACATATATTACTGTATGAAGATATAATTATACTTTGAGTGTTCTCATTCAAATTTGATGATATGTCCTCATATTTGGTTGATATCATATAGACGGAGATAATAATCGGGGTGGTAAACCTCTTAAAAGGTCTATCTTGTTTGATGGGTCGATACCCAATATGACATTGGGTGGGGTGGTTCCCACTCAACCATTTGATGGTTCAGTTCCCACTGTATTGTTTAAGGGTTCATCGCCTATTGTAATATTTGATGGTTTAGTTAAAAGTTTACCATTTTGTGGGAGAATGCCTATAGTACCATTTTTTGGGTCCATGATTACAGTTCCATTTTGTAGGTCTATGACCATAGTACTATTTGTGGTGTTTTCCTGACACGTTTAGAGTGTTTACCCGACATGTCCAGACTTTCTTCTCCGCATGTCTTTAGCATCTCTCGTATATGTCTTGATTGTCTTCATGTCATGTATAGATCTTATGAATGTGTTTTTTGGGGTGTCGATCTGACATGAATGACAAATCCAAGGGTGTCATCATGACATGTATAAGGTTCTTATTATGTTAAAATATGTCATATCTACGGGGTTCACATGATCATAGTGGACTTGTCCTGGGCCTCTCTGAATATCACGATGAATTTTTTGGGATGTCTTCACATGATCAAATTGACTTATCCAGGATGCCTTCGCATGATCCAACTAAAATTTCTAGGATTTGTTCGCATGATCAACATAACATTTCTAGGACATATTTACATGTTCAAACTAAATTTTCAAAGTCATGTCACAAGATGAAACTAAAACATCCCTGGGCTATTGAATGAAAATGTTGACATGTCAATGGATGGTCACATGAGAATACTGGCTTGTCTAGGGATGCATGAGGTCACTATGAGACAAGGGGGTCATGTGATCACAATATCTCAAGAGAATTTTTTCACGGGGTCTTCAGAACATTTCTAGTATTTTTCACACATCCAAGTGCTAATGTTTTATTTATAGAGAGATTATTCCATGGATATATGGGAAAAAGTGTGCATGTAATGAGTAAATAATTCCTGATGGTTCATGTCGAGAGAACATGCCCTAGGGGTTTTATCAAGAAAAGAGTGCATATACATGGTTACACTTGTATTCCAAATACACATACATGTCATGGGGTTCTCCCAAAATGGTAATTCATGATGCTCAATTTCTTATACAATTCATGTGACATCAAGGTGGGCCTTGCTATGGGTTCTGAAAAATATATGAGGTTTGTATATTGGATCTACATCATGGAAAAGAGATTTCATGGAATATAGTTTACATGGAAAAGGGATCATGACAATTAGTTTTATTTCACCTCAATCCCGCATGTTAACATTGTATGTTTCAAATTATAGGGATAAATGTCCAAGGATGATCATGGATAAATGAAGGTTCTAATTCATCGAGGGTTTTCATTATGTTATTTAAACTATTATGTAATCATCTAAAGAATACATGAAATTTCATGACCATAAATGGGTCTCATGACTGTGCCTTTCAGTTTATCTTGGAAATTCATCTAAATTATTTAGTCAATGATCTCTATCCTCAATTAGTTTACCTCCCTATTCATACTATATTTTTTCCTACTTATTAACATTGTATATTTATCTTTTAGAGGGAGAAAATTTTATGTAGGAATATTTCTTATGATGTTGATGTGACATTACATGGGGGAATGTTCCTTGTGCATTGGGTTAAGGTGTTAAGAGGTTTTTCAAGATCAAATTTATGTGAATGTAAGATAACATCACATGATGGAACCTTTGAATGAAGATGAGTCTTCTCATGATGATCTCCAAGGCATCATATGATCATTTTTTTTCATGTGATGTCTCTCCATACAACCTCTGAGGTCTTTTCATGAAAAATCTTAAGGCTACTCATGATCATCACTCATCTAGATTCAAATGATTTTGTGATTTATGGGAGGATATTTTGAGGAATGGATATGTTATTTTGTATGAGATGCAAAATTTATTCCAAAAATGGATTCACACAAGTATGAACCATTGATCATTTAATACTCAGAAAAAGTCATGATAGATTCATGCGATCATATGATCGGCTTCCTTGCGACAACTCTATTATTGAGCATTGCATCAAATGAAGGAAATCATGGCCTCAGCTTATATATCATTTATGGGAAAGGGTGTAAGATATCTAATGATGGGATCACATGATTTATTAAATAAGATATCATGATCCATCGTACATATTGTGATGTCTTAACAAGAACGATTGACCAGCTTTATATGATGGATTGATAGCCTTTATGTGATATACTCTTTTCTTTGAAATAACGACATGCATGTGAAACGAAGTAACAAGCATGGATTTGGGAATTCAAGTATGATTCATTTTTCTCAAGATTGGACCTTGTAGGTGGATGGTTAGTTTGAAAAACAAGCACAGAAGTTCCAATGTCAAGTGGAATGGGGTTTGTGAGTTTGAAGAATAAATCAAAATCTAATCCGAAGTCTTGGATTTTCCATATTGTATAACTTGTTTTCATTGTGTATGTTTTTAATGCATGAACAGTGATAATGATACCTCCAATCCCACAACAAATTTATACTCGGTAAGAAAGTTCTTAATATTTTTTGTCAAATCATCCACTCATTGAGACAGTAAGGGGTCAACACCTGCAATACATTCCCTCGATGACCATTCCCACCCATTATACATCCAACCTATGCACACCGGCATGTGCCTTGTTGACTAACCATGAGAGTTATTCTCTCCCACACCCTCACTACTTGGATGGATAGTAGGATGTCTCTCATGTATTGGTTTATTTGACTACCAGATGTTCCCCTGGTTGAGACAACTAGCTAGTTTCCTTGGAAAGCCAATTATTTGTTTATGGGGATACCCAAATACATAGAATATGTTTCTAAGTAAAATGAGTATAATAAGGGTCGAAAATATAAGACCATATCAAATGAATCCCAAGAAGAAACACTTCTACGTCTCTAATGAAAATCATATTAGTATTTATTTTATTTTATTCATGTTTGTTGACTATTTTGTAGAAATGTTTTTAATGTATAAATATTGGTTCCAATAGTCATACACATTGAAACAATGATTCATTTTACATTTTCGGTAATAGCCAAATGAGCCATGTTTGGAAAATGACATGAATATTAATTTAATATTTTTCTAAAAAATTCACAAATGGGTAAAGGTTTCATTAATATATCATTTTTAGAATATTAAAAACATTTCTCTAAAAATTATTTATAAAACATGGTTTCAAAATTAAATGGATTCTCAACCGAAGAGATAAATTTTTTCAAATTTCTTTAAAATAATTATCAACCATTTTCAGTACCAAATAGTTGTAAAATGGTACCATTACATTAAAACATCATGAATAACGATAGGATAATAAAATTAAATTGTTTTTTTAGAAAAATACCAATAATTATCTTAAAGTTTAATTCAATTATATACAATACGAATTAAAAATAGATTGTTTAATAAATGCATAGAAAGATCATAAAATTGAAGTGACAATTAATTAATTAATAAATTATATGAATAAAATGTAAATCCACTTAAAATGATTGGATAGAAGTTATAATATAGTCAAAATTATTTTCACACATAATATTTTACTCTCAAAGACAATGAATAAGTAATATAATGTAATAAAAGAAATTGAGTTTTCAAATATTTTACTAATTCTTAATTCTCATGTCAAACACCCATAGATGAAATAATTAAAAATAAAACATAAAATGTGATGAATATTTAATGAATAATGATATTACATGTCAACGTGTCAATATATACACCATATACAATAAATTAGGTGCATATCATTACAATAATCCTTATTTAAGGGAACTTGATATGAAGTCCCATAACTCATGCTTCCTTTAGGGTGAACGTTATTTAACATAATGTATAATTTTTTCAATCTTGTAATTAATATATAATAGAACCATATGAATATTTATAATATAATATTTCACCCTATTATATAATTTTACAACTCATTTGTCAATAAAATATCATTATTTTTCATTACGTCATATTTTAATTACCTTATTTTCAATTCGGTGTTTTGTCATGAATTATCCGGTTATAGAAAATATTTTTTATTTACTTCATGAGAAGTATTAAAATAATGTTATAATTATAATTTTTTCATTATATTCCATTTTAGAATCATTATTCAAATTCAAATATGGAGACTTGATCACATCGATTCGGGGAGACGGTAGGTCGTATGCATGCAACAATCACATTATCATTTCTTCACTAAGACAAATCATAACAAATTGTGTGACCTATTAATTTAATATAATAAATAGAATTTAATATATATCATATATATTCAATAAATTTATCCTTATTACCTTCCATACTAATTGTATGTAAAAAAATAATCACATCTCTTCATGAGGTTGTAGTTCAGCAAACACACGAGCGATGTTATCATACATTTAACAGAAACAAATGTACGATGGTACATGTGATATTAAAATTATAGAAGTAAAATTATATCATAAATATCATTTAATTTTCTTAAATCCATCATTATATCAAGACTTTATAAATGGTGATGGATAACATAATATATTGGTTTGTGAGGCAGTAGTTCGTTATAAACATGATCAAAATTTTCTTTTCCCATTTGACTCAAGAAGATATAAATATAGGACATGACCTTAATATAATTATGGATCCCATCCTTTTTAATTTAACTTTTCATTATATTTTACAAACAGATGACCTATAAATTATATTGTATTGGAAATCAAGAACAAAATAAATAAAAACATAAAACAATCTTTTAAATACCCTTGAAAAGCCTTTTGAAATGTTCATCCCATGATGAAAAACTGAATCTCATAACCTAGAGACATGCATCAAAGGAAATGGTTAGCAGAAAGTCCAGTAAGAAAAGAAAAGGAATCATTTTACATGTGATATCAATAAGAACTTGAGGGAAAATATAAATACATGAGCAATGTATATAGAGGAATTTTATATTGAAAATCACTTGAACTATAGAATTATTTAGGGCTACAACATTTAATTTAGATATTCATGAACATATCACCAAGGTGTCATATAAATTACAAAGGTTATTCACCAAGTTATCATGAAACATGTCCTATCTAGATATTAAATTCTTTACCCTATGCATTGGAGCACTATCAGGGTGCACCGTTAATATTCATTTACTTTCATGTGATCCACATAGATCAAAATCAAACATTTCATAAATAACCTATAGAGAGTAAAGGTATTGGGTTTCACTTCAAAATTTTGATGTTTTAAAAGTTCTTAGAAACATGATCATTTTGTCTTTTATAACCCTTAGAAAAGGAAATAGGGTTTACTTTATGTCAATTCCAGAATCAAATGGATAAATTTTATGTCTTCATAAATACCTCAAAATGAGCTTTTTTATTGTTGTTTTCAATAAAATGGGTTTACCCCGTACCTTGACTCAAAAAAACAAGGACTTAGAAAATAGTAAAATGAGAGGGGGAAAGGGTCTCCCATAAATAAATAAATAATTTACAATAGAGGTATATAATAAAAAAATAAGATCATTGTGTGTCGTGACACCCCACATGAAAATGAAACTTGAAAGAAAAGAGAAAATTTGATTTATTTTATGAAAATTCGACACCCTAACGACGTAACATAAAAAATCAGAAAATAAATCGATGAGAGAAAAAAGGGTCTCACATCTTTTGGACATGAAATTGATAGTAATAATAATATATAAGAATATACCCTCAAATAATTAGATGGAAACTGGAAGACATAATTTAACAGAAATCCAGACTAAAAGCGGAGGGTGGAAGGTTCCCTTACCATGGAGAGTAACATTGAATGCATGATGGTTGGCTACTTTGGGGGATTGAGGGAATCTTTGGAGGACTCCTTGAGAGGAAAAAAAGACTAGAACTTCATGGAGGAGTATTTGGGTGTAAAACGAATTATTTAATGGCCTGGTATTTATAAGAAAAGTGAGGGAATATATAATTAATTTCAAAGGGACACCTCATCAGTGTTATTTGCAAAACCATGGGCTTTCCCATGGTATTGGACACTTCGGACACCTGATTGCATATCATAGTATTCACAAGTCTACTAGAATAATTACTTCATTATTATATCCTTTATGACTCCATTAAACACCTGAAACTCAAAACTGTATTTTCACAATTCACTGAAAAACAATACATTTTAAAAAACTGTCATAAATTCACTCTAACCTAATATCGATTCTCTAAATTTAAAAATTAACTCCATTTTATGAAACTAATTTTCTAAATATTTTTAATTTTATTTTTAAATAAAATCATTATTTATTCAAAAAAATAACTCTAACAATATAACCTATTTTCTAATACCATAAAAAGTAATCAAGGTCCCATAAAATTATAGTATAACAATAAGAAAATAAAGTAAAAATTTTATGATTACATTATATGAAAATATATTTTTATTTTAAATTATTAAATTAATTATAAAATTGTAAAAATCAATTTATGACATCCCAAAACAACAAAACATATACTTTGATCATTTTTTCACTTTTAAGATCTCTAAATTGTATTTATACAATGATGGGTGATGTTTTTTTTGGTTGATATACTATTCATTACTTTTCATAAGGGTCTGTTAGTATTCATACTTTAATTTTTACTAAAAATGAAGATTATATTATAAGACTCTAAATTTATTACTAAACACAACTGTAGAAGATCATTTTTTGAAAATCATTTCACATTATAATAATTTAATGTTTACATTAATATTTTAAAATATCCTTTTTCTAAAATTCATTGGTACAATTCATCCAATATTTATCCGGACATTTGAAAATCCCAAATTTCACCATAATAAGAAATAACAATTTTATTTATACCAAGTAATTACAGAAATTATCTAAGGCCTTGTTACATGGGTTATTATAACACCCACATAGGACCTAAGTGTAAGGTGTACTATGGTGATAGAATCTTGGATAGACTCGGAAAACTTTTCCCGAGTGGTTATTTCTCTTATCTTGAAATTCTGCATTAAGAGATTTCGTTCAAGCTTCACTTATTGAAGCTCATATTGGGATTGGTCTAGAACAAAGCCCAGAGATGCTACCTTCTTCCCAAGCACTGACAAATGGACTTTGTATGGCCTAAGTCTACTAGATGAGGGCATCGACTCTTCTTTCCATATTAATTGACCAAGATCACATATATTTATAAATAATAGTTGTAACATTGATATTTTAGTTTCCATTAATAATATTGACCAATGGTAATATAATATTTGAAACCCAATGCTATAACTTCATTAATTAATGGATATAGTTTTGTGGAATATAAAATGAAATTACACACAAATTTAGGAAACAAATATTATTCAAAAGTTCAGGTCGTTATATTCTTCCCCCGTTAAGAAATCTCATCCCCGAAACATTAATCCATACCCTAAGAAGAGAAAATGCGTGGGTACTTCTGCCTCATAGACTCCTCTGGTTCCCAGGTGGCTTCTTCACATTTGTGGTTCCTCCAAAACACATTAACAATGAGGTTTGTCTTGTTGCACAGAACCTTTTCTCTACGTTCCAAGATCTCTACCAGTTTTTTCTCATAAGAGAGGTCATGTTCCAATTGTACCTCCTCATGATTTACTACTTGTGAATGGTCAGGTTTATACTTCCTCAAGAGGGATATGTGAAAGAAATCATGAAATTATTCTAGATTTGTAGGAAGTGCAAGCAGATAGGCCACTGCTCCTACGCGATCAAGGATTTCATATGGGAAAATGTACCAAGGGTTGAGATTCCCTTTCATCCTAAACCTCATGAATCTTTACCAAGGTAAAATTTGAAGAAAGACTATGTCACCAACATGAAACTCCAAGTCCCTTCGACGGTTGTCGACATAGCTCTTTTTCTGACTCTAAGAATCCTTAATGTGTTGTTGGATGGAATGGACTTTTTCTGTCATCTCTTACACAAGATCAGGCCCAAGATTCCTTCTCTCACCAAATTTATACCAAAAAATTAGGAATTACAATTATTTTACCATATAGAGCTTCATAGGGGGTCATTTGAATGCTCGAGTGAAAACTGTTATTGTAAGGGAACTCAACTAAAGGGAGACGTTGATCTCAAGCACTAATAAATTCCATTGAGAATACTCGAATAATATCCTCGAGTGTTTGAATATTATTTTCCGATTGGTCATTAGTTTGTGGTGATAAGACATACTGAAATTCAATTCAGTGCTCAATGCTTGTTGAAGACTTCTCTGGAATTTTGATGTAAAGCTTGGATCATGATCATATACAATAGAAAGAGGAACTCCATGCAGCCTTACTACTTCCTTCACGTAAATCATGGAAAGTTTATCAAGATTGAAATCTTCTAGACTGGAGATAAAATGGGCAGTCATGGTGTGATGGTCCACAATAACCCATATCACATTGTTTTCTTTGGAAGTTATGGGGGGACTAGTGACGAAGACCAAATTGATATTGTTCCACTTTCATACTGGTATGGTTTGTGGTTGCAATACCCCTTTATAAAGTTGTCTCTCTATCTTCACTTTCTGACACACCAGGCACCTTAATGTGTATTATCCAATTTCCCTTTCCATATTATCCCACCAATAATTATCACAAAAGTCCCTATAAATTTTTTTCTTCTAGTATTTATAGAGAAACTAGATCTATTAGCTTCATCCATCAGCTCCTTCATTTCTAGAATAGATGGAACACATAGTCTTGTAAAAAAATTTCAATACACCGTCTTGATCATTATTGAACTCTAGAAGCACCCCATCTTTCATAGCCTCAAACATCTTCTGTAACAAATGATATATTTTTTAGCCTTCTTGATCTTCTCCAATAATAACGGTTGAGAAATCATTTGGGTTAAGGTTGATGATGTCCCTTTACTTATAATTCCCATATCAAGTTTTACTTGTCATTGATCAATGGATCTCTTTGAATCCTCATCATGGAATGAATAACTGGTTATTTCCTACTTAATACATCAACAACATTGTTTTCGATACCGAGAAAATAATTAATTGAAAAGTTAGAGTCTTTAAAAAGTTCCAAACATCTCCTCTGTCTCATGTTTAATTTCATTTGTGTGAAAATATACCTCAAACGTTCATAGAATTTGTGTATATCACATTTACCCAAATAAAGATAGTGCCTCCTAATCTTTAGAGAAAAAATGAACACAGCCAACTCTTGATCATGTGTAGGATAGTTCTACTTCTGATTCTTCAACTGTCAAGATGCATAAGTAATGTCTTTTTCATTTTTCATGTGGATTTTCCAAGGCCCATTTAGATATGAGTCTTTAAAAATAATGAATCCTTCTCAACTTGAGGTCAGATTAAACCTGGGTGTCATAACCAATCTCTTCATCAGCTCTTGGAAACATTCCTCACACTCCTCTGTCCAGATGAACTTGACCCCTTTCCATTTTAACATGTCTAATTGAGTATAAAGTCTTGAAATATTTTTCACTAACCTCCTATTATATCCCATTATTCCCTAGAAACTATGGTTCATAGACATTGTTGTAGGTGGAGGCCACTCCTCTAAAACATTTTTTTCCAGGGTCAATTATGATTCCTTCATTGGTAACTATGTTCCCCAAGAAAGCAACTTGCTATAACAAGAATTCAAATTTTATTAAATTCCCAAAAAGCCTCTCCTTGAATAGAGATTTAAAAAATAACCCTTTGATTATCCTCATTCTCCTCTCTAATTTTAGAATATATAAAAGTATCATCAATAAAAACTACTACAAAGATAACAAGGTGGTCCTTAAAGACTATATTCATCAAATACATAAAAATATTAGATGCATTAGTCTGTCTGATGGGCATAACAACAAATTCATAATGCCCATATCTTGATCGGAAGTTAGTTTTCAGAATATATTCTTTATTCACCCTCAATTGATGATAACGACATCAATGATCAATCTTAGAGAAGAATTGTGCCCCATAACATTGGTCAAATAAGTTATCTATTCTTGGAAGATGGTTTCTTTTCTTCATTTTGATCCTGTTCAGTTCACTATAATTAATGCACGACCACATCGATCCATCCTTCTTCTTCACAAATAGAACAAGTGCTCTACAAGGAGACACACTTCGTCGGATAGAACCCTTCTCCAAAGGATTTGGTGTTTTTTATTTAACTCCCGCAGCTCCCCATTTTATATTCTATAATGGGTCTTTGATATCGTATGGGATCCAGGTACGAGTTCAATGGACAACTCTACCTATCTTTCTAGGGGGGGGGGGCTATGTAACTCCTCAAAAAAATATGTCAATGTATTCTTGGATGATGGGGACATTTTATATCCTCAAACTCTCATTTTGTTCTTCTTCTTCACTGATCAACACCATAAATACGGATATTGGAGGTTCTTCTAGAAAAATATCAGGTTGACATGTCTCTCCCTGGAAGATAACTGTAGGTTTTCCATTCAGGGATACTGAGATTTACTTTATTCAGAATTTCATCGTAGAATTATACATTGAGAGCCAATCCATCTAAAGTATAATGTAGAATTTTAGCATGGGAATGACTACTAGATATGTGAAATGATTGTTCTAAATAATATTAATACTAGGGTTTCTACAAACTAACATTTCGTGGATAATCCATCCAGGATTCTTGACTGATTACTCTACTTTTAGAAAATATGGGGTTGATAATAAATTCATTGCAAACTTGGATGTAATAAAGGAATATGTAGAACTATAATAAAACAAAGTACTTTCTAGATTTTAGAGAACAACAGAAGTACCTTACACCACATCATTTGGCCCCTCTTCTTCAGTCATAGTGATGTAAACAGTATGAACTTTTTCCTTTGGCCATTGTTGAGACTAATGGTGATTCCCTTCCACTACCCCCGGATTTGGATTGTGATTGGAAAAGTTCCTAAGTTGTCGGCACTTATAGCATTGGACATCTAGTATGGCATTCACCATCTTCCCATTTACATTAGTGTTGGGAAGTTGTGGATTCACCTCACTACGAAAATTTTTTACAATGTGGACATCTCTACCACAAATGTAGCACTTCTCGCTCCTAAACAGGCAGTTCCCCAAATGCTTATTCCCACATTTATTATATGTGGGATGTTGTACTTGCATACCTCATAATCCCTAATCAAATATCCTCCCTAATAATGGATCCATTGATATTTTCTTGTCATTGTATTTATGAGACCATTGTGTCTCACCAAACTCAAGTTGATCTTTCATTGCACTTCGCACGATCTCCTCATAGCTATCATCATTTTAGTTGGCAAGATTCTTATGCAGTTGAGGTCTCAGTACACTAATGAATATATCATCCTTACCTTTTGTATCCATGACAACGAAAGAGGTGTATCGTGAATTCCTTTGGAAGTTCATCTTGTAACTTACCACAGATTTGTTCTCCATCTGCTTCAGCTTGAGAAACTCTTTCTCCATTATTGTTCTCATCGATCGAGGGAAATACTTGTTGAAGAATATTCCTCTGAACTATTCCCACTCAATATCTTCAACATCCACTCAGGGTCATGTTTTTCTAATCATTTCCCACCACTGATCATCTTCTCCCTCTATGTGATAAACATCCAAGGTAACTTTCTCTTGTTCATAATAGCAAAGCACATAAAAGAACTTCTTGATATAGCTGATCTGTTGTTCATCTATCAATGGGTCAGTACATCCAATGTAGGTTGGTGGTCGTTGAAGTATAAATGATTCAATTTAAAGTTGTTCCCGTCATGGAGAGATTGGTATCTCATCTTGAACCATGTTATTTCCCAAAACTTGAGTCAGTTGGTTCATCATTCACATGAATGATTCCATTGCGACTTCCATCGGAGGGTCGTAAGTGCATGGTCCATTGTGGTCACCATTTTCACAGTTCCTCCTATTTCCCTCCATTTTCTAAAAGAGTAAAACATTACGGAGAATATTATTTAATTTATGAATATTTTAAAATATAGAGGATTTTATTTCTTAAAACATAATGCTTTAAATAATTACATTTCTCTATAAATATTTCATAATGATTCATAAAAATCTTATGATTAACCAATCATATCCTTCATGAGTGTCATAACCAAGAGTTCTGCAAGGCCCATTTTCAAATTCTAGGATATCCCAGGTCAAGCCAGAAACTCCTTGTTAGAGTTTCCACTCCTTGGTATAATTGTGTTAGATCTACCTCTACCTGGTCGAATCCAGACGGGGATGTATTTTCTTAAAAACCCACTTATTCAATATTCACTTAAATAAGAGGAAGTATTCCAATATTTAAACATTTATATAGGGTTCTTACTAATGTTTTCATACCCTAATTTCCATTAATAAATAAACTTTCCTTTGATGCCAATGATGGCATCCCTCCATTTTAACATAACTTTGCATTTCATTTTACAAAGAAAGGACCTTTAATGTCTAGTGTCTTGGAAATCAGGAACAAAATACATGAAAAATTAAAACACACTTTTTAATACACAAGAAAATCCTCTTGAAAATTTCATCCTATGTACAACTTCTGTATCTCATAACCGGAAGACATACATCAAATGAAAGGGTTAGTAGAAAGCCCTGTAAGGAAATCAAGGGAATTAGTTTACTTGTGATATTAATAAGAACCTGATGACAAACATAAAGAGATGAGAAATAAAATTAAAGGCATTTAATAATTTAAATTACTCAAATCATAACCTGAATTTGTGTCTACAACATTTAACATATACATAAATGAACATATTACCATGGTTCATCTCCAAGGTGTCATAAAAATTACCAAGGTTATTCACCAAGGTAACGTGAAAATTGTAATCTCAAGAGATAAAATTATTTACCCAATGCATTGGAGAGCTATCATAGCACTCAATTAATATTTATTTTTTCATGTGATCCACATATATCATAATCAAACATTTCATAAATAACCCATATAGAGTAAATCTAATGGGTTTCACTTCAAAATCATGATGTTCTAAAAGTGCTTAGAAACATGATCGTTATGTCTTTTATAAACCTTGGGAAATAATATCAGGTTTATTGTATGTCATTTACAAAATTATATTGATAATTTTTATTTCTTGATTAGTTCTTCTAGAAATGAAAATATATTTGGGTTTTCCAATGAATAAAATAATTGAATTTATTGAGAAAAAGAGAGATATATTTTGAGACAAAATTTCATCAGCATAATAGCTGTATAACATGGTTTTAGAAACCAATAAAATGATAGGAGATAAGGGTAACCCATCGTTAATTGAATCATTAATAGTAGAGGTACATAATAAAATGAAATAAGATCAAGGTGTCTAATGACACACCACATGAGAAGGAAACATTACAGTAAAGTGAAAATGAGATTTCATTTATTAATATTTGGAAGCCTAAAGAAGTCATATAAAAATTCAGAAAATAAATTTATGAGATATGAAAAGGACTCTCATCATTTTGAAAAGAAATGGACAGTAATAAGAAAATATAAGAACACACCCCCACCTAAAAATATGGAAACTAGAAGACATAACTTAAAGGAAATCATGACTAAAAGAGGAGGGTAGAAGGTTCCCTTACCTTGAAGAGTAACTTCGAAAGCGTGATGGTTGGGACATTTGGGGGTATGAGGGAATCTTGTGAGGACTCCTTGGGAGATAAAAAGACTAGAACTTTGTGGAGCTGGATTTTGGAATCAAATGAATGATGGAATGACTTGGTATTTATAAAAATTGTGAGGGAATATTTAATTAATTTCAAAGGGACACCACATCGATGGTATTTGAAAAACCATGGGATTGACCATGGAATTGGACACATGGGACACCTCATAAGATATCTTATTATTCACAAGTCGACCAGAATGATTACATCATTAATGATGCCATTAAAACCCGAAACTCAAAACTGTATTTTCACTATTCACCGAAATACAATACATTTTATAAAAATATCATAAATTCACACTAACCTAATATCGATGCTCTCAATTCAGAAATGAACACCATTTGATGAAAATAATTTTCTAAATATTTTTAATTTACTTTTTTATATAAAATCATTATTCATTCAAAAAAACAACTCTAAAACTATAAATTATTTTGTAATACGATAAAAAGTAATCAAGGTCCAATAAAATTATAGTATAACCATAAGACAATTAAGTAAAAATTTATGATTACATTTTATGAAAATACATTTTAATTTCAAATTATTAAATTTATTGTAAAATTGTAAATAAAATATTTATGACCTACAAAAACAACAAAACATATACTACGATTGTTTTTTCACTTTTAAGAACTCTATTTTGTATTTATACATTGATGGGTGAAGTTTTTATTTTTGTGGTTGATATAATATTTATTACTATTCATATTGGTATGTTACTATTTATACTTTACTATATACTAAAAATCAAGTTGATCATATTAGACTCTAAATTTATTACAAATCACAACAGTATAAGACCATTTTTTGAAAATCATTTCACATTATTAATTATTTATAGTTTATTGAATATTTTAAAATACCCTTTTTTCTATAATACATCATTAAAATTGATCCTATATTTATCTAGACATTTGAAAATCTCAAATTTCATTATAATAAGAAATAAAAAATTTTATACCAAGGTTTTGAAAAAAGTATCTAAGGCCTTGTTACATAACCTCTTATAACACCCACATAGGACCTAAATGTAAGGTGTTCTATGGTGATAGAATATAGGGGTGGCTCAGAAAACTTTGCCCGAGTGGTGATTTCTATCAGCTTGAAATTATAAGAACCTGGTTCATATTTTTGAGGTACGGGTTTCTTCTTTTCTGCTTCCCATAAGTAGTTTTGACAAAATAAGGAAAATGGGGAAAATCCTAAATTTTGGGAAGTACACATTGTGTACTTTTCCTCACGCCATATACTTTGTTTTTTTCGCTTAAAATAGGCAGTAGCCTCCCCTGTTCACAGGGAAGGCTTAGAACTGGGTGGGAGCTCGGGAGAGGATGGTCGAACCATTAGAGATCCGTAGAGTGCACATCGGGAATTTGTTTCTGCCTCGGACGATCTTGTTGGAACCGCACGGGTAAGCTCTTCCTTCTCCTGGAGTAGTTCTTACCAATTAGTTTCCGCAGGAGAGTTATTTGGGTTTGAACAATTTGTATTTTACTTCAGATCTACGTCATATTTGGGCATTTTTGGGATTGACGATTGTGTATACCGCTTGTTGGTGTATAAGGTAGGTAGCTTGGTGTTTATTTCCAACTATCGTGCATTTTTTAGCGTTTTTTAGCTGTGAACCCATATTTGGGGTGTCGTGTGGCTGAGTCCATAGCTATTTTAAATACCTAGAATTGAATAGGTAATTAAGTATAATAATAAAACTATTTTTTGGGATTGTTGCTTGGATCCCGGACCACCCCAGGGGGTGCGTTTCTCTGTTTAACCATTCGGCCAGGATACTGAAGGGTATGACTTTAAAGTAATGATTATATAATTTCATTGAGAGGAATTTCTTGCGTACTTCTTGTTTACATGTCGGGCACGGCCCTATTACCAGTTTAGCCTGAGGAAAGTGATGGGATTAGCCTATGGGTGATGTACTATCTAGCATGTCGGCACCTTCTTTCGTGCATGTGGGTAGTTGATTCTGTGCCTGTGGGCAACACTTCTTGCGCCCGTGGGCAATATCCGTGTGCATGTCGGAATATTCTTGTGTTTTTACTCTCTTTACCCGAGGGTAGGAGTTTACACGTCCGAGGACATTGGTTGTTTACTCAGAATATTCACTCTGGTGATAGTTTTAGTTAAATGATTAAATGGATATTAGAATGGCAATATAACTGGTTAAGTTAGTTACTTTTCAGTACTACTTACTTTATTCCATTTTACTAATGAAAACTGTTGTTTCATCCCTACACCCAGTTGGGAACATGCCTTTTATGGGTGCCTACTGAGATATATTTCTCACACCCTATTTGGGTCATGCTTTTTGGCCCAAAAAGATTGTGTTTCTGCAGATGTACATAGTTTAAAGCATCCTTATACATGTACCTAATTGCTGCTAGGGTGTTGGGAGAGCATGGGACCAAGCATTGGCTCGGGATGCCGCCGGTTGTTCTGTTTTTCTTTTCTGTACTTGTACTTCAGTTGTATTGTATTGATTGTGTAACATGTTCTAGCAGTTTTCATAGAATTGAGGCATGTTTCATCATCATTTATATACTGGTTGGTTATATCTACTACAGTTGTTTATTTCAGTTATGTATGGTTATTTTCATCTAGTATTGTTGTATGTTTTATTTTTTCCGCTGTGTTTCACTTTGAAAAATGAGGGCATAGTTTCCCCACGATCATACCTAGGCCCTCGCTGCTAGTCGGTAGCCTCTGGCATTTGGGGAAATGCACTTGAGGTCATGTGGCGAAATGGGTTCGGGGCACCCGTTGAGTGGCACACGAAACCGGGATGTTGCAAAGTGGTATTAGAGGGATTTCTTTTCTTTGACTTATTATTTGGAGCCTTAGTAAAGGATAGGACGAAATGGTACTTGGTCATAAGTTGTGCCCAGGCGTAGCTAACCCATGTATAGGGAAAATCTAGTTTACCTCGTATTTGTGAAATTCTTTTGATTTTCCAAATTTTACATTTGATTTGATTTCACCGTTGGGTGATGCACGTATGATTGTGTTGTTTATATTTTATCCATGGGTTCTATTTAGTTGCAACCCGATCATATTAGGGTTTTCCATCTCATGGATTATATAGGAAAACGCTAGAAATCACATGCCACGCATAGTTCCATGCCATGTATGTGCATTAGAAATTTTCATGTTGTTGTGATAGTTGTTGTACTAGTAAAGCATGTGGTTGTGCTAGTTGCATTGATAAATACATGCTATGTGATAGGGTATTGTTCTATAAGCTAGTCAAAAGAATGAACGCCAAACCTTGGTCTTTGGGGAGTATGGTCCCTCATTGACTAGAATTTGGTGGAGCATTGACTGTTTATTTTATTATAACATAGATAAGATGCCAAACTTGGATTCGCAAGGAGTATGGGCCCTCACAGATCATAATTTGGCACATAGGTGTTGTTTTTCAGTATTTTCTGGGTTCCATGGGAGTTTTTGAGGCATACTGTCTGGAAAACCCAGTATACATGCCATGTATGGTCATCTATTCGGTAAGAAAAATAAACTTATCGATTACACGTCGTGTACCCTGAGTACACGTCGTGTATTCTCTTCCTGTGTCACAAACCGTGTGGGCGGAGACACGGGGAAGGGAAGAGCTTGGGGTGGACACGCCGTGTAGTGTTGACCATGAGTCCTCCCGTGTAACTAAAAACACGGATGGAGGAGACCTTACGACATAAATTCCATGTCCACTATGGAACACGCCGTGTAGTGTGACCTGGGGACCCAGACGTGTAACTGACAACACAGGTCGGGGAAATCCATTCGAGTGCACGTTCTGTGTGTATAGAACACACCGTGTAGTTTGAGCCATGTAGCCGGCTGTGTAACTAACAACACGGGTCAGCAGAGCTCGTCTCATACACGTCGTGTACCTCTGGGACATGCCATGTAGTCTTGTCTGAGGAAAGTCTGTGTGGTTTTAGCCATGTGGCTGGGGAAACGGGGTGGTTTACACACCGTGTACGGATGTCACACGTCGTGTAGTATCAATCCGAGTAGGCGGCCATGTCACAAATGTCACTGGAAGTTGGAAAATTGCACCATACACACCGTGTAGATTATATACATGCCTGGTAGTTTTTCCAAACAGGAGCCGTGTGGCTTAGCTGTGTAGAAGGACCCGTGCAGGGGAAGGAAGTCAAGTACACGTCGTGAATTCATTGTCCACGTCGTGTAGTCTTGTTTTTCAAAATTTTAAATTCCTTCTTCCTCTCGTTTCCATTATGGTTGCTTCACATTCAGTCTTGATAAACTTGAATCTAAGGCGTGTTTTTGACCTTGTAGTATCATGTTGCCTAGATGTTCGTGCGTTGTTCTCCAGGAGATCGGCAATGAGTATACTCTAGAGATGGTGGGCCATGTGCTACCAGTGGACCCTCCAGTAGAGCCAGATGTGGCCCCAGCAATTATACCGGACATAGGCGCGGAGGCACAGTTCCGTGAAGGCTTTATGCGGTTCATGGAGACCTTTCAGGGAGCACTGCCGGCTGCCACATCTTTGGATGAGCTGACTCATATCTTCTAGCAGTAGAATCCGACTACGTTCTCAAGGGATGGAAGACTAAAAGTTGCAGAGTATTGACTGGGGTCAATGCAGACTATTTTCGGGCATCTTGAGATGCCTCCAGGGCGGAGGGTCAAGCTCGCGACTTATATGTTGTGTGATTCTGCGAAAAGGTGGTGGGATGTTACTCCCAGCCAAAGCATCACATGGACATGGAAAGAGAGGATTTTGAGGAAGTCTTCTATGACTTATTCTTTCCCTAGACGCTGAGGGAATATAGAGTTCGAGAGTACATGAATCTGTAGTAGGGAGCTATGTCAGTGATGGACTACTCTGCTCGTTTTACAGAGCTTCAGCGTTTTTCACCCGTGATAGTTGGTGATGAGATGTTGACAGCCAAAAATTTTGAGGATGGTCTTCGGTACGACATCTGAGCGCTGGTAAATGCATTCAGGTTGCCTACTGTACACACGATTGTGAATCAGGCGCTGATTACAGACAGGAACCTGCGGGAATCTAGTGGTGTGGGTCAGGGCAGTTCAGCACCAGTTACTGGTACTATTTCTTCTGGATAGAGGAATAGACAAATGGAATTCCCTCATGTGGCAGTACCAGTTATAAGAATGCTTCATGTGGCCATGTTATTTGCTACCAGTGTGGTCAAGAGGGGCACAAGAGAAAACAGTGTTCACGAGACCCAGTGGAGTGCCGACCTTGCAGCAGGATGGGTCATCTACAGCGCTTTTGTAGGGTGTTTCCATCAGTGGCTAGTGAGAGGGGTTCTGTGTAGACTCCATGTGTGGGAGAAGGACCAGCAGCTTCTTACCAGTCAGGGAACTTGAATACGTCATGGCATGCAAGAAGAGATAGTGGTCATGGTCATGGTAGCCAGACACCAGGATCTCAGAGGCAGCAGGGCGGGACAACTCAGGGTAGTCAGGCTGTGTCGTAGGGCCACGGCACTGGGCAAGTATATGCAGTGCAACAGACTCACCAGGAGTAGGATCTAGGACCTTCTACAGTCAGAGGTACTATTCTAGTAGCTTCTGTCTTATATTTGGTACTTTTCGATACGGGTGCTATGCATAGTTTCATATCTGTACTCGTTGTAGAGAGCCTTGGGCTCTGTGTTTCTTCTTCTTCTGATATTATGACGCTAGACACTTCGTTGGGGAATAGAACGGCCGGTGTGCATCAGTGCAGAGAGTGTTGCATATAGGTTGGTGGGTGTCACTTCCTTTGGGACCTCTATGTATTGGAGATGACGAGTTATGATTTCATTCTTGGGATGGACTGGTTGGTTCCCTTTCGAGCCTTGGTAGACTGATATCGTCGCATGGTGTGTTTCACGTCACCAGAGGGCAGAGAGTTTCTATACAAGGGAGAATGGGATGTTCAGGAGAGTCGATATGGACTAGAGCATCATGTGCGAGGTGGAGTCAGAGCCCAGATTGCGATTTAATATCTGGATGATCATGGGAATTTTCAGACAGATTTCCCTCCAGTGGTTGATCGTTTCAGGGATGTCTTCCCAGATGACTTTTCAGGACTACCTCTTGAGCGCGAGGTTGATTTCTCTTATGAGCTTGTACCAGCGGTAGCACCGGTGTCCATTCCTCCTTATAGAATGGCCACACCTGAGTTGGAGGAGCTCAAGAGGCAGCTAGAAGAGTTATAGGCAAAGGGATTTATCTGACCTAGTACTTCTCTATGCGGTTCGCCAGTCTGGTTTGCGAAGAAGGTGGACTGTACCCTCCAACTCTGTGGGATTGTCGGAAGACAAACTAGTTGATGGTTAAGAACCGATATCCCTTGCAAAAGATTGATGATATTTTTGAGCAACTTTGTGGGGCACGCGTGTTCTCAAAGATTTACTTGAGATCAGGATATCATCAGCTGCACGTGAGACCATCAGATATACTGCTAATATCATTTTGGAGAAGATATAGTCTATATGAGTCATTGGTTATGTCGTTCGGACTCATGAATGCCCCATAAGTTTTCATGGATTTGTTTAATCTTGTGTTCCATCCATATCTTGATTATTTTGTGGTTGTATTCGTGGATGACATCTTGGTGTACTCTCACACTCTACACGACCATGACACCCATCTTGAGATTGTATTTAGTACACTAAGAGAGCATTGGTTGTATGCTAATCTCTCGAAGTGCCACTTTTGGATGGACTAGATTCACTTCCTGGGTTACATTATCTTAGAGGTAGGACTTCCATTAGACCTAGATAAGGTGAGAGCAGTAGTTTCATGGGAGCAGCCTAAGAACGTGTTCGAGATACGGAGTTCCCTAGGGCTGGCTGGTTACTTCAGATGCTTCATACAAGACTTCTCCCACTTAGTAGCACCATTGACGGGTTTGACTAAGAAGGGCGTGATGTTCGTTTGGTCGGAAGCTTGCAAGACAGCCTTTTAGGACCTAAAGGGAAGGTTGACATCAGCACTGATCCTGATACTCCCAGAGTAGGGGAAATCCATACAGTTTACTATGATGCATCAGGTATTGGGCTGGGAAGAGTTTTAATGCAGGGCGGCCGAGTTGTTGCATACAGGTCTTGGCAGTTGAGGAAACATGAGCATAATTACCTGACGCATGATCTCGAGTTTGATGCAGTTGTGCATGCATTGCTCTGTTGGAGACTTTATCTATTGGGAGAGCATTTTTTGGTTTTCACCAACAATATAAGTCTCCAGTATATCTTTACTCAGCATGAATTGAATCTGAGGCAGCGAAGGTGGGTCGAATACCTAAAGTCATTCGATTTTGAGCTTGCCTATACACCTGGTAAAGTTAATGAATCAGCTGATGCACTGAGTAGGAAGACTGAGATATAGGCAGTGCAGGAGGCATGTTGTGAGTGGCAGCTTATGGCTTTGTTCTCTGAGATGCATCTGGAGGTGCATGACAGTCAAGGGTAGACTTATCTTTCTTTTTTAGCTGTGACTTCTACCCTCCTGGATAGAGTGAGAATGAGACACCTATCAGATTCAGAAGGCCTAGTTCTATGGGAGTCGGTGGAAAGTGAGGACCCTTCTCCTGGATGGATGATAATCGAGGATGAGGTACTGTGTTTCCATGGACGAGTATGGGTTCTGGGAGATACTATGTTTCCATGGATGAGTATGGGTTCCAGGGGATATACGCGTGGAGCTGATGCGGGAGTTTCATTTTTCAGCTTGGGCAGTTCATCCCGGGGATACAAAGATGTTTCGTGAATTTAGACGTCAGTATTAGTGGCCGAGTATGAACAGTGAGATAACTGGTTTTGTTATGAGGTGTTTCAACTGTTAGTAGGTGAAGGCGGGGCATCAGAGGCCAGCTGGACTGTTACAGCAGTTACCCATCCCGGTGTTGAAATGGGATGATGTCGCGATGGATTTAATGACTCGTTTGCGGAGGTCTCCTGGAGGCAATGATGTCGTGTGTGTTTTTGTGGACAGACTCACGAAGGTAGCTCACTTTTTGCCGATCAAGGAGACCTTCGGTGTTGGCGAGATCCGGATGTTGTATATCCAAGAGATCGTACGACTTTATGGGGTCCCTCGTTCTATCGTTTCAGATAAGGATGGCCACCTTACGTCTCATTTCTGGAAGAGTCTTCAGGGGGCACTGGGTACATAGGTTCTTTTAAGCACAACTTACCACCCTCAGACAGATGGCCAGTCAGAGCCTACGATACGGGTGCTTGACGACATGTTGCATGCATGCATCCTTGACATTGGGGGCTCATGGGAGAAGAACATACCCCTAGTCGTGTTTTCCTACAATAACATTTTTCAGACAACTATCGAGATGTCACCTTATGAGGTTTTATATGGTAGGCCATGCCGATCTCCCTTGTACGGGTTGGGGGAAGGTGAGGCAGCTTAACTGGGACCACGTCTCATGCAGGAGACATCTGAGCAGGTCCAGTTGATTCCAATGTAGATGGCTACCACACAGTCTCATCAGAAATTTGATGCTGATCACCGCAGACGACCATTGGAGTTCAAGGTCGGGGATCAGGTTTTCTTGCATTTTTTACCGAGGCTGGGACACAAGCGGATCTGGAGACAGGGTAAACTTTCACCATGGTATGTGGGGCCATTTGAGATTCTAGAGAGAGTCAGGCCGGTTGCTTATTGGCTGTCGTTGCCACAGAGGTACTGAGCCATACACGACGTCTTCCATGTATCTTAGCTACGCCACTATCAATCAGACTCATCTCACATTTTTCAGCCAGAGGAGGTTGAGCTTCAGATCAATTCATCCTTTGTGAGGCATCTGATTTGTATTGTTTATAGGAGAACGAAGGTTCTCTAAGGCCAGTCAGTTCCTCTCGTACGGGTGCAATGGCAGTATGGCTTAGTACAAGACGAAACCTGGGAGCGGGAGACCGATGTACGTGCTCAGTGGCCAGAGTTGTTCGCGGCTATATCTACGCTACCCTTGGAAGTGCAATTCGGGGATGAATTTCTTTAAGGGGGTATGTTTTTAAGAACCTGGTTCTTAGTTTTGAGGTACAAGTGTTTTCTTTTCTCTTTCCCTTAAGTAGTTTTGAGAAAATTAGGAAAATAGGGGGAAATCCTTTATTTTGGAAAGTACACGTCATGTACTTTTCCACATGTCTTGTACTTATGGCCATGTGGAATGAGTACACAGGGCGTGTGGCCATGTAGACGATGAAGGGTGTAGGAACTAACTACACGCCGTGTAGTGGTACCTTACACGTCGTGTAGTCATTTGGAAGGTGAATAGTAAGGTGGTCGCCTGCTGTGCGATAGCTCATGCCGTGAACTCATGAAGACACGATGTGTAGTCATGTCGGCAGGTGAACAATGCCATGTTGGTGGGAAACTGCTAGAGGAACAATTTAAAAATGGGAAGTACACGCCGTGTACTTGAAAATACATGCTCTGTACTTTGTTTTTTTCGCTTAAAATGAGAAGTAGCCTCCCTTATTCACAGGGAAGGCTTAGAACCGGATGGGAGCTCGGGAGAGGACGACCGAACCTTTGGAGATCCGTCGAGCGCATGTTGGGAATTCATTTCCGCCTCGGATGATCTCGTTGGAACCGCACGGGTAATCTCTTTCTTCTCCTGGAGTGGTTCTTACAAATTATTTTCTGTAGGAGAGTTATTTCAGTTTGAACGATTTGTATTTTACCTCATATCTATGTCATATTTGGGCGTTTCTAGGATCAACGATCGTGTATACTGCTCGTTGGTGAATAAGGTAGGTGTATTTGTGTTTATTTCCAACTTTTGAGTGTTTTTGTGAATTTTGGTTCATTTTTGAGATACGAACCCATATTTGGGGTGTCATGTGTCTGAGGACATAGCTATTTTTAATACCTATAATGGAATAGGTAATTAATTGTGATAATAAAACTAATGGTTTGGATCGTTTCTTGGATCCATGGCCACCCTGGGGGGTGCGTTCCTCTGTTTACCCATTTGTCCAGGATACCCAAGGGTATGCCTTTCATGTAATGATTGTAGAATTTCCTTGAGAGAAATTTCTTTTGTACTTCTTGTTTACATGTTGGGCATGGCCCAGTTTCCTATTTAGCCAGACGGAAATGCTGTGATTATCCTTTGGCCACTGTACTATCTAGCCTATGGGAAACTTCATTCGTGCCTTTGGGCAGTTGATTCTATGCCTGTGGGTGACACTTCTAACACCCGTGGGCAATATCTGTATGCTTGTGGGAAGATTCCTTTGATTGGACTCTCTTTACCTGAGGGTAGGAGTTTACGTGTCTGAGGACATTGGTTGTTTACTTGGAATATTCATTGTGGTGATAGTTTTAATGAAATGATTAAATGGATATTAGAATGGAAATATAACTGGTTAAGTTAGTTACTTTTCAGTACTTCTTACTTTATTTCATTTTACTACTGCACACTGTTGTTTCATGCTTGCACCCAGTTGGGCACGGTTCTTTGGTGGGTGCCTACTGAGATATGTTTCTCACACCCTATTTGGGTCAAGCTTTTCGGCCCAAACAGATTACATTTCTATAGGTGTAGATAGGGGAAAGAGTCCTTCTACAGGTACTTGATTGCTATTGGGGTGTAGGAGAGCATGGGACCAAGCATTGGCTCGCGATGCCGCGGGCTGTTCTATTTTTCTTTTCTGTACTTGAACTTCAGTAGTATTGTATTGATTTTGTAACATGTTTTGGAAGTTTTTATAGAATTGAGGCATGTTGCATCATCATTTATATATTGGTTGGTTATATCTACTGCATTTGTTTATTTCAGTTATTTATGGTTATTTTCATCTTCTATTGTTGTATGTTTTATTATTTCCGTTGTGCTACACTTTGAAAAATGAGGGCATAGTTTCCCCACTATCAGACCTGGGCCCTCGCTGCTAGTCGGCAGCCTCTGGCATTTGGGGAAATGTGCTTGAGGTCATGTGGCGAACTGAGTTCGGGGCACCTGTTGAGTGGCACCCAGAACCGGGATGTTACTGAACTTCTCCCTTATAGTAATTTTGTTCAATCTTCACATGTTGAAGCTCGGTTTGGGCATTGTTTAGATCAAATCCAAGAGATGATACCTCCTTCCCAAGAAAAAATAGATGGGATTTGTATGGGCTGAGTCTAATGGATGAGGGAATCAACTATTCATTCTATATTAATTAACCAATATCACATATATTTATAAATAATAATTGTAACGTTAAGAGTTTAGTTTCCAGCAATAATATAGACCAGTGGTCATATAACAGTCGAAACCCATTGGTATCACTTCATTAAGTAATGGATATAGTTTGGTGGAGTATAAAATGAAATTGCAGACAAATTTAGTAAACTAACATTATTCAAAAGTTCACGTTGTTAAATTAGTCCACCCTCAAGAAATTTTGTCCTCGAAACATTACGTCATACCCTAAGAAGAGAAAAAGGAGTGGGTACTTCTTCTGCATAGACTCCTCTGGTTCCCACATGGCTTCTTCAAATTTGCAATTCCTCCACAACAATTTAACAGTGTGGGAAGTCTTCTTGCGTAGAACCTTTTCACTAGTTCCAAGATCTCCACTGGCTGCTCCTCATAAGAGAAGTCATCTTCCAATTGTACCACATCCCGATTTAGTACATCTCAAGGGAGAGGTATGTAATTCCTCAAGAGGGATACATGGAAGACAACATGAAATTATGCTAGATTTTAAGGAAGTGAAAGCTGATTGGCCACTTCCCCTACGAGATCAAGGATTTCAGATGGGAAAATGTACCAAGGGCTGAGCGTCCCTTTCTTCGCAAACCACATGACTCTCTTCCAAGGTGAAATTCGAGGAATGACTTTGTCACCAACATCAAACTCCAAGTCCCATTGATGGTTGTCGGCATATCTCTTTTCAAAATATAAGCATCCTTAATGTGTTTTTGTATGGAATGGCCTTTTTCTATCATATCTAGCACAAGATTAGTCCCAAGAAGCATTCTCTCACCAAATTCATGCCAAAACGTATGAATTATACTTCAATTACAATATAGAGCTTAATAGGGTGCCATTTGAATGCTTGAGTGGGAGCTGTTGTTGTAAGGGAAATAAAATAAAGGGAGATGTTGATCTCATCCACCGTTAAATTCCATTGAGCGTATTCTCAGAATATCCTCGAGTGTTTGAATAGTATTTTCAGATTGATCATCAGTTTGGGGGGTGATAGGCCATACTAAAATTCAATTCAGTGCTCAGATCATGTTGAAGACTTCTCCAAAAATTTTATGTGATCTTTGGATCATGATCATATACGATAGAAAGTGGAACTCCATGTTGTCTTACAACATCCTTCACATAAATCATGGAAAGTTGATCAAGAGTGAAATTTTCTTTAATGGATATGAAATGGGAAGTCTTTCTGAGACTATCCACAATAACCAATATCACATTATTTCCTTTGAAATTTTTCAGGAGACTAATGACGAATTCCATAGTGATATTATCCCTCTTTAAAGCTGGTATGGGTAGTGGTTGCAATACCACTTTAGGAAGTTATCGCTCTGCCTTCACTTTCAGACATACCAGGCACCTGGAAGTATATTCACCAGTCTCCCTTTTCATATTTTCCCACCAAAAATGATCACGAAGGTCCCTATAAATTTTTGTGATTCTAGTATGTATATAGAAAGTATATCTAAGAGATTCATCCATCAGATCCTTATTTATTTCTAGAATAGATGGAACAGATAGTCTTGTATGAAATTTCAGTACACCATCTTGATCATTATTGAACTCTAGAGACTTCCCATCCTTCACAGCCTTGAAGTTCTTCTGTAACATAGGATTTTCGTTTTGAGATTTCTTGATCTTCTCTATTAATGAAGGTTGAGAAATAATTTGCGTTAGATTTGATTATGTCTATTCATTTATAATTCCCTTAACTAGATTTACTAGTTAATTGATCAAAGGATCACTTTGAATCCTCGTCATGTAAAGAATAACTAGGTCTTTCCTGCTTAATACATCAGCAACATTGTTTTATATTCTGAGATGATAATTAATTGAACAATCATAGCCTTTGAAATGATCCAACCATATCCATTGTCTCATGATCGATTTCTTTTGTGTGAAAATATACTTCAAACATTGTTGGTGTGTGTGTATGTCACATTTATCTCAATAAAGATGGTGCATCCATATCTTCAGAGAAAAAATGTCCGTAGCCAACACAAAATCATGCATAGGATAATTATGCTAATCATTCTTCAACTTTTAAGATGCATAAGAAAATAATTTTTCATTTTTCATGAGGATGCACCCAAGCCCATTCAGAGATGCATCACTCAAATTAACATATCCTTCTCCAATTGAGGGAAGAGTTAACATGGGTGTAGTAACCAATATCTTCTTAATCTCTTGGATACATTCTTCACTCTCCTTTTTCCATATAAAAATGACCCCATTTTCATGTTTACATGGATAATGGATTTTAAAGACTTGAAATTGTTTTCACAAACCACTTATTATATCCAGCTAATCCATGGAAACTATGATTCTTAGTTGTTGTATTTGGAGGAGGCCACTCCTCTAAAAACAATTCTTTGTAGGATCAACTGTGATTCTTTAATTGGTAACAATGTTCCCCAAGAAATCCACTTTCTATAACCAGAATTCACATTTTTTTATATTCACAAAAAGCCTCACCTTTCATAGAGTTTTCAAAATAACCTTTAGATTACCCTCAGGCACCTCTCGAATTTTGGAATATATCAAAATATCATCCATAAAAACTACCACAATGTTAACAAGGTAATCCTTAAAGACTATATTCATCAAATACATAGAAATATTAGTTTCATTAATCAGTATAAAGGGCATAAAAAAAACCCATAATGCCCATATCTTGATCGAAAAGCAGTTTCCAGTATATCTTCTTTCTTCACACTCAATTGATGATAACCAGATCAAAGATAAATCATAGAGAAGAATTTATCCCCATGAAGTTTGTCAAATAAGTCAAATATTATTGGAAGAGGGTTTTGGTTCTTCACTATGATCTTGTTCAGTTCTCTGTAATCAATGCATAGCCACATCAATCCATCCTTCTTCTTCACAAAGTGAATTGGAGCTTCACAAGGAGACACACTCCGTCCAATAAAACACTTCTACCAAAGTTCCTGGAGTTGTTTATTTAACTCTTCCATCTCCCCATTTTCCATTCTATATAGGTTCTTTGATATTGGATGGGATACAGGTACATGTTCAATGGAGAACTCTACCTCTCTGTCCTGGGGGGTCTGTGTAACTCTTCAAGAAGTACATCAACATATTCCTGGATTATGTGGAAATTTTATATCATCAAACTATCATTTTCTTATTATTTTTTACTAATCAAATCCCTAAATAATGATATTGGAGGTTCTTCTATACAACATTCAGGTTGAGATATATCTCCTTGGAAGAGAACTGTAGGTTTTCCATTCATGACTACTAAGATTTCCTTACTTCTACATTTTATAATAGCATTATACATTGGGATCCAGTCCATCCAAAGTATAATGTTGAATTATATCATTGGAATGACAACTAGATTTGTGATAATATTGTGCTCAATAAAGTAAATTCTATAGTTTTTAAACACTAAAAATGCTTGGATAATCCCTCCAAGATTTCAGAGTGATAACTCTACTTTTAGAACATCGGGTGTTGATTCTAAATTCATTGCAAACATGGATATAATAAAAGAATTTGTAGAACTATAATCAAACTAATTAATTTATATCTCTGAGAGAACAACAAGAGTACCTTCCACCACATAATTTGTCCCTTCAAGTTCAGTCGTAGTGATTGAAAAAGTATGACCTTGTTCCCTTGGTCATTGCTGAGGCTGATAGTGATTCCCCTCTACTGCCCTCAGATTTGGACAGTTATTGGAAAACTTCCCAAGTTACCCACACTTATTGCATTGGGAATTGGGTAGGTCATTCACTATTTTCCCCTTGTCTTTAGTGTTGGGATGTTGTGGCTTCACCTCGCTACGACAATTCCCTTCAATGTGGACATCTCTACAACACATGTAGCACTTCCCGCTCCAGAGTGGGTAGTTCCCTGAATGCTTATTCCCATATTTATTACATGTGGTATGTTGTACTTTATTGAATCATATTCCCTAATAAAACATAATCCTTAATCTTGGATCCATGGATATTTTCTTATCATTGGATTTATGAGACCATTGTGTCTCATCAAACTCAAGTTCAACTTTTATCGCACTTCACACGATCTCATCATAACTATATTAATCCCAGTTCGCTAGATTCTTCCACAAATGAGGTTCTCAGTCCACTGAAGATTATATCATCCTTACCATTTGGATACATGGAAGAGATAAAGGGGTGACGTTAAATCCTTGTAATTTTCATCTTATAGCTTCCCACAGATTAATTCTCCTTATACTTCAGCTTGAGAAACTCCTCCATTATTGTTCACATTGATCAAGGGAAATACTTGTTAAAGAATATCCCTATGATCTATTCCCACTACATAACTTCATCTTCAACACTTGGCCTTGTGTTTTTAATCAGTTCCCACCATTGATCAGCTTCTCCCACATTGCGATAAACAACCAAGGTATCCTTCTCTTATTCAGAACAATATAGCATAGGAAAGATCTTCTCGATATAGAAAATCCACTATTCTGCAGTTAATGGGTCAGTAGATACACTAAAGGATGGTGTTCATTGAAGAATAAAGGATTCAATAGAATGTTGTTCTCATCATGGTGGCATTGGTCTCACAGCTTAATCCATGTTGTTTCCCATAACATGAGTCAGTGGGTTCATCATTCAAATGGAATTTTCCATTCCGGCTTCCATCGAAGGATCGTAAGCACATGGTCCATTAAGGTCATCATTTTAATAGTTCCTCATATTTCCCACCATTTTATGAAAGAATAAAACCTTATGAAGATTATTATTTAATTTATGAATCTTTTAAATATAGAGGATTTTATGTCTTAAAACATCATGCTTTAAATAATTACATTTCTCTATAAATCATTCATAATGATTCATAAAAAACATATGATTAACGAAACATATCCTCTAGGAGTATCATAACCACGAGTGAAGCATGGCCCATTGTTATATACTAGGATATCCTTGGTCAATCTTGAAACTCCTTGTCAGGTTTTTCACTCCTCGGTACATCTGGGCCAGATCCGTCTCTACCTACTCGTATCAAGATAGGGATATATTTGCTTGATAAACCACATACTAAATACTCACTAAAATAACCAGAAGTATTCCTATATTTAACCATTTATATAGGGTTATTCTTAATATTTTCATATCCTAATATCTATAAATAACTAAAAAAAATTTGATTCCAACTATGGAATCCCTCATTTTTAACATAACTTTTCATTACATTTTACACACAAATGACCATTAAAGTCAAGTGTCTTGGAAATCAGGAACACAATACATGAAAACATAAAACATAATTTTTAATACCCTTGAAAAGAAATTTGAAAATTTCAACCTATGTATAACTAATGCATCTCATAAACTAGAGACATACATCAAATGAAGGGGTTAGCAGAAAGCCTAGTAAGGAAAGTAAGGGAATCAGTTTACTTTTGACATTAATAAGAACATGATGAAAAACATAAAGACATGAGAAATAGAATTAGGGGCATTTAATAATGAAAATAACTCAAACCATAACATTAATATGTGTCTACAACAGTTAATTTAGACATTCATGAACATATCACTATGGTTTATCCCCAAGGTGTCATAAAAATTACCAAGGTTATTCGCCAAGGTTTCGTGAAAATTGTCATCCCTAGAGATTAAATTATTTACCCAATGCATTGGAGGGATATCAGATCTCACCTTTAATATGTTTTTATTTTCATGTGATCCACATAGATCATAATCAATCATTTTATAGATACCCCATATAGAGTAAAAGAAATGGGTTTCACTTCAAAATCATGACGTTCTAAAAGTGATTAGAAACATTATCGTTATGTATTTTATAAACCATGGAAAAGGAAAGTGGGTTTATTGTATGTCGTTTAAAGAATTTTATAGGTCAATTTTATTTCATGATTAGTTCCTCTGAAAATTAAAATATATATGGATATTAAGATAAATAAAATAATAGAATTTCTTGAGAAAAAGATATATATATTTTCAGACAAAATTTCAAGAGCATAACGGCTATATAACATGGTTTTGGGAAACAATAAAAAGAGAGGAGACAAGGATCACCCAACAATAAACGAATAATTAATATTAGTGGTACAGAATAAAAAGAAATAAGATCATGATGTGTAATGACACACCACATGAAACGGAAACTTGAAAGTAATGTGAAAATCTGATTTCTTTTTTTAAATTCGACAGCCTAACGATATCACATAAAAATTCAGAAAATAAATTGATGAGAGAAGAAAGGGCCTTTCATAATTTTGGACATGAAATAGACATTAGTAAAAAAAATATAAGAACCTACCCCCACATTAGAATATGGTAACTGGAAGACATAACTTAATGGAAATCCCGACTAAAAGAGGATGGTGGAAGGTTCCCTTACCTTGATAAGTAACTTCGAAATCGTAAAGGTTAGGACCTTGAGGGGATTGAGGGAACCTTGGAAGGACTCCTTGGGAGGTAAAAAGTCTATAAATACGTTGAGGAGGATATTTTAATGAAATTAATGAGGGATTAGCATGGTATTTATATGAAAAGTGAGGCAATATTAAAATAATTTGTAAGGGAAGCCTCATCGGTGGTATTTGAAAAACCATGGGTTTACCCATGGTATTGGTAACATGGGACTCTTCATATAATATATTACTATTCATAAGTCCACCCGAATGATTTCATCATTATTACATCATTATTACATCATTAATTTTGTCATTAAACAACAGAAACTCAAAACTATATTTTCACTATTCACCGAAAAACAAAACATTTTATAAAAAACATATTATTTAACCCATACAAAATTTCGATGCCCTGAATTCAAAAACTAACTCCATTTAGGAAAATAATTTAATAAATTTTTTAATTCAATTTTTATATAAAATCATAATTTATTCAATAAAATGACTCTACAACTATAACTTATTTTGTAATAACTTGAAAAAGTAATAATGGTCCCACAAAATTAAATTATAACCATAAGAGTATAAAGTAACAATTTATTATTACCTTTTACAGAAATAAATATTCATTTTAAATTAATAAATTAATTATAAAATTTTAAATAAAATAATTATGACCTACAAAAATAACAAAACATATACTATGATCATTTTTTCACTTTAATGATGTTGAAATTGTATTTATACATTCATGGGTGAAGCTTCTCTTTTTTTGGCCGATTTATTATTCATTACTATTCATTAGGGTAGTCACCATTCATACCTTTCTATTTACTAAAAATCATGTTGATATTACTAGACACTAAATTTTTTACTGATCACAATTGTTGGGGACAATTTTTTTAAAATCATTTCACATTATTAATTATCTAATGTTTTATGAACACTTTAAAATACCCTTTTTCCAAAGTTTATCAATAATATTCATCCTATATTTATCCGGATATTAAAAAATCACAAACATTGCCATAATAATAAATAAAAAATTTATTTATACCAAAGGGATACAAAAAGTATCTAAGGGCTCGTTACATTGCCCCTTATAAGAACTGTATAAGACCTAAGTGTAAGGTGTGCTATGGGGATTGAGTCTTGGGGAAACTCAAAAAAAATTTACGGAGATGTGATTTATATCAGCATTAGATTCTCCCTTAGGTGTTTTGGTTTGTGCATCACATGTGGAAGCTCAGCATGGGCTTGGTCCAGAGAAAACCCCTGAGATGCTACGTCCTTCCTAGGCTCTGGAAGATGGGCTTTGTACGACCTGAGTCAACAAGATTAATCCATTGAATATTCTTTCTATATTAATTAAACAATATCACTTTTAATTATAAAAAATTGTTGTAATGTTAAGTGTTTAGTTCCCAACAGTCATATAACAGTCGAAACACTACGGTATCACTTTATTAATTAAAGGATCTGGTTGTGTGGAGTATAAAATGAAAGAACACACAATTTAATGAAAAAAATATTATCAAAAGTTCAGGTTATTACAATTATAAAATGTCATTATATGGAATATAGTATGGTTTTTATATAATGATGTTTTAATAATATTATATAGAGTTGGAAGAATAAAAATTTCATGTTTAAGGCCATTACCTCTTCTATATAAAACATCTTTGGTTTTGCACCAAAATAATTCATTGGTATGATTTTGGATAAAACAATGGGCACTGAAATGTTAACAGGTTATTAAGGAAGTTGTTTGGGTAGGAATTTTTGAAAAAAAATGTCTTTTTATGTGTTAAATGGGGAGGATAGTGGGTGGCCTTTTATAAGTGACAGAGACAACAGACATGGAATTTTTTAAAATATCTAACTACACTAGCGTTTTAATCATCAAAAATGATTAAAACGGGGTAGATATAACTTATTATATGTTATAAAGTCTAAATATGGAAATAAAATGGGGTTTTTACAATTTTTTAGGTTATCTTAACATTTTTCTTTTTAGTATAACCCCTAGTAAATTGTTTTTTCTTAAGTGTGGTAATTAATTTTTACTGCTTTTACAATTCAAAAAGGTAAAAAATTAATTATACGTTAAGATATAATTTATGAAATTATATTTCCAAATATGGAATCAAATATTCCTAATTTAAGTCAGATAATTGGTAGAGTCTAATTTAAAATTATACCCGTGGACGCGATGAAAAAGAGGGTTACTAATGAATAAATTCTCATAATTATATAATGTTTTAATATCCAAAATCTATATGAATTTAATTAAAATGAAATTAATTATTTAAATAATAATATAATTGGACTAATTATTCTTTAAAACTAATTTAAAAAATAATTTAAACTTCAAATTTATTTTAATGAAAAAAAATAAATTTTCAATACATTTTATTATTTTTCAATATTCATCATAAAAATAATACATTTCAGATTAATCGATAAAAATTCACCATAATAGAATTTGGATATTATTATTTCAAAAAGAAAGTTCATTTTATCAAATTAATTTTATAAAATTAGTAAATATTAATTTTAAATTGTACGTGCAATGCGTGACTAAACCGCTTTTTAAAAAACATTGCATTTTATAGAAATTTTTTCCCTTGAAATCATTTGTAATTTTATTTAAAATATATATATAACCAATTATTTATTTTTACATGTGTAAACCATATAATTTTCATAATTTCGTTACTACAATTTATACCATGTAACTTAATAGTTATGTTATAAAAATCTTGTGTTAAATAATAAAATTTTAATTAAGTAATGTGTTTCGTTTAATCCTAATGTTGTGCGCATCACAAGGTATCAAATCGATTGAATTTCCTGAAAAATAGTTTAATTTTAATGTATCAAGGTGTTTGTATTTTTTTATAATATTATATATTAAATTCATACAAGATATCAAAAATGATGTTACTCTTTTAAATTCATGGGATGTTACATTATACCCCCTTAAATAAATTACACTTTTGAAATTTAATATTGATCTCAGAAATTAAGGGTTTGACATTTTAAAATATATTTTTTAAAACCCAAATAACAAAAAAAGTTAATAAAATATATTATTAATAATAAATAAGAAGTAGTAAAATATTTCAGTGCGAATTACATTTTACTAGGTTTCCAAATTAGATGACATTGGTGGAAATTGAAAATATAGACATATAAGAAAAGTGTAAATAATTATAGATACTTATTGTGATAATTGATCACAAAAAATGTAAACGGATAATAGATATTAAAGTAACTAATAACCATAAATCAATGATTAGTTAAATGACTGTTGATTCATCTAATATGAATGTAATATGATATTTTTTTTCAAGATCATTTTATTAATGTTGAGAAATTATTATACAATCCTATAATAAACGAAAATATATTTAATTTATATCTTTAAAGAATCATTTAATCCTTTTATCCTTCAATCAATTTAAAATTCATTTCTTACTCCATGAAATGAATGTCCAATATGATTTTATTTTTCCTGAATAACTAAAATTCACATTTATGTTTCATAATATCCATAAAAGAGTGATAGGAATTTCCATGTTTCTCTAACTATTTTCCCAAACCGATACGGTTAGCACAAGTTTCCCAATATAATAAATTAATCTCTAAAATTCAATAGTAGAACCACCATATCATAATTAATATTTATTTATCAAATTTTTTAAGTAATAGTAATGAAATATTAACACCAATATCAAGTAGTCTAGTTGTAGGAGTTAATATCATATCTCCCTTCGATTATGGATACAAAAATAATGGCCTTACAGGGAGGGAAAGGTTGTCACCCTGTATGTAGATATTAATTTTCCAATAATAGTATTAATATAATTTCTACATTGTTCCAAACGTATAATAACCCATAATTAACAAAACATAAAATATAAGATAATCTATAAAGGATACAAATATTGTTAGACTTATGCCCAAAATAATAATGGCATTCATCATTAAATTAATTTTTAATTGAAACAAACATAACACCAAAAGTTTTAATTATCAAAAATGTCTCCCAAAATATCTTTAATATTATTAGAATCTTATTACATAAAACCTAGAAAGGTGTGTTTGAGATATTGAACTTTTTATCAATCATAAAATCATAAACCCATGATGATAACCATACCAATTTTGTTAATCTTACACGAACACAAATATGTTTTTAAAAATTAATCAAATACGTATATGGTGCATTATTATTATAACGAAAATACCATTGGTCATGAAATATTTCAAAACATAGTTATTTGATCCCAATTAATAATAATTAATTCAACCATTTTAGTAAAAAAAATCATTCTTTTCTCAAGGGGATATCCTTTATAAGTGGTCATTTGATCAAATAATTTCCAGCATCTCCACATTAAATAAAAAGACCTATAAATGGATCCCTATGATAAAATTTAATTCATTTCGTTTTAGTCTTCTTTTTCCTTGGATATTCATTACTTTATATCCCTCTTTTGGACACATAAAACATTTTCATGATCCGTTGATACACTTTTCTATGGTATCTACCACTATATCTCTTAGAAAACCTCATCCTTATCTTAATTTGTGAGTGTACTTGTTGGTTATGGTCTATGTTATTAATTTTATTTCAGGATAACTGATTTGTCATAATCATGATATCTTTCACTCTAGTAATAATCCCATTTGATTAATCATGGTCATGCTAATTCCTTTGGGTTCTATCCACTAACTAATACCAAAAGTCAATGTTAACACAATGTTAACACAATTCCTTCGTATTCTATATTAACAAAATTCTTACTGGTTCTATAAACTGACTAAAACAGAAATTTATAGCCTGAGGAACAATAATCATTGTGGGAAAACCATAACATCATTTATAGGATGTCCAAATCATGAACCCTTATTTTCCATCTAATAAAAATAATTTAAACAAGGTCACATATATACGTCATCTATTAAAATCCATCATAATTGTTGGTAATAAAAATGTGAATTATCCAAAACATATCATCTAGCAGTTTCAAAGAAGGTTTAATGTAAGGCTCACACTCATATACCAATTAATGCATGAGTCAAAACAAAAATGTATTTTTTATATTTTTACTCCTAGACATATCTATTCTAGAACCACATCCACCTATAGTATCAACAAATAGATTTATTTCAAGGAAAACCCATATAATCCCAAACTTACTAAAACATTAGGATATTATTCTATACTTATACTAAAATTTTATCGTAGGGTGGTTTTCCCTAATCTATGTTTTCTTTAATCTAGTTCTCATGTTCCTATTAAGCTTCCACTGGTACACACTATAAAAACCCCAACCATGGTAGTCCAAATCCAATGGTTCCTTTAATAATTTAGAATACGATAAAAGGAATCACATCCAAAAGAATTGAATAGTTTAGTAGTATTGGAAAACTAGATACATACATGAATCCTATATTACATTTGAATGAAAATATTTTAAAATATTTTTTTTGAGATTATAATTATTACTTCTAGAATATCCTGGAATATCATTCATAGAATGATTCCTAGATTCTAGATAAAGGGAAAAAAATAAGGGTTAGCACAACTAGTCTGTAAGACCTAACTAAAAGTAAATATAACAGAAACCAATAACTATAATCGACAATGTAAGGTAAATAACTGAACACATATTCCTTTTAAATAACATGACTATCAGGATTAGAAAGTGAATAATTAACATAGATATGTAAATAATTAAACACGCATTACATTTAATAAATAACTTTACATCCCTAAATAGATAATACATAATCAATATGGAATGTTAATTAAAAAAACACATATGTCATTTAATCAATATTGTAAATATCATGAATAGATAAGGAATAATTGATATTGAAAGGTAAATAAGTGAAAATGAATTCTATTTAATCAATAACGTTGAATTAAATGTATCCAAATATAATATCATTGTGAAAATATAATGTATAATAATAACTTAATTAAAAATTAAGATAATTCATAATTATTGTAGTCAATGAACTAGATCATCACGATTACTCTATTGTCAAGAACATTGACAATATAGTTTAAAATTATGGGTAAAAAATATTTTAATGAGAGCTTACTAATTCACCTCACGAGACTATCGATGTATCAAGGGGATATATAATTCCAGAACCACCATCCTCCGCATGTCCAAATCATTCCTCGTGTATCAAATAAACAATTTAATTCATGAATAATGTTTCTTATCATCGAATATTTTATTGTTTAAGAAATACTGATTTATAAATATTTTCCCATATAATCAATTAAATTTTAATTTAGAACACTATATATAGAAATGATATATAATTTTAGAACTAAATATATTGCTGATAAATAATATATATATTAATGGGAAATTTAATTTTCAGTGATCAAATGAAAGTAAATATTTAAAGGAAAGGTTGATGAATAAAAAATGAATTAAGAAAGTCAAAGTCAATAATTTCTTTGGGAAAATCATCTTAAAAAATCAATAGAAAAATAAGGATTGTATAAATAAAACATATACCCAGTATAGTGTAACATAAAAAAACTTTTATTATGGTTGATGAATATAAATAATTTATAATTATCATTAAAAATATTCTTGAGAAAATAATACATTTCACTTTTAATGATTATTTTTTAAAAACAAAATGTTCTTAAAATATTTTTTAAATAATTTTCATTGAATTAACCCATTGAAAATAATAAAGAAAACTATCAAATGTTTATTGGCTATAATTTTAAGAAAGAACCTATATGTTTTACATGTCACAATAATTGTTCCTTTCACATTTTCAGAATAATCCAAATCAGATTTTTCTGGAAAATGAAATGAAGAATACTTTAAAAAAAATTAAAAATTCATACATGGTTAAAATTTTATTTAATAAATATTTTGGATAAATATAAAAATTGAAAACCATTTTTGAATACATTTTTTTTTGAATGAAAATGGATTTTCAACTAAAGAGAGCAATGATGTATAATTTTCTTAAAAATGTTTTATTAATAGTTTTTAGTACCAAACAATGGTAAAATGGTAAAAATATTTAACAATTATAATAAATAACCATAGTATATTTAAAAAACATGTATTTTTTTATAAAATGATATATTTACTTCATTCAATGTAAATTCATGTAGAAATAATCCTGATTGAAATGTGATTGTGTAATAAACCCTTATAAGGATCATGATTTTAAAGTGTCAATTAATATATGAATCAGTTATGTGTATAAAATATAAATTCTCATAAAAAATTGTAAATAAAATATATTTTAGTAAAAAATAATTACACACATAATCGTAGAATATCAGAGATAATTAAATAGTAATATAACTCAATGGAAAGAAATTGAGTATTAAAATTCTTTACCAATTGGAAGTTTTCATGTCCAAATACCCTTAGAAAAAATAATACAAATTAAAACATAGAATACCCTAAGTTAATAATGAATATTTATATTAGATGTAAAATATGATCTATATACACCATATAAAATAAATTAGGTTCATAACATTAAAATATGCCTCAATGAAGGGAAATTGAGATGAAATACCTTACCTCATGCTTCATTTTGGTTGACCTTGTTTTTACCTCTGGTATCATAGTTTACGAATGTTATTAAATTATAACATAACTATATACATATTAATAATATTTTATTTTATCCCCTTATAACACTATAATACCTGTTTGTTAATAATATTATGTTATTTTCATACTTTCAAGTGTTAATTTTCTTATTCTCTCATACGTGTTTTTTCATGAAGGTTCTAGTTATTTCCCTTATTATAAAATTTAATCGTATCAAAAATTATATTAGTCTTGTAAATATAATTTTTTTCATTATATACATTTTTATAATCCTTATTGAGATTTTAACATGGATAATCGATGAAAACGCTTTGTAGTGACGGTAGCTTATACTTATGCACAAGTGATGTTATGATTTCCTTAATGGGTGAAAGTGTAATGATGTTTTTGATATATTTTCTAAAAATAATTAATATAATGTCATATAAATATTTCATATAGTCACTAAATTTATACATATTACCTTTCATGTATATCTTATGTGAAAATGAATCACATCGATTTGTTAGGCAGTAGTCTTCTGTACATAGTAGCGATGTTATCATATACTAAACTGAATGGTAAAATGAAATATATGATATTAAAATTAAATTAGTATAATAATTTTATAAATATATTATAAATTTTTTAAATCCATAATTTTATGCAACCTTTAATGGTGGTGATGAAAAACAAATTACACCAGTTTGTGAGTTGGAAGTCCTTTATACACACGATCGATGCTTTCATTTCCCATTTGATGGAAGAGGCAATTTATATAGTTAATGCAACCAAAATAATAAAATATCAGTATATATAATATAATGAGGTTATTATATAGTCATGTATTAATAATATTTTATGGTTTTTCAAGAATAGACAATATAAAAATGTATCTTTAATAATGACTTCTATAGGTTTTCACTGAAGGCCTTACTATTTTTTCTTTTCGATCAATCTAGGGGATCTATGATGTATTTACTGTGGTAATAAAATTATTTTTTTAGTTATTTTTTTAAAAAATTGCATTTAAATTGTGAATATGGGGGAATAGTGGGTTGTAATTTATAAATGTGGGAGAGGACACACATGAAATTTTTGAAAAGATCTAATTACACATATATTTTTATCAGTCTAAAATCCTAAAAAATTTGTAATTATTGTAAATTAGTGATTATATTCTAGAAACATGTCCTTAAAAAGGGTTTTTATAATTTTCTAGGTCATTAGTACCCTTATCATTTTAGAAAAAACCCCGTTAAAAAAAGATTTTCTTTAATTACAATAATTAATTTTTTATTATTTAACTATTCATAAGGGTCAATAATTAAGTTTGTAACTCCCCAAGCTTCTATTGTACGCTTCTCTTTGAATAATGCAATAGCGTGTGTTGTACGCAACATCGAGTTCTGACACACACCACAACTAATCAAACTAGCCGTTATGAATAGTAATACCTAGTTTTTGAAATTTTATCTCTAAAAATGGACTTCATTTTTGGATTCGGAGTATCGAATTTAGCCTAATGTGAAATTTTGGTACTTTTTGGATAACTTTAATATATTGATGAATAGTGAAAATTACTAAATTTTAATTAAAAACAACTTTTTTAATCAAAATAATTAATAGTGATAAATTATTCATTTTAGTGGTTTTAAAGTATATTAAAAATATATTTTTACCATTTAATACAATTTTGGTCATTGGACATAATTTCACAATTAAACCGAACATAAACAAGTATCAATCTTTTGATAGTTATTATATCTTAAAAACACGCGTTTTGTTTTGACAGCAGAAATTAATTTTAAATTAATTTCTACCACTTCTATGTTTTGAATATGGAAAAATGGATTCAATATTTGGAATCAGGATGTTCAAGTTCTGTAAATAGGTAACTTTTATTTTTAGACATTTTGAATAATTAATGCGGTAAATATTTTATTTACCATGGTTAAGCGTAAATCCGGTAAATAAGGGTTAAAAAAAATATTATAATAATAAAAAATTACCCTAAAACGTGTCCTAACATTATTGGTTGATACCTGTCCGACCATGGGCATCTTTGGGTCAATTTTGGGACCCCATGGTGCAACTTGTAAGTGATAGGGACACATTATTTTAATTAAGTTAATATGAATACAAAATTGACACAAGTTTATATCTTTTAGAACAAAATTTGTTACATAGAGTTATATTAGTTGGATCTAAGATTTTAAATATTCATTAGAAATATAAAAATATTTCCTAGATAAATATATTTTATTTATAATTTTTAGACATTAAATACATTTATTTATTTACGACACAATGATGATGCAGTAATTATCATAATAGTGAAAAATTAACATAATTGATATTATAAATACCCAAATAAATATAATTTGAGACTTTTTATGAATTAAATTAATTTTCTAAGTTAATATAACATGCTATGAATGATTTAATTAACTTTTTTCTAAGTAATAATTCTGTTATAATTTTTATAAAAATGAATTATTGAATAGTGTCAAAATTGACATAAAAGAGTTTTTAAAACAAATAGTATATTATTAATTGCTATTAAATTAATAAAAATTTAAGTATCGGCCAAGAGACATATATCATGATAGGTGTATCATTAATGGACCACTTGGAGGTCTCTTGGATGTATATAGTAAGTCTATTAACCATAGAATATAAAAATACAAAGAGACATTGTAAAAGTGAAACTAATTAACTAAGAGTTAATACTTAAAGATAAGGTTAATATAGTAACTCAAACTGGTCTAAATTATATTGGTTGAGTGTTTTTAGACCCATCCCAACCTTAACCTTTAAATAATCAACTTTGGAGCAATTAGATACCGAATATGAATTTATTATAAATTAATATTTATAGCTTTTCCAAAGGTGCCCCTCACCCCTCATATAAAAGGGCACTCCCACTTCTCATTACATCACAGCATCAAAGCCTTTTGGTTCGTCCATACTCTTCCCAAATACTCTCTCACCTTCCCTCAATTCATCCTAGAGGCCTTATTTTTGTCAGAAAGCCAACTTCAGAAGCCCTTTTCATCAAATCAAAAGGAAGAACCCAAAGAAGAGGTAATGATTTCACCACTCTTTTTCAAGATCCTTTCTTCTTCCACTTCTTCTTTCTTTGTTATTACCATTATAAAATAATAACTCCAGTATCTTATATATACTATGATGTTATTATAAATATGGTACAATCATATTCATTATTCTATCCATCCTTTGAATAACATGTCACCATACGGGCGTACGTACGGCTTACCGTCTCCACATCGTGGTGTAATTGATATTAAATAAATTATTATTTAGATGGGAATAATAATGATGTGTGATTCATGTAAATAATAAATATAACATGATAATTATTCTGTATATATGATATACCATCCAATTATATATTATTTTAATATCAAAAGAATGATATTGTCACTTTTGCGTACGTACGGACTACCGTCTCCACGAACGCAATGAGATTCATTCTCCATCGTATCCATTCAAGTCTAATTCTCAGTTGATGATTAATAATATTATAGATGGACTTGATATCATTCTGGATTTGATTAAGATACAACATATCCATGAAAAACACGACTTATGTAACAAAACATATAAAAGAAAACGAGTATGTTAACACCCAAAACAATGATAATACTAAGATATTATTAACAAATCGATGTTAAAAGATCATATATGATATCATATTAATGTATATGATTCTTGTATAATTTAATAAAAATTATTTCACCATTATACAGGAGGTTAACATATCCCTAACAAAGGAAAAGTACAAGGTAAGGGTTTATTTCACAATCTCTTCATTATCTGAGGTTGTTTATACGTAATAATCTACTGGGATCTCTTTATCATCCACATCCATGTTTCTTAAAAATGTATTTCAAAACATTTTTAATATTTACAAGAATATGGGTTAATGTCATTTATACCCTTGTTTGACTTTTTATAAGAGGTTTATAAAGGAATCATTCCGTCATTTTCCAAACAAGGTGCTTTTTAACCTTTTCGACAGAATTAAGTTAAAAATGCTTTTTTAACTTATACGGCGGGTGCGGCTATTTTACGCCGTAATAAAATCGTTGATGCTTCTCTTACAAGCTTATAAGAATATTTTCAAAGAAAATGTCTTATTTTATAAATATATGACTCTTAAATGATTTCAAAATAGAAAGAGATATTTCTCTAAAAAAGAGTTTTAATTTCATCTATGTCAACATCCTTTGATAGATTTTACGCTTATTTTAAGGTGATTTATCATGATACAAAACTTCTATATTGTATTGAAGGTTTTTTGATATGTTTGACTGTGGATGTGTTATTTTTATACCAATCATTGTTTATGGATGATTTATTTACATTTCTTATGCTAGTTTTAATACGAATGTTTATGTTATGTTTAAAGCTCTTCATATGGGAATGCATTGGACTTAATATGTGATGGGTGCATCCCGCTATAGCTCCTCGATGTATCGGTGGGTCTCATGAGAAAACTATTTTCTTGCCACAAGGACTTGACAAAAATATTATTTGTAGTCTTGGCATGAGGCGTTGGATATTTGGTTATGATAGTCTGGCATTTTACATTCCATCATTATGAAACTGGTTATTGATATTGCATGTGATTATTCGATTAGTAGAATATCCATGTGAATAAGTAAATGAAATTATTTCATTTTATTTTTTCCATACAATGTTGAAGTTCAAGTTTAAAAGATTTTTTTTAGTTATAGATTGCCTTAAATGTTTATTCTTATTTATGAAAGTTTCTTCTATATTGTTATCCTTACTGGGCATTTGTGCTCACCCCTTTTCTATGTTTTATTTTCCCAGGATGTGAAGAAGTAAATTATGAATGACCTTTAGGGATATTATGAGGTTATATTAGGATGGACTAGGGAGACAATATGTTGTTGTAGTAGTTTTTCACTTTATGGTGTAATGTAAAACTTTATGAATATATCTAGTGTTTCCAATGCTACTTAACCAATCGGTCTTTCGAGATTTGATCTTTCTTATGATCATTCCAATGTTATGTAATAATGCACCGACTCAGGGTAACGGGGGTCAGGGCGTTACAGTTGGTATCAGAGGAAGTTCAGTACAAACCATGGAAGCTAGATTTAGATAAACTCTGATTAGAGCACGTAGACATAAGATGAACTTTGAGGATTAGTATAGAAGAACTACCTAGAATTTTGGTATTGTAGAGATTTTATGAGTTTTTCAAAAATACATCTCTGTCTGGATACAAGCTGGTAGAGGCGGCTCTGGCACAGATTTACCTAGGGGTAAAACCCGAAAACACCGCTTTGAGCTAGACTCGAATGAGAACTGGTGCACGACAATGGGTCTTGCTACAGTCTTGGTTACGACACTCCCGAGGGATATTCTTAGGATAACTCTCATTTTCTTTAGAAATCATTATGAAGGGTTTCTAAGTATATACTTCCTCAAAGAAAACATTTTTATTATTATGGATTATATCCATAAATAGTTCAATTTATGTGAACTGTTTTATAAGTATGGAATTATTTATTTTTATTCATAAACAGATCTAGTTTATGCCATTGTTTCGAAATGGCACCTAGTGGAAGAAATGGAAACTGTATCAATGCACGCACTCCATGTAGGTATTTCCTTCATACTCAAGATAATTATATTGGATCTTGTGATGCAACGGGTTCCGATCAGTTAATCACCATACTGGGACAACTCACTCAGGTTATGAATAATAACCTTACCCGTATGGAGCACCCTGATCCGCAGCATGGAGGATCAATGTTAGATCGATTCATTAGGCAACAACCACCAACGTTCAATGGGAGTACAAATCCCTTAGTATCCAAGCAATGGATAAATTCCCTAGAGAAAATATTTCAGGATTTGGGGAGTAGTGAAAGGGAAAAAGTTATCATGGCAGTTTACCGCCTGACTGGATATGATGATCAACGGTGGTCATTGATTCAAAACACAAAGGAAGGTGATGAAGTATCAAATATGGAATGGAGGGAGTTCAAAGATCTTTTTTTAGAAAAATAAATTCCTCATGACCATCGAGCATATATGGAAAGGCAATTTCTGAGTCTGAGACAAAAGGAGGATGAGAATGTCGCAATGTATGAGGCTAACATTACAAGGTTAGCAAGGTATGCTGGAGATTATATATGTAACACAAGAATTAAGATTTATCGTTTATTTGATGGGTTAAAACCATTTCTCCGTCGATCATTAGTCTCACAATCCTTCTCGTCGTACGAAGACATTGTCTAATGTGCTATAAAGACCAAAAATGAATTCTCTAAATCTTATGACTTTAAAGCAAAGAAAGAGAAGAAGAGACCTGCTGATCAATCTGGGAATTAAAATAAGGGGAATAAGGGAAAGGTTGAATATCCATCCTGTGGTAAATGTGGTAAGAAACACCTCGGTACGTGCTTGAAGGGAACGAGAGTCTGTTACAAGTGTGGTGAAAAAGGCCACCAAGCTCGTGATTGCAAGGGGAAGAAGGAAGATACCAATGTTCAGTGCTACAATTGTAGGGATATGGGGCATTATGAAAATGAATATCCTAAGCATTAGGAGAACTTACCTCAGAAAAGGCCAAGGGATCAAGGCCAAGCTTATGCTATCACTACTGCTGAGGTAGAAGCTCCGAAAGACGTGGTGGTGGGTAATTTAATTGTTTCCTCAAGTTTATCAAATGAAATATTTGATTCTGGATCATCGCATAGTTTTATATCTTCCCAGTTTGCTAAGAAAATTAGATATTTCCATTTTTATATAACAAGGGAGTTGTCAGTTAAAACTCCTAAGGGAAGTATCATTGCAACAAAGTTTTGTGAATCAGTCCCCATTAGAGCACATAAATGTTCTTTATCTGCTGATCTCATCGTCATACCTATGATTGAGTTTGATATAATCCTTGGTATGGATTGGATTTCAGATTATGATGCGAAGATTTATTGTATGAAGAAGGTGGTTACGATTTATGATGATGATGATAAGGAACACCTTATCTTTTGAGCAGAATCGTCACCACCTAATTCTTATCTAGATCCACCCCCAGTAGCTCAACTAAATTCCATTATTGGAGATGAAGAGAATGAAATGACTGTGGTTGAGGATAGGAATGTTCAAATAGAGTATGTCCCTATTGTGAAAGAATATGTAGATGTATTTCCAGAAGATTTACCTGGACATCCTCCAGAACGAGAAGTTGAGTTTTCCATTGATTTAATTCCTGGATGAAGGCCTATATGGAAGACCCCTTATAGAATGGCCACTATAGAATTAGATGAACTAAAGAAACAACTATAGGAATTGAGTAATAAGGGATTTATTTTCCCTAGTGTTTCTCCATGGGGAGCCCCTGTTCTTTTTGTTAAAAAGAATGATAGATCTATGAGGTTATGTATCGACTATAGGGAGATCAATGCCATAACAATAAAGAACAAGTATCCCCCACCTCGCATTGATGATTTATTTGACCAACTACATGGAGCTCAATACTTTTCAAAGTTTGGCCTTCGATCCGGATACCATCAGTTGTTAGTAAATAAGGAATACATTCTGAAGACAACATTTCGAACCAGGTATGGGCATTACGAGTTTACTGTAATGCCCTTTGGATTGACTAATGCACCCTCTGTATTCAGGGATATGATGAATAGAGTTTTCAAGGAATATCTCGATGAATTTTTGGTGGTATTTATTGATGATATCTTGGTATACTCTAAAATCTATGAGGATCATGAATGTCACTTGCACATTATCCTAAAGACTCTGAGAAGACATGAATTATATGGGAAGTTTAGCAAGTGTGAATTCTGGCTTCATGAGATTTCTTTTCTTGGCCATATTGTCTCTAAAAATGGAATCTATGTTGATCCTTCTATGACCATGGAAATAAAAGAATGGACATCACCTACGAATATACCTGAGGTACGCAGTTTTATTGGTTTGGCACATTATTATCGACGTTTCGTCCAGAATTTTACCCGATTGGAAAACCCATTAACGAAGCTCACACGTAAAGGGGTTAAATTTGTAAAGGAGTGTGAACAATGTTTCGAAGAATCGAAGAGAATATTATTCAATGATCCTATATTGATTCTACCGTCGGGGAATAATGGGTTCGTTATTTATAGTGATGCATCGAAGAAACGACTTGGTTGTGTCCATATGAAGAATGATTGGGTTATTGCCTATGCATCACGACAGTTGAAAATTCATGAGCAGAACTATCCTACTCATGATCTTGAGTTAGCAGCTGTGATATTTTCTTTGAAGATATGGAGTCACTACCTCTATGGTGAAAAATGTGAGATTTATACTGATCACAAGAGTTTGAAGTATATTTTCTCACAAAAAGAACTCAACATGAGGCAAAGGAGATGGATTGAATTACTCAAGGATTATGATTGCATGATACACTACCACCCGGGGAAGGAAAACAAGGTGGAATATGCTTTGAGAAGAAAATATCATGGAGTTTCGAACAATATGAGAATTGAAAGGGATCCAATTTTCATAGATCTAGTGAAGATGGACATGGGAATAACCAGGGAAGGTGAAACATCAATTCTTTTTCAAATGGCTACCAAACCCTCTTTACTAGAAAGAATTAAGAGTTCTCAGACCGATGATGAAGAATTTCAAAAGAAGATTAAAGCTGTGAATGATGGGAGATTGAGAGACTTTGTGTATGAATATAGAATTTTGAAATCCGGGAAGAGACTTTGTGTTCCCGATATACCTGATCTAAAAAGGGAATTGCTGGATGATGCTCACAGTTCCAATTTCTCTATACACCCTGGGAGCACCAAAATGTATATCGACTTGAGAGAACATTTTTGGTTGGACAACATGAAGAGGGAGATTACTGATTTTTTATCATGATGTTTGGTTTGTCAACAAGTGAAAGCTGGAATGAAACAACCTTGTGTAGTATTGTAACCTCTTACCATACCAGAGTGGAAATGGGACAATATTACGATGGACTTTGTCATGGGGCTACCAAAGACACCTAGAAGGAATGAGGCAATATGGGTTATTTTTTATTGTCTTACCAAGCCAGCACATTTTCATGCTATAAGAGAAGATCTACCACTAGAACGTCTAGCAAGACTATATATTGATGATGTTCCTAGAGTTCATGGAGTACCCCTATCGATTGTTTCTGATCGTGATCCCCGTTTTACTTCAAGATTCTAGAAAATTCTTCAGAAATCCCAGGATACTGAACTTCATTTGAGCACTGCCTACCACCCTAAAATGGATGGACAATCAGAACGAACTATTCAAACCATATAAGACATGTTGAGATCCTGCTCACTTGACTTTTAGGGTATGTGGGATCAATATTTACCTATACTTGATTTTGTTATAACAATAGCTTCCATTCGAGTATTCAGATGGCACCATATGAAGCGTTATACGGAATGAGATGTCGCACACCAACCTGTTGGGATGATGTTGGTGAAAGAAAACTTGTAGGTCCAGAACTAGTAGAGGAAACAATGGAAAAGGTGAAGGTAATCCAAAATCACATCAATGCAGCTCAAAGTAGGCAGAAGATCTATGCCGATAATCAAAGGAAGGATTTGGAATTTCAAGTCGGTGATCATGTATTACTGAAGGTGTCTCCATGGAAGGGAGTCATATCTTTTGGTAAGAAAGTTAAATTGAGTCCCAGGTACATCGGACCTTTCGAAATTCTCAAACGAATTGGGGTTGTAGCTTACTGATTGGCAATGCCGCCAAGTCTCTCCAAAGTTCACGATTTTTTCCACGTATCTATATTGAGGAAATACAAGCCTGACCCAACACATGTACTCACCTATGAGGAATTAGAACTGGAACATGATCTGTCTTATTGCGAAGAACCCGTCAAGATTATTGATACGAGAGAACAAGTACTGAGAAACCGGACGACGCGTCTGGAAAATGTTTTGTGGAGAAACCATAAGATGGAAGAGGCAACGTGGGAACCTAAGGAACTTATGATGAAGAACCACCCGAGTATTTTCATGCAGTAGTATTCTAGAAATTTCGAGGACGAAATTATTTGAAGGAGGGGAGAATGTAACACCTCAATCTTCTACGATATGCTTCTCTTTGAATAATGCAATAGTGAGTGTTGTACGCAACGTCGAGTTCTGACACACACCACAACCGATCAAACTAGCCATTATGAATAGTAATACCTACTTTTTGAAATTTTATCTCTAAAAATGGACTTCATTTTTGGATTCAGAGTATCGAATTTATCATAAGGTGAAAATTTGGTACTTTTCGGATAACTTTAATATTTTGATGAATAGTGAAAATTACTAAATTTTAATTAAAAACATCTTTTTTAATCAAAATAATTAATAGTGATAAATTATGAATTTTAGTGGTTTTAAAGTATATTTAGAATAAATTTTTACCATTTAATACAATGTTGGTCATTGGACAAAATTTCACAATTAAACCGAACATAAACAAGTATCAATCTTTTGATAGTTATTATATCTTAAAAACACACTTTTTGTTTTGACAGCGGGAATTAATTTTAAATTAATTTCTTCCACTTCTATGTTTTGAATTTTGAAAAATGGATTCCATATTGGGAATCAGGATGTTCAAATTGTGTAAATAGGTAACTTTTATTTTTATACATTTTGAATAATTACTGCGGTAAATATTTTATTTACCATGGTTAAGGGTAAATCTGGTAAATAAGGGTTAAAAATAATATTATAATAATACAAAAATTACCCTAAAACGTGTATTAACCTTATTGGTTGATACATGTCCGACCATGGGCATCTTTGGGTCGATTTCGGGACCCCATGGTGCCACTTGTATGTGATAGAGACACTTTATTTTAATTAAGTTAAAATTAATACAAAAATGACACAAGCATATATCTTTTAGATCAACAATTTTTACATAGGGTTATGTATGTTGGATTTTCGATTTTAAATATTCTTTAGAAAGATACACATATTTCCTACATAATGATAATTTATTTATAATTTATAGAAATTATATTAGTTCATTTATTTATGACACAATGATGATGCAGTAATTACTATAACAGTGAAAAATTAAAATAAATGATATTATAAATACCCAAATAAATATAATTTCAGGCTTTTTATGAATTAAACTAATTTTATAAGTTAATATAACATGTTAGGAATTATTTAATTAACTTATTTCGAAGTAATCATTCTGTTATGATTTTTACAAAAATGAATTATTGAATAGTGTCAAAATTGAAATAAAATAGTTTTTAAAAAAATAGTATATTATTAATTGATATTAAATTCTTGAAAATATAAGTTTTGGCCAATAGACTTATATCATGATATTTTTCTCATTAATGGACCACTTGAGGGGCTCTTGGATATATATAGTACGTTTATTAACCATATAATATAAAAATACAAAGAGACATTGTAAAAGTGAAACTAATTAACTAAGAGTTAATACTTAAGGATAAGGTTAATATAGTAATCCAAACCTGTCCAAATTCTATTGGTTGAGTTTTTTTTCAACCCATCCCCACCTTAAACATTAATTAATCAACTTTGGAGCCATTAGAAACCGAATATTAATTTACTATAAATTAATATTTCTAGCTTTTCCAAAGGTGCCCCCACCCCTCTTATAAAAGGGCACTCCCCCTTCTCATTACTTAAAACCTTCAAAGCATTTTAGTTCTGAAAACCTCTGCCCAAATACTCTCTAAACTTCCATCAATTCATCCTAGAGTCCTTAATTATTCATAAATCCAACTTAAGAATCCCTTTTGATCAAATCAAAAGGAAGAACCCATAGAAGAGGTAATTATTTCACCACCCTTTTTCAAGTTCCTTTCATCTTCCACTTTTTCTTTCATTGTTATTACCATTATAAAATAATAACTCCAGTATCTTATATATACTGTGATGTTATTATATATATGTTACAATCATATTCATTATTATATCCATCCTTTGAATAACATTTCACCATACGTGCGTACGTACGGCTTACCGTCTCCACGTCGTGGTGTAATTGTTATTCAATAAATTATTATTTGGATGGGTATAATAATGATGTGTGAATCATGTAAATAATAAATATAACATGATAATTATTCTATATATATGATATAACATTCAATTATATATTATTCTAATATCAAAAGAATGATATTGTCGCTTTTGCGTACATACGGACTACCGTCTCCACAAACGCAATGAGATTCATTCTCCATCGTATCCATTCAAGTCTAATTATTAGTTGTTGATTAATAATAGTATCTAAGGACTTGATATCATTATGGATATTATTAAGATACAACCTATCCATGAAAAACATGACTTATGTAACAAAAAATATTAAAGAAAACGAGTATGTTAACATCTGAAACAACGATAACACTAAGATATTATTAACAAATCAATGTTAAAAGATCATATATGATATCATATTAATGTATATAATTTTTGTTTAATTTAATAACAATTATTTAACTATTATACAGGAGGTTAACCTACCCCCAACCAAGGAAAAGTACAAGGTTAGGGTTTATTTCACAATCTCTTCATTATCTGAGGTGGTTTATACGTAATAATATACTGGGATCTCTTTATCATCAACATCCATGTTTCTTAAAAATGTGTTTCAAAACATTTTTACTATTTACAAGAATATGGGTCAAGGTCATTTATACCCTTGTATGAATTTTTATAAGATGTTTATAAAGGAATATTTCTGTCGTTTTCCAAACAAGGTGCTTTTTAACCTTTTCGACAAATTAAGGTAAAAATGTTTTTTTTACTTATACGGCGGGTGCAGCTATTTTCCGCCATAATAAAATCATCAAAGCTTCTCTTACAAGCTTATAAGAATATTTTCAAAGAAAATGTTTTATTTTATAAATATATGACTCTTAAATGATTTCAAAATAGAAAGAGATATTTCTCTAAAAAAAGAGTTTTGATTTCATCTATGTCAACATCCTTTGATGGATTTTACGCTTATTTGAAGGTGATTTATTATGATACAAAACTTCTATATTGTATGGAAGGTTTTGTGATATGTTTGAATGTGGATGTGTTATTTTTATACCATTCATGGTTTATGGATGATGTATTTACATTTCGTATGCTAGTTTTAATACGAATGTTTATGTTATGTTTAAACCTTTTCATATGGGAATGCATTGGACTTAATATGTGATAGGTGGAGCCCGCTATAGCTCCTCGATGCATCGGTAGGTCTCATGATACAAACTAGTGTCTTGGCACAAGGCCTTGACAAAATATTATTTGTAGTCTTGGCACGAGGCCTTGGATATGTGATTATGATAGTCAGGCATTATAAATTCCATCATTATGAAAGTGGTTATTGATATTGCATGTGATTATTCGATTAGTAGAATATCCATGTGAATAAGTAAATGGAATTATTTCATTTTATTTTTTCCATACTATGTTTAAGTTCAAGTATAAAAGGCTTTTGTTTTAGTTATACGTTGCCTTAAATGTTTATTCTTATTTATGAAAGTTTTTTCTATATTGTTATCCTTACTGGGCATTTGAGCTCACCCCTTTTCTATGTTTTATTTTCCCAGGATGTGAAGAAGTAAATTATGAATGACCTACAGGGATATTATGGGGGGTAGTAGTGTGGACTATGGAGACAATATGTTGTTGTAGAAGTTTTTCACTTTATGATGTAATTTAAAACATTATGAATATATCTAGTGTTTCAAAGGCTACTAAACCAATCGGTCGTTCGAGATTTGATCTTTCTTATGATCATGCCAAAGTTATGTAATAATGCACCGACTCTGGGTATCTGGGGTCAGGGCGTTTCAAAGTTACCATTATTTGATAATATAAATTTTTATTATTAAAAATATGGAATCCATTTTTTCAAATTTAATTCATACAATTGGAAGAATATAACTAAAAATTATAATCGTAGACATGGTGAACAGAAGGGGTTTCCAAATAGGATATCCTCATTAGTATATAACATTTTAATATCAAAATTAAATTGAATGTTTATTAAAGTGACATAAATTGGTTTAATTTTTTTATAATTTAAATATTTTAACTTAATAATTAAATTAAAATTAAATTTTACCACATAAATTATTTAAGTGAAAAATCAATTCTGAATAAAAATCAATATATTGAACTATTCACCAAAAAATAAACCATTTCTGAAAAAATACCAAAATTTTTATAGTAATATTATTTTGATATGACGATTTAAAAAAAATTATTTAATATAAATTCATTTATTAAATTTTTAAAAATAAATTTTGAATAATGTAAACAGCGCATGACTAAACAACCTTTTAGAAAATAAATACACACAAAAAAAAACTTATTGTATTAAATAAAAATGGGGAAGAAGAATTAACACAAATAAAGGAAGGGGAGAATAACCTCAGTCATAAATGGAGAAGAATGAAGGGGTATGTTGTAATGAAGACCAAGAGATTCTCCTCTGAATATAATCACAGATTCTAGAGGAAGAGATTCAATACTTATATAAGACACAAATTGTGCATCACAAGAGGACCAAAATACTAGAAAATAAACCACCTTGATTCCCTCTCATAGAGAGAGGTGTAGTATTATACAATTATAAATGGCGGACTATCATCTTCTATTCTTATATAATATAGACAGTAGTATGATGGTGAGGAAATTTATGTTGCTCTAAACAATCATGGAATATGTTTCAACCTCTTCTAGTTTAATGTTCTATGAAATGCAGAATTGAAGGCCTTTGAGCAATGCCCATGGATCCTCCTAAATTGAGTCCCCTAAAAAATAGGTAGACAACATAGAAAATATTTAACTTCTCGAGTCATAATAAATACCCCCCCTATTGCACCAATTAAATATGTTCCATTGATATTAAGTATAAAAAAATTTAGAAGGATTCTTGAAAATCCAAAAACCATGAGAAAGTGCTCATTGGAATCCTGAAATATTGTAGATATCTTCTAAAAATGTCTCATATATTGATACTCCTTGCAATTTTTAAAAATCATGCCATGGGCTGATCCCAACCACCTCATCCTGGCTACCATAACTAACCTCAAGAAGGTATTTCCCTCCACCATTTATTTTTTCCTTACCTCCTAAATACATCAACATCGTACAACCAAAAGAATATCACTCAGCATCCCCTCAATATCATTATTTTTATACCATTGGAACCAAATATGTATGAAATTATTATCATGAATCGGTACAGATTTCACTACTCTAAACCCACCGATTGAATATCCATACTAAGGTTACCAAGTCAACTATGTAGTGTATTTTTTTAATAATGATGTTGGGTGCATCCCAAGAAATCAAATAGCTTGAATTTTGTTAAAAATAAATTTTCTAAAAAGTCCTAGGGTGTTCTATTCTCTTATAAGAATTTTTTTATGTGTTGTACTGGCTAAAAACATGATCTATCTCTTTTAAAATCATGGGGTGTTACATTTCAGTGTTTATATGATAATATTTTGTTTTAAATATTCAATATTCATGGATATAAAAAAAGTAAAATTAACCTTTAAAGGACTCAGCCTATAGATGCCCCACCTAAGACTGTAGTAAGCTAAGTGTACCACCCCAATACCACCTCAAATAGGTCGACGGATAGTGACTACCACCCATTAGCAAAAGTCAGAGTATGGAAATCATTATCCAATAGAAACAAAAAACATATACATATCTACAATGAATAAAAATAATAAATACTATATATGTGGATATTAAACTCTTAAAACCCATGCATAAGACAACTGCTAAGATCCACAAAGATTATCAGTACATAACCCATAATTCAAAGGGGTGAAATACCTACCTAATACCAAAAAGAGAAACTTGTATAATTATAAGATATTAATAGTTTCTCATGGTAATATATCTCGAAACATGAACATCACATGCCTCCAACACTTTTGTATATCACAAATCTCCACCAACATCATACCCCCAAGATCACCAAGCGCCATCTCCAAACAAAACACATCAACTCCTTGTCTCTGAAGACCTTATTCATCATATGTATCATCTTCAAAAACACATCATGTGTGGGACAGACACCCATGAAGTGGTGATGATAAACATAATTGGTATAAAACGTTTAAACCATTATGAAAAACCAAATCAAACAATCATCACAAAGCCTCTTGTATGGAAGAGTAGATAAAAGGAATAAGAAACCGGATTTAGATATGCATATCCAATAGAAGTTATAGGTCAAAAATTTCACATTTACTTTAGCCCAACCAATGAAGGATATAATATTATGATCAAGTAAAATTGATTATAGAATTAGAAATCCAACCAGGTCTGGAGATAATATCCAAATGCTTATCAAATCTTGATGGAAACCCTTCCTCTATGTGGAAATCATACTAATAGGTGTATTTCATCTTCTTAACTCCTCTTCCAAACAATAATTAGAATAAACCATGGGAAAAAATCTCCATTTAAAGATACATGCATCACTTGAGGGAGTATCACACCATACTTTCCAACATTTCATTTCATCACTATGAAAACTAGTTGTGGAGCTGACACCCTAATCAATGTAAAATTTCATTCACAAAATTAAAAATCCTTACTATAATAACTGCCCAATTATGATGAACCCTACATTACCCCTTAGAAAATGAAATGGAAGAACCTCCCCTTGTTGGGTTATTTTGACCAAATAAGGGAGTATATTAATCCATGGTTAGAGGACCCATTCCTAGAGTATACAAGGGGGTAATAAATTTTACAATTTAGAAGTTGTACTACTATTTGATGAAGGATAAGTATCGATTGAGGGTTCAACCTACCCTCGTGGAGGAAAAACATCCTTTATGTGTTCTTGGAAAAGGGATAACAGACCCTATATAGAGAGCACATGTGACCTAGGTGTAAAGGGGAGCACCAGAACCTATCGATCATGTAAGGACCTACATACAAACACAATGCACCTCTTGGGGAGTTCATGTGACTAAATAAATGTTCCCTAATTTGAGCTAAAAACTCTTATAATGGGGGTCCTTTATCAATGATGGTTTATAAATGATAAATTTGTTTATTTATCATAAATATTTTTGAAATGTTAAAGGGAGACCTTTTTTGTGCTTTTATACTGCTAAAAATAGATCACTTTATCCGAACATTTTTAAAACTAATAAAGTGACATTTTATAATCCATATTCTTAACAATGATAAAAGTCTTGCTGCTGTAGTGTGCTACTAAAATTATAACATACTACTACAACAAATAAAAATTTGATTTCAGATAATTTAGAATCAAAAATACAATAAAAATATATATTACAAAAATTTAAAATATTTTTTTAGTAAAATTACATTGGTATGTACATTTAATCAAAAAATCAACAATTTTGGAAACATTATCATTTTGTTTTCTTTGAAAACTGACCCCCTCTCAAAAGAAAAAAATCATGCTACCAGTGGATGGAAAAAATAACCCTAGTTCAAGTAAAATAGTGAAGTTATATAAAAAATAATTCTTATCCTAGTAATAATGATAATAAATTAATTTAACATAAATATTAAATAATACATTCCTAAAATTCTACTTTTAAATATAAAACTAACACTTCAAGTAATATCGGGAACATCATGTATCAGTTTAATTTTGGGTAGATTCCTACATGTCACAAATGATTTATGGATTTATTTCCAAAATTATCAAGGGAATATGAGAACATTTTCTTGGTTTGAAGTATGTAATGTGTGTGTCGAAAAAAAACATTGATTCTAGATGAAAATTGGCTTATTGAGTCAAATGAGACACATTGTATGTCCCATTAATGTGTGACTAATTAATACATATCAAAAATGATCCATGGGTCATTTTTTTTAAAATTTCAAGATAATATGAGTATTTTTACTATTTTATAATGAACATCACATGTTTTTAACTAATATGTCATTTTCAAACAATAAAACATGCACTTTGAGTCATATTAGCCATATTGTGTGTCTGATTGGTATATAAATAATTCCTACACATAACAAATTAATTATAGACTTGTTTCTAAAGTACCAAAAAAATTACCATATTTTATCAACTTTGAATGAGTGAAATGAATTCTTAACCTAAATGTAATTTTTAACAAGAAAACACACATTTTGAGTCATAGCAGTCATACCGTGTATCATATTAAAGTGTGGTTTATTCCTATGTGTCAAAAATGACTTATGGATCGTTTTATTAATTTTTTTAATAATTTGAATAGACTCTCTCGATTTTGAGTATGTAATGTGTCTTTTGAACTAAAATTTCAATCTTAAATAAAAACATACACTCTGGTAAAACTATTCACACCATTTTTCTCATGCATGTTTAGTTGATTACTATATTTCAAAAATGACTTATTGATAATTTACCATGGGTTTTACGTTAATAAAAGAATATAGTATTAGTTTTTAGTATGCCACTAATGAATTAAACTAAAATATCCATTTCAAATAAAAACATACACTTTGAGTCATATTTGAACATCATGTGTCTAGTTAATGTGTTGTTGATTTTAAAAATAAAAAATAAATTATGGATCATTTTTAAAAGTTTCAATACACTCTTGGGGTTTTTCTCAATTTTCATCGATTAAAAAACATTTTTAAATAAATGACATTTTTCAATTGAAATCACACACTTTGAGTCATATAGAACATATCATGTGTCATATTTAAATGTGTCAAATTCCTAAATATCACAAATGAATTAAGGATCATGTTCTAAAAGTATCAAGATAATATGAGTAATTTTTCCCAGTTTTCTATGAGTGGCATATTTTTTTAATAAAAATGTCCTCTTTAAACTGAAAGCATTCACTTTGGGTCATACTGGACACACCGTGCGTCATATAGACATGAAGATAATTCATACATATCACAAATGACATATGGATAATTTTATAAAACTATCAAGTCCATAAAGGAGTTTTGTCTTTGTTTTTAGTGACTGTCACGTGTTTTTAAATAAAATTTTATTTTTTAACTAAAAACACTCTTTTTAATCCATACAATTGACACTGTGTATTGGATTGAGATAAGGTAGATTGTTATACATCATAAATAAAATATAGATCATTATCCTGAAGTATGAAGATAATTTTAATGTTTTTTATTAGTTTTTTGTATGTTATGGGTCTTAGGAACTAAAATATCAACACTAAATTAAAACACACACTTTTATTCATATCATCCCCACTGTGTGTCGGATTGATCTGTGATTGAAACCTACACATCATAAATAAATTATGAATCATTTTTGTAATATTTCAAAAAAATATGAGAAAGGTTTTTTAGATTTGAGTATTAGATGTTTGTTTTGAAATAAAATTTCAATTTTAAATAAAAACATGATCTTGGAGTCATACCGACCAAATCATGTATCTGATTGAAGTGAAGTACATTATTTCACATAAAAATAATTTTTGATTTTTTACTAAAGTAAAAAATGACAATATGAGTTTCCCCCCCTGGTCGGCTGGGGTGGTGTGGTGGTAGGGGTTTCAGACATCATCGTAGGGTCAAATAACTAGGTCAGCAATTTTGTTCTATTTGTCTTGTTATGTCATGTGATACTTTAGTGGTCATGAAATACTTTTATTCAAACATTATGATCTTTTTTATTGGTTTTTGGTATGGGACCCATGTTTTTGACAAAAAATTGATTTTTAATCAGAAAACATGCATTTTGAATTACACCGGGTGTCAGATTGACATAAGGATGATTTCTATAAATTATAAATGACTTATTGATTATTGTAAATAATTACCATGATAATTAAATTCTTTATTGTCTTTTTTCAATGTGTGGAATGATTTTTTAATTAAAATTTTATTTTTAAAATGCAAACACTCACTTTGAGTCATACTGGTCACACTGCGTGCCAATTCAAGTGTGGATGATTCCTACACATTGAAATATATTTATTATTAATTTTCTAAAATTAACTAGATGATTCAAGTTTATTTTTTGGGTTTTAGTGAGTTACACATGTTTTTAATTAAAATTTTATTTTTAAAATAAAAACATGCACTTTGAGTCATATAGGTCACAATGAGTGACAAACATTTTTAACTAAAATGTCATTTTTTAGCTAATAACATGAACATTTAATCATACCGGTCACAATTTGTATCAGATTGATGTGTGTCTAATTCCTGCATGTAACTACTTAATTATAGATTGTTTTCGTAACGTATCAAGAAAATATGATTATTTTTTTTGTCTTTAGTATGTCATATGCCTTTTGAACAAAAATTTCATTTTAAAAAACACAGAGTTTGAGTCATACTGACCACCCCATGTGTCATATTAATGTGTAGTTTATTCTAACTCATAAAAAACAATTTATGGATCTATATCTTAAAATATCAATACAAATTCAGTACACTTTCTCTATTTTTAGTATGTGAATTTGGTTGTGATATAAAATGAAAATTTAAAATATAAACATGAACATTATGTCACATCGGTCACATCATGGGTTAGATTCACAAGAGGATAATTCCTAGAGATCATAAATTTTTTATGAATGTTTATAAAAAATTATTAACACAATATTTATTTGTTTTCTTGTTTTTCAGTGAGTTACAAATGTTATTAATTGATGTTTCAATATAAACTAAAAACATGCATATTGAGATATTTTTAAACTGAAAAAATACCCTACTAAACATTAAAATATAAAATATAAATTAAATAGATCTATGAAGAAAACAAACTGTTCCTAGGTGTATAATCCTTTTTGATATGTATGTTTAGATTTTTTCTCTATTCATTTTATGCTATTAATAGCGAACAAATGGGTCAATGAAAAAAAATTCTCAAAATAATAATTTATTCGTGAACTCTGTGAAAATAAACTACATAACTATTATACAAAAAGGATAAATTAATTAATAAAATAAAGAAGGAAAAAATTTCAGAACATTCACTAAATAAGCAGTATGAAGTCACTGCTTCATGATGTATTCATACATTTTAATACCATATATTCTACCCATTCATTTCTAAACAATTCTATTTTCACTTTTAAATACATGGAATGTTGAAATTCTTTGTAGAGTTGGAAAAATATAAATAAAAAATTATTAAAAAATATTTTGAATTAAATTTCAATTGTTATTTTCCATACCACATAAGGGATGATATATTTCTGCTAGAATATTATATCATTCATAAATTCTCAAATATAATAACCACAATCTTTTCCATTATTTTGTTTTCAACACTACAAAAAAAATTATGAAAAATAAATAAATTATTTTAATATCTGTTTTTATCGTGAAATATTATTATATGTACCCTATTTCTTATCCAGTTATATAATTATATAGGATTATTTTCTCATGTACTATCCTCATTATATCATTTTGACGATATTTAAGCACTTCTCTATCATATCCAAATTTTTAGTAAAACATAATATAAAATGAATATCCGGAATTATATTTGTAAAATGATTCTTTTAATTTACTAAAATTGATACAGATCATTATGTGTGGTGTATCTGTTTAGTATTCATGAATTCAACCCAAAAATATAAATCTTTAGAGTATCCAAATTGATAAAAATGAAAATCCAATGCTCCCTAAAAAATAAAAAAGTTTCAATTAAGTAAATTAATTAAAATATAGTTGATATGATTAAATTTTATATTTTTACCCCTAATTAATTTCTTTTATGAATATTTTTTAATTGGTATATTTTGTTTCAAGAAATATATCTATTTTGTTTACTACTAATGAATATTCCACTTCTTCAAATGACCTTTTTGGCTAGAATTTATGTGATGACTAAGGATTCACAAATTTTGTTTACATTGTTTTCTTATCAAATAGTACTAATATATACACTTGCTAAAAATAGGAAAAATATTTAACTATGAACAATATAGTAGATCATATATTGGAAAAAAATAGAAAAACAAACATCTTGGGTACATTTATAACTGAGACACACATACATCAATGATTGAGGATTTCATATATATTCTCAAGAACAAGAAATATTATAATAGCCTTTATATATATTTGTTCTTCAAATTCAATCATGGTCATATTCCTATATTTGAACATGTTATCCTCACGAACATATATTATTAGTAATTGTGGATGTTAAAATAGTGGGATAAATGTACATTATAAATCTCAATTTAACTGATTGGTTGACCCTTTAAGTGGATTTTATATAAAATTCTATTTCTCATTCCATTTTCTATTATATAATAACATTCCTTCATTCAGTACTTTTTTCATTAATTTTTAATGGTATCATATAAAAATAAATTGGAATAAAATACCTCCATTTCGATAAGTATTTTTCTAAGAGAAACGGGTCATACAATAAATGTTCCAATAGAATTTTCATCAATGTGAACTAAAAAAATCCTCAATGAAAATATTTAGATCTAAACTAAGCATGTGAGTTATGTTAATCTCCACTATCACATGACCTTTTTTATGTTTTTTGTTATGTATAATATATCCTAGGATATTATATAATATACCCTTCACAACAAGTCTATGGGTGGGTGTTGATAGATGGAAATATCAATAATTTTGACCTAGTAAAATATTAATATAGAGAAGGTATCATTTCCTTCCTTATTCACATTTCACAGAAACAGTTATGAAAAAACAATGTCCTCAGGTAAGGAAGACCATTGAGGGTAATGGCCCACCTCAAATATTAAGTGTTTTAATGTTGTGTTTGCGGTTTTGTTGTTTATTTTAATTGATTCCTTCCCATGGCATTCTCTAATAACGCAAAATTACAATTAATTTTTTCTTATAGAGTCTTTATTTATGTATAAATTTTATCAATTTTATTATCAATGTCGGCTTGTGAATTTCATTTACCAAAATATGTTCAGGGTGACACTCAAAAACATGAACCTATGAGGCATCCATATTGTTCTCATAGATTCATGTCCACTTAAATTAGTAATTCATCTGTTACAATACATGATGATTTTTTAACTAGATAAAAATATAATAAAATTTGTAATCATTTTAACATAATACAGATTAAAAAAAAGAGTCCATTATGATAAAATTCTTATAAAAACATCCCACACTTTTTGTTTGTTTTCATTTGTTAGTATTTTTCATTATTCACGTGAGACTCTTTCCATATCACATTATATGGGATGGATGTGGATTTTGATTTTCATTCATCAATATGCATATGAAAAATGGAACTCAATTATAATTTTTTCACACCAAATTAATGTATTAATGTAGATTTAAAATACATACCATTTTTTCAAGTGAAGTGTACCCCATCGTTGATTTATGATAGGGGTATGGAGATTTTAATGCATAGTTATTTTTTTCAGTACATTGTTTTTGTTTCATAAATTAATAATTCTTAATATAAGTGATTAATATTTTTATTTACACATAATGTATTACCAAACCCAATGTATATGAAAATATGTATCCTCACAATGAAGAATAAATGCATTCCATGGTTCTTTATTTTTCATGAGTGGACACATCTATAGTGGGTGATGGTTTATTTTACCATCAGCATCCCTAAGATGATACTCAATTATAATTTTTCAAAATCCTATAAAATCATTTCTAGTGACCACTAATAAAAAACTTAATTTGGCATACATCTATTATAAATTCACTATATAAGGGATAATGAAGAGTAAATCAACATTTTATTTTTTTTGTTTTAGTAAAATGAAGAAATTATATCATAATAGTACCCTAATGTCTTCCTAAAATAGTACTATAACAATGTGAACAACATTTTACCATGAATCTATATCAATCAGTGTGTGCATCCATGTGGTTAACCTAATGTAACTAATGAAAATGGACTTATTATGGTTAAATAGGATTGTCATGTGAATTCCATACAACCATAAATTTAACATCTCTAAATCATTCCGTAATAATTTTTGTTAACAAAATTGTTTACTATAGTAATTTTTTTGTTAGGACATAGGTAGTAATCATTTTACCCTTTACAAGGATTTAGACTTAGTAATATGTTGTTCCATGTGATTGGTAGCATCAACATGTAGAGAAACTTTTTTCCACTACATTAGGAGCATCAACATATTGTAACTGTTGTGAAATTATTGTGATTACTCGATGAAATATTCATCCTTTAATGAATTCATAATTGACCCTTTAGTGGTCTTGGTTGATAATAGAATAATTAAATACTTTCATATTTGTTGGATCAAGGAAAAAAATACTTTCACTACCTATGATTCCATTATTAATTACTCATCACCATAACCATCCTTACTAAAATACCATTTTATTATTCCTAATTCATTTATTCAAAGATCAATTATGTTATCGACCCACGTTCATTGAAAAATCGGCACTTGGAATGTTTTATAATCAAACTCCTATATTTTTTTATGATACCATTGTATTAGAAATTCACATAAATTAGATTTCTGTCTTTTCTAATAGATAAATTAATTTATTTATCCGTATATGTAACTATACTAGTTTACATAGTATTGAATTCATCATGTTCATTTCTATAGAAAGTATAACCATTAATTACAATACCATTATAAGATTATATATTCACACTTGGTCCTCTGTCTAACCATTGAAATCCTTATGAAATTGAATTTTTAATTTCACTAGAATCATTAAAAATATGCCCTTCAAATCATATAAACAATCAATTATTTGTATTTTGTATAAATCTTAGATACCATGATTAATTCAAATGCCTTAGAATTAATTTTGTGTTTTAACTTAAGGAATAAGCTCGAAATTTTTATGTGGAACCTAAATTAGATCTTGATCCCACTCTATAATAGTAATTTTGATAAAATATATTCTATAAATTCCTTAACCCAAAGGTTGTATGGTGTGATGAGATTTTTGTAACAAAATCTTTTTACATCAGGCTGGTAGCCAATATATAAATCTACGACTTCTTAAATAATATATTTCTCTTCAATACAGCCATATTTCTAACTTCAATTATTAACATACCCTTCCAAAATATTTATATACTGTCCAATGGGGTATATCTATCTGTTACTCACATTACCATATATCCAAATATATCTAACCCAGTGAACCAACAACTATACTAGCATATCAAAGAATGGTGGGGGGAATAACATATTTAATTCAGAAAATATGATAACAATTTCTTGTTCTATAGTTTTAAATATTATATAGTCTATAACTTCACTATACATATTTTTTATGAAAAAAGGCTCAGTTAAATCCTAATGGACATTCGTTGGAAAAGTTAAATGTAATTATATGGGCATATGATCTTGTATAAAAACATGACAGTCACACTAGTGAAAATCATATTTAAAAATCAGTTTTTCTTTGTTATTAACTTTAGTTTTTAAGAAACTTCAATTTAATGGATGTTAAAAATAATAGTTTCAATGTTAGTATTTTGAAAACCGATGTGAAAACATCAATTAAAAGTCAAATTAAATGATGTTTCAATATCATTTTTACAATATTAACCAACACGTAACCATACAAATCCTTTCAATTTTAATTTTAAAATAAAACTTATGTCGAAATTGATTTGGAATGTCTCATATAATATATTAATCATTAAATTTTCTAAATTTTTTTTTGAATCTCATAAATTTTTTATTACATATGAGTTTATAAAAAACTGATATGGAAATCTGTAATGTTTTTTGAAAATTTAAAATTATATTTCATATGCCCCAAAAGTAGCTAATAACATGAAAAAACATATAATTCCAATATAATGTGGAGAAAAATTCAGTAAAAACAAAAAATAATATACCAACATAAATAATAATATGTTGTCTAAATATTCATTTTTAAAATTTATTTAAAACATACATACTTGATAATTTAAAATTCAAGAATACTTTGTAATGAAAATCAAATTTTGGTAAGATATTAATTTGTATACAACTCGAAAACACTAATATTTTTTAATGAAATGAATGTCATGAGATTAAAAATAATATATTTTGATATAAAACCTAAAATAATTAATATAAATAAGCATATAAAATTCATTCATTGAACTGGTTTTGATTCCTCATACATGAATCTCATAACATAATTGTTGAGTCAAAAAGTTCTTTATGACTTTCCCAAAACTTTTGTATTAAAAATCACAGAATATTAAATAAATATTTTATTACTGATTATTTTATTTCCAATGTGTTTTAATATTATTTTATATAAAACAGATACCTTTACCAAACATAGAAATAGTTTTAAATAATTCATGAATTTATATTAACTTTCTTAATTATGATTATCAAAATGAGTATCTAAGTGAGAGCGATATAATTCAACTTTTCAAATTAGTTATAATATATTATAATTTGTATTTTGTACTGAAAAAATCATTATAATAAAACTAATGTCATACCCAGAAAAATAAGATCCATATGTTAAAATGATTTTTTTAATGAAATGTATAAGGAAATCCATCATATTGACTTAAGATTAAGTCTTGAATACTGAACACTATTTTTATTTTATTGGAATGATTTATTTTTACACTATGATAGTGTATTATAAAATGAAATTATAGATTATATTATGATATAAACATAGAAGTTCAAGATACCCATGTAATTATAAAATAAATAGATAAAGTATGACCTTTAGAAGAAAAATTACTATTTGAAGTGCTTCTACTAAATACCCAGTCATTTGAAGAGTTTTGATCTGCTGATATTTTTTCACTCTCAACTTTTCTATATAGTATATTGGGTGAACATATGGTTCTCAGTCTCTTCTATTTCTTTGAAGGGATATATGATTAAAGAAACCTAGACTAGTTGTCTCCATAATAAATTGTTTTATATTTTATTTGTGTGTTCCAATTGTGAAAATTGGTTCGATGCCTTCTAAGGCCAGGGAGATAGAGATACTAATCAATATATTGATTGATGGGTTGTAGGGATAGATTGACAAATCAATATTCATATAAAAGTCATATAGGGATATTGTGATTGAACCAATCTTTATAACGAGGGTGCATAGAGATAGTGAGACAGAACCAATCATCATATCGAGGATCATCCCTTCCAAGGAATGACAGACTATCCTACAAGTACAAAACAAGGGCATGTGGTCCAAGGTTATTGTATACCCTTCTCTTTTGAAAAAATAACCCTATTGAAATTATTTTACTTGTATCTATTAAGTTTTAAATTTTGTTATGCATACTTGTTATTAGCATATCGTAACGATGCATAATATGATAAACAAAATTTCTTACACTAATCAGAACTTCTGTGAATCCAAGACAAACTCACATAATAATATCTATCTTAAATATAATTTATTTACTTTTTTTAGATGGAATATGTTGTTATATCATTTCAAATACTTTAATTTTATCATAATCAAGCTAATTATGATATATTGATATAATAGGACTGACTTCAAGAATGAATCCAATCCTTTACATAAATAGGTGCTGTGAATTTTTTTAGTTTCAAATACTTTTAAATTAAATTTTTTAATCCTACAATTAACCCCTACCCCCTCTTGAAATAAGACCATCTAATATATATTCTTTCGAACATAATCACTATACTTTTAATATACTGATACAAAAATCAGTATCATAGGTGTTTTACACTCCTCAAATACTTTATATTGTTGTATTCTATTTACTATTGCACGTTTGGAAAATTGTAAGATTAAATATCTTATCCATTTATAATCCCAATCCCAACAGACCATGAATTTTTTATGGTAATGATTTTGAATATTGTAGAGATAGAATGAAGATAATCATTATAAATACAGGTGTTGAAAATTTCAACATGCTGACTATAAATTATATGATTCCTAATGAATAGGTTACTGCATTTAAAAGTTAGAAAAAACTAGTGTATTAATTGAATTACCAAGGTATCCAAACTCTATTATGTTCATTCGAAATAATAATTTATCATCAAATTTCTTATTTTAAATATTCCAACATTATTTGTAATATGTTATATATTACACATTTTGTAACTTCAAAGGCTCTTGAAACCAGAATAGAAATCGTTAGATCCAACTATCAAGCTTCTGAATTTCATTTTTTTGAACCTCTTGAAAATGTAAAAAAAAATAATGACAATTATCAGTAGTCAATAATCTGTGGAATATAAATGATTAGAATATAAAATCCTTTTTAAAACGATAATGGATATCATTCCCAATGAATGGGAATCTAATACAATAGTTGTTGATAAATCAAAGAAGATAACAGATACCAATATTGATGATTTATTTGGAACCCTTTTGACATTTGAGGGTATGATACAAAGATATTCTAATAATGAAAATATGGAAAATGGTGGAGTTTCATTTACTAATAATTCAAATCACACCAAATCTTAAATTTATGAAAAAGTGGTAAACTCCTCATGAAAGAAAACAATAATTAAGCATTCAGATTCAAGTGATTATAAACATTCAAAAAATAAACTAGATAATATTACTCAATGGATGAACAAGATAGATGGTAAAAATAATTTTATATATCATTTCAATAAAAGTGACAAGGAAATTAATGGCATGAATGAATCTGAAATTAATTTTTCTAAGTGAAAGAAATATGGGTATATCAGACAAAACTATCCCAAGATGAAACGAAAAGGAAGAAAATTTATAAATTTGGATAGGAATCATAAAAAGTATTATATGAACAAAAACCATATTTCGATTAAATCCAATGATTCATGGAGTGATAAGGAAGGATACTCTTTAGATAATTTTTCTATGAAGGAAAAATTCATACTGAGAAATTTTTTTCTTTTTTCTAATGTACCACTTATATATCAGTACTTCTTGGCCAAGGTATAGACACAAAAAACATGAATAATATGTTCATAAGTGAATTTTATCCTTATTATTAGGATTATAAACCTTTTTACGAATAATCACCTTCAGCTAGTGATAATAGTATGTTACCATCATATAAGGAAGTTTCTCGTTTTGGAAACCTCCTTAAAAATTCAAATTCAAAAACTTGGAAAGAAACATGATAAATTAAATTAATGGAAATTTTTTTTAACAAAATAAATATCATATATTTCAAAATTTCATAATAAATCTTTTTTTGAAAAAGATATGAAATCTAATTATTTATAAAAAATAAGTTTCTAAAAATAATAGTTTTCAAACTAGTTTAAAAAAATCAATTCTGAAAATATTAATCACGATGATAAATAATTAGTTATCAAAGAAAAATCTAAAATTTCATATTTAAGAAATCATTTTTGAATCAGTACTTTTTGTAAAGAAGGTTTTGAAATAAATTATAAACAAGTTCATCCTCATCAAATTTATACAAGAATGTGTTATTCCTATAAAAACCCAATTTTTAGTAACAATTACCATATTTCAAAGAATTTAAAAATTTGGACAAAGTTTCAAAGTTGAGGAAATTGAAAAAATAAATGTTCACATAATAAATTTCAATAATTATATTTCCAAAAAGCCTATTTATCAAAAAAATGTTGATTTCAAATGTTTTATTTGCAAACATTTTTAAACCGATGATGTTTTGGGTAGAAAATTTCTAATGTTTTTATTTTTAGGAAAAAATAGTACCAACAACAAGTATTAATGGTACATGAATAGTGTGTGTTCAAGATATTTGATGAGACACAAATATTTATATCAAAATATTATCATGTTGAAAGGTGGAAAGTCAGTTTCAAAGATAATGATCAATGGGATATTATCAATGCCGGAAATATTATTATTATTGGTAAAGATTTAAATTCAAATGTTTTTATTATTAATGTTATTAATAACATCCTTATAAAAAAAATTCAATTATGTGAGTAATGATACCTTTTTAATTTTAGAAATGTTATATATATTACACAATTCCAAGGTCGAATTTATTCTTTCTTCCCATTTCCATGTGAATTTATACAAACATAACATAGAAAACCATAGGATCCAAGACCTACCTTTTCATAGTTAAATGGAAGATCACTCTTAGTTATGTCATATAAGGTTAGAAATCATTAACCATAGAAACTTATGAAAATAAAATAAGGGAATTTTTTTTATGGATCAATCCGAACTTATATTGGATTCTTCAAATGTTGATGACCCATGACAATACAAAAATAAACATAAGTGAAGATATATATCTATTAATAATGTATCAACAATTGATGCTTTATTCTTATTGCACATAGATTTATCTCTTCCAAAAAAGTAGGATGTATTTAAGGAAGATACTACGTATATGTCTTTGTTGATGATTACACTAGATATATATGGATTTATTTTCTGCCAAAGAAATCCAAATCCCTTCTTCATTTCAAAAGTTTTGTAGAAAAAGTTAAAAATGAGAGAAAGTTTCCCTTGATTAATATTCATAGTTATTATATTAGATAATTATTTAATTTTGATTTCAAAACATTTTATATTAATAAAGGTATATGAAATAACTTTTTAGGTACTAGAAATCCGTTGAAAATGGTGTTATTGCAATAAGAAATCATTTTCATCAGGAAATGACAAGAACGACATCGTGTGAATACTAAATAGCTTTACATTTTTGGAATGAAGTTGTTAGTAATTACATCTATATTATAAATCGACTAGTAATTCCTCCATTTCATAATAAAAGAAATTTATAAATATTGGATAATCTAAAAACCAAAAGTTTCTAACTTCAGAGTACTTGGATGGAATGCATTCCTCATGAATATGAAATATAACATAAAAAAATTCAATCAAAAATTTGATGATGGAATTTTTTTCAGTTATTCCACTACATATATGGGATATATAGTTCTTTATTAAATTTTTTTACTATTTAAAAATTGTACATGTCAAATTAGATGAGACAGATCCTTTTGTTTAAAAAAAACCAGTCCACTATCCTCAGATAAGTTTTGGAAAACCAATTTTCAATCATTATTAGAAAATTTCTGAAATAATAAAAAAAATAAATAAATAGTTTCAAATAAACTACATTAGAATAATTAATATTAAATATTGAGGAATATTTTTTATAAAACCCAAGTTAGTTGTTTTTTAAGAATCATGCTAGTTATAAAATCATTGTTGCTATTGATCCACCTATTAATAGTACAAGTTCCTTAATGAATGAAATATTACATCTTTAATTTCATTCCAAATTTTATCCAAAAATCCCTACAGAGGATTTAGGTGATGGTTGTCAGATTAAAGATATGAAACAAGAGATATAATAATTCTAAAGAAACAATGCATGAACTCTAGTTGAACTAACAAAATAAATTTCTGTAATTGTATTAAAATGGGTTTTTTTAAGAGAAAAAATGTTATAAAAAAGGAATAATCAGTATAAATAAAGAAATTATTATTTCTAAAGGTAATCAAAAAATAAGTAATAGAATATGAAGAAACATATTCACTGGTATCATGACTTGAATCTATTAATATTATATTATCCATTGCAGCATTATTTAATTTTCAAAAAAATATAAAAGGATGTAATGTGTCATTTTCATAATAGATATGTACATGAGAAGTGTTTTTTAAAAAAAAATCCATTTTGGAAGAATAAAAACATCATATATATATTTATACACATATAAAATATTCATTTGGACTTAAAACCCACAATAGATTGATATAATAGATTAACATGTTTTTTGTTACAAAAAATTTTGTTAAGGGAGATGTGAATCCAACTCTTTTTTTAGAAGAAGTATATAAAAAAAATATATTATTCAAATTCATGTTGATGAAATTATATTCAGATCATCCCAAAATATTTAACAGATTCCTTTTTCAATCTTACGAAATCTGAGTTTAAGATGAGTATGAGGGGTGAGATAATAGTTTTCCTTAGTTTTCAATTTTCTAGAAAACAAAAAGGGACATACATATCACTATATAAGTATATAAAATATCTTCTTAAAAATTATGTATACAACAATAATAAAAGTAATATTACTTTCATCGATACCTTAAATATACGTGATCATGATGAATATGGACAACCAGTTGATCAAACAATTTTTAGAGGTATGATAGGATATTTAATATACTAAATAGTTAGTTGATCAGAAATAATGTTTTATGTATTATTACATATTATATATCAATAAAAAATAATGGAAACACATATTAAAACAATCAAATGTTTTTTTCATTATTTAATGGGAACTATGAATTTAAGACTCTATTATTCGCCAAGAAATTATATTTTAAAAAAAAAATTGGATACATTATTTTTTGGTTTTAAAATGGATAGAAAAATTATATCCAGAACATTTTATTTATTATGAGATTCATTAGTTCCTTAGTCTTTTTAGAAACAACACTCTGAAATACTTTTCACTGCTAAATTTGAATATATGGTTGTTAGAATTTGTTGCGTTCAAGTGTTGCGGATGTAACACACACTCACTAAATATGGATTGAATTTTTCAAAAACTCAAATACTATGTGATAACATTGGATCCCTTGATTTAAGTAAAACCTAATCACATCACTCTCATGAAGAATACATAGATATTATGAATCACTTTCTTAGATATCACATAGTTAAAAGAGTTATAATTTTATAATTCATTAGAATGTAAGGACAACTTTTGATATTTTCACAAAACCCTTTACCTTATTATATATTTGAATAAACTAAAAAAAATCGTGGAATTATCATTGTAAATTAATCTTTCATATCTACTTCTTGTTTAAACTATATTATTACATTAAGATACCCCCTTTCATAGTGGGAGTGCATAAAATTGCTATTTTTTTTAAAAATAAAACATTATTTTTCATAAAATCTGATGTTTTCTAAAATTTTAAATTCTCTAAAACATAATTGATATATTTTTCGAACTCAACAATTATATAAATTTTACTATTATTCTGTTTGTTTAAAATCAATGTTGAAAAATTCTTATATGAGGTTTTCTTTTTAAAAAAATGGAAGCAATTTTTTTATTAAAAATTAGGTATTACTTTTGTATGTAAAAACACATAAAACATTAATTTGATATCTAATAACAAAAAAAGGTATGGACCCCCCCCCCCCCCCAACCCCTCTTATCCCAAATTGGTTATCTCATGCATTTTTTCTTGAATTGTTTCAAAATTAAATTCTCCGAGCCTGAAAAGATATTCATGTATTATTCCTTAGTATCAAGCCCGAATACGATGGAATATGTGACAAATTATGAAAAATGTTATATTTAGAAAAAAATACATTTTCATGGTTGGCAGTCATTATGTGTTTGAAAACAAATTTAGAAAAAAAATTACATCACATAGATATACTTAGTGATTTTTATTGTAACAGCCCGAGATTTTATGAAAAATATTCTTTTTAATTTTATTAATGTCTTGTGTTGTACGCTACACCAAAAGGAGCTTGCAAAACACACATACTTGACTTTCCTTGCATTACACGCAATCGCGACCTTCCTCGATAGCATGTATAGTACGCAATAACGATTTTCACTAAACAACAATATGCTATTAAAATATTATTAAAACTAGCCGTTATGAATAGTAATAACCACTTTTTGAAATTTTGTAAATATTATTTTTCAAAATGGAATTCATTTTTGGATTCGTAATATCGAAATTATCTTAGGGTGAAATTTTGGTACTTTTCGGATAACTTTCATATTCTGATGAATAGTGAAAATTACTAAATTATAATTAAAAATAACTTTTTTAATCGAAATAATTAATAGTGATAAATTATTAATTTGAGTGGTTTTAAAGTATATTTAGAATATATTTTTACAATTTAATACAATGTTGGTCATTGGTTGTAATTTAACATTTAAACCAGACATAATCAAGTGTCAATCTTTTGATAGATATTGTTTCTTAAAAACACGCTATTTGTTTTAACAGCGGGATTTAATTATAAAATTAATTAATGGAACTTTTATGTTGTGAATTTGGTAAAATAGACTTCATTTTTGAATTCGGAATATGAAATATATCTTAGGATAAATTTTGGCATTATTCAGAAAAACATCAATTTTTTGATGAATAGTGAAACTACTAAGTGGTAGTTAAAAAACTGAATTTTTCATAAAACTTAATTTTACCGCTTTTGCGAATGGAATTTCAAAAATCCGAGAGACACGGTTGATGTCAGTAAGTTAAATGTGGTTCAATGAGATGAAAATAATTTTTGGTGAATAGTAACTTTTTACTTTTATTTACCACGGTTAAAAGTAAATAGGGTAATTAAGGGTAAGAATGATATTAATATTACCCTAACACATGTCCTAATTCTATTGGACAAGTGTATCTCGACCAAAAACAACCTTCAGTGTAAAATATTATCATTTAGGCCCACTTGGATTAGATTAGGACATTTATTATTATTTAATTCAAAGAAGAGTTAAAAGAGATAAAATCAATGTTTATTTACTAAAACATTTTTAATATAGGGTTATACATAAGATAAATTCGATTGTAAATATTTATTAGAAATCTAAAAAGATTTCCTACATAATGGTATTTTATTTGTAATTTTTAGACATCAAATAATTTAATTTATTTATGACACAAAGATGATGTAGTAATTATCTTATTAATGAAATATTGACATAATTGATGTTATAAACACCAAACTAAAAGTAATTTTAGACTTTTTATGAATTCCAATAATTTTATAGGTTACTATTATATATTAGTATTGATTTAATCAACTTGTTTCGAACATATAATTCTGTTAGGACTTTCACAAAAATCATATATCAAATAGTGTCAAAATTAACACAAAATAGTTTTTAAATCAAATATTATATTATTAATTGTTATTTTATTCCTAAAAATCTAAGGTTCGGCCAAATGACTTAGATAAGGATATATGTATTACTAATAAATAATTTGGGGTTCGTTTGGCATGTTATAGTAAGTGTATTAACCATATAGTGAAAGAAAACAAAAAGACACGGTAAAAGTTAAATTATTTAACTTAGAGTTAAATCTAATTGATAAGGTTAAAATAATACCCTAAACTTGTCTAAATCTTATTGGTTGATATGATTTCGACCCATCCCCACTTTAGCTCCGAAATAAGACCCTTTGGAACCATTATAAACCTATTTTGACTTTAATATAAAATAATATTTTGAGGTATTCCTAAGGTGCCCCTCTCCTCCCTTATAAAAGGACACCTCCTCCCTCTCTTCCTCACACAACATTGAGCCTTCAGGCTCGGCCAACCCCTGCCAAAATCACTTCTCCACTTCCCTAGTATCATCATAGAGGTCCTGGTCTTCTTAAAAGACCAATTTTAGTGCCCTAAAAGGAGGTCTCAAAGAAGTACTTCAAAGAAGAGGTAATACCCATTACCGATCCTTTTCAATTTCTTTCTTCTTCAAATTCTTATTCTTTAGTTGTTTAATGATAAAGTAATAATATCAGTATTTATTATATACTGATATGTTATTATAAATATGAAACAACTCTAATTAACCTTCTATCCATCCTACGGAAAAAGGAAATCACCGCGCGTGCGTACGTACGGAATACCGTCTCCACGCTGTGGTGTAATCTATTTTCCGCCACCACCTTAATTGGATGGGTATAAAGGTGTAATGAGTAACCATATATGATTATTATAAAGTGATATTGATACTGAAATAGTATACATACACTTCAACACAATTCCACGACCATGGGAACGATATCATCGCTCGTGCGTACGTACGGACTACTGTCTCCACGACGCGATGAGATTCATTCTCAATGATTAACCATTAATGAATGATTATAAAGTATATATAATAAGTAATAATGAAATATATGACCTAATAATGATACTGTAATTATTTATATTTATATGTATGTCATCTACTTAATACCATTTAATTCAATAAGGAAACGAAAACAGCGTTCATGCGTACGTACGGACTACCGTCTCCATGAACGGTGTATTTCTATCCATTTACTGATTTATGATATATGTGTATTATGAATATATATATATAAATCATTTTTTATATTCTGGAATTAAGTAATCATGATCTATGTAATCATATGAATAATTACAAGTTAAAAACACGAACGACAAATGAGACGATTTTACCCAAAACGCTACTTTAACATGAATTTAAAAAAGACCGGGTAATATAAAGTCATAAGTGGACCATATATGATATAAAAACAATGAATATGATTCTGGAATAAGTCAATAACATGATTTAAATCATTATACAGGAGGTTCGGACACTTACAAAGCAAGTCGGACCTAAGGTATGGGAAATATCACAATCTCATTTTTATCCGAGATTGTTTATACTTTGGTATTTACTGGGGTGTATTTTATCATCCACATCCATGTTTCCTCAACATGTAATATCTTTTTACAATATTTATATCCAATTTTACCCATCGGTGAGTTTTTAGTAAAATATATGAAAGGAATCTTTTGGCATTTTTCGTACGAGGTACTTTTTGACTTTTCCGACAAAAGTACGAGAAGAATGTTTTTTTTAACTTATACGGCATGAATGGATTTTTAAAACATTATTTCCAAGAAGCTTCCTTTACACGTTTTCAAGTTCATTTTTAATCAACTTCTTTTAGTTTAATGTTGTATGACATATTTAGAAAGTAAAAATGTTTTTGAAAAAAAAGGATATTTTCCTCAAGAATGGAGTTCAAGTGTTTTATCAAAATTATTTTCCATCTAAGATAATAAAGGGTTCTGTTTTTATCCATATTATTACATTGATTTGATCATGTTGTGATTGAATTAATTTTATGAATTCCTTTACAATATATTAATTGTTTTATGATGTCATGATGTTTAAGATTCCCATTTTTATTACATGGGTTATGCAATGATGTATGATTTATGATTTTGTGGCACACATAAGAATGGTATCATTATGAGATGGGTGGGACCTATATCTCCCTCCAATGCATTGGGTAAAGATTTTATATTTCATGAGATAGACATGGCTGGAATGGTAGGTTATACAGGTTCAGTGAAACAGGACTGAAACGAGGGTTACTCGATTCAGAAAGGGACTTTGTCCACTAAGATAGTCTTGGCAATGAGTCTTGACTAACAAGAAATGATTCTCTATGATTATGTGTGAATTCCACAAAGTTTCATGTTTTAAGTTATGATTATTTGAGTTTCATTTCACTACTAAGATTTATCCCATGTTATGAAATTATTCTCTCTTTTGCAGGTTAAGATTTCCAAAATGTTATGTTCTTATGAATATGATGTGATTTATATTTCTTTTGTTTACCCTTACTGAGCATTTGAGCTCACCCTTTTATGTTTACTTTTCCCCAGGATATAAAGAAAGGTTTTAGGTATAAAAAAAGGAAGATCTTTATGGGAGATATTGAGGATCTTTCACCAGGATTAGAAGATTTTATTCCGAGTTTCCAAAGACACTAAACTATTACGGTCCTTGTGTGTGTGTTTTTTTATGTACTATGTATTCCGCAAATGTAATGTAATGTCAATGTACGTCAGGCTTCGGGTCTCTACAGTTGGTATCAGAGGAAAGGTTTAGTCAACCTTTGGAAACTAGGATACGAGAACTTTAGTGAGATCCCTATAGATATTTATAAGGTTTGTCTAGGGATGTCCCTAAGGATAAGTATACGTATAGGATACAGTCCTATAACTACGGTAATGATCTTAGAATTTAACCTAAGAAGTTAGATATTGAGGATACTCCCCCTTTATAATGTTGTTTTCCTTAGCATTATTTTTTCCTCTCACACTATTCTTTTTGGGTTTTAGAAAATGGCTGGAAACAAGATGATTCACGATAATGGAGGATATGATGGACAATGGAATGATATTCTTCATGAGAAACCAAATCAAATGGGATTTGGAAGTCCAAACATCATTATTATGCCGAATCATCAATCTCATAGTATGATCAATAAAGTAAAATTTGGTAAGTTTCCTGAATCGGCTAATAAGAGAAAGATGGAGTTTCATGATGATCATAGAGGAAAGAAAGTTCAATTTCCCCTATGTAAATCATCTGGGAAGAGTCATCAAGGAGAATGTTTCAAAGGAAATGGAAGATGCTTTGGGTGTGGAAAAGAAGGACACAAAGCCAGTAAGTGCAATGGAAAAGGTTCAGTTAACACTAGTGATGAGGATAATGGTATTGCTACGACATCAACAATGGTTAAATGTTTTAAATGTGGAATGTATGGGCATTATGCAAACCAATGCTCTAAGGGAAAGTCTCATGAAGAGAATCAATATGGTCGTATGCGTAGTATTTATGTTGATGATGATGAAGAGACTACAAATGATATGTGAGATGAAAGAATTGTTGAAGCTCGGTCAATGGTTTAAGAATATAGTGGAATGATTACATGTTTATCATGTGTAATGTTGTATAAGTAATCTCATAGAACTATGGAATAAAGAGACATCTAAGGATTTCTACACTGTTGTATTTACTTGAGTTTTGAATGTGTATGATTAATGGTACCGGTATCCATGAAAGGTTATTCAGATATTTTTTGAAGGTAGATGATATGCGCATAATGAAGGGACAAGAAGATAATGAGATGTTTGATTGTATTCATGAGCTCATGATTGATATAAGGACTAAGTGATATCATGGTTTGAGGATATATAATTTTGAGGATTTTGGTATGTGGAAAGTGTTAACTTTTAACTGCATTCATGTTTTCACTAAGGTTCAATGGGTATTCAAGAGAATACATGATTAAGGCCTTTTTATGTTTGGAATGTGACCAACAGGACATATCTTATGATATTGGGGATCAAAGATGGTATTAAATCTCTGGTAATCATTTTCACTATATTATGACAATGGACTGCAGTATTATGGATAAGCCTAAATATTGGAATAGATTATGTTGGAAATAAGTTAGGATATAACTTTTTTCGATATTATTGATGGGATGTTATAGTAATATAGTTTTAGAAAAAGGACAACCTGCAGGACGGGCGACAACCCATCGCGTCGGACAAGGCTGTAGGAATCGAACCCACAACCGAAGTGCGACTGGCCTTTATCGCCTACCACTGGCCTACAGGAAGTCCCTGTTTAGTAGAAACTAGTTTTATTATATTATGCAGTGTGATATATGAAGTATAAGTTCATTTTTGGAACCATATATGATTAATGTAACCATAAGATGGACTTATAACTTTTGCTAACCTTTTGTTTGAAAGAGATGGAATGACCCATCATTCTATCACATGATCTTCTAACACTTCACGAATAACAAATTCAACTTCATTTATTTAAGAGATGAAGTGGAAATTGTTCAAGGCACAAACAACAGTGAGATTGTACCAAAATAAAGTAAGTATTTATTCTAATTCAAATTCTTCAACTTTAGGGAAACGGTCTTGAAAACCAAAAATGTTGTCCTATTGCTCTTATATCTGATGGTACCTTAGATCGTCACAAATTTATCGATTTGTGATTGCTGGCTTTTCCATAGCCATGTTCTCTACCACTCTCCATCAGAACATGATGGTTAGATTTCTCTTCCATATCCATATTTTCACCTATGTGGAAACCCAGTGATTAGTTTATTTGGGTTACCGTTATGTTTCATACTTTCGTTTTTAAAGATTGGTTTTGGTATTCCTTTTTACGATGTGGGTTTCGATTAAAGAAACTTTCTAATAGTAAACCATTTATAACCCCGACGAATTTCGAGGGCGAAATTCATTTTAAGGGGGGTAGAATGTAACAGCCCGAGATTTTATGAAAAATATTCTTTTTAATTTTATTAATGTCTTGTGTTGTACGCTACACCAAAAGGAGCTTGCACAACACACATCCTTGCCTTGCCTTGCATTACACGCAATCGTGACCTTCCTCGATAGCATGTATAGTACGCAATAACGATTTTCACTAAACAACAATATGCTATTAAAATATTATTAAAACTAGCCGTTATGAATAGTAATAACCACTTTTTGAAATTTTGTAAATTTTATTTTTCAAAATGGAATTCATTTTTGGATTCGTAATATCGAAATTAGCTTAGGGTGAAATTTTGGTACTTTTCGGATAACTTTCATATTCTGATGAATAGTGAAAATTACTAAATTATAATTAAAAACAACTTTTTTAATCGAAATAATTAATAGTGATAAATTATTAATTTCAGTGGTTTTAAAGTATATTTAGAATATATTTTTACAATTTAATACAATGTTGGTCATTGGTTGTAATTTCACATTTAAACCAGACATAATCAAGTGTCAATCTTTTGATAGATATTGTTTCTTAAAAACACGCTATTTGTTTTAACAGTGGGATTTAATTATAAAATTAATTAATGCAACTTTTATGTTATGAATTTGGTAAAATAAAATTCATTTTTGAATTCGGAATATGAAATATAGCTTAGGATAAAATTTTGGCATTATTCTGAAAAACATCAATTTTTTGATGAATAGTGAAACTACTAAGTGGTAGTTAAAAAACTGAATTTTTCAAAAAACTTAATTTTACCGCTTCTGCGAATGGAATTTCAAAAATCCGAGAGACACGGTTGATGTCAGTAAGTAAAATGAGGTTCAATGAGATGAAAATAATTTTTGGTGAATAGTAACTTTTTACTTTTATTTACCAAGGTTAAAAGTAAATAGGGTAATTAAGGGTAAGAATGATATTAATATTACCCTAACACATGTCCTAATTCTATTGGAAAAGTGTATCTCGACCGAAAACAACCTTAAGTGTAAAATATTATCATTTAGGCCCACTTGGATTAGATTAGGACATTTATTATTATTTAATTCAAAGAAGAGTTAAAAGTGTTAAAATCAATGTTTATTTACTAAAACATTTTTAATATAGGGTTATACATAAGATATATTCAATTGTAAATATTCATTAGAAATCTAAAAATATTTCCTACATAATGGTATTTTATTTTTAATTTTTAGACATCAAATAATTTAATTTATTATGACACAAATATGATGCAGTAATTATCTTATTAATGAAATATTGTCATAATTGATGTTATAAACACCAAACTAAATGTAATTTTAGACTTTTTATGAATTACACTAATTTTCTAGGTTACTATTATATATTAGTATTGATTTAATCAACTTGGTTCGAACATATAATTCTGTTAGGACTTTCACAAAAATCATATATCAAATAATGTCAAAATTGACACAAAATAGTTTTTAAATAAAATATTATATTATTAATTGTTCTTTTATTCCTAAAAATATAAGGTTCGGCCAAATGACTTAGATAAGGATATATGTATTACTAATAAATAATTTGGGGTTCGTTTGGCATGTTATAGTAAGTGTATTAACCATATAGTGAAAGAAAACAAAAAGACACGGTAAAAGTTAAATTATTTAACTTAGAGTTAAATCTAATTGATAAGGTTAAAATAATACCCTAAACTTGTCTAAATCTTATTTGTTGATAGGATTTCCACCCATCCCCACTTTACCTCCGAAATAAGACCCTTTGGAACCAATATAAACCGATTTTTACTTTAATATAAAATAATATTTTGAGGTATTCCTAAGGTGCCCCTCTCCTCCCTTATAAAAGGACACCTCCTCCCTCTCTTCCTCACACAACTTTGAGCCTTCAAGCTCGGCCAACCCCTGCCAAAATCACTTCTCCACTTCCCTAGTATCATCCTAGAGGTACTGGTATTCTTAAAAGACCAATTTTAGTGCCCTAAAAGGAGGTATCAAAGAAGTACTTCAAAGAAGAGGTAATACCCATTACCGATCCTTTTCAATTTCTTTCTTTTTCAACTTCTTATTATTTAGTTGTTTCCTGATAAAGTAATAACATCAGTATTTCTTATATACTGATATGTTATTATAAATATGAAACAACTCTAATTAACCTTATATCCATCCTACGGAAAATAGAAATCACCGCGCGTGCGTACGTACGGAATACCGTCTCCATGCCGTGGTTTAATCTATTTTCCGCCACCACCTTAATTGGATGGGTATAAAGGTTTAATGAGTAACCATATATGATTATTATAAAGTGATATTGATACTGAAATATTATACATACACTCCAACACAATTCCACGACCATGGGAACGATATCATCGCTCGTGCGTACGTACGGACTACCGTCTCCACGACGCGATGAGATTCATTCTCAATGATTAACCATTAATGAATGATTATAAAGTATATATAATAAGTAATAATGAAATATATGACCTAATAATGATACTGGAATTATTTATATTTATATGTATGTCATCTACTTAATTCCATTTAATTCAATAAGGAAACGAAAACAGCGTTCATGCGTACGTACGGACTACCGTCTCCATGAACGGTGTATTTCTTTCCATTTACTGATTTATGATGTATGTGTATTATGAATATATATATATATATATATATACTGTTTTATATTCTGGAATTATGTAATCATGATCTAAGTAATCATATGAATAATTACAAGTTAAAAACACGAACGACAAATGAGACGATTTTACCGAAAACGCTACTTTAACATGAATTTACAAAAGAATGGGTAATATAAAGTCATAAGTGGACCATATATGATATAAAAACAATGAATATGATTCTGGAATAAGTCAATAACATGATTTAAGTCATTATACAGGAGGTTCGGACACTTACAAAGCAAGTCGGACCAAAGGTAAGGGAAATATCACAATCTCATTTTTATCCGAGATTGTTTATACTTTGGTATTTACTAGGGTGTATTTTATCATCCAGATCCATGTTTCCTCAACATGTAATATCTTTTTACAATATTTATATCCAATTTTACCCATCGGTGAGTTTTTAGTAAAAGATATTAAAGGAATCTTTTGGCGTTTTTCGTACGAGGTACTTTTTCACTTTTCCGACAAAAGTACGAGAAGAATGTTTTTTTACTTATACGGCATGAATGGATTTTTAAAACATTATTTCCAAGAAGCTTCCTTTACAAGTTTTCATGTTCATTTTTAATCAACTTCTTTTAGTTTAATGTTGTATGACATATTAAGAAAGGAAAAATGTTTTTGAAAAAGAAAGGATATTTTCCTCAAGAATGGAGTTCAAGTGTTTTATCAAAATTATTTTCCGTCTAAGATAATAAAGGGTTCTGTTTTTATCCCTATTGTTACATTGATTTGATCATGTTGTGATTGAATTAATTTTATGAATTCCTTTATCATATATGAATTGTTTTATGATGTCATGATGTTTAAGATTCCCATTTTTATTACATGGGTTATGCAATGATGTATGATTTATGATTTTGTGGCACACATAAGAATGGTATCATTATGAGATGGGTGGGACCTATATCTCCCTCCAATGCATTGGGTAAAGATTTTATATTTCATGAGATAGACATGGCTGGAATGGTAGGTTATACCGGTTCAGTGAAACAGGACTTAAACGAGGGTTACTCGATTCAGAAAGGGACTTTGTCCACTAAGATAGTCTTGGCAATGAGTCTTGACTAACAAGAAATGATTCTCTATGATTATGTGTGAATGCCACAAAGTTTCAGGTTTTAAGTTATGATTATTGGATTTTCATTTCACTACTAAGATTTATCCCATGTTATGAAATTATGCTCTCTTTTGCAGGTTAAGATTTCCAAAATGTTATGTTCTTATGAATACGATGTGATTTATATTTCTTTTGTTTACCCTTACTGAGCATTTGAGCTCACCCTTTTATGTTTACTTTTCCCCAGGATATAAAAAAAAGGTTTTAGGTATAAAAAAAAGGAATATCTTTATGGGAGATATTGAGGATCTTTCACCCGGATTAGAAGATTTTATTCCGAGTTTCCAAAGACACTAAACTATTACAGTCCTCGTGTGTGTGTTTTTGTTATGTACTATGTATTCCGCAAATGTAATGTAATGTCAATGTACGTCAGGCTTCGGGTCTCTATAGTTGGTATCAGAGGAAAGGTTTAGTCAACCTTTGGAAACTAGGATGCGAGAACTTTAGTGAGATCCCTAGAGATATTTATAAGGTTTGTCTAGGGATGTCCCTAAGGATAAGTATACGTATAGGATACAGTCCTATAACTATGGGAATGATCTTAGAATTTAACCTAAGATGTTAGATATTGAGGATACTCCCCCTTTATAATGTTGTTTTCCTTAGCATGATTTTTTCCTCTCACACTATTCTTTTTGGGTTTTAGAAAATGGGTGGAAACAAGATGATTCACGATAATGGAGGATATGATGGACAATGGAATGATATTCTTCATGAGAAACCAAATGAAATGGGATTTGGAAGTCCAAACATCATTATTCTGCTGAATCAGCAATCTCATAATATGATCAATAAAGTAAAATTTGGCAAGTTTCCTGACTCGTCTAATAAGAGAAAGATGGAGTTTCATGATGATCATAGAGGAAAGAAATTTCAATTTCCCCTATGTAAATCATGTGGGAAGAGTCATCAAGGAGAATGTTTCAAAGGAACTGGAATATGCTTTGGGTGTGGAAAAGAAGGACACAAAGCCAGTAAGTGCAAAGGAAAAGGTTCAGTTAACACTAGGGATGAGGATAATGGTATTGCTACGACATCAACAATGGTTAAATGTTTTAAATGTGGAATGTATGGGCATTATGCAAACCAATGATCTAAGGGAAAGTCTCATGAAGAGAATCAATATGGTCGTATGCGTAGTATTTATGTTGATGATGATGAAGAGACAACAAATGATATGTGAGATGAAAAAATTGTTGAAGCTCGGTCAATGGTTTAAGAATATAGTGGAATGATTACATGTTTATCATGTGTAATGTTGTATAAGTAATCTCATAGTAATATGGAATAAAGAGACATCTAAAGATTGTTACACTGTTGTATTTACTTGAGTTTTGAAAGTGTATGATTAATGGTACCGGTATCCATGAAAGGTTATTCAGATATTTTTGGAATGTAGATGATATGCGCATAATGAAGGGACAAGATGATAATGAGATGTTTGATTGTATTCATGAGCTCATGATTGATATAAGGACTAAGTGATATCATGGTTTGAGGATATATAATTTTGAGGATTTTGGTATGTGGAAAGTGTTAACTTTTAACTGCATTCATGTTTTCACTAAGGTTCAATGGGTGTTCAAGAGAATACATGATTAAGGCCTTTGAATGTTTGGAATGTGACCAACAAGACATATCTTATGATATATGGGGATCAAAGTTGGTATTAAATCTCTGGTAATCATTTTCACTACATTATGACAATGGACTGCAGTATTATAGATAAGCCTAAAGATTGGAATAGATTATGTTGGACATAAGTTAGGATAGAACTTTTTTCGATATTATTGATGGGATGTTATAGTAATATAGTTTTAGAAAAAGGACAACCTGCAGGACGGGCGACAACCCATCGCGTCGGACAAGGCTGTAGGAATCGAACCCACAACCAAAGTGCGACTGGCCTATATCGCCTACCACTGGCCTACAGGAAGTCCCTGTTTAGTAGAAACTAGTTTTATTATATTATGCAGTATGATATATGAAGTATAAGTTCATTTTTGGAACCATATATGATTAATCTAAACATAAGATGGACTTATAACTTTTGCTAACCTTTTGTTTGAAAGAGATGGAATGACCCATCGTTCTATCACATGATCTGCTAACACTTCACGAATAACAAATTCAACTTCATTTATTTAAGAGATGAAGTGGAAATTGTTCAAGGCACGAACAACAGTGAGATTGTACCAAAATAAAGTAAGTATTTATTCTAATTAAAATTCTTCAACTTTAGGGAAACGATCTTGAAAACCAAAAATGTTTTCCTAGTGCTCTTATATCTGATGGTACCTTAGATCGTCACAAATTCATGGATTTGTGATTGCTGGCTTTTCCATATCCATGTTCTCTACAACTCTCCATCAGAACATGATGGTTAGATTTCTCTTCTATATCCATATTTTCACCTATGTGGAAACCCAGTGATTAGTTTATTTGGGTAACCGTTACGTTTCATACTTTCGTTTTTAAAGATTGTTTTTGGTATTCCTTTTTACGATGTGGGTTTCGATTAAAGAAACTTTCTAATAGTAAACCATTTATAACCCCGACGAATTTCGAGGGCGAAATTCATTTTAAGGGGGGTAGAATGTAACAGCCCGAGATTTTATGAAAAATATTCTTTTTAATTTTATTAATGTCTTGTGTTGTACGCTACACCAAAAGGAGCTTGCACAACACACATCCTTGACTTGCCTTGCATTACACGCAATCATGACCTTCCTCGATAGCATGTATAGTACGCAATAACGATTTTCACTAAACAACAATATGCTATTAAAATATTATTAAAACTAGCCGTTATGAATAGTAATAACCACTTTTTGAAATTTTGTAAATTTTATTTTTCAAAATGGAATTCATTTTTGGATTAGTAATATCGAAATTATCTTAGGGTGAAATTTTGGTACTTTTCGGATAACTTTCATATTCTGATGAATAGTGAAAATTACTAAATTATAAATAAAAACAACTTTTTAATCGAAATAATTAATAGTGATAAATTATTAATTTGATTGGTTTTAAAGTATATTTAGAATATATTTTTACAATTTAATACAATGTTGGTCATTGGTTGTAATTTCACATTTAAACCAGACATAATCAAGTGTCAATCTTTTGATAGATATTGTTTCTTAAAAACATGCTATTTGTTTTAACAGCGGGATTTAATTATAAAATTAATTAATGCAACTTTTATTTTATGAATTTGGTAAAATAGACTTCATTTTTGAATTCGGAATATGAAATATAGCTTAGGATGAAATTTTTGCATTATTCTGAAAAACTTCAATTTTTTGATGAATAGTGAAACTACTAAGTGGTAGTTGAAAAACTGAATTTTTCATAAAACATAATTTTACCGCTTCTGCGAATGGAATTTCAAAAATCCAAGAGACACGGTTGATGTCAGTAAGTAAAATGTGGTTCAATGAGATGAAAATAATTTTTGGTGAATAGTAACATTTTACTTTTATTTTCCACGGTTAAAAGTAGATAGGGTAATTAAGGGTAAGAATGATATTAATATTACCCTAATACATGTCCTAATTCTATTGGACAAGTGTATCTCGACCAAAAACAACCTTAAGTGTAAAATATTATCATTTAGGCCCACTTGGATTAGATTAGGACATTTATTATTATTTAATTCAAAGAAGAGTTAAAAGAGTTAAAATCAATGTTTATTTACTAAAACATTTTTAATATAGGTTTATACATAACATAAATTCGATTTTAAATATTAATTAGAAAGCTAAAAAGATTTCCTACATAATGGTATTTTATTTTTAATTTTTAGATATCAAATAATTTAATTTATTAATGACACAAAGATGATGCAGTAATTATCTTATTAATGAAATATTGACATAATTGATGTTATAAACACCAAATTAAATGTAATTTTAGACTTTTTATGAATTACAATAATTTTCTAGGTTACTATAATATATTAGTATTGATTTAATCAACTTGGTTCGAACATATAATTCTGTTAGAACTTTCACAAAAACCATATATCAAATAGTGTCAAAATTGACACAAAATAGTTTTTAAATAAAATATTATATTATTAATTGTTATTTTATTCCTAAAAATCTAAGGTTCGGCCAAATGACTTAGATAAGGATATATGTATTACTAATAAATAATTTGGGGTTCGTTTGGCATGTTATAGTATGTGTATTAACCATATAGTGAAAGAAAACAAAAAGACACGGTAAAAGTTAAATTATTTAACTTAGAGTTAAATCTAATTGATAAGGTTAAAATAATACCCTAAACTTGTCTAAATATTATTGGTTGATAGGATTTCTACCCATCCCCACTTTATCTCCTAAATAAGACCCTTTGGAACCATTATAAACCGATTTTGACTTTAATATAAAATAATATTTTGAGGTATTCCTAAGGTGCCCCTCTCCTCCCTTATAAAAGGACACCTCCTCCCTCTCTTCCTCACACAACATTGAGCCTTCAAGCTCGGCCAACCCCTGAAAAAATCACTTCTCCACTTCCCTAGTATCATCCTAGAGGTCCTGGTCTTCTTAAAAGACCAATTTTAGTGCCCTAAAAGGAGGTCTCAAAGAAGTACTTCAAAGAAGAGGTAATACCCATTACCGATCCTTTTCAATTTCATTCTTCTTCAACTTCTTATTCTTTAGTTGTTTCATGATAAAGTAATAACATCAGTATTTATTATATACTGATATGTTATTATAAATATAAAACAACTCTAATTAACCTTCTATCCATCCTACGGAAAAAGGAAATCACCGCGCGTGCGTACGTACGGAATACCGTCTCCACGCCGTGGTGTAATCTATTTTCCGCCACCACCTTAATTGGATGGGTATAAAGGTGTAATGAGTAACCATATGTGATTATTATAAAGTGATATTGATACTGAAATAGTATACATACACTTCAACACAATTCCACGACCATGGGAACGATATCATCGCTCGTGCGTACGTACGGACTACCGTCTCCACGACGCGATGAGATTCATTTTCAATGATTAACCATTAATGAATGATTATAAAGTATATATAATAAGTACTAATGAAATATATTACCTAATAATGATACTGGAATTATTTATATTTATATGTATGTCATCTACTTAATTCCATTTTATTTAATAAGGAAACGAAAACAGCATTCATGCGTACGTACGGACTACCGTCTCCATGAACGGTGTATTTCTTTCCATTTACTGATTTATTATATATGTGTATTATGAATATATATATATAAATCATGTTTTATATTCTGGAATTAAGTAATCATGATCTAAGTAATCATATGAATAATTACAAGTTAAAAACACGGACGACAAATGAGACGATTTTACCCAAAACGCTACTTTAACATGAATTTACAAAAGAACGGGTAATATAAAGTCATAAGTGGACCATATATGATATAAAAACAATGAATATGATTCTGTAATAAGTCAATAACATGATTTAAATCATTATACAGGAGGTTCGGACACTTACAAAGCAAGTCGGACCTAAGGTAAGGGAAATATCACAATCTCATTTTTATCCGAGATTGTTTATACTTTGGTATTTACTGGGGTGTATTTTATCATCCACATCCATGTTTCCTCAACATGTAATATCTTTCTACAATATTTATATCCAATTTTACCCATCGGTGAGTTTTTATTAAAAGATATGAAAGAATCTTTTGGCGTTTTTCGTACGAGGTACTTTTTGACTTTTCCGACAAAAGTACGAGAAGAATGTTTTTTTAACTTATACGGCATGAATGGATTTTTAAAACATTATTTCCAAGAAGCTTCCTTTACAAGTTTTCAAGTTCATTTTTAATCAACTTATTTTAGTTTAATTTTGTATGACATATTAAGAAAGGAAAAATGTTTTTGAAAAAGAAAGGATATTTTCCTCAAGAATGGAGTTCAAGTGTTTTATCAATATTATTTTCCATCTATGATAATAAAGGGTTCAGTTTTTATCCCTATTATTACATTGATTTGATCATGTTGTGATTGAATTAATTTTATGAATTCCTTTATCATATATGAATTGTTTTATGATGTCATGATGTTTAAGATTCCCATTTTTATTACATGGGTTATGCAATGATGTATGATTTATGATTTTGTGGAACACATAAGAATGGTATCATTATGAGATGGGTGGGACCTATATCTCCCTCCAATGCATTGGGTAAAGATTTTATATTTCATGAGATAGACATGGATGGAATGGTAGGTTATACCGGTTCAGTGAAACAGGACTGAAACGAGGGTTACTCGATTCAGAAAGGGACTTTGTCCACTAAGATAGTCTTGGCAATGAGTCTTGACTAACAAGAAATTATTCTCTATGATTATGTGTGAATGCCACAAAGTTTCATGTTTTAAGTTATGATTATTGGATTTTCATTTCACTACTAAGATTTATCCCATGTTATGAAATTATGCTCTCTTTTCCAGGTTAAGATTTACAAAATGTTATGTTCTTATGAATATGATGTGATTTACATTTCTTTTGTTTACCCTTACTGAGCATTTGAGCTCACCCTTTTATGTTTACTTTTCCCCAGGATATAAAGAAAGGTTTTAGGTATAAAAAAAGGAAGATCTTTATGGGAGATATTGAGGATATTTCACCAGGATTAGAAGATTTTATTCCGAGTTTCCAAAGACACTAAACTATTACGGTCCTTGTGTGTGTGTTTTTGTTATGTACTATGTATTCCTCAAATGTAATGTAATGTCAATGTATGTCAGGCTTCGGGTCTCTACATTTATCCCACTATAATATTTTTTAAAGATAATTGAAAGGATATGTTTTCATTTTGAATCTAGGATAAATGTAACAATATTTTATATTGGGAATCCATAGGATTCCTTGAAATTTCAGCTGAAGGAGAATATTTATTCCAATCACATAATCTACCAGAGTCCATGGGTATGTTTAATAATGAACGATATGAAATTTCATTGTTCAAAAAAATTAGATGATGGACCAAAAAATGGTACTCATCTCATTCTAGATAATATGGTATTATCCCTTTGGATGTAAGGATTTAAAATATCAAGAAAGGGGGACAAGGACATTTTGAAAGGCTCTAGCTTTTTCATTTTGGATTAATTGGTAAACATAAAAATGATTTATTTGGATAGTTTTGTTCTATTAATAGTTAAGAATGTTATGTCTGGAACAATAAAATTTTAGATAATCATGTTTCTAGATTTCATAATCATGTTGACTGAATTATGTATGAAACAGTTATACATATCAAACAAATATGAGTCTACTAGAGAAAAGATTTTCATTATTAGTGATGACACAATGTAATGTCTAAAGTATTTCTTTGACACTAAGTCAAATAAGTTTGTAACGAATAACCAGGATTTTAGATCAGATGTAAAAACATCAAAAAATTCAACTAAATTAAAGATATATATTTTAATTGATTGTATACAAAAAAAAGAAAATAAACAAAAGAATGTCTCACATGATGAAGCTACAGAATCGAAAAGGAAAAAAGAGGAAAGGAAAAGAGATGTGTAGTTCATACTCAACCATTAATAATCATTATGAATTAATATCCATGTTTTCAAAACTCTACAAAAAGAATCTATATTTAAGAAACAAAATAACAAACTTCAATGTGCTAATTTAGTTAACTCTTTTTTGAATGGTGTATAAATTTATTCTATAAACATCATTCCCCCAATTCTAAATATATAATATCTTTCAAGGAAACACCTAGAGATGATTTTGTTTCTCATCCTATTATATAAAATGGAAAACCAAGAGTATCTATTTTATATGAGGAATAAATACATGAAATAAATAAAAAATTAGAACAAAATAAAAAATAATAATAAAAAGGATGTGAATATGATGAAGATGAGATTGATTAGAATGATAAAGGAGGTGATGGAGATGAAAATATATATGATATAGATTAATAGAAACAAAATAAATTCAAAGAATATGAATTTGAAGAAACTTTTCTAGTGAATATAGCATCATTATCAAAAATACCATTTGATGCTACTCATATTGTTAGGTCTGATAGTTCGTAGTAAATGGGAACTAAGGAAGATAAATCTTAATCAATGAAGGTTGAAGAAGATTATAATTCCAAAAAAATTGTTATGGATGATAAAGTTCATGAAATTTCTGATGATAATAATACAAAATAAAACATTTTAATTATAAAGAAAATTTAGTTTAATATTAAGATAGTGGTAAAAGTGTTCAAGATGAAATCAAAACTAGTTGCTTCATACCTCCAATCGATCAGGAAGAAGGTAAATTGGATTCGTTTACCAAATCTTCTTTGGGAAGAGTATATTTTATTGTTTAGGCTCTGAAATAGCATGAAGGAATAATTACTTATTGCTAAAATCTTGTGTCCCAGTTCCAAAAGATTCATGATTTTTTTAATAAAAACAAACACATGACAAAATTTCTAATAGAAAAAGTTATCAAACTAGAACGATATTACATATCCCAACATGATTTTTGTCGAATTCATAGAAAATCATGTATTCAAAAGTCTAAGTGGTATCATCAAGTTAATAAATATATCAAATATTTTGATGAGAATTCCAAAGATATAAATAAGGCCTTGAAAGGATCTGAAGAAAATTTATAAATATTAAAAAAGGATATGATATAAATTATAATATTTGTTCATACATTTAATAAAAAAACTGACAATCATACATAGACTGTTAGTGATCTGAATAGAAAGATAATGTTTTTTTAGAATCAAATAAAGTGAATAAAAAATCTTAAAGGGGAAATAAGTTCCCAAATTAATGATTTTTCTTAGTGACTTCAAAGCCAAGAAGAAAATATTTGGATCCAGGATGAAAATAATAATAAGATAGACCAAGGCCGAAATGAGACCATGAAAATCAAATCCAATGTGGATAAATTTATGGAGGATTGATTTTGTTTATCCTGATATCTTTTTTTATTTTGTTTACGTAAATATCGTTCTAAAACTAGTTGTATAAACAATTATTCCCATCCAAATATATTTTTTAGTTTTATTACAAATTCCAATTGGTTTAATAATTGTGGATAATAATTTTTTTGAATAATAAGATAGTTCATTATTTGTGTTTTTTACAATTTTTTCTCTATCCCTTTTCAGGTATTTAATGGATTTTACCCATTCGATTTTAAAAATAATAAAGTGGGAGGATTTTTAAAAAATTGGGTATCGTTAAGTATGGGAAGATAAATATATTTGAAAAATAAAAAACGGTCCTTTGGTAGAGTATCTATCTAAAGAGGAAAATTTTTCATATTCATTATTGTTTGCAGATGAGTTTTAAAAATAAGGGATAAATACGTTTTTATTATTTTATTATGAATATGAAGTACGTAAAGTGGAAGGGAATTCATTTTTTCAATGTTATTTATTATTTAGATCTTCCTTTATGTGCTTTCCAAAAAGAAGAGATTGTTGAGTCAAAATTTTCTTAATTAATTTTCCATTCATTTTATTATTGGAATCATAGCCTATTTCTTAACTAATTGATTACTAACACTTCTATGTCCAATTTTATTATTAAAAACACATAATTTTAGAATACAAAGAAATATTTCTAATTTATTCATAAATTTATTCTAACATTATATATTACAGTTATCGTAATGAGTATGGAACAAATAAAAATTGTATTCACCTATTCAAATCCATTATAAGATATTCTAACTTTTCTTTCATACTCAAATAATCCTTGTAATCAGACTGATACAAGATATGGTAAAATCCATAACCACATTTCGTAAAGATAATCATAATGACATGGGTAAGGAAATCCATCAAATTGACTTAAGACTAAATCCTGAATACAAAAACTATTTTTATCCTATTGGGAAAATTTTATTTTACATAGTTATAGTTTATTATAAAATTATTGGACAATTTCTGTTATGATATATCCATTGAAGTGGTAACTATCCATGTAATTTAAAAAAATCAGATAAAATATGACATTTGTAAGAAATATGACTGTTGGAATGGTTTCTTATAAATAACTGGTCATTTGATGATTTTGGTGATGCTAATTAAATTTCAATGTAAATTATTCTAATGGGTAATGATTTCGAGCATTTGGTTCTTAGTCCCTTGTTTTTATTTAGAGAAAGTCTTTCTTAGGAAAAGATTGTCTGGTTGTTTCCTTACTGAATGGTTTTTTAATTCATTTGTGGGTGTCTATTTTGTGAATATGATTGAGAGTTTCTAATGATATCAAGATAGACATATCGATCACCATATTTATTGAGAGCTTTTAGGGATAGAAAGACATAAATGATCTATATATCGAGGGAACACAAGGATAGTGTGATAGAACTGATCTTCATACCGAGGGCACACACAGATCGTGTGAAAGAACAGATCATCATATAAAGGGATTTCATTGCTGAAAAAATGTATACTTGTCTCTAAGTATAAAATAAGGGACCTTTATCCAAGTATATTCAATACCCTTCTCTTTGGGATAAAATAACCCTATTCAAATTGTTTTACTTGTATCTATGAAGTTTTTAAATTCTATAATGAATACTTGTTATTAGAATTCCGTAATGATGTAGAATATGATAAACACAGTCTCTTATACTAATCAAGTCTTCTATGAATCCGAGACAAACTCCCATAATTGTATATATTTTTAGTATGATTTGATTACACTTTTTCGATTGAATATATTGTGATATAATTTAGCATACTCTAATTTTTTCATAATCATGTAGATTATGATACATTGATATAGTCAAACCGAGATCAAGAATGAATATAATCCTTTACAAAATGAGGTATGGTGAATTAATTTTAGTTTAAATACTTTAAAACAAATGTATTTTAAACCTAAATTCCCCCAACCTCTTGTAATAATTCTTTATAAGATAGATTATTTTGATCCCAATAAGTATAATTCTAATGAACTAAAAAAAATAACAAAATTCAACTATTTCTTTTTAATGATTACACTACAGTTATGAAACATTAACCAAGAAATAAAAACCAACACACACAAAAATATATATATTTATATATTATAAAACAAAAATTATCTACTATAAAATATAATTACCATTAGTTTCACATATTTTATTTTAGATTCCTCCTCTATCAAGAAGTGATTATTGCTAAACATTTTCTTTGGCCTATATTTTTATATATCAAGTATCAAAACATTTTTAAATAGTAATAATTATGAATTTTGAACTTATTAAAAATAATAAAACTTATTTTTTTTACAATTTTCTAAAATATTTACAAACATCACCTAATAAGAAGAAAACCCAATATAATATGAAATCATGTGGGCGGAATATGCCTAAAAACATATTACCACTACAATATGAGAGGTTTACAATTAATGAAATTATAATGAATATTAGATCACAATTAACTTATTATTATTACTAATCAAGGAATGGAAAAAACCAGCACCCTATCTCTAGATTATTTAATCTGTCGCATAAAGATGTAACTCTGGCACCATTGTCTAGATTCTATAAAAATGTTAAAATTTATTCTGGATCTATAAGACCATAAAAGGTAGTAGTCTCAATTTCAATGAGAAGCTCTTGTAGATACATAATTAAATAATAAATTTGTTAAGTCAATTGAAGTCATATTTATGTAAAAGAGAAAAATTGAAACAATAATTTACTTAAATAAAATATTGTTTCAAAAAGTACACAGAGATCATAACAAATAATAGGTTCTCTAATATAATTTTTTTTGTAATCTCAATGGATAATATCTTCCATATATATCTAAAGTATTTGAAACTCTTCAATAATATCCAATTAAGAAGAAATATGGGATAATATTCTTATCCCATCATAAATCTCAGAAGTATTTAAACAAAGTGGTTCCTAAAACTTTTATTTCTTTTATAATAGTATTTTCTGAATTTTGATACACCTTTGTAAATTAAATATAATAAAAAATTATATGTTATTTTTAATCAAATATAAATAGTATTTAAAAAATTCATACCTAATATATCATATAATGAATAAGGATAGCCTCTGAAAGTAAAAAATTTCCCAAATAATCATCCTCTCTAGCAACATCCTCTGTAAGAAAATACAGTAGTTAATTTGGATCAATAATATCATGATCTGGTACTCTTAATAGACCCACCTCCCTAGGCTAGTGATTTATTGAATCCCCAATAATATATATGAATCTGTACACTATAATACATGAATGGGGATCTCCTATATACAACTCATAGTATAATGTAGGGTCTGATTGAGGATATAGGGGATTTGAGATTGTAAATTGTTCAGGTTGTGGTTGTCTCATAATTTGTTCAAACCCAGCCTATATTACTGATTTATTTTCATCACACATGGAATAATTTTGGTCTTTATTCTCATATTTAAGGATTATATTTCTATTTTCCTCGATATCTTACACTGATTAACAAAAAATTTCATGATGTTAACACCCGCCTTATATCCTCTTACAGATCCAGGTGATTCGGATTTCTTAATGTTGTAGATAGAATTTTCATACTTCCCGCAAATATTAAATTACCATACATCCCTTACTCACAAAGTTAATATAGAAATGATAAATAAAAATGGTATATTTGTTTTATTAATTAAAAATATAAAAAACATTCAAGGAAAATAAAAATTAATTTCATACAATTGTCTCAGATAATTCCTTAGACAAATTTGTATGATAATTTTTATTATTTTCCATTGTATAATTTTTAAATTTTGTCATAGAAAATGATGGGTATGGAGAACCAAACATGATCTCTTCTGAAACACATTTAGATCAACACTTCATTCATTAAAATTTATGCCAATATTTTTCTTCTCTAGTAACCAATTCACTATATATGATAAAGTATGAGGGTATAAATTTAACAATTGGATCTCTTGTTGAGATATCCAGGTCACCTATTACATAAAAACATTGTAAAAATTAATCAGGTAATGTATAATAAATTATATAATATAAAATAATTATAATACTATAAATGATTCATCTTTTGGTTGGTAAAAAATTTAGTCCATGTCCCTATATCTAAAAACTCAAACTTGTGGCATGGGTTTTCATTCTAGAAACTCATACACTGGGAATCATTTTCACTAGAGAAGAAAAATAAAACTCTATCATAGGAGGAATACCAATATTTATGCATATAAGTTTTTCATAAATTTGTAGTTTACTTTCATTACATAATTTTTTTATGGAAAATTTAATATTATGAAGAAAAAAAACATGTACCTCGATAAATTTTTATATGCCTCTGTGTATATCCTTGTAATAGATTAATGTAATAATATTTTATGTACCTTTATATGATAATAAAAGTTAATATTTAAAATCAATGGATACATAAAAATGTAATTAAAAAATAGTGTCATGCATGTTTTAGTTTCAAAAAAAATTATGTTGTTATGATTCATAAAAAAATGAAACATAAGATATTAAATAAAAAAATTAATTATAAAATGATTTAAATGGTAAAAATTTATAAATTTAAATTTTTCAGTTAGAAAAAGGGGTTTTAAAATTTTTTAATTTAACCTAACATAATGATGTACAACAGGTTTTTAAATCAAAAAATATTTAACCCTAATTGTTTATAAAAAAATATAACAGGAAAATCATATAAATTATAGATATCTATATATATATATATATAATTAAACATAAAAATAAAAAATAATATAATTTTACACATTTAAATTTCAAAAAATAAATAAAATATAAATATTTAATGAAATTATTTGGAGATTAATATATTGTTTTCCGATTTTCCTTTACATTGATCATATCGTACATCATGGACTATATCTACATTACTGTAATTGTTATTATTTGGATATCATGTAATGGATGGATAAAACTCACATAAATTGATATCAGCATCATCATCTTCATTTCCCAAATGAATTTTTTTCCCTTGAAAAATGATGGACCACTAATCATTCAATCGATTAGTAAAACTAAATATTTGATTTTCATGTGTATCCATGATAAACGGTTCCTCTTTGAAATTAAATATGTTCAAATAAATGACTGTCAATTCATAATCATCATGTTCTGCATTACTATTTCTATCAACACATTTACACTTAAACATTGTTAGTTGAAATTTAGTATAGTAAATTTCCAATATATCCTCAGGGACTCAAAAATATTTCAACGATGTAGAAATTGGGTTTTTTATATTTTTCACATTAAAAATATTGTGCTTCAATGACGACTATTAACCCATTATTTAGGACATTTCAAATTTTATTCATATTTTTTTGACCTTTGTAAATATTAATATCAAACCAAACCATGTGATCGCATTAATAGATGCTCTCCCTTCCAACCACTTCAATGCTACTAATGTATAAAATCAATGCGTAATATCTATCTAAACTATGGAAAAAACTTCATTTCCTTACAATCATCAACCAATTTTCATTTATTTTTGAATAGTTTTCATTTCATACAATAATATGTGATGATGTATATGGTTGATGCTAATTTTGGTTGTTAAAGATGTATAAATTTGTCTGCATCACTTCATCTCATAGAATAAACATTACCTTTTAGCCATGAATCCCTCTACCTTCACTACCAACTATCAGATGTTAATATATAAGGAGACCAATATGCTTTAGGTTAAATATTTTATCTATACATAACCTAATCACTAATTCCAAAACATATTATTGAACAATAGAAGATTATAATCAATGATAATTTTTAACATATCCCTTAAAATTTTGTATATCTTTTAGAAGAATACATCGAATGAAAATAAACAAGCCAATGTGCCCTTATCTCATACACTTAATTATCCTCAAGATGATGTATTATATAAAAAATAGTGGTAGGAAATTCATTTTTAGTTGAAAATTAAGGAGTTCATATTCATTCCTTAACACATATAACAAATTTGGATCACTAAGTTTTCTAAAAATTGATTTGAAAAAATAGCATAGCCTGAATATAGTCTTTATAGTATGTGTCGACAATATACCACGTAGTGTGACCAGTAAAAGTTGTTTCATCAATTAATGACTATTATAAGATATCATAATTTTTAATTTAAAATCCTTCTAGGAAACTAAATTCTTGGAATTTATTAATGTCCAATAGATACTTTAATACCTTTCATACACTAAAAAATCATTTCCACACTCTTTCTTTGTGTTTTAAAGTTGGAGGTAAATATGTTTATACTATTTTCATAATGGGAACTGACTCCAAATGTATTATCATGGATATCAAGTCAAATATTGCATGAAATACAACCTTTGTATTTCTTCATGTTTTTAATAGAGTTCATATCAGACTATCACATATGTTTATCTTGACCTGAAAATTGTCAATTTTATGTTTTATCTATTAAAATATCTAATACTGTAGTTCAAAAAAGATGGATATTTTATTCTTGATATTTTTTTGACGACCAGAACATCCTTCCTTCCAAATTTTAAGTATATATGTTTTACCCTATAGTAAAATTATTCAACTAAAAATGGTCTAGTTGGGATATTATATTCATTAAAACCATTAAAATAATTTTTCAATCTATGATAAGGATTATGAATTTCCAAAAATAATAAATTTCAAATGTACACGTTCTTTCTTCCAATATGTAATTGATAGTATAAAGTCTATTCTTCACAAATTAGACATTATTTATGTCCCTTAACACTATATCTACTTGACTTTCTATATGTAGGAAAGTCATCTATTGTGAACATTATCATTACACACAAAATAAAAATTTCATTCTTATAGGCATCAAAAACTAAAACACTAGCCTCCCATAATGTTTTAAAATTAAGATTAAATGGTTAAAGAAATACATAAATGTCATTTTCTGGATATTTTTGTTGAGAAATACTCAAGATAATATCATAAAAAAATTTATTCATACATATCTATGGGTGAAATTTATAAACTAACAACAAAATAGCCCTTAAACTATGCAATCTACTAACACTCCAATATGTATTCAGTCCATCTATCCATAGTCTTATTATGTGATTTCTAGCTTTAATTCCAAAATTTTGAAAATATTTTGAAAATATCATCCATTATAGTCAATCAATAGGGGGATGTACATTTCTATCATATATGTGCTCATATATAATTCATCTAAACCTTTTTCCATCAATATAACATGAAAATAGAAGCATCAAATGAGGTATTATTGGAAGGTATCAAATTACTTTAGTATGACGCTTTATGTCAGTACATGATGATGAATCAGAGTTGAATTGTTCTTCCATATTACATCAAAATGTCTCAAATTTAGTAAATTTTGATAAACAATCATTTTCCATCTGATAAAACAAACATTAATTGGGGAAATATTGTATCATTTTATACCTGAATCCCATTAGCCAAATTATATGGTTTTCAAAATAATTGGAATCTAAAAGAGCATCTATTAAAAGTTTATGAAATTCATATAAACTTTTATCACGACAACCATTTTTTCTTTCAAGTTAACTAATCTTAGAACAGATGATTACATAGAAGATTTATTACAATATGAGAATAGTGTTTTATCAAAATATATATACAATCATTCAATATTTTCTATTTTTATGGTTTAAATCACTATATCATCATTTAATTCCTCAATACAATCATTTGTCTCATGATGGATATTTCCATCAACATCAACTGTTTAATTTTATGTTATTTTACCAGTTTATATCGAGCTTGAATAATTATGGATAAAACTATATAAAATGAGATGATCACTGATTTCTCCAAAATTTGACTTTAAATTATTCAAACATTTCAGGAAAAGGAAAAAAATAAAATCATGGTTTTAAAGATTTCTTTAGAAAATTCCCAGAAATCATCAAATAATTTTTCATCTTCTTCAGTTGCTCTTCATAAATTTATCCTATTTTGGTTCATTAATTACCTATGACCATAATATAAATGATGAAAATATTAAAACATATAAACATTTTAAATTATAAATAAATATATATATATTTTAATCATGAAAAACATATATTAAAGTAATCAATTACTCATAACTATTTAATTACAAAAAAATCATCATAAAAATGACCAAAACATATTATTCAAATTTATAAATTTATGTGATTATTAATATATAAAATTTTATAATTTAAACATGAATGAATTTTTCAAAAATAATTTTTTTTAAAATTATATTAAAAATTAATGTAAAAAATAATTAATCAAAAGTCATTATATCGATAATACAAATCTATAAATGAAAAAAAATTGAAGAAAAAATGATTCCAATAAAAAAACATAAGGCTAAAAGTTTTATATATATAAACAACTCCATAAAAAATATTATAGTGAAAAAATTAATGTTTAATATTAATAAATTAACATTAATAAAAATTAACCAAAAAATTATAATTGGTAATAAAATTCATACAAACAAACAAATAAAATAATAAAATTTATTACTACAAGATAATTATATTATCTTCAAAAATAAAAAAATAATTTAAAAAATCTAGAGAACAATAATTTATAATATATCATGAATTCATATAAACTAATTCTAAGTCTGTGGAAATAGGTTGATGCTAGAATATTGAAGAAAAAATTTTCAGTAAAGAAGAAAAAAATCACGTAAAAACCATGAAGTATTGTATTTGACCAACCAGAACAGGGATTACATGAACATAATAATATGAAGGATCATAAAGCAAGGATGAAGGATAGAATATTGAAGATAAATAATGTGTAATGATAATTATAATTGACTAAAATAGAATATTGATCATTATTGGATGTCTTTATTGCTATCACAGGTCGAGAGGAAGAGACATTTGTATGAAAATAAATGAGGGTTTTAGGAAACGATAATTTTTTTAAAACACTATTGACATCCATTTTTAAAAAAATTGATATTAAATGTTTTTCCAAATATCAATAGAATTTTTTCATAAAATAATTCTTAATGTTTTGTTATATAACTATTAATAGCAATTTCTATGAAATAGGGATTAAAACCTCAATGTTGAAACCAGTATTTATTCTAGTGTTATGAAATTTCATAATCTCTAACTATAAATGTTTTAGTGAAATAATATTTATTATATTTGATAAAGACCACTATGAAACCATTATATCATTTAGGATGTAAATAAATTAATATATCTCTTGCCTAGAAATATTTTAGGTGACTAAAGGAAGAAAACTTTTCCTTTTACCCTTCACTGGCACCAACTCTTCATGTATCCCCATGCCAATCATGTCCAACAAAGCCATAATTTCACCCTTTTTTTCTAGGTTCATTTAGTAACATGCAAATGAAACTATAACATACATTTTTTCCCACATTCAAGGCATCAAGAATGTATCTAACATACAAACAATTGTACTGTGATAATTAAAATAAATTGATCTCGTTTTCTAAGAATCATATGTTTTTTAAGATATGTTTTACCAAATATGGTGGGAATATCTTTCAAATTCACAAGTAGTTGATCACCTATTAGTGGAGATTGTTTTTTACCTTATTATTAATTCATATCAGATGATTTCATCCAAGATCAGTTTTTATTCCATAAGGGTAAAAATCTATGATATCCTAGAAACACATTCTTCGATAAATGTTTCAACCAAACGGATTTTTTACATTATTAAAAAATGGGAAACCCTTTATTTAATTTAATTCTATATCCGAACAAATTTCCATAAGTAGAAATTCATTTTTCATCAAATAAACCATGGCTCTAAACATGAAATCACTATTTTTTTAAGAATTATAAAACCTAACACCCAAATCCCATATTAATTTTAAATCTATAATCAATGTATCCAAATAAACATAAATACTATTACATTGTTGTTTTGAATGAATAAAAGTGGATATAGCATAATGTATTTTCACATCATGTGTAACCACTGGGGAAAGTTATAATTTACCAAAATAACATGACATAAATATTGATTTCTAATTAATAAAGCTAAAAGATTAACTCCATTTGAAGATAGTGCAATACAATGTGTTCTTGAATCATTTCCAATTTTAGGATACTCATGATAAATTTTTTTATATTGAGGATATTAAATTGTGTGAAAATGGTTTCCATTTGATTTCATATATGTTCATTTCATTTTAATTGCCTTACAGTCTCTTCACATCAATATAGACAGTTAATCCATGGAATGATTTGAAGGTACAATAAAACTTTTAAAGGACATGATTCAACTTTATTGAATTAATATTCACCAAACTTTTGGAATCTATTAAGAGATTCATTATCCTTGAAAATTATTATATAGTCATTTAGAAAAACATGTATTCTTTTATAGATCATTTCCAATGAATGAAGATTTTTTTAGAATCTTATTTTCAGGAAGGATGTGCATTATCTTCTAATGTAATATCACTTAAGAGATAAAGTAGTTTGGTAAGTCTAGGGTCACTCCATCTATTTCAATCTTTTACATTTTATAGAATTAGTATGGCTGACAATATTTTTTATTTAGTACAACTAACATACAATGGGATTAGTGAAAAATGATAAATCTTATAAAACAATTTTTGACAATCATGACATTTATATTCAACTATCATTGTCATTTTCTCAATAAGATATTCATTTATATTCTCACTTGTTATCATATCCTCAGTATGGTCTACATCATTTTTCACCCATATAATCTTATCATATGATTAAAAAAATTTCGTTTTATCCTAATCACTAGATACATACATTTCTTCCTCGTACTTAGTCCAAAATTTTAATCATATGTCTATTCCATCATAGATCAAGTGTTCTTTTATGTACTCTAGAATAATTAGACCTAGATAATAATAAATGTAAACATGAAAAATAATTTGAGAATAGTCATGTGCATAATATTTTTCAAACATGATAAATTATTTTCCCATATCCTCATAATATTTTTTCACACAGTTGGCATCAATCCATTTTTAATTAATGTCCATCCCATTTGATTAATTAATGTTAATATTTAACAAAATAAAAAAATACACATAAAATATGATCTCATAAATCTAAAAATTATTCATTATATATACACACATAAAGTCATCATATTTGATATAAATTTTCATTACATCAGAAATGAGTTAGAATATAGAAGGACCACTAATTATATAAATTTAAAATATTATGACATAGATTTTTTATTATAAGAATCTTCATATCATAAATCATTATTTTTTTAAATTGATTCATACAAGGAGATAATTCACTCCCTATCACAATGAATTCTCATAAGAAACAAATTGAATTATACATCCTGATAAGCATAAAAGAGTAAATAATAATTTTTGACTATCAAAACATATATAAACAATTAATTCTTTTTCAAAATTATTACATAGTGTTGAAAACTAATTAATCACAATGTTTATGGATTTTACATTTCTAAATTTATCAATGATATCATATTATAATTATTCAGTTGGTAACAATCAAAATAACTATTAAAATATTCCATGAGATTTTAAAAATAGATAAGAAAGGATGAACCGTCGTGTTTGTTGTTTCTAAAAAAATAATTCTATAAGAACCATTTTCATGGATATGATTACCTTGATTGATTGAATAATCATGTATATAGGGAAAAAGAAAATAATCTATACAAATCAAATTTAAAATTTTAATTTTTGAATACATAATAAAAGTGATTCATATTGTTTTAATTTACTTTATTCAAATTTCAATGATGTTTTAGTAAAATATAAGGCATACTTAGGATAGTTAACTAGTGTACTGTAGTAAATAACCCATTTATCATTATTATATATTTTTGGATCACTCCACTATCACGTCCTATAATTACAACCATTAATAAATTATTTACTCAACATATTGATAAGATAATACAAAATATATATGATTTTTCTCCTTTTAATAACAATGACAATTCAATTAATCTTATTAAGGGTGATGTGTTATTTGAATTATGATTCTACATGGTTTTTTGGCTGATCTCAAATAATAAATATGTTTTATGTTTTATGTCATTTAATTATAAAATATTCAAATTATTTTCTAATTTATAAATATTTAATTTTATAGTTATTTATATTGTAAATTGAAATTTCCCCCTCAACCATAGTTAATTACTATGTTTTATAACCTTTTTTATCGCAATTATTTTAAGGATATCTTAACATTATATTTTGTAAATTACTGTCACAATGGAGAATCAAACATCCATTCACTTTTTTATAAATGGTTTTCCTAAAAATATTACTTAAAATGTATACATATATAACTCACCTATTCTATCCTATTCTGTTCATCAACATCAAAAAATAATAAATAATAATATTTTCCTCTAAATAATTATTTTAAAATCATATTATAAATAAAATATTCAAAAATATTATTTAAAAAAAATTATTCAGAACATTAATTTCATAAATTAAAAATCCATAAAAATGAATAACAGTGAGTAAAATTGAATGAATAAAAAATATTAATGGTATAAGTAAATAATTAATAGAAATTAATAATAATAACTATTTACAATAAAAAATATTTAAAAATTCATATTAATAACTTTATTATAAATATTTTGAACATTTTAAAATTTTAAAAATTAAAAATATGAATATTTAATAAATACTAGAGAATGAATCAATGTTAAAAATTAAGATATGCATTTAAATAAATTAAAAAAACTTTAAAAAGAAATAATTCATAACATTAATTACCTAAATTACAATCACATAAAAATGAATAAAAATAATTTAATAAAACATATTAATTATATAAGTTACAAAATTACTAAAACAGATTAATATTAACTATTTAAATTGCTGAATTATAAAAAAATTGCATATAAATAAATTAGATATATATATATTTTTCAATTAACTGAAAATACCTTTTATTAAAAATATTTAACAAACCAAAATAGATTAGGGGAGAAAATTAAAAAAAAGGCCAAAAAGAGAAAAATAGCCGAAGTTTCTAATAACAAAAAACATATTTAGAACCTAGGAAAACATGTGTATCATTAATATTGGGACCTTCTACCCCTTCCATGAGAATCACTCTCAAGTGATGAAGACTACACTTCCAAGACTCTCTTTATCTTTTCTATAGATCATGAACGGAATAGGCATCAATCATACTAGATTCATCCCCTCTATCTATAGAATCTTCAAAAGTAATACCTTGATAACCAAATGATCTAATACATTCAATTTTAGTGACCTCCCCAAATGACCCATCATTTCTACAATCCATGTAAACTTTATCATTCGGTTTCTTGACCTAATCAAAATCATCAACCTATTATGTAAAATAATTAATATCGAAAGCTTTTTGAGACAGTTGCTTAGCCACATTAGTGAACTCTTCCTTAATGATAATCACATCATCTTACTATAAATAAGTATCCAAAATAGCGTCTTGATGATCATGGAAAACATCAGCCTTATAAGAACCATGTAAATTCATAGGATAATAGATATCCACATTAGAAACACCCAAAATATAATCCCTATGATTATTCAGAATGGATGACTCCAAAGCCATCAGTATTTCATTATTATCATTAGTATAACCTTTAATAGAAGTTACTAGGAAACCATAATGAGAATACTTACTGTTGGTTTCAATTTGATCAATCACAATATGTGACCCTCCCTTTGTATTCCAGGTGTACAATGTCAATATGATGTTTACCACCATAAAAAATACAAATTCCTTCACACAAACACCATCATTGGGAACATCTGGCATTTTCAAAAGAGAAGGAACCTACTGGACATCCAAAACCATAGAGGGACAATAAATAACCACATGACTAGTAACATACATCTTATAAGAACCCAATATAGAATAATTCTAAATAGACACATTGGATGACTAAAAAATAAAAATCTCAACGCACAATTTTTTGGTAGAATATATATCAACACTGTGAAATTTTTAAATTGTCCCAACTAGAGTGGGAAGACCAATAGTATCATCATGATCCTTATACATAGAATCCAAATGCCTAGGCTATTTTGAGTCTTTTTTTATTTCCCAGAATATACTTATCATTAGTTAATGGTTTTAGAGGATCATTGATGGCATTCTACAGCATTCATATCACCAAGATTCACACTTGCAACTTATATATAACTAGATAATGGAATCATAAACTTACAGTTATCAATAAAATGAACAAATATTTTACAATTCTGACATTTCAACCCCTTTGTGCAATTATCAATAGTATGTACAACTTTACAACAATTATGAAATAATATTAAAATTTAATAAATAAAAATGTATAAAAATTTAATTTATTGCAATAGTATTTAAAAAATGAATAAATATGATTAATTACTTGAATTAATATCACATAAATATTAAGAATAATGGATAAATAATATAAATTAAAGAAATAATATAAATAAAAAAATTACTAAAAATGATTTATATTAATTGTTAAAAATATAATAATATTAAAAAAAACATTAAAATTAATTAATTATATAAATTCCAAACATTATAAAAACATTATAACTTCTTAAATGAAATTAAAAAATTATTAATAAAATAAATTATTAATGTAACACCCCAATCATCAATGGTACACTTCTCTTTTAATAATGCAATAGCTTGTGTTGTACACAACGCTGAGATTCTAACACATCGTGACCAATCAAACAAGCTGTTATGAATAGTAATACCCAATTTTTGAAATTTTATAAATTTTATCTTCTAAAATGGACTTCATTATTGGATTTAGAATATCATAATAATCATAGGGTGATTTTTTGGTATTTTTCTGAAAACATTCAATTTTTGATGAATAGTGAAAAACACTAAGTTATTGTTTAAAACTGACTTTTTATTTAAATTATTATTTATTTTATTTAAATTTATTTTAATACAAAATAGATAAATAATACTTATATAAGTTCAATGTAATTCATTGGAGTTAGTTTCTAATAATTTTAGATATATAAAAATTTTGTTGAACTTTTTACCATCTTTTACCCACCTCCTAGGAGCAGTTGAAATTTACATAAAACATAATTATACCGCTTCTGTGAGTTGAATTTCAAAAATTCGAGACACAGGGTTGATATCAGTAAGTAAAATTTGGTTCAATAAGATGAAAATAATTTTTTTTGAAAAGTAACTTTTTACTTTTATTTACCACGGTTAAAAGTAAATAGAGTAATTAAGGGTAAAAATTATATTATTATTACCCTAACACATGTCCTAATTACATTGGATATGTATAATTCGACCAAAAACAACCTTAGGAATAAAATATGAACTTCTTTGGTCCACATGGATTAGATTAGGACATTTATTATTATTTAATTCAAAGAAGAGTTAAAATAGGTAAAATGAAGGTTTAATAACTAAAAAAATTTAATATAGGGTTAAACATAAGATAAATTGGACTATAAATATTCATTAGAAAAATAAATATATTTCCTACATAAGGGTATTTGATTTATATTTTTTAGACATTAAATAATATAATTTATTTATGACACAATGATAATGTAGTAATTACCAAATTGATGAAAGATAAAAATAATTGACAATAAAAATATCAGAATAAATGTAGTTTGAGACTTTTTATGAATTAAACTAATTTTATAGGTTATTATGACATATTAGGGTTGATTAAATTAATTTTTTCAAAGTAATAATTCTATTTTGAGTTTAGAAAAAACAAAATTCCAAATAGTGTCAAAATTGACATAAAAGAGTTTTTTAAACAAATATTATATTATTAATTGATATTCTATTCTTATAAATCTATAGATCATCCAAAATACTTATATAATTATTTATTTATCATCAATGAACCACTTGGGTTCTCTTGGATGAATATAGTATGTTTATTAACAATATAATATAAAAATACAAAGAGACATGGTAAATTTCAAACTATTTAACTAAGAGTTAAATCTAAAAGATAAGGTTAATATAGTGACACAAACATATCTAAAACCTATTGGTTGAGTTTTTTTCTATCCTTACCCACCTTATACTTTAATGAATTTATTTTGGAGCCATTAGTGACCGAAAGTGAATTTATTATATAATAATATTTCTAGCTTTTCCTAAGGATCCCCTCACCCCACTTATGAAAGAGCACTCACACTTCTCTTTAATTAAAACCTTCAAAGCCACTTGGCTCATCCAACCTCAGCCAAAATACGCTCGCAACTATCCTCCCTTCATCCTAGTGGCCTTACTTTAGTCAAAAAGCCAACCTAAGGAGCCCTTTTGATCAAATAAAAAGAAAGAACCTGAAGAAGCGGTAAATATTTCATCACCTCTTTCAAGTTCCTTTCTTCTTCGACATCCTATTTCATTGTTGTTTCCATTCTTAAATAATAACTCAAGTATATTCAATATACTATGATTTTATTATAAATATTTTACAACCATATTCATTATTCTATCCATCCTTTGAATGACATGTCACTATATGTGCGTATGTACGACATACCGTCTCCACATAATGGTATAACTGTTATTCAATACATTATTTTTTTGATGGGTATAATAATGATGTGTAATTGATCTAAATAATAAATATAATATGATAATTATTCTGTATATATGATATACCATCCAATTATATATTATTTTATAGAAAAAGAATGATATTTTTGCTCATGCATACGTACTGATTACCGTCTCCACGAACGCAATGAGATTCATTCCCAATTGTATCCATTCAAGACTAATTTTCATTTTATGATTAAAAATAAAAATGGAATACATGATATCATTATGAATTTAAATAAGATACATTATATCCATAACAAACATTACTTACATAACAAATCATATAAAGGAAAACGAATCAGTTAACACCCGAAAAGACGATAATACTAAGATATTATTAACAAAGAAATGTTAAAATATCATATATGATATCATATTAATGTATATGAGTCTTTTCTAATTAATTAAAAATTATATCACCATTATATATGAGTTTAATATACCCTCGACCAAGGTAAAGTACAATGTAAGGGTTAATTTTACAATCTCTTTATTATCTGAGGTTGTTTTTACGTAAGTGTCTACTGGGACATCTTTATCATCCACATAAAATTTTCATAAAAATATATTTCAAAACATTTTTACTATTTACTATAAAATGGGTTAATTGACTTTAAACCCTGATTTTTACTTATATGTACTGAATGGAATCTTTCCGTCATTTTTCAAAAAGGGGGCTTTTTTACCTTTTCGACAAATTTTAGGTTAGAATGTTTTTTTAACTTATACGGCGGGTGCAGATATTTTCTGCCATTATAACATCATTGAAACTTCCCTTAAATGTTTATAATAATATTTTTAAATATAGTTCTTTTTATTTATAGTTACATTACTTTGAAATGATTTCAAAATAGAAAGAGATATTTCTCTAAAATGGTTTTGATTTCATCTATATCAACATCCATTGATGGATTTTTAGTTTGTTTGAAGTTGATTTATTATGACACAAAACATCCATATTGTATTGAAGGTTTTTTGATATTCTTGAATGTGGATGTGTTATTTCATTCCATTCATGGTTTATGTATTAAGTATTGACATTTTGTATGCTAGTTTTAATACAAATGTTTGTGTTATGATTAAACCTTTTCATATGATGAATGCATTGGACTTAGTATGTGATGGGTGGAGCCCGATATAGCTCCTCGATGAATCAGTAGGTCTAATGAGTCAAACTAGTGTCTTGGAATAGGGCCTTGAAAAAAATATTATTTGTATTCTTTGCACAAATCCTTGACTATGTGGTTATGAAATTCTAGCATTATGCATTCCATCATTATGAAACTAGCTATTGATATCGTATGTGATTATTAGACTAGTATAATATCCATGTCAGTAAGTAAATAGAATTATTGTGATTTATATTTTCCATATTATGATGATGTTTATGTTGAAAAGGATTTTATTTTAGTTTTATACATTGTCTTAAATGTTTATGCTTGTTTTTTGAAAGCTTCCGCTATATTGTTATCCTTACTGAGCATCTAAGCTCACCGCTTTAAATTTTTTTCTTTTTCTTAGGATGCGAAAAAGTATATTATGACTGTCCTCTAGGGATAGTTGATGGGATCTCAATATTGTCTATGGGAACAATGTTGTTGTAGTTTTCCATTTTATGATGTTATGTAAACCTTATGAATTTATCTAGTACTTCCAAGGCTACTAAACTAATTGGTCTTTCGAGAGTGGATCTTTTGTGATCCTACCAATGATACATAATAATGCACCGACTCTGGGCTTCTAGTGTCAGGGTGTTATTGTTGGTATTAGAGTAATATTAGTACAACCTTATAAACTAGATTTAGATGAACTTTGATTAGAGATCATAGACCTAAGATATACTTTGAATTATAGTATAGAACAACTTCCTAGAATTTTGGTATTATAGATATTTTGTGAATTTTCCATTAAATAAATCAATGTCTGGATATGAGCAGGTAGAGGTGGATCTAGCATAGATGTACCTTGGGGTAAAACCCGAAAACACCGCTTTGAGCTAGACTTGAATAAAAACTGGTGCACGTCAACAGGCCTTGCTGCACTCTTGGTTACGACACTCCCGAGGGATATGTTTAGGATAATTCTTATTTTCATTAAAAACCATTATGAAGGTTTTATGAGTATATACTTCCTCAAAGAAAACATTTTTTATGATTATGGATTATATCCATAAACTGTTCATTTTCTGTTAAGTGTTTTACATGTTTTGAATTATGTATTTTGATTCATAAACTAATCTAGTTTAAGCCATTGTATAGAAATTGTGCGTACTGGATGGAATGTAAACTGTATCAATGCACGCACTCCATGTAGTGATTTCCTTCCTACTCAAGATAATAATAGGGGAGTGGGTGATACAACTGATGATGATCATCTTATCACCATACTGGGACAACTCACTCAGGTTATGAATAATAACCTTACCCATATTGAGCACCATGATCCACAGCGTGAAGATTCAATGTCAGATCGATTCATGAGGAAACAACCACCGACTTTCAATGGGAGTAAAAATCCATTAGTAGCTGAGAAATGGACAAATTCCTTTAATAAAATATTTCATGCCTTGGGGAATAGTAAAAGGGAAAACGTTTTCATTGGAGTTTACCACCTCACTAGAGATGTTGATCAATGGTGGTCATTGATTCAAAACACAAAGTTAGATGATGAAGTATCAAATATATAATGGAGGGATTTTAAAGAGATTTTCTGAGAAAAATACTTTCCTCGTGACCATCGAGCAGATATGGAAAGTCAATTTCTCGGTCTGAGGAAAAAGGTGGATGAGAATGTCTCAATGTATGAGGCTAACATTACAGGTTAGTGAGGCATGCTATAGATTGTATACATACTCCAAGAAGTAATATTGATCATTTCTTTGATGGGATAAAACCATTTCTTCGTTGAACATTAGTCTCACAATCCTTCTCATAATATTAAGATATTTTATCATGTGCTATCAAGACATAAAAATAATTCTCTATGTCTTATGACTTTAAAGAAAAGCAAGACAAGAATAGATCTACCAAACACTCTATAAATAGAAATAATAGGAAGAAGGGAAATGTTGAATATCCATCATGTAGTAAATGTGGGAAGAAACACCATGGTACTTGCCTGAAGGGAATGACAGTCTGTTACAGGTGTGGTGAAAAAGACCACCAAGCTCACGATTGAAGGGGAGGAAAGTGGTTTTTGATGATGAATGCTACTATTATAGAGGTAGGGGGATTTATGAAAATGAATTTCCTAAGTGTCTGGGCAACATACCTCAAGAAAGGCCAAGGGATCAAGGCCAAGCTTATGCTATCACTACTACTGAGGATGACGCTTCAAAAGTCGTGGTGGCAGGTAATTTAATTGTTTCCATGAGTTTAAAAATGATTTATTTGATTCTGGATCATCTAATGGTTTCATATCTTCCCAATTTTCTATGAATATTAGATATTATCACTTTGATTTAACAAGGGCGTTGTCAGTAAAAACTCCTAAGGGATGTATCATTGCAACAAAGTTTTGTGAATTAGTCCCCATTAAGGCATATAAATGTTCGTTATCTACTGATCTCATTGTCATACTCATGATTTAATTTGATATAATCCTTTGCATGGGTTGGAGATTGGACCATGATGCAAAGATTTATTTTAAGAAGAAGGATGATACCATTTTTGATGACGATGATAAAGAACACCTTATCTTTAGAGCAGAATCGTCACCACATAATTATTGTCTAGATCCACCTCCAGTAGCTCAAATAAATTCAATTATTGGGGAGTAAGAGAATTAACTAAATATGGTTTAGGAAAAGAATGTTCAGATAGAGTATGTACCTATTGTGAAAGAATATGTTGATATTTTTCCAGAAGATTTACCTCGACATCCTCCAGAACAAGAAATTAAGTTTTCCATTAATTTAATTCCTGGATCAAGGCCTATATTGAATATCCCTTATAGAATGGGCATTGTGGAATTAGTGGAACTAAAGAAACAACTAGACTAATTGAGTAATAAGGGATTTATTCACCCCTAGTGTTTCTCCATGTGGATCCCCTATCCTTTTTGTTAATAAGAAAGATGGATACATGAGGTTGTGCATTGAATACAGGGAGATCAATGCTATAAAAATAATGAAAAAGTATACCTTACCTCGCATTTAGGATTTATTCTACCAACTTCATGGAGCTAAATACTTTTCAAAGATTGACCTTCGATCTGGATATCATCATTTGTGTGTGAAGAAGGATGAAATTCTGAAAACTGCATTTCAAACCCGGTACAGGCATTACGAGTTTACAGTAATGTATTTTGGATGGACTAATGCACCCTATGTCTTCATGGATATAATGAATAGGTTTAAAATGAATACCTTCATGACTTTTTAGTTTTATTTATTGATTATATCTTGTTATACTCCAAAATCTACTAAGATCATGAAAATCACTTGTGCATTATTATGAGGACTCTTAGAAGACATGAATTATATTGGAAGTTTAGCAAGTGTAAATTATGGCTTCACTAAATTTTTTTCTTGTCCCTATTGTCTCCTCGGATGGAATCTCTTTTGATCCTTCTATGACCAAGGCAATTCATGAATTTCTATCACTAATGAGTATAACTGAGGTACGTAGTTTTATTGGTGTAGCATGTTATTATCAGTGTTTCATCCAGAATTTTTCCTGATTGGATAACCCATTAACCAAGCTCACACGTAAAGGCGTTAAATTTGTTTGGATAAAAGAGTGTGAAGAATGTTTTTAAGAACTGAAGAGAATATTATTCAATGCTCCTATCATGACTCTATCATCGGGGAATGATGGGTTTGTTATTTATAGTGATTCATCAAAGAAAGAACTTGGTTGTGTCCATTTACAGAATGATAGAGTTATTGCCTATGCATCACGACAGCTGAAAATTCATGAGAAAAACTATCTTACTCATGATCTTGAGTTTCCAGCTATAATCTTTTCTTTGAATATTTGGAGACACAAACTCTATGGTAAAAAATATGAGATTTATACTGATCACAAGAGTTTGAAGTATATTTTCTCTCATAAGGAACTCTACATGAGGCAAAGGAGATGTCTTGAACTACTCAAGGATTATGATTTCATGATACACTACCACCCATGCAAGGAAAATAAGGTGGAAGGTGCTTTGAGAAGAAAAGATCACGGAGTTTTTAACAGTATAAGAGTTGAAAAGGATCCTGTATAAATGGATGTAGTAATGATGGATATGGGAATAACCATGGAAGGTGAAACATCAACATATTTTCAAATGGTTACCAAATAATCTTTACTATAACGTCTAAAGATTTCTCAGACCGACGATGAAGAGTTTCAAAAAAAGATTAAAGCTATGAATGATGGGATATTGAGTGACATTATATATGAAGTTGGAATTTTGAATTTTGGGAAGAGGATTCGTATTCCCGATATACCAGATCTAAAAATGGAATTGATGGATGATGCTCATAGTTCCAATTTATCTATACACCATTGTAGCACTAATATGAATAGATATTTGAAGGAACATTTTTTTGGGGACAACATGAAGAGGGATATTTTTTACTTTGTGTCCAGATGAATTGTTTGTCAATAAGTGAAAGCTTGAAGGAAACATCCTGGAGGAGTCTTGAAACCTCTTCACATACCTGAGCGGAAATGGGATAATATTATGATGGACTTTTTATGGGACTACCAAAGACTCCTATAAGGAACGATGAAATATGGGTCACTGTTGATCATTTTACCAAGTCATCATATTTTCTTGCTATAATAGAAGATTTACAACTTGAATGTCTAACATGACTATATATTAATGAAGTTTTGAATCTTCATGGAGTACCCCTATCGATTATTTATGATCGTGATACCCATTTTACATCAAGATTATAGAAAATTCATTAGAAATCCATGGATACTAAACTTCATTTGATCACTGCATACCATCCCCCAAACTGATGGACAATCAGAATGAACTATTCAAACCTTTGAAGACTTGTTGAGATCATGATCACTTGACTTTCAAGGTATGTGGGATCAATATTTATCTCTGGTAGAATTTTCCAATAACAATAGCTTCCATTGAAGTATTCAGATGGCACAATATCAAGCATTATACAGAAAGAGTTTTCTCACACCAACCTATTGGGATGATGTTGGTGAAAGAAAACTTGTAGGCCTAGAACTGGTGGAGGAAATGATGGAAAAGGTGAAGGAAATCCAAAACCACATCAAAGCAGCTCAAATTAGGCAGAAGAAATATTTTGATAACTGAAGGAAGGATTTGGAATTTCATGTAAGAGATCATGTTTTCTTGAAGGTATCTCCATGGATGTGTGAAATATGTTTCCATAAAAAAGGAAAATTGAGTCTCAGGTACATCAGACCTTTCGAAATTCTAGAAAGAATTGGGGTTGTAGCTTACTGTTTGGAAATTCCACCTTGTCTCCCCAATGTTCATGATGTATTCCACATATCACTGTTGAGAAAATACATTCCTGACCCAATGCATGTACTCACCTATGAGGAATTAGATCTGGAACCTGATCTGTCTTATTCTGAAGAGCCTATCAAGGTTCTTGATACAAGATAACAAGTGATGAGAAACTGAACGACTCATCTAGTAAAATTTCAATGGAGAAACCATAATATGGTAGAGGCAATGTGGGAACCTAAGGAACATATGATCAAAAACCACCTGAGTCTTTTTACACAGTAATACTCTAGAAATTTTGAGGACGAAAGTATTTGATGGATGGGAGATTGTAACACCCCAAGCATCCATGATACGCTTCTCGTTGAATAATGTAATAGCTTGTGTTGTACGCAAATTTCAGATTCTAACACCTCACGACTAATCAAACTAACCATTATGTATATTAATACCCACATTTTGAAATTATATAAATTTTATATTTTAAAATGGAATTAATTTTTGGATTCTGAATATCGAAATTAGCTGAGGGTGAATTTTCGTTATTTTTATGAATACATTTAATTTTTGATGAATAGTGAAAAACCCTAAGTTATTGTTTAAAACAGAAAATTTATTTAAAAAGTAATTTATTTTATTTAAATATATTTTAGGTCAATATAGATACATAATACCAATATATCTTCAATGTAATTAATTAGAGACAGTTTATAATAATTTTAGATATATAAAAATTTTATTGAACTTTTTACCGTCTTTTACCCACCTTCTTGGATCATTAGAAAGTTTATATTAAACATAATTTGACCGCTTCTGTGAGTTGAAAATAATTTCTGGGGAATAGAAACGTTTTACTTTTATTTTCAACAATTAAAAGTAAATAGAGTAATTAAGGGTAAAAATGATATAATTATTACCCTAACACATGTCCCAATTCTACGGGATAAGTATAATTAGAAAAAAAACAACCTTAATACTAAAATATGAACCTCTTTGGTCCAATTGGATTAGATTAGGACATTTAATATTATTTAATTCAAATAAGAGTAAATAGAGTTAAAATCAAAGCCTGATAAGTAAAACATTTAAATATAGGGATAATCATAAGTTAAATTGGACTATACATATTCATTAGACGGATAAATAGATTTCCTCCATAATGGTATTTTATTTATATTTTTTAGACATTATATAAATTAATTTATTTATGACACAATGATAATCCATTAATTACCTAATTAATGAAAGATAAATATAATTGACATTTTAAATATCCAAATAAATGTAATTTTAGACTTTTTCTGAATTACAATGATTTTATAGGATAATATGACATTATAGGGTTGATTAATTGAAGTTTTATAGAGGTAATAATTCTATTATGAATTTAGAAAAAACAAAATACCAAATAGTTTCAAAATTGACATAATAATGTTTTTAAAACAAATATTATATTATTAATTTATTTACTATTCCTAAATATCTATTGTTAGGAAAAAAGACTTATATAATGATATGTGTATCATTAATTAACCACTTGGGATTCTCTTTAATTAATATAGAATCTTTATCAACCATAAAATATAAAAATACAAAGAGACATGGTAATTGTCAAACTATTTAACTAAGTGTTAAATCTAAAAGATATGGTTAATATAGTGACCCAAACCTATCTAAAACCTATTGGTTGTGTGTTTTTAGACCCATCCCAACCTTATCCTATAAATAATTAATTTCTTAAACATTATAAAACGAAATTTATTTTATTATAAAATAATATTTCTAGCTTTTCCTAAGGATCCCCTCACACCTCTTATAAAAGGGAACTCACCATTATCTCTAATTCAAAACATAAAATTCATTTCGATCACCCAAAACCTGACCAAATACCCTCTAAAATATCCTCACTTCATCATATAGGCCTTACGTTAGTCATAATGACAACCTAAGTATTCCTTATGTTCAAATCAAAAGGAAGAACCCGAAGAAGAGGTAAATATTTCATCACCTTTTTCAAATTCCTTTCTGCTTCCACTTCCGCTTTTTTTGTTGTTTCCATTAAAAAATAATAACTCCAGTATCTTATATATACTATGATGTTATTATAAATATGGTAAAAACATGTTCTTTATTCTATCTGCCCTATGAATGACATGTCACTATACGTACGTACGTACGGCTTACCGTCTCCACGTCGTGGTGTAATTGTTATTCAATACATTATTATTTGGATGGGTATAATAATGAAGTGTAATTGATGTAAATAATGAATATAACATGATAATGATTCTGTTTATATGATATAACATTCAATTATAAATTATTCTAATATTAAAAGAATAATATTGTCACTTGTGCGTACGTACGGATTACCGTCTCGACAAACGCGATGAGATTCATTCCCCATCGTATCCATTCAGGACTAACGTTCATTTTATGATTAAAAATAAGTTTTAAAGACTAAATATCATTCTTAATATGAATAAGATATATCCAATCCATAAAAAACATTACATACATAACAAAGCATATAAAGGAAAATGAATCAGTTAACACCTGTAACGACGATAATACTAAGATATTATTAACAAAGAAATGTTAAAAAATAATATATTATATCATATTAATGTATATGATTTATGTATAATTTAATAACAATTATTTCACCATTATAAAGGAGTATAAAATACCCTCGACCAAGGAAAAGTACAAGGTAAGGGTTAATTTCACAATCTCTTTATTATCCGTGGTTGTTTTTACGTAAGTATCTACTCGGACCTCTTTATCATCCATATCCATGTTTCTTAACAATGTAATTCAAAACATTTTTACTATTTAATAGAAAATGGGGTAAATTAATTTATACCCTTATTTGACCTTATATGTTTTGAATGGATTCTTTTTGTCTTTTTCTAAACAAGGTACTTTTTGACCTTTTTGACAAATTTAAGGCCAGAATGTTTTTTAACATATATGGTGGGTGCGGTTATTTTCCACTATTATAACATCTTCGAAGATTCCCTTACAAGAATAAAAGAATATTTTCATATATAAATTTTTCCTTTTATAATTACATGACATTTAAATGATTTCAAAATAGAAATAGATATTTCTCTAAAAAGGTTTTGATTTCATCTATGTCAAAATCCTTTGATGGATTTTATGTTTGTTTGAAGTTGATTTATTGTGATAAAAAACATCAATATTGTATTGAAGGTTTTGTGGTATTTTTTACTGTGGATGTGTTATTACATAACATTCATGGTTTATGGATAATGTATTGACATTTCATATGCCAGTTTTAATACAAATTTTTATGTTTTTTTAATCCTTTTCATATGAGGAATGAATTGGACTTAGTATGTGACGGGTGGAGCCTGCTATAGCTCCTCGATGCATTAGTAGGTCTCATGAGACAAACTAGTGTCTTGGAAAAAGGCCATGAAAAAACTAATTTGTAGTCTTGGCACAAGGCCTTGACTATATTGTTATGAATGTCTGGAATTATGCATTCCATCATTATGAAAGTGGCTATTGATATTGCATGTGATTATTCGACTAGTATAATATCTATGTGAGTAAGTAAATAGAATTATTTTGATTTATATTTTCCATATTATAATGAATTTTATATTGAAAAGGATTTTGTTTAATTTTTATACATATCCTTAAATGTTTATGCTTATTTATGAAAGCTTCCACTATATTGTTATCCTTAATGAGCATATGAGCTCACCCCTTTCTATGTTTTATTTTTCCCAGGATGCGAAGAATTATATTATGACTGAACTGCAGGGACAGTCTATAAAATCTCAGGGTTGTCTTTGAAAAAAATATTGTTGTAGTTTTCCATTTTATGATGTAATGTAAACCTTATTAATGTATCTAGTACTTCCAAGGCTACTAAACTAATCGTTCTTCTGAGACTTGATCTTTTGTGATCATGTCAATGATACATAATAATGCACCGACTCTGGGCTTCAAGGTTTGTGGCGTTACAATATGTTTATTCAAAATTTTAAATCATATTAAATAAATATCTATAAATAAATATTAAATAATGAATAAATTTATAAAATATTAAAAATTAATAAGTATTTAGAAAATGAATATATATTATTAAAGGATAGAATATTACATGTGACATTATGTTACTATTTTTTGGTATTTTTCAATTCCTCTCTTTAATCATGCTTGGGTTTGGTTTTGTTTTTGGCTTCTTTGGGTTAAATTATAACAATTTTGGTTTGTTTTTTGGCTAGTGCATGGTTGACACTTGGTTTTCACAAACTATTTACCCTAGTAGAGAAAACCAAGTAACAAAATATAGTGGTATTTTTCAATTTTCATACATGGTTTAAAAACCATGTGGCCCTTTTAAAATATGTGGATGGATTTCGCACGGTATTTCTAATCCGTGCACCTATGCCCAGGAAATCCTACGAATGAGTTGTTAATTGATTTGAATTTTAAATAAAAATTCCCAAAACCCTCTTTTAGGTCGCCAAAAACCTATTATAACCCAATATCATTTTATCTCATTCTTGGAGCTCCCAAGATGATTTTCTTCCCCAAAAAACCCTCTTTAAAGAGATTTAAAGATAGAGGAACACCCTTCAATCTTCTCTCGGTTAGTTTCCTTATCCTGGTCTACATCTTCTACAATCTCTCATCTCATCTCTATATTTTTAATGGATCATCATGTTGATTTTTGGATCTAATACTCTCTATTATGTATTATAAACCTGGGTTTCATTATTTTTTTCCAAGATTATGTGATGATCGTTCATTGTGGACAAATCCTTACTAGGGTTTAGTGAATCGAGATCCGTTGTTTCTCAGGTAGTTGGTTCTATTACGATGCTCCATTTCTATTTCCCCTAAATTTAGTTTTTAAATTTAAATTCTATTAATTTAATCAAATTTCTTGATTTGAAATAAATTTATTTCAATTGTTTTTTTTAAAAAAATGGGTTTTGGTGTGATATTTTAAAACCACCGATTACATTGAATTTAGGTGTGTTTACGAAAATTTGTGGAATTAAAATTTTTTAAATTTAAATTTACATTTTATAGAAATTTTTTTAATTAAATTATTCAACTTAATTGTTGTAAAAATGGATTTGATGGAAAATTATGAGAAACTCCAATTTGATTTATTTGGTGTTTTTTTGTGAAATTGGTGGAATATTGTGGAAAAATAAATTATTGAATATAATTTGTGAAATTTAATTCTGAAATTGAATTATGATTTGATTTAAAATTCTGTTATTGTGAAAATGACTTTAAATTTGTTATGATACAAACCGTATGGGTATATCTTATAAAACCATGTATTTTATTAAAAATTCATTTTATTGTTTCTAATGAGAAATTAGAATGTTTGAAATGGAGAGTGGGGTTAATCATATTTTATGGTTGCATGAAATAAATTTCCCATAATTTTTCTACACTTGATTAAATTCAAGCCTTATGTTGCTTGAGATTTATATGGATGTAACTTTACTCTTTGCAATGTTCAAAAACATAATAGGAACATCGCATTCCTTAGGAAATGGTGATGTGTCATCTTTGGCCTAAGTTCAAAGGGATTTATGTACATATTTTTGTGTCACCTAGAGTGGGGAGTCCCTATAGACTGGAACTATCCTACCCTCTTAAAAATATAGTCATTTAAATAACTTTTTTGTATTTCAAATGAATATATGTCGTTGTTATAAACTGTTTAATATGACTTATGATTTATATAAACCGTTTCAAATAAAAAAAAATTATTTGATAAATTTTATTAAAGTTCCATCTTATTATAAATTATCCAGCCACTAAAATATAAATCCTTTGCATAAAGTATTTCTATATTTTGAAATATATTTCATGAAGTATTTCAATTATGCTTATTAAAATGAAAAATATATTTTTTTAAATTGAAATATCTCTTTGGTTGATTTAATATTTGAATATTTTATGGAATCCATGGTGACACCCTACTATAATTTTTACCTCACCCCATACTTTTCCCTTAGGGTGTTTGTATATTATATCCTTCCCAATTTTATTTGGGGTAAATAACCACATGAATGTGGTTCTAGGTGTTTACTCATGGACTAGTATAGTTGTTTCCTTTAGTAATTGGATTGTTTATCTTTCTGGTTTTACCGGTAATTTTCTATATCACTTTGGATTGATTGTACCTATTTTCTTTCTAATACCCCAATTCAGGTGGAGTTTCTTTTGTATTCATACTAACTTGCCTATTTACTAATGAATTGCTAGTGAAAAAAATATTCCCACTTTCATTTTGAATGATTCAAGGATCTATTCATCGACCTATGGTGACCGGGAATGCCCTTTGAGATATGGGAGAAATTTCATGGTTAACGGGATACTAGAGGACCCATGATAGTTAATTACAAAGTGGTATCAAAGGTGAAGGTTTCTATATCATTCCTTGAAGTCAGTATGTATTTATAAAATCTTTTTGGGACTTAAGAGGTAGTTATGATTGAGTTCATAGATATCTCTCACCATAACAATATTTAAGAAACCACTGTTGTTTAGGTAAATATGTCTTTAGGATTAGTTCTAGTATTTTCACTAAATTTTTATAGATGAAATTAAAATATTAATTATCTATCTTTTATGATTAAACATTCCTATTTTTTTCTGTTTGAGAGTTATCAAATGTGTTACATTTTGTATTCTAATGTTTTGTAGCATCATTATGCCTTGAAGATATTAGAATCAAGTCTTTTAGGAATCCACTTTTGAACCCCAACATGTGAATCATCTAGCCAACCAAAATCTAGTGGATTTTATTATGTCTTTTTTCCATGATCTAGGATAGGAACCACTGCCAATTACTTCTCAGGTTCCAACTGTTGAAGCATAGAGGGACGTTCTCAAGATTGGTCCTTAGAAGTTTCTTCAGCATAAGACAACACCATCCAAGGGATCAAGTGTTCCTCAGGAGAATCAATAGTGGTTGAGTAGAATACAGTGTTTCCTTGGGTTATTAGACACACTTAACAAAATAAATATCAATTGTACCACTATCATACTGGAAGGACTGAGCAGGATATGGTGGGACACTATGGTGATGGAAAATAAGATTGAGGTCTTAGAGTTAAAATTATTCAATGTTCTTTTCATCGATCAGTTATATCTAGATTCGATAATTTTTTTTCAAGGAGATGGAGTATTTAAAATTAAGCTGGTTGTAAGGACCGTGAAAAACTATGGTGAGTTGGGATGCTTGGGATGTGTTGGTAGTATCTCATAGTGGCTAGATCTTTGGGGTATGTCCCTAGATTCTTTCCATTTTTATTTTTTCTCTAGGACCTCTAGAGGGGTCATGTTTCTTCCTCATCTCTCATACATGACATCCTGCTCTAACACACATGACCAAATCGTTGTTGGTATGTTAGTTTTTCAGTTTGGTTTAGGATTTCAGTAGTGAAATTTCATGGGTGAGGGGCTTCTCTATTTATATGTTTCTTCCATTCAATTGATTGGTGTTCTCTTAGTGTTGGTTCCATTGGAAGGGTTTGGGGGATAAGGTGATGGTCGTCTTCTAATGCATTTGTTAGCTCTGTTCTCTACTCTTGCGCTAAGAATCCATTGATCTTATTCATATTGAACTTTTTTGGTGGTATCCTATGGGTTTTTGGAAGTACAGATTCAGAGGTCGAAGGATCTCTAATAACATTCTTATGGAGACCTCTCCCCAGTCCTTTGATCCCATTTTGGATTCTCTATGTGGGTGTTATCAAGATTATTTTCACTAGTTTCTGTTATGGTGGTTTTTGGTGACGATGTTGGATTACGAAGTGTGGTTCTTGAAAGCAAGAAAGTAAAGATGGCGGTGCTTTCCTATTGGAAACGGAGATGATTATGTGAGGTTTTGTGACAGATTCAAGTCTTTTGATGATGAAACTATTTTATTTCATTTTTTGCAAAGTTTGATCTGTTACTTTCGGTATGTCTCTCCCATGGGTTCTCACTAATGAATTCATGACGATGTCGGTCGGTATAAGGAGGTTAAATCTCACTAGCGACAATGGAAACAAAGATGATGTTTGGAGATGGTGATGATGACATGATGATGGAGAAGGGGGTGTGGTGGGTATTTTTTTATATAACGATTTCTTATAGAAAAGGGATCGGGTTAGAAATGTTTTTAAAAATGGTTATCAAGATGCATGAACCCTATTCACACATCTTAGGCATGATGAGAAGCCTAAACGGGGTTCATGAATCCTTCACAGATTCAATACAGGATGTGTGAACCCTTTTCAAGAATCTACCATTGCGAGTATGTGTGAACCCTTTTCAAGAATTTACAATAATTAGATTTTATTCTAATTGATATACATATTCTAACTCATTCTTAACCCTCTTAAAGATTTTTTTCTTATTTTGGAAGAATATGACATCAATCTTTTTCATAATTTCTATAATTGTATCACATGATGGAGGTATTTTACCAGTAAAATACTCTATTGAAGTTGGTGTACCAGTAGAACATGTTTCCTTTTTTAATGATTGAATCTGTATTTTCTCAAAATTTGGAAAATGAACATCAAATTACACACATCTCATATTGTGGGTTTTCTAATATTTAATCTTAGTCATATTCTACTCACAATTATCCATTATTAATTGAAATTCCCCATCATGCAATTCAATTTTTTTGGAAAATGTATCATGTTCCATGATTGTTGGATTCAAATCAGTGTGATCAATAATATTATTCAAGATTTCATGATGTTCGTGGATCTTTTCCTCAAGAGTATTAATATTTATTAATAAATACCAAGTATATATTAATAATTTTGGATGATAATTTGATGACAATAAGACACTCATTAAAAAAAATTAGAACTCTATAAATAGTAATAGTAATGAATATACATATTGTATCGTAAACAAAAATTCAACCTAATCAATGCCTCTAGCATGGATGTTCCTCTGTCCCACAGCCAGGTGTATACTGGACGCGGATATGTCATGCCCATCTCTATATCCACTCTTCTATATGTTTCTCATCATCCTCCGTAGCCACCTCCACATCCACATGTGTGACATATAGTGGTTGTAAAGTTGCACCATCAGTACCTTGTCCTGCATCTAAGGATAGTGGAGGCTGGAAAGTACTCTCACCAACATGGAAAGAAGATTGTTTTTGTGTTGTCGATGTCTATAATAAATAATCCAACTCGACCCCATAAATTTTTATATCTACATATGGCTGAGCCTGAGAAGTTGGAGAAGCATATGATAGATCACGATGAACACCCTCCTCATGTGGAATAGTTACATGTAACTAATCAATCTGAACATACTCCTGTTGTGGAATAACAAGATCCATAATAGGGTTGTCACCCCGTGTACATCTATATGAGTTTCAATAGGCTCTGCAGTCTCATCAACATGTGGTGGCTCAAAGAAAATGTCAGGATAAATCGCGTCCATTGATGCAACTCTTTCACAAGGCTGTGAAAATATTTCTAGTCAAATATGATTCCCTATACTAGATTAGACATGTGAAGTTGATGATAGATACGAGGATCCTGCAAAAAAATATGTTTTTAAGTAATATGAATAAAAATTATAATGAATAGTTTAAGGAACTTTTTATACCATCTCATAAACGCCTCAGGTGTGTTGTGTCAGAAATATGACTGGGGACCTATAGTACCAAAATGTTTAATCCATCTAATCCACCAAATGAAAACGTATTGTCCGCACCTCTCACAATTGGAACTCATGTCATATGTCCCATAAATCAATATATCTGTCTTGGTATCTCTTCCAATAAAAATCTCTATTCATTGAAATCTTCAGGGAATGTGGTGAATCTAACTGAATGGGTAGATCAAGAAAAGTATTAAAGAATCCAAACTATCACACAACTCTATCGGTTGAATTCCACTTGACTATATTAAAATGAATCAATTGAACACTACAAGAGAAGATAGACAGCATCATCATAAAATATGGTGGAAGACTCTGGATAATGTCGTATGTATATGGTATATATAAAATATGAAAGAAAAAATAAACAATCAATTATTAAATGAATACATGTACAGTAAGGAATAATTTTTTTAACAATATAAAAAATAATCACTTACATCTTGTGGTCGAATGTTGTTCAACATAAGTTTGTAGGCATGGATGTCATGTCTAGGGGAATCTAAAATTAAATATTGCTCACTCAACTTGTAGATAATATTTTTATATTTAAATTTCATAAAATAAAGTTATACAATTATGTTAAAAAGAATAAGGAAGGAATAACATACCAATTTTCACTCCGAGCCTCTACTACAATATCCTATGGCAATGGCACAAGAGCATGTGGAGCTAAACGAGAGATATTCTCCCAAACCAACATCTGTAGAAGAACCATGAATCCCATGATTAGAATCTTATCGATGTGACATGCATTTTATATCACCATGTATGTATATGCTAGGCATGCAGACACCCAGCTATACCGGCATGCCTCATCCAAATCCTCCAGAAAAAAGATAAATACATCAAATGTACAAAATTAGTGGGGTGATCAACAAAAAGTGTGCCACTCATCAAACTCAAAATATATGAATGTGAAACTCGTAGCACGGTGATCTCATCAGCATCAAATGCTAACTGTGTGAAGTGTTGGTCTAACTCTACCATCATAAGAGACCTTTATGCCCAGTAGACTATGAATAAGCCCTGAAAAATCTTCTCGAACTAGGCCATCCAGAGCCTCACCATCGATGAGGAGTCCCAACATAACATCCACATGTTGTAGGTTAATGGTCATCTCCAGCTCTCTAAAATGGAATTTATGTGACTCTGGCCTCTATATCTCTTTAATCGCAGCAATGAGAAGATGATCGAGAAAGAAGAAGTCTCGCATCACTATGCCATAGAATCCAGCCTGATGAATATGTGGGATGATAGCCGGAGGTGGTTCAGTATGATGGAAATGGTGAGATTTGTGTACACTCAATGGAGGAACTGGATGTTCCACTAAAAGTAGTTGTGATACATGAGTATCTTGATATGTGAGAAATGGAAAATCTTACAACTACACAAATGATATCATAGTTACATTTTTATAGTGAATTCATTAATAATTTTAAACTTTTATTTAAAAATAAATACAAAAATCAAATGAAAAATGATTGTTTTAATATTTTTAATTTATACTTGATTTGTTTTGTGTTGATTAGTGACTATGTTATATGTGTGATCAAGATATATTCATTTTCATTTGATATTGGTTTTTTTAATAGTTTGAGTATCACAAATTTCTTTATGATAGAATCAAAAAATGAAACAAACCAAAATTAAAACATGTAAGAAATTTATAATTTCATAAATAAAAGGATTCACAACTGATACTTCGACATACAAAAAAAATATTCAAATTCATGGTAAAATAGACAGACTCAATCTTGGATGATGAGATGTGAAGCTTTGTCCTGCAACATTGGGACATCTCTTTTGAGAATTTCCTTCTACGTGAAATATATTACATCAAATTCCCCCTCCGCGTTGTCGAGGCCAATCGATTTCATTTCTAATTTCACTTGATTTTGGTATTCCTCAGGACCGTAACCTAGTATTATGAAGCCAATAATTTAAAAAATGACAGACATTGAAAAAATATTCAATAAAAATAAAACTAATTATGAAACCTAGTAATATTAGGGGTGAAGTTTGGATGATTAGTAGGCAATGAGATAGAATAAAAGTCACCAAAAGGAATCCAAGCTGCACTATAACAGTTAACCAAAGTGCTCATGTGATACATTAGGTTAACATATGTCTCCCATGATATATTTACTGAATCACAAGCTGAGATAACATGCGCACATGTATATCTAAATGCTAGAAAGTTTCCAAGATCATAATACTGGTAATCTAATATCAATATAAACCCTCGACCACTAGTGCATGTTGCCCTGTCTTACAACAGTCTTAACTGAAATCTAGTATTTTCCATATCAATGTCTAGAAGAATCCATCTAGAAGCCTCATTCCGTATCTGATCAATATCAATTTGGAAATGATGTGTAAAATGCATTATGTTTTCATTACTCTGATAGGACATTTGGGACCAGTCAACAAAGTAGTGAACCCATCTATAAAATTTCTTTTTCACTAATCCTATGATCGATAGTTTACACACACCCTTGAGGACCCCATTTATGCACTCCACTATATTAGTGGTCATATTGTCATATCTTTTTAAACCATTATATGTTAATGACCATTTTTTCTTTGAAATCTACAATATATATTCGTACACATCTTCATTAGTGGTTCAGATCTCTTCAAGGAATTGATCAAACCTTTTTTTAGGGGCTCATATGTTGAAACCATAAGAGAATAATCTATTACAATAGAGATTAATTTTTTTTAAATGTCATTTTAAAAAATTGAACACAACATGAGGATCGCCTTTTTCTTGGAATCATCTATGAAATACTTATGAACATTACTTCTAATATGTGTAATGAAATAATGATGATAAGCATTCGACTCAGTCCATGAAAACCCAACACTTCCCATGGACTCTATAATTGCCCGATGGCGATCAGATATCAGACAAACACCCTAGTTTTGTGTGACACGAACATGTACACATGACAAACACTAGGTCCAGCATTCAAAATTAACCTTTTCAACAATAGAAAAATACAGTGGAAGAGGAGCACGATTAACATCCTATGTGGCCACAATGAGTAGAACCCCTGTATACTTTCCATACATGGAATTCCTATCGACTTCAATAATTTTTTTACAATGGGGAAATGCAGCAATGCATGGCCTGATGCCCAAAAAACCTATTAAACTTCACCTTTGTTAGATCAAATTGGTGATTGGGGGATATATATCCAACAATGACCAACTAATATAAAATATGATTGTCGAGATACAACAATTATATAAGTTCTGGCAACATAGAATAAGATTCAACCCATTCACTATACACTTTTACAATTTCCATCTATTTTGAATTCCATGCATTGGTATATGATATCTTATAGAAATACAAGTGTTGAATTATTTCCTCAATAAGGGAAATGGGAACATCCTGAAATGTTCATATCATCTCACAAATAAAATCTGATAAAAACTCTGAATCAAGGGACGATTGATCCTACAACAAGATTGGATGCACACAAGTGTTTGGCCTATATAATTTGGTTATCCACCAACATGAAATTTTTTATTTAATATATCCCTTAATAGAAATTTACATATTGGACAATATTTTTTAGAATAAATGATATATTTTATCTTCTTTGACTCATAAACCATGAATGTGAAATGTCTCTAAATGTGGTATTGTTTAATCACATTTTTCATTGCCAGTTTACTTTCAAACACATACCCTACCTAGATGGCGTTATCATTTGATGCAGGAATATTCCGTACAATTTTAGGGAATTTAGAAGACAATGTAATTACATCCCAATCAAAATGTTTTTCATGAGACATTCTATAAACTAAAGAACCCAATTTTGAAGGATGATTACCACTAACTAGTGGATGTCGTGGATGCATGTCTCTCAAAGGAACCTCAAAGGGTTCATTTCCCACATCACCCTCACCCACATCTCTCAAAGTTACCTCAAAAAGTTCATTACCCACATTACTCTCACCCACATCATCTTCTAATGTCTCCATAGATTCTTCTTACTCAGTAAAACTCTCATTCACAATATCAGCACAGAAGTGATTTTAACTACATTAACTTCTAAATTTGGATCATCTTCTTCATAATTTTCTTCTATTGCAGGAGTAATATTTTAAAGACGTAATGCAAAAGACTAATTTGATGGAAAAAATTATACAGATCTCACAAAACACGGTTATGTATTAGTTAGTTGCACCACATCTATATCAGAAATCATCAAATTCAACTCCATCAATCTATTAGCACAATGCATTCTAAATAAGGAAGATGCACCCATATAATCATCATCATCAATTAAAGGGTACTCGGTGTGCCAGAAACAATCAGGATATTGTAGATGTCGATATGTGATTGATGAAATGGATTGATCAGCCCTCAGTGTCAACCAATTAAGAATCTTATTGTGAACTGCATCCAATCTCATACAACAAGGAAGATTTACCACTCTGAAAATTGGTAAACTATAGACAAATCCATAATCTGTATAAATGGTCTCACCGTTGCAATATATTTGTGGAGACATTATTACCTCTATTAAATAATTAAAAAAAAATTTATATACTACATCAATATTTTAAATTATTTAAATTGGTTTTGAGTAATTGACTTTATCTGAAGGCTTCTTATGTATTGATTTTTTATTGTTGAGGTGTAGTTATGATGGTATTATTACCGAAAAAAAATTAATATAACATTATACACTTTAATTTATTTCAATAAATAATCATGACATGATCTTGAGACTTATGATTAGTTTATCATTAATTAATAAACTAACAGAAACCTATAGATAGACTCCTGGAGTCTCTATTATCAAATATTTCAGCAACCGTCAGTCTTCTTTCAGACAGAAATGCCTCCAATCAAATGTTTATTCTTGATATTCTTTTGGGGGATGCCTCTTCAGGGATGCTTCTTCGGGGACGCCTCTTGTTTATTACTTTTTTATTAAAAATTTACTCACATGCATATGAGGGGGTCTAGGGGTATAAAATACACAACGTTTTTTAAGTGTACATGCAGGTCCTTACATACGTAGTTAGATTTGAATCGTAGGTCATCAATACGGAAAAATAAATGCTATTATTACAAATTAAATAACCACATTCACAAAATAAGATATGAAATTTTGAATAAGAATTGGTCAGTCATCTCAAGATCAGTCATCACACAACATACCATTTTGTTGGTATAATTATTATATATATTACTAGATGAGATACATATTAAATATTTACATCTCCTTTATATTTAATAAATTTAATTATAACTAATATAATTAAAAATTATTATTTTTACAAAACTGTTTTTATACAATTAAAAAAGATTTTTCTATATATTTTTTAATAAATTTAAATATTATACACATAACTAATAAATAATTCATAAATTATATAACTTCTGTATAAAAAATTATAATTTAAATTAGTATTACTTTCATAATAAGAAATTTTATTTTTATAAACATTCAATATGAATTCATAAAACATTTTGGATAAAACATTATAAATTTTCCTAAACAATCAATACGAAGTCATACAACAAAAACATCATTCAAAAATGAAATCACAAAAAATACACTAATTGACACATAAATTCATACAAAATAAATAAACCATACACACAAACACTAACTTCGACATATCAAAAATAAAATAAAATAAAGTAAAAATGAAATAAAAAAATATAATTAATCAATTGAAAATTTAAATAAAAATTTTTCCTTCTTAAAAGAAGAAATAATTTATTAAGAATTAAATTCTATAGGGATTCGAAGAAAAATTTAGTGTATATGAATGAAATTTGGGGGGGCCTTATAGATTTTTTTTGGTGGGATGTGTGAACGGTGTTCACACATCCTTAATTCTCTCTTTGAAGGAGTTGTGAACCCCTTTCAGGCTTCTTCAGCGTAGAGAGATGTGTGAATGGGGTTCACGTATCCTTTATCGAATCTCTGCAAGATGCGTGAACCCAGTTCACGCATCTCTCCTCACCGAAGATGGGTGAACTGGGTTCACGCATCTTTAGACCAATTTTTTAAAATATATCTAACTCTATCCCTTTTCTATAGAAAACCAATATATAAAAAAATATGTGTTGTGATGATAGTGTCAATGAAGATGATGTAGTGGACTAGATGTGCCTCCTCAATGTAGGGTTTGTCTGGCGGCTCACTTGATTTGAAGGATCTCCTATTGAGCGGCAGTTCCCGTGAGGAATGCTCCAGCTATTCTTTTCTGAAATTTGTGTGCCCTGGTATTTTGAAATTTGAATCTGCGCCTCTCCCATGGTAAGATATAATTTGTTCATGTGTTTTTCTCTCTCTCCCATAAAATAATATTTTATGAATATAACAAAAAAGTTATTTTTATTGAGAGAGATGTTGTAAAAAAATGTATAAATTGAATACTTAAATAACATTATTATTGTTAATTATTGATGTATGTATTTTATTTTTAGTATATAAAAAAATATTATTAATTATTAACCTTTAGGGTATTGAATAAAAAATAGAAATATTAATATTTATTTAAATGTATAAATATTTAAAAAGGTATAAATAACTATCTAAAATGAATATATTATAAAAATATTAAATGAATAAATTTTAGAAAATACTAAAAAATAGAGAAATTTTAAAAATGGATATATAACACTAAATTAATAAACATACATATACATACACATATTTATATGCGTAGACATGAATGTGCACATATAAACACTTAAAAATACACATGCATATACACAGACATAGACAACGACACATACAAAGCCACATACACATATATACACGCATACATATAAATATACATTCACATACATAGACATACGTACAATTACATATACGTGAATGTACATACATGATTTTACTTATGTATACCTAGTACATACTACATAAATATACACGCACAAACACATCTAGATACACACACACATACCTATAAACATACACATACACATACATGAATATACATACCCATACATGTATGTATACACATACACATACATACAATTGCATACATGTGCATGCCTGTACACATACACAAATACATATTTCATATACATACATACACATACATACTCATAAACATACACATACACCTACACATACACATACACATACACATACACATACACATACCAATGTACACATATACATACCTACACATCCACATATATATCCACATGCACACACATACACATACACATACGCTCATACATATATGTACACACACACACATATCATTACCAGAAATCGGCACAAGGGAAGTGACTACTTTTATATGTGAAAAATAGAAAGGGCAGATAAAAGCCTAACATTTATTAGCAATATTCTTAGCACTGATAAATGTTTTTTAATAAAAAATATTATTAAAATGCATACATAATTATTATATATATATACAAAAATACTGATTATTTATATAAATTAATTAACACACACATGGTTATAATTATAATAAATATATATTAATGTATATTTTTTAATTAATTCAAATATATATAATGTTAGAAAAAAATTATTTATAAGATTAAAAATTGATATATATATATATATAATCAATTTAAAAACAATAATAATTTTTTTAAAAGAATAAATATATTTATTATATTTATTATTATATATTAAAACTTTTTAAGTATATTTATTTACAATTATAATTAAAAATAAACAAATTTATTTATTTATATAAATAAATATTTTTCTCCAATGAATTTGGTCAATTAATATTAATATATATATCAAGAGATAATGATGATATTCATGGATATTTTTTTGTTCATATATTGATGTCTCAGTATAATAGACACAAACTATGATAATAAGTTTATTTGTGGATATTATTTTGGGTTTCTATATATGGTCCACATGCTAGATTACCGATTTTTATGACGACACATGCATATGTAATGTATTAATGATTCATGAAATGTTCATTTGTACATTCACACCTATATTAATCTTCCTTCCATGAATATGAGGACTCTTTTACTACAATATTTACTTTTCATTCATGTTATACATATGAAATTATTTTATTCTCGTAAATAATTATAAAATTTTAATAAATTGATTTAAATAATAAATATTTTTGTTATAAATATATATTTATAATTATATACCAATACATTTTAAATAAAATTATTTATAATAATAATAATATGTATATATATATACATATAAATAATTATATAATTATAATAAATATATTTAAATAATAAGTCTATTAATTATATTAATAATTACATATATTTATATATCAATATAAATATAAATAATTATATAAATATGGAAAATCGTTGTACACCATGAGTTATAATTACATATTTTTATTTATAATTATATATAAATATATTTATAATTAAATAAAAATATATTTTAATATATTTATTTATAATTGAAATTATAAATATATATTTATATTTATTTAAATAATTAGAAATATTAATAAATATTTATTTATATATTTGTAAATAATTATATATATATAAACTTTTTGAATTTATATTAGCCAATATGTCTAATATTTTAATGTTATATATAAAAAAGTTTAAATGTATTTATTTATAGTTATAATTATAAATAAATAAATTTATATACAATGATAATTATAAAAAAATATTTATTTATTTATTATATAAATTGTTATATATTTAATAATAGAAATAAATTATTTATAATGGATCTTTATTAGAGTTAGAATTTTACCGCTGATAAAGTCTAGTTTTATTAGTGCTTTTTATCTGAGTGCTAATAAAACTATACTTTATCTGTTATTTTCATATAGCACTCATAAAAGCATTACTCATTTTAATAAAATATACCTTAAATGAGGATTCACTCACACACACACAAAAACTCTCACAGAAACCTAATTTTTCTATGTCACAGCTCGTGTTTCCACTCTCAATCTTCTGTCGCATCGCCACTCTTGTTGCAGCTCTCATTGATCTTCTATTGCACCACTACTCTCAATATTCATGGACTTATCCAAATATCATTCCTCTCTAAATCTAATTTATTTCATGAATCTCTGAACCACATCACACCCCTACACCACATCCCACCACTCCACATGATTCCCATGAGATCTCCATGAACAAAAATCTTGAAAAGAGATTTGAATTTTTTTACTCATATAAAATTATTAGGGGTATGTTTCTAATGTGTAAGATCATTAAAAGTTGTCTAATGCATTTTTTGTGGTTTCAGGAGTATGTTGAATCTTAGAAGGTGGTAGATAAGATACATATAGTACCCGGTTTGGTGAAACCAATCCTGTAGAACTAATATATATTATACAATTAAATTTGATTAATTAATTATTTTTACTTAATAATTAATTGAAATACATATTCGAGGGGGTTATGGCCTTGGGTAATCAGAGGTTTTTGAATTTATTTTTAACATTCTTTATTGAACTTATGTGTTGTTTCTACTTTATTTCTTCAAGGGGTAAATATATATTGAGGTTAGTGGTCTATAGGGTTTCACTATGTAGAATTAATTGTTCATGTGATTTGTGATATGTGTCTTCACCTTATGATTGTGATTGACCTAAACCTAACATTATTTAACTTTCTATAAACAATATGGGTTTTATTTTGAAAACTACACCCATGTATAAGTATACTCATTTTATTCCATGATGCTATGGTTATATAAGTCCATGATATTGAATTAAATTAAATTGGAATTTATATTTTCCTACGATTGTGTGGAAGGAATGAGATCACGCGATCACGCAACTGAGACATGCAGTCAATGGTTTTTGATTACCGTCATCCCTCATCCCATATAAGATTTCCAAACATATATTACATTGATATTGTTTAATTTTATAAAATTAAGTAATATAGTTAAATATTAGTATTGACAGATAAAATTGAATTTTCTATTTCTAATCTTATTAAAGAAATAAATGATTTTGAGTGATGTGAAATTTAGTATCATCCTAAAATATATATTTTATATTAAACATTTAAATGATAAAAATAATCATTGTATCTAAATATGTGTCTTTTATCGATAAGTACATTTATTTTTAATCTAATTTTTTTTAATTTTTATACAATTTTCATGCAAATGTTATTGATGGATCATTATATTAATTAATTGAATAGGTTTTCATCATATTAAATATATGAACAAAATAAAATAAATTTCAACTAAATTAAAATACCAATAAGTATTATATATATATTTTCATAAAATTTATAAACATGCCAAAATAATTCTGTCAACCGTTATCTTAGTCATATTTAATCACTTACATCCAATTGAAAATATAAAAAACTTAATTTAATTTCATTCCTAAATTAATCATCATATGATCAACAAGGTTTATAACAGGATCGAGGGAAATATTTTATTAGATGAATAATGACTTATATATTCAGAATTTAACAATTATATAATTATATTCCATAAATATTTCCAAACATAAATTACCATGAATGGATATCATATTTTACTAATTGAATACATATTTAATTATTTTTTATAATTGGTAAAACATTAAGCATATATATTCATTACCTATTGAATCCAAATTTTTAGTTTATTATATAAAAACCATTCCATGATTATAAAAACATTAATTATTAAATAAAACTCTAAGTATCTTTTAAATTCATGCATTAAATGAATGATATTTTATAAATATATATTTTATATTTAATTTATATACAAAGAACTATAAACATTGAATGATTTTACTGAGCTAAGATCAAAAAAAATTAATTGAATTTATAAGTACCATTATATGATTATAGTGAATTTAATTATTAAAAAACTCTTTGTTTATATTGAAATTATTCATTAAATGTGAGATATTTGTTAATGGTATTTTTACAAAATATATATATCCTAATAACTACAAAAAATGATGTCCACAAATAACATATACATTTAGTGATCTAAGATTCACATTTCAAAATGACTTAAACAAGTTATTAGGTAAGTAAACGATGATTATTCAGGTATAAAATCATCCAAATCATAATAATTTGAATTCTTTTGTTTTTTATTAGATAACAACCTATCCAAATATTTTATGGATTCAATATACTCTATTTCTATGGTATCCTCATTTTAAGGGATTCACAATTACAATAACCCAAATAAAACACCAATAATAAGGCAACATAGCACAATTAAAGGATACTCGTGCTGAGAAAGAAAGTGCCCAACATAAAAATCATGAGTTACATATATTGCATTATTTTACAAAACAAGATAGTTTATGGGTATTATTTTTTAGATTAACATTACCCAATTGAATGATAGAGGAGTCCACAGGTTCCACTTTGGATGGAATCTCACACATATTATTAAAAGGGTGTTTTTTAAAAACTCTAAATTTTAATATAAATTTTATTCATATTGATTTCCTAACTATTACATCATTAGTAATTTTAAGATTTTTAATTTTTACTAATTCTTACATGAATTCTTCTAGTGATTTAGTTTTTTTAATCTTTATTTCAATTATAGCTATATCTTCTATCATATTTGGTGTTCGCTTCTAAGGGAATGAGTCTCAGTTAACAAAATTCCATAATAGCCATATCCTCATTAGCTTGATCACCTGAAAAGTTAGTAACTCACTTTTTTTACAATGACTTTCCAGTTGTCTCTTATATATTTGAACCTTTGTTTCATGAACTTCTCTAAGAAGTAGTCATACCAATCCAGGTAACAGTGAACATTGTGGGTGAAATTATTTGAAACATTGAAATGTTGGGTTCCACTTATTTCAAATTCCTATTTTTTTTTAATTTATTGATTTGGTAAAATATTTATATTACCAAATAAAATAAGATTGGTATGAATAGAAAATGGATGGATTTTAATCGTATTACCAAATACTAGGAATATGGGGTGAAATATTTCACCATGTTTGTGAAAGATCATGCATATGACACTTATCAAATCATTTGTCGAAGTTTATATAGTTTATATTCAAAACTAATTAGCTTTGAGGAGTAGGATGAAAAAGTTATCAATCATCGAATAGATCATAGTTATAAATGTTGGTATAAAAACAGGAAAAAAAATAGAGAAAGTGACTGAGATAGTACTATGTTTTATGGGTCCTGTGATAAGATTACAAGAATGGAAAATGATGATGCTTTTATATAGGATGTGATTATCGTGGTGAATGATGATAAAGATCGTATTGAATAAATTAAAATGAAAATTTAAGATGAACTTTGTGATTGCCCAAAAAAATTAGAAGTTAAAGAGTTTTTCAAAGATACCATTGTAAGAAAGTTGCACTAAATATACAGTAATTCCATCCATACTAAAGTTGAATGATTTAAAATATGTTAATGGATAGAGTGAGACCAATCATAATAAACTACATTTTATCTTGAATGATATTCTGCTAAATATAATGATCTCCCTATGCGAACATGTGACACTGAACTAATTCCATATTTAATGGATATGATATTTGAAGGAATAAATTATTATCCAAAGGAATGAATACTATTTCTCAAGGTCCACAAATCACTCAAATAATGATAAAATTGTGGAGCTTCTTGATACATGGAAAATGAATAGGCTCTTAGGAAATTAGTATGGAAGGTTCCAATCTTTCTATGATTTAGGAGTGAATATAAAACTGAGGATATCTAAGGAAATTGACATGGCATGTTGGTAAAAGAAGTAAATATTGTAAAATTCAAAACCTAGTAGAATATACTTAGTGGAAGATAATAAATCTTGAGTATCAAGAATTTAGAAATGAGATGAGAGACCTTTCTCTTCCATTATCTAAATTTGGAGGGAATCATTTTGGTTTTCAAAACATCATTCGCAGTTCAGGGCTGAAAATATTTGTAAATTATAATTGTCCACTATAGTTATGATTGAAATGAAAATAAATTATGTTGTCTATAATTATATCTACAAAAAATGGAAAATGATATTGATTTTTAATTGGATCCACTGATCAGGGATTTCAAATTATTGTGGTTGTTAGGTGTTACGTTGTATGATGCATAATGAAATCAAGATTTCACATTGATAGCCATGTTGTATTGGATTATAAATGACTTTTTTGATTAGATAAGTATTTAGGATATAGAATAAAAGTAACTCAAGGGTTTTTCTTTTTCAAACAACGTACACAGTCAATTAGGTTGAAACATTCATCGAAGATTGTGTTTCTAGGAAATCATAGATTTGAACCCCAATGTAATAAGTATCAATCTTGGAAGACATCATTCGATGGATGTTCAGAATAACGTACAAAACCATCTATACTAATAGGTGGACAACTATTAGAGAATGTAAAATATATGGATGCAACTTTTTGAAACATTTTTTAAAAATCATTATGAAATAAATTTGGAAAAAGGGAGCTGTTTTTGGTAACTATAATGGAATGGTTGGTACATCAGACATTTTTTTATGTTATGCATTTTGAAAAAAAAAATATGTGATGGTGTCATTAGCACATTACTAAATGAACCAAGAAAAAAAATTTTGGAATTTGGGCTAGATTGGTAATGATTGACATTGGAATACAGGAGGTTTTGGAGCTGGTGAAGGGTGAAACACATATATTTCTTCCTCTATCAACTTACACTCATTCCATAGGGGTATTCATCAAATACGAAGAATATTATTCCAATGAGTGATTTAATTTTAAATGTTCTTAAATCGAATTACATTCATGTTTTGATGAAAGATAGTATTTATATAGCATCATGTCATATTTTGACCACAATTGATGGTCATTCATTTACCAAGAAATGTTTCTTCTTAAAATTATATACAAAAAATTAATATACAAATATATATTTCTAACTATATAAACGGAAATATCCATCTTATTTTGTGATTTGTAAATATTCCACCCACCAATATTCTTTGATATGATGGTACACATGTTGGTTCACTTGGTGAAAGAGAATCAACTATGTGGTCCTGTACATTATAGATATATGTACACCATTAAAAGATTTATGAAGATTTATATAAGGTATGTGAAAAATATAATATTGTTATAGGGATGTAATTAACAATGTTTTATTATTGAGTTTTTTGTTGAACTTTGTACTGACTACCTATTTAGTGTGTAAAGCATCGATCTACCGAATTATAATCCCACTGGGTGGATTTTTTTTTATGTAATTTTTGGATGTGGTGTTATCATAATCAATATTATATATCGCGATCAGACCCACATTTTTTTCATTTTGTTTATTAGTTTCCTAATTTATTGAAACCCACAAATAAATCCCTAGTGATAATAATCCTTCATGGGATAAAATTAAGATATCACATACACATAATCAACTATTTTTACGATGGTTTTGTGTCCATATTTTTAAGGAGTTAAAAGAAAATACAGATTCAATTTTATAATGACTTGTTTGGATTCCTAGAGGACCAAGTATTTATGTATAATCTTACAATTGTTTTTTAATTAATCGTTATGTGTTCTATAAAAATGAACGTGATGAATATAGTAACATATAAAATATTTGAGTTAACACTTGTTGGTAAAAAGATTAATATTTTTGGTACTATGGAAATAAATCTAATTTACGTGAATATTTCATACTTTGGCATCATTAAAAAAATATTGGATTTTGATTATACAAAATTCCAAGTGATCATTTTTTTACTGTAAGTTGTTCGATAATAGGAGTTCTGTAAAGATATATGAATTTGGATTAATGAAAGTGGATTAAAAAAATAAATGGTATATTGAAGCATTATTTTTAATGGTATCACCTGAAGTATACGTATTTTATATTCTAGATCCTACAAATCAAAAGTGTTCAGTTGTTTTGTTATTGACCAATACTGTAGAATAGTGAGATAAAAATTCAGCTGAGAATGACCCTTTATTTGTGATGTCACATTAATTTCATAGATGTCTAAATGTAGAATGTGGTTTTTATGTCATAGGAGACCACGATGATGGTATTTTGATACTCGATAGATGGGTCATAACTCTTTAACCTTTTAAAAAAAGGGGTTAAATAATCTAGTTATATTTTTTTGTAATATACATTGTGTTACATCATGTTATAATATACTTGATGAAACATTTATTTAATCTAAATTAAATGTTAAACCACTTTATTTGATAACACTTTCTTCTTGCGTTAATTCTCCCAATCCTTAGGAACAACTTGTTTCTGAACTTGTTGATTCTCCCAATAAAGTGGAATAGTGAATTTCTTCATATGCTAATACTACCAATCTAGAAGTACAATATATTGATGATGTTGAATCCGATAAAATGATAGATGGGAAAAAACTGAGGTCATATAAAAAATTGGATCATTGAAGTATGAATGTTTTAAAAAACATAATAAGGAAAAAAAGAAAAGGCATCGATTTTTTTGTCGGATATAATACGTGTTGCGAGCTTCTTAATCCTAGAGAGGTTTTGTTTATTAGTTATAGAGAGCTCATCACTCAACAGCAAATGAAGATTGATATATAATTATGGAACTATGATGTTCGCGCACTTAATACACAACTTTGGGAAGATATTATGGTAACATTATGATATCCTTTATTTATTTTTCAAAACAATGACATACTCTTCATCATATCTTACAGAGATGATATAGGATAAAACCTAAATAAATAGAAGAGGTGAAATAAATAGAAGCTTCCCTTGAAGAAAAATTTCATGTGCAGTCTGAGTTTCTCATAAATGTTATAGGGGTAGGGAAGAAAAGAGAAGAAATAACTTAATAATAAACACTACATGAAGATCCATCTCCCCACACCTGCCAACTTTGACATGACAAATTCCCCCCAAAGATATGTCTTTTAAGAGTTAATAAATATTATCATAATTGTCTCTATGAAATTTGAATCTAGAGGATATTGATAATTATCAAATACTGATATTATATATAGTGAAAATGATTGGGATTTATATTTATTATCACCCACCCATCACCTAGTGGGTAGGGATTCAATGTTCAGTAGCCAATAAAACATGATATATAATATAAAATGTCCAACATGTCATGTGAGAGTTGAAATTAGAGTAGATTAAGAGCTAAGCACTAAGATACCTATTCCACTTGATCACAAAAATATTCATACGGTCGAACAAAATATTGGAACATTCATAGAATGACATTCATATCTTGTAAAAAAAAATTACATGGAGGTATTCATTTCCAATTTATTTTTCATTCTAAACATTTACAATTTATTGAAAAAAGGTCAGAACCATTGAATTTTATTACAAATTGAAAAAGGGAATTGGTGAAATGAATATTTGAATCAAAACCCTATATAGTTTCAACCAACCAATCGAAAATTTATTCAGAAACCACCTTAGAATTCCCGTTCAATATCCTCATTTACTAACAAAAAATATTGATGTGGATATAAAGTTTCAGAGTGGTAGAAATAATATAGTTTATTATGATGAAAAAATTCACCAAGAGGACATCAAAGACTACATTTCTCTTGAAAATATAATTTAAATCATCAAGTATTAATGGATTTGAGTCTCAGTTGAAAATGATTACATGAGGTGTGATTTCCTAATTTTTTTCAATAGTGGATATATTATGTTAACTATAAAAAAATACATTTCATATTTTTTAGGAAAATATATGAATAAAAAATATAATGGAATGCCGAATAAACATAAATTTACCCTCACTATTCTTAAGGTCACTAATAGAGTCAAAAAAATAAATAGAATCATCAAATGAATGAAATAGTTGAAAAATTTCCCAAATAATTTCAAGGAAAACTTATGGTTGATAGACAATTATTAATACCAATGATGTTGGGATAAAATAATACAATTTAATCATATCAAAAAAAATTATTTCTTTCATTTAATTTTATTTTTCTTTTATTTTTAGGCAACATTGGATTCCCATCATCATCAACTTCGATAATCTAATGATTTTTTTTATTGGATTTACTACATGGATACTGAAAAATTAGATCACACATGATGACATTTTTCAATTTTCAACAAACTACATCCATGTTTTTATAACTAAACATTAATTTATTTTTTTATTTTATGTCTTAATGATAATTATGTTACGATTGAGAGGTGTTTAAATATTTTCAAAAACATGGAATGAGGATAGTCAATGTAAAAAAGGGTATTGAAATGTTCTAAAAGTGGACAACTATCATGGTAAATATAATAAATATTCACTATCCAACACACATATAAAAACTAATTACATGTTTTTCATAATTTTTCTATAATTTAAAAAATATTAAAATGGAAAATATGGTGGTTGTTGTGTTTGTAAATTTATAAAAGAGATCATATTCAATCAAAAAACTAGAATCCTGGTAGATGTATTTTAGAAGATAATTAGTATTCAATTTCAAATATTTATTAATCCATTCTGTATTTATAATTTTACAGCACTAATATTACTGTACAAAATTCTCATATTTAGGAGATGTAATATATTTTTTATAAAAATAATGAGTGGATGAAAAAATGTCTAAATTTTCACATATATAATGAATATGTGAATTACATATAAGTAATTGATTTATTAAAATTTATATTTAATTAATTTTTTTAATTAATCATATATGGTTTGATTACATATATAAGGGTATTATTTTGTTTAGTTAGGGGTGGTTTTTTCTATGATTCTCATTATCATGAGATATTGGACTTCAAGGACATAATAGAGTTGATGAAAATAAAGAAAATGAATCAAGAATTTAATTGATGATCATGAAAGGTTTAATTCTGACAAATTATTTAATTAATTTTTTCATCATTTTATATAAAATATTATGTAAATTTATTTATCATTTGTATCTAAAAATTATATTTCAATAGAACATTTTGGAAGTTATATTTTTTATTCAACTATCTACAAGATGCCGCAATAGAGATAACATGTTCCTTTCTACCAAAGATCCCATGATTTTCATTTCCTTTAATTGTTAAACTTCCAACACTTCTTATTGAGTCGATGTTCTTATCTGAAAACTCATTCTCTTTGTTGAAAACTTGAAGAGTGAGGATGGTTTTTTTGCTAAGAACATCATCTCAATATGCAGTTTTGGTAGTTTGGCAAAGAATGGAAAAAGAAAATGTGGCAATATTGGAAGATCAATTTTTTATAATTTTGGAACGTGATTAATAATCTGTTTTGGATGTGTAGAAATAATATAAACCTAAATATAACACACGGTGTGAACATTTTGAATCCAACAGTGTCTTTTTAATTCAAATATACTTTAATTTTAGAAAAAACACAAATGACATAATCAAAACCAAGAAAATTCCTTAATATTATTTTGATACTTTGGGAAAATGATCCATATGTCTTTTTTGATGTGTAGTAATCAACCAAACCTCAATATGATGCACCATATGACCAATATTATTCTAATTGTCTATTTATATTTAAAATTGAAATTGTTTTTTGTAAAAGAATAAGTCACAATATCCAAACAAAGAAAACACATTTTTATTATATTATTACTTTAAAAAATTGATCATGAAGTAATTTATGATGTGTAGGAATCAATAGTACCTCAATTTAACATAGAGTGTGACCAGTATGGCTCTATGTGTGTCTTTTTATTTAAAATTGGCATTAATTTTAGTTAAATGAACAAATGTTATACCAAAAACAAAGAAACGACATTTTTTACTGTTTTCATAATTTAGGAAAATGGAACCAAACCATTTTCAATATGTAGTAATAAACTACACGTCAATATGATGCACAGTGTGATCAGTATGATTCAAAGTGAATCCTTTTAATTAAAATTGACATTAATTTTAGTGATAATGAATTATGACACACAGAAACCCATTCAAACACATTATTATTGTTTTGATACTTTATGAAAATTATCCATAGGTTATTTGTGACAATTTGGAATCATCTGAATCTAAATTCGACACATTGAGCGACCACTATGACTCAAACTATCCATTTTCTAATTAAAATTTTCTATTTAGTTCAAAACCTTTCTCACCCACTAAAAACCATCCAAATTCACTAAACGTTTCTTGAAATATTAGTAATGTGATTCATATATCTGTTGTGACATATAGGAAGTTGTCTCACATCAAACTAATACACGATGTGGCTAATATCAATCAAAGAGTGTGTTTCCAATTTGAAATGACATTTTAGTATAAATAATAAGTGACATACTGAAAAAATATAAAACACATTAATATCGGTTTGATACACTATTTAAATGGTCCATTTGTCATTTTTGACATGTCGGAATCAACACCACCTCAATATGATGCACAGTGGGACAAGAATTACTGTTAGTGTGTCTTTTTATTTTAAAATTGACATTAATTTTAGTAAAAAGAACAAGTGAAATATTGAAAACCAATTAAAAAATTTCTAATAGTTTCTATACATTAGTAAAATAATCCATAATTCATTTTTTATTGTTAAGGATAAATTGAACCTCTATTTGATGCACAGTGTGATAGGTATTACTAAAAATACATGTTATAAGATTAAAATATAAATTTTTATTCCAAACATGTAACTCAATGGAACCCAAGAGAACATCCTCCAATTATCTTTGTAATTGGTGAAAAAAATTCATAAATCGCTCTTGATATATAGTATGTATTCTTACATCAAACTAACACATGATATGACTAATATGACTCAATGTTAATGTCTCTAATTAAAATGAAATTTTAATAAAAAAACTTGTGATGTTGAGTCCATAAGGTACTCTTATGACTTCTTTATTCCTTATGGTTTTATGATTTAAAAATCACAAACAATTTTTCTTTTTTTCTATTTTACTTAAGATTTTATCATTATACTTTACATAAAAAATTGTTATTTTGTTTTACAAAAAAAAATTCATTCCTTTTTTCGTAAAATTTGTCATTCTATTTTACATAAAAAAATTCATTCTGTTTTACTTACAACTATTTCATTCTGTTTTACTTACACAAATTGTCATTTCTTTTTACTCACAACTTTTTCATTCCATTTTACTTAAAAAATTGTCATTCAGTTTTACTTACGACATTTTCATTCTTTTTTACATAAAAAATTGTCAATATGTTTTACGTATAAAATTGTCATTCCATTTTACTTAAGCCTATCTCATAACGATTCAGTGAAACCAGTTAATCTATGATACTGTATTTGTAAAAACATTTCCACATGAAAATATATGATACATTATTTCATTATATAGATAACAGTAAAAATGTCTTCTCGATTTTATGATATCGCAACCCGAAAATAGTGATATTGTTATCTCAATCTGAATTTTATTCTCTTAAGAATCTATTTTCTTGAAAATTCTATATTTGTTTAATGTATCATTCCTATATTATTAGATTATAAATTTTATTATAATATAAATTTAAATTAAACATAACATAGTTTCTCATGTTTCTTTATATGAAATGAGGTCGTACAATCTGTAATAATCTAATTGTTATCTTTTTGACACATGTCCTGGTCCATATGAAATATAAGGAATATATGATTGTTGGAGTGTACATGACCTTTAAAAAGGGTTTCCTATAAATAAGAGTTCATTTGAATGAGAAAATTTGTTCAAATATAAAATAATAGATCAATGTTTTTGAAGTGATCCGATGTTGTGGCATGATTTCAAGAGAGAGGGAATCCTACAACTTTCATCGCATCATTCAGATGTCTTGAACTACTTGTTCAGGTGTGAAATACTTGTTTAGACATTCCTTGTGAAAACTCTAATCATTTTGATCATTGCCTTCCATGTTTAGAAGATATATTTTTTGATTTCATTCTAAATCGAGGGATTCCATGGATAGCAAGACAGATACCAATCTTTGGATTGAAAGCTTTCCTGGGTATGGGTAAGACATACTTTCATGAAATTATGAATCAAGAAACAGTTATCAAAGGTTATTGGATATCCATCTCTTTGGGTTAAAATAATCATACTTTTACTTATTCTCTATTACAAGTTTATTTTATTCCGCTACAATTTTAAATTTGTTATGTTAGAGAGTATAAATTTCTTATACTTCTTAATTGTGTTACACTATTTATATTAAAGATTCTATATACTTTAATGAAGAATATCTATTTTAATAAAATCTTCTATAAAATTTTTATCTTAAGGTTATATACTTTAATAAAAAATTTCTCTAAGATGGTTTTTTAATTTTAGTTTAACTTTGTCAAAATAAGTTTTCTTAAAGTTAAAATCTATCCTTAAGAAATAGATTTCCTTAAATTTAATAAACATTCCTTAAGAAAATTTTATAACTACTTTAAAGGTTCCAAATGAATTTTTTAAGAATACAATTCACCCCCCCCCCCCCTCTGGTATTTGAGCAACTTGTTATACTATTTGATCCTACAAAGGGTATTAGGGTGAGTTTCTCTTCTATACTAATACATTACATTTGGCATCATATAGGTGTTTCTAAGATACTCATACTCATGTGTAAGCATTTTTCTTACCTTTACTGAAGTTGTTTTTCTGGCTCAATCTCTTTTAGGGTTTTACAGTATCATTGTTAATAATTTTCTTCACTAATATTTTGGAAAGGAAAAAGGTTGTTTTTTAAGTGTACGGGATTCATGTTTGATCTCTAGGAAATCTCAGGCCTAAAATACCACTGATCATCTATGGAAATGACTATGAGTAATAGAGAGACATAATAAAGACCTTTTTGATAAACACAGGTGTAGAGAGATACATTCTGTTAACTAGAGATTATAAGATTCTTGATGAGGACCTAGGAACCATCACTAATCCGGAAAATTTGGAATACCATCTGAACTTTATGGTATGAAATACATTATTTTTTCCCATGACTAGAAATATATATATCCAAATTTCATATTGTGAAGATGAAAATATCATTTGGATGAATTTTGAAGTAACCCATTTTGGAACATCTAAATTCATTTAAACTAGAAGGGCCATGCTCAAAGATGTGTATCAGGGTTTCTTTTTTCCTTATGGAGAACCCATATATAATGTACAATAGTGATTTATGAATATCATTAATGGATTAAAATAAATGGGTGTGAAAGTCCTATATGATTATATTTTATTAGGAAAAATTATAGACATCATGCCCAACGAATAAAAATATAATAGGATAGTTATAGATGAGAAGAAGAATGTTACCCAGACTTCTCTGGATGAATTTTTTGGAACTCTTCTCGAACATGAAACTAGAATGAAGATAGATGATGATAATATGAATAAGAAGTATTGAAATTGAGGTGTTGATTTTTGAACAACCTAAAATCATATGAAATCCATTAATCCTAAGAGATTTACAAGATCTAAATCTAAGGATAACATTTTTCAATATGAATCTAGAGAAAGTGAAGCTTCTAATACTGAGTTATACAATCTTTCCTGGAATATGAATATGATTTTTGGGAAAAGAACATTCAATATAGATACAATAAGTAATATGTAAATGGAATGAAATATGGGGAAGTGACATGTTATGAATGAAGAAGAACCAGTCGTATTAGATGTGATTGTCCATTGCTTAAGAAAAGAAACAAAAATGTTAGGAATTCTTAAAGGAACAAGAAAAAGTTCTACAGATCAGTACATAAGAAATTCTTGAAATCCAATGAAACTTTGAGTTCCAGTGGTGGAGACTCTTCTGATGACTCTTCCAATTATGAATCTTCTTAGAAAAAAAATATTGATCTAATAGCTAGATATCCATTTCAAAATCGGTGAATTATGGATATGGTACGAACTAATGAATCCTTAAAGAAAATGTAGTTATATATAAATTTTCCTGATGAAGGGTTTTCACCATACAAAGAAACCTCTTCCTCAGAAAATAATAATGATTTATCTTCCTATGAGAAAGTTTCTATATTTTCTAAGGTTCTTGAAATAAAAAATTGTGAAGTCTCCATGAAACAAGAAAATGAAAGTTCTAGAGAATTTATTTTAGAAAAAGAAATTTCAGATCTTACCAAAGATCTTGATAAGAAAAATGATGATTTAGAAAATATAATTAAGATTCTTTAGGAAGTTAATTATGAGAAGGATAACCTTTTTAAGGATCATAAAAATATGAATATAGAAATGTATTCTTTAAAGGATAAACATAAATCTAAATCTGTTATTATAGATGATAATAATGTTGTCTTGATGCTAAATTATGAAATATTTTCCTTGAAGAAACTTCTTGAAAATTTCATATCAGGTAAGGAAAATTTTGTTATGATGTTTTCTATGATCTGACCAAATGGTAACAATCAAGGAGTGGGTTATTCTCATGGAAATTGTTTTTTATAAAATATTATTCTGCTCCTCCATGTTCTCCTTCTTGCACTAAATTTCAAAGTGGTGGTACTTGGATAAATAAAATTTCTTTAAAGAATGACCAATCCCTTGTGTTTCATAAAGTGTAATTTTCTAAACAAATCAGGATACCCATGATTTTATTATCAAATAATTTTGGATCCAAGAATGTTTGGATTTTGAAAACATAACATTTTTATTTTTAGGATAATGAAAGAAGTACCAAAAACATATGGTACATGGATTTTGTATGTTCTCAGCACTTGACTGGTAACAAAGACTATTTCAAAAAGTATTTAATGACTATAGGTGGAAAATTAACCATTGGAGATAACTCTCAAAGATAATTTCTCGGTATAGGAAACCTTATTATTCTTGGTAAAGCTATTATTTCAATTGTTTTTTTTTGTAAAAAGGCTTCAGCACAACTTTATTATCATGTTTCAATTATGTGGTGAAGGGTTCCTTGTAAATTTAAGAAATGATAAATTCTTAGTTCACAATTCCCTGGATGAGTTTATTCTCTATTCCCTTCGGAATAAGAATGTGTAAAACTTAATCCTAGAAGACCATAGAAGTCATGATCTACCATTCCTTGGTTCAATTAAATATAAATCTTGGATTTGGCATAGAATACTAGGACATTGTAACTTATGGAATTTTAGTAAAATTTATAATAAAGGACTTGTTAAGGACCTAACATCTCATAGGTTTGATTCTTCAAAAGTTTTTGATCCTTGTCAATATGGGAACAACAAAAATCTATCTTTAAATCTATATTTGAAGTTTCAACATCTAATTCCTTACAGATGGTGCACATTGAGTTATTTGGTTCAATATAAACTGGATGTATTAGAATAAAATATTGTGTTTTTAGCTTAGTTGATGAATACACTAGATTTACTTGGGTATATTTTACTCCATATAAATCTGAATCTTTTTATTTTATCAAAGTATTTAGTGTTCAAGTTAAAAGTGAGAAAAATATACCTTTGATAACTATTCATAGTGATCATGGGGAAGAATTTAAAAATTCAGACATTGATAATATTTATAGAAATAAAATTATTACTCACAGCTTTTCAACTCCAAGAACTCCTCAACAAAATGGTGTCATCGAAAGAATAAATTGTATTCGTAAAAAGATGACAATAACCATATTGTGTAAATATTCTATAGCTAATCATTTTTGGGATGAGGCTATAAGTTCTTCCTTCTATACTATAAATATTATTTTAATAAGATATCTTCTTAATAAAACACCTTATGAGTTATGGACTAGCCGAAAAACAAAAGTTTCTTACATTAATGTGTTTGGTTTCAAAGTATACATCTTGAAAACAAAATATAACTTACATAAATTTTCACCCAAATCTGATGAAGTAATTTTCTTAGGTTATTCTGATAACACTAAGGAATATAGAGTCTTTAATAAAGACATGTGTACTATGGAATACAAATTACATGTTAATTTTGATGAATCTAATCCTTTTGTGTTCAAATATCCTGAACATATTTCCGATATATTTTCTAAAAATGATCATCAACCTCTGATAGAAGATCATCGAGGAAAGGAAAATGTCTATGAAATTATTTCAGAGACATTTAAACCTAAATTTGTTTATCCTATGTGGATGAAAAAGTTTTTCAAAACCAAAGTCATTTGTTACTAAGGAATAAACATAGTGATAATATCATTATTAATATTAATCAACTCGTAAGGAATAAAAGTTCCATAAAAAATAAAGTTGAACATGTTGGTTTGCATTCTGAATTTGAACCAAAGACACATGATGATGCCTTTGGTGATGAAGATTGGATAAAGGCCATGAAATATGAACATATTGAATTCATTAGGAATCATGTTTGGACCTTGATGGAAAGACCTAAGGAAACTTTTTTTGTTGGAGTCAAATGGGTTTTTAGAAATTAATGTGATTAAAATGTAATTATTGTGAGAAATATCGGAATATTAGTTCATAAATGCTATAACCAAAAAAATGGAATAGACTACGAAGAAACCTGTGCTCCTATAGAAAGACTTGAATCTATCTGCATTCTTCTATCCTTTGCAGTATTCTTTAATTTCAAACATTATCAAATGGATGTGAGGTGTGTTTTCCTCAATGGATATGTACAAGAAGAGTTCTATGTAGACCAACCCCCTAGTTTTTGAAGATACAAAATAACCTAATCATGTTTAAAAACATACCAAAGCTTTATATAGACTCAAATAAGACCCTAGAGTTGGGTATGATATACTTACAATATTTTTTCTTTAAAAGAACTATGTAAAGTGTCAAACGAATCCAACTATTTTTACTAAGAAAGAAAATAAAGATGTTTTGATTATTCAAATTTATGTTGATGACATCATCTTCAGATCGACTCAGTAATCCTTAATTGATTCCTTTACGAATCATATGAAATCTGAGTTCAGGATGAGTATAATGGGTGAGTTATCTTTTTTCCTTGGTTTTCAAATTTCTCATAAACTAGAAGGAACATACATATCTCAACGTAATTATATCAAATATATACTTATATAGTTTGGCTATGATAACACTAAGATTATTAGTACTCCTATCAGAACTTCTAACACACTTGATATTGATGAAGTAAGGAAACCTGTGGATCAAACATATTATAGAGGAATGATAGGATGTTTACAATACCAAACAACTAGTTGACCTGAATTAACATTATTGGTGTGCTTATGTGTAAGATACCAATAAAATCATAAAGATTCACATATAATGTCTTTAAAAGTACCATTTTGTAATTTAAATGGATCTATATATATGAGACTATTTTATTCTTCTAGAAATGATTTTTATCTTAAACGTTTCTCGGTTGTGGAATTTGGTGGTTGAAAAATGGATTTGAAAAGTACATCAAATTTTTTATTTCTTAGGAGATTCTTTAGTTTCTTGTTCTTGTAAGAAACACCATTCTTTATCACTTTCCACTAATAAATCGAAATATGTAACAACATGAATTTTTTGTTCTCAAGTTTTGTGGATGCAACACACTCATAGACTATAGATTGAGTATTTACAAAACTAAAATAATGTGTGATAACCCAAGTGCCATTTTCCTATGTAAAAACCATGCACATCACAATCATGAAAAGCACATAGATATTAGACATCACTTTCTAAGGGACCATTCACTAAAAACAAATATTATTCTTCAATTCATCGGAATGCAAGGACAACTTGATAATATTTTTACAAAATCATTACCTTTTAATAGATTTGAATACATTAAACAAAAGCTTTGAATGATCACTATAAGTTAATTATTCATATTTACTTCATGTTTAAAGTATCTCGTATCATTATTATACTCCTTAATTTAGGGGGAGAACATATTCTTGTTCTTTTTCATTACTTCTTTAAAAAAATTATGAAAATTTTCCTTTATTTATGAATTTTTTATACATTAAAAAATCACAGAATTGAAATTCATGGATTGGAATTTCATCAAATGGAAATTTAAGGAATAGAAATTTATAGAATGGAAATTCACAGAATAAAATTTCACATAAAGGATATTCAAGACTGTAAATACAAAAAATTAAAATTCATGGAATGGAAATTCACTGAATAGAAATTCAAGGAATATGAATTCACAAAATGGAAATTCACAAAATGGAAATTCATGGAATGGAAATTCACAGAATGGTAATGAACAATATGGAAATTCACATAATGGAAATTCTTGGAATGGAAATTCACATAATCTATAACATCCAATAGAATTCTTATAATACCCATAAATTCGTTAGTGTATCCCATAAGGTACACTTTTTAATTTCTAGTTTTAATATTTAAATTGTTTCTATTTCAAAAACTGGTTTTTAATTTCAGTTGTTTGATTATCATATGGAAGTTGAAAGGTCACTACTATGTCTATATATGGGGTGCTTCGTTTATGAGAGACACATCAACTTCTATGATCTCTATGATGATGATTTATTTCCCTCAAATTCATCGTTCGAATTCCAAAATTTATTAAACATTGAATGACTCTTTAGTCCTTAGTAGATCAGATGATTATTAACAAGGAAATAATGGATTGGTCTATATTTAGGGAAATATGGGTATGCCCTATTTTCATTGAAAAATAAGACTCCCTCATCTCTATGGTCATCAGAACTAATCGATGGGAAGGTGTATGTGTGGATAAGAAGAAAAGTCAGAATCTGGTGTACCCTGAGCTAGTCATAAAATTTTATGAGTATTTTATTTTCTTTGAAAATTATGGCAAGGAAATTCGTAAGATCAAATGTTATGATAAAACTTATCCATTTCATTACAAAAAGGTGTAAAATGTTCTCAAGATACCTTATAAAAGATAGGATATTCTATTCTCTCATAGAAATCCCATGAAGGAAGGTTCTTTTGACAACGACAAGGCTCTATATTATCTTAGTCTTAAAAATATTTAGCATCTAAATATTACTAATCTTACAACTAATCAAAAACTATTAGCCCTATGAATTCAAGGTTTACTTATTCCATGGAAAGGGGATAAGGACTCTATAATGTTATGTGATACCTTTTTATTAGACATTCTTGTCAATGTAAGGAGGATCACCTTGATTAATTACTTCTTCCTCACCATCCATGCAGAAAAACGAAGAACCATCAAGTCCCAAATACTTATGTATCTGGAAACTATCTCGAGGATAATCGTAATGTGCCTTTAAGAGTTGAATGTCCCTTATCGATCAATTTCTAAGCTGTTCAGGATTTTGTTAGTCAGTGATGACACTCTAAGGAGAATGAAGGTAGTGTTTTTACCGAAATACAATATTTTAGAAGAATTGGTTTTTCAGAATAAGGTTGATGTTCTTGAATCTTCAAAACAAGTACCTATGAAAAGGAAACACGAAGAACCATGCTTTCCAGCACCATTTCCTGCTGATCTGGTGTAACCCCCTCCTCGTGTAAATAATCCAAAAGGATATTCTGATGCAATGATTAAAAAATGGAGAGAGATGGTAGCTGCCCGAAAGGAAGGTGACCATTCCTTTTTCTTAAATCATGTAGAGGCTAAGACCTTAAAAATTCAGCAACATGAAATTATAGAGAAATAAATAGAGGAGGAGAACTTCAAGAAGAAATCCTCAGATGCTCAAGTGTTTTATTATTTACTGAAAATAGTATAGAAGAAATCTCAAGAAGTACTGTAATGTCAAGTTATTCTTAAGAAACTAGTTGTCACTACAGAAATCCAGAAATCCATGAAAGCCATTAAAATATTAGAACTTTTTCAATAAATTAAAGATCATATCCTTCAAGAAGAAAATGATAGTATTCTACGGGAAGTGGAAGAGAATAGTGGAACACCTCAGACTTCAATTTATAAATATGTTTCTAATGAAAAAGATATTGAAGAAGAAGTTAATAGTGAAGTTGATGAAGAAGATGAAGTTAAAGTGGAAGAAGAGGAGGAAGAAGAAGTTGAACAACATGATGATAAAGGGGAAGGGATCCAAGAAGATGAAATACATAAAAAACTCAATAAGAAGAGATTTACATGGAATAAGATGAAGGGAGATATCTAAATGTTATCCAAGTATCTGATGAAAAAACCCAACATTGAAATTATGATAATGGAAAAAGTGTTATGGTTGCTTCATCTGATATGGAAATGCCTCAGAACATTTATAAAAGTATAGATAAACCAGATTTGTTAACTCCACAAGGAACTGAGAAAGGAAAATATGACTCGGACTCTGAGACCTCATCTGCTCTTGAGCATGACTCTGTCATGATGTCTTTAAGAAGGTCGGTCAGCACTATTCTGGTTCCTGCAAATATAGATTCCCACAAAAAAATGATGCAAGATACCCTGAATAAAATGATGGAATCTACTAAAATAATTATGGACATGGTGGTTAAGAAATGAGAGGATTTCACCAAACTTTTGATTTATTATAAATCTCAGAAGTTAACTTGAACGAAAGTCTTTAATCTCACCAAAACTATCAAAGAAGAGCATAGACAGTTCATTGACTTCATGGATTCAACAAAAGGAGCTATCAGTACTTGTTATTATGAGTTCAAAAAATTCATATCATCAATCTCTAAGAATGTAAGCCAACTCAATTCCGTTGCTTGATCTATAAGTAGTGAAAATGAATGGAGAGCTGAATTTGTGAAAAAGGTGGATGCTCAAGACGAGTTCATTAAAAATCTGGATGACAGAATCAAATCTCACGAAGAAAGGATCTTGTCCTTAGAAAATAAAAACCATGATCAGAATATTTTTATGAATAAGCTTCATGAATATCATAAGAAAGTGAAGAAATTTAAATCCTTGATAAAGAAAAGTTTATTGGAGCAAAAGAAGGATGGTTGAATCTTTTCGTACAATCTGATGTATTGTTATAACCTAAACTTCCATTTCAAAATTTCCTTAATAAAAGTTTTCATGCATATATGTTTTGTTTTCAAATTTTTGTTTTCATAACCTTATAGGTACATCTTATTCATCTCCATTCATTTTTGAAAATCAAAAAGGGGGAGAATTTATTTGAGGGAAGAAATTAACGAAGACTTCAAAGAGGGAGAATCTATTAAGGGGGGTATAAGAATTACAAAGAAAGGGGGAGATATTTCTATAATAAAAAAAATGGTTACAAAAGTTCAAGAATATGATCCTTTGGAAACATAACATTAGGGGGAGTTAGTTTTATTCATCCAAAATCCCACTCAAAGGGAGAGATAACTTTTCTTTACATCTTTATCAAAGTCAAAATATTCTTCCTTAGTAAAGTTATTTGTGCTTTAAAAAAAGTGGTATATTTTTTGGGCAATAAGGTTCTCTAATGACTTCTTCATTCCTTATGGATTTTTGTTTTCAAAATCACAAACACTTTTTCTTAAGATCTATTTTACTTTAGATTTTATCGTTCGGTTTTAATAACAAGTTTTTCATTTAGTTTTACATAAAAAAAATTCATTCTGTTTTACTTACAAAATTGTCATTTCGTTTTACAAACTAATTTATCATTATTTTTACATACAAATTTTTCATTCTGTTTTACGGAAAAAAAATTCATTCTATTTTACTTACAAATTTGTTATTCCATTTTACATATAAAAAATTCATTTTGTTTTACATACAACATTTTAATTCTAATTTACTTATAAAATTTTAATTTTGATTTACATATAAAATTTTCATCCATTTTACTTAAGCGTATGTCATACTGATTCAGTGATACCAGTAAATCTATTATATTGACTTTCTAAAAACAATATCACATGGAAATCTATGATACTATTTTTTTGGATACCGATACTGGTAAAAATGTCATACCAATTTTATGATACCGGTACCTAAAAATAGTGATAAAATTTTATCAATCTAGTTTTCATTCTCTTAAGAATTTGTTTTCTCTATAATTTTAGAGTTGTTTAATGTATCATTCCAATATTATTGGATTCTATATTTTCTTATACATAAAATTTTTCATAAACATAACATCATTTCCCATGTTTCCTTATATAAAAGGATGTCGTACAATCTGTTATAAACAAATCATTATCTATTTGACATGTGTCTAGGTCCCTACAAAATTTATTTAAAATGTTACTGTTTTAGGGGAACCAACCATTGAGAAGTTTTTCCTATAAATAAGAGTAAATTTGACGAGAAAAGCAGTTCCGTGAATAAAGAAGTGATCAATTTTTGTGAAGTGATCTAACGATGTAAAGGGATTTCTATAGAGGGAGTCTCTTACAACTCTAAGTAATTCGTGAAGATGTCTTGAACAACTTGTTCGGTCTTGATTTGTGTAGAATCCAAAAATGTTGATCATGGGATTTTGATTTTGAAAGACAAAGGTTCAGATTTCCATCTAAACTGGGGTATTACAGGGATATCAAGATAGATACCAATCTTCATATTGAGGGTTAACCTGGGTTTGGGTAAGATAATCATTCTTAAATGTATAAATAAAAAAACCATTAACCAAGGTTTTTGGATATCCTTCTCTTTGGGTTAAAAAAATCTTACTATTACTTGTTCAATATTAAAAGTTCTTTTTATTCCACTATATTTTTAACTTTGTTAAGTTATAAAGTATAAATTTATATACATTCTAATTATGTTACTCCAATTATGTTAAATATTATATACGCTTTATGTTAGAATCTTTCTTTTTTGAAAATATTCCGTAATATTTTTATTATAAGGTTTTATAGTTTAATAAAATATTTATCTAAGTGGGTTTGTGTATTTTTTTTAACGTTGTCAAAATATGTTTTCATAAAGCTAAAAACTATCCTTAAAAAACATATTTTCTTACATTTAAGTAACTTTCATTAAGAAATTTTGATGCCAACCTTAAAGGCACCAATGAAATTTTTAAATAATTCAATTTACTCATCCCCCTCTTATATTTGAGGATTTCATTATACTATTCGATACTATAATTGGTATCAGAGCTAGTATCTCTTCTATACAGATACTTTACATGTAAAATAATTGAAATCGATAAAATGCATACATATTGTGTTGATGTATTAGCATAATGATTCTTTTGACATTTTTTATCTATATGAATGAACCTCCCCACATTACGATGCACGATATGATTAATATAAATCCAAGAGTGTCTATTTATTTAAAAGTGAAAAAAATCTTAGTAAAATGAACAAGTGACATACTGAAAACTGACGAAATGCATTCAGTTTATTTTGATGGTTTAGTAGAATTACCCAAATGTAATTTGTGATGTGTAAGAATCAACAACATCTCAATATGAAGCACAATGTGATAAGTATAACTCCAAGTGTATATTTATAATTCAAATTGACATGAACTTTTGTAAAAATAACAAGTGACATAGTGTAAAATGAGAAAATGTATTCGTGTTAAATTGAAAATTTTGAAAAATGATTTATACGTCATTTTCGAAATGTAAGAATCAACCTCACCAAAATCATACACATTTTATGACCGATATGACTCTAATGTTGACTTTTTATTTAAAATAGACATTAATTTTTTTGAAAATAACATTTTACATAATGAAAACCACTTCATGGCATTCAAATTGTTTTTATTCTTTAAAAACTATTCATGGGTCATTTTTTATGTGCAGGAATAAAACACTCCAAAATCTACTCACAATGTGAGAAGTATAACTCAAAGAGTCCATTATAAATTTAAAATTTACAATTTTGTTCAAAGTGTGTATCACTTACCAAAAAAATAGTAAAATGAACTATGATTGACTAAATAATTTAGGACTGAAATTCATAAGTAATTTGTGATGTGTAGGAAGTAGTCTCAAGTCAAACCGACAGGTGATGTGATTGGTATGACTCAATTTTCATGTTTTTGTTTTTAAATATCAATATAGTAAAAACCAAAAGTGACATACTAAAACCTAAAAAAACACATTCATATTATTTGGTAACTTTAGGAGAACAACATATAAGTATTTTTGACATGGAGGAAACAACTGCACCTCAATCCGTGGCAAGGTCTAACTGGTATGACTCCAATTGTGTCTATATTTAAAATTGAAATTAATTTTAGTGAAAAGGAAATGTGACATACACAAATCCATTAAAATGAATTTCTATTTTTTTCATAATTTATAACATTGATCCATAACTCATCTGGTATGTCAAGGAGTTAATCGTACATCAATTCGATGCACACTATGAGTGGAAAAACTCCAATTAGGTCCTTTTATATAAAATTTTAATTTTATTAATGTACTCTTTCATATTAATATTTAATTGATTTATTTATTTTATTATAAACATAGTATTTTTTGATATATAAGTGGACTATTTTTCTCTGGTTAAGGTGATTTTTTCGGCAACTAATAACATGGGAAGACATTTTTTAGAGGAGATCAGGAATGTCGAAAATGATAAAAAAAATTAATGTTTTTAAATGTTTGTGGATATTAATTGTTAATTTAATTATACAAAAGACTTTTGAAATTCATATAGTAGTGTTTTTTAAATTAGTGATGTAATATATAATTAAATTATATTATATATTTTAAATACAGGTTATATATATTTTTTAGTGTGCTGTTATAAAAACAACACATTATAGTAGGTTGGTCCTTTATTAGTGTTATTTGTAGAACTAATAAAGGAAAACCTTTATTAGTGATAATAAAAGTGATGATAATGTGCTCCTTTATCGATGGTAATGAAAGAATTTACAAATGGGATTCGTTATCAACACTAAACAAGAGATGCTAAATGGTGGACTTTATCTATGATTTAATTATCACTAATAAATGTCCCCTTTTAGTGCTCTATAAGTGTTGATAAAGTTTATCTCCCCCTTAATGGTGTTAGGGAAAATGGACTTTTTGAGTTGTTAAAGGTATTTTTTTTCACTGTTCAAGGGAATATATATAGTAGTGCATACATTTACACATACACATACACATACACATAAACGTACACGTTCAAAACACACATACACACACACACACACAAAATAAAAATATATACACATACAACACATACATACTCATGCATTCACATATATAAAAGTACATATACATATTTGATTAATTATTTATTATAGCTAAAAATATATAAATTCAAATAAAAATTTCACACCAAAAAAATATTTTTATTTATATATTTATATAATTTTAAAAATAAAATATTAACATATACTATTTATATTTATATAAAAAAAATTAATTAATGTATTTATAAATATAAAATTAAAAAATTTATTTACTAATATAAATTAGATAATTTTGTATATATAAAATTATGTAAAAAAGTATTGTAATAGTTTTTTAGTAATTTAGTTATATAAATCATATATATATATATATATTGTAATATAAATGATATTTAAAAAAACAAAAATATACATATATAAAGTATTCACAATTCTCATTATTATCAATAAGTAAAATTCTAATAAAGGGTCACATTTATCGGTGAAATTAACTGTGACAAAATTAACCCTCTATATATGTTCTTTTAGTGATGATAAAGGTCACATTTATCAGTGTTAATTGTTCGTTGTCGATAATGCCTAGCACTGTATATTTTTCTATTTGAAGTCATGTGTTACAACCAAACCCCATAACTGGCCTTACAGAGCTAATTCATAATAATACCTATCTCACCATGCAAGTGGTATTTAATGGTAAAATAGACCATATCATTCACATATACAAGAAAAACTACTTAAGATGGACTATTTATTAATCAAATATTAGTATCATAAGAAAAATATGAATTTTATTGCATCATAGATGAGAGAGGTTACATGATGGAACTCCTAGATCATGCCACGAGTCAGAATTATGTAACAAATCTGGATCTTGAAATAGTCACCTCAAGGTCTTGTTTGTGATTCCACAAAATTATAGTTAATCTAGAATCTTAGTAAAAACATTACAACTGGAACTTGAAATAACAAAATTTATAATAGTAGATTTATTATTAATATTAATATTATAAATTTAAATTTTTCATGAATATGGGATAATTGTTTTTTCAGCCCCCCTCTCTATTGAAACCTTCCTCATATTTATTTCAAGAGACTTATTTACATTTCTCATCATTTAATTTATTAATTTTTTTGTTTAGTTCCCACTTCATTGGACCAATATCTCCCACCACACTAATCACTAGTGGGACTATAAATGATTTCTCTACTAGTGGAGTAATAATTAAGAGATAACATAATGTAAAAAATCCATAAATAAAAGTTATCAAATATAAAATGAAAAAAAAACCCAAAATGAAAGGATAAAACCATGGTAAAATAGAAGTATCATTGTGGATAGAAGTGGGTACACACTCCATCTCTATCATTAGAGGGGAACCCTAAAAAAATATATCTCCTAAATAAGGGGAAATAAACCACACAAATACCTCTCAAACTTATGAGTAACCGTTGATGATATTGACGATAAAATGGAGATCTCCCCTCTTGGGAGAACTCCCCTATTCTTATCCCTCCCCCTCTCCTAGCATTATCTCTCCTATAATGTTCTCTTAATAGGGCCTTCTACCCTAGTTCCTAAGATTTCATCCCCATACAGTGGTAGATATATTCATCTTTGTTTTCCTCTTTTTATCCATCTAGTATGCCCCATTCCTTCCAAGAGTTCCACCCCCATTTATAATCCTTCTTTTGTTCCTTCATCTAGAAAGGTTATTGATTCTTCTCTAGCCTCCTCACCACAATCTGACCTCATGTTCAAATGATCATCTCTTGTTCGGACATAGAGTGATGAATTCTGAAAGGATTTGGGCTTCCTGGTTTGGGAACCATGGGGCTTTATAGCCACTTTATTTTTATCCCAATATTTTATTTCCACATAACCCTTCTCATTTTTCTCGGTTAGATTATTCAACACTGTGTTCACTTTTCATGAAATAATATTCAATAGTGGTGTGTTTCGGATAGGTTTTGGGTACCTTCTCAGCTCTGTCCTATTATAGAGGCTCTCCCCATGTACCCCCTCTGGCATCCAGGCCCTCCTCTCCCTTCCAGATCAGTCGGGTGCATTGGGATATAAGACACTTTGGGTTGTTTGGTAAGATGGGGATGTATCTTCATCCTTCTCAGCTGTTGCATGCTTTGAGAGTCATTCTTTTTTTCTGTTTCTAATCATCAGGTGGAATTGTGGTTTTCTTTGGAACTTTGTTGTCAGAAGCATCTAAGTGGTGTCAATGGTGTGAAAAGGATGACTATGGTGAGGGTTCTATTGGTGGTCTGTAGGTTTTATGATGAACACATTCTTCCTAATAATGATATATGATTCATGCCATTTTGGTAGGTTATGGTGGATCTCATTGACATCTCTAGATGTTTTTTGGTTTTGGGAGGATGGGAATGGAAATTCAGTGCTTGCTACCCATGGAGGTTCTATGTGTGAGCTTCTAATATTGGTCACCTCTTGGGTATGAAAGATTCAACCTTTCAAAAAATTTGATATGTCCTAGTGGGGACATTATTGGTTTCTCGATGATGACAATTCATTGGATCTCACCAGTGATGACGACATCAAGTGCACTGATGGTGGTGATGATGCTAAAGAAATTTTTGTGGTGATAGTGATAGGTTGGAAGTGTGATAATGCCATCTAGGTAACATGGATATCCTAAGATAGGTATGATTATTTTTGTAAATTCAAATTTTGAAAAAAAAAATTAACTAGTTTGGATAATTATTCCCAGAGTGGGTGGGATTTATTGGTTTAGGTTCTTTTTGGTTTTTATCCGGTGGCTAATATGTAAGGGTTAAAAATTTTAACATAAAACTGTCCTTATAAAATTCAATAAATATGGATTGTGGTGATATTTTCAGGGAAGACACTGATCCTAATTTTTTTTTTGGGAAGATCCCCTTTTTTAGGTTGTTTTCATTCCTCCCAGCACCTCCTCCTTCATTCTCCAACTAGTCATTTGGTGGGTGCTGGCCACCAAACACCTACCGAACTACCACCCACACCCTTTTCCCTTGAAAAATAATGGGGCACCCACTATTTGTCAAATGAAATGAAAACACATATCTCACTTTTAATTTTTTTTGAGAACCAATCAAATGTTCATATATCCTTCTAACATAACAATCATGTTGGCTAGGTCTCTGCGAGGTCGCTCAATGGTCGTCCCCATATGAACTTATCAGATTCAATCACTTTCAATAGTAAATATTATATATTTTATTTAGTGTGAATTTTCTACATGGACACACTTATTTCCTCCACCATATCTCAATAAAAGTGATAATATACCCAAATTTTAATCATCTTTGAATGAAAAGATGGATTCCTTAAAATGTTGAGGGAACTATGACCATTACAATATAATAGAATCTATTCCTGTTTGGGACTGAGAACTTCCAAAAAATTCTCATCCAAATCACCTATTTTCAAGCATGTTTAGTTTACATGTACTCTTCTTACATCACAGAAAAATAGATGAATTAATGTGACATTGAAATTAAGCTCATAGATCCTCCTTCAAGAGTAAACTCATAACCCGGAGTGGATTTCCTCAAGTCAGAATCCCCTTCAAAATCTGAAACAACATATTCTCGAATAGTGAAATATGATCATCTATAACATAATGCAACGTCTGAGGTATCCTTGAAGAATCATAGGATCCTCTATACTATAATAAAATTCTCATTTTTTGTATTCTCCATGTACTGACTATCTTCACCCATTGTATGTGCAATGTAGGGTTTAGTAAAAACCATAACAAACATTAGAATCCCCATTGATGATGCATATGGTGCATGAGACATATTTATCCTCTATGCATCAATTCTAGGACTCATCAAAAAATGATAACTTAAAAATAATATTAAGTGGGGAAATATATTGTCTTATATTTTGGTATTTTTAATCATTTAAATATATTCCATAAGTAATTATTTTGTTATAGAAAAATCATTCCGTTATTTCTATCTTGGAATATCTATATAAAAAATCTTGTTTTTTGGCCCCAAGACCTTTATATTGAACACCCTAGTCAACAATACCTTCTTCTCTTGGATATAATCATTTTTTGGGGCTTGTAACCAAAATGCCATCCACATAGAATAGAATAATAATGAAATAATAAGCATATAAACCCCTAAAATTTGCATTGGGGTTGGAATAAAATCATTCATATCCAAGGATGATTATAAAGGAATACAATATCTTGTACCAACACCTCGGTGACTATATGAGATAGTAAAAATATTTTTCCAACCAATACACGAAGTTATATTATCATTTTTCTCTAAAACATTATAGTTGATCATATGGATGTCTTTATTGGGATCACCAAGGAGGAAAGCATTCTTCACATCCAACTTCTCAAGATGTACACCATATGTATCATTCATCACTAGAACTATATGAACATTTGTAAGACTAATAATAGGATAAAATAGTTCATTGAAATCATTACATTCCTTCAGATCATATACTCTGACCACCATCATTTCACTATATCATTCCACATGATAATTTCTATTCTTTTTAATCTTAAAGATCCATTTTTTGATGATGTATTTCCTTCCATGAGGTAATGGGACAAGATCCCATGTCTTGTTCTTTGGTAGGGTTTCATGTCCCACATAAATCACAACCTTCCATGAGGATACATCTTCACTCTGGGTCACCTCTACAAAATAATATGGCTCTCTATAATCCTTCACTAATTTGTACGCAATATTGTTCTCATTGACATAATATGACTTCTATATTATTTCTCTTTTATCCCAAGTAGACAGTCATGGTCCAAACTAAATCAGTACATGATTTTCTTCATCTCGAAATATCACAATTTTAATTTTCAATATATCTTTGTCCATGCCTCAATCAATTTTCATTTTCACCATATCTTCTACAAAAATGATACTACAATTGAAGATAAATATTCAACCAGTGGGGTCCCCAAAATGATACCCCTTCATGTCATCAAAATACACCAAGAAGATATACATCCTGGATCATGAATCTAACATTGATCTTTACTAGTCATTAAAAAATGCATATAAAGGACTTCTAAATGTATATAACTGATGGTAGTTAGTGAGTTTACTGGTACACATATCCATTGGTGTCTTCAAATCTATCATCATTATTGGAGATCACTTTATCACCTAATTTGACCTACTTACTTCTTCTTCCCAAAATGTTTTGAAACTTCCTATATTCATGAAAATCATCATTTTTCTATGAAACAAAGTTATATTCATCTTCTCTTTTACTCCAATATTTCTAGGTGTTTATGACACCTTGAAATTCATGTTGATTCCTTATTGTTTAAAAAAGTATCAAACTATTTTCTTGTATATTCTCTACCATTTTCTATCCTCAGACACTTGATCTTGTTTTTAGATTCAAGTTCCATCCATACTTTGAATTTTTTAAAGACATAAAAAACATATACCTATATCTTTATTGTGTGCACCAAACATATCCTGGAATAATCATCAATGAATGATAAAATGATCCATTCTATTCTTAGGGATATAACTGGCGATTTTCAAACATAGGAATGCATCTACTCTAAGATCTCCTAACCACTTTTTTTGACATCCAATACATTAGATTATCATTCTTTTTCAATACACAATTCTCACAAAATGTTAAGGATGTCATTGTGATCCCAGGAGAAATGTTCGGATCCACAATAATCGTTCTACCTCATTCTGACAAATGGAAATTCTTCTAATTCCAAAACATCATCAATTATTCAATCAAGGTAGTGGATGAAACGACTATCTATGTCTCATTTTATGTTTCACCCATAAGAATGTACATGCTCATTAAGATCTTCACCACCTTTATTAATACATGTTCACCCTTCACAATTCTTATCAATCCATTATTAGTGACAGTATTTCATTTGATATCATCAAATCGTCCCAAAGACAATGTGATCTTCTTCAGGTCCTTCGCATTGATTACTCCTTGTATTTTTCATACCATACCATCATGTATATTCAATTTTATGGTACTAACTCCAACGTTATTTAATGTGTGATCATTCCCCATTTACATAAGTCCTTCTGAAATACTTTTATATTGATAAAAACATTTTTATCTAAACATCAAGTTCCATGTTTCTCTTAATTCTGTTATACATGTATCAATGATATATTTTCTAATTATAGCAGTCAATGTCTCTTCAATGAAAATAATGTATCCACTTACAAAAGTACTAGCCAAATTTACCCTGGAGAATGTTTCACTACTATCCTTATTCTAATGATCCTTATGGATGTGACCCTTCATTCCATATTTGTTACATGTTCAATTATTCGTCTTAAACCTTGATTTGGACTTGTCATGATTCTTTCACTAATTGGAACCACACTCCATCATCCTTCCTCGCTCCTTAGATAGATCATATTCTTTTTGAGAAGTTTTCAATCTATCCACCTTTTTATTTCACTAACTTTCATCTTAAATAACCATAGATACAAAATCATTGAAGATAATTATATATATCAGGATATCATTAATGATGTTAATAAAGAGTTGGTCATATGAAATTTGGAGAACTCAAGAGTAAAATATCTCCACGTTCAGAATCTAGAATTTTATATCAAAACAATGTGAGCATAAGTAATATGGTATTTAGGTTGTTGATGTTTTCAATAATGGATGATGACTCTTCAATTCAAAGAGTGTACAATTATCTATTCAGGAAAAAAATGTGTGTATCGACTTGGCATCATATAACTTTTCACAGTATCCTGTATTTCCTTCATTATCTATTTCACTATAATACACTAAAGGACCCCATCTACCAAATCCAAGTGGATGTTGGTAATATCATTCTCGTCAATGAAATTCAATTTATAATCCATTACATGTGTCAATTTTTCACTTGTATTCCATAGGAAATTCTCCTTACATAACATTACTAACAACATTATTTTACACAAATGAAATTTATTCCCATAGAATTTTTTATTCTCAAATGTTTCTACCATTTGGACACACTTTTGTTCCAAAACCTACACTATTTCACAGCAGTTTTTTTTTATAATCACAATATATTTTTTTCGGATGTTAAAGATCAACCAGTCATGCAATCACAGAACATACTCAAATTTACAAGAAATTTTAATACCCTAAAAAGTGAATAGCATCAGGCTAGAACCTTCCTCTGATCCCACTTTTTTGGACCATAAGTGATTTTTCCACTAGTGAAAAAATAATTTTGAGAAAAAAGTAACTAAAAAATAAGGAAATAAATGACACCATATGTAATGTGGAAAACCCCCAAAATTAAAGGAGTAAGAATCCAAGGGAAAATTGGAGTATCACTATAAATAAAATTAATAACACACTCCCGGACTATCATAATGAGAATCCACACATTAATACCTCAATTTAATTAGTGGTAATAAACCCACAAAATACTGCTCAAACGTATAAATAATCGGTGATGATATTGTTGGGGAAGTTGCTGATCATAAAATAATTGGGGAAGAGGTCATTTTATAGGTTTCTTCCATCCCTGCCCAGCATCTCCAATTTATTATCCCAGTGGATATTTGGTTGGGTCTTCCCACCAACCGCCTACCTAGATTCCATCCATGCTTGCCACCCATGAAAAATACAGGGGTCAGCCACATTGCATCAAATGAACTACCGAAAAGTGAATCTGTCCCTATGACACTAGAACAAAACTAATTTTAACCCTAACTTGGAATTTAACAGAACTAACTAAATGAAGTATTAAAGACCACCTTTTTCAGTGTTATAAAATTCATTATTTAAGGGGGTCTTTTATAACACTTTTTAGCATTGTAAAAGGGTTAGTTAATAGTGAAAAAAAGATTTGTTAAATGGGTCCCATTATCAGTGCTTTTAAAAAAAGAGATGATAAATTTTATATTTAAACAAATTATAAAAAATTAAAACTAATATTTTTATATTTTTGTATTTTTATAATCATATAAAAAATATATTTTTTTAAATATTGGGTAAGATATTTCAAAATAGGCATTTACACTTAATTTAAAAGATATTTAATGAAAATGGTTTATAAAATAATTAAAAAAATAATACTATTTAATAATTTTCTAATTCTTATTGAGTAATAGATATTTAATAACAATTTGAAGATAAAAAATAAAAATAATAAAAAATGATACAAAATAAGCTGAAAATACAACTCGATCACCAAACATATCTAACGATTGATCTAGGAATCCATTTGGCCTCTACCACATATCAAATCGAATAATTTGGTGTGATCTATGCCATAGGTACCTAGTGTGATCTCTCACCACATTTTACGCAGCAGAAAATGCATAGAATGCCTCAGAAACTATGTTTTTAGTTTGGGTACCCCACTTTTTTAACATTCTATGGAATTTTAGCCTCTTTTGTGGGGGACTTTTGTTAATTTTTTAGTAGGGACTACATTTATTCCCATGTATTACATTCATATGGATATTATGGTTTTGAAATTTTATATTTTTTCACAATCTCTTATTATTTATGATTAAATATATGCATATTTTAAAATATTAAACTTATAAAAAATCACTTATATAAATACATATATTGACATATTTATGTAGAAATATATCTGTAAAAGTATAAAATAAATATTTATTCTTAATTTTATTTGAAGTAAAATACGATCCATTTTATTTATCTTATAAAAATTCATTAATATGGATACATACCTATACAATTATTGATTATATATAAACATATGTGGGTCAATAATTAACAAATCTATATGTATATTTTAATATATTTAAATTAATACATATTCTAAAAATGTATTTAAAATAATACATAACCATTTTATATTATAAATATATATAATGTTTATATATACATATATGTGTGTATTAATTAATGAAGATATATTTATATTATACTCTAGTATATATAAATGAATATAAAATATAATTTATTTATAAATGTATTTAAAAATAATTTTATAAATATATGAATAAAAAATATATATGTAAATATATATATATATATAAACATAAATATCAATATATAGACAAAAAAAACTACATAGTACAGTGGTAAAGGAAATCCATCCTCTAAGGTGAGGTGTAGGGTTTAATTCCAGGTGGGCATAAGAGGCTGTGAAATTCAAAAATCCCTGATAAAGGGGTGGTTTCTTGAAATGTATGGATAAAGGGGAGGGGTGTAGAACACTATGAACGAGTTCATGAAAGATATGATAATGTATATCAAATAAAGGTTAAGAAAAAAAATTCAATTTCACCCCCTTTAATGGTTTTCTTTTCCCTAATAAATGGATCCTTTATTAGAACCAAAAAAGCACTATTGAATTGGTAATATAATTTTTCTAAAAATAACTGTTAAAAGGGTCCTTTAATGGTGCTAAAAATTGTTATAAAATTTAAAATTTAACAATTATTTTTTTTTACAATGATAATGGACGTCATTAATAGTTATTTTTTCAAGTGATGTTAAAGAATCCCCTTTAAAAAATTCCTATTTAAAAAATGATTTATAAGCACTATTAAAGGACCTTTACTTATTCTATTAAAACATAGTTTTGTAGTGGTATGGCCTATTAGTCAGTGTGAATGGATTCCCCTTCTTGTACCATCAATCTCTACTCACCATATCAACTACCATCATCATGCACCTCCAATCCCGATTTTTCTCCTCTGAAGACCTGCACCACTTCTATAGCATCTCCACCATGAGTTTCCACTGCAACTGCCCCAATCCGAGCATCTTTTCATGACTGACCCCCTTCAATGTTGACTCCCTCACGTCCACCGGCCACTCATAAGGCTAATAGGTTCTTCATCTATAGTATGTATTATAAAAAGTGATAAAAGTGTGGTAGGATAAAATAAAATAATTTTAAATATCAAACATGGTCATCATTGAAGTTTTCTACAAAAAAATCCAGGATAATAGGATCAAATTAAAAAAAAATATTAATGAAAAATAACTTTCCTAGTAAAAAATGTCAAAATGAAATAATGAATCTTACCTCAATGGCGATACATCAATGCCTCAATTTTTCATTGTTTTAATGGTTTGATCATCAATGTGTTTTTTGTCTATATACCTAAATAATGTTTCAATCCATGCCTACCATAAATAGATCACACCCTCTTCGTCCCACTCCTATAATTATAGAATTTTCTTCAGATAACTATAAAATTAGGGAAAAGATATTTTAATTGAAATAATTTAAGAAATAGTCCTAAAATATCTATCATCGGGGTCTTTTAATATAATTTTAGAAGATAAATTAAATAATAGAATTCCTAGGGTAAACCCATTATTCTAGATTGAGTAGAGGTATTTGATTTCTCACCTAAAAGGTCACTCTGAAGGAAAAACATAATTCACTTGAATACATGAGTAGATAATAAAAATAATATTTTTATACATAGAATATTATTTTTCATGTCCTATCATGCCTAAAATTCTAATCTAGGTCATGGTTACTTCTAAATTAAAACAAATAAATATTGAAAGAGTACAAAAAGAAGAACTTGGGGTCTCCACATAACCACCTGAGATCTTAAAGTAATATTTATTTATGTAATAAATATTAAAAATATTGTAAAAATACATATGTTTGTAAATTCACCAATACTCAACTTGAGAGGGTACATCAAATTATGAAATCATTGGAACCTTCAAAAACAATTTTGATACCATTATGAGGATTGAATATATAATTTAACCCTAGGTTCCTAGGATACTAAAACCCAAAATTGACTAAATTGTCTAATGAGAAAAACATAGGTCATGAAATCCTTCCCACCATAAAACATGTTTTATAATAAAAAATGTATAGTTGGGAAAACTATACATCAAATCTCTCAAAAAACCTTTTGTGGTAAATAACCCATCATAAAATGAACATTCTTCACCTTTGAAGGTTTTAGATCTCATAAAACTCACTACACAATCATCTAGGAAGGGAATGTCATGTATCATCCATAAAGATATTGGATCCATCCCATATTGTGTCAAGAGATGTTTGATAAACTGACTCATATTTAGGATACTTTTTTCAATCCTCAATCCCCAAATCCTAACCTCATATACAGTTCATACTATCTTATGGGATGATGTTAATCCAGGATCCACTGATTTCTTTTATGGAAAATATCATTACAAAAAAATATCCTGGGTGGAAGTGCCTTTCTACCTAACATTGAATCCCATAATAGATAGTTGTAACATTAGATTAATCCATATACACTACACTTTTTCACTGAGTACTTCACCGGCTCCCCAAACTGATACAGGTAGAGTTATAAGGATGTATTCTCATCTAGACCCACATCTGATTCCCTAAAAACTCTTTCTAGTAAGGCACATGCACAAAGGTCCTTAGTACATGACAGATAGTAAATATGAGTTTTCTTACTCAACTCTTTACACAGTTATCTACAGGAATCCTATATCCTCATTATGAACTGCAAAAAATTGTACACATTTTTTAAGATAACATAATTATGTCGTCATTACTCTTTCATGAAATGTATTGATAAGAAGCACTATAAATTAAAATCACCCCATCCTATTTATCATCATCACATCACTACCCATCAGGTGGACTAATCTACCATAATCCTAATGGGATAGTCCCCGGTATTTAGATGACTCCACTATGTTGGTGAAAATCCAAAACCTCCCCATAAAACATCCCATCCCTCACATAGTAAGGGTTTTCGTATTATCGGTACACCCATAAATATCCACTGGAAATATCTCATCGAGGGTCACATACCACTAGGGAGGTATCTTCTTAGGATATCTATATTGGCATTCAATTCAAACACCAAGAGAAAATGGTTATCTAATTGGTGAAGTGATTAATGTTCTCCCCAACCTTAATAAAGCCTTCTTGTCATATCTCCTAGGAAGGTACTTCCACATGATACCACAAAATCAATATGACCATTATGGTTCTATAACATAATAGATGAGTGAGGTCCCACCATCGTCCATCGAAGGTGAAAAACATCTCTCTCTATATGGAGAAATCATTTAATCTAATCTATCGAATCAAGTTCCTTCTCTATCATTCAGACATATAATCCCCAATTGATAGCCTCATCTATATCCAAAACACAAAGATATCATTAACTGAAACAGCCATAATTTCATAAAGGCAAACCTCTACTCAATAAACTATTTCCCTTCACCAAAAGTGTTTTCTTCAAAACTGATACTCTCATGGAAAGGATACGGAATTTATTTTAATTCCCAATATGTTCCACATATAAACAACATAAGGAAGTATTAAATTCTTTTTCTCCAAGAAAACAAAAATTTGTTTTATTATCCCACTCAAAAAAATTAAAGCATCATCCTTAGAATGAAATTCATATGCATACATCAGCCCCTAGAAAAGTTTCAGTCCTGGTTCACCCTTCGATATATTATGACCATTCAACCACACTCATGGAAATTGAATTTATAACCCATGAATATTGCATATAAACTCATTATTACATCATTATGGGTTTCTCAATTCCACTCCTAGAGTGTGGGATCTACTCAATTGACCTGAGAGGTTCCTAAAAAATACTAAAGGTTGGACCCCCATTATTTACTCAACCATGAAACTCCATGTATCCCTAGAATTAAAAAAACAACCTATAATGATATAGGTATAACATAATATCATATATTCCATGATGAAACCTTGTGATATAACTCTTTATCCACTATGGATAATTTCACCTATAAGAAGGGACAATAGAATGATTATTTCCATGAGAGGAAACTCCCTAATTAAATAGTTTGTGGCTTGGAGCCGCACTAGAACCTCCACCTCTCAAACATTGAGTGGGAAATAATAAATTTCATATGCACAATCTACAAAAAGGGTCCATGAATGAGGTATATAAATTATACGTCTATATACACTCATTTATGCTTAATGGTAGCCACTTATCATCCACCTCTTTTAAAAACACTAACTATCATCACCTTTCATATAACAAGAACTAACATAAGGCAGTGATTGTGGTAGTGGCTCAATGCATCATTATCTCCTCCTTATCCAATGATAATGACTTCTTAACAAAATAACATCCTATCTGGTGACGGAGACTATAATAGGGAGTCCCCTAATGTTAGTCCTCTCTCCCATGTGGAGGTCTATCCATGGATCCACTTTATTTACATTAAGAAAAATTCTAGTTATCTACCAAAACAGGGGTGCGTCCTCTCCACATATCATCTATCTTCTAAGGATCTCTCTAGGAACTAAAATGTTTTTAGTTCTATATGAAAAGATGACCACCTCTCAACAAATAAACTCCGAAATTTTCCTCCTGAACTACTAACATCAAATAATCCGACTGCAAAATATATCCAGAGAACACCATTTGAGGTCCATGGGCCCTAATGTGAACTTGAACAAAGTCAAACTTCAATAAGATGGGTCCCATATCATTAGATATTACCACATCACAAGAAAATTCTAAAACTCAGACCAGGTATAGAAGTCTCATCGTGAGTTCTAGAAATACATTTTCCACTCATGGATTGTTGTGATATATAAGAAACTTAATAAAATAACCAAAAATTTGTTATTAAAAGCCAAAAATGGATTGAAACAGGCGTATCAAGCCCCCATCAATCCCCAATAATATGAGGATTATACTTGGCTCATAATCCCATGAGACCTTAGCCATCAAAACACACATAATATACCCAAACCAGGGTAATATCATCCATCTTGGAAGAGACCAACATTCTATTAATGTGGTAAATATATAATAATAATGAGTAGTATATAAAATACCTTAAATCACATGGAAATTACATCTCTCATATATGTTCTAATAAAACCTCATTACTCACACTATTTTCCAGTGAAAATATCCAAATTCATTCGCAATCTCATCATGAAAGAGCCTCATCATACAAATTGGAAATCAGTGGCTAACACCATTCATGTAATAGGATTAACCCCTAATATTAAGATCATATCCTAATGATATGACATGAGAAATCCATGAATAATCACATCTAAAAACTACATGATTCATGTGTTTACTTATTTATACTCAGCAACAAGTGCCCATGAGTCCTGGTTCGATAAGTAGGTTATCATATTTTTCATGAATGGGTATATCATCCACTCCAAAATAATTGGATTTTCTATCCCGAAATATGAAATCAAGATGACTTACTACAATTTTCTTATATTCCCAAACCAATTCCCATAAATCTACTAACTCAAAACATCATCCCTTGGAAAACCCTAATTTAATACCACTCTAACATGACTAGACCTACTAGGGGCCCACCAGAGCATATTATAAGTTAGGTCTCCCACTCTAGGACCACCGCTAATATGTCAAAAACTAATGAATAGCATCGATTAGGCATAATACATAGTATGTGAGTCATTAAAAATATCAACCCACAACCTATACATGTCTCTGGTGTATAAAAATAGCCGACAGTATATATATGAAAAATGAACTGTATAAAATAAATTCATGAGACAAATTATAATATCTATATATATATATATATATCCTATACATAAAACATAATATAAAGGGGAAATATATATATCGAACTCCAAAATGTAAAACATATATAAATAACTGAGAATAATAATTCATGACTAAAATCTAACTCAAAACATGAACTTCACCTTCTGTAAAACCTACTAGTACCATCATCATCCACCAACACCATGACCATCAATGGCCACCAGGTGATAGTTCTAACCAATAGACACCAAATAATCACATAGAAGGTCCAGATTAATCCTTTTGACCATCTTAATATAAACATCATGTGTGAGACCAATTCCTGTGAAAGAGTGATTATAAAAAACACAAAAGGACTTCTCAAAACAAAAAATAAAAACCAAATATAATAATTATAATAAAACCCATATTAAAGAGAGTAGTCAGGATGAATAATTCAATGGATTTAGACATGATCAAAAATTCTAATTCTTGCGGACCCAAAAATTTCCCATTTGCCTCTACTCAACCCAGGAGGGTTAAAATTTCAATAGAAAATAAGGGTTCTCATATAATCTTAAATGCCAATAATTCTAAATTATATATCCAACCATATAAAACATCATGAAGGAAATCCAGGTTTTCCTAAGGGAATGAAAATCCTCAATGTGTTAAATTTTATCTACTATTCTACCACACCATCAGTATAATACACTAAGGGAAAATCATTCCTCGCTGAGATACATGAATCGAACTAGGTATTATCATACATTAATTTCTACTATTTTCATGTCATTTCTTCTAAAACTGGTAGGCGAACTGACACCATGAACAATGAAAAATTCCATTAAAGGGAGTACTAACCCCTGCCAAAATAACTACACAACTATGAGTCATCTCATTCCAACTCTAAAAAGTAGAAATTAAGGGATTGAACCTTTTTGAGTGATGTAAATTGAATGTAGGAGTAACTGAATCCTTGGGTAGAGGGACATCACCTCAAGTATTTGAGGGAGTACTAAGATTTTCCCATCATGTGGGGGTCATGTCGAAATAAAGAATAAGTATTGATTGAGGGAGTAACAAAAATTAGTAGAGGACACGTACCCATCCCTACCTCTTAAACAGTGGGGTATAAATCACATTAACGTTCCCCAGACTGCACCTCTAGGTCTAGTTCTAAAAACACAAACATTGAGCACTTGATTTGATACAATGTGAGATGAGCTAGGGTAAACTCACAAATCTTACAATTAATTCTCATAACATAAACATTAAATACCATAATAATATCATAATCAATAGAACATAAGGTTTATTTTATTTTAGATTCAGCTACATAAGTCGATTTTTTATGATACTTGTGAACATTTCCTAATAATCAAACAACACAAGACCCCTTTCTATAGTCCTCATTCACTATACTCATATTCATAACCTATGGAATGAAAACATAATAAAGTGGTGAAATCAAATTCTCAGCAAGGGAAAAATTCAACATTTCATAAATGGGTTAGATCAAAATCATACGAGAAAACAAGATAACATGATAAATATAATATTAAAATGTATGCGAAATAATAATAGTTTTCCAAAAGTTATTAAATATAGATATATAATGTCAAATTAAAAAACATGTGCTATGAGGTAAGAGTTTGATATAATTAAAATTAATCATGGAACATAATAAAAGGCATATGACATAGAAATATGAAATTTCATTTAAACATAGAATAACAAACAGCTATAGAACACACATAATCAAAGGAAATCATATAACGTTTAACATATCTTATCCCCAATTATGTCTATTAATAGATTTGTGAGAATATAATAAAATATTTACACAAAATCAAAATATTGTGACCAAATCATAACTGAAATTATAACCGTTCATGATATTTTGATCATATCTTATCCATAGTTATATTAAAGCACAATCTTGGGAGAATAGATTAACAACAATTACATCCACACAAAATTATGTGATCAGATCATAAATAAAATTAAACCTAAGAAAACATTCAATATATAATGACATACCAAACCTTAACCAATGAACTGAAGGCAGATATATCACCCCACACATCAATCATCCATACATCTATTTTTCACTTGAATGTAATCATTTATAACATCATACAGAACCCTTGGGAAGAAAAATGGGTTATATAAAATATCCAAAAGGTATCACCCAAATTTACCTCCAACATGTAAATAGTCGATAAAAAAATAAATCACCTGAAAATATTATTTTATACGGACATTTAGAGGGAGAATAATGAAAAATAACGTACAAAGAAATACAAACGTGGATACAAAGATTAAATGTTATCAAACCTATGAAATAATTAACATAAAATTTGGTTAACATAGTTGTAAAAGAATAAGTTTCAGATCACATTCAAAAGTCACTTCTAAAAAAGTGAAATGAAAATTATGGGAAAAATTATTTGAAAATCATCATCAATAATATATCCTTGATAATATAATATTTTAATCAAAAATAATGGTGAAGTAAAATATAAAAAAATTTATTATTAATGAAAATAAATGTTTTTTAATATTTTGAAATGTCTTTATTAAAAACCCACATATTAAATAGATTAAGAACATCCTTTATAAAATTACAGTAGTTAAATAATTTTCTTAGATGGGGGACACATAAACATGTATCTTAAAAATTAACATTATTGGGAATAGTAAATTTTGTCATGGAAGAAAAATAATTGTTAAAGGGAGTGATAATTATTTATAATAATGCAATACTCATGTGGGGAAGAAATTCATTGAAGAGGAATATTTGAATCAAAAGATTCATTTTCCATAGAGAGAAATAGGAAGTAAAATATAAATTATTTGGGTGTAATAAAACAATAATAGAATAAAGAAGTCCATAATGAAACAATATAACTTAGAGAAATTCGTTTTGAGCTAACAAAAACCCTTACTTTGTTGGTATCATTCGAATCAGTATCTCATGAAAGGTAGAACATGAGATAAATTGGTACATACATGATATTTCATGAAAAAATTATAACTAAATAAATGCAAGTCCACCATATAAATAATGATATGGAAATATTTGGTAATTACACATCATATCTTAATAAGGAAAATTTGATATGCAAAAACCCTTACATTGTCCCCACTTAGTCAAAACATGTTCTAAAATAAAATATAATAAAACTAAATATAATAATTACAAATTTAATAAAATTATTAATATCTATAAACCATTATATAAATCATTTATAATATTTTACTAAAATATATTAGTTATTTATATATTATTCCCATCATCAGATGTTATTAGGTTTGTTTTTTTAATTAGTAATAGTTTCATAATGGCGATTCCAATTCTAGTTCATATATTAATATTTCGTCAATGTCAAATCATTATAGATTTTGGAATATATTTTTTATAATTATTTATATAGTTCTAATGTCATTTCATATGTATTTTATTTATGATTCATGGAAATTAAGTTGGTGATGATATCGTTTTGATAATTTATAATGAACAAAAAGGTACTAGAGACATAAGATGTTAAATTTTAGTGTAAAATTTGAGGAACTATAAACAAAAACGTATTTTCTCATTTTTTTTCTAATAACACCCATATTTAATTTTCTATAATCTTCCATTATATAAATTTTTATCATTTTTCATGTAGGTGTTCAAACCAACACAAATAAGAATAAAATATAATATTTGACTCTAGGGTGTTGAGAAAGCGATTCATTAGGAATTATATAATTATTATAGAATAATAATGATATTGTATATATTTTTTAATGTTGGCAATCATATTATAATAGGTTTGTTTATATAATAAAATACTATAGTGAAAGATGTAACATGTCCCTTTTGTAGAGGAGATTGTCCCCACATTCACATGAGTTTCTCCTTCATTTTCCATAGATTGGATGGAAGGATGAATATGGTTTATATTTTGAAAACATAATTATGTATATATATGTATATATATCATATTAATCCCTTAAATAAAGTTTTGGAATAATCTGTGAAATGTGGTGCTGAAAAATCAATCATTCTATTCATGGAGGAGGTAGCCCACAGGTACCCATGATGGCGTCTTCATTTTTTGAATGGTTTTATAGTAATGAATGAAATAAATATTCTATAAGTATAATAGAATATCATAATATTTTTGATATTCATCTGGAAATAATTTTATAGATAGAATTATTTTTATGGGGTAGAATAAGAGAATCAAGGAAATAAATGTGTCATTGATAATGTTAGCTTACTCATTGGAAGACCTCATTTCTAAAAAATATTAAAGCTCAAATAGATAGTATTTGAATAATACCATAACCTCGATAAATTATATTGGTGTTTTAAATATTTATTTGGGTATTTTTTCTCAAATAAAATAGTCCTGGTTTATAAAGGGAGTTAAGTGGCGATGACTGCTCTTATAAGGTAGGGTGGAATTTTTGAAATATATAAAAGGTAATGTAACGATTCAATGTTAAAATGTATCAAATAATGAAAAATACGGGATTTGGTGAGGGTTATGTTTTATAAATCCTCAAATACACATTTTTATGCATGTTTTTAAATATATTTATATCTCTTTCACTTGGATGTTTTATCGTTACCATTCTTAGATTTTAACATGGTAACTAATTTTTAATTATTTAATTTATTTATAATTTCTAGAAATAAAATTTTAATTATGATATAATTTGGTACTTAGATTACTAATTTAAAATATATATAGATATCACCTAACATTTTTGAGGGTGATAAAAATAAATTTTAATATTGGCACACATAACATGTCAAAACCAATTTTAGAAAAAGTTTATTATTTATGTTTAAAAATTATATGTAAGGTGGACATATAAATATTGTTTATTTATCTAAAAGTGCTTTGTTTATTTTTGAAAAAAGTAGATTTTTATGGCATTAAAATTAATATAAAACATAATTCCACCTTATGTAAACATAATATGAAAATATTAAAAATAATTGTATTATTAGAATAAAAGATTACATATGTTTCAAAACGTTAATCATGGAATTTACAAATTCATAATAGTATTTTAAAATAATCTTTTTTAACTCTATAAATAATTTTTCTATAAGTAATAGAAAATAAAATATGTTATGTTATACTTACATCTCGATATAGTCATAAATGATATGATTTTAGTAAAAATTATAGTTTTTATATTCACCTAAAATTAATTATTTCAAATAATTACCAATAAATAATCCTAAGATATTTTTTAAATTATAAATTCAAAATTTAAGTTCATTTCAGTAAATTAAATTTATAAAATTTAAAAATTACTTTTTAATTGAGGTAATAAATATAAGAGTCCCTGTTTTTGTTGAAAATGGAATTTTTAAGCATTATGTTTTATTAATCTTATTTTATTTCAAATTTAAGTTCATATAATTTTAATATATTAGTTCATATTTGTTATATTTTAAATTTTCCCAATTTAATTTGTTTGGATAAAATATACAACACTAAAAAATAGTTGTTTGAGAAAGAACAAAAAAATTTTATAATAAATAATATTATTTATTTGTCATCTAAATGTTAGAAATTTTATTTGGGTAATATATTTCCATTTAAAAGAGGTTTTATTATTAATTTAAATTTTTAATAATTTTCATCATATGTGTTGCGATAAATTTTAGTTTAGTATATCATGTGAAAAAGTTATCAAACATGTAAATAATATATAAATATATATATTCAAAAATCATGGGGTGTTACACCCATAGATAGGGGAACTGTGATCTAGGAGTATAGGTTGGTGTTGAACCCAATCTATTATGCAAGCGACCCACCGTCTAACAAAATATGTTTCTTGGGGGAACTAACCTCATGAATTGTCTAACTTTCATGCCTGAAACCCGTTGGCAACACAACAATGCTAATTCCTAACACTATTAATGTCCCCTCACAAATGGTCACTAATGGATGAACAAAATAAACCATTAATATCTATAAATAAAAATACTCATAATAGTTTATTTATTTATTTAAATGTACATCCACTGAAAATATGCATTTTTACATATTATAAATGGGGGTTCATACATGAAGGGGCCTAGGGCCGATGCCATGAGTCATATTAGTGTAATGCATATTAGTAATGAAACTCTCACCTCAATGTCTAATTCATGATTTTGTAGAAAGATTGTAAGTATGATGTCTAAATTAAAATATACAATTAAAATAAGATATAACAATTATCCAATTATTTTTAATATTGTTATTATTGATATTGATATAAAATTATTTTATGATTTTCCCCATCTTTAATTCCCGAGGGTACATCACTTTTTTTTATTTATTTTCTTTTTCTTCCTTTTTATTGAACTAGCATCACCCAACATCTTAAGGTCATCCACCCCTATTACCCATTGGCCACTATCATCAGCCTCCCTAGCTTCATCCAATACACTCACACCTCTAACATTCACTTGCTTTGACGGTCGCATTGATCTCATGATTCCAAACCTGAGATTTCAACCCTGGAGTTCTATGTTGTTGATATAAAAACCATGCAATGAATCAGCTCTATAAATTCCCTCAACCAAGTATCCAACCATTATCAATCCCCATTCATGGAAACATCCCTCACTACAATTGAATACAAATATGGTTAGTGGGCCCTATATCCAAATTTGATGTAATAAATTATAGAAGGGTAATAGATAAAACTATGATTTTTTCTCCATCAACCACCATATCACACAAATCAAATATGGCCTGGGGTAATTATTTCTACCCAAAAAATACAATTCCATTGGTAGCCAAAATCAAGAATGAAAAAAAACATAAACCTAGAAAACTAATTCCATAAGGAATTTGGTCAAAATTAAATAACAAGTCCTTCCTGAGTGGATAAATAATGATTCTTCAATATTTCATCACATATATGGTTCAGTCATCATCGTGGATATGGTATCGATTCTTAAATATGTTTTTAATATATTCCCACCATCAATTTATCACCACATGTATCTCCCCCTCCTATAATTCTTGTTTTTTGATGACTAAACATTGGATTATGGGAAGGATAGTTTAAGTAACTATACCATTAGTTTAAAATTATTCTTAAAATACCCATCACCAAGGTTGGTTTTGAGTACTAGCAAAGAGATCAAACATATTAGCGCCACTAGGGTTAACCCACCACTTTAGACTCAATGTTGGTCTCTTATTTCCCAATGGAGGATTTTTTTTGATGAAAAATAATAATTCACAAAAAAAAAATTCTATAGTTAAGAATAATATTTTTACAGTTAGAATATTATTTTCTAGTCCCTATTATTCCCATGATTCCCCACCATCTTATCATTTCATTCAAAATATAACTCAAAAATATTCCAAAGTCTAAAAAAAAGGAGTATCTACCTCTCCATTTGAGATCCATGAATAATATTTATTTAAGTAATAAATATTTAAAAAGAAATAAAAATTAAAACTCTTATATACACTAAAAACATTCTTAGTAGTATACCCCACATTTAGAGATCAATGAAACAATCTAAAAAATTCCAAGATCTTACACTATAATCAATTTACCATTTTACCCATGGCATCATGGGGTACTAAAACAAAAATTTTAACTATGTATTAAGTAATAAAATATGATGTATCTAAAAAAATATTTTCAAGTCACACAATTAATTCCCATAGGTGAAATCATAAAAAATAGAATAGATATGCATTTATGATTCACTTAAATAATAATACATGGTTTAAAAAAAGATATTTGGTTTTAGTTTATGTCATGTGTTTTTTTTAAATAAGTTACAAGATATATTTATCTGATAAAATAGGAAATTATAATATAAATTGATTATAATTATATTATAATTGATGATTTGTACTTATTTGAATTTTAAAAATGCTCATATTTTTTTTATGATTATCGTTTTATCATTTTATAATGATTATGTTTTATTTATATTGAGATTTATTTTAATTAATATGATTATTTAGTCATGTATTTATCCAATGGTTACAAAAAGATAAAAATTGGATTATATTTAAACAAAATGCTTTTAAATACGATGATGTTTTGAAAGCAATTTCAGATTTCGTAATTTAAAATTGATCTATACATAAAAGAATAAAATTTATATAATAGGATATTAATTTTAGAAAATAGTCAAAAATATATTAAATTAATGATAACATGATATTTTAAAAAATTATTACCACAAATGTTAGATAGTAATTCTAGGGGAATTAAACACTATATAATGATTAATGTGTGTGCATCATCTAAATAAACAACCAACTACCATGATAGTGGTGTATGAAATTCCTAACATGATTAATGATGTTTTTAGGAATTAAACAAAGAATGATAATGATTTTAAAATTTTTGTATGCCTCTATCTGATTTTATGGATACCAATACATTATAAATGTTAAATGAGAAATCAAATGAGTTTTATGTATTAGTACATGATGGAAATCAGGAGTTGTATAAAGGATATATCAAAAATAAAATATTTTCCTTTCTACTAAAGTTGTAATATATCTAGTGGTTATGTAGAATTATAGATAAATAAATTTCAATGATATTAGAACAAGTGAATGATGTATTTAATAAAGATAAAATTCCTAAATTATTTTATGAGTCAAATAAAGTTTCTAAAAAGCTCTCTATCAATTGTAGAAAATTCATTTATATCCTAATGTATACTTATTGTGTTATGTAAAATATTAACACATAAAATAGTGTGAAATATGTTATACTTCTAGGTGAAAATAGTTTAATCATGATAAATGTATGAATGTACATATAATAATTAAGGAGATAAATAAAACGTATATGATGGTTTTAGATTAATCACTATTAAAACAATGATTGAGAAAATTGATCATGTATTCTATAATGGCGAGAGAATTAAGTGACATGCTCATGAAAATAAAAATGATGAGTATACATGACATCCAAGAGATTAAAAAGCATAGAAATACTTTTATTATTTATATCCAAATCTATTTTCAAGTCCTTAAAATTTGTTTTTGGGAGTATATATTGATCGATTTAATCCATTTGATACTCTAAGTAAAATGTATTACATTTAGAAATTTTTTAGCCCATAAAATATACCTTCATATATTTATATGAAACAAAAATATTTCATTGTTTTGATGATAGTTATAGAAAATAAAATGCCTATAAATGATATTAATATTTACATTCATCATCATATAGATGAATTATAAGTGTTGGGGCATAATTTTCCAGAAATATATGATGCATTAATAACTAAAATATTCAAAATATGTACTAATATAATGTATATGATTAGTGATTTCCAAGGTTAGGAAAGTTATCTAGTTAAGAAACTTAAACTTTCCAAGAATATCCAATTTGTAGCTTTGATTTTTCTTAGGTCCACTGGGCTGAATACCCTGAGAGGGGGTGAATAGGGGTATGACCGATTAAAACAACTGCCCCGTTTGATCTTGTTTTACTGTTAGAAAAAACCCTCTTCTCCCTCCATCCTGATGCAGATTATGAATAAAACATAAAGCATGCACATGAAATAGCGATTTTTACTTGGTTCACCCTCACTGGGGTACATCCAAGGAGCATACATCATCAGTGTGCCAATGTACCAATTCCACTATAAGAGCACTAGTGTTTACAAGTTCGAAGTGGACTCAATGTCATTCATATTTTATAACCACTCACAATTTAAGAACTCACTCCTCTGTCAAATAAAATGAGCTCACTGATTCTTCAGAAGATCCACTCATAGTTTATAAACATGTAGGTCTCTTCATTATCACTAATGAATACATCCTCCACTATATGTAGATTCTTTGTTGAAGCCCAAATTTCATCCACTGATGAATACCTCTTTACCACAGATGTTCTGGGAAATTTATAACTTTCACGCAACCCTTGGGTGACTTGTGTGCCCTTTTAACAAGTGCACAACCTCTTCTTTCATTGCGGAAAAACCAACTTCTTTGCCAAACTTGTGCGCCACACTTTCACGCCACACTAGCGCGCCAAACTTGCGTGCCCCACATCTTGTGCGGCACACATGCATGATACACTTGCGCGGTACACTGGCGTGGTACACTTGCATATCACACTTTCCCCTCACACTTGCGCAGCCGACTTGCGTTCACACAAAACTTACATGTCATTTCCATTTGCACAATCAGAGCTTGGATTTTCTTAAGTGTTGAGCTTGTTGATAAATGAAGAGAGTAGCCATATATTTATAGGAATTTTTAGTACATGCACGCCACACTTGCGTGCCACACTTGCACACTGCACTTGCGTGCCATTTTAGGACTTGCACGCCTCTTTATTTCCTAAGTATATATTTTGATATGATGATCTTGAAATATGACATGCGCACCACACTTGCACTCCATACTTGTGTCACATACTTACGTGCAACTTTAGGACTTGCACACCTCTTTTGGACTTGTGTGCCACACATGCGCACCACTTTTCAACTAGCGTGCCACTTTTCCTTTTCCATGTTTTTGATGTTCTAAATTCGAAAAATTCAGGGCGTACAACATTAGAAACCTCCTTAACACAAGATCACAACTCCTATATCCAAAAATACTTTTCCCAATTCTACAAGAAAATCCACTTTGTCAACAGTTTGATTCATTGAGACACGCATTGTCAACAAACAAAACATGGAGTCTTTCATTGTCAACAAACACAATCATCTCAAAAATGATTCAATGATACATTGAGGGATTTTTTCCAACAATCTCCCCCTTTGGGTTTGTTGACTACTCTTCTCAAAACAATTCTCCATTCTTTGATACCTCATTAAGGCTTCATTCACCTTTATCCACCATTCGCCTCTTACAATACAGATAGTGATCAAAGATTTACTCAACACATACTCTAAGACCACATTAGAAATGCTCGATATGAGAAAAAAGAGTATCATGAAAATTTAATCTATGAGTCACTTAGTTTCTGACACCATTGTTGATACCAACCTGATACCAATTGATATTTCTGATTTTATCACGATCCTTAGCTGTCGTGATATCTATTCTTTGATCGATCATGACTAACATCGTCTAATTTAATTTCCCCCCCCAATCTCATTGTTCCCCCTATCTCTCTGATCCACCTATCAACTACTCCACGTGTCTAGACTATGACATTTTCTCCCCATTGAACAATCACATTTTCTCTTGTTTTATCCCCCTTTGTCAATGAACCCAAATGGCACTCCATTGCAGTCTACAGTATGGTAAAAACGCAAATCCGAACATAAGGGAAAAACACACCATACCTCAGGGATAAGGGAGTGGTCCCACATCCACACTTTTCAAGTGTGGGGAGTCGACTGGACTCCCAGATCCAGTCGATTCCTCTCAAAAGCTTCTTTGGGTTAGTCCTTTTTCTGAATATCTGTAACATGTATCTCTGTAGGCACATACTCCCACTTCACAAGCCCCTGCTCCACCATCTCCTTGATGAAATGATATTGGATCTCAATGTGCTTTTTCCTTGAGTGATGAACTAGATTTTTTCTAAGATTGATAGAACTTGAGTTTTTACACTGGATTCTGATCAAAGACTTCACTTTATGTCCCATATCATCAAGATGCGGCTTCATCCACAACAACTATGTGCATGCTTGAGTGGTCGTAGTATACTCAACCTATGCGGTACTCAAAGAAATGAAATCTGGAATCTTGCTTTTCCAAGAAATACATAATCTACACAGATAAAATGAACCTACTGACATTGATTTTCTGTCATCTGCTGATCAATCCCAATATGAATCTGTATATCCCAATAACTCTGGTTGAGATTTTCCATTATACATCTGTCCAAAATCCAGGGTGCTTCTTATATACAAAAAAAAAATTTTACTGTGAGCATGTGGATTTACTTTGGATTGCTTTGGTAACATGTTGCTTGGCATATGATGAAAACAATATCAGGTATTCTTGTTATTAGGTGTTGTAAACTTCTTATAATCTTCCTATATTCGGTGATATTAACTACCCTGCCACTATCAACTTTTGAAAATTTCATTCGGGTAGCAACTGAAGTCTTTATATCCATGGAATTATCCATTCCAAACCTTCTCAGAACCACTGTGGAGTATTTGGATTGAGAAATGAAAGTTCCATTAATTCCTTGTGTCACCAGTAAACCAAGTAAAAATTTCAGCTCACCAATCATGGACATTTCGAACTCACTTTTCATGAATTCAGAAAACTATTTTCACTAAGATTCATCTGATCCACCAAATATTATTTCATCTACATAATAAAGCACCATAATCCTTTGATTACTATTGTTGTGGAAGTAGAGATTGTAATCAACTTCACCAGGTTGAAAGCCAAGCTTCTTCAAATACAGATCCATCCTTGAGTACCATGATCTTGGTGCATATTTCAACCCATATAGTGCTTTATTCAACCAACAAAATTTATTCACATCTTCATGAATGAGAAAACCATTAGTCTGCTCAATTTACACCACTTCTTCTAGAAACCCATTCTGAATTATAAATTTTCCATCCATCTGAAACACATTGAACTTTCATTTCACTGCTATTGCTAAAAATAATCTTATTTTATCTTGTCTCGCAACCAGTGAAAATGTCTCATCAACATCTATTCTCTCTATATGGGAGTACCCCTTGCACACTAGTCGTGATTTTCTCTTAATCATGGTTCCATCTTCCTTCATCTTGTTGTGATAGAACTATTTAGTCCTGATGGCATTCTTATCATCTAGCCTCGAAACAATCTCCCATGTCCAATTCTTCCCAATCTGATCCATATTTTCATACATTTCATGAATCATGTTTCCATATTCAGCTGCATCAGCGAAGCATTTTGGATCAACCTATGATAGAAAATATGTTTGATGTAGTGATTTCATTCTTCTTGTCTGAACTGGAGCTAACTAATCACAAATGATATTATGCTTGTCAATTTCAGCTCAACTCCTTTGCTTTTGTGCAGATACATATTTTATTTCCTCATGCTCATCATCTGTATCTTCTTCTGAATCAACATTGTCCACTTGTGCTCCCCCTGCGTTGCTTTCTTCCTCGTCACTCTCATCAAGAAATTGTTCATTGCACAGTTGAATGATCAACTCATTCTCTACTACAGTGACATCATTGCTCTTAACTACTTTTCCCAGCCTTTTGTTGAAGTATTAATATTCCTTACTTTTTCCACAGTAGCCAAGGAATATCCCTTCATCTCCTCATGACTCATATATCCTATGTTTTTCCATATTGAATATAAAGAAGTTACTTCTAAATATTTGAAAGTATTTCACCGTTGTCTTTTTTCCATAACACATCTCGTATAGAGTCTTTCCTTCCTTCAGAAACAACAATGCCCTGTTAGAAATGTAGACAGATGTCAAAACAGCTGCCTTCCAAAATTTCTCTAGTGGGTCTTTTTCAATGAGCATCATTCTATCCATGTTATTGATGATCAAATTTATCCTTTCAACCACTCCATTATGTTGGAGAGTTATTACTAAGTAAACTTGATTCCATAACCCATGCTTCTCAATATATCCTTCTACTTAACTGTAGCGAATTCCATTCCATTGTTAGTATAAAGCTTCAAAAAAAATTCCAAGAATCCTTTCACACTACCACCAAAAATATTTTAAATAGATGAAAAAATCCGACTTATGGGAAAAAATATACCCATGGAATTCTACTATAGTCATTAATGAAAAGAACAAAGTACCTCTTTCCATCAATTTCTCTTGCTGTGATAGGACCAAAAACATCATCATGAACCAATTCGAGCACTCTTGTTGACTTATTTTCCTTTGCCTCATACATCTTTCTGATAATCTTCCCTTGTTGTCATGCATCATAGGTGTGAGTAAGATCATGTGATATCTTAGGGAGGTTCTTAATTCATCACACTTCACCAGATCTTCCAGGGATGGTTGGAAATGATGACCAAGTCATTTATGCCACAACTTGTTTTCTTCCTCTCTGGACAGAAAACACATATCTTCTTCTCCACTTACCAGGTAGAGATTTACCTTTGTTCTTTTTCATGGTAGTTTTACTACCAGGTATCTTCCATTGATGACACACACCTTCTTAGTAAACCTTATAGAATTTCATGAGTCACATAGTTGACTGATGCTGATAAAATTGTGACTGAGTCCTTCTACTACTAAGACATCAGCACGTCTCATCTCTTTTCCCCCAAAACCTGGCCTTTACTGTGCCAATAATCATCAGGCCTTCATCATTTCCAAACTTGAAATCTTATTCTTTATCATATTTTACGCATGTAACCAGATGGTTATTACCTGTCATGTGAGATGTGGAACCACTATCAAGGATCCACACACCAGAGTGACCTTATGGTTTAAGGGAAATTTATGCCACCAATGCCTTCTCATCCTTCTTCTTTTTGGTGCATATTTTTTCCTTCACACTTGGCACGGATTGAGATCGTTGTTCTTTCTCAGAGTTTGATGGACTAGATTTATCTTTCAAAGATACAAATCTATTTTTCATTTTTAACTCACATGTTAGTTTATTGATTTGCTGCTTGCGAACATTTTGATTCTGCATTGGCACATTCCTCGGGATGGTCGAAGTGTAGTACCTATCCATGTTCCCAAATTCTCCACAACAAAAATAATGTCCTTCAGAATATGTTATGGAGAACTATTCTCTGTTTGGATTCCACCTTTGTTATTGTTCCCTTCAATATCTCTTGGCTATGGAACACACATACTGTGAATATCCCATCTTTCCTCAATAATAAAACCTGATATAAGTTACATCCATTCATGTTACTTCTGCACTACGAGTTTCTCTTTGGGATCTCTGTATATTCTAATTCTTCTTTATGCCCAAATCAACCTTCAATCTCGGGATGGGTGCTTGCTGTCTGACTTCAATTTTCACAAATTTTGGTTTCTGATCAAGCCTTGAATCATCCCTAACGTCTGAGCTCCATTGCTGCTTCTTTCCTACTATGCTACTACACAACTCTTTTATCTTTTTAGTCTTTGGAATGACCTTCTTTACCAAGAATGTGTTGGGAATCAAAGGTTTTTCCTGGTCTTTAACTTTTCTCCACAGACCGATAACTTCCTCTTCAAGCTATTTTATATGATTGAAGTGATATTTCCTTTTGTTTCTCAAGCCATCCATCTCCATTTTTTTTCTTCAATCTTGATTTTATACTCACTAATTTATTTTGAGTTCCCTAGTGTTGATGAATTTAGTTTCTCAATTTCTTCCATCAACACAGAATTTTCTTCTTCCTGCTGCTACATATAGAGTTTGGTATCACGAACAACATTGTCAAATTTCATTGTTTTTTCTCTCCAAACATCTATCTCCTCAAGAGTAGCCTCTAAATCAGCTTGCATATCTATTCATTATTCATCTTCTTCTCCTTCTTCATCACCTTTGGTTTTGTTATTCTCCGGATAACTACCGACAACTGCCGCCATAGCATTTTCTCCAGGATCTTTGCAGTTCCCTATCTCCCTAACCTCCTCATACTCAGACTCATCTGAACAGTCATATTCTTTTAAAAGGAGATTTTTCTTCTTAATGAAATTTCTCTTCAACTTTTTATTGACTTTCCAAAAGGCTGATGACTTCTTCTGGGGAATTTTGACTTTGTCGACATCATCATCTTCTTAGAACTTTTTGGGACACCTTACTGCAAGATGAACAACCTTTCCACACCAAAAAATAGGCCATTGGAAGTTTCCATTTAAACATTCCATTTCCTCTATAAGGATTTGAGGAGAGGAATGACATCACATCATTTGTCTCTTCTTCTTCCTGAGAATCATCAATCGTGATATTCTTCATGGCCTTGAATGCCACTTCCCTTGATTTCCCCTTTTCCACACCCTCGTTATTATCATTTCGCATTTTATATGAAACCAAGGTACTGTGAAAATTGTCCAATGTCAGCTCCTTTGGATATTTATCTTCTTATACTAAAACCTTCGGATTGAATCGAGGTAGAAGTTTCCTCAAGATACGCTTTACAATATTTATGTCTTCAATGAATTCTCCCAGACCTCGCATATCTTCCAAAATAACATTTACCTTGTCAAAGAATCCATCAACATACTCATTCGTGTTCATTATTATAACTTCATAATTGTTCCATAATACTTGCATCTTTGCTTCTCTAGCCTTTATATGTCCATATATTTTCAACAAATTTTCCCATAAAGAATGTGATGTTTTGCATGACATCACCTTGGTATATATAGAATTGGATAGGGATCTTCCCAAAGCATCGATTCCCTTTTCTTCAGCATCTAATTCTCTTCAATTAACTTCTGATAATGCACCGTTATTAATATCAGTTGTGATACCATGCATTGATGCTGTTAACACATCCATTCCCAAAGATCGGAAGTATTGTTGCTTCTGATTCTTCCATAGCTAAAAATAGTTCTCATCGAAGATCAGAATCCCTTTATGATTAGTGACCTCCATTTGAGAGAGAAACATTGATATAAACCTTTCTATCTGATACAAATTGTTAGGTCCACTAGGCTACATACCCCGATAGGGGGGTGAATCAAGGTATGACAGATTAAAACAACTGCCCCATTAGATCTTGTTTTGCTGTTAGACAAAACCCTCTTCTCTCTCCTTCCGGATGTAGAGTATGAATAAAACTTAAAGCATGCATAGGACACAATGATTTTTTCTTGGTTCACCCTCATTGGGCTACCTACAAGGAGCATACATCGGTAGTGTGTTGATGTACCAATTCCACTATAAGCGCTCTATTGTTTGCATGTTTGAAGTGGAATCATTGTCCCTACTGTTTTACAACCACTCACAATTCGAGAACTCATTGCTCTCTCAACTCATGTGAGCTCATTGCTTTTCACAAGATCCACTAATAGTTTATAGACCTATAGGTCTCTTCTTTATCACTAATGAATACATCCTCTACTATTTATAGATACTCTGTTGAAGTCCAAATTTCATCCACTAATGAATATTTCTTTACCACAGATGTTCTAGGCTATTTCTAACTCTCACGCAACCCTAGGGTGACTTCTGTACCCCACAAACTAGTGCACAACCTCTGCCGTCGTTGCAGAATAACCAACTTGTGCGCCACACTTGCGCGCCACACTGGGGCCCCAAACGTGCATGCAACACTACTTGTGAGGCACACTTGGGCGGTATACTTGCGCGGTACACTTGTGTGGTACACTTGCGCATCACACTTGCCTCGCACACCTGCACGCCCCACTTGCGTGCACACTGAACGTGCACGTCACATCGACTTGTGCAATCAGAGCTTGGATTTTTTCTAAGTTTTGATCTCGTTGATAAATGAAGATAGTAGCCATATATTTATAGGCATTTTTAGGACTTGCACACCACACATGCGCGCCACAGTTGCACGCCATTTTAGGACTTCTGTGCCACTTTCTTTCCATTGTCTTATTTTGATATGGTGATCTTGAAATATGAATTATTCACCACACATGGGTGCCATAATTGTGTGGCATACTTTCATGCCACTTTAGGACTTGCGTGCCATACTTGCGCGCCACTTTTGGACTTGCTCACCACACTTGGGATCCACTTTTGGACTTGCATGCCACTTTTCCTTTACCAAATTTTTTATGTTCTGAATTCGAAAAATTTCCAGAATACAACATTAGAAACCTCTTTAAAACAAGATCACAACTCATTTTTTCAAAAACACTTTTCCCCATTCTCTAGGAAAACCCCCTTTGGAAACAGTTTAAGCTATTCAGACTCACTTTTTCAACAAACACAACATGGAGTCCTACATTATCAACAAACAGAATCATCTCCAAATTGTTTCAATGATACCTTAAGGGATTTTTGCCCAACAATTTTTGGTCTATAAGACTACCATATATTAGAAAGTGGTGTTTAAAGTGTCATAATCAATTATTGGATATGTCTCATAAATATTTATTTAGAAATTAAAAATTCATGGGATGAAATTATTTTCGGCCACAACAAAAATTTTTATCAGGTTTAGAAATCATATCAAAATTATCAACTGTTGATGCCAAATTTTAGAAAGAGTATCAATTGAACATTTTTTTGGAAAAGTGTTCAAATACCATATTAATACATGTTAATGGAATAAACATTGTATTTTTTCAAATGACACTATTATGGATTTCAATTATTAGATCATAATCTTGACATTATGCATGTTGAATAAAATATAAATAATAATTTTGTTTTTTTAATATTTAGTAATCAGTGAGAATGGAACAGCCCTGTATTTTTTTTAATTTTAAAAACAAAAAATTATGAAAAATAATAATTAAGTTTTTTAATTAATAATATTTATATTTCAAGTTTATATCTTTCAATTTAATTAATGTATAAAAACAAATAATATATTACTTTTCTATTTTATTGAAAATATTATTTTAAAATGAATATATGTATTTGATTCTTTATTAAAAAAAATAATTTTTACCAAGTGGTTATTGAATTAAATATTTTAAGAATAATATATATTGATTATTATAATTATTTTGATACATACAAAATTATATTACGAATGTGTTCAAAATAAACACGACACCCCAATATTTTATGGTATTTTCCTTCATAAATAATTATAATTCATTAGATAGCTTAAAATTCATGAAACACTAAGACATTTTAGAACAACACTTGGTTATAAGAGATATTTATAACATATTTGTTAAACATAAATTTTCATCTTCTATGATTTGAATTTTGAAAAACAGGCATACACAGTTTCGTTCAGCAAGTTATTTGGTGTCCGATCAGATCAACATAAGTTTTGGTAAATAGTAACATACCCTTGTGAATAGTAATGTTACCCTTATGAATAGTAATGTACCTTTATGAGTAGTAATATCAACCGTAAGAATATTAACCTCAACAATGTAAGTATAAATAAAATTTAGTCACCTTATAAATGAAGTAGAATATTTTGTAAATTAGTAATTAAGTCTTTATATTTTTTTAATGAAAAATATTTAATTTAAATTTTAAATTAATAAATGTATTAGTTTTTGTAAAATAGGTTCCTAAATAAATATTTTTTACTAATAATTGTAATATTATTTTATGATACCCTAGATAATTTTTAAAATTGTAACAAAATTAGTTATAATATTAAAATTGGTATTTTTTGAGTAAATAATGATTTTAATTAAAACAATTAAATTTCCCATATGTAGAAAATTATTTTCATATAATGGAGTTCATTTTTTTATTCCACATGTCTAAGTATGTTTATACTTAATTTTTGGTATTTTACAGAAATACGTGAATTTTTTGCTGAATAGTAAAGTACGATAATTTATGATAAATGCTAAATACATGATTTATTTAGTCAATGAGGATATGGTGTTGAGGTAAGCACACTTTTCTTGAATTCACATGAACTTATTACATTTTTACATCATGTAATCATGAATATTTCGGGTCTTAAGGAAAAATTACAAACTAATGATTAAAATATTAAGAAAACCCTCCTCCCCTCAATTATAAATACCACCCAACACACCTGCATTTCTTCAAACCACTAAACCTTCAATCCTTTCCTAAATTATTCTCTAATATTTCTGTAAGATATTCATACACGTCCACCATTTCGTGGCCTCCTGAAAACACCAAATACTCTCCCCTAAAGAGGCTCTCAAAGGAAGATAGATTCAAGTGGTAAATTCCTCTTTTCAATTCTTTTGTTTTCTTTTCAAGTTCCTTTGTTGTCTTTTCAATTATCACCTCTTCTCATAAAAATTTTATGAAAACTCCAATACATTACATGTACTATAATTTTTTTTATTTTAATGAAATATTTCATCATTATCTATTCTTTTCCCTACTTTTAAACTATAAATGAAAACATCGCCCGATATGTGTTAATTTATCACAATAAAAGAAGATAGGTTTTCAATTTGCATTACAATATTCAATTATAGTGATAAAACAATTATTATAGGTGAACTAGACAATAATATATGTATTATGTCTCATATATGGTTCTGGAATCTTTTTTTATACATGGTTTTGATTTATAAAGAAAAATGAGTTCGTTGTGTTAAAAAACTACTCATTCACCCAAAAATTAATCATTAAATAATTTATATGATGATTCATCTTCACTCCAAGTAAGAAAATGAAATTTAAAACCATCTAACCTTCGGTATGTTCACTAATAACATATAACTTTAATTCTGTACAACCATCCTCATTTTACATGAATCTTAATTCATGTATATAAGTAACCTTCTGGATATTCACTAATAACATAGGCTATGGAAATATTAATTAAATAATTTAATTTGGTTATCCAAGACACTAATATCATGTGAAGAAGACCATCGGACTTATGGTAAGGGGTCTATTCATCTCACTTCCATTTTTGTGAGATATTCCACATTCACTAATAATTTTTTTGAATGGTGTATGTATACATAACAATAATGTCTCATATCATGAATCTATTTATTTTCATGATTTTAAATGTATAATTTGATGATTTTTACTTTTGGTTCGTACAATTTAATTGATTGCATTTTTTAAGTATTTTCTACTCGAACCTCCATTTTCAATTTCATTTATCTTATTCTCTACTCACCTCAATGAAATTATTATTTATTCCAATTTACACCTCATAAATTCTATTTGAATTTTCTATTTATGTGTACCAATTATTATTCTTCATTGTTTTATGTGGATTAACATTTTTTCAAATAATCATTCAAAAAATTGTTCGGAAATGCAAGCCTGATTCGAAAAACTTCTCAAATTGTTACCTATTTTTATATTCACTATATAGTAGATTTCAAGCAATATTTATCTTTATGAAATCACATATTTCAACATGGAAAATATATTTTGGTTAATTCATGGTTTTATAAAATCAAATATGCCTTTGAGCTTTAAAATACTTTAATATTTTCCTTAAACCACACTAAAATGTTTTATTTCAAAATATTATTTGAAAACGATTTTTAAATGATTTAACCTCAATAAATAAATATTTATTCCTGGAATATAACTTCAATGAACTTGCATTTTATTTTCAGGGATATACATGTTTATAATCTTATTTCATGACAAATACAAATCATTTTCCAAAAGAAATCTTCTTTCCAAAGTAAAAAATATTTTTCTCATCTCGCATTAACTTTTATGAAGTATATGCCTTGTTAACCACTTATTACATGCATGAGGTGTAGGTACTACCCTTTGGTATATCATATTAATAATATCTTTATAATTGTGATATTCTAATGGATTATGATTTGAATGTTTCTATGTTGTATGGGATACTTGGGAATGTTAAAGGATTATTTCCCCAGAAATTTTTCAGTGGTCCAATTTAAAAGTATATTCAACTAAGAAAACGTCCATTGTTGATTATTGTATTTAATAATTATTTATCTCTAATGATATCATCGAAAATAATGTTGTTGAATGGTTTCGGATTATTTGGAATGTAGATGTTCTATCTTGATACCATTCCCCACATTACACTGAATGGTTAGTGGTTATATTTAATGACTAGGGAAACTTATTTACATTTGATATGTTAGATATAATATGAATGTATATGTTGTTAATGATTATATCCATTCATATGAATAATGAATTGGACTTATTATGTGATGGGTAGCGCCTGATATATCCCCTAGATGCATCGGTGGGTCTCACGATACAAACTATGGTCTTGGCATGAGGCCTGTAAATAAATGGATATTTATAGTCCTGTCACAAGCCATGAAGGCATGGTTATGATGTTTGGTATATGAGTTTCATTAATTATCAAACTAGTTATTTAATGATCATGTGGTTATTCAACTACTATAATACCCTTGATTATTCTTTATTATGGAATTATTTATTCATCTCTTTTCCTAACATAATGTGTTCATGTTTATTTTTAAAGGCTTGGGTTTTAGTTATTCACCATGCCTAATGTTTATGTTTATGATATCTTCTACACTGTTAATTACCTTTTCTGAGTATTTGAACTCAACCTTTTCTTACCTTTTATTTTATCAGGACATAAAGAAGTTTACTTTTATTAACTTGTAGGGATAAACATAGAGTTGTGGACTTTCCCAATAAAACAAATAAGTTGTATTTCATTTCATGTTGTAATGTTGATCTTGTGTATGCATCTATATTAAAAATGCTAATAACCTACTTGATCCTTCTAGATATGAATTTCTTGTAAGCATGCCAATGTAATGAAATAATTCACTAACTCAGGGCTTCTAGTGTTGGGGAATTATAGGGAATCAAAATATCATCTTAATGTTCATAACCTCTTAGAATAATTTAATATCAATAATTATTTATGGGAAAATGATAATGGAATGTATCTTACTTTGTTTTTGCATTGAAACGTTGAAAAAAATATTTTTTTATTAGAATAATGAATAATATGAAACTACATGATAGATATTTAAGTAAAATTTAAAGATAACATGACATAAAATATCATAACTTTCATGGGATTAAATATAGTTACCCATATTTTTCATCTATTTTTTCTGATGAATATTCACTATATAAAATTATGATCCATAGGATAATTTCAAATGTTTAGATCCTTTGCAGGTTATATACATTATCATTTTATTTCATAATTAATGTTTAATGTTTACCACATAGAATGCTTATTAAGAATGTCCTACATAAAGCCATTATTCTGAACTTGGGGAAGGAAAAATATTATAAAGTGTTAGAATACGTTACTTGTAAGGGTAAACATAGGGTATATAAATTAATGATTATATGTGATCATAAGATAATCATAAGTGTATGATATCATGATCATAAATTTCAATGTTTCTACCCAATCTGTCATGCATCATAAATGTGAGGCATTCCATAAATCATGGAAGTTCATAAATCAAATTAAAATTTTTATTAGAAAACCATTTTATGGCAGAAATTGTGAAATAACAATAATTATATAAATTTTATGTCAAGGCTACTCACTAATAAGTTCATAAAATGTACTTTTATCATGATTGGAATAACCTCCCATTAACCCTATTTTGTTAGCCTTAGGATAACCTCCCATGTAACCATTAAGCTTATATCCCAATAATCATTAACCAATATATTATATGCATATATAATTTCAGTCCCACCCAGAAAAAAAAATCATGAATCCATTTATATTTATATAACAATATATGAAAAAAAAATTCATCATAACTTAATTCATTAAAAAGAAAATTGGGTTCATCTATATTTCATAATAATAACCACAAACCATACAGAAAAAGAATAATATTTTTATAAAAGTATCATATAACTAGTAATGCTTAAGTAATAAGAAAATATTTCTCCTAAGATGGAAAATTTTATTAAAATGTCACAATAATATTTCAGGAGTTAAATACCAATTTCATTTTTAAATCACATATTAAAATATAAAAATTTTCCAAATATTAAGGAAACTATTTTCATGGAAAATAACCTTTAAAAATTGTAATGGAAGCTTCAATGAATTAATCAGTCATGATGGCGGAAAATTATGTTAATTTTTTTTTATGTTAAAACATATAATCCTTCTACTTTTTTGGTAAAAATTCAAAAGTAACTCATTTGGAAAAATGAAAAAATATTTCTTTAAAACATTTTTTCAATAAGTAAATCTAATGTAATAATTACATTAAATAACTATAAAATAATAGAAAAATAATTTTTTAAATCATTTCTAGAAAACATATACATGGAATAAAAATGATTTTTGACTGAAGATAGAAATACTATTGGTTTTCCTTACACATATTCTTTTAGTCACATAACTACATAATGTACAAAAAAGAAAAAGAAAACATATATTCTCAACAAATAACTAAAGGCTAAGAAAATGAAATGGATTTATTAGAAATTAATCAAATAATTTCATTCGATGAAAAATCATGCATAAAAATCCATATTAAAAAGAGATTGAAACATAAAACCCTTACTACTTTTGTAACTTTTGAATTAGAAGTCCCCTGACAGAAAGAACCTATAATGGATATATATATTCCATATTTTTTATGAGAATAATTATAAAATAAATTCAGGGGAGGTATATTCACTACATAAAAGATAAAATTTTAGAACATTTCATATTTACCATATAAAAAACTTGAGATTAAAATCCATTACCTTGAGTTCAACTTCTTTCAAAAGCACTTTAACTGCCTCTTCTTCTACATAATCCCTTTATATCCCTTATTAAGGACCCTTGGTGGGGTATTTTGAGAAGAATAAAATTTATAATTAGTTTCTAGTGAATATTAGATGATTATTGGACAGGAGATTTCATACTAGATTTATTAATGTGGTGTAAAAATAGATAATGGGTTTCTTTTAAAATAGGAGGGAAAAGACACATTTGGAATTTCAAAAGAAGTTAAAATATAATTAATTCATTATCAATAAAAATGATTCCTTATAGATATATATTAAAATAAAATAGGATAATTTAGAAATATAACCATAATACTAAAATTGTTATATTCTATTTTCTATTTAGGCCTTATATTTTGGTCTAACCCCCACGTTAACAAATTATTACCATAACTGTGGTAATACATATTTTTTATCTTAAAGAGTTTTAATTTTACTCATATGTTAAAAATTAGATCATAAATCTATAAGGGATGAAATTTATGACAATTTATAATCCTAATTGGCATATTTTAATGTTTTTATGATTTTTTAAATAATTTAATGAAATATAATTTTTCTTAAAAAATCATTAATGTCATTTTTTGTTACCATTAATATACTTAGACTTAACTTCATCAAGATAGTTATGGAATTTAATATAATCCACACATACCTAAAATTTTATATTTTTCTAAAAAATTAAAAACATGATAATTCACCCAAATTATGTGACTTTTAATATTTTTTAAATCATTTATTTTATTTCTCTATTAATTTGAATAAATATTCTGCATATTTGATATAAGAATTTAAGGTAGTTATTTAATAAAACAATTATATATAAAATATCAGGACAAAAAAAATTAATTCTTCTTATGAATAAATATTTTAAACTAAACTTATCACTATTATATCCTTATATGAAATTATAAAATTCAAGAGTGTAATATTTTGGAATTTTCTTCACTCTAGATAATATAAATTTAATTATGAGGGTAAAATAGATCCAAAATTCCATATATTGAAATCAGGTATGTATAAGTTAGAGTTTATAACTTAAAATTAATTAAGTGTATGTTTTGGATTGATTTTGTGACCTTATATCATGGGTTTGACTATGTTTTATGCATTTTTCCATTAGTGATGTGATAAATATTTATAATTGTTACTATTAATAATTAATAAAAATAAAAGGAACCTATTTACTATATTTGAAAATGAGTATTCTAAATATCATATCAATTTTTCAATATTCAATCCCTATAAGTTTACGAAATCAATTTCAATATAAATTTATCAAAATCATTAAAAATAGATTTTAGCAAAAAAAGTGTTTTTAAGCATAAAAATTAACTTATATAAAAAAGAATGAATGTTGTTGATTAATATAGAATCAAACAGATAAAATGGATCATATTTAATTTTAATAACAAATATAAAATATAATTGGACTTGTAATTTTTTTTTACATTATTAGAAAAGAAATTATTTCAAAAAATGGTGTATTTCACTATTCGATGAATAATTAATGTTTTCAGGAAAATCCAAAATTTTCACCCGAAGTGACTTCTAATATTTTGATTTAAAAAATAATTTTAATTTTATATAATATAATTTCTAAAAGTTCTATATATTAATTATAATATCTGCAAAAAATGAAATAAAAATCAATTCTGAATAAAATGACTTTTGGAATCATAAAATGACTTTTGTAAAAGTTGAGTGCTTATTTCATAATAAATAATCAAAAAAAATTTATTCAGTTAGACCATTAGACCTATACTTCATAATTCAGTTACTCATATTAATACGACCAAATCAATTAATATGTTATAACGATAAAATTTAAATAATAAATTTTTTTAAATATATCTCAATTCGCTAAATCTCAGTGTTGTGTGTTAAGAATGCTATCAAGATTTTTTATTTTTTTAAAATAAATTTTCAAGTTGTTGAATTATCCCCCAAAATAAATTTTTTCCATGTAATTTTATCTCATTCATCAAAGGTTTGATATTTCAAATTACATTTATTATAAACCTACATCGTACATAGGGTTAATAAAACATATTTTAAAATAGGAAAGCGTAAAAACAAAAAGTTTACCTAAAAAGGTCATAATCATATTGTAACAACCCGATATTTTATAAGATATATTCTTTTTAATTTCTTTCATATCTTCTATTTTACGCTACACCAAGATTATCTTGCGCTATACGCAACACCGTATTAGCATGCAGTATATGCAACACTAATATTGGATCGTGTTACACATAATTTCATGTTTGTTTGAAAGTAGTTATTCAATGAAACATTGAGTATATATATATATATTCAATGTATTTTTTATATGTAAAGAAAAAGGAGTCTTTCACTACACGCAACCCTGACTTGGCTTGAATTACATGCAATTGCGACCTTCCTCGATAGTGTGTTCTGTACGCAATACAATGTTTTACTAAACAACGATATGCTATTAAAATATTATTAAAACTAGCCGTTATGAATAGTAATACCCACTTTTTGAAATTTTTTAAATTTTATTTTTCAAAATGAAATTCATTTTTGGATTCGGAATATCAAAATTAGCTTAGGGTGAAATTTTGGTACTTTTCGTATAACTTTCATATTCTGATGAATAGTGAAAATTACTAAATTTTAATTAAAAAAATATTTTTTAAATCGAAATAATTAATAGTGATAAATTATTAATTTGAGTGGTTTTAATGTATATTTAGAATATATTTTTACCATTTAATACAATTTTGGTCATTGGATGTAATTTCACATTTAAACCAGACATAAACAAGTGTCAATCGTTTGATAGTTATTATCTCTTAAGAACACGCTATTTGTTTTGACGATGGTAATTAATTTTTAAATTAATTAATTCAACTGATATGTTTTGAATTTTGTAAAATAGAAATAATTTTTGAATTCATAATATCAAATATAGCTTAGGCCTAATTTTTGGTATTTGTCTGGAAACTTTCATTTTTTGATGAATAGTGAAACCACTAAGTGGTAGTTAAAAAACTAAATTTTTCATAAAACATAATTTTACCACTTCTATGAGTGGAATTTTGAAAATCCGAGAGACACGGTTTATATCAAGAACTAAAATGTGGTTAAAAGAGATGAAAATAATTTTTGGTGAATATTAACTTTTTACTTTTTTTTACCAAGGTTAAAAGTAAATATGGTAATTATGTGTAAAAGTGTTATTATTATTTCCCTAACACATGTCCTAATTCTATTTGATAAGTTTAATTAGACCAAAAACAACATTAGGAATAAAATATGACCATTTAGGCCCACTTGGATTAGATTAGGACATTTATTATTAATTTATTTAAATAAGGGTTAAAATAGTTAAAATCAAAGTTTAATAACTAAATCATTTTTAAAAAAATGTTATACATAAGATAAATTCGACTATAAATATTAATTAGAAATATACAATATATCCTACATAATGGTATTTTATTTGTAATTTTTAAACTTAAAATAATTATATTTATTTATAACACAATGATGATGCAGTAATTATCTTATTAATGAAATATTGACATAATTGATGTTATAAATTACCAAATAAAAAAAATATGAGATTTTTTATGAATTCAAATAATTTTCAATGTTAATATGACATGTTATTATTAATTTAATTAACTATTTTAGAACTAATCATTCTGTTATGATTTTCAAAAAATCAATTACCAAATAGTGTCAAAATTGACATAAAATAGTTTTTAAAACAAATATTATTTTATTAATTGTTATTATATTCCTAAAAATCTAAGGTTCGTCCAAGATACATATATCATTATAGGTGTATCAATAATGGTCCACTTGGTGGTCTTTTGTCTGTATATGGTAAGTTTATTAACTATATAATATAAAAATGCAAAGTGACATGGTAAATGACAATCTAATTAACTAAGACTTAAAACTAAAAGATAAGCTTACTATAATGACCTAAAATTGTCTAAATTCAATTGGATGAGAGGCTTTCGACCCATCCCCACCTTATCTTAGAAATATATCAATTTTGAGCTATTAAAAACCTAATATGACATTATAATAAAATAATATTTTTAGTTATTCCAAAGGTGCCCCTCTCATCCCTTATAAAAGGGAACCTCCTCTCTCTCTTCCTCACACCACTTTGAGCCTTCAAGCTCTACCAAACCCTGAAAAATTCTATTCTCCACTTACCTAGAAACATCCTAGAGGTCCTGGTCTTCTTCAAAGACCAATTTTAGTGCCCTAAGTGGAGGTCTCAAAGAGGCGCTTCAAATAAGAGGTAATGTCTGTTACCGATTCTTTCAACTTTATTTCTTCTTCCACTTCTTCTTCATAGGTTGTTTCATTATGAAGTAATAACATCAGTATCACTCATATAATTATATGTTATTATAAGTATGAAACAACCATATTTCACCATCTATCCATCCTATGGAAAATGAAATCACCACGCGTGCGTACGTACGGAATACCGTCTCCACGTTGTGGTGTAATCTATTTTCCACCACCACCTTACTTGGATGGGTATAATGGTGTAAATAATAACTATATATGATTATTGTAAAGTTATATTGATTCTGTAATAGTATACATACACTCCAATAAAATTCCACGATCATGGGAACGATATCATCGCTCGTGCGTACGTACGGAATACCGTCTCCACGACGCGATGAGATTCATTCTCAATGATTAACCATTCATAAATTAATATAAATTATATATAATAAGTAATCATGAAATATATTACATAATAATGATACTGGATTTATGTATATATATATGTATTTCATCCAATTAATTCAATTCAATTCAATGAGGAAACAAAAACAACGTTCATGCGTACGTACGACCAACCGTCTCCATGAACGGTGTATTTCATTCCATTTATCGATCTATTATATATATGTCTATTCTGAATATAAATTATATATAAATCATGTTTTATATTCTGGAATTAAGTAATCATGATCTAAGTAATCATATGAATAATTACAAGTCAAAACATGGACGACAAATGAAACGATTTCACACAAAACGCTCTTTAACATGGAATTTACAAAAGAACGGGAAATATAAAGACATAAATGAACCATATATGATATCACAACAATGAATATGATTCTGTAATAATTCAATGACATTATTTAAATCATTATACAGGAGGTTCGGATACGTACGAAACATATCAGACCTAAGGTAAGGGATAACTATTCCAATCTCGTTCTTATCCGAGATTGTTTATTCGTAAGTATTTACTGGGGTTATTGTTATCATCCATGACCATATTTCCAAAAAATGGTTTCATGTATGTTTAAATTCATTTTTACCTATTTTTACTTTTACCCATTGTTATGGAAGGAATCTTTCTTTTATTTACCCTACATGGTAATTTTTGACTTTTCCGACAAAACTACGAGAAGAATGTTTTTTTTAACTTATACGGCATGAACAGATTTTTACGGTTTCATACAGCCTAATTTTCATGAACCTTACTCTACAATTTATCAAGACTATTTTCAACTAAATACTTTTCTTTTAGAATTTCATGGCATTTTGTGAAAAGAAAATTGATTTTGAAGAAACAAGTATATTTTCCTCAAAAATTCTTTTCAAGTGTTTTATCAAAACAATTTTCCATCTAAGATGACATTATTTCATATGTGTATGTTTCAAGTATAATGTCTCTATGATTTACATGGTTTAAATTTTCTTATGAAGAAATTATATCCATTTGTTTTATATGGATTATGTGATGATGGGATGATGTTTATGAAACCCATTTTATTCATTAGGTTATTATGAATGACATATGTTTATTTTGTGACACAAGTAAGAATGATTTCATTATGAGATGGGTGGGACCTATATCTCCCTAGAATTCATTGGGTAAAGATTTATATCTAATGATATAGACATTACTGGAATGGTAAGTTAATCTGCTTCAGTATTACAGGACTGGAATGAGGAGTGAACTCGATTCAGAAAGGGACTTTGTCCACTAAGATGGTCTTGGCAGCAATGTCTTGGCTACTATGGAAATAATTACATGTGCTTAATGGATGCCACAATTACATATTTTATTCCCATGCTATATTATCATGATTTATGTTCCATTGTGATCTATGCCTTATGTACATTCATGTTTTATGTCGTTACTCAAGATTTTGATGTTTAAACATTATGTTCATTTTTTTAAGTTCAAATGTATATCGTATGTTTTATTTTATCCATGATTAACCTTACTGAGCATTTGCGATCACCCATTTTATGTTTTATTTTCCCCCAGGATTAAAAGAAAGGTTTTAGGTAAGGAAAAAAAGTGTAAGATATTTATGGGAGATGTTGAAGATCTTTCACCATGATTAGAAGATTACGTTACATGTTTCCAAAGACACTAAACTATTACGGTCCTCGTGTGTCTGTTTTTGTTATGTATAAATTATTCTGCTAAAGTAATGTAATTTCCATGTACATCATGCTTCGGGTCTCTACAGTTGGTATCAGAGGAAAGGTTTAGTCATCCTTTGTAAAATATGATGCGAGAACTTTAGTGAGATCCCTAGAGATATTTCTAAGGTATCTCTAGGGATGTCCCCAAGGTTAAGTATAAGTGTAGGTTATAGTCCTAGAATTACAGTAAAGATCTTAGAATTTAACATAAGATGTTATATATTTAGGGTAATCCCCCTTTACTATGTTGTTTCCCCTGGCACGATTTTTGCCTATCACACTATTTTTTTTGGGTTTTAGAAAATGGCTGGAAACAGGAAGATTCACGATAATAGAGGATATGGCGGACAATGGAATGATATTCTTCATGAGCAACAAAATGAAACGGGATTTGGAAGACCAAACATCATTATTATTCCTAATCAGAAATCTCATAATATGATCAATAATCTCAACTTTGGTATGTTTCCCAACTCAGATAATAAGTGAAATATGGAGTTTCATGATGATCATAGAGGAATGAAAGTTCAATTTCCCTCATGTAAATCATGTTGGAAGAGGAATCAAGGAGAATGCTTCAAAGGAACTAGAAGATGGTTTGGGTGAGGAAAAGAAGGACACAAAGCCAGTAAGTGCAAAGGAAATGGTTCAGTTAAAACCAGGGATGCAGATAATGGTATTGCTACGACATCAACAATGGTTAAATGTTTTAAATGTGGAATGTACGGGCATTATGCAAACCATTTCCCTAAGGGGAAGTCTCATGAAGAGAATCAGTATGGTCGTATGGGTAGTATTTATGTTGATGATGATGAAGATACTACAAATGATATGTGAGATGAAAGAATTGTTGAAGCTCGGTCAATGGATTAAGAAGGTAGTGGAATGATTACATGTTTATCAAGTGTAATGTTGTATAAGTAATCTTATGGTACTATGGAATAAAGAGACATCTAAGGATTGTTACACTTTTTTCTTTCCTTGAGTTTTGAAAGTGTATGATGAATTGTACCAGTAACCATGAAAGGTTATTCAGATATTTTTGGAAAGTAGATGGTATGCGCATAATGAAGGGATAAAGGGAAAATTAAATGTTTGATAGTATTCATGACATCATGACTGATATAAGGATAAGGTTATATAATGGTTTGAGGTTTTGGTATGTGAAAAGAGTTAACTTTTGACAGCACTCATGTTTTCACTAAGATTCAATGAGTATTCATTTTTCAAGAGAATACATGATTAAGGCCTTCTAATGTTTGGAATGTGACCAACAAGACATATCTCATGATATATGGGGATCAACGATGGTATTAACATGTTTTTTATATGAACTCTATGGTAATCGTTTCCACAATAATATGAGATTGGACTGTAGTATTTTGGATAAGCATAAAGATTGGAATGGATTATGTTGGACATAAGTAAGTATTGTTTAAGGATATAAGTTTTTTCGATATTATTGATGGGATGTTATAGTAATGTAGTTTTAGAAAAAGGAAAACCTGCAGGATGGGCGACAGCCCATGGCGTCGGACAAGGCTATGGGAATCGAACCCACAACCGAAGTGCGACTGACCTTTATCATCTACCACTGGTCTACAAAAAGTCCCTATTTAGTAGAAACAAGTTTTATTATATTAAGCAGTATGATATATGAAGTATAAGTCCATTTTAGGAACCATATATGATTAATATCACTATAGATGGACTTATGGTAACTTTTCTAACTTTTTGTTTGAGACAGATGGAATGACCCATAATTTTATCACATGATCTGCTAACACTGCACGAATGAAAAATTCAACTTCAATTCTTTAAGAGATGAAGTGGAAATTTTCCAAAGAACGACCAATGGTGAGACTGTACCAAAATCACGAAAGTATTTTTTCTAATTCCAATTTCATCAACTTTAGGGAAATGATCTTGAAAACAAAAAAATATTGTCCTAGTGCTCTTATATCCGATGAATCAGACGGTACCTTAGATCGTCACAAATTTATGGCTTTGTGATTGTTGGATTTTTCATAGCCATCTTCTCTACCACTCTCCATCAGAACATGATGGTTAGATTTTTCTTCAATATCCATATTTTCACCTATGTTCTCCTATATGGAAACCCAGTGATGAGTTTCTTTGGGTAATCGTTACATTTCATACCTTAGTTTTTAAAATTATTTTTTAGTATTCATTTTTACGATGTGAGTTTCTATGAATAGTAAACGATTTATAACCCCGACGAATTTTGAGGGCGAAAGTCATTTTAAGGGGGGTAGAATGTAACAACCCGATATTTTATAAGATATATTCATTTTAATTTCTTTAATATCTTATGTTTTATGCTACACCAAGATTATCTTGCGCTATACGCAACACCGTATTATCCTGCAGTATACGCAACACTAATCTTGGATCATGTTACACACAATTTCATGTTTGTTTGATAGTAGTTATTCTACGAAACATTGAGTATATATATATATATATATTCAATTTATTTTGTTATACGCAAAGACAAATATTCCATGCACTACACGCAACCCTGACTTGGCTTGCATTACATGCAATCGCGACCTTCCTCGATAGTGTGTGTTGTACGCAATACCGAGTTTTACTAAACAACGATATGCAATTAAAATATTATTAAAACTAGCCGTTATGAATAGTAATACCCACTTTTTGAAATTTTGTAAATTTTATTTTTCAAAATTGACTTCATTTTTGGATTCGGTATATCAAAATTATCTGAGGGTGAAAATTTGGTACTTTTTGGATAACTTTCATATTCTGATGAATAGTGAAAATTACTAAATTTTAATTAAAAAACAAATTTTTTAATCGAAATAATTGATAGTTATAAATTATTAATTTGAGTATTTTTAAAGTATATTTAGAATATATTTTTACCATTTAATACAATGTTGGTCATTGGATGTAATTTCACATTTAAACCAGACATAAACAAGTGTCAATCTTTTGATAGTTATTATCTCTTAAGAACACGCTATTTGTTTTGATGACGGGAATTAATTTTTAAATTAATTAATGCAACTGATATGTTTTGAATTTGGAAAAATAGAAATAATTTTTGAATTCATAATATCAAATATATCTTAGGCCTAATTTTTGGTATTTTTTTTAAACTTTCATTTTTTTGATTAATAGTGAAATCACTAAGTGGTAGTTAAAAAACAAAATTTTTCATAAAACGTAATTTTACCGCTTCTGTGAGTGGAATTTCGAAAATCTGAGATACACGTTTAATATCAAGGACTAAAATGTGGTTCAATGAGATGAAAATAATTTTTGGGGAATAGTAACTTTTTCCTTTTTTAGCACGGTTAAAGTAAATAGGGTAATTAAGGGTAAAATTTTTATTATTATTACCCTAACACATGTCATAATTCTATTGTATAAGTGTAATTAGACCAAAAACAAACTTAGGAATAAAAATATGACCATTTAGGCCCACTTGGATTAGATTAGGACATTTATTATTAATTTATTTAAAGAAGGGTTAAAATAGTAAAAATCAAAGTCTAATAATTAAATAATTTTTTATATAGGGTTATACATAAGTTAAATTCGACTATAAATATTCATTAGAAAGATAAGTGGATTTACTACATAATGGTATTTTATTTTTAATTTTTAGATTTAAAATAATTAAATTTATTTATGACACAATGATGATGAATTAGTTATCTTATTAATGAAATATTAACATAATTGATGTTATAAATACCCAAATAAATGTAATTTGAGACTTTTTATGAATTCCAATAATTTTATATGTTAATATGACATGTTAATATTGATTTAATTAACTTTATTCGAACTAATCATTCTGTTATGATTTTCACAAAAATCAATTACCATATAGTGTCAAAATTGACATAAAATAGTTTTTAAAACAAATATTATATTATTAATTGTTATTATATGCATAAAAATCTATGGTTCGGCCAAGATAATTATATCATGATAGGGGTACCATTAGTGGACCACATGAGGGTCTCTTGGATGTATATGGTAAGTTTATTAACTATATAATATAAAAATACAAAGTGACATGGTAAATGTCAATCTAATTAACTAAGAGTTAAAACTAAATGATAAGGTTAATATAAAGACCTAAACATGTCTAAATTATATTGGACGAGTGGATTTCAACCAATCCCCACCTTAGCTTCTAAAAATATCAATTTTAAGCTATTAAAAACCGAATATGAATTTATAATAAAATAATATTTTTAGTTATTCCAAAGGTTCTCCTCTCCTCCCTTATAAAATGGCACCTCCACCCTCTCTTCCTCACACCACCTTGAGCCTTAAAGTTCGGCCAAACCCTGCCAAATTATATCATCCACTTCCATAGAAACATCCTAGTGGTCCTGGTCTTCTTAAAAGACCAATTTTAGTGCCTTGAGAGGAGGTCTCAAAGAGGCGCTTCAAAGAAGAGGTAATGTCCATTACCGATTCTTTCAACATTATTACTTCTTCCACTTCTTCTTCTTAGGTTTTTTCATTATGAAGTAATAACATCAGTATCACTCATATACGGATATGTTATTATAAGTATGAAACAACCCTATTTCACCATCTATCCATCCTACGGAAAATGAAATCACCTCGCGTGCATACGTACGGAATACTGTCTCCACGCCATGGTGTAATCTATTTTCCACCACCACCTTACATGGATGGGTATAATGGTGTAAATAATAACTATATATGATTATTTTAAAGTGATATTGATTCTTTAATAGTATAAATACACTCCAATAAAGTTCCACGATCATGGGAACGATATCATCGCTCGTGCGTACGTACGGAATACTGTCTCCACGACGTGATGAGATTCATTCTCAATGATTAACCATTCATAAATGATTATAAAGTATATATAATAATTAATAATTAAATATATTACATAATAATGATACTGGATTTATGTATTTATATATTTATGTCATCCAATTAACTCCTTTCAATTCAATGAGGAAACGAAAACAACGTTCATGCGTACGTACGACCTACCGTCTCCATGAACAGTGTATTTCTTTCCATTTATCGATATATTATATATATGTATATTATGAATATATAGTATATATAAATCATGTTTTATATTCTGGAATTAAGTAATCATGATCTAAGTAATCATATGAATAATTACAAGTCAAAACACGGACGACAAATGAAACGATTTTACCCAAAACGCTCTTTAACATGGAATTTACAAAAGAACGGGTAATATAAAGTCATAAGTGAACCATATAGGATATCATAACAATGAATATTATTCTGTAATAAGTCAATGACATTATTTAAATCATTACACAAGAGGTTTGGATACGTACGAAGCATATCGAACCTAAGGTAAGGGATAACTATTCCATTCTCGTTCTTATCCGAGATTGATTATTCGTAAGTATTTACATGGGTTATTGTTATCATCCCTGTCCATATTTCATAAAAATGGTTTCATGTATGTTTAAATTTCTTTTTACCCATTTTGATCTTTTCGCAATGGTATGGAAGGAATCTTTATTTTTTTTACCCTACAAAGTACTTTTTGACTTTTCCGGAAAAAGTACGAGAAGAATGTGTTTTTTAACTTATACAGCATGAATGGATTTTTACAGTTTCATAAAGCCTAATTTTCATGAACCTTACTCTACAATTATTCAATACTATTTTAAAAAAAAATACTTTTCTTTTAAAATTTCATGGCATTTTGTGAAAAGAAAATTGATTTTGAAGAAAAAGGGATATTTTCCTCAAGAATTATTTTCAACTGTTTTATCAAAACCATTTTCCATCTAAGATGACATTATTTCATATGTGTATGTTTCAAGTATAATGTCTCTATGATTTACATGGTTTCACTTTTCTTATGATGAAATGATAACCATTTGTTTTATATGGATTATGTGATGATGGGATGATATTTGTGAAACCCATTTTATTCGTTGGGTTATTATGAATGATGTATGTTTATTTTGTGGCACAAGTAAGAATGATTTCATTATGAGATGGGTGGGACCTATATCTCCCTCCAATTCATTGGGTAATGATTTATATCTAATTAGATAGACATGGCGGGAACGGTAAGTTAATACGGTTCAGTATTACAGGACTGGAATGAGGAGTGAACTCGATTTAGAAAGGGACTTTGTCCACTAAGATGGTCTTGGCAGCAATGCCTTGGATACTATGGAAATCATTACATATGCTTAATGGATGCCACAATTACATATTTTATTCCCATTCTATATTATCATGATTTATGTTCCATTATGATCTATGCCTTATGTACTTCCATGTTTTATGCCGTTGCTCAAGATTTTGATGTTTAAACATTAAGTTCATGTTTTTAAGGTCAAATGTATATGGTATGTTTTATTTTATCCATGCTTACCCTTACTGAGCATCTGAGCTCAACCTTTTGATGTTTTATTTTCCCCCAAGATTAAAAGAAATGTTTTAGGTAAGGAAACAAATAGTGGAAGATCTTTATGGGAGAGGTTGAAGATCATTCACCACGATTAGAAGATTACGTTCCATGTTTCCAATGACACTAAACTATTACGGTTTTTGTGTGTCTGTTTTTGTTATGTATTAAGTATTCCGAAAAAGTAATGTAATGTCCATGTACGTCAATCTTCGGGTCTCTACAGTTGGTATCAGAGGAATGGTTTAGTCATCCTTTGGAAACTAGGATGCGAGAACTTTAGTAAGATCCCTAGAGATATTTCTAAGGTATGTTTAGGGATGTCCCTAAGGTTAAATATAAGTATAGGTTATAGTCCTAGAATTACGGTAAAGATCTTAGACTTTAACCTAAGATGTTATATATTGAGGTTACTCCCCTTTTACTATGTTTTTTTCCCTTGCATGATTTTTTCCTCTCACACTATTCTTTTTGGGCTTTAGAAAATGGATGGAAACAGGAAGATTCACGATAATAGAGGATATGGAGGGAAATGGAATGATATTTTTCATGAGAAACCAAATGAAACGGGATTTGGAAGTCCAAACATCATTATTATTCCTAATTAGAAATCTCATAATATGATCAATAATCTCAACATTGATAAGTTTCCCGACTCAAATAATAAGAGAAAGATGGAGTTTCATGATGATCATAGAGGAAAGAAAGTTCAATTTCCCTCAAGTAAATCATGTGGAAAGAGGAATCAAGGAGAATGTTTCAAAGGAACTGGAAGATGGTTTGGGTGTGGAAAAGATGGAAAAAAAGCCAGAAAGTGCAAAGGAAAAGGTTCAGTTAACACCAGGGATGAGGATAATGGTATTGATACGACATCAACAATGGTTAAATGTTTTAAATGTGGAAAGTACGGGAATTATGCAAACCATTGCCCTAAGGGAAAGTCTCATGAAGAGAATCAGTATGGTTGTACGGGTAGTATTTATGTTTATGATGATGAAGAGGCTACAAATGATATGTGAGACGAAAGAAATTTGAAACTCGGTCAGTGGTTTAAGAAGGTTGCTGAATGATTACATGTTTATCAAGTGTAATGTTGTATAAGTAATCTCATGGTACTATGCAATAAAGAGACATCTAAGGATTGTTACCCTGTTGTCTTTCCTTTAGTTTTGAAAGTGTATGATGAATGGTACCAGTAACCATGAAAGGTTATTCAGATATTTTTGGAAAGTAGATGATATGCGCATAATGAAGGGATAAAGAGAAAATTAAATGTTTGATAGTATTCATGAGCTCATGAATGATATAAGGATAAGGTTATATCATGGTTTGAGGTTTTGGTATGTGAAAAGAGTTAACTTTTGACAGCACTCATGTTTTCACTGAGATTCAATGGGTATTCATTTTTCAAGAGAATACATGATTATGGCCTTCGAATTTTTGGAATGTGACCCACAAAACATATCTCATGATATATGGGGATCAACAATGGTATTAACATTCTTGTTATATGAACTCTTTGGTAATCATTTTCACTATAATATGAGATTGTACAATAGTATTTTGGATAAGCCTAAAGATTGGAATGGATTATGTTGGACATAAATTAGTATTGTTTAAGGATAGAATTTTTTTCGATATTATTGATGGGATGTTATTGTAATGTAGTTTTAGAAAAAGGACAACCTGCAGGATGGGCGACAACCCATCGCGTCGGACAAGGTTGTGGGAATCGAAACCACAACCGAAGTGCGACTGACCTTTATCATCTATCACGGGTATACAGGAAGTCCCTATTTAGTAGAAACTAGTTTTATTTTATTAAGCAGTATTATATATGAATTGTAAGTCCATTTTAGGAACCATATATGATTAATCTCACTATAGATGGACTTATGATAACATTTCTAACCTTTTGTTTGAGACAGCTGGAATGACCCATCATTCTATCACATGATCTGTTAACACTTCACGAATGACAAATTCAACTTCATTTCATTAAGAGATGAAGTGTAAATTTTACAAAGAACTGTAGGACCCCGGGACACCCTGAGAGGGGAGGGGTGAATCAGGGTGGCAACTTTTTCTTCTTAAAGTTGTGGATCTTGTTCCCACGTTGGTAGGAACTACTTAAACCTGTATGATGGATATGATCAGCAATTAAACATTCACATGCAGAGACAGATGACACAGCTATTTTACTTGGTTCACCACTAAGGGCTACGTCCAAGGAGCATACGCCGACAGGTTTTCGGTCGTACCTAATCCACTATGCTTCACTAGCTGTAGATTACAAAGGTTCGGGTACAGTCACTCTGTCCCAGGCTCACTGCCTTTACAATTGTTCAGGGATAGCTCACTGCGTCCCTTGGGTCACTCCCGTTGACTCCCCCTGGCTCACTGCCGTTGGTGAAGTCCCACTCAGTTTATAGACGTGAAGGTCTCTTCAATAGGTGTGCATTGAAGTTCTTCGTCTCCTGTTCAGCATGAGACATTGCTTGCATCAGGGTTCAGATTTGATGCTCCTTTTAGTTCAATCCTTCTTCTTTAGCGCAATTAATGAATGCACTAGATCCCCTTGTCTTCGTTTTCCTGAATCACAATCACTGATGTGATTGGTTACTTAATGAAGCTCAGCTTACTCGGCGTTTTCAGAATCAGTTCTCCATGTATGCATGAGATCATGCATGTATCTTTTAGATTTCTACTTCAACCTCGCTTTGCACCGAAAGTATCAGGCAATCATTAGCTCTTGTGCAGCTCCAGAAAGGCGGGCGTGCTTCAACAGTGTCTGGGTCTCCTTTTCAAGCCCGGCGCGCAAGCCTCTCGGCAGCGCGCAAGTCTCAGGCGCGCAAGTCTAAACTGGCGCGCAAGTGTCACTGAAGCACCTGCGCGATACTGCCTTCTTGAACTTCAAACCTGCGCGACTCACTTCCTTCCTTGCCCAAATCACCTGGGGCGCTCAACCATCAGTCGGCGCGCAACCTCTACTTGCGCGACCCAATTACCACTTGCGCGGTTCAACCACCTGCGCGACGAGAGCTCGAACAATCTCAAAGTCTTGATCTCCATTCCCAATGAGGAGGGGTGGTCCAGTATTTATAGGAAAACTGGACCCCCTGCGCGGCGGCGTGCAAGTCCCTCGACGGCGCGCAAGTCCTATCTCCAGATACTCTGTCGCACAAGTTACTTGCGTGACCCAACCAACACTTGCACGACCTTCTTTCCTTAGCCAAATTTTGATGTTCTGATCCTCAAAAACATATGGCGCGCAAGTCTTTTATCCTCCAAGACCACGGCGCGCAAGTACCTTTGCCAAAATCACTCTTCTTCATTTGTCGATTTTGAGGCCCTGAAATTTGGCAAACACTGGAAAACGGCGCCACCTTGTATCTTCTCTTTTTGTACCGCCTCCAGATCATCCATTCCTCTGTCGATGTTCTTGAATCAAACATAGATCATTGACCACAACTCTTGAACTCGACATGTCACCATGGAATCTCCTTTGTCAAACGATCACCTCAACAACACTTCTTCTTGGTGATCTGTATCCTTCAGCAACTCTTTTGCTTTTATCACAAACTCCACTATTGTGATATGTATTCTTTGAAGGAACAGCTTTAGTACCATCATCCTCTATGACAGTGTGATGTGCATGGCCATTTCATAAGTCAATGCATTGGCACATTTCCTCCTTCATCAACCGTCATGATCAACTTCATGCAAACCATGTGATTCAATCCGTCAAGAAGTCTCTAGCATGGTTCTCACGTAATCATGAGTAATTCCATGGTCTTCATCAAAAATACCATCCTTCTTTAATCATCCTTGGATGGATTACTCCTCACATTCTTCATTGTTGTAAACAATGTATCACCTTTGACACATGTTCTTTGAACTTACGATTAGCACAACAATCGTCTGAATCACTACTCCTCTACTTCATCGGAGTACTTCATGATCTCCCTCATTGTGAGCTTTCATTCCTCCATTTTATTGGAGTAATTATTGATCTCTTTCATTTTGATATTCCATTGACAACTATTGACAACAAATACAATCCTATACACAAAGTGGTTCCAACAAGAACGACCAACGGTGAGACTATACCAAAATCACGAAATTATTTCTTCTAATTCCAATTTCATCAACTTTAGGGAAATGATCTTGGAAACCAAAAATGTTGTCCTAGTTCTCTTATATCCGATGAATCAGATGGTGCCTTAGATCGTCACAAATTTATGGCTTTGTGATTTTTGGCTTTTTCATAGCCATGTTCTCTATCACTCTCCATCAGAACATGATGGTTAGATTTTTCTTCAAAATCAATATTTTCACCTATGTTATCCTATATGGAAACCCAGTGATGAGTTTCTTTGGGTAATCATTACATTTCATACTTTAGTTTTTAAAATTATGTTTTAGTATTCATTTTTATGATGTGGGTTTTTATGAATAGTAAACGATTTATAACCCCGGTGAATTTTGAGGGAGAAATTAATTTTAAGGGGGGTAGAATGTAACAACCCAATATTTTATAAGATATATTCATTTTAATTTCTTTCATATCTTCTGTTGTACGCTACACCAAGATTATCTTGCGCTATACGCAACACCGTATTATCCTGCAGTATACGCAACACTAATCTTAGATCGTGTTACACACAATTTCATGTTTGTTTGATAGTAGTTATTCTACGAAACATTGAGTATATATATATATATATATTCAGAGTATTTTGTTATACGCAAAGACAAAGGAGTCATGAACTACACGTAACCCTCACTTGGCTTGCATTACATGCAATCGCGACCTTCCATGATAGCCTGTGTTGTATGCAATACCGGGTTTTACTAAACAACGATATGCTATTAAAATATTATTAAAACTAGCCGTTATGAATAGTAATACCCACTTTTTGAAATTTTTTAAATTTTATTATTCAAAATGGACTTCATTTTTGGATTTGGAATAACGAAATTAGCTTAGGGTGAAATTTTGGTGCTTTTTGGATCACTTTCATATTCTGATGAATAGTGAAAATTACTAAATTTTAATTAAAAAACATCTTTTTTAATCGAAATAATTAATAGTGATAAATTATTAATTTGAGTGGTTTTAAAGTATATTTAGATTATATTTTTACCATTTAATACAATGTTGGTCATTGGATGTAATTTCACATTTAAACCATACATAAACAGGTGTCAATCTTTTGATAGTTATTATCTCTTAAGAACACGCTATTTGTTTTGACGACGGGAATTAATTTTTAAATTAATTAATGAAACTGATATGTTTTGAATTTGGTAAAATAGAAATAATTTTTGAATTCATAATATCAAATATAGCTTAGGCCTAATTTTTGGTATTTTTCTGGAAACTTTCATTTTTTGATGAATAGTGAAACCACTAAGTGGTAGTTAAAAAACTAAATTTTTCATAAAACATAATTTTACCGCTTCTGTGAGTGAAATTTTGAAAATCCGAGAGACACGGTTAATATCAAGGACTAAAATTTTGTTCAATGAGATGAAAATAATTTTTGGGGAATAGTAACTTTTTTCTTTTTTTTACCACGGTTAAAGTAAATTGGGTAATTAAGGGTAAAATTGTTATCATTATTACCCTAAAACATGTCATAATTCTATTGGATAAGTGTAATTAGACCAAAAACAACCTTAGAAATAAAATATGACCATTTAGTCCCACTTGGACTAGATTAGGACATTTATTATTAATTTATTTAAAGAAGGGTTAAAATATTTAAAATCAATATTTAATAACTAAATAATTTTTAATATAGGGTTATACATAAGATAAATTCGACTATTAATATTCATTATAAAGATAAAACGATTTCCTACATAATGGTATTTTATTTGTAATTTTTAGACTTAAAATAATTAAATTTATATATGACACAATGATGATGCATTAATTATGTAATTAATTAAATATTGACATAATTGATGTTATAAATTCCCAAATAAATGTAATTTGAGACTTTTTATGAATTAAAATAATTTTATATGTTAATATGACATGTTAGTAATGATTTAATTACCTTTTTTCTAACTAATCATTCTGTTATGATTTTCACAAAAATCAATTACCATATAGTGTCAAAATTGACATAAAATAGTTTTCAAAACAAATATTATATTATTAATTTTTATTATATGCCTAAAAATATATGGTTCGGCCATGATACTTTTATCATGATAGGGGTACCATTAATGGACCACTTGGGGGTCGCATGGATGTATATGGTATGTTTATTAACTATATAATATAAAACTATAAAGTGACGTGGTAAATGTCAATCTAATTAACTAAGAGTTAAAACTAAATGATAAGGTTAATATAATGACCTAAACATGTCTAAATTCTATTAGATGATAATATTTCGACCCATACCCACCTTATCTTCTAAATATATCAATTTTTAGCTATTATAAACCGAATATGACTTTATAATAAAATAATATTTTTAGTTATTCCAACGGTGCCTCTCTCCTCCTTTATAAAAGGGAACCTCCTCCCTCTCTTCCTCACACCACATTGAGCCTTAACGTTCAGCCAAACCCTGCAAAATTCTCTTCTCCACTTCCATATAAACATCCTAGTGGTCCTGGTCTTCTTCAAAGACCAATTTTAGTGCCCTAAGAGGAGGTCTCAAAGAGGCGCTTCAAAGAAGAGGTAATGTCCGTTACCGATTCTTTCAACATTATTTCTTCTTCCACTTCTTCTTATTAGGTTGTTTCATTATGAAGTAATAACATCAGTATCAATAATATAATGATATGTTATTATAAGTATGCAACAACCCTATTTCACCATCTATCCATCCAATGGAAAATGAAATCACCGCGCGTGCGTACGTACGGAATACCGTCTCCACGGCGTGGTGTAATCTATTTTCCACCACCACCTTACTTGGATGGGTATAGTGGTGTGAATAATAACTATATATGATTATTGTAATGTGATATTTATTCTTTAATAGTATACATACAATCCAATAAAATTCCACGATCATGGGAACGATATCATCGCTCGTGCGTACGTACGGAATATCGTCTCCACAGCGCGATGAGATTCATTCTCGATGATTAACCATTCATAAATGATTATAAAGTATATATAATAAGTAATCATGAAATATATTACATAATAATGATACTGGATTTATGTATATATATATATGTATGTCATCCAATTAATTCCATTCAATTCAATGAGAAAACAAAAACAACGTTCATGCGTACGTACGACCTACCGTCTCCATGAACGGTGTATTTCTTTCCATTTATCGATCTATTATATATATGTATATTCTGAATATATATTATATATAAATCATGTTTTATATTTTGTAATTATTTCATCATGATCTAAGTAATCATATGAATAATTACAAGTCAAACCACGGACGACAAATGAAACGATTTTACCCAAAACGCTCTTTAACATGAAATTTACAAAAGAACGGGTAATATAAAGTCATAAGTGAACCATATATGATATCATAACAATGAATATGATTCTGTAATAAGTCAATGACATTATTTAAATAATTATACAAGATTTTCGGATACGTATGAATCATATCGGACCTAAGGTAAGGGATAACTATTCCAATATCGTTCTTATCCGAGATTGTTTATTCGTAAGTATTTACTTGGGTTATTGTTATCATCCATGTCCATATTTACTAAAAATGGTTTCATGTGTGTTTAAATTCCTTTTTACCCATTTTGAATTTTACCCAATGGTATGGAAGGAATCTTTCTTTTATTTACCCTACAAGGTACTTTTTGACTTTTCTGGCAAAAGTACGAGAAGAATGTTTTTTTAACTTATACAGCATGAATGGATTTTTAGGGTTTCATAAAGCCTAATTTTCATGAACATTACTCTAAAATTTTTCCAGACTATTTTCAACAAAATACTTTTCTTTTAAAATTTCATGGCATTTTGTGAAAAGAAAATTGATTTTAAAGAAAAAGGGATATTTTCCTCAAGAATTATTTTCAAGTGTTTTATCAAAACCATTTTCCATCTAAGATGACATTATTTAATATGTGTATGTTTCAAGTATACTGTATCTATGATTTAAATGGTTTCACTTTTCTTATGATGAAATGATATCCATTTGTTTTATATGGATTATGTGATGATGGGATGATATTCATGAAACCCATTTTATTCATTGGGTTATTATGAATGATGTAAGTTTTTTTGTGGCACAAGTAAGAATGATTTCATTATGAGATGGGTGGGACCTATATCTCCCTCCAATGCATTGGGTAAAGATTTATATCTCCTGATATAGACATGGCTGGAACGGTAAGTTAATCTGGTTCAGTATTACAGGACTGGAATGAGGAGTGAACTCGATTCAAAAAGGGTCTTTTTCCACTAAGATGGTCTTGGCAGCAATGCCTTGGATACTATGGAAATCATTACATGTGCTTAATGGATTCCACAATTACATATTTTATTCCAATTCTATATTATCATGATTTATGTTCCATTATGATCTATGACTTATGTACTTCCATGTTTTATGTCGTTGCTCACGATTTTGATGTTTAAACATTAAGTTCATGTTTTTAAGTTCAAATGTATATGGTATGTTTTATTTTATCCATGCTTACCCTTACTGAGAATTTCAGGTCACCCTTTTTATGTTTTATTTTCTCCCAAGATTAAAAGAAAGATTTTAGGAAAGGAAACAAAAAGTGGAAGATCTTTATGGGAGATGTTGAAGATCTTTCACCACGATTAGAAGATTATGTTCCAAGTTTCCAAAGACACTAAACTATTACGGTCCTTGTGTGTCTGTTTTTGTTATGTATTAAGTATTCCGAAAAATTAATGTAATGTCCATGTACGTCAAGCTTTGGGTCTCTACAGTTGGTATCAGAGGAATGGTTTAGTCAACCTTTGGAAACTAGGATGCGAGAACTTTACCCAGCTCTCTAGAGATATTTCTAAGGTATGTCTAGGGATGTCCATAAGGTTAAGTATAACTATAGGTTAGAGTCCTAGAATTATGGTAACGATCATAGAATTTAACCTAAGATGTTATATATTGAGGGTACTCCCTTTTTACTATGTTGTTTTCCCTAGCATGATTTTTGCCTCTCAAACTATTCTTTTTGGGTTTTAGAAAATGGATGGAAACAGGAAGATTCACGATAATGGAGGATATGGCGGACAATGGAATGATATTCATCATGAGAAACCAAATGAAACGGGATTTGGATGTCCAAACATCGTTATTATGCCTAATCAGAAATCTCATAATATGATCAATAATCTCAACTTTGGTAAGTTTCCCGAATCAGATAATAAGAGAAAGATGGAGTTTCATGATGATCATTGAGGAAATAAAGTTCAATTTTCCTAATGTAAATCATGTGGGAAGAGGCATCAAGGATAATGTTTCAAAGGAAATGGAAGATGCTTTGGGTGTCGAAAACAAGGAAACAAAGCCAGTAAGTGCAAAGGAAAAGGTTCAGTTAAAACCAGGGATGCGGATAATGGTATTGCTACGACATCAACAATGGTTAAATGTTTTAAATGTGTAATGTACGGGCATTATGCAAACCATTACCCTAAGGGAAAGTCTCATGAAGAGAATCAGTATGGTCGTATGGGTAGTATTTGTTTTGATGATGATGAAGAGACTACAAATGATATGTGAGATGAAAGAATTTTTGAAGCTCGGTCAATGGATTAAGAAGGTAGTGGAATGATTACAAGTTTATCAACTGTAATGTTGTATAAGTAATCTTATAGTACTATGGAATAAAGAGACATCTAAGGATTGTTACACTATTGTCTTTCCTTAAGTTTTGAAAGTGTATGATGAATGGTACCAGTAACCATGAAAGGTTATTCAGATATTTTTGGAAAGTAGATGGTATGCTCATAATGAAGGGATAAAGAGAAAATTAAATGTTTGATTGTATTCATGAGCTCATGACTGATATAAGGAGAAGGTTATATCATGGTTTGAGGTTTTGGTATGTGAAAAGAGTTAACTTTTGACAGCACTCATGTTTTCACTAAGATTCAATGGGTATTCATTTTTTAAGAGAATACATGATTAAGGCCTTCGAATGTTTGGAATGTGACCAACAAGACATATCTCCTGATATATGGGGATCAACGATGGTATTAACATGTTTGTTATATGAACTCTATGGTAATCGTTTTCACTATAATATGAGATTGGACAGTAGTATTTTGGATAAGCATAAAGATTGGAATGGATTATGTTGAACATAAGTTAGTATTGTTTAAGGATAGAAGTTTTTTCGATATTATTGATGGGATTTTATAGTAATGTAGTTTTAGAAAAAGGACAACCTGCGGGATGGGCGATAGCCCATCACATCGGACAAGGCTATGGGAATCGAACACACAACCGAAGTCTGACTGGCATTTATCATCTACAACTGGTCTACAGAAAGTCACTATTTAGTAGAAACTAGTTTTATTATATTAAGCAGTATGATATATGAAGTATAAGTCCATTTTATGAACCATATATGATTAATCTCACTATAGATGGACTTATAATAACTTTTCTAACCTTTTTTTTTGAAACAGATGGAATGACCCATCATTCTATCACATGATCTGCTAACACTTCACGAATGACAAATTCAACTTCATTTCCTTAAGAGATGGAGTGGAAATTGTCCAAAGAACGACCAACGGTGAGACTGTACCAAAATCAAGAAAGTATTTTTTCTAATTCCAAATTCATCAACATTAGGGAAATGATCAGGAAAACCAAAAATGTTGTCCTAGTGCTCTTATATCCGATGAATCAGATGATACCTTAGATCGTCAAAAATTTATGTCTTTGTGATTGTTGGATTTTTCATAGCCATGTTCTCTACCACTCTCCATCAGAACTTGATGGTTAAATTTTTCTCCAATATCCATATTTTCACCTATGTTCTCCTATATGGAAACCCAGTGATGAGTTTCTTTGGGTAATCGTTACATTTCATACATTAGTTTTTAAAATTATGTTTTAGTATTCCTTTTTACGATGTGGGTTTCTATGAATATTAAATGATTTATAACCCCGACGAATTTCGAGGGAAAAAATCATTTTAAGTGGGGTATAATGTAACAACACGAGATTTTATAAGATATATTCGATTTAATTTCTATCATATCTTCTGTTGTATGCTACACCAAGATTATCTTGCGCTATACGCAACATCGTATTAGCTTGCAGTATACGCAACACTAATCTTGGATCGTGTTGCACACAATTTCATGTTTGTTTGATAGTAGTTATTCTATGAAACGTTGTGTGTATATATATATATATATTCAATTTATTTTTTTATACGCAAAGAAAAAGGATTCATGCACTACACGCAACACTGACTTGGCTTTCATTACATGAAATCGCGACCTTCCTCGATAGCGTGTGTTGTATGCAATACCGAGTTTTACTAAACAATGATATGCTATTAAAATATTATTAAAACTAGCCGTTATGAATAGTAATACACACTTTTTGAAATTTTTTAAATTTTATTTTTCAAAATGGACTTCATTTTTGGATTCTATATATTGAAATTAGCTTAGGGTGAAATTTTGGTACTTTTTGGATAACTTTCATATTCTGATGAATAGTGAAAAATAATAAATTTTAATTAAAAAATAACTTTTTTAATAGAAATAATTAATAGTGATAAATTACTAATTTGAGTGGTTTTAAAGTATATTTAGAATATATTTTTACCATTTAATACAATTTTGGTCATTGGATTTAATTTCACATTTAAACCAGACATAAACAATTGTCAATCTTTTGATAGTTATTATCTCTTAAGAACACGCTATCTGTTTTGACGACGGGAATTAATTTTTAAATTAATTAATTCAACTGATATATTTTTAATTTGGTAAAATAGAAATCATTTTTGAATTCATAATATCAAATATAGCTTAGGTCTAATTTTTGGTATTTTTCTGGACACATTCTTTTTTTGATGAATTGTGAAACCACTAAGTGGTAGTTAAAAAACTAAATTTTTCATAAAAATTAATTTTACTGCTTCTGTGAGTGGAATTTCAAAAATCCGAGAGACACGATTAATATCAAGGACTAAAATATGGTTCAATGAGATAAAAATAATTTTTGGTGAATAGTAACTTGTTACTTTTTTTACCACGGTTAAAACTAAATAGGGTAATTAAGGGTAAAAGTGTTATTATTATTACCCTAACACATGTCATAATTATATTTGATACGTTTAATTAGACAAAAAACAACCTTAGGAAAACAATATGACCATTTAGGCCCACTTGGATTAGATTAGGACATTTATTATTAATTTATTTAAAGAAGGGTTAAAATAGTTAAAATCAAAGTTTAATAACTAAATCATTTTTATTAGAAGGATATACATAAGATAAATTAGACTATAAATATTCATTAGAAAGATAAACAGATTTCCTACATAAGGGTATTTTATTTGTAATTTTTAGACTTCAAATAATTAATGTTATTTATGACACAATGATGATGCAGTAATTATCTTATTAATGAAATATTGAGATAATTGATTTTATAAATACCCAAATAAATGTAATTTGAGACTTTTTATGAATTAGAAAAATTTTAAATGTTAATATGACATGTTATTATTGATTTAAGTAACTGTTTCCGAACTAATCATTCTGTTATGATTTTTACAAAAATCAATTACTAAATAGTGTCAAAATTGACAGAAAATAGTTTTTAAAACAAATATTATATTATTAATTGTTTTTATATTCCTAAAAATCTAAGTATCGGCCAAGATACTTATATAATGTTAGTTGTATCATTAATGGACTACTAGGGGGGTCTCGTTTTTGTATATGGTATGTTTATAAACTATATAATATAAAAATACAAAGTGACATAGTAAATGTCAATGTATTAACTAAGAGTTAAAACTAAAAGATAAGGTTAATATAATGACCTAAAAATGTCTAAATTTTATTAGATGGGAGGTTTTAGACCCATACCCACATTAGCTTCTAAATATATCAATTTGGAGCTATTAAAAACCGAATATGACTTTATAATAAAATAATATTTTTAGTTATTCCAAAGGTGACCCTCTCCTCCCTTATAAAAGGGAACCTCCTCCCTCTCTTCCTCACACCACTTTGAGACTTCATGTTCGGCAAAACCCTAATAAAATCTCTTATCCACTTCCATAGAAACATCCTATAAGTCTTGGTATTCTTCAAAGACAAATTTTAGTTCCCAAAGAGGAGGTCTCAATGAGGTGCTTCAAAGAAGAGGTAATGTCCGTTACCGATTCATTCAACTTTATTTCTTCTTCCACTTATTCTTCTTAGGTTGTTTCATTATGAATTAATAACATCAGTATCACTAATATATTGATATGTTATTATGTTTATTAAACAACCCTATTTCACCATCTATCAATCTTACAGAAAACAAAGTCACCGCGCGTGCGTACATACGGAATACCATCTCCACACCGTGGTGTAATCTATTTTCCACCACCACCTTACATGGATGGGTATAATGGTGTAAATAAAAACTATATATGATTATCGTAAAGAGATATTGATTCTTTACTATTATACATACACTCCAATAAAATTCCACGATCATGGGAACGATATCATCACTCGTGCGTACGTACGGAATACCATCTCCACGACGCGATGAGATTCATTCTCAATGATTATCCATTCATAAATGATTACAAAGTATATATAATAAGTAATCATGAAATATATTACATAATAATGATACTGGATTTATGTATATATATATGTATGTCATCCAATTAATTCCATTCAATTCAATGAGGAAACAAAAACAACGTTCATGCGTACGTACGACCTACCGTCTCCATGAACGGTGTATTTCTTTCCATTTATCGATATTTTATATATATGTATATTCTGAATATATATTATATATAAATCATGTTTTATACTCTGGAATTAAGTAATCATGATCTAAGTAATCATATGAATAATTACAATTCAAAACACGGACGATAAATGAAACGATTTTACCCAAAACGCTCTTTAACATGGAATTTACAAAAGAACGGGTAATATAATGTCATAAGTGAACCATATATGATATCATAACAATGAATATGATTCTGTAATAAGTAAATTACATTATTTAAATCATCATATAGCAGGTTCGGATACGTACGAAGCATATCGGACCTAAGATAAGGGATAACTATTTCAATCTCGTTCTTATCTGAGATTGTTTATTCGTAAGTATTTACTGGGGTTATTGTTATCATACATGTCCATATTTCCTAATAATGGTTTCATGTATGTTTAAAGTCCTTTTTACCCATTTTTAATTTTACCCAATGGTATGGAAGGAATCTTTATTTTATTTACCCTACAAGGTACTTTTTGACTTTTCCGGCAAAAGTACGAGAAGAATGTTTTTTTAACTTATACGGCATGAATGGATTTTTACGGTTTCATAAAGCCTAATTTTCATGAACCTTACTCTAAAATATTTCAAGAGTATTTTCAAAAAAAAAATACTTTTATTTTAAAATTTCATGGCATTTTGTGAAAATAAAATTGATTTTGAAGAAAAATGGATATTTTCCTCAAGAATTCTTTTCAAGTGTTTTATCAAAACCATTTTGCATCTAAGTTGTAATTATTTCATATGTGTATGTTTCAAGTATAATGTCTCTATGATTTACATGGTTTCAATTTTCTTATGATGAAATGAAATCCATTTGTTTTATATGGATTATGTGATGATGGGATGATGTTTATGAAACCCATTTTATTCGTTGGGTTATTATGAATGATGTATGTTTATTTTGTGGCACAAGTAAGAATGATTTCATTATAAGATGGGTGGGACCTATATCTCCCTCCAATGCATTGTTTGATGATTTATATCTCATGAGATTGATATGGCTGGAACGGTAAGTTAATATGGTTCAGTATTACAGGACTGGAACGAGAGGTGAACTCGATTCAGAAAGGGACTTTGTCCACTAAGATGGTCTTGGCAGCAATGCCTTGGCAACTATGTAAATTATTACATGTCCTTAATGGATTCCAAATTTACATATTTTATTCCCATGCTATATTATCATGATTTATGTTCCATTATGATCTATGCCTTATCTACTTCCATGTTTTATGTCGTTGCACAAGATTTTGATGTTTAAACATTAAGTTCATGTTTTTAAGTTCAAATGTATATGGTATGTTTTATTTTATCCATGCTTTCCCTTTCTGAGCATTTGAGCTCACCCTTTTTATGTTTTATTTTCCCCCAGGATTAAAAGAAATGTTTTAGGTAAGGAAACAAAATGTGGAAGATCTTTATGGGAGATGTTGAAGATCTTTCACCATGATTAGAAGATTATGTTCCATGTTTCCAAAGACACTAAACTATTACAGTCCTTATGTGTATGTTTTTGTTATGTATTAAGTATTCCGAAAAAGTAATGTAATTTCCATGTACGTCAAGATTTGGGTTTCTATAGTTGGTATCAGAGGAAAGGTTTAGTCAACCTTTGGAAACTAGGATGCGAGAAATTTAGTGAGATCCCTAGAGATATTTCTAAGGTATGTCTAGGGATGTCCCTATGCTTAAGTATAAGTATAGGTTATATTCCTAGAATTACAGTAACGATCTTAGAATTTAACCTAAGATGTTATATATTGAGGGTACTCCCCCTTTACAATGTTTTTTCCCTAGCATGATTTTTTCCTCTCACACTATTCTTTTTGGGTTTTAGAAAATGCCTGGAAATAGGAAGATTCGCGATAATGGAGGATATGGAGGACAATGGAATGATATTCATCACGAGCAACCAAATGAAATGGGATTTGGATGTCCAAACATCGTTATTATTCCTAATTAGAAATCTCATAATATGATCAATAATCTCAACTTTGGTAAGTTTCCCGACTCAGATAATAAGATAAAGATGGAGTTTCATGATGATCATAGAGGAAAGAAAGTTCAATTTCCCTCATGTAAATCATGTGGGAAGAGGCATCAAGGATAATGTTTCAAAGGAACTGGGAGATGCTTTGGGTGTGGAAAAGAAGGACACAAAGCCAGTAAGTGCAAAGGAAAAGGTTTAGTTAACACCCGGGATGAGGATAATGGTATTTCTACGACATCAACAATGGTTAAATGTTTTAAATGTGGAATTTACGGGCATTATGCAAACCAATGACCTAAGGGAAAGTCTCATGAAGAGAATCAGTATGGTCGTATGGGTAGTATTTATGTTGATGATGATGAAGGGACTACAAATGATATGTGAGATGAAATAATTGTTGAGGCTCGGTCAATTGATTAAGAAGGTAGTGGAATGATTACATGTTTATCAAGTGTAATGTTGTATAAGTAATCTCATGGTACTATTGAATAAAGAGACATCTAGGGATTGTTACCCTGTTGTCTTTCCTTAAGTTTTGAAAGTGTATGATTAATGGTACCAGTAACCATGAAAGGTTATTCATATATTTTTGGAAAGTAGATGATATGCACATAATGAAGGGATAAAAGAAAATTAAATGTTTGATAGTATTCATGAGCTCATGACTGATATAAGGAGAAGGTTATATCATGGTTTGAGGTTTTGGTATGTGAAAAGAGTTAACTTTTGAAAGCACTCATGTTTTGACTAAGATTCAATGGGTATTTATTTTTCGAGAGAATACATGATTAAGACCTTAGAATGTTTGGAATGTGACCAACAAGACATATCTCATGATATATGGGGATCAATGATGGTATTGACATTCTTGTTATATGAACTCTTTGGTAATCGTTTCCACTATAATATGAGATTGGACAGCAGTATTTTGGATAATCCTAAAGATTGGAATGGATTATGTTGGACATAAGTTAGTATTGTTTAAGGATAGAAGTTTTTTCAATATTATTGATGGGATGTTATAGTAATGTAGTTTTAGAAAAAGGACAACCTGTAGGATGGGCGACATCCCATCGCGTCGAACAAGGCTGTTGGAATTGAACCCACAACCGAAGTGTGACTGGACTTTATCATCTACCACTGGCCTATAGGAATTACCTATTTAGTAGAAACTAGTTTTATTATATTAAGCATTATGATATATGAAGTATAAGTCCATTTTAGGAACCATATATGATTAATCTCACTATAGATGGACTTATGATAACTTTTCTAACCTTTTGTTTGAGACAGATGAAATGACCTATCATTCTATCACATGATCTGCTAACACTTCACGAATGATAAATTCAACTTCATTTCTTTAAGAGATGATGTGGAAATTTTCCAAAGAACAACCAATGGTGAGACTGTACCAAAATCACGAAAGTATTCATTCTAATTCCAATTTCATCAACTTTAGGGAAATGATCTTGAAAACCAAAAATGTTGTCCTAGTTCTCTTATATCCGATGAATCAGATGGTACCTTAGATTGTCACAAATTTATGGCTTTGTGATTGTTGGCTTTTTCATAGCCATGTTCTCTACCACTCTCCATCAGAACTTGATGGTTAGATTTTTCTTCCATATCTATATTTTCACCTATGTTCTCCTATATGGAAACCCAGTGATGAGTTTCTTTGGGTAATCGTTACATTTCATACATTATTTTTTAAAATTATGTTTTAGTATTCCTTTTTATGATGTGGGTTTCTAGGAATAGTAAACGATTTATAACCCCGACGAATTTCGAGGGTGAAATTCAATTTAAGGGGGGTAGAATGTAACAACCTGAGATTTTATAAGATTTATTCGTTTTAATTTCTTTAATATATTCTATTGTACACTACACCATGATTATCTTGCGCTATACGCAACACCGTATTAGCTTGTAGTATACACAACACTAATCTTGGATCGTGTTACACACAATTTCATGTTTGTCTGATAGTAGTTATTCTACGAAACATTGAATATATATATATATATTCAATGTATTTTGTTATACTCAAAGACAAAGGAGTTGTGCACTACACGCAACCCTGACTTGGCTTGCATTACATGCAATTAGGACCTTTCTCGATAGCGTGTGTTTTACGCAATACCGGGTTTTACTAAACAACGATATGATATTAAAATATTATTAAAACTAGCGGTTATGAATAGTAATACCCACTTTTTGAAATTTTGTATATTTTATTTTTCGAAATGGACTTCATTTTTTGGATTCAGAATATCGAAGTTAGCATAGGGTGATATTTTGGTACTTTTTGGATAACTTTCATATTCTGATGAATAGTGAAAATTACTAAATTTTAATAAAAAAACTAATTTTTAATAGAAATAATTAATAGTGATAAATTATTAATTTGAGTGGTTTTAAAGTATATTTAGAATATATTTTTACCATTTAATACAATGTTGGTCATTAGATGTAATTTCACATTTAAACTAGACATAAACAAGTGTCAATCTTTTGATAATTATTATCTCTTAAGAACACGCTATTTGATTTGATAATGGGAATTATTTTTTAAATTAATTAATGAAACTGATATGTTTTGAATTTGGTAATATAGAAATCATTTTTTAATTCATATTATCAAATATATCTTCGGCCTAATTTTTGTTATTTTTCTGGAATCTTTCATTTTTTGATGAATAGTGAAACCAGTAAGTGGTAGTTAAAAAACAAAATTTTTCATAAAACTTAATTTTACCACTTCTGTGAGTGGAATTTTGAAAATCCGAGGGACATGGTTAATATCAAGGACTAAAATGTGGTTCAATGGGATGAAAATATTTTTTGTTGAGTAGTAACTTTTTACATTTTTTTACCACGGTTAAAAGTAAATAGGGTAATTAAGGGTAAGAGTGTTTTTTTTATTACCCTAACACATGTCATAATTCTATTGTATAAGTTCAATTAAACCAAAAACAACCATAGTAATAAAATATGACCATTTAGTCCCACTTTAATTAGATTAGGACATTTATTATTAATTTGTTTAAAGAAGGGTTAAAATAGTTAAAATCAAATTTAATAACTAAATAATTTTTAATATTGGTTTATACATAAGATAAATTAGACTATATATATTCATTAGAAAGATAAAACGATTTCCTAAATAATGGTATTTTATTTGTAATTTTTAGACTTAAAATAAATTTATTTATTTATGACACCATGATGATGCAGTAATTATCTTATTAATGAAATATTGACATAATTGATGTTATAAATACCCAAATAAATGTAATTTGAGACTTTTTATGAATTACAATAATTTTATATGTTAATATGACATGTTAGTATTGATTTAACAAACTTTTTGCCAACTAATAATTCTGTTATGATTTTCACAAAAATTAATTACCAAATAGTGTCAAAATTGACATAAAATAGTTTTTAAAGAAAATATTATATTATTATTAGTTATTATATTCCTAAAAATCTACGGTTCACCCAAGATACTTATATCATGATATTTGTATCATTAATGGACCACTTTTGGGTCTCTTGGATATATATGGTAAGTTTATTAACTATATAATATAAAAATACAAAGTGACATGGTAAATGTCAATCTAATTAACTAAGAGTTAATACTAAAAGATAAGGTTAATATAATGACCTAAACATGTCTAAATTCTATTGTATGAGAGTTTTTTGAAATAAACACACCTTATCGTCTAAATATATCAATTTGGACCTATTAAAAACCGAATATGACTTTATAATAAAATAATATTTTTTGTTATTCTAAAGGTGCCCCTCTCCTCCCTTATAAAAGGGCACCTCCTCCCTCTATTAATAACACCACTTTTAGCCTTCAAGATAGACCAAAACCTACCAAATTTTCTTATCCACTTCCCTAGAAACATACTAGAGGTCCTGGTATTCTTCAAAGACCAATTTTAGTGCCCTAAGAGGAGGTCTCAAATAGGTGCTTCAAGTAAGAGGTAATGTCTGTTACCGATTCTTTCAACTTTATTTCTTCTTCCACTTCTTCTTCTTAGGTTGTTTCATTATGAAGTAATAACATCAGTATCACTCATATACTGATATGTTATTATAAGTATGAAACATCCCTATTTCACCATCTATCCATCCTACAGAAAACGAAATCACCGCGCGTGCGTACGTATGGAATACTGTCTCTACACCGTGATGTATTCTATTTTCCACCACCACCTTACTTGGATGGGTATAACGGTGTAAATAATAACTATATATGATTATTGTAAAGTTATATTGATTCTGTAATTGTATACATACACTCCAATAAAATTCCACGATCATGGGAACGATATCATCGCTCGTGCGTAGGTACGGAATACCGTCTCCCCGATGCGATGAGATTCATTCTCAATGATTAACCATTCATAAATGATTATAAAGTATATATAATAAGTAATCATGAAATATATTACATAATAATGATACTGGATTTATGTATATATATATATGTATGTCATCCAATTAACTCCATTCAATTCAATGAGGAAACGAAAACAACGTTCATGCATACGTATGACCAACCGTCTCCATGAATGGTGTATATCTTTCCATTTATCGATCTATTATATATATATGTATATTCTAAATATATATTATATATAAATCATGTTTTATATTCTGGAATTAAGTAATCATGATCTATGTAGTCATATGAATAATTACAAGTCAAAACACGGACGAAAAATGAAACGATTTTACCCAAAACGCTCTTTAACATGGAATTTACAAAAGAACGGGTAATATAAAGTCATAAGTGGACCATATATGATATCCTAACAATTAATATGATTCTTTAATAAGTCAATGACTTTATTTAAATCATTATACAGGAGTTTCGGATACGTACGAAGCATATCAGACCTAAGGTAAGGGATAACTATTTCAATCTCATTCTTATCTAAGATTGTTTATTCGTAAGTATTTTTTGGGCCTATTGTTATCATCCATGTCCATATTTCCTAAAAATATTTTCATATCTGTTTAAAGTACTTTTTTCCCATTTTGACTTTTACCCAATGGTATAGAAGGAATCTTTCTTTTATTTACCCTACATGGTACTTTTTGACTTTTCTGGAAAAAGTATGAGAAGAATGTTTTTTAACTTATACGGCATGAACGGATTTTTACGGTTTTATAAAGAATAATTTTCATGAACCTTACTCTACAATTTTTCAAGACTATTTTCAAAAAAATACTTTTCTTTTAAAATTTCATGGCATTTTGTAAAAATAAAATTGCTTTTGAAGAGAAAAGGATATTTTCCTAAAGAATTATTTTCAAGTGTTTTATCAAAACCATTTTCATTATAAGATGACATTATTTCATATGTATATGTTTCAAGTATAATGTCTCTATGATTTACATGGTTTCACTTTTCTTATGATGAAATTATATCCATTTGTTTTATATGGATTCTGTGATGATGGGATGATGTTTGTAAACCCATTTTATTCATTGGGTTATTATGAATGATGTATGTTTATTTTGTGTCACAAGTAAGAATGATTTCATTATGAGATGGGTGGGACCTATATCTCCCTCTAATGGATTGGGTAAATATTTATATCTGATGAGATAGACATGGCTGGAACGGTAAGTTTATCTGGTTCAGTATTACAGGACTGGAACGAGGATTGAACTCGATTTAGAAAAGGACTTTGTCCACTAAGTTGGTCTTGGCAGGAATTCCTTGGCTACTTTGGAAATCATTACATGTGCTTAATGGATGCCACAATTACATATTTTATTCCCATGATATATTATCATGATTTATGATCCATTATGATCTATGCCTTATGTACTTCCATGTTTTATGTTGTTTCTCAAGATTTTGATGTTTAAACATTAAGTTCATCTTTTTAAGTTCAAATGTATATGGTATGTTTTATTTTATCCATGCTTACCCTTACTGAGCATTTAATCTCAACCTTTTTATGTTTTATTTTTCCCCAAGATTAAAATAAAGGTTTTAAGTAATGAAACAAAAAGTGGAAGATCTTTATGGGACATGTTGAAGATCTTTCACCATGACTAGAAGATTACGTTCCAAGTTTCCAAAGAAACTAAACTATTACGGTCCTTGTGTGTATGCTTTTGTTATGTATTATGTAATCCGCAAAAGTAATGTAATGTACATGAATGTCAAGCTTCGGGTCTCTACACATATTCCCTAATAATGATAGATTTTATGGAAATTAAAATTATATTCCTTACGGATAAAACTTTCAACCAAATACTAATTGGTAGTGATAGATTATATAGTCAATATTAGGTTAATGAACCCAAAAACAAAAAGTATGAGGGGTGAAATGACTATTATTTCATGAAAAATGGATTTAAAATTTGTAAAGACCCATACATTTCAAGAAATTTTTTTTCTTAAATACTTTGGAATTTTACGAGTCTGTGGCATTTGATGGGACTTGATTTTGAGGCCTGGTGTGCCCGAAATCGATTTCCGAAGATTAGCTCGGGTACGTTCTGTAAACGAATGACCGGGTTTTTATATCTTTTTAACCGGTACTTAGAATTGAAATCTAAGGGCACCAATGAACTCACAAAGCTGGTAATTTCATAAGGGGACCTTTACCGCGGTTGCGTTTGCATAGGAGGAGAATTTAAAATTTGTGGATTAAATGGGAAGTGAATAAAATTGTGGGACAATTTTATTTTTATATCTAAAGTGGTTATATCATACATGGGGGAGTTGGAATGGGACCTACATGCTTCTAACTACCCATGTAAGGATATTTTTGAGGTGGGGCGCACACAGCCCCAACCTTTCACATTCCCATTACTCTCTTTTAACTCTCATAAACTCCCCCTTTAAACTTGACAACTCCCCTAAATTAATGAGTACCCTTCCTCCCTTTCTATCACTTCATTAAAACATTCCAACCTATCACTTAATTAATTAAACAACTCTTGATTTAATTAATTAAGTGAAATGGATTTTGAATTTTGAAATTCATGGTAAGTTAAATTAAAATAAGGGGTGGCCTTATTTTAATGGTTTTTCCCTTGTTGAGTGGGGGAAAATTTTTGGGAGAGAACTCTTGTGAAGAAGAGGAGGATTTCTCCTTTGTTAAAGAATAAAAACTCTCCGATGAAGAACATCAACTCGGTGACCTTGGTTCTTCATCCTCTTCTTCCTCCGCAGCAAGAGAGGAGACACCGATGCGGGAACTCGCAAGTGACGACGCGTCTTATATTCTTCTCTCCATGACAAAAGGGGAAACGTCACTTCCTCGGGTTCTCATTGACGATGATGGAAATGGAACCGTCATCCATGATACTTGTCAACCACAAACCTTTTTCAAGGTAGGGTGAATTGATTCAATTTTATTAAAAATAAATTTTTTTTGTTGTGCTTCGTGAAACCTTGTTCATATTCGGTCGATTTTTACCGCCTAATGCAGAAGGTGCGGGCCGAACAAGCACGGCCCAATGACCCTTCATCATTTATTAATCCTTTTGAAATTGGAAACTGAAGACGGGAAAATAATGGTGCCATCGCACCATGATGGAAAAGTGGAAATGGAAACTGGCGCTGTCGCACTGGTTGTGCGGGAGGAACCGCGGCCCATTACATGGGCCGCTTTGGTGGAAGAGTCGGCCGGCTCATTAGCCAGCTAGGCGAGGGTGAACCGTGGTGCCAGGAGGCCTCCGCGCTGGAGAGCTGGCCGGCACGTCAGCCGGCTGGGCGGACCTGGACCACGGCGCCATGCTGGAAGACCGGAGGCCCGCCTCTACGTTCTTGTGGAGCTGGATGGTATCCGGAGGAGGACCACCTGGTGAGACGTACACGGTGCGGACAGACAGACCCGAGGTACTGAAGAGACTATATGTACCCGCCCTTCAGGTGGGATACCCGGAGGACGACTCGGTAGTTTATGTTTTAAATTACATCTATTGTACTTTCTTTCTCAGTTTTACTGTACTTTCAGTTGGGTTTGTATACCGGCCCATTTACTTTCTATCACTTTTTTTTGTACTCAGTTTACATTGTGTTTACTCAAACTTTTGTACATGGTTTAGTTTGTCTACTTATATAAAGGCAATGTCTTCCCTTTTATCAGGAATTATGCCTTTGGTGCTAGTCGCCTTCCCCAGGCCTATGGAAGGCGGGCTTGGGGTAGTCACGGCGCGGGCCCTAAGGACGGGCCGTGAAAAATTGGTATCAGAGGAGTCGGTTCTACCGCAGAACTCAAGACTCTGATAATTTCTTCTTCAAACAGAAATAGTGTAATGTGTTTTGAGTGTGGTTATCAGTTTAGTGAAACCAGTGTTGGTGCGGCGGCTGACGTATCCATACACTAGTACTCTAACTTCTGATTTCTATCTTAGTGCACGAAAACACTGATTGCGTGTGTGTTTCCTTTGAAAAGTTTTCTTCGTGATTACTTTGTGTTAGCTCACCAGGTATACTATTTGGATGTGGCGCACCTGTCCCTTTTTCAGGATGGCCCCATGAAAGTAGCTGGCTAGGTTTCCAACTTACATACAAGATGGTATCCCACCGAGGGACGATGCCACGGTGCAGGGGCCCATCACAGCAGAGGAACGAGCAGTACCACTACTAAATGGTCCACTGATACTACCCGCCCCATAATTAGAGGGTGAGCGACACTTGAGCACGTTTCATGGGTTCCTACGACAGAGGCATCTGAGGTTTTTTGGTGAGACATATTTTCAAATGGTTGGGTACTGGCTGGAGTTTGTAGCACATGTTTTCCACTCAGTTGGGACACCCGCTGACTTGATGGTACACCTAGCTGTTAGTCTCCTTCAGAGAACAGTTGAGAGGTGGTGGAGCCTGATGCTCTGGTTTTACAATGAAATGACCTTCACCTGGGGAAACTTTGAGGGCCTTTTCAGGGCAGAGCTGGTACCAGCAACTCTACGCTCTGTGTGTGATCAGGAGCTGCTGCATTTTCCAAAGGGCATTCTGATAGTAGCCAAGTCATCTATAGAAGGCAGAAGACAGATAATGCAGAGGTCCAGGAGAACTAGACCTAGAGGTGGTCTACCGCATGACTCAGGATTGTGTGTGAGACACCCGGGGTGGAGAATGACTTACAGGGAGCAGGCAGTGTTATGCATGCGGCGTGCAGGGTCATATGGATCGAGACTGCCTGACCCGTCCTGAAGATGAGAAGAAGACTATAGAAGGACCTCCTAGGAAGAGGCAGAGGTTCGACTGTGGTGGTCTGTTGGGAGCAGGCGGAAGTGGCAGAGGAGCTGGCCGAGCAGCGGGTGGTGGATAACGTTTTGAGGCTCTACCACAATAACCAGCAGGGGGTCCACCCCGACCGCAGGGAACAGGTGGACAGGGGAGAGCACAGCTTCAGGCAGCTGAAGCATATGATCAGGGGTCTCTGGAAGCGGGTGGACATGAGCGGGACTAGCTCAGGCATGGAGGCCTTTGTCCATAATGCTTATAGATTCGTTAACATCATTTTTTGTGTTTCTTTGTGTCTGTGTACTTCAAGTTGCAGTAATAAAAGACACATGCAATAGTGACATTTTCTTTTTTTGTCTTTTGTATGATAATACTAAGAGGATCTGGTTAAAAAATGTTGAATTGACCCTCACATACGAGATTCCTACTGGAGGAGACCCAGTGACCACACACTGATGCCGACAGTGTGACTCAACCCTTAGAGGTGAGAGTAATGGTTGGATCTCTTGGTAACAGCGTCGAGGCCTTATGATGTCATCCATGGCATGAATTTGAACTGTTTATGTAAGGATTGAATCTATTAGGAAAGGTACATGGTTAATCCAGGGGATGAGATCAGATTTCTCTTTTTCGGCAAAGGAGAAATCTTTGCAGCTTTGCAGGACGTTAAAGAAGAAGGGGCAACCCTTCCTAGGGTCAGAATGATTCTAGCAGAGCTTTCAAGAGCTAAGGCAGGGGTTGACCAGAGCACCCATCTAGACGCTACTAGAAGAGGGTGTAGGGAATTTAGTTTACTGCGACTCATTAGGGACCAGACTCGGGTGTGTCCTGATGCAGGAGTGAGAAATGATCCCCTATGGTTATCGTCAGTTGAGACAGCTTGAGTATAACTACGCTACCAATGACCTGGAGTTAGCAGCAGTAGTCATCGCCTTGAAGATTTGGCAGCACTATCTGATTGGAGGATTTTTTTCAGTCTATTCTGACCACCAGAGTCTCAGGTATATCTTCTCGCAGAAGGACCTGAAACTGAGACAACGGATATGGATCGAGTTCCTCTAGGACTTTGACTTTGAGATATTCTATACTCCTGGGAAGGGGAACGTTGTGGCTGATTCTCTCAGTAGGAGATCAGGCATTCAGCTATTTCGAGAGGCGACAGAGCATTTAGCTGCTTTGCAGATATCCTTTGTGGATAGAGATGGGGCAGCCTTTCTACAGTCCCTCATAGTCACTCCTACACTACTTCAGCGGGTTAGATAGGCACAACGTGGGGACGTTGACTGTGAGACACGACATGCTCTGATTTCAACAAGGCAGGCTCCTGAAGGATTTATTGAAGGAGGAGAGCACGCCATCCTCTTCTAGGGACGTACCATGGTACCAGTTGTACTGCAGTAGGAAGTGCTGAGGGAGTTTCACACTTCCCCTCTAGCGGTACATCCAAGAGTGGAGAAGATGTACCAGGACCTCAAACGATAGCACTGGTGGACGGGTATGGAGAAGGATGTAGCAGAGTTCCTTTCACGATGCCTCACTTGCCAGAGAGTGAAGGTGGAGCACCAGGTTCTATCAGGCTTGGTACAACCCTTAGAGGTTCCGGAGTGGAAGTGGGATGGGATATCCATGGATTTCGGGACCGGACTCCCACATACTTCTAGAGGACATGACTCCATTTGGGTGATCATAGACTGATTCACCAAGTCCGCCCACTTCCTATCGATCAGAGATCAGGGCTCAGTTAAGAGCTTGGGATGCCTCTACGTTCAGGAGATCATAAGGCATCATGGTGTGCCATCGTCTATTGTCTCTGATCGAGACGCTCTCTTTACTTCCCGGATTTGGAAGTGTTTTCAAGATGAATTTGGGACGCAACTACACCTGAGCACCGACATTCATCCTCGGACAGGTGGCCAGACTGAGAGGACCATTCAGACTCTCGAGGACTTTCTCTGTGCATGGGTTCTTGACATTGGTTGCAGTTGGGATGATCACCTACCCTTGGTGGAGTTTGCGTACAACAACAGCTACCACTCCACCATCTGGATGGCACCATTCGAGGAACTATACGTCCGACCATGTAGATCAGCTTTTGATGGATAGACCCAGGGGAGTTAGCACTTTTAAGACCAGAGATGTTCAATACTACTATGGAGAAGGTGTAGATCATCCAGGACTGGATGAGGACTTCACATAGCGGACATAAGTCCTATGATTATAGGAGGCAGAGACCACTGAAGTTCAAGGATAGAAACCACGTTCATTTACAAGTCTCACCTCGACGTGGATTACGGAGATTTTCTCGGGGTGGCAAGTTCTCTCTGCGCTTCATCGGACCTTTCCAGGTCCTCAGAAAGGTAGGCGAGGTGGCTTACCACCTGGCCCTTCCACCTTAGTTGCACCGGGTGCATGGAGTCTTCCACATATCACAGATGAGGAGATATGTGCACGACCCGACCCACATCATTGATCATGGGGAGCTAGATAACGATGACAGGGATACCTTCATGGAGTTCCCAGTGGAGATCGAGGATCGACAGGAGTGGGTCCTACATGGACGTTCGATTCCACTAGTGCGCATTCTTTGGCAACACGGGAACCTCAAGGAGGCACATGGGAGCGGGAGGCTCAGATGCGTGCACAATACCCTCTTTTGTTTCCCTAGTTTATGATTTAGCTTTACAGGGACGTAAATCCCTGAGGTGGGAGTAATGTAAAGACCCTGAAATTCCTTGTAAAATTTTTTCATAAAAACTTTGGAATTTTACGAGTTTGTGGCTTCTGACAGAACTTGATTCCGAGGCCCGGTGTTCCCGGAATCAATTTCTGATGTTTAGCTCGGGTTCGTTTAGTAAACAAACGAGTGGGTTTTTCTATATTTTGAACCGGTGCTCGGAATTAAAATCTGAGGGCACCGATGAACTCACAATTCCATTAATTTCTAAATAGGACTTTTACCGTGGTTTTGTTTTCACAGGAGGAGAAGTTAAAATTGGTGTATTAAATGGGGAGTGAATAAAATTGTGGGACAATTTTATTTTTATATCTAAAGTGGTTATATCCTACATGGAGGACTTGGGATGGGACCCACAAGCTTCTAACTACCCATGTAAGGATATTTGTGAGGTGGGTCCCACATGAGCCCCAACCATTCACATTCCCATAACACTCTTTTAACTCTCATAAACTCCCCCTTTAAACTTGAAAGCTCCCCTAAATTAATGAGGACCCTTCTTCTCTTTCTCTCACTTCATTAAAACATTCCAACCAATCACTTAATTAATTAAACAACTCTTGATTTAATTAATTAAGTGAAATGGATTTTGAATTTTGAAATGCATGGAAAGTTAAATTAAAAAAAAGGGTGGCCTTATTTTAATGGTTTTTGGCTTGTTGTGTGGGGGTAAATTTTTGGGAGAGAACTCTTCTGAAGAATAGGAGGATTTCTCCTTTGTTGAAGAACGCCAACTCTCTGACGAAGAACATCAACTCGGTGACATCGGTTCTTCATCCTCTTCTTACTTCATGTCAAGGGAGGAGATACCAACGCGGGAACTCGCTAGCAATAGCGCATCTTCTATTATTCTCTCTGTGAAAAAAGAGGAAACGTCACTTCCTTGGGTGCTCACTAATGACGATGGAAACAGCACCGTCATCCACGATACTTGTCAACTACGAACATTATTCAAAGTAGGGTGAATTGATTCAATTTTATTGAAAATAAATTTTTTTGTTGTGCTTCGTGAAACCATGTTCATCTTCGGCAGATTGTTACCACCTAACGCGGAGGGAGCAGGCCGGACAAACACGGACCCATGGCCCTCCATCGTTTCGTGATCCTTTTGGAATTTGGAACCGGAGGTGGGGAAATAAAGGCACCGTTGAGACGTGCCGGAAACGTGGCAAGGAAAACTGGCGTCGTCACGCTGGTTGTGCGGGAGGAACCACAACCCACTACACGGGACGCTTCGGTGGAAGAGTCGGCCAGCCTGTCGGCCGGTCAGGCGAAGATGAATCGCAGCGTCAGGAGGGCGCCGCGCTGGAGAGCCTGCCAGCATGACGGTCGGCTGGCCGGAGATGGACCGCAGTGCCAGGACAGTGCCACGCTGGAAGACCGGCGGCCTGCCGATGCGGGCCGCGTGTTCCAGAAGCTGGCCGGCCTAGTTGGCCGGTTTGGGGAAGGGGGCGCCGCTTGGTGCCGCCGGTGCGGACAGCCTTGGGGCCTCACCCCCGGACCGCGTGGCCTATAGGCCGACCCGCTCAGCCAGCCGGCCGAGCCAACTAGGCTGCGCGCCCAGCCAGGCCGCGTCGGGCCGCGCCCAGCCGGGTCGCCCTAGGCCGGTCCAAGCTGGGCCGCGCCAGGTCGGGCTGGGCCGCACCCCATCGGGCTAAGTTTTATTTTTCCTTCAGACTGCTCTTACAACCCTGTTGGCCGTCAAACATAGTTAACCTGACCCATCCGCCCACTGGGATTAATAAGTCGGGCCTGTTAATCACTTAAACAAGAATAACATAAAGACCGCGCGTCCGATCGACGCGCCGTCAGTGGAACTAGGACCCTTTCGACGAGATGGTTCTTTTTAGATACACTAAGTGTGTTTTGGACAAGAATGGATATCAGTCGGGTTAGAAACGAGCGTATTTCTAACCGGCCCCCTGGAACGGAAAAGCCATTATCTCACAGATCGAGTGTCCGATGAACGTGTCGTCTGTCGAGTTGAGTTTCTATTGACGAGGCGGAACTTTTGGATACATCAACTCTGGACTTTGTGAGAGTTGATGTATCGACCCTCTTGGCTCGTGGAGCAGACCCTCCCGAAATCAAGCATGTTGTGTGCAGGAACCCTAGAGTTGGATATGATTGCGACGACGATGACGACTGTACTTGGATCCTACGTGGGTTCGGTAGCGAGGAAGACTATACTTGGATCCTAAGTGGGTTCGGTAGTGAGGACGACTATACATGGATCCTCTGTGGGTTCGGCAGTGATGACGACTGTACTTGGATCCTACGTGGGTTCGGCAGCGAAGGTTACTGTACTTGGATCCTACGTGGGTTCGGCAGCGATGACTTTTGTACTTGGATCCTACGTGGGTTCGGTAGAGGAGATGATTCAGAGGCTATATCTAATCATCTCCACCCCTCTTCGTGAGTAGTATACCCGTGTGACCTGAGTCTTGACTTTCAATCATTATCATTGGTATGATTGACTTCTTTCTTGTGTGGACTGGTTGTGCTTGGGCTCAAAAGTTGGAGTCGTACTGGGATTGATGTTTTAGGTATATATATGGGCATATACCTAAGTAGAGTTGGTTGATGATATATATTTGTATCTTTCCATTGTGGATTATCCTTTGTGAATTCTGGGAGACCATCGGGGGTCTCGGGGTCCCTACTGAGTATCGTATACTCACCCCTATATGGGCAATGCCCGCACTACATTATGTTGGTTGCAGACGATGGAAAACATTGATCGTGGTCGAGGCTTGTGGAGCTGGACTGTATCCGAAAGAGGACCACCTGGGGAGACATACACGGAGCGGATGAATCGACCCGAGGTACCGAAAAGACTATATATACCCACTCGTAAGGTGGGATACTTGGAGGATGACCCAGTGGTTGATGTTTTACATTACAGCTATTGTACTTTCTTTCTCAGTTGTACTATACTTTCAGTTGGGTTTGTATACCGGCCCATTTACTTTTCAGCACATACTTTTGTACTCCGTTTACATTGTGTTTACTATATCTTGCGTACTCTGTTGTGTTTGATTACTTATATAAATTCAATGCCTTCCCTTTTATTGGTAATTATGCCTTTGGTGCTATTCACCAGCCCCTGGCCTATGGAAGGTGGGTATGGGGTAGTCACGGCACGAAACCCGAGGACGGGCCGTGAGAAAAATTGATAAAAAATTTATTTGAAGATATTTTTACCTTAATTTGAGGTATTATTTTACTCTTAAGGTAAAAAAAATTGATAAAATGTACATGATTTATTTATTTCCATTTCAAAATCTCAAATTCAACCTTTGGTTGGGCTTAAACGAGTCTCTACTTCATCTCTTACTCCCAAAAATGAATATCTAAGTTGAATTTTTTTCCCTACAGCTCTAAAATTAACATTTTACATAACATAAGATCCATAGAATAATTATCATTCATGCATTCTAAATCTATATATCCTCAAAACAAAAATGGTTATCACACGTTATCCAATATGAAAAAAAACAAAATGCATTGATCAGTAAAAACCTCAACAATAAAACCCAAATTTCAACTTAATCCTTTTTATTAATATTTAATATTAAGTATCCTCCCAAATATATATAACTATTATTGAAACCCAATGATTAGAATGATTGCATCTCATATCCTTCCTTGATTAATATAGTAATTATAACAAACTCTCATACCAAAATGTATATCCCTTGATCTTATATTCTCCAAAATGTACTAATTATTTCACAAAATAATGTCACAATGAAATTAATGATTCTAAAAGATAATTCTTTCTCTATTACCTAAATAAGATCTTATATTATCAAAATATATTTCTATTAAAATTTCCCTTTCATACTTACATGCAAATACAAGAATAAATTCTCATAATCACAATAACTTTCATTAGAGCGAAACATTATCATAGAGATTACAAACTCTAACATCAAATTGACAACTACAGAGTAGTGGACCAGCATTCCATATTTATCATGATTCATTTGATCTATTGTGATTTCATTAACAATACCATTTTACTTTGACTATATTGTTTTTGTGGATTATTATCCTCATTATCCCATTTATTAAGTCATTGATTCACATAATGCCCAGAATAATTGCATCAATGTGACTTAAGTTTGAGTGGTTTATTATGTTGATCTATCTTTGAATTATATTCATTGACCAAATTCATCACATCAATTTGATATTATTTTTTTCAATGTCCAGAATTCCGATACTTGAAACATATTCTTGTTCCTTATAAAAATTAACATGAGTGATACTTTTCACATGTTTGGTAAGTAGGATGATTGAACCTTTTCTTTCCAGCATGTGACATACCACTAAAGGTTACATGGAACTCAATTTCCTTTTCTTATCACCAGAACCATGAGGGATTACATCTTCCATTTCCTCTTTGAGTGAACATCAAACAATTCCTTCATAGTTACAACGTTCCCTTTGGATAATACCTTTTGAAGACATAGTTTCAAACCATAAAAGAATCGATCAAATTTTCTTTTGGGGTTGAGGATTAAACCAGAATCATTTCTTTCAGGTATTATAAAATTTTACTCATATATACTAATAGATTCATAATTATTTTAGTTAAGATAAAGGAATTCCTTCTCCATTTTTGTATATAAAAACTAAGGTAACTAATTACAAAAACATATACACAAAAACCCATCACATTACATAGATTCAATTTATTTTTATTTCATTGTATTCTTAATAAGATTCCAAAATTGATCTCATTCATCGTCCAAGTAATAAATGGTTAGGACAACCATTTCTTGGTCAGAGCACTGAATAATGGAAAATATCTATTCAATCACATTGGTCCATTACTCAGAAACGGGTTGATTAGAATACCCATAGAAAAGGGTGAATTTTATTTCATAAATGATTCAATGACATGTTCCTCCCATCTTAGTACATCTATATATTAAACATGATCAATGTATTCAATCATAGCTTGATAGATTTGTGTGAACATAGTTAAAAAAATTATTTCATTATAGATCCTAACCCATTTGGTTGTTCATATAGATGATCATTGCAATGGTCATCACATTCATTGTTCACACAATTCCACCATGTTCTGACCATTGACTAAAACCAAAAATTATGATGTGAGCAAAAATATTCATAGTGATAAATCATACAATAATGAAAAATAATTCCTAGGATGTCTAAATCATTAAACCTTAGTTTCAATATATCACACCTTAGGTTTAACATAGGTCATCCTTTGGTATCATCTATTAAAATCCTTCATAATGGTTTGTAATAAAAATGTGAGTTTACCAAATAATATCCCATGAGAGTTTCAAACCAGGTTTATAGTATGAATACACTCACCATGCACCAAAATGATGTTAGAGATATACTCAACCAACCTTTTTTGAGTTATTACCCATATATGCATCTTTTCCAAAAAATACATCCAGTTGTAGTATCCCAATGTGGATGTTTTACTAGGAAAACCACAACATATCCATCTCACAAAAACATTACGATATTATCCTATACATTTGATTATACCTAGGGTTTTTACTAAAGATCAATAATCTTAATCACTGAATATCAACTAAACCCTTCCCTGACACCAACTATAGAGACTCATAATATTCAAATATGAAATGACATTTTTACATGAATATTAAATAAATAAAATTATGTTCCATGAAAGAACCATGAAGGTTTAGTTTATATAGAGAGTGGATGCATAAACATCTTATTTCATGGACCATCTTCAATGTATCCCAGAGAAACATTTTCATAGGTATACCATACTTAAACCTTTATTCGAAACATGGGGGAGGAAAAACATAAGAAAAGTTGAGATAAGATTATTAATAAGTGAAGGAATAATATATATCAATAAATGATCATATATGAGTGTAGAATAATAATATGGGTACGATATCATAATTATAAATTAAAAATTTCAAAAAAAATCCTTCATAAATAACACACTTGAGTCATGGAATAAATATTGGCAGTTTGCAAGACATAAATCATAAAGTGATCAAATAACATGAGCCATAACAACATAATATTATCATGATATCATGTCATAAAAAAGTGAAATAGTGATTGGAATTATCATATAAATATAAATATTATATTGAGGATACTCCCAAAACATTAATAACATATTAGGCTTCAGATAACTTCGTATGTAATTACTTTGAGTTTACGACAACATCCCTTGTACCCTCTTTAAGGATTGGGATAACCTCTCATCTACCCAATTATTTGAGCTTGAGATAACCTCTTAAGTACCTGTTTCTCTCGTATCACATTAATTTTTACCCAATGAATTAGTGTGCTATATAATTATTGTCCCATTTATCTCATAATCATAAATCCACACATATATATGCCAGATGACCATAAAAACACCCATCATAACTAAACACATGAAAAAGAAAATAGATTTCCTAATCCTACCAATTATCATTAAGAGAAATAATAAACACTTTATCATTCAATCATATCCCCAGTAAATATTAAGTAGCATTAAAATATTTTTGGGTTAAAATATTCTTACATTTACTTGTTCTCTATTACAAGTTGTTTTTATTCCTCTACAATTTTAACTTTTTTAAGTTAGACATTATAAATTTCTTATACTATCTACATATGTTTCACTGATTATACTAATGATACTATACTCTTTAAGGAAGAATATTTTGTTTAATAAAATCTTACTTAAAATTTTTATCTTAAGGTTATATACCTTAATAAAATATTTCTCTAATAGGGTTTTTTAATTCTAGTTTAACTTTGTTCATATAATTTTTCTTAAAGTTAAAATATAACCTTGAGAAATATATTTCCTTAATTTTAAGAAACATTCCTTAATAATGTTTTATAAAAACTTTAAAGGTTCCAAAGGAATTTTTTATGAATACAATTCACCCCCCCCCTCTGAAATTTGATCAACTCATTATACTATTCTATCCTACAATGGGTATTATGGTGAGTTGTTCTTCTATACTGATAATTTACATTTGGTATCAGAGGGATGTTTCTAAGATACTCATACTCATGTATAAGTATCTTTATTACTTTTATTGAAGTTTTTTTTCTAGCTCAATATCTTTTAAGGCTTTACATTATCTTTCTTATGAATTTTCTTCACTAATATTTTTTAAAGGAAAATGTTTTTTTAACGTAAGGATTTCATATTTGATCTCTGGAAAATATCAATCCTACAAGACCACCGATCTTCGATGGAAATAACTATGAGTAATTGAGAGACAGAATGAAGTACTTTTTGATAAACACAGGTTAAGATAGCTACATTATGTAACTAGAGATTATAAGATTCTTGATAAGGACCTAGGAACCATCAATAATCCAGAAAATGTGGAATACTATATGAACATTATGGTATGAAATACATTATTTTGTTCCATGAATAGAAATATATATATATATCAAAATTTCATATTGTGAAGCTGTAAAGAGAATTTGGAAGAATCTCAATGTAACCCACTTTGGAACTTCTAAATTCATTTAAACTAGAAGAGCCATGCTCAGAGATGTGCATCATGGGTTATGTTATCCTTATGGAGAACCCATATGTAAGGTACAACAGTGATATATGAATATAATTAATGACTTACAATAAATGGGTGCAAAAGGTCTAGATGATGAGATTTTAGTACACAAAATAATATACATCAAACCCAAAGAATGGAAATCTAAGAGGATAGATATAGGTGAGAATAAAAATTACACAGATTTCTATGGATAAATTTTTTGGAACTCTTCTCCAACATGAAACTAGAATGAAGAGAGACAATGATAATATTAATAAGAAGAATGGAAATTGATGTGTTCATTTTTGAACTACTTAAAATCATATGATTTCCAAGAATCCTGAGAGAGTTACAAGATATAAATCTAAGAAGGACATTTTTCAATCTAAATCAAGTGAAATTGATGTTTCTGATAATGAGCTATAAAATCTCTCATGGAAGTTGAATATGATTTTTGGGAAAAAGAACTTTCAATATAGATACAAGAAGGAAGATGGAAAAGAAAAGAATGATGGGGAAGTGACATGTTATGAATGAAGTATAACCAGTCATATTAGATGTGATTGTCCCTTGCTTAAGAAAAGAGACAAGATGGATAGAAATTCTGAAAGGAACAAGATAAATTTCTACTTATCAATTCATAATAAATTCTTGAAATCCAATGACACTTTGAGTTCTAGTGGTGGAGACTCTTTTGATGAATCTTCCAAAAATGAATCTTCTAAGAAAAATAATATTGATCTAATAGAGAGAGCTCCATTTCAAAATCGGTGTACTATGGATAAGGTGTGAACTACTGAATCCTTAAACAATATGTAGTTATATATAAATTTTCATGATGATTTTTTTTCACCATCTGAAGAAACCTCTTCATCAAAAAATAATAATTACTTATCTTCCTATGAGAAACTTTCTAGATTTTCTATGGTTTTTGAAATAAAAAAGTGTGAAGTCTCTAAAAATACAAGAAAAATAAAATTCTAGAGAATTTATTTTAGAAAAATAAATTTCGGATCTTACCAAAGATATTGATAAGAAAAATGATGATTTAGAAAATCTTTTTAAGATTATTTAAGAAGTTATTTATGAGAACGATAACCTTTTTAAGGATCTTAAAAATAAGAATTTAGAAAAAGATTCTTTAGAGGATAAACATAACTATAAATATATTTTTATAAATGATAATAATTTAGTCTTGATGTTAAATTCTGATTTATTTTCCTTGAGGAAACTTCTTTCAAATTTCATATCAGGTAAGGAAAATTTTGATAAGATGTGTTCCTTGATCCGACCAAATGGTAACAATCAAGTACTGGGTTATTCTAATGAAAAAAAATTATTAGAAACAATTATTTTGTTCCTCCAAGTTCTATTTTTTGCACTAAATGTCAATGTGGTGGTCCTTGGATGAAGAACATTTCTCTAAAAAATGACCAATCCCTTGGGTTTCATAAAGTGTAGTTTTCTAAACAAATCTGGATACCCATGATTTTATTATCTAACTATTCAGGATCAAAGAAAGTTTGGATTTTGAAAACCAAAAGTTTTTAATTTTAGGATAAAGAAGGAAGTACGAACAACATATGGTACACGGATTGTGGGTATTCTCAGCACAAGACTGGTAACAAAGACTATTTCAAAAATATTTTAAAGGCTAATGCTGGAAAAGTAACCCTTGGAGATAACTCTCAAGGAGAAATTCTCGGTATAGGAAACATTATTCTTCTTGGTAAAGATAATATTTCAATTGATCTTTTTTGTAAAAATAAATACACACAACTTCATTAGTATAAGTCAATTATGTAATGAAGGGTTCCTTGTCAATTTTAGAAATGATAAATTTGTACTTCACAATTATATGGATGAGTTTATTCTGTATTCCCTTTGGCATGAGAATGTGTAGACCATAAACCTAGAAGACCTTATAAGTCATGATCTACCTTTCCTTGGTGCAATTGAATATAAATCTTGGGTTTGGCATAGAATTCTAGGACATTGTACCTCAAGAAATTTTATAAACATTTCTAAGAAATGACTTTTTAAAGACCTAACATATCTTAGGTATTATTCATCAAAAGTTTTTTATCCTTGTCAATATGGCAAGAAACACATATCTAGAATTAAATCTATATGTGAAGTTTCAACATATAATTCCTTATAGTTGGTTCACATGGATTTATTTGGTCCAATATAAACTAGATGTTTTAGAGGAAAATACTGTGTTTTTGTATTAGTGGATGACTACACTAGATTTACTTGGGTCTATTTTACTGTAATGAAATATGAATCTTTTTCATTTATCAAAATATTTAGTGTTCAAGTTAAAAATGAGAAAAATCTACATTTGATAACTATTCATAGTGATCATGGGGTAGAATTTAAAAATTCAGACATTGAAAATTTTTATATAAATAAAAGTATTACTCAGAACATTTCAACTCCAAGAACTCCTCAACAAAATTGTGTTATCGAAAGAATAAACTGTATTGCTAAAAAGACAACTAGAACCATATTGTTTAAATATTATATAGTTAATCATTTTTGGCATGAGGCTATAAGTTCTTCCTTTTATACTATAAATCTAGTTTTGATAAGACATTTTCTTAATAAAAGACCTTATGAGTTATGGATTGGCTGAAAACCAAAAGTTTCTTACTTTAATGTTTTTGGTTTCAAAGTATGCATCTTGAAAACTAAATATAACTTACATATATTTTCACCCAAATCTGATGAACAAATTTTCATTGGATAATTTCCTAACACTAAGGAATAAATAGTATTTAATAAAAACACTTGTACTATGGAATAAATAGTACATGTTATATTTTATGAAACTAGTCCTTTTGTTTTCAAATAACCTAAAAATATTTATGATATATTTTCTAACTCGTTAAATATTTTGTTAGTTAGTGGTGATATTGTAAAGAGAATGAAGGTATATTTTTTAATGAAGTACAATATTTTAGAAGAAATGGTTGTTCAGAATAAGGTTGATGTTCCTGAATCTTCAAAATCAGAACTTGAGAAAAGGAAATCCAACGAACCAAGCTAACCAGCACCAGTTCTTGCTGATCCGGTATCACCACCTCCTCCTATAAGGAATCCAAAATCCTATTTTGATGCAATGATTGCAAAATGGAGAGATATGGTAGCAACTATAAAGGAAGGTGATCTTTCATTTTCCTTAACTCCTGTAGAGGGTAAACCCTTAAAAATTAATCAAGATGAAATTATAGAGAAATAAATAAAGGATAAAAACTTCAAAAAGTAATTCTCGGATGCTCAAGTGTTTCAGTATTTACCGAAAGTAGTATAGAAGAAATCTCAAGAAGTACTGGAATGTCAAGTTATTCTTAAGAAACTAGTTATCTCTCTAGAAATCATGAAATCCAAGAAAGTCATTACAATATTAGAACCTATTCAAGAAATTAATGATCGTATCCTTCAACAATACATTGATGGTATTCTAAGGGAATTGGAAGAGAATATTGGAACACCTCAGACATGAATTTCTAAATCTGTTTCTAATGAAAAAAAAGATTGAAGAAGATGTTAATTGTGAAGTTGATGAAGAAGTTGAAGTTTAAGTGTAATAAGAGGAGGAAGAAGAAGTTGAACAACATGATTATAAAAGGGAAGAGATCCAATAAGATGAAATATATGGAAAAACTAATGAAGAAGAGATTGAAGGGGAAGAATATGAATAGAGAGATCTTAATGTTATCCGTGTATCTAATGAAGAAACCCGACTTTCAAATTACGATAAAGGAAAAAAGTTCTATGGTTGCCTCATCCTATATGGAAATGCCTTAGAAGTCTTATAAAAGGATAGATAAACCAGATTTGTTGACTCCACAAGGAACTGAGAAAGGAAAAGATGACTCAGACTCTGAGTCCTCATCTTCTATTGAGCATGACTATGTCAAGATGTCCTTAAGAAAGTCGGTCAGCACTATTATGGTTCCTGTAAATATAGATTCCTAGAGCCAAATGATGAAAGATACCCTAAATCAAATGATGGAATCTACTAATATAATGATGGACATGGTTGTTAAGAAATAAGAAGATTTCAACAAACTTTTGATTTATTATAAAGCTCAGAAGGTAACTTGAATGAAAGTCTTTAATCACACCAAAACTATCAATGAAGATCATAGACAGTTTAGTGACTTCATCGATTCAACAAAAGGAGATATCAATACTTTTGATTCCGAGTTCAACAAATTTATATCATCCATCTCTGAGAAATTATGCCAAATCAATTCCTTTGCTCAGTCTATAAGTAGTGAAAAGGAACTGAGAGCTGAATTTGTGAAAAAGGTGGATTCTCAATATTAGTTCATTAAAAATCTGAATGGTAGAGTCAAAGCTCATGGAGAAAGGATCTTGTCCTTAGAAAATAAAAACCAGGATCAGAATATTTTTTTAATGATGCTTCATGAAGATCATAAGTAAGTGATTAAAGTTAAGTCCTTGATAAAGAAAATTTTATCGAAGCAAAATAAGGATGGTTGAATATTTTTTTACAATCCGATGTTTTGTAATAAAATAAAAACTTCCATTAAAACATTTCCTTAATAAAAGTTTTCTTGCATATATGTTTTGTTTTCATATTTATGTTTTCTTAACCTTATAGGTACATCCTATACAACTCCATTCCTTTTTGAAAATCACAAAGCGGGAGAATTTATTTGGGGGAAGAATTTAACGAAGACTTCAAAGAGGGAGAGTGTATTATGGGGGGTATAAAATTTCCAAAGAAATGGGGAGTTATTTCTATAATATAGAAAACCAGTTACTAAAGTTCAAGAATACGATCCATAGGAAACAAAACCCAAGTGGGAGTTAGTTGTATTCATCATAAAACCCACTCAAAGTGGGATATAATTTTTCCTTACTTGTTTATCAAAGTCAATATAATCTTCCTTAGTAAAGTTATTTGAGCTTTCCATGAAGTGGGATATTTTTCTATAACAACCCGAATCTGGATCCACATAACTGGTTCCCCATACCGGGTTCTCCACATGACCTCAAGCGCGTTTCCCCAAACGCTAGAGGCTACCGACTAGCAGCGAGGGCCTTGGTGAGTCGGTGGGGAAACTATGCCCTCATTTGTTAAAGTATACACCATAAGAACAAACATACACAATAGCAGAAGCAGTAAACAACATACAACAACTGAAACTAAATGTAGATGAAATTTCTGATATAATAATTATGCAGTGTTGTACATTTATCTATAGAAAGTAGTAAAAAAATCAACATGCTGAAATACAACTAAAACCAAAGTACTAAAAGTAAAGAGCAACTCACGCAGCATCGTGATCCAATGCCCGGTCCCATGCTCTCTAGCTCCAACCAGCAATCAAGTAACTGAGGTAGAAGGTCCACAATACCTATCCACACCTGTAACCATATAATCTGTTTGGGCCAAAAAGCAAGACCCAGATAGGGTGTGAGACTAATCCCAGTAGGCAACCACCACAAGATTTATGTCATACTGTCAGTGAGAAATATAGAAAAAGTAAAGGAAATAAATACAATAATAAACTAGGAGTACACCAGTAAATAATCCAACCAATTACCATTCACAGTCACTTAATTTAACAAATAGGGAGACTAGCAAAGCTCTCTATTCCAAGGTAAAGCATGTAACATAGCAGCTAACTCAAAAGTCTACCTAATCCACAAGCTGTATAAACCGAAGCTTGTTCTTTGGCTTGGTGGAATCGTCACAACCGACTAAAAAAATCATACTGACTCTCTGGGTTTCTCAAACTAGAAGACCCCTATAGTCCAGTAATCAAACAAGGCACAGACACTCTGGGAAGCTCTCATGTCAATTCCCCTATGGTCTTGCAACGAAAGTTACAGACTCTCTAAGGAAGCACTTGCGTATAATTCCTCTTGTGGTATCGATACATGTGTAAACTAGTAACACTCTTAGGAAGCACAAATTTGTATTCCCGTAGGTCCTGCATATGAAACTAAAACCAACAGACCCTCTAGGGAAAAACTTAATCGTATATTCCCTCTTTGATCTCCTGCACCAGGTTCTCACATCCCTGAGCAGTCCAGTCGTGCGTAATCGACTATCATCAGCCCTAATTAAGTTCAAAAACTACTTGGATAATAGATACAATGCATCAAAATCATTTAAACTGTAGGAAACACATGCAATCCGTCATAATAAGTAAACTAGCAATTGCAAAAGGGTTTGACTCATAGGTAAACGGTGCCAAATGGCGATAAACATCCAAATAGAGAAAAACCCCATGGGGTGATCCCAAAATTTGAAACCAAGCATATACTAGAATCAATTAATCATAAGCTAACAAGCAATCTAAGTAAAATAAACAATATGATCAAAATCCCTAACCCGGGATACCCGATACTTTGGTATCTGACACTTTTGCAACCAAAACTAAAAGACATTCAACGTAGGGCAACAAACCACCTACCTCGATCCTAGGTGACCTATATACTTGAACCTCGGTCTGTGAATCAGCCTATAATAGATTAGATCTGCAAAAACATCTAAAACGTTCAACCTCAGATAACTCACTCGAGAGGAAGAATCAGGAAACAAGGCCAAGGAAGAACCAAGAACTCACCGCTGCGATTCTATATTAACCGACGGTGTTTGATTCAGATAACTGGTGAAGAATCGGTGGCTTGGGGAATAATCGGCCTCCTTAGATGCTCTAGATAGAGACGGGTGGGGAAAAAGATGTTTATGAGCATTAGATGCGACCCCGGTCCGTTTAATGAAATAAAAAGAAAGTACACGACGTGTACTTTTATAGTACATGGCGTGTACTTGGTCTTTCCGTACTCCTCTTTAAGTGCCCTCCACCTCATCCCAACATGGTCATGTGTGTGGCCATGACACAACCAGAACATGCCCTCGAGGGGCATCGGAGTACACGGCGTGTACTCATAAAGTACACGGCGTGTACTCTGAAAATTTCCAGATTCTCCATTTTTCCTTTAAAAGCCCATAAAATAGATTCTTACCTGAAACTGAAGATCTGAGTTCTTACAAACATCCCCAATTAAAGAAATTTGCTGCCGAATTTCCCTAACAAGGCGTAGAAGAGTAATCTTTGAACAACTCTGGCCACTGTGATTGCATATCAGCCTCCCTCTCCCAAGTCTCGTCCTGTACACATTCGTGCTACCATAGCACCTGTACCAGAGGAACAGACCGGCCACGGAGTACCTTTCCACTATGATCAACAATCCTGATAGGATGCTCCTCGAAAGATGCATCTGAATCCAACTCAACCTCCTCTGGTTGAAAAACATGAGACAGGTCTGAGAAGTATTGTTGAAGCTGAAAAACACGGAAGACGTCTTGTATAGCCTGGTACCTCTGAGGTAACTGCAACCTGTAAGAAACCATCCCGACTCTCCCCAAAACCTCAAACGGCCTGACGTATCTCAGAAAAAGTTTCCCCTATCTCCTAATCCTCTAATTTCCCAACCATGGGGTAACACACAGGAAAACCTGATCTCCGACCTTGAACTCCACAGTTTATCTCCACCGATCAGCATAAGATTTCTGTCGAGACTGTGCAGTAGCCATCCTCTTCCAAATCAAATACAATTGCTTTGTGGTCTCTTGAACAAGACAAGGTCCCAGCATATCTACCTCTCCTGCCTCAAGACAACACAAAGGTGATCGTCACGGACTACCGTAAAAAGAATCATAAGGTGGCATCTAAATAGTTTCTTGAAAACTATTATTATAGGAAAACTCTACTAGAGGAATATGCTTATCCCATGAACCTCCAAAATAAAGGGTACATGCTTGTAGTATGTTCTCCAGCACTAGAATCGTGCACTCCGACTGGCCATCTTTCTGAGAATGGTATTCTATACTTAGAAGTACTTGTGTACCCAAAGCCCCCTGTAGCCCCTGCCAGAAGTGTGAAGTAAAACATGCATCCCTATCTGAAACAATAGAGTGTGGAACTCCATGTAGATGTAAAATATCTTGGATGTACAACCATCCCAGGTCATCAACATTGAAGTTCTCCTCTATCTGCAAGAAGTTTTCAACCATCATGAGCCTATCCACTACAACCCAACCCGCATCATTCCCTCGAGGCGATCTCAGTAACCTTGTCACGAAGTCCATCGCGACGTCATTCCATTTCCACTCAGCAATGGGTAACTGCTGTAAAAGCCCTATCGGTCACTGATGCTCTGCCTTCACCTGTTGATAGGTGGAAGACTGCATAACAAAACCACCCACATCCTTCTTCATACCTAGCCACCAATACTGATGACGTAAGTCTCAGTACATCTTTGTGAAACTAGGATGAACATCCCAAGCTAAAGCATAAAACTCCTGCATCAGCACCTCATGTATGTCTATTGAAACCCATACGCAGCCATGAAAAAGTAACACCTCATCATCGCCCACTGTCCACCCCAGAGCAGGGTCTCCACCTGACAAACCCTTCCATAGGACTAGGCCTTGTGAGTCTAATAGCTGCCTCATTCGAACTGGATTCAGAAGAGTAGAGGTAACAGCTATAGAAGAAAGAACTGTTTGTCCCTGTCTGTCATGCTCCTCTAAATTCATCTCAGAGAACAAATCCATAAGCTACAACTCACTGCTGGCCTCCTGGACTACCTGCAACTAAGTCCTCCTACTTAGTGTGTCCGCTACAGCATTGCCTTTCCCAGGCGTATAAGAGAGCTCAAACTTGAATGACTATAGGTACTCAACCCACCTCTACTGCCTCAGATTCAAGTCACGCTGTGTGAAGATATACTTGAGGCTCTTGTGGTCATTATATACCACAAAATGATCTCCCATGAGATAATGTCTCCATCAACGCAAGTCATGAACAACTGCAGCCAACTCCAGGTCGTTCGTAGGATAGTTCTTCTCATGTGGCCTCAACTACTGAGATCCGTACACAAAAACACGGTTTTCCTGCATAAGCACTGCTCTAAGTCCGATGCCAGATGCATCACAGAAAACTATATAACTCTTTCCTGGCTCTGGAAAAACTAGAATCGGTGCTGAAGTCAATCTCCCCTTCAGCTCCTGGAAGGATGAATTGCAAGCCTCTTACCAAACGTACTTCACACCCTTCTTAGTTAAGCATGTCAACAGCGCTGCTAAGAATGAGAAGTCTTGTATAAACAACATGTAGTAACCAACTTTCCCCAAGAAACTTCGTACCACGAAGACATTCTTTCGCTGCTCCCACGTAAATACTGCTCTCACCTTCTCTAGGTCTACTGATACTCTTGTCTTTGAGATGACATGACCCAGGAAGTGAATCTCGTACATCCAAAAGTGGCACTTTGAGAGCTTAGAATATAACTGATGCTCCCTCGGTGTACTCAAAATTATCTCAAGATGGGTAGCATGGTCATGTTGAGTGTGAGAGTACACCAAGATATCATCCACAAAGACAACGATGAAAAAATCCAAGTAAGGATGGAAAACTCTGTTCATCAGCACCATGAAAACTGTTAGCGCTTTCGTGAGACCGAACGGCATAACAAAATACTCTTATAGACCATACCTTCTTCGGAAGTCTGTGAGAGGTATATCAGATGGTATGACCCGCGACAGATGATAGTCAGATCACAATTTGATCACCCTTTGGCGATAGCAATCGACAAAGGCCTAGAAGGGAACTAACCAGTCCATCCCGAGAATTAAGTCATAGCCTGTCATCTCCAAAGCCTAAAGATCACATAGGAAGTGACATCCACAGACCTCGAGGGGCACTCCTTGCACTGATGCACACTAGAGGTTCTATGTACCAAGGGAGTTTCTAGTGTCATCATATCCTCAGAAGTAAAGATAGTGAGTCTAAGGATCTCCATAGTGTGCACAGAAATAATGGAATGAGAAGCTTCTGTATCGAAAAGTACAGAAGATAAAACTGAGGCTACTAGGATCATACCTCGAGCTGTAGACAGTCCAGGATCCTTCCCCTGATGAGTCTGCTCCACAACAAATGTATGGACTGTAACGCGGCCCTTTGTAGCAGCCTGAGATCCCTGGGCTGATCCTCCCTGAGCCTGACCACTGCGTCCATGACCACTAACCTGGCCTGAACGACCTAAAGAACTCCATCCCCTAGTCTGCTGTGGAACTGGTAATCCTGCTCCTATACAAAGAGTAGAAACTGATCCTCCTTCACTAGCCACTGGAAGAAGAACCCTGCAAAAATGCTGTAGATGACCCATATTTCTTTAAGATCGTCACTCCACTGGGTCTCTCGGTCACCGAGGCTTATTATTCCTGTTATTTCCACACTTATAGGACACCACCTAGTTTCTAGAAGGAAGATATCGTCTACCAGAAGAAATACCTCACTTCCTCGAGTCACCTCAGGTAGACTCTCGGTGGCGCTTCCTACTGTCAGTATGAAATGAATAATCCTTGGATGGTGAACCACCCTGGTCAACAGCTCCAGTCTCCCTCATATTCATTCGGTGATCATCGCCTACTTGACTATCAGAGTAAAAGAAGTCAACTAAAAGGCGTTCACCTACGATCTGATCTCTAGTTTGAGGGCTTCCTCAAAATTCCTTGCCAAAAACAGCACGTCATTTCCCAAAACGGAAGTGAAATGTTGTAACTCAGTGAAATGGGAGGAATACTCCATAACTGAAAGAGTAACCTATTTTAGGTTCATGAAATCTCTGGCTCTGTCGGCCCTCGGCATCTCCGGATAGAAGTAGTCATAGAACGTATGCTAGAACGCGTCCCAAACCATAGTCTGTTGGCTCCCTGCCTATGAAACTACATCCCACCACTTCTTGGTAGAATCTCGCAGAATATAAGTCGCGATCTTCACCCTTCTTTCTGGGGGTGTCTCCAAATGATAAAATATGTGAATCATGGATTTTAGCCATGAATTTGCGGCCTGAGGTCCTCCATCCCCAATGAAAGTGGGAGGCTACTGCTGCTGAAAAACCTGCATCGGCTCTGTCATAGACGGGGTAGGATGTTGAGCTCCCAAGAAGGTCTTCATGAATCTCATGAAACCCTCTATGAACTGAGCATCGACCCCAGTGTCTGGAATCACTACAGGTGCCATGTCTGGAATGATTGGCAGAACTACTGGTAGTCCCTGGTCTGTCGTATCAGGCGTAAGGTCACTGCCTGGTTCCGGACGTGCAACGGGAGGATGTCTTGGCGACATTGCTCTGAAAGGTCAATGGCACACCTCATATTTAGGATAAAAAAGGACAGAAAACACAATATAACAATACGGAAACAGGAGAAAGAGACACTCAAGATTACAAAACATGACTACACGGCGTGTATTTAAACCACACTGCTTGTTTATTAAATCAATTCATATGGGCATGTACTTCTGCCACCACTAGTCGTGTAATACCCCAGACTAAACAGTGTGTTGTCCCAACACATGGCATGTACTTGTACTCCATTCCCCTTCCCGAGTCTCTTTACATGACTAACCTACACAGTCTTCTTAATACTAAACTACACAGTGTGTTCACTAAAAACCTGGCATGTACTAGATAGGTTTCGGCGACCCATGTAGCAGGTTACACGGCTAGATACATGGCTGACCCTTACACGGCATGCTCCGAACAAATACGGTGTGTATAAGAAAATATAACACCGACCCATGTTGTTAGGGACATGGCCGAGTACCTAGAACAAGGCTGCACAACGTGTTCATACAAAACATGGTGTGTAGTACATGAGCTTCCCTGACCCGTTTTGTTAGTGACACGGCTGGGCACTCGGTTGACTACTACACGGTGGGTACTTATCGTACACGGTGTGTCACCAAAGACATTCCACAACCCTGTTTTTCTGTTCACACAGTCTGTAACACGGTTTAAAAACTACACGGCATGTATTAATAAAGTGAACATCGTGTATTCTAGGTTTTTCCGGGCAGTAGCTCAGAAACTGCACCGAACACCAGAAACACTAAAAAAAGCATCTATGTGCCAAATTCCGATCCGTGGGGGCCCATAATCCCTGGGAATCAAATATTGGCATCATAACAGTGCATATAACAAGTAAACATCATAACAATCCAATGATCCGCCAAATTCTGATCCTCGAGGGCCCATAACACCTCTAAGACCAAAGTTTGGCGTCCATGATAAATTAACTGTAAAATAAACAACACCCTATCAACATAGCGGTATTTCTATCACCGAAACTATCACAACCTCATGCATAATCTATCACGACATCTATCAAAACAACATGCAATATCTAATGCACCCTAGATGACATGGAAAAAGGCATGACATGTGATTTCCTAACCAGTGCCTATATGATGCATGAGATGGCATACCCTCATCTCATCGGGTTGCAAAAAAAATAGAACCAAAATAATATAAACTATAACAGCACAAAACATGTGCATAACCCAACGGTGAAATATAATAAACTGTAACACTTGCAAAAACTGAAAATTGAAATTGCGAGGTAATATAAATTTTCCCTGTACGCAGGTCAATTACTCCCAGGAACATCTAAGTACTAACTACCCATTATTTCATATCTATGTCTATTGTCGCAAATTAGTAAGGCAATAGAAATGAAAGAAAACTCCTTTGATACAACTTTGTAACGCCCTGAATCTGAAGCCACATAACTGGTGCCCCGTACCCGGTTTTCCACATGACCTCAAGTGCGTTTCCCCAAATTCCAGAGGCTTCCGACTAGCAATGAGGGCCTTGGTGAGTCGGTGGGGAAACTATGCCATCATTTGGAAAAGTATACAGCAGAAGAACAAACATACACAATATCAGAAGCCATAAACCACAAACAATAACTAAAACTAAATGTAAAAAAGAAATGTCTGATATAATAATGATGTAGTGTGGTACATGTATCTATGGAAAGTAGTAAAAAATCAATGTACTAAAATACAACTGAAACCAAAGTACTAAATTTAAACAGGAACTCCAACAGCATCACGAGCCAAAGCCCGATCCCATGCTCTCCAGCTCCAACCAGCAATCAAATACCTGAGGTAAAAGTGCCACAATCCCTATCTACACCTGCAACCATATAATCTATTTGGGCTGAAAAGCAGGACCCAAATAGGGTGTGAGACTAATCCCTGTAGGCAACCACCACATGATTTTTTCCCTACTGTCAGTGAGAAATATAGCAAAAGTAAAGGAAATAAATACAGTAATGAACTAGGAGTACACCAGAAAATAATCCTACTAATTACCATTCAGAGTCATTTAATTAAACAACCAGGTAAACTAGCAATGATCCCTATTCCAAGGTAAAGAAAGTAACACAACAGGAAGCTCAAAAGTCTACGTAAACTACAAACAGTACTGTTTCGGTGCGGATGTACGTCGGGTTACGCTGTTCCGCCAGGACGCGTTCGCGCGTGCACCCGTCAACCCGAGGGGATGGGCGCGCGGCTTGTGGTCCCGCAGTCCCGCTTTCCAAGGGCGGGCGGCATTCGTCCCTTATTCAGGGGCGTCTGCTCCTTGATCGAAACCGGGATGATGGGATGTCGGCTCCTCCTTCCTTGGACGTCTCCTCGGAACTCGTCGCCTAATCCGGGTCTCCCTCATAGACTTAAGAATGTTCGTGAATCTCGTTCCCGGCGCCATATCTTCATGGACACCGGTTAATTACGCTGCTTCCGCCCGGACGCTCCAAGGAGTCTGGGCGGGGCAGCAACCTGCAGTGAGAAGGCCGGGTGGCTCTGGGTGCTGGGGGCATGTCGTAACACTGCGGCTCTGCACGTCTGTCTTCCGTCCCTAATAGGGCTTCTCGAAGGCATGATGGCCTGAGGCATCCCGTACTGGGTGCGGGGAACTGTGCCACCTGAGGTTTTCCTCAGCTTCCCATGTTTAACACGGGGTATGCCGCGAGTTTAACGTCCAGCGGGGACGGCATCGGACCGATCAACCCGAAAAGTGGATCAGATGACAGAACCCCTTGCGGGGAACCTCCGACGCTGGGGCCAGCACATGGGCGGCTTCCCAAGTAACGTGGAGTGGAGTGAAGTGGCATGACCCCACCGGGATGTGGCGGCCCGGGTAAGGATCAGGATGGATGATGGAGTGAAGAGCTTGGACCCCGTAGGGGCTTCCTACGTACCGCGCGTTAGCACGGATCAAAGTCAACGTAGTTCGGGTATACAGTTTAACGTCATGCTGGACGTCGGCAAGCCGACTCACGAAGAGGTCGAGGCCGTTGGGCGGAGGATTGAACCGAACCACCTCGCACAGAGGGGGATGGAACGGCCGGGTGGATCACAGTTTCACGTCATGCTGGACGATAAAAGGAGAAATGGAAAAAAGGGGGGGCTGTGGGGAGGCACCGTGGAGATACACACGGGCAGTCTCCCACAGGGGCGGATTCATAGGTGAATCGACGCAAGCGTGAACCCTCGAGGGGTCCACTGATGGACGAACCGACGTAAATACGACCGGGACGACCAGGTGGCGGGCTTGGACCTCAAGAAGGATTCCTACGTACCCTGTTTAGAAGACAGGGATCAAAGTCCACGTAGTTCATTCTGTCAGGACTTACGCACTTCAGGCAGCCCGGATGCGGCAAAACTCAGTTGGAAGGGACTTGGACCGAAAGCAGAAGACACCTCGATCCCAGTCACACCCTCTACTGGTTTCGGCAGTGGGGAGGCGCAATGGAGATACACATGTGCAGCCTCCCACGAGAAACTAGGGGTTTGTAATACCCTGCCCCCGTAGGGAAAAGCCACTACCATTAAATCGTCCCAAAAGCGGGACAATCCCGACATCCCTGCAGAGACGAGCGGGTGGGGGCCACATCCAAACCGGGGGAGACCCTGCATGCAGAGCAAGGGATCGGATGATGCGGACGGTTTAGCGTCTTCCCAGACGAAGTACAGTTTAACGTCGTGTGTTGAGGACGAAGCGGACGGTTTAACGTCTTGCCGGACGAAGCACAGTTTAACGTCGTGTGTTGAGGACGAAACACTTGGCAGTTTAACGTCTTGCAGCGCGGACGATGGGGGCTAGGCAGTTTAGCGTCGTGCAGCTTGGACGGATGTGCAGTTTAACGTCATGCTGGACGTATGGGTAGTTTAACGTCATGCTGGACGAATCTGCAGTTTAACGTCATGCTGGACGAATGATTGCCGCCGATGGGTCCGTGTCACTTCGCACGAGCCTGGAAGGCTGCACGGGAAGACAGCGCACGGTTCGGGCGCCCAGGATGAGGATCGTCGGGCGCCACGCAGGCGGGTACCCTCGGGGGGTCAAGGGAGGCGACCCTGGTGGATTGCGCGCAAAAGAGGAGCTTTGCGCACAAAACCGCGGGTCGGCGCGCAAAATGGCGGGCTGGCGCGCAATTGGGCCAGCGCTTCGCGCGCGGATGATTGGGATTGCGCGCACCGGGCTTCGGGTAGCGCGCGGGGGCAACGGCTCATTCTCTAATGAATGGCCACTTTGAAAATGGGGGGTGCGCGCAATCGGGCTGGATTGCGCGCACCCGGGGGGAATTGCGCGCAAGAGGCTTCTTTTGCGCGCAAAGGCCTTCGAGTTGAAATTTATTCAAAGGAAAGGAGCCAAGGGGATTGCGCGCGAAGGCAAACCCCAAGGCTCTATTGCGCGAAAGAAAGGAGGTTACCTGAAGATCGGCATTGCGCGCGGAAGGGGTTGGATTGCGCGAACGAGCGACGCTTCGGATTCTGGAAACCTTCAAAACGTCGGGGGTCGCCTTATATTTATAGGCAACCCCGGGCGCGGAATCCGGTCTCGGGCGCGCAATTCGCTTCGCGGGCGCGGAATCAGGACCCAGCGCGCAAAGGTGCCGCGCAGGCCGCGGGTGCGCAAAATAGCGCGTCGGCCCAGCGCATTGCGCGCATCCCGGGAGGATTGCGCGCCGCGGCTCCCCTTTGCGCGCGAGCCTCTGAAATTTCGCGCAAGCCCTCCGGGCCCTCCGGAACGTGCCTCTGACTCCAAATATCACTTCGCTTTCCGCATCCGGAGCTTCGTTTGGGAACAACGGACTTTTCCGGCGTCTACAAAAGCCCCCCCTCGGAATCTGATCGGCGAGAGGTCGCAACGATCGGGTTCCGAGGGAGACGCCGGAATGCCGAAATCCTGGGCTGCGCGTGACTTAGGCGCGCAAAAAGGGGCGCCGGGCGCGAAATTCGCCGCTGCGGTCGCGCAAAGCGCTTTCCGCGCAGCGCGGACCCCGGCCTTGCCTATAAATAGGGGCCCTGGGTCCCGCGTTCCGTACTCTGGCCTTCCGCGCGATAAGCTCCAAAGCTCTCGTGCGCGAAATTGCCTCTTCCGGTCGCGAAATTCGCCCGATCGGCGCGCAAAACCGTCCGGAGTTCGCCTGTCTTTGCGCGAAAACCCGGAACTTTGCGCGACATTCTTCCCAATTGCGCGCCGTCCACTTGGATTGCGCGCCACCCTTCAAACTTCTCTACCAGCCTCGTCCGATCCCGCACGCTTCATCCCTTAACCCGCACGACTCCCGAAACTTCTGAGATGGCCGCGCACAGAGGAAATGAGGGGGATGCCGCCACTCACAGGGCTGAGATGGCGACGAACGAGGAGGTTTATGGAGCCAAGGAGATTGTTTCCAACAATCAATCCTTGTTCAACTTACTAACGCCGGCCCAGATGACATATCCCCTGTCGGACAACCTACCGCTCTGGAACTTCGGCATCCTAGATGAGGTTCCGGTGCCAGGGTTCGAGATTGATGCGCCGCGGACCTGGGTGACCCGGGAGGACGAGCTTCTCCGCTATAACATCACCAACAATGGGCATCCTGCCAGGGAGACCAGACACTTGGATGTCTACGTCCTGAACCCGAGGACGCGGACCATTGACGGGGGTGAGCCTACTGCGGAGAATTCTCCAGCCCTCTACTCGAGCATATATCGCCAGAGCGTCACGGACGACACCAAGGGCTGGCTGAAGGACTGGGACTTGCGGTCTAGGGGCAACTTCACCAGTGAGTGGGCATGGGCGTTCTGGGTACACCACACTTGCGATCACTTCGCAGAGGAGCTGCGGTACATCGGCCTGTTCGAGGCGGTGTGGACGTCGCAGTTCCACTTCTACCAGCAGTCCGAGCTCGGACCGGAGCTGTTCACCCGATGGTCTCCGGATACCAACACCTTCCATCTTCACCATGGGGAGGTCGGCATCGGTCTCTGGGACATCCACTGCATCGGAGGTATCCCGCTGGAGGGCTACCAATACGATGAGTTCCTGCCCCCGAAGAACACCTGGGAGGAAAGGTCACGGACTCCCATCCTGACCTGGCATCTGCTTGACCTGGCTACGCAGCGGCTCGGGATCAAAGACTTCCAGAAGGACATAGCCTACAAGGAATGGTTCGGCCAGTTCTTGGAGCATGACCCGGCGGTCAAGATGCCAGGTAGGGGGAAGCGGTGCCCGACCGCAGCTCAGAGGAGCCGGAACGGGTCGTACTGGCGGGTCCTGGAGACGGGCGACTACCGCTCATGGGGGTACCGCGTCATCGAGGCCCGGGAACCAAATGTCCGGTATGCGGCGTTCCTGGCCGCCTTTCTGAGTGGGTGGCTCCTGCCAGTGCGGGACGCGAGAATGGGCGTTCGCCCGGCGACACTGGCGATGGCGGGCGCTATGGCCGCCAACAAGAGATACAACCTCGGGGTCCCAGTGTTGGCGAGGCTGTATGCCATCCTGGGACGCATCTCACGAGGGGGGTCGCCACGAAGGATCTGTGGGCCCTTTCAGTTCTTCCACGGCTGGGTGGCTGCTCACCTTGGTGGGTACACGTTTCCGAACGCCATCATTCCTCCGGGCAACGGCCTGCGGCCCTCCCTGCTGAACATCGCGGGGGTCGCTCCGATGACCCTAAGTGAGGAGGGCGTGCGGATCCGGATTGGCAATCATGCCAACTTCAACTTCAGTCCATTCCCCACTCCCGTCGGCCAGATGATCGACAATGGGCAGGGTCCGCTGGAGCAGCATGAATACTTCCTGAACATGCGGGGCGGGGTGCTCGTGGCTCGGATCGACGGGAAGGTGATCTGCGAGCCTTACGTGCCGACCCGGTTCGCCAGGCAGTTCGGGTGCCTTCAACGGATGCCGAAGAGGGTATTCACTGCTGTCCGGGAGGAGACGAACCCTGGCGTCCTTCGCCAGATGTGGCTGATGTTTGCCGCTTTCGGCTCTGGCGACGTCATCACTCTCCCTCCTACCGGAGTTGACGCAGGCTTGGCAACCGAGTACGCCGAACACTGGGCCATCGCGTACCCCGAGGGGCTTTTGCGGAAGCTAGTTCGGCGGCTCGAGGCTACCCGTGCGGAGACCGGGCGTCAAGGAAGGAGGCGAGGCGCCGCCACACGGGGGAGAACGGAGGCGCGCCAAACAGCGGAGCCGGCGCGGGCAGGGACTTCGGCGGCGGGCACATCGCGAGCTGCCGCCACGACCTCAGCGCCCAGAGAGGGGGCACGTGCGGTGGTCGACGAGCGGCCCGGGAAGCAGGTGAGACGTCTGCTCGAACCTTCCCATGATGCGGTCTTCCCGGCGCTGTGGTCGGCCTGGATGACTCTGCGGCAGTCACTGGGGACCGACACCATCTGGCGAAAGATACTCAGAGAAGGAATCTATCTGCCAGAGGTCGGGCGCCTCCAGATTGCCGACAGAGTGGACTTCAACCGGCAGTATGCGTATCTGACGGCCATGGACGAGTACGCGCGCCAACGTGGTCAGCGCGCGGAGCCATCCCTTCTGGTGAAGGTGATGCTTGGTCTCGAGCCCGCTCCGGAACAGATGCCGCCGGAAGAAGATGACAGTAGCAGCGACTCCGAAGAAGAGGAGGGAATGGGGGAGGATGAAGGCTCTGAGGGAAGATCCCATCAGGGGATCCCACGGGAGAGCGGCGAGGTGGCCGGCTCTGAAAACGTTGATGTCACTGAGCTCCTCGAGGTCCGCTTCTATCCCTACTCAATCTGCTTCATCCACTCTCTTATGCAGCTTCTAACCCATTTCTCCATCTTTCTCAGGAGCACACGGATGTCGGTCAGGCGTCCTCAGCGGGAGTAGGAGAGGCGCCAGTAGGACAAGGCGGGGGCCAGGCACCCATTATCGAACTGACAAGCGCTAAGGGGTCCCCTGCTGCAACTGTTCCTGCGGCGACCGGGATAGCGGAAGATGACGCTCCGAACTCCCGTAAGTCTCCCTACTTTACTGCTGGTGCTTGCCGTTGACGATCCGTGACTAACCATGGCATGTCCTGCGCAGTGATCTCAACACTGGAGGCTCATCGGGTTGCCGAACCCGGGCCATCCACGAGTGGACCGGTGGCAGACATGCCGCCTACTCCGGAACAGTCTTCCCAAACCGAGCCGGCCCCACCAACTGCTGATCAAGGGGCTGCGGACGTCGGCGGTGCTGCCATCGGAGAGAGGTTGGGGGCTGACGAGGGTGTCAGCGCCGCTGGGGAGAGAGAATAAGGTCGCCCAGATGTTGGGGAACCTATCCCTCGTGAGGACCTTCCAGGGGCGGACCCTACAGCAGACCTGCTGGCTGCCTTCCCTGCCTACCGGCCTGCCGATCCCGAGGAGATGGACGACTCAGACACGGAGGCGGTCGAGGAGAGCCGGATAACGCGCCGTAGGGGGTGGAAGTGCATCCAGCGCTTCCTCAAGCGAGACCCGTCAGAGTGGCTGGGGCGCATGGGATCACTTCAAACCTGGCTGCGCTTTCTGTGTGCCGGGGGAGCTGATGCTCAACGCCTCCATCTAACGGTCTGTGATTTCATGGCCGAAAAGATGCGCGAGAGCTGCCGGCGTGCCGACGTCACACAAAGTCGGGACATGTCGGAGAGCACGCGGGCGCTCCTCGCGGCGGAGCAGGAAGTCCGGCGCCTCGAAGGGCAGGCGGCAGAGAAGGAGGCCTTCGTCGCAACATGTACCGAGCTTGTGGAGCAACTAGCAGCCCAGCTGGTTGACGCCCAGGTACAGCTGACGGAGGCGGGCCAACAGATGGTCACAATTCAGGTCGAGCGGGAGCGTGCAAAGCCAGAATCGACGAACTGCGCGCTGCGACCGCCGACGAAGAGAGGGCACGCAGAGAGCGAGAAGCAGCTCTGGAGGCCACCAGCCAAAGGGTAGCGGCACTAGAAAGACTCATTCAGCACGCTAATCCCTAAGGGCTTTGTTTTGCCATTCCCAAAACATTTGCTTCCGCTACTTTGATCCATCTGTATGAATCAATATATTTATCTGCATCTTTTGGTTTAACATGCTCAACCACAATTCGTTGTCTTGCGGGAGTGTTAACCAAGCATCAGGCATCCATAATTGGGCCTGGATTTCTGGAGAAAAGAGGGAGGTCATTCCTAGGAAAGGAGACCTCGGACCTAATCAATGTACCATCCCCCCATCCTGTTCCAACACACGAGCGGGACAATGCTAGGGGCGTTGAGATTTTAACCGAACATAGGGAAATGAGAAAGGGTGAATCGCGCGTCCCGAATCCAGACATCCACAACGGTCGGCCTTCCAGGAAATGCCCAAGACGGTAGGCGGACAGTGGATCGACCATAACAACTGCAATAGACGGACCGAAAAAGGCCATCATTCATATTGCAGGAGGCGGACCACATGTCATCATGAATACCGCTTTGGGGTTCCTTCAGACACAAGGGTGGAAATCCAGATCAACAGGGCATGCGAAGCGTGGGGCGAAGTGACGATTTGTTCGGACAGAATCCAACGCTCTCAAAATTGCGCCACCGTGGGGAGAGCGTATTAGGCGGATGCACTAATCTGGCCGTGAGTCACCTCAATTCTCAGACAGCACCTCTCTGGCGAGGAAACCGTCGCATCCCATCCATGCGATGGGGCATCCCGAGCTGAATCGGGGAGAATATCACAACTGCACCACTCTACCCGATGTCAGGCCAGACGGCCGGCGACGAGGAGGGGCGGGACTTAACGATCCCTGAGGCTGGACCCGAGTCGGAATGCCCGGGCGTTCCTACGTACTCCATCAGGCTGGAGATCAAGCCACACGTAGTTCTGAGAGTGCAGTTTAACGTCATGCAGGACGTAGGACCCCATTTGGGGAGATCTTAGTTTAAGGTCGTAGAGCTCGGACCATAGGAGTAGATCTTAGTTTAAGGTCTTAGAGCTCGGACCATAAGGACTAGATCTTAGTTTAAGGTCTTAGAGCTCAGACCATAAGGAGAGATCTTAGTTTAAGGTCATAGAGCTCGGACCATAAGGAGAGATCTTAGTTTAAGGTCTTAGAGCTCGGACCATAAGGACCTCAAAGCACGCCACATCGTGGTCATATCCCCTGGATATGCGAAGATGCACTGAGGGATAGTGTCAAGAGTGTCGAGGTTTCGCCTGGCCGGAATGGGAGGTGGAAAATGTGAATCATGCGGCCATTCATTCAAGGACTGGGGGCACCGGCGTAACGATATGGGAGTACTGCCGACCGTGGCGGAAAAGCAGCATCAATATCGCACTAACCGTTGGTGGAATGAGGCAGCAAACGAGCATCGACCGCTCAATCGCAGGATTCATATCGATTTGCTGCCCGAGGCCATTGGGGGTACCGGCCCGAGTCGGTGGGAGAGCACTGAGGCATTGTGTCCGAACCATTCACGGGGGCTCCACCCAGGGCGTAGACGATGGGTCCGAATGAAAGGGAGCACGAAGCCTGAAAAGCGGAGGAAACCTGACCAAGCGGATCCTAACCCTCCTTGCAATAAACCAGAGTACTCTTGGCACCGGTGGACCACTGCAAGGGGTCGGGGAACACGCCTTGAGGGTGACCTGAAGGCGGCGGATTCCCCAGAGAAGGGGGAATCTCTAAGAGGTGGGGGGCTGGACCCGAAGTTTCAAACATCCGGGCGTTCCTACGTATCCCATAAGGATGGGAATCAAGCCGCACGTAGTTCTTGAAGCGCGGCGCAACACAATCGGGCACCAGCGCGGGGAAGAGTGCGGGTCTGACCCTCGCACACAGAAGGAGCGGCATTTGATATTTCTTGTTTGTCCTTAAAGATGAATGGTTTTTCTTTTGTGCGGCGACACGCCTGTGATTGAGAAATCTCTGGCGTCGCCACAATAATCAAGCCATGGAAGGCATTGATGAATGGCGTGGTTATTAACCAGCGCCCAACATGAGTGTCCCCCGAGGAGAACATCACGATGCAGTGTCGTTTCTCGTCGGGTGACCAAGACGATCACAGTTTACGGTCGTGTGGTAGGACCAGACAACACAGTTTAAGGTCGTGTGGTTCGGACCATGGAGGAATCCGCTTATTGCGGTACGGCGGACACGGCGGAGGTGGGAACATACCCAGCCCTGCGGTCACACACGATTCCAAGAGAAGAGTCTTGGGATAGGGGTCTGCATAGGTCCATCACCCGAGGGGCAGAGATGCTAGCCTCCAGATATACTGGGCCCAGAACGCGATTGTTCGGGCGACTCCCTCCTCCTTATGGGGACGAGGGTCCAGCTACGCATGGCCCTTAGGGAGGATATCCGCATATATCCCTGGTGCTCAGATCATGGGAGCCTCGAACGACGTCATTACCCTGGTTGGTCTGCCTAACGTGTAGAGGTGTACTGGAGGTCAGTATGAAGAGAGTGTCGAGATTCCACTACAACGCATAAAGGCAAAGTGTGATGAGGACTGCGCAATCCAATGTTCAGAGCCTGAAAGAGCCGACATGGCGATCAAGGACGTTGCTGACCATATTCGCAACACAACATCCGATCGCGTCAGCCTAAGACGGGGCAAGCAAACGAGCATCAACCGCTCAATCGCAGGATTCATATCGATTTGCAGCCCAGGACTCGCCGGTAAATCGACCCGGAGCGGTAGGAGAGCACTGAGGCATCGTACCCAAACCGCCAACGAGGATCCCTTTGAGTGAAGGCTCGAACAAGAGGAAGCGCGAGGCCTGACAAGCAACACAGGACTTGTCGGGATTGAATCTGACACTACGAGTCATAGACCGAAGTACCCAAAACATGTTAACAGATCTCCGGAAAGGGTCGGAGGACTCACCCTGAGAGCAACCAAAAGAGGGCAGATCCCCGTGATCAACCAGGAGACGGGGCTGGACCTGGAACATCAGCGTCTAGGCGGTCCTACGTATCCCATAAGGATGGGAATCAAGCCATACGTAGTTCTGGAGAGGCAGTTTAACGTCATGCAGGACGATGAGGGGTGTGAGGTAGTCCCACACACGGGGGAGGCGTACGGCGCGGCCAGTGGACCGACGTGAATGAGGACATAATCCCCCGCTCACGTGATACGCCTCGCACAAAAAGGAGGGGAACTGGGGCCAGAGGCCCAACGCGGGATAGAGATTCCCGGGAAATGGGGCTGGGCCTGAAACATGAATGTCCAGGCGGTCCTACGTATCCCATAAGGATGGGAATCAAGCCATACGTAGTTCTTTGAGAGGCAGTTTAACGTCATGCAGGACGAATGCTGAACAGTTTAACGTCTTGTAGCTCGGACGTAGTGCAGTTTAGCGTCATGCAGGACGAAACACTTGGCAGTTTAACGTCTTGCAGCGCGGACGAATGCTGAACAGTTTAACGTCTTGTAGCCTGGACGAATGCAGTTTAACGTCGTGCAGGACGTGGGCACACTCAGACAAAGTACTGCTTGAGGAACCTAGCGTTGGTGGGAGGAGTGACACGCTCACCATCCATAGTCGATAGGGAGTACGCGCCATTGGGATAGACCTTGTGGACAACAAAAGGTCCCTCCCACTTGGGCTCCAACTTGGGCGGCTTCCTGCCGGGGATCATCGGCGCTCTTAGGGATAGCACTAGATCACCCTGCAGGAAGGAGCGGAGGCGAACCTTCTTATTGAAAGCTCGAGCCATTCTGCTTTGATGCCTCTCCATGTTGTGCAAAGCGCGAAGTCTATTCTCATCCAGTGCTTCCAACTCGACTAGACGGGCTTCAGCAACTCTGTCTGGCGCTTTCTGGTCGTAGACCGCAGTGCGCAAGGACGGCAACTGGATCTCGATGGGCAGGACGGCCTCAGCTCCATACACCAGGGAATAAGGGGTCATCTGGGTGGAATTGCGAGTCGTCGTCCGATAAGCCCAGAGGGCGTTGGGGAGCTTGTCCGGCCAACTCTTCTTGTTCTGACCAACCATCTTTTGCAGAATGTTAGAGAGGGTTTTGTTGAACGCCTCGATCTATCCATTCGCCTGCGCATGATAGCGAGATGTATGGTTCGAGCGAATGTTATACTTGGCGTACAACTTCTTTAACTCGGCTGCTCGGAAATTGGTTCCGTTATCCGTGAGGATACCGTGAGGCACTCCAAATCGATAGATGATGTTGGAGGTCACGAAGTCAGCGATCGAACAGGATTTGACCTCTCTGAGCGGAATCGCTTCTGCCCATTTGGAGAAGAAGTCCGTGGCGGTCAGAATGAACCGGCACTGGCGAGCTGTCGCCGGCGGGTAAGGTCCCACGACGTCCAGTCCCCAGACTGCAAAGGGCCAGGAATACCTTGTGGTATGGAGAGGCTCCGGCGGCCGATGCACAAAGTTCGCATGAACCTGGCACGCATGGCACCTCCTGGCATACTCGATGCAGTCATGGATCATAGAGGGCCAGAAGTATCCCAACCTCCGAATCTGGTGGGACAGCTTCGGCCCAGTCTGGTGGGCGCCACATGAACCAGCATGAACCTCTTGCATGACTCGTGGGATCTCAACTCCCTGAAGGCAACGGAGGAGAACACCATCAAATCTGCGTTTGTAGAGGATCTGCTCCAGGCCGGGACTGCTCTGGAGGACGAACTGCGACGCGCGGCGTCGAACTCGCTCGCGCTCGGCCCGATCCGATGGAAGAATGCCATGTTGGAGGTACTCAACCAAAGGCGTCCTCCAATCAGGGGCTGATCCGACTGTCATATCTGGGGTACTCGGGGCTCCGGGCATAGGGGAAACCGTGGTGAGGTTACTTACCAACGGGCCGCGATCTTCTTCCGGGATAACGGGAGCGATGAGCCTGCGGCGCGTCACGCGGACGATCAGGTTGTCCTGTTCAGGCTCCGCAAGTGACGCAGCGAGGCTGGCCAAAGCATCTGCTCGACCGTTCTGCGACCGGGGAACATGGACAATTTCCGGCCGAGAATGGAACCGGGCCATCAGAAGGAGGGTGCACTCCAACAATGGCACAAGTTCCGGCTTCCTGACAACGTAGTCGCCATTGATATGCTTAACGACCAGCTCGGAGTCCCCTTTCACGCACAGACGGGGCACGTCGATCTCGAGAGCCAACTCGAGGCCGGTGATGAGGGCATGGTATTCCGCCTCATTGTTGGTACAACCCTCTGACAACAGGAAAGAGTATGGAAGCACGGCTCTCTCCGGGGTAATGAAGACGATGCCCAAGCCCACTCTGTTGAGCTTAGGATTATCGAGTCTTCTACCGGTGGGGCTCCGGGATGCACCGTCAAAGTGCATCTGCCAGCATGGATCGGCTCGATCAACCGAGAGAATGGCCTCATCAGGAAAGCCTAGATCCAGCGGCTGATCCGCGGAGGTCGGGTGAGCTGCCAGAAAGTCTGCCAATGCTTGCCCTTTGATGGCCTTCTGAGACACATACCTGATGTCGAACTGCTGGAGAATCACAGCCCACCGCGCTAGGTGGCCAGTCAACATAGGCCGGCTCAGGATATATTTCAACGGGTCTACCCGAGAAACCAACTGTACCTCATGGTGCTGCAAGTAGTGCCGTAATTTCTGTACGGCAAATACGAGCGTCAGGAAGCTCTTCTCGATGGGGGAATACCTAACTTCCGCATCGAGGAGCATGCGACTGAGGTAATAGAGGCTGTTCTCTGTTCCCTCGTTGTTCTTCTGGGCGAGAACGGCACCCAGGGACCGTTCCAGGGCGGTCACATAAAGGACCAGCGGCTTTCCGGATACGGGCGGCATCAGGACCGGAGGTTGAAGCAGGTACTGCTTGATTTCCTCGAAAGAGGTCTGACACTCTTTATCCCATACATAGGTGTCACCTTTCTTCATGAGCCGAGAAAAGGGCTTACACTTGCCGGCAAGATTCGCGATGAATCGGCGTATATAGGCTAAGTGGCCTTGGAACCCTTGCAGTTCCCGGACGGTACCTGGGGGAGGCATCTGGCTAATCGCCCTGATTTTCTCTGGGTCGATCTCAATACCCCGGTATCTTACCACAAATCCAAGGAACTTTCCGGAGGTGACCCCAAAGGCACACTTCAACGGGTTTATCTTCAGGCAGCGAGACCGGAGGAAGCTGAACACTTTCTCAAGATCTTTGAGATGGTCCTGACGCTGGCGCGATTTGACAACCAAGTCGTTGACGTAGCATTCCACCAGTGTGCCGAGGATTGGTTTGAATATGCGGTGCATCGCCCGTTGATAGGTGGCACCTGCATTCTTCAGGCCGAAGGGCATGACCCGGTAGCAAAAGGTACCTTGGGGGGCCCTGAAGGCAGTGAACTCCTCATCCTCAGGGGCCATCCGAATTTGGTTGTATCCGGAGTATCCATCCATGAAAGAGAGGGCTTGGAACCCTGCCGTAGCATCAATCAACAGCTCTGTCACTGGAAGGGGAAAATCATCCTTCGGACAGTCTCGGTTGAGATCGCGGAAGTCGATGCAGACTCTAATCTGCCCGTTCTTCTTCCTGACCGGCACAATGTTGGCCAGCCATTTGGGGTACTGAACTTCCCTCACGAAGTTGGCTTTGATAAGCTTGTCAACTTCGGCCTCAACCATGGCACTGTGGGATGGGTGCATCTTCCTGGGAGGCTGCTTGAACCCGCGATGGTTCGCCGGGAGACCAAGGCGGTGGACGGCTACCTGAGGATCTAGCCCCGGCATCTCGTCATAGCCCCAAGCGAACACATCACGGTGCTGCCTGAGAAAGTCCACGTACTGCTGCCGCTCCTCAGAGGGCATGGCGGCACTAACCAATGTGGGTCTTGGATCGGCCTCGGTTCCAAGGTTCACCTATATTAACTCATCGACCGTGGCGGGGACGCCCTCCTCAAAGGCTGGGGGTGCGTCCTCCATATCCTCTCCGCTCGGGGAGGGATCGTCCACGGGAGAGACTGCGTTGGAAACTGCATTGGGGCTACCAGATCCTGCTGGGCCACTGGTGCTGGCGCGGGCGGTCGCGGCCATCTCATCAGGAGACTCGCGGACCGTCAAGACCATGGCAACGTCCAACCGGTGAATCGGGAGGACGTAAGCGTCATCCAGACTTGCCCAGGGATCGCTTGCAACAGCGACAGGCTCAACCTCACCTGCCAGGATCTGCTTATCCTTGCTCTTGTAATAGTCCGCGTCCAGATAGCGGGCTTCACATGAGGCAAAAGGAGAGGCATCTCCTTGAAGCACGCCTACTCGACCATTAAGGGAGTATTTGAGGCATTGGTGGTATGACGAGGGAACCGCCGCGTGAAGGTGAAGCCATGGCCTGCCCATCAATGCGTTATACGCAGTGTCCTGAGAGACTACCATGAATTCGGTGTTGGCAACCAAGTCACCAAACTGGGTCTTCAAACGTATCTTGCCGACCGGGGTTTGCTCGGTGCGGTCGTACCCCTGGATCCTGAGGTCGGAGGGAATCAAGTCATCCTCAGACAACCCCAATCTCCGGAGCGTCCGAGTTGGAATCAGGTTAATCCCGGACCCCGTGTCGACAAGACAGCGCCGGACTTCAAGGCCATTGAACTGGCCAGTGACATACAGCGGACGGATATGTCCCTGTATAGGAGGGTCTTCATCCTTACCAGAGAACGAGATAACTGCCTGACATTCGGCGTCCTCGATCGTTTCGGCGTGAAAGGCCTCTGCAGCCGCAACCTCTGTCTCAAACTGGAGGGGGCTTTTCAGGGCTTCAGCGAGTGCCTCGCGCATCTCAGATGACATGCGCAGAGCCTCAAGGATGGAGAGCCTTGCTGGGATGTCGGCCAAGTGCTTCAGGACATCATACTTTTTGGCCAAGCGCGAGCCCCTGGTTGCAGGAGGTTGCTCTGCGGTTGGTGGCATGACGGGCCTTGCCGGTTGGATCGGCGGCCGACTGGTACTTGGCGCATCTCGCTGTTCACTGGTCGCAGTCCGGGAAATGGTCACCGTACTAGAGTCAGGAGGCCGGGATGGACTCGTGGCAGGGCGGAGCTGGTCGCGACGCGGCTGAGGCGGTTCTGCCTGATCCCACACCACAAACAGTGGCGGAGGCGAATCCGTCATCCCCTGATGGGGGGGCTGCGCGCGCTGAGCTCGGTTTTGAGCCTGCTGCCTAGTCTCAGTGGCGTGCACGGCCTGGCTGGAGGTACCAACGGCTGTGCCCCGGCGACTCCTGTTGCTGCGGTTCTTCCAACGGTAGCGACGACCGGGGACACTAGGGATGTCCACCTGGTGTTCTTCAACGTCGGGAACCGAAAAGGGATTTACCAGCTCGACGGTATTAACCGAAGCGTACCCAATACCGTCATCGGACAAATCATCCATCACCGGGCGGATCCGAGGAGGGACCCCCATCTCCGGGGGCATGAAATCGCCGAGAGTGCGGGATAGTGGCGGAACTGGCGGGGCGCACTCTTCCTTCTTGCGCTGCCGCCGTTTGCTCCTCTTAGAAGAGGCGGGCTGGGACGACGATGCCGAAGCCGCACCCGCAGGTTCTGGGGGCTCAGGCTGATTCAAGCGCGCACGGATGATTCCATGGGCGCGAACGGTCGTCTTGCGGGCCATCCAGTTATTGTACTTCTGGGATCTGCGGTCGGAGACCAGCTGCCATTCGTCCTTGTTGCCACTATCGTCATCTGATCCCACGAACACGCCCGCCACTTGTGCTGGAGCTGGGCCCAACCTGATTACATTGTTGTTAATCTGGTCTTGGAGCCAATCCTTAAGCACATAGCACCGCTGGATGGTGTGCCCCAGGGCCCGATGGTAGGGGCAGTAGCGGGGGTTATTCGTAAGATGTGCCTCCTCTGGCCTCCAACACTCAGGCAGTCGCACAATCCTCTGCTCCAGGGCGCTCCGGAAATAACCGGGGACCTGATCCTCGTGGAATGAGTAAGTCAGGTGTCTCGGGCCCCTGGGAGCGTGGTCTTGACGAGGGGCTGGAGGGGCCGGCCGAGGAGGTGGACCCTGATTATCTCGCCTGGGTTGCGGCGGTACATTACGCGGAGGGGCCGGCCGGTTCTGGGGCTGCCGCTGCTGGGCCGGGAACTGAGCCCGTGGAGGCGGATTCCTGTGAGGCTGTGGAGCTGGCCTCACCGGCAGCAGCTCCAACGGCCTGGGGGCCTCTATCTGGGCAACAGCAGCGGGCTCAGCCCTACTGACTCTCCTTGCAGGAATCATAGGAGGCAGCGGGTGTGCCTGGCTGGCCTGTTGCAGGGCTTCCTCAAGACGTTGAGCTTTGTCTGAGAAGTCCCTGAACCCTCCGGGGTAATTCTGAGTGATCAGGGAAGGGACCAGCTCGGTCTTGACGTTCCCGACGCAGATTGTCAGCAACTGCTCCTGAGTCAATGGCATGTCAAGGGAATACGTGAGACCCTTCCATCGGGCGACGAAGTCCGCGACTCGCTCATCAGGCCTCTGCTTGCACTTGAAGAGGTCTGCGATACTTGTCTTCCGGGTCGTGGAACTGAACTGGTAGAGGAACTGTCTACGGAGGTCCTCCCAGCTGGTTACCGACCCGACGGGGAGCTGGCTGTACCAGACAAATGCTGGCCCTTCCAGTGTCTGAACAAAGCAGCGAAGCTTAGCGGCCTCTTGCTGCGCCGGAGTCCCCAACATAGGCCCGCACCTCGAGTTGAAGTGGGCTAAATGCTGTGGCGGATCTCCAGTTCCGTTGAAGGGGGAGAAAGTGGGATTCCCGAATCCCGGAGGCGCCGGCATGTCATCCACCCATGCTGGGTAGGGCTTGCCGTCCGGTGGGATCGCCACCTGCCGAGTCTCCAAGGCTTCCAAGCGGGCAATGAGTGCCGCCATCGGATCGTCCGGACATGGGTTCCAGTCCTGGCGAGGATCTCTAACCACGAGCGCATTGCATGGCCCTTCAATCGGGTCGTCGACCGGGTCGTCGAACTCGGCAGCTCGTGGGATGGCGGGCGGAGCGGCCCTTGGGGCAGCGGGAGGAATCCGAGCGGGATCTCTCAGGTAGTCACGCCGCTCGGGAGGGTGTGGCGAAACATACCGCGCCCTCTTGCCATAGGAAATGGCCTCTCTCCTGTCGGCGAACACGGCGTAATCACGGTTTCCCGGGAGAGTCTCATCGAGGAGCTGTTGTTCCGGTCCCTGCTGTCCTGGCCTGGGATCACCGTAGTCAGGCCGCCGCTCTGCAGCGCGCTCGGCGAGGAGCTGGTCAACCAGCTTCTTCTGTTCGGCGAGTTGCTGACGTAGCGTAGCCTTCTCGGGATCCTCCTCTGCCCTCTGCATGGAGGCAGATGGGTCGGCGGGCCTTATAGCCTCGCTGTTCTCTTTTCCTTTGCTGACGTTTCGGCTCAACGTCAGTGCTTCAGTGGGTGCGGGGAGCCCCAGGAGGTTCCTATGATGACGAGTAACTCTCACCGATGGATCTGACGACGGCTTGCCTTCGGGGGGGAAGCCCCCGTCGAGAAGTTCCAAGTCGTTCCCCTCTCCCGACAGGTCAGCCATATTGACGGTTTCTGTCCCTGGGGATATACCCTCAGGGCCACCCAGCGAATCGGGCTGTCGGCGAATCACACTGAAGCGTAGGGCAGCGTACTGCCCCCATCCACGGATATACACGTGGGGAGTGGCTTCCTCGATAACTTTGCGGAGTACTTGAAAACACTCAACGCATCGTTGTTGGAGGGCCTCGTGGTGCTCAAATGACCCGGGGTGCCGAACCGCGGGGAGCATGGCCAGGTCAATTTGACGGCACTGCTCACCAATATCCTCCAGGTGCGATTGACTCCCGGGGTATGGCATTTGTAGGCGGCGAAGACAGGAGCGAGTCTCCCAGAGAGTTCGGCGGAAGCATTCGAACTCATCCGGGGTGAGCGATTCAGGTGCATCAAAGCCCGGTCCTGCGACTGGCCAAAACTTCTCAGGGAAGTGGCCCTCTGCAAGGACGGTCCAGAAGCTCCACGACTCAAACTCGGGACCCAGATCTCCTTGGTCCTCTTCCATGGCTGGGAACGGACGGGGAACTGGTAGTGGTGTCGAGGCGGGCCGCCGGGCTGACGGGCTGGCCGGCGGTGAATACGGCGAGCAGGCCGATTGGCCTCCATATCCCGGGCCGCCCTCCGAGGGTGACGGTGCCCTGGCTACCACATCACGATAGGACGGGCCGGCGAGCGAACATCCTGCCGTAGCATCGGTGCTCGCCGAGGGCGCACCAGATCGTGGTTCGACCGTCGGTCCCCAGAAAAAGTCTCCGGCTTCTCCGATCGAGACGGAAGGCACTTCCGGAGGGGCCGGTACCAACCGCAAGCTTGATCCTTGGGGGTCTACCAGGCCCTCGTTACTCCGGATATACCTTCGGAGAGAAGCGGGGATCACATCGATCTCGCTCTCGGGGAGCACGAGGCTGACGTACCGCATTCCTACCCCTGCCCTTGACTGGCGGGATTGGGGAAGGGGCTCTGTCGCCGAATCGTACTCCGCCTCTGAGTCAGAGAAGCAAACCGGTCGGATCTCTGTCCGGAATTCCGTAACATTCTTCCCTCGGCGTCGACGCCTTGCCTTCCTGCCCCAGGGTGGTTCTTCGGGGCAGGGCTGATCTCTGTCCTGGCGTCCTCCGGCCGCACTGGTGCTGAGGCCAAGAGGACTGGGAACCAAGGTGCGAGGGGCACTGGGACAGATATCAAAGGGGACGCGGGGAGAGATGATTCCGGGCAGCCCTCCGGGCCGGGATCGGAAGGTGGGATGACCCATGCCTCCTGGATCGGCCACACAGAGTAGATCCTGCCGGTGAATAGCGCTACCGCGAGGTGGTCCGCGGTGGCTACTGCCAGTGCCAGCAACCGGGAGAGTCGACCCAACCTGCCTTTGGGGCGGTCGGGGCCTCGATCCAGGTCGGGCATAGGAGTTCCCCCGCTCAGGATGCGCAGAGGCCTGGCGACTGGAGCCAGCTGTGGCTTGGGCCAATGCGGCCGCTGTTGCTAGAGCCCCAAGGTGGGCATCCTCTTCCGCTCGTGCCCGACGTTGGCGTCGAGACAGACGAGTCGGGATGAGCGGCGCGGGCAGGTGGAGAGCCCGCTCTTCGACTTGAGAGGCCTGGCGGCGGTGTCGCCGTGGCCTGGCGGGAGTCCTTACCGTAGATCCCTGGAGCGAATCCCGGATAGGGTGATCCCGGGCATCTTCCACCTCATCCGCATAGGGAAGGGAACTGTCAGAGCGCTCCGGGGATAAGCTCCTGAAGCGGTTGGACGTTGAGATAGGCAGCGGTGCCTCCCTGCGCGGCCCTCAGGGGTGGCGGTGGTGGCGAGGTGCAGCCTCCTCAAGGTCCAGGCGAGCCATTTCCCTAGTGGGGATGACTCCCTCTTCCTCGTATCTCCGCACCAGGGTGTTGATCACCCTTCTCTGGATGACCTCTGAGGGGGAGAGAGGGCGTGGTCGTCCCGCAATTGCGGCTGCTGGGACGACTGTGGAACGGGCAGGACCGCGTCGGTGTTTCCCCTATCCCCGCGCCAGTGGGCGGGTGGCGATCGGGCACTGGATCGGGCGACCTGATTTATGAAAGCAGGGAGAAGAACCCATTAACACTGACAGGAAAAAGGAATCGACAACCAACCCTTAGCGCCACGACGCCTTCCGTGGGGGGAACCCAGGCCCTCGACGTTGCGAGACGGAGTGCCCGATTTCACTTCCCCAGCCCCTGGCGGGTAAGACTGAATGCTTGGCCGGGCAACATGCCGGTCTTCCAACACCTCTGAATGCCATCGGTCTTCGTATCGAGGAGAAGAGATTCACGTCGGGTTCACCATTTTTCTGTTTCGGTGCGGATGTACGTCGGGTTACGCTGTTCCGCCAGGACGCGTTCGCGCGTGCACCCGTCAACCCGAGGGGATGGGCGCGCGGCTTGTGGTCTCGTAGTCCCGATTTCCAAGGGCGGGCGGCATTCGTCCCTTATTCAGGGGCGTCTGCTCCTTGATCGAAACCGGGATGATGGGATGTCGGCTCCTCCTTCCTTAGACGTCTCCTCGGAACTCGTCGCCTAATCCGGGTCTCCCTCATAGACTTAAGAATGTTCGTGAATCTCGTTCCCGGCGCCATATCTTCATGGACACCGGTTAATTACGATGCTTCCGCCCGGACGCTCCAAGGAGTCTGGGCGGGGCAGCAACCTGCAGTGAGAAGGCCGGGTGGCTCTGGGTGCTGGGGGCGTGTCGTAACACTGCGGCTCTGCACGTCTGTCTTCCGTCCCTAATAGGGCTTCTCGAAGGCATGATGGCCTGAGGCATCCCGTACTGGGTGCGGGGAACTGTGCCACCTGAGGTTTTCCTCAGCTTCCCATGTTTAACACGGGGTATGCCGCGAGTTTAACGTCCAGCTGGGACGGCATCGGACCGATCAACACGAAAAGTGGATCAGATGACAGAACCCCTTGAGGGGAACCTCCGACGCTGGGGCCAACACATGGGCGGCTTCCCAAGTAACGTGGAGTGGAGTGAAGTGGCATGACCCCACCGGGATGTGGCGGCCCGGGTAAGGATCAGGATGGATGATGGAGTGAAGAGCTTGGACCCCGTAGGGGCTTCCTACGTACCGCGCGTTAGCATGGATCAAAGTCAATGTAGTTCGGGTATACAGTTTAACGTCATGCTGGACGTCGGCAAGCCGACTCACAAAGAGGTCGAGGCCACCGGGCGGAGGATTGAACCGAACCACCTCGCACAGAGGGGGATGGAACGGCCGGGTGGATCACAATTTCACGTCATGCTGGACGATAAAAGGAGAAATGGAAAAAAGGGGGGGCTGTGGGGAGGCACCGTGGAGATACACACGGGCAGTCTCCCACAGGGGCGGATTCATAGGTGAATCGACGCAAGCGTGAACCCTGGAGGGGTCCACTGATGGACGAACCGACGTAAATAAGACCGGGACGACCAGGTGGCGGGCTTGGACCTCAAGAAGGCTTCCTACGTACCCTGTTTAGAAGACAGGGAACAAAGTCCACGTAGTTCATTCTGTCAGGACTTACGCACTTGAGGCAGCCCGGATGCGGCAAAACTCAGTTGGAAGGGACTTGGACCGAAAGCAGAAGACACCTCGATCCCAGTCACACCCTCTACTGGTTTCGGCAGTGGGGAGGCGCAATGGAGATACACATGTGCAGCCTCCCACGAGAAACTAGGGGTTTGTAATACCCTGCCCCCGTAGGGAAAAGCCACTCCCATTAAATCGTCCCAAAAGCGGGACAATCCTGACATCCCTGCAGAGACGAGCGGGTGGGGGCCACATCCAAACCGGGGGAGACCCTGCGTGCAGAGCACGGGATCGGATGATGCGGACGGTTTAGCGTCTTGCCAGACGAAGTACAGTTTAACGTCGTGTGTTGAGGACGAAGCGGACGGTTTAACGTCTTGCCGGACGAAGCACAGTTTAACGTCGTGTGTTGAGGACGAAACACTTGGCAGTTTAACGTCTTGCAGCGCGGACGATGGGGGCTAGGCAGTTTAGCGTCGTGCAGCTTGGACGGATGTGCAGTTTAACGTCATGCTGGACGTATGGGCAGTTTAACGTCATGCTGGACGAATCTGCAGTTTAACGTCATGCTGGACGAATGATTGCCGCCGATGGGTCCGTGTCACTTCGCACGAGCCTAGAAGGCTGCACGGGAAGACAGCGCACGGTTCGGGCGCCCAGGATGAGGATCATCGGGCGCCACGCAGGCGGGTACCCTCGGGGGGTCAAGGGAGGCGACCCTGGCGGATTGCGCGCAAAAGAGGAGCTTTGCGCGCAAAACCGCGGGTCGGCGCGCAAAATGGCGGGCTGGCGCGCAATTGGGCCAGCGCTTCGCGCGCGGATGATTGGGATTGCGCGCACCGGGCTTCGGGTAGCGCGCGGGGGCAACGGCTCATTCTCTAACGAATGGCCACTTTGAAAATGGGGGGTGCGCGCAATCGGGCTGGATTGCGCGCACCCGGGGGGCAATTGCGCGCAAGAGGCTTCTTTTGCGCGCAAAGGCCTTCGAGTTGAAATTTATTCAAAGGAAAGGAGCCAAGGGGATTGCGCGCGAAGGCGAACCCCAAGGCTCTATTGCGCGAAAGAAAGGAGGTTACCTGAAGATCGGCATTGCGCGCGGAAGGGGTTGGATTGCGCGAACGAGCGACGCTTCGGATTCTGGCAACCTTCAAAACGTCGGGGGTCACCTTATATTTATAGGCAACCCCGGGCGCGGAATCCGGTCTCGGGCGCGCAATTCGCTTCGCGGGCGCGGAATCAGGACCCAGCGCGCAAAGGCGCCGCGCAGGCCGCGGGCGCGCAAAATAGCGCGCCGGCCCAGCGCATTGCGCGCATCCCGGGAGGATTGCGCGCCGCGGCTCACCTTTGCGCGCGAGCCTCTGAAATTTCGCGCAAGCCCTCCGGGCCCTCTGGAACGTGCCTCTGACTCCAAATATCACTTCGCTTTCCGCATCCGGAGCTTCGTTTGGGAACAACGGACCTTTCCGGCGTCTACAAGTACAAACCCATGATTGTTCTTTGGAATGGTGGAATCATCATAACCAACCAAAAAAAATTCACACTTACTCTCCAGGTGGCTCAAAAAAGCAGACCCCTATAGTCCAGTAATCAAACAAGGCACAGACACTCTGGGAAGCTCTCACATCAATTCCCCTATGGTCTTGCAATGATAGCTACAGACTCTTTGAGAAAGAACTTACGTCTAATTCCTCTTGTGGTATCGATACGTGTCTAATCTAAGAACAATCTTGGTAAGCACAAAATCTTATTCCCGTAGGTCCTGTGTACAAAACTAAAACCAGCAGACCCTCTAGGGAAGCACTTAATCGTCTATTCTCTCTTTGATCTCCCGCACCAGGTTCTCACAGCCCTGAGCAGTTCAGTCGTGCATAATCGACGGTCAGCATCCTTAAGTAAGTTCAACAACTACTTGGATAATAGATACAATGCATCAAAATCATTTAAATGGTAGGCAACACATGAAATCAGTCATAACAAGTAAACTATCAATTGCAATATGGTTTGCCTCATAGGAAAAAGGTGCCAAACGGCGATAAACAGCCAAACAGGGAAAAGCACCCATGGGGTGATCCCCAAACATGCAACCAAGAATATATTAGTATCAATAAATCATATTCTAACAAGAAATATAAGGAAAATAAACAATAGGATCAAAATCCCTAAACCGGGATACCCGATACATGGGTATCCGACACTTTTGCAACCAAAACTCAAAGATATTCAACATAGGGAAACAAACCACCTACCTTGATCCTCGGTGATCTATATACTTGAACCTCGACCCATCAATCCGCCTATAATGGAGTAGATCTACAAAAGCATCTAAAATTTTCAACCTCAGATAACTCACTCTCGAGGAAGAATAAGGAAACAAGGCCAAGGAAGAACCAAGAACTCACCATTGCGATTCTATTACAACTGATGGTGTTCGATTCGGATAACCGGTGACAGATCTGTGGATCGAGGAAGAATCAGCCTCCTCGGACGCCTTGGATGGAGATAGGCGGAGAAGAAGATGTTTATGAGCATTAGACTTGACCCCGGTCCATTTAATGAAATAAAAAAGAAAGTACACGGCATGTACTTTTATAGTACTTGGCGTGTACTTGGTTTTTTCGTACTCCTCTTCAAGTAGCCTCCACATCACCCTTAAAAGGCCGTGTGTGTGGCCCTAACACGGCCAGCACACGCCCTTGAGCAGCATCGGAGTACACGATGTGTACTCATAAAGTACACGGCGTTTACTCTGAAAATTTCCAGATTCTCCATTTTTCCTTCAAAATCCTATAAAAGAGATCCGTACCTGAATATGAAGATCGGGCTTCTTACATTTTCGGTCAATAAGGTTATCTTATGACTTCTTCATTCCTTTTGGTTTTATTTTTTAAAATTCACAAACACTTTTTCTCAAGATCAATTTTACTTTAGAGTTTATCATTCGTTTTTACTAACAAATTTGTCATTTTGTTTTACATAAAAAAATCATTCTGTTTTACTTTCAAATTTGTCATTTCGTTTTACATACAAATTTATCATTATTTTTTACATACAAATTTATCATAAAGTTTTACTTGAAAAGTTTTCATTTTGTTTTAATTACAAAATTTTTATTCCATTTTACTTAAGCGTATTTTATACTGATTTAGTGATTCCAGTAAATCTATTATATTGTCTTTCTAAAAACAATGTCACGTAAAAATCTATGATACTATTTCTTTGGATATCGATACTGGTAAAAATGTCATACCAATTTCATGATACCAGTACCAAAAAATAGTGATACCATTTTCTCAATCTAGTTTGCATTCTCTTACGAATTTGTATTCTCTATAATGTTAGAGTTGTTTAATGTATCATTCCAATATTATCGGATTCTAAATTTTCTTATACTTAAAATTTTTCGTAAATATAACATCATTTCTCATGTATCCTTTTATAAAATGTTGTCATAAAATATATTATAAACAAATCATTATCTATTTGACACGTGTCTAGGTCCCTCCAAAATTTATGGAAAATATGACTGTTTGAGTGGAACTGACCATTGAAAAGTTATTCCTATAAATAAGAGTACATTTGAACGAGAAAAGTAGTTTAGTGAAAAAAGAAGTGATAAATTTTTGAGAAGTGATCTAACGTTGTGAAGGGATTTCTATATAGAGAGGCTCTTAGAACTCTAAGTAATTCATGAAGATGTCTTGATCAACTTTTTTAGACTTTCTTTGTGTAGAATCTTATCATGCTGATCATGGGCTTCTGATTTTGGAAGACAAACGTTCTAGTTTCCATCTAAACTGAGAGATTGCAGGGATAGAAAGGCAAATACCAAGCATCAAATTGAGGGATTACCTGGGTTTGGGTAAGATAGTCTTTCTTGAATGTATAAATCAAAAAATATTACACAAGGTTTTTGGATATAATTCTCTTTGGGTTAAAAAATTATTACTGTTACTTGTTCTCTATTAAAAGTTTTTTTTATTCCACTATAGTTTTATCTTTGTTAAGTTAGACAGTATAAATTTATATACTTTCTAATTCAGTTACTCTAATTATATAAAATATTATATATGCTTTAAGTTAGAATCTTTCTTTTTTTGCATATCTTTCTTAATATTTTTATCATAAGGTTTTATAGTTTGAGAAAATATTTTTAAAAGTGGGTTTGTGTATCATTTATCCTTGTTAAAATATGTTTTCTTAAAGTTAAAATCTATCCTTATGAAATATATTTTCTTAAAGTTAAGAAACATTCCTTAAGAAAATTTTATACCAACTTTAAATGTTCCATTAGAATTTTTAAAGAATACAATTCACCCCCCTATTATATTTGAGCATTTCATTATACTATTCTATACTATAATTGGTATCAGATCAAGTAGCTCTGCTATACTGATACTTTACAAGTAAAATACTTGAAATCGATAAGATGAATTTAGATTGTATTTATGCATTATCATAATGATCCATTTCACATTTTTTATCTATATGAATGAACCTCCATGTATTCCATTGCACGGTATGATTGATATAAATCCAAGAGTGTCTATTTATTTAAAAGTTAAAAAAAATTTAGTAAAATGAACAAGTTACATACTAAAAACTGACGAAATGCATTCGGTTTATTTTGATGGTTTAGTAGAAATACCCAAATGTAATTTATACTATGTAGGAATCAAAAACATCTCAATATAAATCACAATGTGATAAGTATAACTCCATGTGTTTATTTTAATTTAAAATTTACATGAACTTTAGTAAAAAGAACATGTGACATAGTGTAAAATGAGAAAATGTATTTGTGGTATTTTGAAAATTAAGAAAAATGATCTATAAGTCATTTTCGAAATGTAGAAACTAACCTCACCTAAATCAGATGCATGTTGTGACCGATATGACTCCAATAGGGTCTTTTTATTTAAAATTGACATTAATTTTAATGAAAAGAACATGTGACATAACGAAAACCACTACACAAAATTCAAATTGTTTTAATTCCTTAAAAATGATTCATGAGTCATTTTTTTGTACATGAATCAACCACTTCAAAATCTACTCACAATGTGAGAAGTATAACTCAAAGAGTCTGTTATCAATTTAAAATTGACATTTTTGTTCAAAATGTGTGTCACTTACCAAAAAACAGTAAAATGCACAATGATTGTCTTAATAATTTAGGATTGAAATTCATAAGTAATTTGTGACGTGTAGGAAGTAGTCTCAAGTCAAACCGACAGACAATGTGACTGGTATGAGTCAATATTCATTTTTTTTATTTTGAAATGTCAATATAGTGAAAACCAAAAGCGATGTACTGAATCCTAAGAAAACACATTCATATTATTTGGATACATTAGGAGAAAAATCTATAAGTATTTTTTGACCTGGAGGAAACAACTGCCCCACAATCCATGTCAAGGTCTGACTCGTATGACTCCGATTGAGTCATTATTTAAAATTGATATTAATTTTGTTGAAAATGACATGTGATGTATAGAAAAACATGAAAATGAATTTCGATTTTTTTATAATTTGGAACACTGTTCCATAACTCATCTGGTATGAGGAGGAATTAATCGTACATCAATTCGATGCACACTACGAGTTGAATAACTCCAATGGTGTCCTTTTATATAAAATTTTAATTTCATTAATGGACTCTTTCATATTAATATTTAATTTATTTAATTTTTTAATTATAAACATAGTGTTTTTTGATATAGAGGTGTACTATTTTTTCTGGTTAAGGTGATTCTTTCGGCAACTGATAACATGGGAGGTCCTTTTTGAGAGGAGATCAGGGGTGTCTAAAATGATAAATAAAATTAATGTTTTTAAATGTTTGGGGATAGTAATTCTTAATTTAATTATACAAAAAATATTTTAAATGTATATATTTGGGTTTTCTATATTCGTGATGTAAAATTTAATTCAATTAAATTATATATTTTAAATACATGTTATAGGTATTTTTTGTGTTGTTATAAAAACAACACATTGTATTAGGTTGGTCCTTCATTATGGGTATTTCTAGAACTAATAAAGAAAAACCATTATTAGTGCTTCTAAAAGTATTGATAAAGTGGGCCTTTATCGATGGTAATGAATGAATTGATAAATGGGATCCTTTATCAACTCTAAACAAGAGATGGTAAATTTTGGCCTTTATCAATGCTTTATTTATCACCAATAAATGTTTCCTTTTTAGTTCTCTACAAGCGTTGATAAAGGGGATCTCCCACTTAATGGTGTTATGGAAAAAATTACTTTTTCATTATTAAAGGTCTTTTTGTGCACTATTTTAGGGAATATCTATAGTAGTTCATACATATACACATACACATACACTCACACATAAACATACACATTCAAAACACACAAACACACACACAACAGAATAGAAATATATACACATACAACACATACATACTCATTCATTCACATACATAAAAATAAATATACATATTTTATTAATTATCTATTATAGCTCTGAAACTATAAATTCAAATAAAAATTTCACATCTAAAAAAGATATTTATTTATAAAATAATATAATTTTTTAAAAAAATATTATCATATACTATTTATATTTATATATACATTTTTTAATTAATGTATTTATATATATAAAATTAAAAAAATTATTTACTAATATAAATTTGATAATTTTGTATATATAAAATTATGTAAAAAGGAATTTTAATAGTTTAATAATAAATTATAAATATAAATCATATATATATATTGTAATATAAATGCTATTTAAAAATACAAAAATATTCATATATAAAGTATTCACTATTCTCATTACAATCACTATGAAAAATTCCGACAAAGGGTCACATTTATCGGTGAAAAATACCGTGACAAAAGTCTCCCTTTATCTGTGTTATTTTAGTGATGATAGAGGTCACATTAATCAGTGTTCATTGTTCATTTTCTATATAGTTTAGCATTGTATATTTTGTGATTTTAAGTCATTTATTACAACCAAACCCCATAACTGGCCTTACAAATCTAATTCATAATAATACCTATCTCACCATGCAAGTGGTATTTAATGAAAAGACAGACCATATCATTCACATATACAAGAAAAACTACTTAAGATAGACTATTTATTACTCAAATATTTGTATCATAAGAAAAATATGAATTTTATTACATCATAGATGGGAGAGATTACATGATGGGACTCGTAAATCATGCCATGAGTCAAAATTATGTAACAAATATGTGTCTTGAAATAGTCTCCTCAATGTCTTGTTTGTGATTCCACATAATTATAATTAATCTTATGCCTTAGTAAAAAACTTACCACTGGAACATGATATAACAATATTTATAATAATAGTTTTATTATTAATATTAATATTAAAAATATAAAATTTTCATGAATAGGGGTAAATTTATGTTGCAGCCCCCTCTCTCCATTCAGACCTTCCTCATGTTTATTTCAAGAGACTTATTTATTTTTTCATCATTTAATTTATTAATTTTTTTGTTTAGTTCCCGCTTCAATGGACCAACATCTCCCATCACACTAATCACTAATGGGACTATAAAAGATTTATCTACTAGTGGAGAAATAATTAGGAGATAACATAATGTAAAAAATGCATAAATAAATGTGATGAAATATAATATGGAAAAAAAACCCAAAATAAAAGGATAAAACCATTGGAAAATATAAGGATTACTATTGATAAAATTGGGTACACTAACACTCTCTATCGTTAGAGGAATACCCTAAAAAATATCTCTCTTAAATAAGGGGACATAAACCACACAAATACTGCTCAAACTTATGAATAACTAGTGATGGGATTAACGATGAAAATGAGATCTCCACTTTTGTGAGAACTCCCCTATTCTTATCCCTCCCCCTCTCTCATCATTCTCTCTCCTGTAGAGTTCTCTTAATAGGTCCTTCTACCATGGTTCCTAGGATTTCATCCCCCTACAGTGGAAGATATATTTGTCTCTTTTTTCCTCTTGTTATCCATCTAGTGTGCCCCATTCCTTCCAAGAATTCCATCCCCAATTAGGATCCTCTTATGGTTCCTTCATCTAGATAAGTTTTTGGTTCTTCTCTAACCTACTCACCTCACTCTGACCTCATGTTCTAACGATCTTCTCTTGTTCATAACTGGAGTGATGAATTCTCAAAGGTTTTGGGCTTCCTGGTTTGGAAACCATGGGGTTTTCTGGCCTCTTTAGTTTTCTACCTATATTTTATTTCCTCATAACCCTTATCATTTTTCTCAGTTTGATTATTCGACATTGTATTCACTTTTCATGGAATAATATTCAATAGTGGTGTGTTTTGGATAGGTTTTGGGCACCTTCTTAGCTTTTTTCCTTCTATGGAGGCTCTCCCAATGTAACCCATCTACCATCCAGGCCCTCCTCTCCCTTCCAGATCGGTCAAGTGCATTGGGATACAAGACACTTTGGGTTGTTTGGTGTGATTGGGAGGGATCTCCAGGCTTCTGAGCTGGTTCAGGCATTGGGAGACATTCTTTTTTTAGGTTTTTGATCATTGGGTGGAATTGTGGTTCTCTTTTGCACTTTGTTGTCAGATTCATCTAAGTCGTGTCAATGGTGTGACATGGATGACTATGGTGAGGGTTATTTTGGTGGTCTGCAAGTTTTATGATGATCACATTCTTCTTAATAAGGAGAGATGATTCAGGCCAGTTTGGTGGGTCCTGGTGGATCTCATTGACGTCTCTATAGGTTTTTGGTTTTGGGAGGATGAGATTGGAACTTTAGTTCTTGCTACCCATGGAGGATCTCTGTATGAGCTTCTAATATTGGCCACCTCATGGGTATGAAAAATTCTACCTTTCAACAAATATGAGATGTCCTGGTGGGGACATTACAAGTTTCTCGATGATGACAAATCCTTGGATCTCACCAGTGATGAAGACATCAAGTGCACTGATGGTGGTGACGATTCTAAAGTGATGTTTGCAGTGACAGTGATAGGTTGGAAGTGTTATAATGACATATAGGTATCATGGATATCCTTAGATAGGTATGATTATTTTTGTAAATTCAATTTTTGAAAAAATTTAACTAGTTTGGATTTTTATCCCCAGAGTGGGTGGGTTTTATTTGTTTAGTTTCTTTTTGGTTTTTATCTGGTGGATAATATCTTACTGTTCAAAATTTTAACATAAAAGTGTCAATATAAAATTCAACAAATATGTATTGTGGTGATATTTTTAGTGAAGACACTGATCCTAAAACGTTTTTGGGAAGATCCCCTTCTTTAGGTTGTTTCCATTTCTGCCCAGCACCTCATGCTTCCTTCTCCAACTAGTCATTTGTTGGGGGTTGGCCACCAACCACCTACCCAGCTGCCACCCACACCCTTTTCCCTTTAAAAATCTTGGGGCAACCATCATTTGTAAAATTAAATGAAAACACATATCTCACTTATTAATTTTTTTGAGAACCAATGAAATATTCATATATCCTTTCTACCTAACAATCATGTTGCCTAGGTCTCAGCATGGTTTCTCAATGATCTTCCCCATATGAACTTATCATATTTAATCACATTCATCAGTAAATATTCTATATTTCCTTAGTGTGAATTTTCTACATGGCCACGCTTATTTCCTCCACCACATCTCAATAAAATTGATAATATACCCAACTTTATTCATCTTGGAATGAAAATATGGGTTCCTTAAAATGTTGAGGGAAATATTACCGTCACAATATAATAGAATCTATTCTTGATTGTTCTTGAGAACTTCTAAAAAAATTATCCTCCAAATCACCTATTTTCAAGCATGTTTAGTTTACATGTACTCTTCCAACATCACGGAAAAGTAGAAAAATTAATGTAACTTTGAAATTCAGCTCATAGATCCTCCTTCAAGAGTAAACACATAACCCGGAGTGGATTTCCTCAAGTCAAAATCACCTGAAAAATCTGAATCAACATATTCTTGAATAGTGAAATATGGTCCTCCATAACACAATGAAACGTCTGAGGTATATTTGACGATTCAAAGGATCCTCTTCACTACAATCCAACTCTCATTTTTGGTATTCTCCATGTTCTGATTAACTTCACCCCTTTTATGTGCAATGATGGGTTTAGTAAAAACCATAACAAACATTAGAATCTCCGATGTTGATGCATATGGTACATGAGACATCTCTATCCTCTATTCATCATTTCTAGGACTCATTAAAAAGGATAAATTGAAAATAATATTAAGTTGGGGTGGATATTTTCTTATATTCTTTTATTTTGAATCATTTAAATATATTTTATAATTAATTATTTTGTGATAGAAAAATCATTCTGTTATTTCTATACTAGAATATCTGTATAAAAAAATCTTGTTTGTTGTCCCCAAGCCATTTATATCGAAAACCCTAGTCAACTATACCTTATTCTCTTGGATATGATCATTTTTGTGGCTTGAAACCAACATGTCATCCACATAGAATAGTAGGATGATGAAATAATAAGAATCTAAACCCCTAAAATTGGCATAGGGGTTGGAGTAAAATCTTTTATATCCAAGGATGATGATGAAGGAATAAAATATCGTGTACCAACACCTATGTGACTATATGATACAGTACAAATATTTTTCTAACCTATACTCCAATTTCTCTTATCCTTTTTCTCTAAAACCTTATTGTTGAGCATATGGATGTCTTCATTAGGATCGCCAAGAAGTAAATCATTCTTTGCATACAGCTTCTCAGGATGTACACTATATATAGCATGAATCACTTGAACTATATGAACATTTGTAAGACTAACAAGAGGATAAAATAGTTAATTGAAATCATTACATTACTCTTGATCATATACTCTAACCACAATCATTTCACTATATCATTCCACATGATCATTTCTATTCTTTTTAATCATAAAGATCCATTTGTTGCTGATGGATTTCCTTCCCTAAGGCAATAGAACAGGATATCGTGTCTTGTTCTTGGGTAGGGCTTCTTGTTCCACATGCATCACAACCATCCGTGAGGATACATCTTCACTCTGAGTCACCTCCACAAAATAATATGGCTCTCTTTCATCCTTCAATAAGTTGTACGCTATATTGTTCTCAGTGACATAATCAGACTTCTATATTGGTTCTTTTTTCTCCCAGGTAGACTTTCATGGTCCAAACTAAACCGGTACATGATTTTCTTGATCTTGTATTATCACAATTTTCGTTTTCAAAATAACTTTGTCCATGACTCAATAAATTTTAATTTTCACCATATCTTCTACCAAAATTATATTACAGCTGATGATAAATCTTCAAGCAGTGGGGTCCCCAAAATGATACCCATTCACACTATCAACATACACCAAGAAGATATATTTCCTGGATCACAAATCTAACATTGATCTTTACTAGTCATTAAAAAAGCATATAAAGGACTTCCAAATGTATATAACCAAGAATAGTTAGTGATTTTACCGATACACATATCCATTGGTGTCTTAAAATATATCATCATTGTTGGAGGTGACTGTATCACCTAATATGATGTACTTACTTCTTCTTCCCAAAATGTTTTGGAACTTCCTATATTCTTGAAAATCATCATTTTTCTATGAAACAAGGTTATATTCATAATATTTTTTACTCCAATCTATTGAGGGGTTTATGACACCTTGAAATGCATGTTGATTCTTTCATGTTGAAAAAAGTATCAAACTATTTTCTTGTGTATTCACTACCATTTTATATCCTCAGACACTTGATCTTGTTTCTAGATTCAAGTTCCATCCATACTTTGAATTTTTTAAAGACATAAAAAACATCTACCTATATCATTATTGGGTACACCCAACATATCCTGGAATAATCATCAATGAATGATAAAATGTTCCAGTCAACTCCTAGGGATATAACTTGTGATTTTCAAACATAAGAATACATCTACTTTAAGATATCCTAAACTCTTTCATTTTGACATCCAATACATTATCTTATGTTTCTTTCTCAATGCATAAAGCTCACAAAATGGTAAGGATGCCCTTTTAATCCCAGGAGACATGTTCAGATCCACAATAATCATTTGACCTCATTCTGACAAATAGAAACTCTTATAATTCCACAACATCATCAATTAATCAATCAAGGTAGTGGATGAAACAATTTTCTCTATCTCATTTTATGTTTCACCTGTAAGCATGTACAGGATCATTAAGATCTTAACAACCTTCATTACTACAATTCCACCCTTCACAATTCTTATCAATCCATTATTGGTGAGAGTATTTCATTTGATATCATCAAATCGTCTGAAAGACAATATGATCTTCTTTAGGTCCTTCAAATTGATTACTCCTTGGATTTTTCATACCATACCATCATGCATATTCAATTTTATGGTACTAACTCCAATGATCATCAAGGTGTGATCATTCCCCTTTTACATAAGTCCTTATGAAATACTTTTATATTGAAAAAACCATTATCATCTAAACTTCAGGTTCCATGTTTCTTCTGATTCTGTTATCCATGTATCATTGATATATTTTCTAATTATAGCTGTCAATGTTGCTTCAATGAAAATAATGTATCCACTTACATAAGTACTTGCCAAATTTCCATAAGAGAACGTTTCACTACAATCCTTATTCTAATGATCCTTCTTGATGTGACCCTTCATTCGACATTTGTTACATGTTCTATTATTCATTTTAAACCTTGATTTGGACTTGTCGTGATTCTTGCACCCATTGGAACCACACTCCATCATCCTTCCTCGCTCCATCGATAGATCATCTTCTTTTTGCGAAGTTGTTAGTCAATCCACCTTGTTCTTTCACTGAGTTTTATCTTCAATAACCGTAGCTAAAACATCATTAATGATAATTATATATGTAATGATACTATTAATTATGTTGATAATGAGTTGTCATATGGAATTTGGAAAACTCAAGAGTAAAATATCTTCACGTTCAGAATCTAAAATTTTATAACAAAATAATGTGATATTAGGTAATAAGGTATTTTGGGTATTGATGTTTTCAATCATTGATGATGACTCTTCCATTGGAAGAGAGTACAATTATCTATTCCGGAAAAAAATTATGCATTGAGATGCCATCATATAACTTTTCATAGTATCCTATATTTCCTTCATCATCTTTTTCTCTGTAACACGTGAAAGGATCCCATCTACAAAATACATGTGGATGTTGGTAATAGCATTCTCTTCAATGGAATTCAATTTATACTCCATTACACCTGTCAATTTTCACTAGTCATTCATTGGAAATTTTCCTTCCATAGCATTACTAACAACATTATTTTACACAAATGAAATTTATTCCCATTGAATTTTTTATTTTCAAATTTTTATACCATTTGGACACACTATCAGTCCAAAACCTACACTATTTCACAAAATTGTTTTTTATAATATCAATATATGTTTTTCGGATGTTAAAGATCTTCTAGTGATGCAATCACATAGCATACTCAAATTTACAAGAATTTTTAAAACCATAAAAAGTGAATAGAATCGGCCTAGAACCTTCCTCTTATTCCACTTGTTTTGTAACACCCCGAGCTTCCACGATACGCTTCTCATTCAATAACGCAATAGCTTGCATTGTACGCAACTTCGAGTTCTAAAACATCGCGACAAATCAAAGTAGCCGTTATGAATAGTAATAACCACTTTTTAAAATTATAGAGATTTTATATTTCAAAATGGACTTCATTTTTGTATTCCTAATATTGAAATTAGCCTATGTTGAATTTTTTGTAATTTTCTGAGAACTTCAAAATTTTTATGAATAGTGAAAAATACTTAAAACAACTTTTTTAATAAAAATAATTTATAGTGATAAATTATAATATTTGGTGGTTTTAAAGTATAATTAGAATATATTTTTACCATTTTATCCAATGGTGGTCATTAGAATTAATTTAACATTGAAATTGGACATAAACAATTGCCAATCTTTTGATATAAATTGTTTCTAAAAAACACGCTATTTGTTGTGACAGCGGGAATTAATTATAAAATTAATTAATGCAACTAATATGTTTGGAATTTTGTAAAATAGAAATCATTTTTGAATTCGGAATATCAATTATAGCTTAGGGTGAAATTTTGGCCTTATTCTGAAAAACTTCAATTTTTGATGAATAGTGAAACCACTAAGTGGTTGTTAAATAACTGATTTTTCGTTTAAATGAAATATTACCACTTCTGTGATTTGATTTTCAAAAATCCGACATACATGGTTGTCATTAAGAAGTAAAATGTGGTTCAATGGGATAAAAATAATTTTTTGGTGAATAGTAACTTATTAAGTTCTTAATCGCGATTAGTGGTAATTAGGGTAGTTTAAGGTATAAATAATACTTTAATAATATTAAATGACCTAGACACATGTCCCAACCTCATTGGTTGTGTCATGGCCGACCAAGACAAGCCATGGCCTAACTTGGGGACCCCATGGATCCACTTTTGTTGGGAAATAACATAAATTACTTTTTATTTAATGTTAAAGTGAAAATGACACTAACATAAAGTGTTTTACTAAAACAATTTTTAAGTAGGGTTACACAAGTCCAAATTTTGATTATAAATAGTCATTGGAAAGATAAAAAGATTTCCTATATCATAGTATTTTTTTTTATAATTTTTAGACATTAAATAAATTAAAGTATTTATGACATCATTATGATGTGGCGATGACCTCATTATTTAACGATTTAAATAAAATGAGAAGATAATGAAAAATCCAAGGCTTACACTTGTCCAAAGCCTATTGGATGAAGATATTTCGAAACCTTATCACCTTATCCTCGAATTATATAAGTGTGGGACCTTTAGAATCCGAAAAGCATTGTGAAATAATGTAACATTTCAATCTTTCCAAAAGTGCCCCTCCTCTCCACTTATAAAAGGCCCCCACCTCTCCCACTTCAATTACACTTTCAAGCCATTTTGCTCGGCCAACCTCTGCCCAAATACTCTCCCAACATTCCTCCCTTACTCATAGAAGCCTCACTTTGGGCAGAACTCTTCCCAAGGAAGCCTTTAGCTCAAATCAAAAAGAGTTACCCGATTTTGAGGTAATGTCTTTTATAATGTTGTTTTGTTTTATTTTTCTTCTACAACCCCCTAAACTCTTTTTATTCATTTCTTTTGTAACAACACCAGTATCCTCAATATACTAGGATGTTGTTATAAGAAGGATTCGAGCTACACTTACACACACCTACATCTAATGGTTAAAGAACATACGGTTTCTGTGGATGGCGAATTTCTGCCTCACGAAACGATGATTGTTCAACACTCATATAACACCTTCAAAGGTGGCCATTAAGATGTCACTATTTTTATATATGATATATAATATTTTTATGTTTTACTTATGCTTCTGTATTTCTCATTTATGGCATACTTTATGATTTCCATTATGGGTAAAACGCGATAATTTCATTTTAGGAAGTGCGGACTACCGCCCCCTCAAAGTGATTTGAATCGTTAATGCCATATGTGGGATGTATAAAGGATGGAGTAAATGGTATTATACACTATATTATACTGGAATTATATTATACATTTATATCATTATGATTTAGTTCCATTAAATATGAAATTCAAATGAAAGTAGCGTTCATGCGTACGTACGGCTTACCGTCTCCATGAACGGTGCATTTCATTTCTTACCTCTAAATGTTACGTAATATTATAAATGAATGTATATACTGGATATATAAGATATATATGACATCTAAATCATGAATATAATTCTGGATATAATGGATATTTCACCACATGAACAACTTGTAATTATAAGAAGGATATTGTTGACACAAGTACCAAAGATCGACAAAACGATCGTTATTGACTTAAATAATTACATAACGTTCATAACATTGTAATAAGTGATATAAAAAGGATAATGAAATTGAAAATGGTTCTTAATAAGGTAGATATTAACTCTAGTTTATTATTCAGGAGGTTAAAGAACGGTTGAGTCAAGTCGGACACAAGGTAAGGGAATTTCTTAACCCAACTTCCATTCTTTGGGTTAATCTCCTACTTTCAAATTATGTCATGATATTATTATGTCTTATTTTGTATTTTTACTTTCTTTAAGTGTACCTATAGTGAATACACATAATATATCTATTTTATTTTAAAAATGATCTTTTTAAGTACTTCGTCTCAATCTCCTTTCATTGAGGCATATTTGGTTTTATACACAACTTTCTTTTATACGGTGTATAAACCCCTTTGACTTTTAAGTTTATTCAAAAGGAATCTTTTTATACGAAGCATTTTACTAAACGACAAAAAGGGAATGTTTTTCTTTCCGTACTTATGCGGCGACAACGACTTCTCCGCCGCCGTGAACATTATTTGAGTTTCGGCTTCCTTTACAAGCCATACCTTTTTTAAAAAAGAAAAATAAATACAATGTTTTAACATTCTTTTATTTTGGTATTGAAAATGGTTTTGAAAGAATTTTTATTATATCAATGTGTTGTATTGATATCTTGTGATTGAAATATGGAAATGTTATGTTTCCTTTATGCATGTTTTATGTGATACGATTATGTTATGGTTTATGATATGTTTAAACCTATTCATATGAGGAATGCATTGGACTTAATAAGTGACGGGTGGAGCCCGCTATAGCTCCTCGATGCATCGGCAGGTCTCATGAGACAAACTAGTGTCTTGGCACAAGGCCTTGACAAAATCTTATTTGTGGTCTTGGCACGAGGCCTTGACTACGTGGTTATGATAGTCTGGCATTATGCATTCCATCATTATGAAAGTGGTTATTGATATTGCATGTGATTATTCGACCAGTAGAATATCCATGTGAAGAAGTAAATGGAATTATCTCATTTTACTTTTGCCATATTATGTTGAAGTTCATGTTTAAAAGGCTTTTGTTTTAGTTATACATTGCCTTAAATGTTAATGTTTATTTATGAAAGCTTCCGCATTATTGTTATCCTTACTGAGCATTTGAGCTCACCCCTTTCAATGTTTTAATATTTTCCAGGATGTGAAGAAGTATTTTATGAATGACCTGCAGGGATAGTCAGAAGAGGATATGAGTGTGGACTATGGAGACTTTGTTATTGTAGTTTTTCACTTTTTGATGTAATGAAAGACTTATGAATGTATCTAGTGTTTCCAAGGCTACTAAACTAATCGGTCTTTCGAGACTTGATCCTTTGTGATCATGCCAATGTTACGAAGTAATGCACCGACTCTGGGTAGCTGGGGTCGGGGCGTTACAGTTGGTATCAGAGGCAGTTTAGTACTAACCTTGGAAGCTAGATTTAGATAAACTCTGATTAGAGCACGTAGACCTAAGATGAACTCTGAGGATTAGTATAAAAGAACTTCCTAGAATTTTGGTATTATAGAGATGTTATGACTTTTCCGAGCAATACATCCCTGTCTGGATACGAGCAGGTAGAGGCGGCTCTGGCACAGATGTACCTAGGGGTAAAACCCGAAAACACCGCTTTGAGCTAGACTCGAACGGGAACTGGTGCACGAAAACGGGCCTTGCTGCACTCTTGGTTACGACACTCCCGGGGGATATGCTTAGGATAATTCTCATTTTACTTACAAACCACTATGAAGGGTTATGAGTACATACTTCCTCAAAGAAAACATTTCTTTTTATGATTATGGATTATATCCATAAATAGTTCAATTTATGTAAAGTGTTTTACAAGTATGGAATTATGTATTTTGATTCATAAACTAACCTAGTTTATGCCGTTGTATAGAAATGGCGCCCAGTAGAAGGAATGTGAACTCCAGCGGTACGTATGATCCAAAGAGTAAGAAGGATAGTATCTTTCACGGTATTAAGCCAACATTTCGAAGGGAAATAGTCTCCCATGTGTTCTCAACATATGAAGAAATAGTATCATGTGTTAATAGGATAAGTAAAGAATTCTCTGAGTCCTATGGCTTTGAAGCGAAGCAAGAGATGAAAGGGATGGAAGAGAGAATGATGGATAAAGGGATGAGGGGAAAGAAGAATTTTCCAATATGTGGTAATTGTGGGAAGAAACATCATGGAACTTGCCTAAAGGGAATGGGAGTTTGTTATAAGTGTAGAGAAAAAGGACACAAAGTGCGTGACTGCAAGGGTAAGAAAATGGTTTCAAATGTACAATGCTTCTTCTACAAGGATTGGGGACACTACGCAAACCAATGTCCAAATCATCAGAGCATGCCCCAAATGATGTTATTGGATAATAATCAAGTTATGATACTACCACAGATGAGGAGTAATGATTAGAGTTCTTATGTTGTTATTAAAGATTTTTTTTAATTTGAGTGTTGTATCAATGATGTACTGGTTATAATAATTATGGAGTATATAAGGATTGTACTGCAGTACTATTTCATCAAGGACTTGAGATTGTGTGGAACCAAGAAAAGTGACTCCACAGTAGGTTAAATTTTTGGAAAATATATGGTTGAGAGAAAGATAAACCATAATATGGTTTTGATACTGAGATTGTGATTTTGGAATAAGACGTGATTTGGATAAATTATATTGGATATACATAACTTCCTTGAAACTGATTGATGTTTTGTATACATTTTTGGATAGAAGGAGTATATCTAGTATTCTATAAGGAATAAGGGATCATGGTAATTCAGTATGTTTAAAAAGAATACATGATGAAGGTGCTCACATGTTGTTACGTGGGATAAAGGATCTTCATTATGTTTACCTTCCTTATAAAATTTGGACTGTGAGTTGGACAGATGTATTTTGGATAACTATTAAGGTTGGAATGGATTAAGTTGAACCATGTATAGTATTGTTTAAGGTTAAAAAATTTATGAAGATTATTTTTGGAATATTATGATACTATAGTTTTAGGAAAAGGACAACCTGCAGGGTGGGGCATAACCCGTCGCGTCGGACAAAGCTGCAGGAATCGAACCCACAATCATAGTGCGACAGGCCTTTATTTCCTACCACTAGCCTACAAGAAGTCCCCGGTTATTACAAAATAATTTTACTAATCTAAATGGTATGTGTTAACATTTGGAACCTTATACAATTAGGATAAGTATAATATTTTTGAGTTCTATTATCTTTTGAGTGAAAGATGAGTTGAAGGTTGAAACTCTAATGTCAAACACATATATATATATATACCTATCTCTTATTCAATGAATAAATTAATTCTTAAACTTTAGTAAAGGGATATTAAAACAAAAAAAATGTGTTATCCTAATAACTTATGTTTTGTTGAACTGATGATATTTTAAATCAACATAGATTGAAGGCTTTGAGGCCCTCAATTTGACAGTTGATTGTGATTGATGACCTCAATCAATCCCTACAAATATTTACGTTTTTCCTCAAATTATATGTCTCTAATTGCCACCAATGTTCTCCTTATCGAGATCATGATTTGGTGGTGACTTTCTTATTTCCATTTCCCTCTTATTAAGACTAAATTCTATTAACCTTATTTCCGATGTGGGTTTTCCACAAAGGTATTTTCTATTTTCAACCTTTTATTTTTCCAAGAAAAATTTCAAATTGCGAGGACGCAATTTATTGAAGGAGGGGAGAATGTAACACCCCGAGCTTCCACGATACGCTTCTCATTCAATAACGCAATAGCTTGCATTGTACGCAACTTCGAGTTCTAAAACATCGCGACAAATCAAAGTAGCCGTTATGAATAGTAATAACCACTTTTTAAAATTATAGAGATTTTATATTTCAAAATGGACTTCATTTTTGTATTCCTAATATTGAAATTAGCCTATGTTGAATTTTTTGTAATTTTCTGAGAACTTCAAAATTTTTATGAATAGTGAAAAATACTTAAAACAACTTTTTTAATAAAAATAATTTATAGTGATAAATTATAATATTTGGTGGTTTTAAAGTATAATTAGAATATATTTTTACCATTTTATCCAATGGTGGTCATTAGAATTAATTTAACATTGAAATTGGACATAAACAATTGCCAATCTTTTGATATAAATTGTTTCTAAAAAACACGCTATTTGTTGTGACAGCGGGAATTAATTATAAAATTAATTAATGCAACTAATATGTTTGGAATTTTTTAAAATAGACATCATTTTTGAATTCGGAATATCAATTATAGCTTAGGGTGAAATTTTGGCCTTATTCTGAAAAACTACAATTTTTGATGAATAGTGAAACCACTAAGTGGTTGTTAAATAACTGATTTTTCGTTTAAATGAAATATTACCACTTCTGTGATTTGATTTTCAAAAATCCGACATACATGGTTGTCATTAAGAAGTAAAATGTGGTTCAATGGGATAAAAATAATTTTTTGGTGAATAGTAACTTATTAAGTTCTTAATCGCGATTAGTGGTAATTAGGGTAGTTTAAGGTATAAATAATACTTTAATAATATTAAATGACCTAGACACATGTCCCAACCTCATTGGTTGTGTCATGGCCGACCAAGACAAGCCATGGCCTAACTTGGGGACCCCATGGATCCACTTTTGTTGGGAAATAACATAAATTACTTTTTATTTAATGTTAAAGTGAAAATGACACTAACATAAAGTGTTTTACTAAAACAATTTTTAAGTAGGGTTACACAAGTCCAAATTTTGATTATAAATAGTCATTGGAAAGATAAAAAGATTTCCTATATCATAGTATTTTTTTTTATAATTTTTAGACATTAAATAAATTAAAGTATTTATGACATCATTATGATGTGGCGATGACCTCATTATTTAACGATTTAAATAAAATGAGAAGATAATGAAAAATCCAAGGCTTACACTTGTCCAAAGCCTATTGGATGAAGATATTTCGAAACCTTATCACCTTATCCTCGAATTATATAAGTGTGGGACCTTTAGAATCCGAAAAGCATTGTGAAATAATGTAACATTTCAATCTTTCCAAAAGTGCCCCTCCTCTCCACTTATAAAAGGCCCCCACCTCTCCCACTTCAATTACACTTTCAAGCCATTTTTCTCGGCCAACCTCTGCCCAAATACTCTCCCAACATTCCTCCCTTACTCATAGAAGCCTCACTTTGGGCAGAACTCTTCCCAAGGAAGCCTTTAGCTCAAATCAAAAAGAGTTACCCGATTTTGAGGTAATGTCTTTTATAATGTTGTTTTGTTTTATTTTTCTTCTCCAACCCCCTAAACTCTTTTTATTCATTTCTTTTGTAACAACACCAGTATCCTCAATATACTAGGATGTTGTTATAAGAAGGATTCGAGCTACACTTACACACACCTACATCTAATGGTTAAAGAACATACGGTTTCTGTGGATGGCGAATTTCTGCCTCACGAAACGATGATTGTTCAACACTCATATAACACCTTCAAAGGTGGCCATTAAGATGTCACTATTTTTATATATGATATATAATATTTTTATGTTTTACTTATGCTTCTGTATTTCTCATTTATGGCATACTTTATGATTTCCATTATGGGTAAAACGCGATAATTTCATTTTAGGAAGTGCGGACTACCGCCCCCTCAAAGTGATTTGAATCGTTAATGCCATATGTGGGATGTATAAAGGATGGAGTAAATGGTATTATACACTATATTATACTGGAATTATATTATACATTTATATCATTATGATTTAGTTCCATTAAATATGAAATTCAAATGAAAGTAGCGTTCATGCGTACGTACGGCTTACCGTCTCCATGAACGGTGCATTTCATTTCTTACCTCTAAATGTTACGTAATATTATAAATGAATGTATATACTGGATATATAAGATATATATGACATCTAAATCATGAATATAATTCTGGATATAATGGATATTTCACCACATGAACAACTTGTAATTATAAGAAGGATATTGTTGACACAAGTACCAAAGATCGACAAAACGATCGTTATTGACTTAAATAATTACATAACGTTCATAACATTGTAATAAGTGATATAAAAAGGATAATGAAATTGAAAATGGTTCTTAATAAGGTAGATATTAACTCTAGTTTATTATTCAGGAGGTTAAAGAACGGTTGAGTCAAGTCGGACACAAGGTAAGGGAATTTCTTAACCCAACTTCCATTCTTTGGGTTAATCTCCTACTTTCAAATTATGTCATGATATTATTATGTCTTATTTTGTATTTTTACTTTCTTTAAGTGTACCTATAGTGAATACACATAATATATCTATTTTATTTTAAAAATGATCTTTTTAAGTACTTCGTCTCAATCTCCTTTCATTGAGGCATATTTGGTTTTATACACAACTTTCTTTTATACGGTGTATAAACCCCTTTGACTTTTAAGTTTATTCAAAAGGAATCTTTTTATACGAAGCATTTTACTAAACGACAAAAAGGGAATGTTTTTCTTTCCGTACTTATGCGGCGACAACGACTTCTCCGCCGCCGTGAACATTATTTGAGTTTCGGCTTCCTTTACATGCCATACCTTTTTTAAAAAAGAAAAATAAATACAATGTTTTAACATTCTTTTATTTTGGTATTGAAAATGGTTTTGAAAGAATTTTTATTATATCAATGTGTTGTATTGATATCTTGTGATTGAAATATGGAAATGTTATGTTTCCTTTATGCATGTTTTATGTGATACGATTATGTTATGGTTTATGATATGTTTAAACCTATTCATATGAGGAATGCATTGGACTTAATAAGTGACGGGTGGAGCCCGCTATAGCTCCTCGATGCATCGGCAGGTCTCATGAGACAAACTAGTGTCTTGGCACAAGGCCTTGACAAAATCTTATTTGTGGTCTTGGCACGAGGCCTTGACTACGTGGTTATGATAGTCTGGCATTATGCATTCCATCATTATGAAAGTGGTTATTGATATTGCATGTGATTATTCGACCAGTAGAATATCCATGTGAAGAAGTAAATGGCATTATCTCATTTTACTTTTGCCATATTATGTTGAAGTTCATGTTTAAAAGGCTTTTGTTTTAGTTATACATTGCCTTAAATGTTAATGTTTATTTATGAAAGCTTCCGCATTATTGTTATCCTTACTGAGCATTTGAGCTCACCCCTTTCAATGTTTTAATATTTTCCAGGATGTGAAGAAGTATTTTATGAATGACCTGCAGGGATAGTCAGAAGAGGATATGAGTGTGGACTATGGAGACTTTGTTATTGTAGTTTTTCACTTTTTGATGTAATGAAAGACTTATGAATGTATCTAGTGTTTCCAAGGCTACTAAACTAATCGGTCTTTCGAGACTTGATCCTTTGTGATCATGCCAATGTTACGAAGTAATGCACCGACTCTGGGTAGCTGGGGTCGGGGCGTTACAGTTGGTATCAGAGGCAGTTTAGTACTAACCTTGGAAGCTAGATTTAGATAAACTCTGATTAGAGCACGTAGACCTAAGATGAACTCTGAGGATTAGTATAAAAGAACTTCCTAGAATTTTGGTATTATAGAGATGTTATGACTTTTCCGAGCAATACATCCCTGTCTGGATACGAGCAGGTAGAGGCGGCTCTGGCACAGATGTACCTAGGGGTAAAACCCGAAAACACCGCTTTGAGCTAGACTCGAACGGGAACTGGTGCACGAAAACGGGCCTTGCTGCACTCTTGGTTACGACACTCCCGGGGGATATGCTTAGGATAATTCTCATTTTACTTACAAACCACTATGAAGGGTTATGAGTACATACTTCCTCAAAGAAAACATTTCTTTTTATGATTATGGATTATATCCATAAATAGTTCAATTTATGTAAAGTGTTTTACAAGTATGGAATTATGTATTTTGATTCATAAACTAACCTAGTTTATGCCGTTGTATAGAAATGGCGCCCAGTAGAAGGAATGTGAACTCCAGCGGTACGTATGATCCAAAGAGTAAGAAGGATAGTATCTTTCACGGTATTAAGCCAACATTTCGAAGGGAAATAGTCTCCCATGTGTTCTCAACATATGAAGAAATAGTATCATGTGTTAATAGGATAAGTAAAGAATTCTCTGAGTCCTATGGCTTTGAAGCGAAGCAAGAGATGAAAGGGATGGAAGAGAGAATGATGGATAAAGGGATGAGGGGAAAGAAGAATTTTCCAATATGTGGTAATTGTGGGAAGAAACATCATGGAACTTGCCTAAAGGGAATGGGAGTTTGTTATAAGTGTAGAGAAAAAGGACACAAAGTGCGTGACTGCAAGGGTAAGAAAATGGTTTCAAATGTACAATGCTTCTTCTACAAGGATTGGGGACACTACGCAAACCAATGTCCAAATCATCAGAGCATGCCCCAAATGATGTTATTGGATAATAATCAAGTTATGATACTACCACAGATGAGGAGTAATGATTAGAGTTCTTATGTTGTTATTAAAGATTTTTTTTTAATTTGAGTGTTGTATCAATGATGTACTGGTTATAATAATTATGGAGTATATAAGGATTGTACTGCAGTACTATTTCATCAAGGACTTGAGATTGTGTGGAACCAAGAAAAGTGACTCCACAGTAGGTTAAATTTTTGGAAAATATATGGTTGAGAGAAAGATAAACCATAATATGGTTTTGATACTGAGATTGTGATTTTGGAATAAGACGTGATTTGGATAAATTATATTGGATATACATAACTTCCTTGAAACTGATTGATGTTTTGTATACATTTTTGGATAGAAGGAGTATATCTAGTATTCTATAAGGAATAAGGGATCATGGTAATTCAGTATGTTTAAAAAGAATACATGATGAAGGTGCTCACATGTTGTTACGTGGGATAAAGGATCTTCATTATGTTTACCTTCCTTATAAAATTTGGACTGTGAGTTGGACAGATGTATTTTGGATAACTATTAAGGTTGGAATGGATTAAGTTGAACCATGTATAGTATTGTTTAAGGTTAAAAAATTTATGAAGATTATTTTTGGAATATTATGATACTATAGTTTTAGGAAAAGGACAACCTGCAGGGTGGGGCATAACCCGTCGCGTCGGACAAAGCTGCAGGAATCGAACCCACAATCATAGTGCGACAGGCCTTTATTTCCTACCACTAGCCTACAGGAAGTCCCCGGTTATTACAAAATAATTTTACTAATCTAAATGGTATGTGTTAACATTTGGAACCTTATACAATTAGGATAAGTATAATATTTTTGAGTTCTATTATCTTTTGAGTGAAAGATGAGTTGAAGGTTGAAACTCTAATGTCAAACACATATATATATATATACCTATCTCTTATTCAATGAATAAATTAATTCTTAAACTTTAGTAAAGGGATATTAAAACAAAAAAAATGTGTTATCCTAATAACTTATGTTTTGTTGAACTGATGATATTTTAAATCAACATAGATTGAAGGCTTTGAGGCCCTCAATTTGACAGTTGATTGTGATTGATGACCTCAATCAATCCCTACAAATATTTACGTTTTTCCTCAAATTATATGTCTCTAATTGCCACCAATGTTCTCCTTATCGAGATCATGATTTGGTGGTGACTTTCTTATTTCCATTTCCCTCTTATTAAGACTAAATTCTATTAACCTTATTTCCGATGTGGGTTTTCCACAAAGGTATTTTCTATTTTCAACCTTTTATTTTTCCAAGAAAAATTTCAAATTGCGAGGACGCAATTTATTGAAGGAGGGGAGAATGTAACACCCCGAGCTTCCACGATACGCTTCTCATTCAATAACGCAATAGCTTGCATTGTACGCAACTTCGAGTTCTAAAACATCGCGACAAATCAAAGTAGCCGTTATGAATAGTAATAACCACTTTTTAAAATTATAGAGATTTTATATTTCAAAATGGACTTCATTTTTGTATTCCTAATATTGAAATTAGCCTATGTTGAATTTTTTGTAATTTTCTGAGAACTTCAAAATTTTTATGAATAGTGAAAAATACTTAAAACAACTTTTTTAATAAAAATAATTTATAGTGATAAATTATAATATTTGGTGGTTTTAAAGTATAATTAGAATATATTTTTACCATTTTATCCAATGGTGGTCATTAGAATTAATTTAACATTGAAATTGGACATAAACAATTGCCAATCTTTTGATATAAATTGTTTCTAAAAAACACGCTATTTGTTGTGACAGCGGGAATTAATTATAAAATTAATTAATGCAACTAATATGTTTGGAATTTTGTAAAATAGACATCATTTTTGAATTCGGAATATCAATTATAGCTTAGGGTGAAATTTTGGCCTTATTCTGAAAAACTTCAATTTTTGATGAATAGTGAAACCACTAAGTGGTTGTTAAATAACTGATTTTTCGTTTAAATGAAATATTACCACTTCTGTGATTTGATTTTCAAAAATCCGACATACATGGTTGTCATTAAGAAGTAAAATGTGGTTCAATGGGATAAAAATAATTTTTTGGTGAATAGTAACTTATTAAGTTCTTAATCGCGATTAGTGGTAATTAGGGTAGTTTAAGGTATAAATAATACTTTAATAATATTAAATGACCTAGACACATGTCCCAACCTCATTGGTTGTGTCATGGCCGACCAAGACAAGCCATGGCCTAACTTGGGGACCCCATGGATCCACTTTTGTTGGGAAATAACATAAATTACTTTTTATTTAATGTTAAAGTGAAAATGACACTAACATAAAGTGTTTTACTAAAACAATTTTTAAGTAGGGTTACACAAGTCCAAATTTTGATTATAAATAGTCATTGGAAATATAAAAAGATTTCCTATATCATAGTATTTTTTTTTATAATTTTTAGACATTAAATAAATTAAAGTATTTATGACATCATTATGATGTGGCGATGACCTCATTATTTAACGATTTAAATAAAATGAGAAGATAATGAAAAATCCAAGGCTTACACTTGTCCAAAGCCTATTGGATGAAGATATTTCGAAACCTTATCACCTTATCCTCGAATTATATAAGTGTGGGACCTTTAGAATCCGAAAAGCATTGTGAAATAATGTAACATTTCAATCTTTCCAAAAGTGCCCCTCCTCTCCACTTATAAAAGGCCCCCACCTCTCCCACTTCAATTACACTTTCAAGCCATTTTGCTCGGCCAACCTCTGCCCAAATACTCTCCCAACATTCCTCCCTTACTCATAGAAGCCTCACTTTGGGCAGAACTCTTCCCAAGGAAGCCTTTAGCTCAAATCAAAAAGAGTTACCCGATTTTGAGGTAATGTCTTTTATAATGTTGTTTTGTTTTATTTTTCTTCTCCAACCCCCTAAACTCTTTTTATTCATTTCTTTTGTAACAACACCAGTATCCTCAATATACTAGGATGTTGTTATAAGAAGGATTCGAGCTACACTTACACACACCTACATCTAATGGTTAAAGAACATACGGTTTCTGTGGATGGCGAATTTCTGCCTCACGAAACGATGATTGTTCAACACTCATATAACACCTTCAAAGGTGGCCATTAAGATGTCACTATTTTTATATATGATATATAATATTTTTATGTTTTACTTATGCTTCTGTATTTCTCATTTATGGCATACTTTATGATTTCCATTATGGGTAAAACGCGATAATTTCATTTTAGGAAGTGCGGACTACCGCCCCCTCAAAGTGATTTGAATCGTTAATGCCATATGTGGGATGTATAAAGGATGGAGTAAATGGTATTATACACTATATTATACTGGAATTATATTATACATTTATATCATTATGATTTAGTTCCATTAAATATGAAATTCAAATGAAAGTAGCGTTCATGCGTACGTACGGCTTACCGTCTCCATGAACGGTGCATTTCATTTCTTACCTCTAAATGTTACGTAATATTATAAATGAATGTATATACTGGATATATAAGATATATATGACATCTAAATCATGAATATAATTCTGGATATAATGGATATTTCACCACATGAACAACTTGTAATTATAAGAAGGATATTGTTGACACAAGTACCAAAGATCGACAAAACGATCGTTATTGACTTAAATAATTACATAACGTTCATAACATTGTAATAAGTGATATAAAAAGGATAATGAAATTGAAAATGGTTCTTAATAAGGTAGATATTAACTCTAGTTTATTATTCAGGAGGTTAAAGAACGGTTGAGTCAAGTCGGACACAAGGTAAGGGAATTTCTTAACCCAACTTCCATTCTTTGGGTTAATCTCCTACTTTCAAATTATGTCATGATATTATTATGTCTTATTTTGTATTTTTACTTTCTTTAAGTGTACCTATAGTGAATACACATAATATATCTATTTTATTTTAAAAATGATCTTTTTAAGTACTTCGTCTCAATCTCCTTTCATTGAGGCATACTTGGTTTTATACACAACTTTCTTTTATACGGTGTATAAACCCCTTTGACTTTTAAGTTTATTCAAAAGGAATCTTTTTATACGAAGCATTTTACTAAACGACAAAAAGGGAATGTTTTTCTTTCCGTACTTATGCGGCGACAACGACTTCTCCGCCGCCGTGAACATTATTTGAGTTTCGGCTTCCTTTACAAGCCATACCTTTTTTAAAAAAGAAAAATAAATACAATGTTTTAACATTCTTTTATTTTGGTATTGAAAATGGTTTTGAAAGAATTTTTATTATATCAATGTGTTGTATTGATATCTTGTGATTGAAATATGGAAATGTTATGTTTCCTTTATGCATGTTTTATGTGATACGATTATGTTATGGTTTATGATATGTTTAAACCTATTCATATGAGGAATGCATTGGACTTAATAAGTGACGGGTGGAGCCCGCTATAGCTCCTCGATGCATCGGCAGGTCTCATGAGACAAACTAGTGTCTTGGCACAAGGCCTTGACAAAATCTTATTTGTGGTCTTGGCACGAGGCCTTGACTACGTGGTTATGATAGTCTGGCATTATGCATTCCATCATTATGAAAGTGGTTATTGATATTGCATGTGATTATTCGACCAGTAGAATATCCATGTGAAGAAGTAAATGGCATTATCTCATTTTACTTTTGCCATATTATGTTGAAGTTCATGTTTAAAAGGCTTTTGTTTTAGTTATACATTGCCTTAAATGTTAATGTTTATTTATGAAAGCTTCCGCATTATTGTTATCCTTACTGAGCATTTGAGCTCACCCCTTTCAATGTTTTAATATTTTCCAGGATGTGAAGAAGTATTTTATGAATGACCTGCAGGGATAGTCAGAAGAGGATATGAGTGTGGACTATGGAGACTTTGTTATTGTAGTTTTTCACTTTTTGATGTAATGAAAGACTTATGAATGTATCTAGTGTTTCCAAGGCTACTAAACTAATCGGTCTTTCGAGACTTGATCCTTTGTGATCATGCCAATGTTACGAAGTAATGCACCGACTCTGGGTAGCTGGGGTCGGGGCGTTACATGTTTGGACCATAAGTGATTTTTCCACTAGTGAAAAAATAATTTTTAGATAAAATAAACTAAAAAATAAGGAAATAAATGACACCATTTGTAATGTGGAAACCCCCAAAATTAAAGGGGTAATAATCCAAGAGAAAATAAGAGGATCACAATAGACAAATGTAGGAACACACTCCCTGACTATCATACGGAGAAACCACTCATTAATACCTCAATTTCATAAGAGGAAATAAACCCCCAAAATACTGTTCAAACATATAAATAATTGGTGATGAGATTGTTGGTGAAGTTGTTGATCATAAAATAATTGGGGAAGAGTTCATTTTGTAGGTTGATTTCATCCCTACTGAGAATCTACAATTTATTATCTCAATAGATATTTTGTAGGGTTTGGCCACCAACCGCCTACCTAGCTTCCATCCATGCTTTCCACCCTTGAAAAAGAAAGGGGTCAGCCACATTGCATCAAATGAACTGCCGACAAGTGAATCCGTCCCCATGACACTACAACAAAACTAATTTTATCCATAACTTGGAATTTAACAGCACTAACCAGAAGATCTATTAAATTCCACCCTGGCCAGTGTTATAAAATTTATTATTAAAGGGGTATTTTATAACACTTTTTTAGAATTGTTAAAGGGGTCTTTAATAGTGAAAAAAAGATTTGTTAAACAGGTCCCATTATCAGTGCTTTTAAAAAAGAGATGATAAATTGTATATTTAAAAAAAATTATAAAAAATTAAAACTAATATAATTATTTATTTATTTATTTATAATCATATACATAAAATATATATTTTTAAATAATGTTTAAGGTAATTATAAATAATCATTAATACTTAATATAAAATATATATAATGAAAATGGTTTATAAAATAATTAAAAAATAATATTATTTAATAATTCTCTAATTGTTATTGAGTAATAGTTATTTAATAACAATTTGAAGATAAAAAATCAAAAAATAAATAAATGATATAAAATAAGCTCAAAATGCAACTCACCTTCTAACATACCTAATGACTGATTCGGGAATCCATTTGAGCTCTACCACATATCAAATCAAATAATGTGATGAGATCTATGCCATAGGTACCTAGGGTGATCCATCACCACATTTTACGAAGCTAAAAATGCATAGAAGGCTACAAAAACTATGTTTTTAGTCTGGGTACCCCACTTTTTTATCATTTGATGGAATTTTAGTCTCTATTAGGGGGGAATGTTTTTCATTTTTTAGTAGGGACTACATTTATTCCCAAGTATTACATTCATATTGATATTATGGTTTTAAAATATTATTGTTTTTCACAATGTCTTATTATTTATGATTAAATATATGCATATTTTCAAATATTTACTTATAATAAATCACTTATATAAATACTTATTTTGACATATTTTTGTAGAAATATATTTATAAAAATATAAAATAAATATTTTTTATTAATTTTATTTGAAGTAAAATACTATCCATATTATTTAGCGTATAAAAATTCATTAATATGTATACATACCTATACAATTATTGTTTATATATAAACATATGTGTGTCAATAATTAACAAATCTATATGTATATTTTAATATATTTCAATTAATACATATTCTAAAAATTTATTTAAAATAATATCTATCCATTTTATATTATAAATATATATAATGTTTATATATACATATATGTGTGTATTCATTAATGAAGATATATTTATATTATACTCTTGTATATATAAATGAATATAAAATATAATTTATTTATAAATGTATTTAAAAATAATAATATAAATATATGAATAAAAAAAATATATATATATATATATATATAAACATAAATATCATTATATAGACAAAAAAATGCATAGTTCAGTGGTAAAGGCAATCCATCCTCAACGGTGAGGTGTATGGTTTAAATCTAGGTTGGCATAGGAGGCTGTGAAATTCAAAAAGACCTGATCAAGGGGTGGTGGTTTGAAAAGTACGGATAAAGGGTCCATGGGTAGAACACTCTGAATGAGGTCATGAAAGATATGGTAATTTCTATCAAATAGAGGTCACAAAAAATTCAATTTTACCCAATTTAACTGTTTTCTTTTCCCTAATAATGGGATCCTTTATCAGAACCAAAAAAGCACTGTTAAATTGGTATTTTAATTTTTCAAAAAAGAACTATTAAAAGGTTCCTTTAATGTTGCTAAAAGTGTTATTAAATTGGACATTTAACAATGATTTTTTAACAATGTTAAAGGACCCCATTAATAGTGATTTTTTCAAGTGATGTTAAATCATTCCGTTTTACAATTCCTATTTAAAAATGATTTATAAGCACTATTAAAGGACCTTTACTTATTCTATTAAAACCTAGTCTTCTAGAGGTGTGGCATATTGGTCGGCGTGAAAGGATTCCCATTCTTGTACCATCAATCTCCACTCACCATATCAACTACCTTCATCATGCACCTCCAATCCCGATTTTTATCCTCTTAAGACCCGCACCACTACTATAGCAGCTCCACCATGAGTTTCCTCTACAACCCCCTAATGTTGAGCATCTGGTCATAACCTAACCCCCTTCTAGGTTGACTCCCTCACTTCCACCTGCCACTCATAAGACCAGTAAGTTCTTCATCTGTAGTATGTATTATAATAAGTGATAAAAGTGTGGTAGGAAAAAATAAAATCTGTTTAAAGATCAAACATGGACTTCGTTCAAATTTTCCACACAAAAATCCATGATAATAGTATCCAATTGATAAAACCAAAATATAAATGAAAAATAAATTTCCTGACGAAAAATGTCGAAATGAAATAATAAATATTTCCTCAATGGTGATACATAAATTCCTCAATTTTTCATTGTTTTAATTGTTTGATCATCAATGTGTTTTCTGTCTATATACATAAATTATGTTTCGACCCATGACTACAATAAATAGATCACCACCTATTCCTCCCACTCCTAAAATTCTTGAATTTTTTTAGATAACTCATCAATCAAAGAAAATATATTTTAATTGAAAAAATATAGAAATATTCATAAAATATCTACCACCGGGGTCTGTTAATATAATTGGAGAAGATAAATTAAATAATAACAATCCTCGGGTAGACCCATTATTCCATATTGAGTAGAGGTTTCTGATTTCTCATAAAAAAAGGTCACTTTGAAGGAAAAAAATAATTCACATGAATACACGCGTGGATAGTAAAAAAAATATTTTTATACATAGAATATTATTTTTCATGTCATATCATGCCTAAAATTCTAAGATAGCTCATGGTTAATTCTAAAATATAACAAATAAATATTGAAAAATTCCAAAAAAAATAACTTGGGGTCTCCACATAACCATCTGAGATCTAGATGTAATATTTATATATGTAGTAAATATTAAAAATATTTAAAAATATATATGTCTGGAAATTCACCAAAACTCAACTTGGGAGGGTTCACCAAATTCTAAAATCAATGGAACCGTCAAAAAAAAATTGATACCATTTTGAGGTTTCAATATATCATTTTAACCATAGGGTCCTAGGGCCCTATAACCCAAAATTGACTGAATTGTCATGTTAGAAAAACATAGCTCATGAAATCCTCCCCACCATAAAATTATTTTTATACTAAAAAATTGTATTGTCGGGGAAACTAAACATCAAATCTCTCTAAACAACCTTATGTGGTAAATAACCCACCATCACATGAATTTCCTTGACCTTTTACGGTTTTAGATCTTATAAAACTCACCACACAATCGTCTAGGAAGGGAATGTCATGTATCATCCATAAAGATATTGGATCCTTCCCATATTATGTCAAGAACTGAGTGAGAAAATGACTCATATCTAGGATACTTTTTTCAATCCTTAATACCCAAATCCTAACCTCATATGTAGTTCATACTATCGTATGGGATAAAATTAATCCATGAACCACTGATATCATTTAGGGAAAATATCATTACAAAAAAATATCTTGGGTGGAAGTTCCTTTCTACCTAACTTTGAATCCCATAATTGATAGTTGTAACATTAGAGAAACCCATCTACACTACACTTTATCACTGAGTACTTCACCGGCTCCCCAAACTGACACTAGAAGAGTTGTAAGGAAGTCTTCTCCTCTAGACCCACGTCTGATTCCATTATATCTCCTTCTAGTATGGAACATGCACAAAGGACCTTTGTACATGATAGATAATAAATATGAGTCTTCCTACTATACTCTTTACACAACTATCTACGGGAATCCTCCATCCAAATTTTGACCTGCAAAAAACTGTACATATTTTTTAAGATAACCTAATTGTGTCGTCATTACTCTTTCATGAAATAAATTGATAATAATCACTATAAATGAAAATGAAACCATTCTATTTATCACCATCACATCACTACCCATTAGGTGAAATAATCTACCAAAATCCAAAAGGGATATTCCCTGGCATTTAGATGGATCCACTCTGTTGTGAAAATCCAAAACCTCCCCATAAAACTTCTCATCCCTCACATAGTAAAGGATTTCATATTATGGGTACAACCATAAATATCCACTATAAATATCTCATTGAGGGTCACATACCACTAGGGTGGTATCCTCTTAGGATAACTATATTGGTTTTCAATACAAACACCAAGAGAAAATGGTTATCCACTTGGTGAAGTGATTAAAGTTATCCCCAACATTAGTAAAGCCTTCTTGTCCCATCGCCTAGGAAGGTACATCCACGCTATACCAAAAAATCAATATGACCATTATGGTTCTCTAACATAATAGATTAGTGAGGGCCCACCATCTTCTATCGAAGGTGAGAAACATCTCTCTCTATATGGAAGAGTCATTTAATCTAATCTATCTACTCAAGTTCCACCACCATTATTCAGACATATGATCCCCAATTGAGAGCCTCATATATATCCACACCACAAAGATCTCATAAACTGGCACAACCATAATTTCATAGAGACAAACCTCTAATCAATAAACCATTTCCCTTCACCAAAAGTTTTTTCTTCAACACTGATACTCTCATGGAAAGGATATGGAAATTATTTTAATTCCCAATATGATCCACATATAATCAGCATAAGGAAGTATTAAACCCTTTTTCTCCATGAAAACATCAATGTATTTCATTATCCCACTCATAAAAATTAAAGCATCTTCCTTAGAATGAAATTATATGCATACATCAGCCCCTTAAAAAGTTTCAGCCATGATTCACCCTTTGAAATATTATGATCATTCAACCACACTCATGGAAATTGAATTTCTAACCCATGAATATTGCATATAAAGTCATTATTACATCATTATGGGTTTCTTAATTCAACTCTTAGAGTGTGGGATCTACTCACTCGACCTGAGAGGGTCCTACAAAATACTGAAGGAGAGACCCACATTATTTACTCAACCATGAAATTCCATGTATCTCTAGAATTAAAAAACAATCTATAATGATATAAGAATAACATAATCTCATTTATTCCATGATGAAACTTTATTTGATAACTCTTTATACTCTATAGAAGATATCACATATAACAAGGGATAATAGAAAGATTATTGCCATCAGAGGAAACTCCTCAGCTAAGAAGTTCATAGAGAGGAGCCGCACTAGAACCTCCACCTCTCAAACATTGAGTGTGGAAATAATAACTTCCATATGCACTATCTACAAATAGGGTCCATGAATGAGGTATATAATTTATACTAATATCTACACTCATTTATGCTTAATGGTAGCCACTTATCATCCACGTCTCTGAAAAACACTAACTATCATCACTATTCATGTAAAAAGAACCAACAGAATCCATCGTTTGTGGTAGTGGATCAATGCATCGTTTTCTCCTCCTTACCCAATGCTAATGAATCCTTAAAAAATAACATCTTATTAGGTAACTAAGACTATAACAGGGAGTCCCCTAATGTTAGTTCTCTCTCCCATGTGGAGGTATATCCATGGAAGCACTTTATTTCCATTAAGAAAAATTCTAGTTTTCTACCAAAATAGTGGTGTGTCCTCTCCACATATCCTCAATCTTCTAATGATCTCCCTAGGAACTAAAACGTTTTTAGTTCTATATGAAAACATGACCACCTCTCAAAATATCCTCTCTAAAATTTTCCACCTGAACTACTAAGATAAAATAATCCCATTGAAAAATATATACATGGAACATCGTGTGAGGTCCATGGGCCCTGATGTGTTCTTTAACATAGACACACTTTCATTTGATGGGTCCCATATCATTATATAATACCACATCATTAGAAAATTCTAAAACTCCGACCAAGTAGAGAAGTCTCATCATGAGTTCTAGAAACACATTTTCAACTCATGGATTGTTGTGATATATAAAAAACATAATGAAATAACCAAAAATTGGTTATTAAAAGACAAAAATGGATTGAAACAGGCATATCAAGCCCCCATCAATCCCCAAAAAAATGTGAGGATTATACTTGGCTCATAATCCCATGAGACCTTAGCCATCAAAACACACATATATACTAATCCCAGGGTAATATCATCCATCTTGGAAGTGACCACAATCCTCCTTGTGTGGAAAAAATATAATAATAATGAATATTATAGAAACTTATTTAGATCACATGGAAATGACATCTCTCATATGAGTTCAAAAAAACCCTCATTACTCACACTATTTGGCAGTGAAAATATCCCAAAACATTCACAATCTCATCAAGAATGTGCCTCATCATACAAATTGGAAATCAGTGGATAACACCATTTATCTAATAGGATGAACCCCTAGGATTAAGAGAATATCCGGATGATATGACATGGGAAATCCCTGAATAATCATAGCCAAAAACTACATGATGCATGTGATGACTTATGTATACATAGCAATATGTTCCCAAGAGTCCTGGATCGACAAGTAGGATATCATATTTTTCATGAATGGGTATATCATCCACTCAAAAATCATTGAATTTTCTATCCCAAAATATGAAATCAAGATGACTTACCACAATTTTCTTATGTTCCCAAACCAACCCCCATGAATCTAGTAACTCAAAACTTCATCCCTTAGAAAACTCTGATTTGATACCACTCTAACATGAACAGGCCTACAAGGGGGCCACCAGGGCATATAATATGTTAGGTATTCCACTGTATGACCACCTCTAAAATGTCAAACACTAATGACTAGCTTTGAGTAGTCATAATCCATAGTATGTGAGGCATTAAAAATATCCACCTACATCATATACATATCTTTGGCGTATAAAAACAGCCAAGAGTATATATATGAAAACTGAACTGTATAAAATACATGCATGAGACAACTACTAATATCTATATAGATAACCTATACATAAAACATAATATAAAGGGGGATGATATATATCCAACTCCAAAATCTAAAACCTATATAAGTAACAGAGAATAATAGTTCATCACTACAATATAACGCAAAACATGAACTTCACCTTCAATAAAACTTACTAGTACCATCATTATCCACCAACACCATGACCATAAATGGCCACTAGGTGATAGTTCTAACCAATAAACACCAAATAATAATATAGAAGGTCCAGATTATTCCTTTTCACCATCTTCATATAAACATCATGTGCGGGACCAATGCCTGTGAAAGAGGGTGTATAAAAAACACAACCAGACTTCTCAAAATAACAAATAAAGACCAAATCTGATCACTATACTAAAACCAATGTTTGAGAGAGTATTTCGGCGGAAAAATTCAATATGTTTTGACATGATCAATAATTCTAATTCTTGCAGACACAAAAATTTTCCATTTGTCTCTACTCAAGCCATGAGGGTTAAAATTTCAATAGAAACTAAGGGTTCTCATATAATCATAAATCTGAAGAAGTATAAATTATATATCCAACCATATTCAACATCATGAATGAAATCCATGTTTTCCTACGGGAATAAAAATCCTCAAAGTATTTGATTTTATCTACTATTCTACCACATCATCAATATAATACACTAAGGGAAAACCATTCCTTGCTGAGATACATGAATCTAACTAGGTATTATCATACATTAATTTATACTATTTTCATGTCATTGCTTCTAAGAATGGTAGGAAAACTTACACCTTGAACAATGAAAAATTCCAGTTAAGGGAGTACAAACCCCTACCAAAATAACTACACAACTATGAGTTATCTCATTCCAACTCTAAAAAGTTGAAATTGGGTGATTGTTCCTTGTTGAGTGATGTGCATTGAACGTGGTAGTAACTAAATCCATGGGTAGAGGACCATCACCTCCAGTATTTGAGGTAGTACTATGATTTTCCAACCATGTGGTGGTCATGTTGAAATAAAGAGTAAGTGTTGATTGAGGGAGTAACAGATATTAGTAGAGGACATGTACCCCTACCAACCTCTTAAACAGTGGGGTAACAATCATGTTAACATTCCCAAGTCCTGCACCTCTAGGTATGGTGCTAAAAACACATACTTTAAGCACTAGATTTGATAGAATGTGAGATGCGCTAGGGTAAACAAAAATATATTACTAGTAATTTTCATAAAATAAACATTAAATTCCATAATAATATCATAATCAAAAGAACATAAGGTTTATTTTATTTGTCATTCATCTACATAAGTCTATTTTTTAATATACTTGTGAACATTTCTTAATAGTTGAACCACACTAGACCCCTTCCTATAGTCCTCATTGACTACACTCATATTCCTACCCTATAGAATGAAAACATAATAAAGTGGTGAAATGAAATTCTCAGTAAGGGGTAAAATCAACATTTCATAAATGGGTTATATCAAAATCAAACGAGAAAACATGAATACATAATAAATATAATATTAAAATGCACATGGAATAATAATTGTTTTTCAAAAGTTATTAAATATAGATATGTAATCTCAAATTAACAAACATGTGCCATGGGGTAAGAGTATGATATAATTAAAATGATCCTTGGAACATAATCAAAGGCATATGACATAGAAATATGAAATTTCATTTAATCATAGAATAACAAACAACTATGGAACACACATAATCAAATAAAATCATATAACTGTTAGCATAGCTTATCCGCAATTATGTCCATTAAAATATTTGTGAGAATATATTACCCAAAATTGCACAAAATCAAAATATTTTGGCCATATCATAACTGAAATTATAATCATTCATGATATTGTGATCATATCTTATCCATAGTTATACTAATTCACAATCTTGGGAGAATAGATTAACCGCAATTACATCCAAAAAAATTATGTGATCATATCTTAAATAAAATTACACCTAATAAAACATTAAATATCTAATGAGATGCCAAACCTTAACCAATGAACTAAAGGGATATATATCTCCCCACACATTAATCATCCATACATATATTTTCCCCCTGAAAGTAACCATTCATCACGTCAAACAGAACCCATGGGAAGAAAAATGGGTTTTATAAAATATCCAAATGGTATCACCCAAATTTACCTTCAGCATGTAAATGGTTGATAAAAAATTAAATCACCTGAAAATATTATTTTATAAGAACATTTAGAGGGAGATTCATGAAAAATAATGTCCATGGTAATACAGACATAGTTAAAAAGAGTAAATGTTATCAAACCTCTGATATAATTTATATAAAAGTTTGGTAACATAGTTGTAAAAGAAGAAGTTTCAGATCACAATCAAAAGTCATTTCTAAAAAGGTGAAATGAAAATTATGGGAAAAACTATTTAAAAATAATAACCAATAATATATCCTTGATAATATAATATTTTAATCAAAAATAATGGTGAAGTAAAATATAACACATTTTATTGTTAATGGGTGGAAAACATTTTTAATATTTTGAAATTTCATTACTGAAAACCCACATAGTAAATAGGTTAAAAACATCCTTTATAAATGTACAGAAGTTAAATAATTTTTTAGATGGGGAACACATAAATATGTATCCAAAATTTTAACATTAGTGGTAATAGTAAATATGGCCATGGAAGAAAAATAATTGTTAAAGGGAGTGATAATTATTCCTAACAATGCAATACTCTTGTGGGGAAGAATTTCAATGAAGAGGAATATTTGAATCAAATGTTTTATTTTCCCTAAAGAGAAAGAAGAAGTAAAATATAAATTATTAGGGTGTAATAAACCAATAATAGAATAAGGAAGTCTATAATGAAACAATATAACTTAAAGAAATGGGGTTTGAGCTAACAAAAACCCTTACGTTATCGGTATCATTAGAATCGATATCTCATGAAAGGTAGAATGTGAGATGGATTGGTACATACATGATATTTCATGATAAAATTATAATAAAATAAATTCCTGTCCAATATATACACCATGATATAGAAATATTTGGTAATTACACATCATATCTTAATAAGGAAAAATTGAGATGCAAAAACTATTACATTATCCCCACTTAGTCAAAAAATGATCTAAAATACCATATAATAAAACTAAATATATTAATTACATATTTAATAACATTATTAATATCTATAATCCATTATATAAATCATTTATAATAATTTACTAAAAATATATTAGTTATTTATATTTTATTCCCATCATCAGATGTTATTAGGTTTGTTTATTTAATTAGTAATAGTTTCATAATGGCGATGCTAATTCAGGTTGATATATTAATATTTCCTCAATTTCAGAACATTATAGTTATTGGATTATATTTTTTATAATTCTTTATAGTGTTCTGATTTCATTTCATAAGTATTTTAGTTATGATTCATGGAAATTAAGTTGGTGATGATCTTGTTTCGATAATTTATAATGAACAAAAAGGTAGTAGAAACATAAGATGTTAAATTTTAGTGTAACATTTGAGGAACTATAAAAAAATTATTTTCTCATTTTTTTCTAATAACACCCATGTTTAATTTTCTATAATCTTCCATTATATATATTTTATCATTGTTCATGTAGGTGGTTAAACCGACCCAAATAAGAATACAATATAATATTTGACTCCATATTGTTGAGAAAGTGATTCATTAGGAATTATAAAATTATTATAGAATAATAATGGTATTGTATATTTTTTTTAATGTTGTGAATCATATTATAATAGGTTTATTTATAAAATAAAATACTATAGTGAAAAATGAAATATGTACATTTTGTAGAAGAGATATTCCCCACATTTGTATGAGTTTCTCCTTCATTTTCAATAGATTGGATGGAAGAATGAATATTGTTTATATTTTTAGAAACATGATTATATATATATATCATATTAATCCTTTAAATAAACTTTTGGAACTATCTGCGTAATGTGGTGCTGAAAAATCAGGCATGATGTTCATGGATGAGGTAGCCCGCATGTACGCATGATGGCGTCTTCATTTTTTGAATGGCTTTTGAGTAAGGAATAAAATAAATATTCTATAAGTATAATAAAATATCATAATATTATTAATATTCCTGTGGAAATAATTTTACAGATAGAATTATTTTTATGGGGTAGAATAAGAGAATAAAGGATAGAAAATGGGCCATTGATAATGTTACCTCACTCATTGGAAGTCCTCATTTGTAAAATAGATAAAGGATCAAATAGATAGTATTTGGAGAATACCAGAACCTCTAAGATGTATATTGGAGTTATAAAGATTTATTTGGGTATATTTTTTTCAAATAAAGTAGTCATGGTGTATACAGGGATTTAAGTGGGGATGACTCTTCTTATAAGGTAGGGGTGGATTTTTTTAATATATAAAAGGTAAAGTAACGATTCAAAGTTAAAATGTATCAAATAATTAAAAATAAGCGATTGAGGGAGGGTTAAGTTCTGTAAATCCTCAAATACACATTTTTATGCATGTTTTTAAATTTATTTATGTTTCTTACACTTGGATGTTTTATCTTTACCATTCTTATATTTTAACATGGTAACAAATTTTTAATTATGTATTTTATTTATAATTGCTAGAAATAATAAGTTAATTATGAAATATTTGGGTACTTAGATTTCTAATTTTAAATATATTTATCACATAACATTTCTAATGGTGATAAAAATAAATTTTAATAATGGAACACCAAACATGTCAAAACCAATTTTTCAAAAAGTTTATTTTTTATGGTTAAAAATGATATATAAGACGAAAATATAAATAATGTTGAATTATATAAAAGTGCTATGTTTATAATTAAGAAAATAATATTTTTAAGGAATTAAAATTAATATAAATCATAATTCCACCTTGTGTAAACATAAATATAAAATATTGATAATAATTGTTTTATTAGAATAAAAGATTCCATATGATTGAAAACGTTAAACACGGAATTTACAAATTCAAAACAGTACTTTAAAAAAATTAACTCTCTTAATAATTTTTTCATAATTAAAAAAAATGAAATATTTTATGTTATACTTACATCTTGATATAGTCATAAACGATATGATTTTAGTAAAAATTATATTTTTGATATTCACGTAAAATCAATTATTTCAAAAAATTAGAAAAAATAATCCTAATATAATTTTTAAATTATTAATTCAAACTTTAAGTTAACTTTACTAATTTAAATTTATAAAATTTAAAAATTACTTTTTATTTAAGGTTCTAAATATAAATAAATCATGTTTTTATTGAAAAATGACATGTTTAAACAATATGTTTTATTAATATTATTTTATTTCCAATTTTAGCTTATATAATTTTAATATATTAGTTCATATTTGTTATATTTTAAATTTGGACAATTTAATTTATTTGGATAAAATATACTACACTAAAAATAGTTATTTGAGAAAGAACAAAAAATTTATAATAAATAATATTATTTATTTATCATCTAAATGTAATTAATTTTAGTTGGGTAATATATTTTAATTTAATATAGGTTTTATTATTCATTTGAATTTTTAATAATTTTCATCATGTGTTGCAATATTTTTTAGATTAGTATTCATGTGAAAAAGTTATCGAAGTTGTAAATAATATATAAATATATATATATTCAAAAATTGTGGGGTGTTACACCCATAGATATGGGACATGTGATCTAGGTGTATAGGTTAGTACTGAACCCTTTCTATTATGCAAGGTACCCACCCTCTACCCCAATATGTTTCTAGGGGGAACTATCCTCAAGAATTGTCTAACAGTCAAGGATGAACCCCATTGGAAACATAACAATGATAATTCCAAACACTACCAATGTCACTTCACAAATGGTCACTAATGGATGAAAAAAATAAACGTTTAATATCTATAAAGAAATATAATCGTAATAGATTACTTATTTATTGAAATGTACATCCACTGAAAAATATTCATTTTGACACATTATAAATGGGGGTTCATACATGAAGGGACCTAGGGCCGATGCCATGAGTCATGTTAATGTAATTCATATTAGTAAGGAAACTCTCACCTCAATGTCTAATTCATGATTTTGTAAAAAGATTGTAAGTATGATGTATATATTAAAATTTACTCTTAAAATAAGATATAACAATAATATAGTTATTAGTAATAGTATTATTATTGATATTGATATAAAATTATTTTATGATTTTCCTCATCTTTATTTCCCGAGGGTACATCATTTTTTTTATTTTTTTATTTTCTTTTTCTTCCCCATTATTGAACTAGGATCACCCACCTTCTTAAAGTCATCAGCCCCAATTACCCATTGGCTTCTATCATCGGCCTCCATGGCATGTTCCAACACACTCACACCTATAACATTCACTTTCTTTGATGGTCACATTGATCCCATGATTCCAAACCTGAGATTTCAACCCCGAAGTCCTATGTTGTTGATATAAAACCCATGCAATGAATCACCTCTATAAATTCCCTCAGCCAAGTATCAAACCAATCTCAACCCCCGTTTATCAAAACACCCCTCACTATAATTGAATACTGATATGGTTAGTGGGCCCTTTATCCAAAATTGATGGAATAAATTACAGAAGAGTAATATAAAAATTAAGATTTGTTCTCTATCAACCTCCATATCACACAAATAAAATATGGCCTAGGGTAATTATTTCTACACAAAAAAAAATTCCATTGGTAGCCAAAATAAATAATGAACAAAAACTATAAACCTATAAAACTATTTCCATAAAGAATTTGGTTAAAATTAAATAAAAAGTCATACCACAGTGGATAAATATTGATTATTCAATTTTTCATCACATATATGGTTCAGTCATCATCATGAATCTGGTATCGATTCCTAAACCTATTGTTAATCTATTACCACAATAAATTTATCACCACATGTATCTCCCCCTCATATAATTCTAGTTTTTTATGAATAAACATTTAATTAGGGGAATGATAGTTTAAGCATCTACACCATTAGTTTAAAAGTATTCATAAAATACCTGTCACCAAGGTTGGTTTTGAGAACTGTCAAAGAGATCATAGATATTAGCGCCCCTAGGGTTAATCCACCACTTTAGACTCAATGTTGGTCTCTTATTTTACAATGGAGGATTTGTTCTGATGAAAAATAATAATTCTCAAGAATAAAAATTTTATAGTTAAGAATCATATTTTTATAGTTAGAATATTATTTTCAAGTCCCCATTATGGCCACGATTCCCCACCATCTTATCATTTCATCCAAAATATAACTCAAAAATATTCCAAAGTCTAAAAAAAGGGAGTATGTACATCACCAATTGAGATCCATGAATAATATTTATTTAAGTAATATATATTAAAAACCAATAAAAATTAACACACTCTTAAATACACTAAAACCCTTCCCAGTGGAATACACCACATTTAAAGATCAAGGAAACAATCTAAAAATTTACAAGATCTTACTCTATGGTCAATATACCATTTTACCCATGGCATCATGGGGTACTAAAACTAAATTTTTTACTATGTATTAAGAAAGAAAATATGAGGTCTCTAATAAAATATTTTCAAATCACACAATTAATGAACATAGGTGAAATCATAAAAACTAGAATAGATATGCATTTATGATTCACTTAAATAGTAATACATGATTTCAAAAAAAAGATATTTGGTTTTAGTTTATGTGATGTGTTATTTATTCTATATGTTACACGATATATTTGTATGATAAAATAGGAAATAATAATATAAATTGATTATAATTATATTATAATTGATGATTTGTACTTATTTAAATTTTAAAAAACATTATTTTTTTAAATATTAATGTTTTAACATTTTATAATTATTATGTTTTATTTCTATTAAGATTTATTTTAATTAATATGATTTTTTTTCGTGTATTTCTCCATTGGTTACAAAAAGATAAAAATTGGATTATTTTTCAACAAAATACATTTAAATACGATGAGGTTTTGAAAGAAATTTCTGATTTAGTAATTGAAAATTGATCTATACATAAAAGAATAAAATTTATATAACAGGATATTAATTTTAGAAAATGGTCAAAAATACATTAAATTAATGATAACCTGATATTTGAACAACTTCTTAACACAAATGTTAGATATATATTCTAGGGGAATTAAACACTATATAATGATTAATGTGTGTGCATCCTCAAAATAAATAACCAACTACCATGATAGTGGTGGATGAAATTCCTAACATGATTAATGATGTTTTTAAAAATTAAACAGAGAATGATGAAGATTTTAAAATATTTTTGGTGCCTATATCTAACTTTATGGATATTAATACATTATAAATGTTAACTGAGAAATCAAATGAGTTTTATGAATTAGTTCATGACAAAAATCAGGAGTTCTATAAAGGATGTATCAAAAATAATATATTTCCCTTTCTACTGAATTTTTAACATATCAAGTGATTATGTAGAATTATAGATAAATAAATTTCAATGATATTTGAACTGGCGAATGGTGTATTTAATGAAGAAAAAATCCATCAATTATTTTATGTGATGAATAATGTTTTTAAAAATCTTTCTATCAATTGTAGAAAATACATTTATGTCCTAATGAATACTTAGTGTATTATAGAAAAGAAGAATACATATAAGAGTGTAAAATATGTTATACTTCTAGATGAAAATAGGTTAATCATGAAAAATTATGAATGTATGTATAATAATGAAGGAGATAAATAAGACTTATATGATGGTTTTAGATTAATCACTATTAAAAAATGATTGAGAAAATTGATCATGTATTCTAAAATAGCGAAGAGAATTAAGTGACATGCTCAGGAAAATAAAAATGATGAGTATACATGACATCCAAGAGATTAAAATGCATAGAAATACATTGATTATTGAAATCAAAATCTATTTTCAAGTCTTTTAACATTGTTTTTGGGATTATATATTGATCGATTTAATACATTTGGGACTCTATGTACAACTTATTACATTTAGAAATTTTGTAGCCCTTAAAATATACCTTCATATATGTATATGAAACTAACATATTTCATTGTTTTGATAACAATTCAAGGAAATAAAATTCCTAGAAATGATTTTAATATTTGCATTCATCATCATATAAAAGAATTATATGGGTTGGGGGATAATTTTCTTGAAATATATGATGAAATAATAACTAAAATATTTAAAATATATACTAATCTAATGTATATGATTATTGATTTTCCAAGGTTAGGAAAGTTATCTAGTTAAGAAACTCAAAAATTCCATGAATATCCAATTTGTAACTTTGATTTTTGTTAGGTACACTAGGATAGATACCCCGAGAGGGGGGTGGATCCAGGTATGATAGATTAAAACAACTACCCTATTTGATCTTGTTTTTCTGTTAGACAATACCCTATTCTCTCTCCTTCCTGATGCAGAGTATGCGTAAAACTTAAATCATGCATAGGACACATCGATTGTTTCTTGGTTCACCCTCACTGGGCTGCATCAAAGGAGCATACACTGGAAGTGTGCTGATATACTAATTCCACAGTAATCACACTGGTGTTTACATGTTCAAAGTGGACTCACTGTCCCTCCTGGTTTACAACCACTCACAATTTGAGAACCCACTGCTCTCTCAACTGAAGTGAGCTCACTACTTCTTCAGAAGATCCACTAACTATTTATAGACTTGTAGGTCTCTTCATTATCACTAATGAATACATCCTCCACTATATGTATATGCTCTTTTGATGACCAAATTTCATCCACTGATAAATTCCACTTTAACATTGTTGTTTTGGGAAATTTCTAACTTTCACGCAACCCTAGGGTGGCTTGTGTGCCCCTTTAACTAGTGCACAGCCTTAGCCTTCATTGTGGAAAAACTTACTTGCATGCCACACATGCGTGCCACACTATCGCACCAAACATGCGTTCCACACAGCTTGTGTGGAACACTTGCGTAGTACACTTGCACGGTACACTTGTGTGTCACACTTTCCCGCCACACTTGCGCACCCCACATGAACGCACACTGAACGTTCACATCACTTCCACTTGCGTGATCAGAGCATGGATTTTCTCTATGTGTTGATCTTTTTGATAAATGAGGAGAGTATCCTTCTATTTATAAGCATTTTGAGGACTCTCGTTCCACACTTGTGCGCCACACTTGCACGCCACACTTGCGCGCCAAACTTGCGCGCCGTTTTAAGAATTTTGCGCCTCTTTATTTCCTTTGTCATATTTTGATATGATGGTCCTAAAATATGAAGTTCATTCCACACAAGCATGTCATACTTGTAAGGCATACTTTCACACCACTTTAGGACTTGTGCGCCATACATGCGCGCCATTTTTGGACTTATGCGCCACTTTTGGACTTGCGTGCCACTTTTCCTTTGCCAAATTATTGTTGTTCTGAATTTGAAAAATTCATGGATTACAACATTAGAATCCTTCTTAACATAAGAGCACAACTACTTTCTCCAAAAAAAAATTTCCCCATTCTATAAGAAAACCCCCTTTGTCAACGGTTTGAGTCATTGAGACTCGCTTTTTCAACAAACACAACATGAAGTCCTGCATTTTCCACAAACACAATCATCTCAAAAATGATTCAATGATACCTTGAGGGATTTTTTCACAAAAATATCCCCCTTTTGGTTTGTTGAAAACTCTTATCAGAACAATTATCCATTATTTGATACCTCATTAGGGCTTCATTCATCTTCATCCACCATTTGCCTCTTGCGATATAGATAGTGATCGAAGATTTACTCAACACATACCTTACGCCCACATGAGCAATGCTCGACATGAGAAACAAAAGTATCATAAAATGTTCATCTATGAGTCACTTCGTTTCTGACACCACTTTTGATACCAACCTGATACAATTGATATTTTTTCTTTTATCATGATCCTCAGCGGTCGTGATATCTATTATTTGATCGATCACATATAGCATTGTCTGATTTAATTTTCTCCCCCTATCTCATTACTCCCCCTATCTCGCTGATCCACCTGTCAACTTCTCCCCATGTCTTGACTAAGACATTCTCTCCACATTGAACAATCACATTTTCTCACATTATCTCCCCATTTTTCAATGAACCCAAAGGGAACTCCTTTGAAATCTACAGTAGGGTAAAAACACATATCATTAAATAAGGGAAAACACACCATACCTCAAGGAGAGGAGAGTGGTCCCACATCTACACTTTTCAAGTGTGGGGAGTTGAATGGACTTTTAGAGCCAGTTGATGCCTCTCAAAAGATACTTTGGTTAAGGCCTTTGTTTGAATATCTTCAACCTAGAGCTCTGTAGGCACATAATCCAACTTCACAAGCCCTTGCTCCACCTTCTCCTTGATGAAATGATATTTTATCTCAATGTGATTTTTCCTTGAGTGATGGACTAGATTTTTTCTAAGATTGACAGCTCTTGAGTTATCACACTGGATTTCGATGAGAGACATCACTTCAACTCCCATATCTTCAAGTTGTTTCTTCATCCACAATAATTTTGTGCATGCTTAAGTGGTCGCAATATACTCAGCCTATGTGATGCTCAGAGAAAAGTGATCTTGCTTCTTTCTTATCCAAGAAATAAACAATCTACTAAGATAGAATGCACCTCCTGGTGTTGATTTTCTGTCGTCTGCTGATCTACACCAATCTACATCTGTATATCCCAATATCTCTGGCTAATATTTGTCATTATACATGAGACCGAAATCCATGGTGCCTTTGATATACAGAAGTATTTTTTTACTATGATCATGCGGATTTCCTTTGGATTGCTTTGGTAATGTGTTGTTTGGCATGTGGAAAATACAATATCAGGTCTTATTACTGTAAGGTATAGTAAACTGCTGATAATCTACCTATAATCAGTGATATTAACTGCCCTTCCACTGTCATATTTTGATAATTTCAACCGGGTAGGAAAAGAAGTCTTAATCTCCAGGGAATTCTCCATTCCTAATCTTCTCAGAACCTCCTTGGCGTATTTGGATTCGGAAATGAAAGTGCCATTACTACCTTGTGTCACCTGTAAACCAAGAAAAAATGTCAGCTCACCAATCATGGACATTTTGAACTCTCTTTTCATGAATTCAGAAAACTATTTTCACTGAGCTTCATCAAATCCACCAAATACTATGTTATCGACATAAACCAGCACCATCGTCCATTGATTACTATTTTTGTTGAAGTAGAGATTGTAATCAACTCCAGCACATTGAAAGCCAAGCTTCTTCAAATACAAATCCAGCTGTGAGTACCATGATCTTGGTGCTTGTTTCACCCCAAATAGTGCTTTCTTCAACCGACAATCTTTATTCTCATCTTGATGACTGAGAAAACCATCTGGATACTCAATGTACACCTCTTCTTCCAGAAACCCATTCAGAAATGCAGATTTGACATCCATCTCAAACACTTTGAACATTCTTTGTACTAATATGGCAAAAAATAATCTGATTTTCTATAGTATCACAACTGGTGAAAATGTCTCATCAACATATATTCCCTCTATCTGGGAGTACCCCTTGAACACTAGTCATTCTTTTTCTCTGAATCACTGTTCCATCTTCACTCATCTTGTTGCAATAGACCCATTTAGTCCTGATTACATTCTTATCTTCTGGCCTCAAAACAATCTCCCACGTCTGATTCTTCTCAGTCTGATACACCTCTTCATTCATTTCCTAAATCATGTTTCCATTTTCAGCTACATCAGCAAAGCATTTCGGCTCAACCTGTGATAGTAATGATGTCTACTGTAGTGATTTCATTCTTCTCGTCTGAACTGGAGATGACTGATCACCAATGAAATTATTCTTGTCAATTTCAGCTCAACTCATTGGATTTTGTGCAAATACATATTTTACTTCCTCATGCTAATCATCAGTATCCTCTTCTGAATCAACATCATCCACTTCTGTTTCCCCTACATTCCTTTCTTCCTCATCACTCTCATAAATAAATTTTTCACTGCGCTATTGAATGTCCTCCTCATTCTCTACTACAGTGACATCATTTCTCTCAACTAATTTTCCTAGCCTTTTCTTACAGCAATTATATGCCTTACTTTTTCTTGAGTAGCAAAAGAATATCCCTTCATCTCCTCATGACTCATATTTCCTATGTTTTTCTTTGTTGAGGATAAAGCACTTACATGTAAATATTCGAAAGTATTTCACCATTGGCTTCTTTCCATTCCACATCTCGTATGGAGTCTTTCCTTCCATCAGACACAACAAAGCCCTGTTATAAATGCAGACCGATATCGAAACGGCTTCCTTATAAAATTTCTATGGTAGGACTTTTTCAATGAGCATCATTGTGGCTATGTTATTGATGATCCAATTTCTCCTTTCAACCACTCAATTGTATTGGGGAGTTCATACTGAGGAAACTTGATGCCTTATCCCATGTTTCTCGAGATAGCCTTCCACTTGACTATTTGTAAATTCTATTCTATTTTCAGTATGATGTTTCAAAATTTTATGTCTAACCATCCTTTCACACTCCCTCTAGTACTATTTTAAGTATCTAAACACAAACGATGTATGGGAAAAAAAATACACATGCCATTCTTCTATATTCATCAATGAAAGGAACATAGTACCTCATTCCGTCAATTTCTCTTGGTGTGATAGGACCATAAACATCAGCATGTACCAATTAGAGCACTCTTGTTGACTTATTTTCCTTTGTATTATACGCCTTTCTGATAGTATTCCCTTGCTGGCATGCATCACACATGTGAGTACGATCACGTGATAGCTTAGGGAGGCCTCTGGTTGCCTCACACTTCACCAGATCTTCTAGGGATGGTTGGAAAAGATGACCAAGTCATTTGTCCCACAACTTGTTTTCATCCTCTCTGGATAGAAAACAAATATCTTCTTCTCCACTAACCATGTATAGATTTCCCTTTTTTATTTTTCCTTGTAGAAATACTACCCCATCTCTTCCATTAACAACACACATCTTCTTAGTAAACCTAATAGAATGTAATGAGTCACATACTTGACTAATGCTGAGAAAATTGTGACTGAGGACTTCTACTATTAAGACATCAACACCTCTCATCACTTTTCCCCCAAACTTGTCCTTTACTGCACCAATAATCTTTAGGCCTTCATTATTCCCAAAATTGACAAATATTTCTTTATCATATTTTACGCCTGTAACAAGATCCTTATTACCTGTAATGTGAGATGTGAAACCACTATCAAGGATCCACACACCAGAGCGATCTGATTCTTTAAGGGTAATTTTTTCCACCACGGCCTTCTCATCCTTATTTTTGGTCCATATTTTTTTCTTCACACTTGTTATGGATTGAGACTTTTATTCTTTCTCAGAGTATGATGGACCAACTTCATCATGCAAAGCTACAAACATATTTCTCATTTTTAACTCACCTGTTGATTTATTGATATGCTTCTTGAGAACATTTTGATTCTGCTTTGGCACATTCCTCGGTATGGTCGAAATGCATTACCTATCCATGTGCCCAAATCCTCCGCACCACAAATAGTGTCCTTTAAAATATTTTCTGGAGAACCATTCTCTGTTTGGATGCCACCATTGTTCTTGTTCCCTTCAATATCACTTGTCTATGAAACACACATATTGTGAATGTCCCATATTCCCACATCAATAACACCTGATATATGGTGCATTTCTTCATGTTACTTATGCACTACGAGTTTCCCCGTGGGATTTCTGAATATTCTTATTCTTCATTAAGACCAATACAACCTTCAATCTTAGGATGGGTGCCTGCGGTATGACTTAAATCTTCACAGATTTTTGTTTCTGATCAAGCCCTGAATCAGCCTCAAAATCTGAGCTCAATTGCTGCTTTTATCATTCTGAACTACTAGGCCCCTCTTCTATCTTTTCAGTCTTTAGAATGACTTGATTTCCCAAGAATGTGTTGGGAATTAATGGTTTTTCTTGGTCCTTAGCTTTTCTCTACAGACTGAAAACTTCCTCTTCAAGATCTTCGATACGCTTGACGTGATCTTTACTTGTGTTATTCAAGAAATAAATCTCCCTTTTTTTCTTCAATCTTGATTTTATACTCACTAATTGATTCTGAGATCTCTGGTGTTGATGACATGAGTTTCAAAATTTATTCCATCAACTCAGAATTCTATTATTCCTATTGCTGCATATAGGGTTTGGCATCATGAACAACTTTGTTAGATTTCTTTGTTTTCGCTCTCCAAACATCTATCTCCTCAAGAGCAGCCTCTAACTCAGCTTGCATATCTATTATTTCTTCAACTTCTTCTTCTTCTTCATCACCTTTGGTTTCGTTCTTCTCCAGAGAAAAACCGACAACTGCCACCATAACATTTTATCCACGATCATTAAAGTTCTCTATCTCATCAACCTCCTCATCCTCAGACACATCTGGACTGCCACATTATTTTGAAAAGAGATTTTACTTCTTAATGAAATTTCTCTTGAACTGTTTCTTTCAGTTACCATAGGCTGATGAATTTTTCTTGGTAATTTTGACTTCATCGACATCATCATCTTCTTGGAAATTTTTGGGACACCTTTCTGCAAGATGACCAACCTTTCCACATCAAAAACAGGCCAGTGGAAGTTTCCCTTTAAACTTTCTTTTTCCTCTTTGATGATTTGAGGAGACGAATGACATCACCACATCTGTCTCTTCTTTTTCCTGAGAATCTTTAATTGTGATCTTCTTCATGGCCTTGAATGCCACCTCTTTAGATTTACCCTTTTCCACAGCCTTGTTATCATCTCTTGGCATTTCATATGTAACAAATGTACTGTGAAAATTGTCCAATGTAAGCTCCTTTGGATCATTATTTTCTTGTACTGAAACCTTTGGATAGAACCGTGGTGGAATTTTCCTCAAGATGCGCTTTTTGATCTTTATGTCTTCAATGACTTCTCCCAGACCTCACATATCTTCCACAACAACATTTAACATTTCAAAGAATCCAACAACAGATTCATTAGGGTTTATTCTTAGATCTTTATAATTTTTCCATAATACTTGAAACTTCGCTTCTTTGACCTTTGTATCTCTTTCATATATGTTCAACAACTTTTCCCACATAGAATGTGATGTTTTTTATGACATCACCTTGGTATATATAGCATTGGATAGGGATCCTCCCAAAGAATTGATTCCCTTTGCGTCAGCATCCAATTCTCTTTGCTCAGCTACTGATATTGCACCACTATTAATATCTATTGTGATACCATGAATTTATATTGTAAACACATCCATTCCAAAAGATCGAAAGTATTGTTGCATCTGATTCTTTCATAGCTAAAAAATTTTCCCGTTGAAGATTGGAATCCCTTTATGTTTAATAACCTCCATTTGAGATAGAAACACTGATATCAACATTTCCCTCAGGTACCAAATGTTATGTCCACTATGCTAGATACCCTGAGGGGAGGGGGTGAATCAGGGTTTGACAGATTAAAACAACTGCCTCATTAGATCTTGTTTTTTTATTAGACAAAACCCTCTTCTCTCTCCTTCCTGATGTAGAGTATGAATAAAACTTAAAGCATGCACATGACACATCAATTTTTACTTGGTTCACCCTCACTGGGCTACATCCAAGGATCATACACCAGTAGTGTGCCGATATACCAATTCCACTATAATTACACTGTTGTTTACATGTTCAAAGTGGACTCATTATCCTTCCTAGTTTACAACCACTCACAATTTGAGAACTCACTACTCTCTCAACTGATATGGGCTCACTACTTCTTCATAAGATCCACTAATAGTTTATAGACCTGTAGGTCTCTTCATTATCACTAATGAATACATCCTCCAATATATATAGATGATCTATTGAATTCCAAATTTCATCCACTGATGAATACCGCATTACCATAGATGTTCTAGGTAATTTCTAACATTCAAGCAACCCTAGGGTGACTTGTGTGCCCCTTTAACTAGTGCACAACCTCTACCTTCGTTACGGAATAACCAACTTGTGCGCGGCACTTGCGGGCCCCACTAGAGCGCCAAACTAGCACGCCACACAGCTTGCACGCCACACTTGGGTGGTACACATGTTTGGTACACTTGCGCGGTACACTTGTGTGTCACACTTTCCCCACACACTTGTGTGCGCCACATGTGCACACACTGAACATGCACATCACTTGCACTTTCACGATCAGAGCTCGTATTTTCTCTAAGTGTTGAGCTCGTTGATAAATGAGGATATTAGCCGTCTATTTATAGGCATTGTGAGGACTTGTTCTCCACACATGTGCACCACACTTGCGCGCCATTTTAGGACTTTCACACCTCTTTCTTTCCTTTGTCATACTTTGATATGATGATCTTAAAATATGAATTGCACACTACACTTTTGCGCCGTACTTTCATAGCATACTTGCACACAACTTTATGACTTGTGGGCCATACTTGCACGCCACTTTTGGACTTGCGCACCACACTTGTGCGCCACTTTTGGACTTGCGCTCCACTATTCCATTACCAAATTTTTTATGTTCTCAATTTGAAAAATACCTGGCAAACAACATTAGAATCCTCCTTAACACAAGAGCACAACTACTTTTTCGAAATACAATTTTCCCAATTCTCCAGGAAAACCCCCTTTGTCAACAGTTTGAGTCATTGAGACTCACTTTGTCAACAAACACAACATGGATTCCTGCATTGTCAACAAACACAATCATCTCAAAAATGTTTCAATGATGCCTTGAGGTATATTTTCCCACCAATTTTAGTTATATAAGACTTCCATTTATTAGAAAGTGGTGTTTAAAGTGTCATAATAAATTATTGAATTTGTCCCATAAATATTTCTTTAGAAATTCAAAATTCATGGGATGAAATTATTTTAGTTCTCCACCAAAATGTTTATCAGGTTTAGAAATCATGTCAAAATTATCAACTGTTGATGCCCATTTTTAAAAAGAGTATCAATTGATCTTTTTTTAGGAAAATGCTTCAAATGTCATATTAATACATGTTAATGGAATAAACATGGTATTTTTTTCAAACGAAAATTTTAAGAATTTAAATTATTAGATCATAATCTTGACATTATGCATGTTGAATAGAATATATATAATAAATTGGTTTTTATAATATTTAACAATCAGAAAAAATGTAACACCCTCGTAATTTGTTTTATAATTTAAAATACAAAAATTTTAGAAAAATAATAATTATGTTTTTTAATTAATAATATTTATATTTCGAAGTTATATCTTTCAATTTAATTGATGTAGTAAGAAAAAGTAATATATTAATGTATTATTTTATGGAAAATAATATTTTAAAATGAATATATGTATTTGATTCATTATTAAAAAATATTTTTTACCAATTGATTATTTAATTATATATTTTAAGAATAATATATATATTGATTATTATAATAATTTTTATTCATAAGAAATTATGTTACGAATGTTTTCACTATTAACATGACATCCTAATATTTTATGGTATGTTCCTTCATAAATAATTATAATTCATTAGATAGCTTAAAATGCATGAAACACTAAGTCTTTGTCAAACAACATTTGGTTATAAAAGATAATTATAACATATCGATTAAACACATATTTTCAACTTCTATGATTTGAATTTTGAAAAACATATATAGAAAGTTGCATTCAGTAAGTTATTTGGTGTCTGATCGGATAAAAATAATTTTTGTTAAATAGTAACATACCCTTGTAAATAGTAATGTTACCCATATGAATAGTAATGTACACTTATGAATAGTAACCCCACCCTTAAGAATAGTAACCTCACCCATGTTAGTATAATTAAAATTTAGTCACCATATAAATGAAGTAGAATATTTTATAAATTGTTAATTAAGTATTCGTATTTTTCAGAGAGATAAATATTTAATTAAAATTTTAAATTAAAAAATTAATTAGTTTTCATAAAATGGGTTCCTAAATAAATAGTTTTTACTCATAATTATAATATTACTTTATGACACCCTACTTAATTTTTAAAAGTGTAATAAAATCAGTTATAATATTAAATTTGGTATTTTTCGAGTAAATAATGATTTAAATTAAAAAAAAAATTAAATTTCTCATATGTAGATAATTATTTTCATAAAATGGAGTTCATATTTTTTTTCTGCATGTCTAAAAATGTTTAGACTGAATTTTTGGTATTTTACTGAAATACATGAATTTTTTTGTGAATAGTAAAGTACGATAATTTATGATAAATGAAAAAAACATGATTTATTGAGTCATTGTTGATATCATGTTGAGGTAAGCACACATGGCACGAATTCACCTGAACTTATTATAATTTTTAATCATGTAATCATGAATATTTCGGCTCTTAGGAAAAAATAACAAACTAATGATTAAAATATTAAGAAAACCCTCCTCCCCTCTATTATAAATACCACCCATCAGACCCCCATTTCTTAAAACCACTAAACCTTAAATCCTTTCCTAAATTATGCTCAAATATTTCTCTGAGCTCTTAATACACTTTCATCATCCCATGGTCTCCAGAAAACACCAAATACTATCCTTTAAAGAGTCTCGCAAAGGAAGATACATTCGAGTGGTAAATTCCACTCTTTAATTCTTTTGTTTTCTCTTCATGTTCCTTTATTATCTTTTCAATTATCACCTCTTCTCATACAAATGTTATGAAAACTCCAATACATTATATGTACTGTAGTTTTTTTATTTTAATGAAATATTCCATAATTATCTATTATTTTCTCAACTTTTAAACTATAAATGAAAACATCGCCCGATACGTGTTAATTTATCACAATCAAGGAAGACAGGTTTTCAATTTTCCTTACATTCTTCAATTCTGATGATGAAACCATTATTATAGGTGAACTAGACTATAATATATGTATTATGTCTCATATATGGTTATGGAATCTTTTTTCATACATGGTTTTGATTTATAAAGAAAAATGAGTTCATTGTGTTAAAAAATTGCTCATTAACCAAAACTGTCATCATTAAATAATTTATATAATGATTCATCTTCACTCCACGTAACCAAATGAAATTTATAACCATTTAAACTTATGGAAATTCACAAATAACATATTACTTCAATTCTGTACAACAATCCTCATTTTATATGAATCTATATTCATGTATATAAGAAACCTTCTAGACGTTCACTAATAACATAACTTATGGAAATATTAATTATTGAAATTAATTTGGTTATCCAAGACACTAATATCAAGTGAATAACAAAATCGGACTTAAGGTAATGGGTATAGTCATCTCTCTTCCATTTTGGTGAGATATTCTACATTCACTACTAATTTTTGTTTATGGTGTATGTATACTTACCAATAATGTCTCATATCATGAATCTATTTATTTTCTAATATTAAGTGTATCATCGGATAATTTTTAATTTTGGTTCATATAATTTAATTGATTGTAATTTTTTAATAATTTGTTACTCGAACCTCCATTTTAAATTTCATTTCTCTTATTCTCTACTCACCTCAATGAAATTATTATTTATTCCAATTTACTCCCCATAAATTCTATTTGAATTTGCAATATATGTGTACCAATTATAATTATTCCTTATTTTACTGGGATTAACATGTTTTAAAACAATCATTCAAAAAAATTTCGGAAATGCAAGCCTGATTCAAAGAACTTCTCAAATTATTAGCTATTTTTATATTCACTCTATAGTCAATTTTACGCCATATTTATCTTTCTAAAATCACATATTTTAACATGAAAAATCTATTTTGGATCATTCTTGTTTTAATAAAATCTAACATGACTTTGAGCTTTATAATCCTTTAATATTTTCCTTAAACCACACAAAAAATTTTAATTTCAGAAGAATCTTTAAAAACAATTTTTAAATGATTTAACCTCAATAGAAATTTATTTAACCCTGGAATATAATTTTAATGACCTTGAATTTTATTTTCAGGGATATACATGTTTATAATCTTATTTCATGAAAAATACAAATGATTTTCCTAAATAAATCTTCTTTCTAAAGTAAACAATATTTTTCACATCTCACATTAACTTTTTTGAAGTATATGCCTTGTTCACCACTTATTACATGAATGAGGTGTAGGTAATACCCTTTGGTGTGTCATATTAATAATATCATTATCATAGTGATATTCTAATGGTTTATGATTTGAATTTTTCTATGTTGTATGGGACACTTGGGAATGTTAAAGGATTATTTCCTGAGAAATATTTCAATGGTCCAATTTAAAAGTATCTTCATCTATGAAAACACCCATTGTAGAATCTTTTATTTCATAATGATTTGTCTCTAATGATATCATCTAAAATAATGTTGATGAATTGTTTCGGATTAGTTAGAATATATATGTTCTTTCTTGATACCATTCCCCACATTTCCTTGAATGGTTAGTGTTTATCTCTAATGACTAGGGAAAGTTATTTACATTTCATATGTTAGATATAATATGAATGTATATGTTGTTAATGATTATATACATTCAAAAGAATAATAAATTGGAATTATTATGTGATGGTTGGCGCCTGATATATCCCCTAGATGCATCAGTAGGTCTCATGATACAAACTATGGTCTTGGCATGAGGCCTGTAAAGAAATGGATATTTATAGTCCTGTCACAAGCCATGAAGGCATGGTTATGATGTTTGGTATATGAATTTCCTTAATTGTGAAATTATTTATTGAATCTTCATGTGGTTATTAAACTATTATAATACGATTGATTATTCTTTATTATATAATTATTTTTCCAGCTCTTTTCCTACCATAATGTGTTCATGTTTATTTTTAAAGACATGTGTTTTAGTTATTCACCTTGCCTAATATTTATGTTTATGATATCTTCTGCACAATTAATTACCTTTTCTTAGCATCTGAACTCACCATTTTCTTATCTTTTATTTTCTATGGACATTAAGATGTTTATTTTGATTGACCTATAGGGATAAACATAGATTTGAAGATTTTCCCAATAAAACATATAAATTGTATTTCATTTCATGTTGTAATGTTGATCTTATGTATGTATATATTTTAACAAAACTACTAAACTACTCATTCCTTCTTGATATGAATTTCTTTTAACCATGCCAGTGTAATGAAATAATTCACCGACTCAGGGCTTCTAGGGTTGGGGAATTATATGTAATCAAAATATCATCTTAATGCTCATAAAATCTTAGAAGAATTTAATATCAATAATTATCTATGGGAAAATGATTATGGAATGTATATTACTTTATTTTAGCATTGAAACATAGAAAAAAGGATTTTTTACTAGAATAATGAATAATATGAAAGTAAATGATAGATATTTAACTAAAATTTAAAGATAACTTGACCTAAAACATCATAAGTTACATGGGATTAAATATAGTTACCCATATTTTTTATTTTTGTTTTGATGAATATTCACTATATAAAATTATGATCCATAAGAGAATTGTAAATATGTAGATCCTTTGGGGGATATACACATTATCATTTTATTTCATAATTGATCTTTAATGTTTACCCTATATAATGCTTCTTAGGAATTCCCTACATAAACCCATAATTCTACACATGGGGAAGGAAAAACATTATAAAGGGTTATCATAGGTTACTTGTATGGGTGAACATAAGGTATATAAATCAATGATTATATTTTATCATAAGATAATCATAAGGGTATGAGATCGTGATCATAAATTTCAATGTTTCTACACAATCTATCATGCATCATAAATATGAGGCTTTCCATAAATCTTGGAAGTTCATAAATCAAATTTAAATTCTTATTAGAAAAAAATTTTATGGGAAAAAGTTTGAAATATTAATAATTATATAAATTTTATGTCAAGGCTACTCGCCAATAAGTTCATAAAATGTACATGTTTCATGATTAGAATAACCTCCCATTTGCCCACTTTTGTTATCCATATGATAACTTCCCATGTAACCATTAAGTTTATATCACAATAATCATTACTCAATATATTATATATATATATAATTTCAGTCCCACCCAACAAAAAAATCATAAATCCATTTGTATTTATACCACAATATATGAAAAACATTAATCATAACTTAACTTGTGAAAAAGAAAATTGGGTTCATCTATATTTCATAATCATAACCACAAACGATACAGAAAAAGAATAATATTTTTATAAAAGGATCATATACCAAATAATGCTTAAGTAACAATAAAATATTTCACCTACGATGGAAAATTTCGTTTAAATGTCACTATAATATTTCATGACTAAAATAACAATTTCATTTTTAAATTAAATATTAAAATATAAAAATGTTCCAAATATTAAGGAAACTATTTTCATGGCAAAGAACCGTTCAAACATGTAATGAAAGCTTCAATTAATTAATCAATCATGATGGTGGGAAATTCTGTTCATTTTTTGTTTGTTAAAACATATAATCCTTCTACTGTTTTGGTAAAAATTCAAAAGTAACTCATTTGAAAAAATGAAAAAATATTTCTTTAAATCCATTTTTCAATAAGTAAATATAATTTCAAAATAACATTAAATAACCATAATAGAACAGAAAAAATTATTTTTTAAATCATTTCTAGAAAATATATACATGGAATAACAATTATTTTTGATTGAATATAGAAATAATGTTGGTTTTTCATAAACATATTTTTTCGGTCACTTAAGTGCATAATGTGGGAAAAAGAAAAAGGAAAAATATATTATTAACAAATAAATAAAGGTTAATAAAATTAAGTGGATTTATCATGAATTAATGATATAATTTAATTCAATGAAAAATCATGCATAAAAAATCCAGATAAAAAAGAGATTGAAACATAAATCGCTTACTACTTTTGTAACTTATAAATTAGAAGTCACATGATAGAAAGAACATATGATGGATATGTATATCCCATATTTTTTATTATAATCATTATAAAATAAATTCATTGGAGGTATATTCACTACATAAAATATAAAATTTCAGAAAATTTTATATTTATCATATAAAAAATGTGAGATGAAAATCCATTACCTTGAGTTCAACTTTCTTCAAAAGCACTTTAACTGCCTCTTCTTCCCCATAATCCCTTTATATCACTTATTAAGGACCCTTGTTGGGGTATTTTAAGAAGAATATACTTTTTAATTAGTTTCTATTGAATTTTAGGTAATAATTGGACATGATTTTTTCAAGTTAGATTGATTAAAGTGGTGTAAAAAATAGATAATGGGTTTCTTTTTAAATGGGTGGGAAAAGACACATTTGGAATTTCAAAAGAAGTTAAAATATAATTAACTCATTATCAATCAAAATTATTCAAAATTTCTATATATTAAAATAAAATAGGATAATTTTGAAATATAATCATAATACTAAAATTCATTATTTTCTATTTTTTATTTAGGCCTTATATTTTGGTATAACCCCCATGTTAACAAATTATTACCTTAACTATGGTAACACATTTTTCCAATCTTAATGAGTTGTAATTTTACTCATATGTTAAAAATTATATCATAAATCGATAAGGGATGAAATTTATGACCATTTATAATCCTAATTGGTATATTTCAATGTTTTTAGGATTTTTTCAATAATTTAATGAAATATAATTTTTCTTAAAAAACATTAATGTCATTATCTATTACTATTAATATAATTTGACATAAATTCATAAAGATAGTTATGGAATTTAAATACAATCCTCACATCCCTAAAATGTTATATTTATTTAAAAAATTAAAAACTTGATAATTCATTCAAATTATTTGACTTTTAATATTTTTTAAATCATTTATTTTATTTCTCTATTCATTTGAAAAAATATTATCTATGTGCGGCATAAGAATTTAATGTAGTTATTTAATAACAAAAAATTATATATAAAATATTAGGATAAAAACAATTAAATCTTCTTATGAATAAATATTTTAAACTAATCTTATACCTATTTTCCCTATATGAAATTTTAAAATTCAATAATGTAATATTTTGGAATTCTCTTTACTCAAGATAATTTAAATTTAATTATGAATGTAAAATAGATCAAAAATCACATATACTGAAATTGGGTATGTATAAGGTAGAGTTTATAACTTAAAATTAATTAATTAAAAGTTTTGGATTGATTTTGTGACCTTATATCATGGGTTTAACCATGTATTATGCATTTTACCATTTCTGAAGTGATAAATATTTATAATTTTTACTATCAATAATTAAGAAATATGAAAGGAACCTATTTACTATATTTGAAACTAATTCTTCTAAATATCATATTAATTTTTCAATATTCAATCTCTATAAGTGTAACAAATAAATTTTAATATAAATTCAAAAAAAATCATTGAAAATAGATGTTAGGAAAAAATGTGTTTTTAAGCATAAAAATTAACTTATATAAAAATCAGCAATGTTGTTTATTAATATAGAATCAAATAGATTAATTGGATCATATTTAATTTTAATAAAAAAGAAAAAATATAATTGGACTTGTAAATTTTTTTTTTTAATAGAAAAGAAATTATTTTAAAAAATTGTGTATTTCACTATTTAATGAAAAATTAAGGAGTTCAGAAAAATCCAAAAATTTCACCCTATGTGAATTCTAGTATTGTGATTTCCAAACTAATTTTAATTTTATAAAATATAATTTCAAAAAGTTATATATATAAATTATAATATCTGCACAGAAAATTTAATAAAACCAATTCTAAATAAAATTCGTTTTATCTGCAATCCATTTTTTCATTTTCTAAAATCTGGTTTATGGGTTACTGGTAACCATTACAATATTCAAAAACATCACCCAACAACATTGCACATTCAAATTAAAAATTCAAACTTCAAAATTCAAAATTCAAAATTCAAAATTCAAACCAACCGCCCTTACCGATCTTGAGCCATGAACCATGACACGCGTACCCAGCGTAAACCAAAAATCCACTGTCTATCATGCAGAGGCCTAACTGCATCATATGGTCGCATCACTACCCACTACCATCTTCATTCTCAATGACACCACTGGTCTATCCCCATAGACGACGTCCTCATCATTGATGCCCACCGCCCCAACACCACTGAACACCAACATCCTCGACATCACCATCCGATAGAGAATCATGCCACAAATAGTATCCATTGAACTCAAGGATGAACAAAACCAACAACCAGAGATGCAAATAGGACCACTGAAAACATTAAGGAAGAAAAACTTAATAAAATCAGAAGAACAAAAATCAATCCCCATAATCGTTGTCGAATCCACAACTGAAGATCCCCATCCGCAAAGAGAACTAGTACCAAATCCATCCTCAATGGAAAAAACCAAAAGAATGATGAAAATGGAGAGATCCACCAGAGGAAGCACCACCAAGAAACAAAGAACAAAAATAAATTTCAAGGGATACCTTCTTTTAGGACCGACATTACACCGAGCTAGCCTGACGCAGCCCCAAATAGCATCGACATCTTACGCCTCCATGAACACCGCACATCGATAACCAAAAACATGATTAGAGCTAAAAACCACAATATAAACCAAAAATGGATGGCTCCCAAAAATCAGATCTTGCTGAAAGGAGCCCCATCGGGGGCCATTGAACCAGATCCCGCCACCACCTTTAGAGCTGCACCAGAAGACCAGATTTCCCAAAATGCTCATAGACGAAACTGAATGCAACGACTCCCCCAAACCACTGAATCTGAGACCCGCACCCTGGGCCAACACCGCACCACCTTGGAATTACCTAGACATATCTTAGGTTAGAGCGATAAGAAGGTCAATCACAATGCGGATCACTGAGGATGAAGACGAGCCCATGACATTGGAAGTGGCCACCCCACGAACGCGCAGAGCAGAACACTTAGGGAAGAAGATCTGGTCAGACCAGGAAGTGGACCAATAAACCTATATTTAATAATTTAGTTACTCATATAAATATGACCAAATCAATGACTATTTTATAACGATAACATTTAAATAATAATATTTTTAAAATATATCTCAATTCACTAAAATCTCATTGTTGTGTGTGATGAATGCTGTCAAGATTTTTTATTATTTTAAAATAAATTTTGAAGTTGTTAAATAATCCCCCAAAATAAATTTTGGCCATAGAATTTTATCTCAGTCATCAATGGATTGATATTTGAAATTACCTTTTTTATAAACATACATCATTGATAGGGGTAATAAAACATATTTTAAAAAAGGAAACTGTAAAAACAAAATGGTTACCTGAAAAGGTCAAAATCATATTCCCTAATAATGATATAATCGATGGAACGTAAAATTATATTCCTCAAGGAGAAAACTTTTATCCAAATACTAATAGGTAGTGATAGAGTATATAGTCATTACTAGGATAATGAACACAAAAACAAAAATCTATTAGTGGTGAAAAGACTATTAATTCATAAAACATAGAGGAAAAATGGATAAAAATTTTATTTGAAGATATTTTTACCTTAATTTGAGGTATTATTTTACTATCAAGGTAAAATAATAATAAAATGTACTTTCTTTATTTATTTCCATTTTAAAAGATCGAATTCAACCTTCGGTTGGGATTAAATGAGTCTCTACTTTATCTCTTAATCCCAAAAATTAATATCAAAGATGAATTTTTTATTCCCAGAGCTCTAAAATTAACATTTTACACAACATAAGATCCATAAAATAATCAGCATTCATGAATTCTAAATCTATATATCCTCAAAACCCAAATTTTTATCACAGTTTATCCAATATGAAAAAAAAAATGCATTGATCTGTAAAAACTTCAACAATAAAACCCAAAGTTCAACTTAATCCTTTTTATAAATAGTTAATTTTAAGTATCCTCTCAAATATATATAACTATGATTGAAACCCAATGATTAGAATGATTTCATCTCATATCCTTCTTTTATTAATATAATAATTATAATAAACTCTCATACCAAAATTTATATCCCTTGATCGTATATTCTCCAAAATATTATAATTATTTCACAAAATAATGTCACAATGAAATATATGATTCTAAAAGATAATTCTTTATTTATTCCCTAAATAAGATCTTATATTATCAAAATATATTTCTATTAAAATTTGGGGTTCATCCTTACACCAAAATAGAAGCTTAAATTCTCATAATCACAACAACATTCATTAGAGGGAAATATTATCATAGAGTGTACAAACTCTAACATCGAATTTCCAAACCTAGAGTAGTGGATCAGCATTCCATATTTATCATGAATCATTTGATATATTGTGATTATCGTAACATTACCATTTTCCTTTGACTATATTGATTTTGGGGATTATTATCCTCATTATCCCTTGTATTAAGTCATTGATTCACATAATGCCCAAAATACTTGCATCAATATCACTAAAGTTTGAGTGGTTTATTATGTTGATCTATCCCTGAATTATTTTCATTGACCAAATGTGTCACATCAATTTGATAGTATTTTTTCCAATGTAAATAATTTTGATACTTGAAACATATTCTTGTTCCTTCTAGGAATTAGCTTCAGTGATATTTTTCACATTTTTCGTAAGTAAGAGGATAGAACTTTTTCTTCCCAGCATGTGACATTCCACTAAAGGTTACATGAAACTCAATTTCCTTTCATATCACCATAACAATGAGGGTTTCCATATTCTATTTCCTCATTGAGTTAACATATAGCAATTCCTTTATAGTTACAACATTATCTTTTGATTACACCTTTTAATGATATAGTTTCAAACCATAAAAGAATCGATCAATTTTTCTTCTAGGGATGAGGATTAACCCAGAATAATTTCTTGCAGGTATAATAAAATTTTCCACATATATAATAACAGATTCATGATTATTTTAATTAAATATCAAGTAATTCCTTCTCAATTTTTGTATATATAAAATGAGGTAACTAATTACAAAAAAAATATATCCAAAAACCCCTACAACTACGTAGATTCAATTTATTTTTATTTCATTGTATTCTTAATAAGATTCCAACATTGATCTCATTCATAATTCAAGTAATAAATGATTAGGACAACAATTTCATAGTCAGAGCACTGAATAATGGAAATTATCTATTCAATCACATTGATCCATTACTCAGTAACTGGTGGAACATAATACCCATAGAAAATGGTGAATTTTATTTCATAAATGATTCAATGACATGTTCCTCCATCAGTACATTTATAAATTCAACATGATCAATGTAACAGATCATAGCTTAAGAGATTTGATTGAATATAGTCAAAAAAATATATTTCATCATAGATCCTAACCCATTTGGTTGTTCATACAGATGATCATTGCATTGGTCATCACATTCAATGTTCACATAATTCCACCAAGTTCTGACCATTGACTAAAACAATAAACTATAATGTGAGAAATAATATTCATAGTGATAAATCATACAATAATGAAAATTAATTAATAGGATGTCTAAATCATTACACCTTCATTTCAATATATCATACCTTAGGTATAACATAGGTCAACCTTTGTTATCATCTATTAAAATCCTTCATAATGGTTTTTAAGAAAAATGTGATTTTACCAAATCATATCCCATGAGAGTTTCGAACCAGGTTCATAGTATGACTACACTCACCATGCACCAAAATGATGTTAGAGATATACTCAACTGACTCCTTTCAGGGTTATTACCCATATATGTGTTTGTTCCAAAAATACATCCAGTTTTAGTTTCCCAACACAGATGTTTTACTAGGAAAACCACAAAATATCCATCACACCAAAACATTACGATATTATCCTATACATTTGATTATACCGAGGTTTTTTACTAAAGTTTAATAATATTAATCACTAAATATTGACTAAACCCTTCCCTAACATCAACTATAGAGACTCCTAATATTAAAATACAAATATCACATTTTTATGTGAATATTAAATAAAAAAATTATGTTCCATGCAAGAACCATGAAGGTTTAGTTTATTTAGAGAGTGGATGCATAAACATCTTATTTCATCGAACATCTTCAATTTATCCCATAGTGAATTTTTCTTTACCCTACTTAAACCATTCTTCTTAACCTTGGGATGGAAAAACATAAGAAAGGATGTGATAAGATTATTAATAGGGGAAGGAATAAGATATATCAATAAATAATCATACATGTGTGTAGAATAATAATATGGGTACAATATCATAATCATAAATTAAAATGTTCAAACACAATCCTTGAATGATCAGAAACTTGAGTCATGGAATAAATATTGGCAGTTTGTAAGACATAAATAATAAAGTGGTCAAATAACATGGGCCATAACAACATAATATTATCATGATATCATATCATAAAGGAGCATAATATAGATTGGAATTATCATTGTAATATAAATCTTATATCAAGGATACTCCCAAAACATTAATAACATATTAGGCTTCGGATAAATTCCTATGTAATTACATTGATTTTAGGATTACCTCTCATGTACCCTCTTTAAGGCTTGGGATTACGTCCCATATACCCAATTATTTGAGCATGATAAAACCTCTTATGTACCATTTTATCTCATATCAAATTAATTTTTACCAAATGAATTAGTGTGCTATATAATTCTTGTCCCATCTATCACATAATCATAAATCTAGTCATATATATGCCACATGACCATAAAAACAACCATCATAACTAAACACATGAAAAAGAAAATAGATTTCCTAATCCTAAAAATTTTCATTAAGAGAAAGAATAAATATTTTATCATTTTATCATATCCCTAGTAAAGATTAAGTTGCATTAAAATATTTCTTTTCCTGAGCATAGTAGACGCATGAGGTGGTGGGTGATATATAAAATTTTTTAATTATTGAGTTTCCCAAAACCCTTAGTGAGGATCTTCCTTGTTAAATTTATAAATAATTTGTCTAGTATCAGAATAAATGAAAACCATGTCTTAGTATATTTCTTCGATGTGAATTTTTATCATCCTACAAGAACCTTTTAAATTTCCTTTGTTGTTTTATGAGGTTCTAAAGATAGAATCCCTCTAGCAGGGATCCACACTTGCACATTTTATCTCTATGAAACACCAATCAATATCCCTGTTCTATCATGGAAAATTGATTTTCTTTTATTGTTTGTTTTGATCACTCGTCCTTTAATATTGAATGAATCTCTCTAACATTTCCCATTCTTAGGAGGTAGAGAGTAGGAGGAGTCAAGAGAAAATTCTTTGTGTGTTAAAATTCTCTATTCTCAATTTCACACTATAAATAATATACATAACTATATATTTTTATAGATACAGTTTAGGATAAAATATTATTTAATTATATTACATCCCTTAAACAGTATTATTAACTTTAATAAACCCCATGACACATAATAATCTTATTATAGTTATTTTGTTGCATGCATCATCTTGTGCGTGAACAGAAATTATTTAATAGGGTTGTTAATTAATATTCACCATAGAACTTGATCTTGATTTGGTCAGACTACTCTACGAATTATTGAACATGTGAATAAATATTTAAATATTTCATTCATCAATAAATATTTTTTATAGATAAAACGGGACTAAAATTATCCAACATTCTTAAGGATAATATTTATTTAGTTAATTAAATTCAAATGAAATTTAAATGAAATATTTTTAAACACTAAGTGTGCGACCCTCTATGATTATATATCATTAAAATTTGGCGGGCTTCCCTAATGTTCTAAATTACTATATAAAAATGGTTCAATTAACCCAAGATAAATTAAGTAATTTCATAATGATGAAAACCACATAAGAACACTCAATGTGTAATATAATCCCTTTATCATAATATCTCATCATGCCAGTTTCACATTCGTGTCACCAATATATAAGCTCGATTAACTACTTGAAATAAATGTGTCATTTAACCAGGGACCTGTAATTTAATTTGATGGTTCTATTCCAATAATAGGTCTGAGATATCAACTTCCATAAATATGGAAGGTACAAATCCTTCCTCGACTTATCCATTAAATATATGTCAAATGTGATGCATCGGATATACCAAAACTCACAATGAACATATTGAATCACACTTCTCATTATAAAATATAAGATAACGATTCATGACATGTATTGATGATAATAGTAAATTCTAATAACCAATAAACCTTCCCACATATAGGAATATTAAATGACACCAAAACATACAGAATTCTTACTATAGAGTTTGTTCTCATAGTCACATGTCTTAGAGATTATTAATTAAGAAATTCATGAGGAGAAGCCTCATCCACTTACAAGTACTCAAACAAGATAGTTTATATACTTTTTTCCCAATCATAGTATGTTATACAACTAGGAAACATTATTTTGTAATATTGTCAGAGCACATTGAGGTTCTCACCATAGCGAGGAATTGTTATGACCATAAAAATATGACATATAATCTCGGAAGTATTATATTTGAGACACAATGAACAAATAAAAATATGTAGTAATATGTTTTATTAATATTCAATGCATAAATTGGATATCTAATAAAAGTAAAAAAAATTGTACAATCACACTTACTCCAACAAACACCTACTTAGAATAGAGCCAAACACCTATAGCTATGAGTACAGTTGACCTCACATGCTAATTATTTTTCTATTGAGTCAAGGATTTCATCATGGTGTCTCCCACATTGTCTAACATGGAAATATTACTCACTAAAACTCGACCTCTATGAGACAAATCACTCTAGGTATGATAGTTTCAAATAATGTTCATTGACCTCTGATGTTAGCCTGGCTCTTTATCGACAGCCACCACTATAGTATTCTTACAGTAGAGTGCGATATGACCTATACTACCTGATAACATGTCAATATCTTATATTATGTTGTGTATACCTACTAATTATTTATATTTATTCGAATAAAAAGTATATTTGGACTCTACTATAGAATCTATGGCCACAAACTTCTTTAATCTCTTCTATCTCTCAATACCTCCATTCAAAGTGAATATGTACCGTGTTTGTGACATCATGTCATTGTTATCAATTTGAGAATTATAATTTGAATATCCTATTATGTATCATTAATTATATTCTATATAAACCCGGAATATAACCTTATTATTCCTCATATACTTATGTATAGTCTTGAATGCCATCTAATGGTGTTCACTTGGGTTATCTAGATTTATTCCTACCATACCTAATGAGTTGGTGGGATATATCATTTTATATAGGAAAAATACATAACCTACCGAATCTATGATTGGTATGGAATCCTTTCCACTCTATTTATTTCATTATGTGTCTGAGGACACATCTTCTTGGAAAGATGAATTATATGTGAAATATGAAAGAATCCCTTCATCTATTATTCGATTTTGAATCTCTTTAGTATCTTGTTAATTTATGTGCTTTAACTTTTTCCAAACGGTCTCTTATATAAATCATGATGGATCTTGATACCAAGAGAATATGTTGTCTCTTAGAATTATTTTATAGAGAATAATTTATTCAACCTAACCATAGCAGACTTTAATATTGATATTTTGTTTCCAATGAGTAATTTTTCATCAATATAACTATTATGTAAATGACTGCACTCCCACTAAACCATGTGTATACAAAATAATAAAACTCATTCATTATGAACCTAAATTCCATTATAGAATTTTAAAAAATAATTTTACATGACCATGAAGCTTTCTTTCATTCATTATTGTATTTTTTAAATTTTCTTATCATGTTGGAAAACCTTGGAGTCACAAACCCATTGAGTTGTAATGTATATGCATATTATTAAAGGATATCATTAAGAGAGGATGTTTTGAAAACCATTTTCCAAATATCATAGTCATGGTAAGATGCAATGGAATTTCTAATTATAATGTATTTCATTATTGAAATAGGAGAAAAGGGTTCATCATAGTAAATTATTTGATATTATTTAAACCCTTTTAAAACCAATTTTTCAATATAGGTACTATATTGTCCTTTCATGTGTAGTTTAGTCTTGAATACCCATTTTCAATCAATGGTATTTTCATCCAATGGAGTATCTACCAAAATCCATACATTTTTTTGGTACATTGGATCAATTGTAGAATTCATGGATTATTTCCTATTAGAAACATTTGTGCCACTTATAGCTCCTTTGTATGTTAGAGGACCATTATTATCAACTAATAATCCATCAATATCCTACATGATTGGAAAACCATACCATTATGCTTCTCTAAACTCTATATAACTACAATATTGTAAATGTGTATTTGGAATGGTTTATTTTTTCCACAAGGCTTTCTGGAATCTATTACTCTCCCAACTCTTGTGTACCCTAAGACTCAAATTTATCAAAGTACATCTTAGTCCCACTATCACTTTCAGATATGTTATTCCTATAAAGTAATATGGATTTTCATTACACTATTACATTTTTTATGATCTTTCATAAAAAAATATCTCTTTTCCTTTGGGGTATCAAATAAATGTAAACTTTGTACATGGGCTGAAAGTTTGTTATCAGAAGAGGCCTTAAAAAATACTTCGCTACACCAAATATGTAAGTATGACAACATGAGTATCTTCAAATTTTATAAATGGTATGATATACTATATTCATCTTTATAAGGAACTTTGTTTAGTATTTTTGTTGTTATTTTTTATGCATATCCCCAAATGGATAATGGAAGACTCGCATGTCTCATCATTGATCTCACCATGTCTAACAAGATGTGGTTCCAAAATTCACTTACACAATTCCACTATTGTATAGAAGGATCAATGGGTTGAGATCGGATTCCAAAACCTTGTAAGTAATCATTTATGTCTTGGTTAAGATAATCTATGCCATGGTCTAAGCAGTGTTTCTTAATGTTCTCGCTGAGATGGTTCTCAAATTCATTATTCTATTCCATGAAATTATAAAAACAACCTAACTTATACATCATTAACAATACATATACTTATCTACCAATATTGTAAGAACCCAGACTTTATTTTCAGGTATGTTTTTCCATTTCTGGTCGTTTTTAGGAAAAAGTGGAGAATCTGGACATTTTCTAACTACATGCCGTGTACTTTGTTGCAGCTCGAGTTTATGTGCTGGTCGTGTCATGGCCACACACACGGCCAAGTAAGGGGGTTGTGGAGGCCGCTTAATGCAGTGTACGAAAAATCCTAGTATACACCGTGTACTCTAAAAGTACACAACGTGTACTTTCTTTTTTTTCTTTAAACAAATCGGGGTCACGTCTAAACCCCGAATACGTCTTCTTCTCCAGCTTCTTCGACCGAGAACGAGGTTATGGCTTCAGATCTTCTCTGATCCACCAATCCTCCAACAGTTATCTGAATCGAACGTCGTCGGTTGCAATAGAATCGCAGCAGTGAGTTCTTGGTTCCTCTTTGGCCATGTTTCCTAATTCTTTCTCTTATGAGAGTTATCTGATGTTGAACTTTTTAGATGTTTTTGCATATCTAATCCATTCTAGGCTGATTCACGGGCTGAGATTCAAGTATATTGATCTCCTAGGATCGAGTTAGGTGGTATGTTTCCTTACATTGAATGTCTTTGAGTTTTTGTGAAAAATGTCGGATTCCCATGTATCGGGTATCTCGGGTTAGGGTTTTGATCATGTAATATTATATGCCTTAGATATCATGTATTCTTGAGGTTATTATATGAATAATGATTTCTTGTTGGCATGTTTGAGGATCACCCCATGGGTGTTTCCCTTGTTTTGGTTGTTTACCGCCGTTTGGCTTAAGTTGCCTATGAGGCATACCTTGTTGCATTGTTTTCCTGCCTTGATATAATTGATTACATGTATTGACTTTTGTTTATATGATTTTGATACATTGTAGCTATTATCCATGTAGTTGTTGAACTTACTCTGGGCTGCTGATAGTCGATTACGCATTACTAGACTACTCAGGGTTGTGTGAACCTAGTGTGGTAGACTAAAGAGGGAATTGACGATTAAGGGCTTCCCTAGAGAATATGTTATAATTTAGTATCATTCGCAAGACCTATGGGAATGGGACTTTGTGATTCCTCAGAGTGTCCATAGTTACATATCAAGAATACAGGGGGAATTAGATGTAAGTCCTTCCTCAGAGAGTCTATACCTATCGTTGCAAGACTGTAGTGGAATTGACGGTGAGAGCTTCCTAGAGTATCTGTGCCTTTGTATGATTACTTGAAAAGAAGGATCTGCCTGTATGAGCCACCTAGATAGTCAGTTTGAATATTGTTTGGTTGGTTGTGATGATTCTACCAATCCAAAGAACAAGCTTGGGTTTTGTACTACTTTTTGTTTAGGTAGACTATTGAGATACATGTTGTGTAACTTTCTATGACTTGGGAATATAGAGCTGTTTTCTTGATTTCTTGGTTGATAATTAAATGATTGAATTAAATTAATAAATAAACGTGAATGCATATTTGTATGATTTTTTATTTTGGTGTACTCATGTTTCCTCTGATGCATTTATTTCCATTACTTTTTCTATATTGCTCACTGAAAGTAGGGCACTGATCTTGTGGTGGTTGCCTACTGGGATTAGTCTCACACCCTGTTTAGGTCCTTATTTTTGGCCCAAACATGTTATATGGTTGCAGGTGTGGATAGGTGTTGTGGCCCTTCTACTTCAGGTATATGATTGCTGGTTGGAGATGGAGAGCATAGGACCGAGCCTTGGCTTGCGATGCTCCTGGAGTTATTGTTTACTTTTAGTACTTTGTTCTCAGTTGTATTTTAGCACGTTGTTGTGTTTGCTGCTTTCCTTAGATACTTCTACCAGTTGCATCATTTTCATCATTACTATATATTCATTACTTCCACTGTTTAGTTTCAGTTATTGTATATTGTTTAATGCTTTCACTATTGACTATTATTTCATTTCCCTTGTATACCTTAACAAATGAGGGAATAGTTTCCCCCAATGACTCACCAAGGCCCTCACTTCTAGTCGGATGCCTCTAGCATTTGGGGAAATAAACTTGAGTTTATGTGGTGAACTTGGTATGGGTCACCAGTTGAGTGACTCCAAATTCAGGTCGTTATAAAGTGGTATCAAAGGCAGGTTCTTTTCTTTTTTATTGATTTAATATTTAGAGAAATTAGACAGAGATAGGATGGAATAAGTAAATTGTAAATAGTTATGCCTGAGAGTTCTAGAACCCATGTACTGGGAAAAAGCCAGGTTACCTCAAATATTACAATTTTCAAGTTTTGTAAATGTTACAGTTTAATTGACTTCAACGTTGGGTGGTGCACTTGTTTTGTGTTGTTACTATTTATATGATTGTGGTTCTATTTTGTTGCAACCCGATTGGATGAGGGTATTCCATCTCATGCATCATATAGGCACTAGTTAGAAAATCAATGTCATGAATTTTTCCATGCCATCAAAATTGCATTAGAAATTGCATGTTTTTGTAATAAAATTTGAGATAGACTATGCATGATGTTGTGATAGCTGTTGTGATAGAATACATGCTATGTTATTAGGGTATCATTTGTTTAGAGATTCTTTATCATGGACGCCAAACCTTGGTCTTAGAGGTTTTATGGGCCCTCGAGGATCGGAATTTGGTGGATCATGAGTTTGTTATATTTTTTACTTCTAATATGCATTGTAAAAGATGCCAAGATTTGATTCGCGGGGAGTATGGGCCCCCACGGAACAGAATTTGGCACCTTAACACTTGTTTTCTATGTTTTCTAGGATTTGGGGAAGTTGTGAGGATACTATCTTGAAAAAACAAGAATAAACAGTTTGTACTTAAAGAATACACGTCATGTAGTTTTTTATCCGTGTCACTGACTGTGTGGACAGGGACACGGGGTTGTGAAAGTTTTTGTAGGAACCCGTCATGTACTAGTTTACACGATGTGTAGTATGACTTGGGTATCCGGCCGTGTCACGAACAACACGGGCCGGGGTTTCGTTCAAGTACACGTAGTGTCCATCTGGAACACTCCGTGTGGGGTTGGTCGTGTGTCAGGCCGTGTTGCTAACAACACGGGCCAGGTAAGGCAAGTCTAGTAAACGTTGTGTCTCCTTTCAACACGCCAGGTAGTCTTGTCTTCGGGGAGTCGTGTGACCACGCCGTGTAGCTGAATACATGGGTTGGGAAAATCCACAGAGAAACATGCCATGTACCATGATGACACACCGTGAAGTGGTGGTCTCTATACCAGTACGTGTGACTAACGACACGGACAGTGGGAAAAATCTTAAGGACATGCCCAACAGTTGACAATAACTCCATGTAGTTTCTTGCTGGGACAGTCTTTGTTCCTAGCAGTGTAGGAGTGATTGGGAAGGAAGAAAAAGGGTTAGAACATGCCGTGTAGTTTGAGAACACGCCGTGTAGCCGGGTGGTTTACACAGCCATGTATGGCCAAGGTAAACGCCCAGGGTAAAATTTCAGGAAACACGCCATGTAGCGGTTCTACACGCCGTGTAGTCGTGTTTTCCCCAAATTTTAGAGTTTTTCTATCATGTTCCATTTTAATCTCTAAGCTACAACAGTGTTCTTTCTTGTGCATTCAGTTTTTTTTGTCTTTATGATTCTTAAATATGAGGTGTACTTTTGACCTTTCAGAGGTATGACACCAATAATTCCTCTCGTTGCACGTCAGGAACCAGTCAGTGACCGTATGCCTGATACGGAAGATCAGGGACTACTAGTAGTTCCACCTATCATTCCGGATATGGCACCTACAGTGATTACCGACACTGGTGCCGACACCTAGTTCATAGAGGGTTTCATGAGATTCATGCAGACCTTCCTGGGAGCTCAGCATTCTGTCCTCTCTATGGCAGAGCTGGCGTGGGTTTTCATGAGCAGCAACATCCTCCCACGTTCACAGGGGAGGGAGGAATACAGGCTACAGTGTCATGGCTAGAATCCATTTTATCCATCTTCGAGCACCTGGAGAAGCCTCCGGAGAGGATAGTGAAGCTAGAGACTTATATGTTGTGAGATTCCTCCAAGAGATGGTGGGATGTGGTTTCATAGGCAGGGTGCCAACTGTCTATGGCTTGGGACGAGTTTCATCGTACATACTACGACTACTTCTACCTGGTGACACTGAGGGATAACAGAGCTAGAGAGTTTATGAACCTGTAGCATGGTAATCTCACAATTATGTAGTATTCCTCTCGCTTCACATAGTTATGGATTTTCACTCTCGTTATTAGGAATGAAAAGCTATTTTTCGCGAGGAAGTTTGAGGAAGGCCTCAGACCGGACATCAGATCGCAGGTGAACATCTTTCAGTTGACTTGTATTACTCTAATAGTCAACCAGGCACTTATCACAGAGAGAAAGCTGAGGGAGACTAGAGCTGTGGACCAGGGCAGTTCAGCTTCCAGGGTTGATTCTTTTCAGGAAGATAGCAAGAAGCACCACCGAGAGTCTACACCAGCTGACTCGAGGAAGCGACATATTTATTCTAGTAAACGGGATCTTGCCTCTCGCAACCAAGTGGTGTGCTATCAGTGTGGGAAAAATTGGAATAATAAGCCTCAGTGCCTGAGAGACCCAGTGGAGTTACGATCATGTGGCATGATGGGTCATCTGCAGCGTTTCTGCAAGGTTCTTCTTCCAGTAGCTAGTGAAGAAGGATCAGTTTCGACTCCGCACACAGGAGGAGGATTACCAGTTCCGCAGCATATATGGGGATGGATTTCTTCAGGTTGTTCAGGCCAGGGTAGAGGCTATGGACATAGTGGTGAAGGTCAGGGAGGGTCAGCTCAGGGATATCAGGCTGCTACATAGGGACGTGGTGCCTGCCATACTTTTGCGGTAGATCAGATTCATCAAGAGCAGGATCATGGACCTTCTACAGTTCGAGGTAAAATTCTAGTATCCTCAGTTTTATCCTATGCACTTTTCAATATATGAGCTTCTCATAGCTTTATTTCTGTGCATACTGTAGAAAGCCTTAGACTTACTGTTTATACTTCTGAGTATATGATGACACTAGATGCTCCCTTGGGAATTAGAACTGCTAGCATGCGTCAGTGCTTAAACTGCCCCCTTGAGGTTGGTGGGTGTCATTTCTCGTGGAGTCTCTATGTTTTGGAAATGATAGGCTATGATGTCATTTTTTGGTTGGACTGGTTAGTTCCCTTCCAGGCCTTTGTTGATTTCTATCATCATAGGGAGAGTTTCACATCACCAGAGGGAGGATATTTTCTTCACAAGGGAGAATGGAATTTCCATGAAAGCAAAGTTGGACCAGAGCATCATGGGTTGGGTGGTGTTACGGCCCTGATTTCTAGATTATATTAGGATGACCAGGGGACTTATTAGGTAGATTTTCCTACAGTGGTTGATCACTTTCTAGATGTCTTTTGAGAAGAATTTTTGGTTTTACATTCAGAGCGTGAGGTAGACTTTTCTATTGGGCTTGTTCTAGGAGCGGAACCAATGTCCATTCCTCCTTATAGGATGGCTACACCTAAGTTGCAGGAGCTGAAAAAGTAGTTGGAGGAGTTGCAGTAAAAGGGTTTTATTCCACCCAGTACATCTCCTTGGGATTTTCCCATTCTATTTGCAAATAAGGATGATGGTACTTTACGTCTTTACATGGATTATTAGAGGATAAACCAGCTGACGGTCAAAAACTGATATCCATTTCCACTGATAGATGATCTCTTTGATTAGCTTCAATGAGCCATTGTTTTCTCGAAGATCGACTTGAGATCTGGCTACCATCAGTTGCATCTCAGACCATCTGATATACCTCTTACAACCATCTAGAGTAGGTATGGTTTGTATGAGTATTTGGTTATGCCGTTCGGTCTCACGAATGTTCCAGAAATTTTCATGGCACTGATGAACAGAGTTTTCCATCCTTACTTGTATTCTTTCGTGGTGGTTTTCGTGGATGACATCTTGGTGTACTCTCACACTCGACACGTCCATTCTACCCATCTTGAGATCATTTTGAGTACACTGAAGAAGCATCAGTTATATGCTATGCTCTCAATGTTCCATAATGGATGGACGAGATTCAGTTCTTGGGTCATGTTTTCTCAGTGACAGGAGTATCAGTAGACCCAGAGAATGTGAGAGCAGTAGTTACCTGGGAGTAGTTGAAGAATGTATTCGAGGTATGAAGTTTCTTAGGTTTGGCTGGTTACTATGGGCGGTTTATACCTGACTTTTCACTCTTAGCAGCACCGTTGATGGGCTTGAATAAGAAGGGGGTGAAGTATTTTTGGTCAGAAGCCTGTGATTCAGCCTTTCATGAGATGAAGGGGAGATTGACTTCAGCACCGATTCTAGTTTTGATGTATCCAGGCAAGAGTTATATAGTTTTCTTTGTTGCATCTGGCATTAGGCTTGGAGAAATTCTTATGCAGGAGAATCGTGTCGTTGCATATGGATCTCGGTATTTGAGGCCACATCGGAGGAACTATCCTACGCGCAACCTGGAGTTGGCTCGAGATGTTCATGATTTGAATTGATAGAGGCATTATCTTCTGGGAGAGAATTATATGGTATATACTAACTACAAGAGCCTCAAGTATATCTTCACACAGCGTGACCTGAATCTGAGATAGCGGAGGTGGGTTGAGTACCTACAGTCATTCGATTTCGAGCTTCCTTATACGCCTGGGAATGTCAACGATGTGGCTGACGCACTGAGAAGGAGGACACAGATATATGTAGTACAGGAGGCCTGTAGGGAGTGGAAGCTTATGGCTCTGTTCTCTAAGATACATTTGGAGGTTCAAGGTAGACAGGGTTAGACTTTTCATTCTTCTGTAGCTATTACCTTTACCATTCTTGATCGAGTTCGAATGAGGCAGCTATCAGATTCTGAAGGCCTGGTCATACGGGAAAGTGTGTCATGAGGGGACCCTCTTCCTAGATGGATCGTAGGCAAGGATGAGATCTTAGGTTTCCATGGATGTGTATGCGTGCCAACAGATATACGTGACGAGCTTATATGAGACTTTAATTCCTCAGTTTGGGCAGTTTATCCTGGGATCACAAAGATGTATCGTGACCTACACCACCAGTATTGGTGTCCAGGTATGAAGAGAGATGTTGCTGGTTTTTTCATGAGATGTTCCACATGTCAATAGGTGAAGGCAGAGCAACAGCGAACAGCAGGGCTTTTACAGAAAATATCCATTCTTGATTGAAAGTGGAATGATGTCGCGATGAACTTTGGGACATGATTGCCGAGATTTTATCGAGGGAATTATGAGGTATGGGTTGTCATTGACAGGCTCATGAAGGTTTCTCACTTCTTGCTGATTAAGGATACCTTCGGTGTTGATGAGCTTCAAAGGTTGTACATCCGTGAGATTTTACGCTTGCATGGGGTTCCGAGTACTATCATTTTTGATAGGGATGCCCGCTTCACGTCGCATTTCTGGCATGGGCTACAGAGGGATTTGGGTACACAGGTACTTTTGAGTACAGCTTACCATCACCAGACAGATGGCCAGTAAGAGCGCACGATTCAGGTGCATGAGGACATGCTACGAGCATGTGTTGTTGATTTTGGAGGCTCTTGGGAGAAGCATATACCTCTAATGGTGTTTTCCTACAATAATAGTTTTCAAGAAAATATTTAGATGGAACCTTATGAGGCTTTGTACGGTAGGTCGGGTCGATCAACCTTGTGTTGGCTGGAGACAGGAGAGGCCACTATGTTGGGACCACGTCTTGTTCAAGAGACCACATAACAGGTGGAGTTGATTTGGAAATGGATGGCAACTGCACAGTCTCGGCAGAAATCTCATGCTGATCAGTAGAGGCCACCTTTGTAGTTCAATTTTGGAGAGCAGGTTTTACTAGGTGTTACCCTAAGGATGGGACACAAGTGGATCAGGAGACAGGGTAAGATTTCGCCGAGATACGTCTGGCCGTTTGAGGTTCTGGAGAGATTCGGGCTAGTAGATTTTAGGTTGCAGTTACCTCAGAGATACCAGACTATGCACAACATCTTCCATGTTTCTCAGCTTCGACGCTATTTCTCAGACATGTATCATGTTTTTCAACCCGAGGAGGTTGAGCTGGAGAATGATGCATCGTTCGAGGAGCATCCTATCAGGATTGTTGGTCATAGTTCAATGGTACTTCATGGCTGATCTGTTCCTCTAGTACGGGTGCTATGGCAGCACGGCCGTGTACAGGACTAGACTTGGGAGAGGAAGACCGATATGTGATCACAGTGGCCAGAGTTGTTCGAGGTTTCTTCATCACCACCTTGTTAGGGAAATTCGGGGACGAATCTCTTTAAGGGGAGAAGTTTGTAAGAACCCAGACATTCTTTTCAGGTATGTTTTTCCATTTCTGGTCGTTTTTGGGAAAAGGAGGAGAATCTGGAAATCTTCTAAGTACACACTGTGTACTTTATAAGTATGTGTCGTGTACTTTGTTGCCCCTCGAGGCTGTGTGCTGGTCGTTTCATGGCCACACACACGGCCATGTAGGGGTGATGTGGAGGCCGCTTAATGCAGTGTATGGAAAAGCCTAGTACACACCGTATACTCTAAAAGTACACGTTGTGTACTTTATTTTTTTAAATGGATAGGGGTCGCGTTGTAACCCCGAATATGTCTTCTTATCTAGATTCTTTGACTGAGAATGAGGGTATGGTCGCGGTTCTTCTCTGAGCCACCGATCTGCCACCGGTTATCCAAATCGAACATCGTCAGTTGCAATAGAATCGTAGTGGTGAGTTCTTGGTTCCTCTTTAGCCATGTTTCCTGATTCTTTCTCTTATGAGAGTTATCTGAGGTTGATCCTTTTAGACCTTTTTGCAGATCTACTCAATTCTAGGTCGATTCATTGGTTGAGGTTCAAGTATATCGATCTCTTAGGATCAAGGTAGGTGGTTTTTTGCCTTACGTTGAATGTCTTTGAGTTTTTGTGCAATTGTGTCGGATTCCCATGTATCAGGTATCTCGGGTTAGGGTTTTGATCCCGTAATATTATATACCTTATATTTCTTGTACTCTTGAGGTTATTATATGAATAATAATTTCTTTTAGCATGTTTGGGGTTCGCCCCATGGGTGTTTCCCTTGTTTTGGCTATTTATCGCCGTTTGGCATACGTTGCCTGTGAGGCATACCATGTTGCATTGATTCCCTGCCTTGATATAATTGATTGCATGTATTTCCTACTATTTAAATGATTTTGATGCATTGTAGCTATTAGCCAAGTTTTTTATGAACTTACTTAGGTATACTGACAGTCGATTACACACGACTAGACTGCTCAGGGCTGTGTGAACATAGTGTCGTAGACTAAAGAGAGCATTGACGATTAAGGGCTTCCCTAGAGAGTCTTCTATAATTTATTATCGTTTGTAGGACCTACTAGAATGGGAATTTGTTCTTCCTTAGAGTGTGCTTAGTTACGTATTGGGACTACATGGGTAATTAGATGTAAGTGCTTCCTCCGAGAGTATATACCTATCGTTGCAAGACTATAGGGGAATTGACGGTGAGAGATTCCCATTATTTATGTGACTTTGTATGATTACTTGACTAGAGGGTTCTGCCAGTATGAGCCACCCAGAGAGTCAGTGTGAATATCATTTGGTTTGTTGTGGCGAGTCCACCATGTCAAAGAACTTGCTTGGGTTTTTTACTTATTTTTGTTTAGGTAGTCTGCTGAGATACTTGTTGTGTTACATTCTATGCCTTGTGATTATATAGATGTCTTCTTGATTTCTTGGTTTATAATTAAAAGATTTAATTAAATTAATAAATAAATGTGAATGCAGATTTATAGGATTGTTTACTTTGGTGTACTTGTGTTTCCTTTGCTGCATTTATTTCCATTACTTTTGCTATATATCTCACTGATAGTAGGGCACAGATCTTGAGGTGGTTTCCTACTGGGATTGGTCTCACACCCTGTTTGGGTCCTGCTTTTTAGCCCAAACTAGTTATATGGTTGCAAGTGTGGATAGGGATTGTGGCCCTACTAATTCGGGAACATGATTGCTGGTTGGAGCTGGAGATAATATGACCGATCCTAGGCTTGTGATGCTGCTGGAGTTGATATTTACTTTTAGTACATTGTTCTCGGTTGTTTTTCAACAAGTTTTTGTGTTTTTTTATTCCTTAGATACATGTACCTTCTGTGTCATTTTCATCATTACTATATATTCATTACTTCTGCTATTTAGTTTCAGTTATTGTATGATGTTTACTGCTTTCGCTATTTACTGTTATTTCCTTTCCCCTGTATATCTTCCCAAATGAGGGCACAGTTTCCCCCAATGACTCACCAAGGCCCTTGCTGCTAGTCAGCAGCCTCTGGCATTTGGGAAAATGCTCTTGAGGTTATGTGGAAAACTGGGTATGGGGCACCAATTGAGTGACTCTGGATTCAGGTCGTTACAAATTTCATCAGTAAAACGTAAGAAGTATGATTACCACCTTTTTAACATAATAGGAAATTTTCCACACACATCTATATGAACTAATTCAAGAATATCTTTGTCCCTTTCAACTTTTCCACTTAATGGGGATTTGTTCATTTTACCTTTTAAACATGTGTGTCACATACAAAGTAGTTTAGTTCAAAAGAATCAAAATATCCATATAGGTATATTTTATCAAGAAATTTTCATTTACACAACTTAGCCAGTGATTCAAATGTATGGTGTGGTATGATTCATGTGAATAAATTTAGTTATCTATTTCCATTACTTGGTTTGTGTAATCTAGAAAATAATACTCATTATTTAAATTATGCTAACCAAAAAAATGTTATATTTATAAAATAAGAAACATTAGTTTATGAAATTGTAAGTAAATCCATCTATATAAAATCTGGATACGGATAGAATGTTTTTGGTAACTGAATGGACATAATAAAAAACCATTAAAACCAAGATATAACAACCCAAGATTTCATAGTACTATATTTCTTCAAATTAACTCAATTACTTGCACTACACGCAACACTGAGTTCAAGCACACCACGACTTACCAAACTTGTCATTCAAAACTGGTTATGAATAGTATTAACTGAATTTTGAACTTTATATAATCCTTATAATTTTAGAATCCATATTATGAGTTTCATAGACACAATGTAAGAATAAATACATTTTTTTCAGATAAAAGAAGTATTTTTCAAAAAATGAAATTTTACCACCTTTTAATGGAGAACCCTTTTTAAATCCAATATTTGAAACGTTTATATATGTAATTTGAAAAAATTTACTTATTCTTTATAATTGGGACAGAATTATTTATTTTCAAAAAAAATTGGTTTTTTTCTGATAACTTTCATATTTTGGTAAATAGTGACTAATACTAAATTTTAATTAAAAACTAATTTTTTAATCAAAATAATTTATAGAGTTAAATTAAACATTTGATTGGTTTTGAAGTATAATTAGATTATATTTTTATCATTTAATATTATTTAAGACATTATAATTAATTTTACTATGAAATTGGACATAAACATGGGTCAATCTTTTGATAGATATTATTGCTTAAAAAACGCAATTTGTTTTGACAACAAGAAATAAATTTAAATTAATTAATTAAAATTATATGTTTTGAATTTGATAAAATAGAAATCATTTTTCAATTAATAATATCAAATATATCTTAGGCTCAATTTTTGGTATTTTTCTGAGAAACATCAATTTTTGATGAATAGTGCAATACACTAAGTTATTGGTTAAAACTGACTTTTTATTTAAATAATTATTTATTTTATTTAAATTTATTTTAGGTAAAAATATATACATAATACCTATATAAGTTCAAAATAATTCATTGGAGTCATGTTATAATAATATTAGATATATAAAAATTTTATTGAACTTTTTACCCTCTTTTTCCCACCTCCTAGGAAAATTTATAAATTCACACAAAACTTAATTTTACTGCTTATGTGAGTTGAATTTTAAAAATCCGGGAGACATGGTTAATATCAAGGAGTAAAATTTGGTTCAATAAGATAAAAATAATTTTTTATGGATAGTAGATTTTTACTTTTATTTACCACGGTTAAAAGTAAATATGGTAATTAAGGGTAACAATGATGTTATTATTACCCTAACACATGTCCTAATTCTATTGGATAAGTGTAATTAGACCAAAACCAACCTTAGGAAGAAAATATGACCCTTTATATCCACTTGGATTAGATTAAGACATTTTTTATTATTTAATTTAAAAAATACTTAAAAGAGCTAAAATCAAAGTTTAATAACTAAACCATTTTTAATATAGCTTTATACATAAGATAAATTAGACTATAAATATTCATTAAAAATATAAAAATATTTTCTATATAATGGAATTTCATTTATAATTTTTAACGATGAAATAATTAAAATTAATAATGACATAATGATGGTGCAGTAATTACCTTATTAATGAAAGAATCAAATAAGTGGTATTATAAATATTAAAATAAATATAATTTCAAAGTTTTTATGACATGAACGAATTCTATAGGTGAATATGACATGTTAATGAGGATTAAATTTATCTTGTTCTAAATAATCATGTTGTGATTACTTTCAAAAACACAAAACACCAAATAGTGTCAAAATTGATATAAATTAATATTTAAAACAAATACTATATTATCGGTTGATATAATATTCCACAAAATTATAGGTTCGTCCAAAGGTCATAAATAATAATATATATGTCCTTAATGGGCCACTTTGGGTTCTCTTGGATGTTTAGAGTTTGTTTATTAACCATATAGAGTAAGAATACAAGAAGACCCGATAAAAGTTAAACTATTTAACTAATAGTTAAATCTAAAGGATAAGGTTAAAATGGTAACCTAAACATGTCTAAAACCTATTGGTTTAGATTATTTCTACCCATAACCACCTAATTCTATAAATAAATTCATTTGGAACCATTATAAACCAAATATGATTGTACAATAAATTAATACTTTAATCTTTTCGTAACGTGACCCTCACCCCTCTTATAAAAGGTCACTTCCCATTCTCTCCAAATCACACCTCCAAAAACATTTGGATCAGCCAGCCCCTTCCAAATTATCCTTCAAACTTCCCTCACTCGATATTAGAGGCCTTATTTTGATCATAAATCCAACCTAAGGAACTCTTTTGATCAGATCAAAAAGAAGAACCTGAAGAAGAGGAAAATATTTCATCACCTCTTTCACATTCTTTTCTTCTTCCACATCCTCAGTATTTGTTGTTTGCATTATAAAATAATAACTCCAGTATATTCTATATACTGTGATGTTATTATAAAAAATTTAAAACCATATTTATTATTATATCCATCCTATGAATGACATGTCACCATATGTGTGTACGTACGGCTTATCGTCTCCACGTCGTGCTGTAGTTGTTATTCAATACATTATTATTTGGATGGGTATAATAATGATGTATAATTGAAGTAAATAATAAATATAACATGTTAATGATTCTTTATTTATGATATAACATCTATTTACATAATATTTGAAATTAAAATAATGATATTGTCTCTAATGCGTACTTACGGATTACCGTATCCACGACGCGATGAGAGTCATTTTCATGTTCACCATTCAACGATGATTATAAAAATATATATTATTAATAATTATGTAATATATGAAATAATAATGATACTAGATATATATATATATATATGTATGTATGTATTTATGCATTTATGTACTTACATAAATCTTATTCACTTACTTCTGTTCAATACAATATGAAAACAAAAACAGCATTTATGCCTACGTACGACCTACCGTCTCCATAAACGGTGTCTTCCATTTCATTTATATATCTATTATAAATATTAATATTCTAAATATATATGATATATAAATCAAAATTAATATTCTGGAATCATTTGAATCATGATCTAAATGATACGATAAAGAATAACATGTTAAAACACATACGATAAAGAAAGTAATTATTACACAAACTGTTAATTTAACATGGAAATTATTATTAAATTGGTAGTATAAAGTCATAAACGAATCATTTATGATATAAAACAATATTAATATGGTTATGGTATAATTTAATAACATACTATGCTCATTATACAGGAGGTTAAATGTACCCTCGACCAAAGAAAATTGCAAGGTGAGGGTTAATTTCACAATCTCTTTATTATCCAAGGTTGTTTTTACGTAAGTATCTACTGGGAAAAATTTATTATCCTAGTCTATGTTTCATAAAAGATATTTAAAAGGTATTATTTTCAAGGTACATTTACTAAAACATCATTTTGAATTTTTTTAATATTTATTCTCCTAAACCATTCTAATTAATATCCATGTTTTCAAAATGTTTTTTATGGATTTATTTATATGGACATGAATATTTGAAAATTTTTAATTCCATTAAAAAGTTTCAAAGTGGTATGGGACACTTTGATTCAAAAATTTCTTTAAATGTATTCCTTTCAAAATTTTGTGACTTTTAAATGTTTTCATGATAATGGATATTTCTATCAAAGAGTTTTACAAATCAATTTCATCAATGTCAACATCCTTTGATGGATTTTTATCTTGTTTGAATTTGATTTATTATGATACAAATCTTTCGTATTGTATTGAAGGTTTTGTGAAATGTTTGAGTGTGGATGTATTATTTTTATACAATTCAGTTTTTGTGGTTAATGTATTGACATATCGTATCCTATTTCTTAAATAAATGTTTATGTTATGTTTCAACCTTTTCATATGAGGAATGTATTGGACATAGTAAGTGACGGGTGGAGCCTTCTATAGCGCCTCGATGCATCAGTAGGTTTCATGAGAAAATTAGACGTGGAATTGGCTGAGGCCTTTCCCAATTTGATATATGGTTTTGGCCGAGGCCTTAATCATTTTTATATGTCTTGGCTGAGGCCTTGACAAAATGTTTTAGAATATCTTCCATTATAAATTCTCTCATTATGAAAATAATATTGATGGTTCAAGTGGTCATTCGACTAGTAGAATTCCCATGATTATGTTTTATTATAGCATTATTTACTCATCTCATATTCCATCCATAAAATTGTTCGAGTTTATTATTGGTAAAGGCATGTGTTTTCAATTATTCACCATGCTTAATATTTATGTTATCTTCCGTTGTATTTCTTACCCTTACTGAGCGTCTAAGATCACCCCTTTGTATGTTTTATTTTTCCCAGGATTCAAAGAAGTGTATTGAGATTGATATGCAGGGTTAATCTTAGGGAATAATGGTGTTCATAAAGGATTATTTATGTTGTGTTGTATTTTATAAAGTGTAATGTAACATTCATGTATGTAATAAATTTTCCAAGACTACAAAACTGGTCGGTCCTTCGGCACTTGATTCCTTGTAATCATGCCAATGTATTTAAATAATGCATCGAGTCTAGGTAACTGGGGTTAGGGCATTACATTTGGTATCAGAGGAAGTTTAGTAATAAACTTGGAAACTAGGTACAGATAAACTTTGATTAGAGCACATTACCCTAAGATAGACTTTGAGGAATATTATAGAATAACTTCCTAGAATTTTGGAAATGTAGAGATTTTGCGACTTTTCCAAGAAAATACATCCCTATCTAGATACGAGTAGTTATAGGTAGCTCTGGAATAGATATACCTAGAGGAAAAACCCGAAAACACTGCTTTTAGCTATACTTGAAAGGGAACTGGTGAATGAATACGGGCCTTACTACACTCTTGGTTACGACACTCTCAGGGGATATGCTTAGGATATTTCTTATTTTATTTAGAAATCATTATGAAGGATTTATGAGTATATACCTCCTCAAAGAAAATATTTTTATGGATTATATCCATAAACTATTCAATTTCTGATAGGTATTTTAAATTTTTTGAATTATTCATTTCAATTCATAAACTGACTTAGTGTATGACATTGAATAGAAATGGCCCCTAGTAGAAGGAATGTGAACTCCAGCAATACGTATGATCCAAAGAGTAAGAAGGATCATATCTTTCACGGTATTAATCCAACATTTAGAAGGTAAATAGTATCCCATGTATTCTCAACATATGAAGAAATTGTCTCATGTGTTAATAAGATAAGTAAATAATTCTCTATGTCTTATGGCTTTGAAGGAATGAAAGAGAAGAAAAAGGTTGGAAGAGAGAAATATTGCTAAAGGGAAGAGGGAAAATTAGGATTTTCCAATATGTAAAAAATATGGAAAGAATAACCTTGGTAAATGCTTGATGGGAATGTTAGTTTGATATAAGTGTGGAGAAAAAGTACACCAAGTACGTGTTTTTAAGGGTAAGAAAAATATTTCAAATGTAAAATGCTTTATCTACAAGATGTTGAGACATTACGCGAATCAATGTCTGATTCATAAGAGTATACCTCAAATTATGTTATTAGATAATAATCAAGTTATTATAATACCTATGATGAAGAGGAATGACTAGTGTTCTTATGTTTTTATTATAGAATTATTTCATTTGAGTGTTGTATCAACTGTGTACTGGTTACATTAATTATGGAGATAAATAAGGATTGTGTTGCAGTACTATTTTATTGACGATTTGAGAAAATATAGTTCTAAGAAAATTGACTTAATAGTAAGCTACAATTTTTGGAAAATACATGGTTTAAGGAATGGTAATACTTAGTATGGTCTTGATAATGAGGTAGTGATTTTGGAATAAGAGATGGTAGATGTGGATAAATTATATTGAATATTCTCGACTTCCTTAAAACTGATTAACGATTTGTATATTCTATCATTGTTGGAGTTTACAACATTTTTTGGTATAAGGAGTATATCCAGTATTCTATAAGGAATAAGGGATTATGAATGTAATCAATAAGGTTTTATGGTAATTTAGGATGTTGCAGTGTTTTAGAAGAATACATTATGAAGGCATTCACATGTTATTACATGCCAAAAAGGATCATCATTGTCTTTAACTTCCATATAAATTTTGGACTGAGAGATTGGAAAAAAGTATTTTGGATAAGTCTAACGATTGGAGTGGATTTTGTTTATTATTGGATACTATTACTAAGGTTATTTTTTTGGACTGTTAGAAAAAGAACAACCCATAGATTAGGTGACAACTAGTCGCACCCGACAAGGTTGCGAGACTTGAAGCCGTAACCGCAGAGTGAAAAGGGTGCATCACCTACGAGTGGACTATTTTATATTTTGGTTTGTATAATTTAGTTTTTTTAAATATTATGACAAATGAATTATAAATTCATTATTTTTGGAACCTTATTGGATTTGGATAAATAGATATTTTTTAAATCATTGGGAGTGAAAGATGATTTTGTGGTAGGAAATAGTTGAAGGATGAACCTCTACCTGTCAAGTATATATATATAATTTTTTACCCTCTCATTAAGACTAAATTTTATTAACCCAATTTCTGATATGGGTTTTTGTAACACCCCAAACTTCCATGGTACGCTTCTCTTTGAATAATACAGTAGCGTGTGTTGTACGCAACTTCGAGTTCTAACACACTACAAACAATCAAACTAACTGTTATAAATAGTAATACCCACTTTTTGAAATTTTATAAATTTTATCTCTCAAAATAGAATTCATTTTTGGATTCTGAATATCCAAATTATATTAGGGTGAGTTTTTGGTACTTTTCTGCTAACTTTCATATTTTGATGAATAGTGAAAATTACTAAATTTTAATTTGAAACAACTTTTTCAATCGAAATAATTAATAGTGATAAATTATGAATTTGAGGTATTTTAAAGTATAATTATATTATATTTTTCCCATTTAATCCAATTTTGTAAATTGGACATAATTTCACATTTAAACTTGACATAAGCAAGTGAAAATCTTTTGATAGTTATTATTTCATAAAAACACGCTCTTTGTTTTGACAATCAGAATTAATTTCAAATTAATTTATGCAACTTCTGTGTTTTGAATTTAGGAAAATAGATTCTATATTTAGAATCATGAGGTCCAAATAGAGTAAATAGGTAACTTTTATTTTTAGACATTTTGAATAATTACTTCGGTATATATTTTATTTAACATGGTTAAAGGGTAAATCTGGTAAATGAGGGTAAAACATAATAATATAATAATAATATTAAATTACCCTAAAAAGTGTCATAAATCTATTGGTTGATAAATGTATGACCATGGGTATCTTTGGGTCGATTTTGGGACCCCATAGAGCCACTTGTAGGTGATAATGAAACTTTTTATTAATTAAGTTAAAGTAAATACAAAAATGACATAAGCATATATCTTTTAGAGAAACAATTTTTACATAGGGTTATATATGTTATATGTTCGACTATAAATATTAATTAGAAAGATAAAATTATTTCCTACATAATGGTATTTTATTTATAATTTTTAGACATTGAATAATTAAATTTATTTATGACACAATAATGATGCAGTATTTTCCTTATTAATGAAAGAATCAAATAATTGGTACTATAAATGTTAAAATAAATAAAATTTGAATGTTTTGATGACATAAAATAATTATATTGGATAATATGACTTGTTATTATTGCTTAAATTAATTTAGTTTGAATTAATAAAGTTTTTAAGACTTTAACAAAAATCAATTATTAAGTAGTGTCAAAATTGACATTAAGGAGTTTTTAAAACAAATATTATATTATAAATTGATATAATATTCCTAAAAAACTAAGGTTATACCAAAGGACATATATAATAATATATTTATAATTAATTAACCACTTGGGTGTATCTTGGAATTTTATGGTATGTTTATTAACCATATAATATAAAAATACAAAGAGACATGGTAAATGTCAAACTAATTAACTAGGAGTTAAAACTAAAAGATAAGGTTATTAAAGTGAAGAAAACCTGTCTAAAACAAATTTTTTGGTTTTTTAGACCCATCCAGACCAAAGAATATAAATTAATCATTTTTTATCCATTATAAACCTAAAATGAATTTATTATAAAATAATATTTCTATCTTTTCCTAAGGTGTGCCTCACCCATCTTATAAAAGGGAACTCCCTATTCTCTCTAATTCCCTACTTCAAAGTCATTTGGCTCGCCCAACCCTGCCCAAATATCCTCTAAACATTTCTCAAATCATCTTAGAGGCCCTCATTTGGTCAGAAATCCATCTTATGGAGCCCTTTTGATTAAATCAAAAGGAAGAACCCGAAGAAGAGGTAATGATTTCACCACCCTCTTTCAAGTTCTTTTCTTCTTCCACTTCTTCTTTCTTTGTTATTTACATTCTAAAATAATAACCCTAGTATATTATATATAATTTGATGTTATTCAAAATATGGTAAAACCATATTCAATATTTTATCCATCCTTTGAATGACATGTCACCATACGTTTGTACGTACGGCCTACCGTCTCCACGTCGTGGTGTAATTGTTATTCAATATATTATTATTTGGAAGGTTATAATAATTATGTGTAATTAATGTAAATAATAAATATAACATGATAATGATTATGTATATATGATATACCATCCCATTATATATTATTTTAATATCAAAATAATGATATTGCCGCTCCTGCGTACGTATGGATTACCGTCTCCATGAATGCGATGAGATTCATTCCCCATCATATCCATTCAAGACTAAATTTAATTTGATGATTAACAATAATCATTAGAGACATGATATAATTCTGTATATGAATAATATACATCCCATTCATTAAAAATATGGCTCCCATAACAAATAATTTAAAGGAAAATGAATCCGTTGACACCCGAAACGACATTAATACTAAGATATTATCAACAAATCAATGTTAAAAGATCATATATGATATCATATTAAAGTATATGATTCCTATATAATTCAGTAACAATTATTTCACCAGTATACATGAGGTCAAACAACCCTCGACCAAGGAAAAAGTACAAAGTAAGCGGTTTCTTTTCTCACTTTTAATTTCGTGAGATTTCCATTGTTCACCACATATTTGTTGCATGTGGTGTGTGTACTACCCATGATTGTATTCATTGTGTAATATAGTTTAATTTATGTATATTTACATCATCATTGTATGATCCTTATTTCATTTTTGTATGTTTCTTAAGTTACCAAATCGATAAGGGAATTTGAAATTTCAATTTCCACTCATTCGGCTTTACGCATACTTCATTGATTATTTTACTCCAAGATTATGTGTGGAATCACTATTCATTTTCTTATGTCATAATTTCCAGTACAATTTCTATGGATATACTTTTTATATACATAATCACTCCATTGATAAATTCTCAAGTCATCAATATGAACTTGATAAGAGTAATTTAACTCAATATCCATTTATTGAGTAAAACATCATATTCATTAGTGTTCTCTTCACAAGAATAAGTGCAAATGTCCTCTGGTTTATTTACACTGAATATCCAATAAAATTGAGTGTATTTATATTTTTCACACATAACAATGTCATTGATTTATCCGTAACCTAAGTATACGGTCTTTATAAGACATTTCATCTCAAATTACATTCCATTGAGACTTGTTTGTTGTTATACACCAAATCACTTTTATATGGTGTATATAATGTTCTTTGACATAGTATGTCATGATTTCATTTATTCTCATGATATTACAAAGTTTTATTACCTCAATTATTTTTATTCAAGTGTCACTCATTGGGTTAGGAACTCTAACGAAAATATCATTTTAAAATGTTTTAATGATTTATTATTCTAAATCTTTCTCATTAGTGTCCATGTTTTAAAAATGTCTTTAAGGATTTATTTATATGGACATTAAAGATTGGAAATTAAAATTCCTTTTAAAAATTTTCAAAGTGGCATGGGACACTTTGATTCAAAAATATATTTTTTAAATGGCTTCTTGACAAATAGTGTGACTTTTAAATGTTTTCAAGAAAAAAGGGGGATATTTCATTCAAATTGTTTTGATGATTATTTTCATCTATGTTAGTATCCTTGATCATTCTCTATTGAGTTTGATCTATTATAAGGGAATCTTCTATATTGTATTGAATGAGTTTCGTTTGACTGTGGATGTGCTATTTTTATACTATTCAATGTTTGTGGTTAAAATATTTAAATTTCGTATGCTAGTTTTAATACGAATGTTCAGATTATGTTTCATCCTTTTCATATGTGGAATGCATTGGACTTATTAAGTGATGGGTGGAGCCCTCTATAGCATCTCGATGCATCAGTAGGTCTCATGAGACAAACTAGTGTCATGGTACAAGGCCTTGACAAAACCTTATTTGTAGTCTTCGCACAAGGCATTGACTATGTGGTTATGATAGTTTGGAATTATGCATTCCATTATTATAAAAGTGGTTATTGATGTTGCATGTGATTATTCGACTAGTAGAATGTCCATGTGAATAAGTAAATGGAATTATTTCATTTTAACTTTGTCATATTATGCTGAAGTTAAAGTTTAAAATTCTTTTGTTTTAGTTATACATTTCCTTATATGTTTATGCTTATTTATGAAAGTTTCTGCTATATTTTTATCCTTACTGAGCATCTGAGCTCACCCCTTTCTATGTTTTATTTTTTCCAAGATGTGAAGAAGTATTTTATGAATGACCTGCAGGGATAGTATGAGTATATCAGTGTGGTCTATGGATACAAGATGTTGTTGTAGTTTTTAACTTTATGATGTAATGTAAACTTTATTAATGTATCTAGTGATTCCAATGCTACTAAGCTAATTTGACTTTCGAGACTTGATCTTTTGTGATCATGCCAATGTTATGTAATAATGCACCGTCTTTGGGTATCTGGGGTTGGGGCGTTACAGTTTTCCCATAAAGGTATTTTCTATTTTCAACCTTTTATTTTCGAAGAACAATTTCAAATTGTGAAGATGAAATTTATTGAAGGAGGGAAGAATGTAAAACCCCAAGATTTCATACTACATTATTTCATCAAAGTAACTCAATAACTTGAACTACATGCAACACTGAGTTCAAGCACTCCACGACTTACTAAACCAGTCGTTCAAAAGCGGTTATGAATAGTATTAACTGAATTTTAACTTTATATAATCCTTACAATTTTAGAATCCATATTATGAGTTTCTTAGACATAATGTAATAAAAAAACATTTTTTTTCAGATAAAAGAAGTACTTTTCAAAAAAAGAAATTTTATCGCCTTTTAATGGCGAACACTTTTTAAATCCAATATTTGAAACTTTTAGATATTAAATTTGACAAAATAAACTTCTTCTTTAGAATCAGGACATAATAATATAGTTTCAATAAGTTTTTGGTATTTTTCTAATAACTTTCAAATTTTTTGGAATAGTGAAAAATACTAAATTTTAATTAAAAATAACTTTTTTAATCGAAATAATTTATAAGGATAAGTTATGAATTTGATTGGTTTTGAAGTATAATTAGATTTTATTTTTATTATTTAATACAATTTTTGTCATTATAATTAATTTCACTTTGAAATTTGACATAAACAAGTGTCAATCTTTTGATAGATATTGTTGCTTAAAAAACGCTATTTGTTTTGACAACGGAAATTAAATTTAAATTAATTAATGCAACTTATATGTTTTGAATTTGGTAAAATAGGCATCATTTTTTAATTCTGAATATCAAATATAGCTTAGGCTGAATTTTTTGTGGTTTTCTGAGAAACGTCAATTTTTGAGGAATAGTGAAAAATACTAAGTTATTGGTTAAAACCGATTTTTCATGTAAAAAATTATTTATTTTATTTCAATTTATTTAAGTCAAAATAGATAAATAATACCCATATAAGTTAAAAATAATTCATTGGAGTCATTTTATATAAGTTAATATATATAAAAATTTTATTGAACTTTTTACCGTCTTTTACCCACCTCTTAGGAGAATTTGAAAATTCACATAAAACATAATTTTACCACTTCTGTGAGTTTAATTTAGAAAATATTTGAGATGTAGTTAATATCAAGGAGTAAAATGCGGTTCACTAAGATAAATATAATTTTTGTTGAATAGTAAAGTTTTACTTTTATTTACCACGGTTAAAAGTAAATATGGTAATTAAGGATAAAAATTATATCATTATTACCCTAACACATGTCTTAATTCTATGGGATATGTGTAATTCGACCAGAAACAACCTTAGAAATAAAATACGTCCCTTTAAGTGCACTTGGATTAGATTAAGACATTTTTTATTATTTTATTTAAAAAAGAGTTTATTAACTTAAAATCAAAGTTTAATATCTAAACCATTTTTAATATAGGGTTATACATCAGATAAATTTGACTATAAATATTCATTAGAAATATAAAGATATTTCATACATAATGGTATTTTATTTATAATTTTTATAGATTAAATAATTAAATCAATTAATGACACAATGATGATGCAGTAATTGCCTTATTAATGAAGGAATAAAATAAATGGTATTAATAATACTAAAATAAATATAATTTCAAAGTTGTTATGAAACCCATGAATTTTCTAGGTGAATATGAAATTTTTGGGCTGATTCAATGTATCTTGTTCGAAGTAGTAAAGTTGTGATGACTTTAACCAAAAAACAAAATACCAAATAGTTTCAAAATTGACATAAATTAATATTTAAAACAAATACTATATTATTGGTTGATATAATCTTCCTAAAAATGTAAGGCTCATCAAAATGGATTAAATAATATTATATATGTCCTTAATGAGCCACTTGTGGTTCTCTTGGAAGTTTAGAGTGAGTTTATGAACCGTATAGTGTAATAATACAAGAAGACACGGTAAAGGTTAAACTATTTATCTAAGAGTTAAATCTAAAGGATACGGTTAAAATAGTGACATAAACTTATCTAAAACCTATTGGTTGAATTTATTTTGACCAATAACCACCTAAGTCTCTAAATAAAATTATTTGGAAACATTATAAACCTAATATGATAGTATAATAAACTAATACTTTAATCTTTTCCTAAAGTGACCCTCACACCTTTTATAAAAGGTCACTTTCCCTTCTCTCAAAATCACACCTCCAAAGCCATTTGGCTTGGCCAACCCCGGCCCAAATATCCTTCCAACATTCCTCAATAGATCCTAGAGGCCTAATTTTTTTCATAAATCTATCCTAAGGATCCATTTTGATCAAATCAAAAGGAAGAACCCGAAGAAGAGGTAAATATTTCATCACCTATTTGGAGTTCTCTTCTTCTTCCACTTCCTCTATCTTTGTGGTTTCCATTCTAAAACAATAACTCCAATATCTTATATATATTGTGATGTTATTATAAATATGGTACAACCATATTCATTATTTTATCCATCCTATGAATGACATGTCACCATATGTGTGTACCTATGGCTTACCATCTCTACGTTGTGGTGTAGTTGTTATTCAATACATTATTATTTGGATGGGTATAATAATGACATATAATTGATGTAAATAATAAATATAACATTTTAATGATTCTGTATTTATGATATACCTTCTATTTACATACTATTTTAAATCAAAATAATGATATTGTCGCTCGTGCGTACGTACAGATTACTGTCTCCATGACGCGATGAGAGTCATTTCCATGTTCACCATTCAACGAGGATTATAAAAATATATATTATAAATAAGTGTGATATATATTAAATAATAATGATACTATAAATATATATATATATGTGTGTGTGTGTGTGTTTTTTTTTATTTATATACTTACATTAATCTTATTCATTTACTTCTGTTCAATACGATATGAAAACGGAAACAGCGTGTATGCGTACGTACGGCCTACCATCTCCATAAATGGTGTCTTCCATTTCATATATACATCTATAATAAATATTTATATTCTAAATATATATGATATATAAGTCAAATTTTATATTCTGGAATCATTTAAATCATGATCCAAATGATACGATCAAGAATAACCAGTTAAAACACTTACGATAAAGAAAGTGATTATTACAAAAAATGATAATTTATATGGAAATAATTATTAAATTGGCAGCATAAAGTCATAAACGAATCATGTATGATATAATAAAATATGAATATGGTTATGGTATAATTTAATAACATACTATGGACATTATACAGGAGGTTAAATGTACCCTCGACCAAAGGAATGTGAAAGGTAAGGGTAAATTTTAAAATCTCTTTATTATCTAAGGTTGTTTTTACGTAAGTATCTACTGGGACATATTTATTATCCACGTCCATGTTTCATAAAATATTTTTCAAAGGTATTCTTTTCAAGTTACTTTTACTAAAACAACATTTTAAATGTTTTCAAGATTTATTCTTCTAAACCATTCTCATTAATGTCCATGTTTTCAAAATATTTTTTTATTGATTTATTTATATGGACATAAATGTTTTTAAAATGTTAATTCCATTAAAAAGTTTCAAAGTGGTATGGGACACTTTTATTCAATAATGTATTTAAATTTCTTCCTTTCAAAATTGTGTGACTTTTAAATGTTTTCATGAAAAGGGATATTTCTCTCAAAGTGTTTTACAAATCATTTTCATCTATGTAAACATCCTTTGATAGATTTTTATCTTGTTTGAATTTTATTTATTAAGATACAAATATTCTGTATTGTATTGAAGGTTTTGTGATATGTTTGACTGCGGATGTGTTATTTTTATACCATTCATGGTTTATGGATAAAGTATTGACATTTCATATCCTAGTTATTATAAGAATGTTTACGTTATGTTTCAACCTTTTTATATGAGAAATGTGTTGGACATAGTATGTGACGGGTGGATCCCGCTATAGCTCCATAATGAATCGGTAGGTCTCTTGAGAAAATTAGATGCAGAATTGTCCGAGGATTTTCCCAATTTGATATATGGTTTTGGCCAAGAGCTTAATCATTTTTAGACGTCTTGGTAGAGGCCTTGACAAAATGATTTAGAATGTCTACCATTATACATTTCCTTATAATGAAAATAATATTTATGGTCCATGTGGTAATTCGACTAGTAGAATACCCATGATTATGTTTTATTATGGCATTATTTACTCAGATCATATTTCTTCCATAAAATTGTTCATGTTTATTATTGGTAAAGGCTTGTGTTTTCAATTATTCACCATGCTTAATATTTTTGTTATCATCTGTTGTATTTCTTACCCTTATTGAGCGTCTGAGCTCAACCATTTCTATATTTTATTTTTCCTAGGATTCCAAGAAGTGTATTGAGATTGATATGCAGGGTTCATCTAAGGGAATAATGGTGTTCATAAGGAATTTTTTTTTTGTATGTTATAAAGTGCAATGTACCATTCATGTATGTAATATATTTTCCAAGACTTCAAAACCGATCGGTCCTTTGAGAATTTATTCCTTGTAATCATAACAATATATTAAAATAATGAACTGACTCTACGTAACTAGGGTCAAGGCATTACACAAGATCATTCTAGTCGGTACTGTGACATGGTAGTACCCGATAGATATAAATATAAGTTAAACTATATTGGATACTCATAGATATACCTCACCTTGGACAATTTTTCAGAATCAACTTGGTTCCTATATTTGAATACATATGTAAGAAACACAAGAAGTGTCCGAAACCTAATTTATAAGAAAAGTTAAATTACACTTGATAAAAAATTCTCCTAAAGCTTTCCCTTTCTTATTTGGATAGGTGGAGTTTTTATTATAGGGGACCATCCTTCCAAATGCGAAAAATACATCATCCAATTCTCTTACATGACCATTGATATTTTTCTTCCTTGAAGAGTGTAAAGAACCTTCAGACTTAATGTACTTCACTTTCCCTGTCCATTTGTTCTCTCTATGGATGGAAGGATTGTTTTTCTTCATATACTTATTTATAGGGAGAAGGAGAGTAAAAAATAACTGGCAGAGAGTTCTCATTGTTTTTCATTTTAATATTTACAACAAATCAATAGAATCCTTAAGGGAGTGATTTAAGAATGAGATACGTTCCCAGTTCATTCATGAGTTTAAACACTAGAACCTCCAGTTTCTTAATGTGTCCAATGATCTTGATTACGTGAGTCCCATTAGGGTAACTCTATCCAAGAATGCTCTAAAATACAACTCTATAAATATCAAATTGTTCTAATTTATCTCTCTACTGGTAAAGACCATGGAGGTGATCAATCATTCTATATGCATCTTTTTTTTAATGAGACTTCATGAGTTCACTCTATATATATTAAATCATCAAACATTGAACACTAAACCCATCGATAAAATGATTGATTAGAAAATTGACTCTTCTTAACTAGTCTCCTTGGTAGGTGCATCAGACATTAAGGATTTTATCATGTAGGGTTTTATTCATGGTGAGAAAAAACTCGATGGAGACTGAACCACTCTTGGGAGTTACTGTTATTGAATGGATTTTTTCACCAATATATATTGGATGGATGGATTGGATGAAGAACTTTTCATTTTATTCTACAACTAAAAGAAAATATTATTATTAATTTTCTTGATTATAAATTATATGAGAAATAATAATTTAATTTTTTTTATTAAACCTTTCACAATTTTATCATGTCCCAATATGCCACATCATTGAACTCAAAATTTGTTCTTACAACGGTATTCAAGTCGAAAGGACCCATATTACAATTCACATAACCCCAATGAGTGTTGGTCAGTATTTTTCAATGTATTTAGGTAGTTAGGTATTTTCCAACTATTGCCTTGTATCTCCTTGAAACAATGAGTTAACACCCCTATCCAAAAGTATTGACATTGATTTCCTCAACACATGACACTAAGTTAAATCATGTCTAGGGATGGCTAATTCTCTTAATGTAATTTGGTTATGTCAAACCATAACAGTAAATAAACTCCACCTAGAAAGTAATAATCCCAATGAGGGATGGTCAACCTCTTAGTCTTTATTCTTTCATTTATAATAAAGTAATGAATTCTTGAGTTTGGCTAAATATTTAATTGAGGTATTTTAATTACTTTTGCATAAATTTAACTTTTTTTACAATTTATATATCTTATTAATATTATGTCGATGTTACTTCATTGATTAACAAACTAGATAAAACAATTAATAAAAATCAGTTTATTCAAATTCCATCTTAGTACATTAATTCAATTATTTATGTAATCATGGTATTGAATCTATAAAATAAATAATTTCACAGATATAAATAAAAAACTAATTAAATGAACAGTTCATCATATTTATCTAATTGTTGATTTAATGAGAATACCTTAAATAATTTGGTGGCAACAGGGAAATTACTTATGATGTTAGTCTTGGAGTGAGGGACAACATTCCACTTAACCACAAGTGTAACACCTAGGTTGGCATCATTATGGTTCTCTCTTGAGCCACTGCCACAAGACTTGGGAATCCCCGTTATTTACCCATACTTTAATCTCCCAGGTATCTGATGGGAGCCAAATGGTTCGTTACTGTGGACTATATAAATAACCATGGACTCGCAGGTTATATATAATAAGGGAGGGTGGGATGACTCAAAGGTCATCATATTTAATTTAAATATAAATAATAGAAAAACAGTGAATTAAATTAAATTAAAATTCCCCACACATAAATAAGTATTTTTCAAGATCATGAATGGGCATACATTCAATGTAAATGCAAAAAAAAATGGATAACATTCATTTATTATTTGTTCATTATTATTAAGATAAAAACCCTTGTATGGATTAATTAATTGTATTTTATTTTATGACCATCCAACCCCCCATGGAGATAACTATCATAAAGAAATTAATATAAATTGAACAGTTGAACCAACAGTTAATAATTTCTTATAATATATTAAATGATAATTTAATATTATTTTAAACCCTTATTAAATTTTCAAACAATTAAATTTCGGATATAAGTAATATGCATTGGGTTCTATAATTTTCAATTTAATAAAATTTTATTATACTAATAATTATAAGACTACATGGAATATACTATCAACCTACACCTTATGTACCTTCATTATTGTTTATTTGAGCCACAGGTTTTGGGATATGGTGTAGTTACTTTGTCAAAATACATGATGTGGATATGTTATTGACACACTCTGTATCCACTTTATGTGTTCCCATGATTCTCATAAAAAAATGTTGCATGCATCCCTGTGGGATAGCATGATGTGTAAAAACTATATACATGATGTGTTTTCTAAATATAGTGTACATATGAAAACCAAAAAAAGTATCAATGTCTTCTTAGGGTAGACACTAAATGATGTGTGCCTCCAGCTAGAAGTTGTGTATCTCTAATGATGTGTGTCTGTATGACAATACTAAAGACTTTTTGTGTATCTTGTATGTAATAATTTATAAACTACGCACCATGTACACTGTATAGGTATCATGTATTTCATAAAGTCTATAGGTTTTCAATACAACATTGATTTACTTTATATAAATACTACAAAGATTTAGATATTTACATTTTTAACCTAAGTTGATTCCATAGCTTGTACGCCGTATACACACCATGTAATTCAATAACTATGTTCGAGGGTGGTCAGTCAACACATGCAATACATTGCATGTAATAACTCTATGGCATACCATCTACCCTGTATCATGGACAGCTGAAACATACTGTAGTACATGGTGTGTACTATTACTACACTTCATGAAACCCTTTCATAACAAACAAAAATGGTAGTTCCTAATGGAATATTAAGACATCCTTCATCTGTTCTTACACCTTTATGAAAATGAAACACTGAAGGAACATGATATTTTTCAATATATTGTTAATTAAAATATTTTTAAAAAAATAATAATATGAAATGAAAATTAAATCATGATTTCATGTGAATCAATAAAAAAAGAAATAATTAAATATTTAACTGTGACCTCTTTGTTACCAATTGTTGTTTTGGTATGTACTGGAAGTATCAGTTAGTGGGTGATATAAAAAAAATTCATTTTATATTGAGTTTTTTGAAACACCAGGCAAGAATATTTCACATTAGATTTATAATTAATCAATTTAATATTGGAAGAATCAAATACCTAGGCTTATGATATTTCATCAATATTAATATAGACTGTCTGAAAATAAACTTTTGGATTTTCATCATTGTACTATGAGGATCTCAGTATGGAATACCTCAAACAATGATCCACATGTTCTCCTTTAATCTCCAAGAAATGATAATATCAATCCAGATGCTAGCGCTTCAAATCAATGGTATTCTACTATTTGTGCTGATTTATCTTCCATTTATCTTGAAGGAATCTCTCCTGTGTTTCTAGTTCATGAGAGGGAGGGAGACAGAGTCAAGATATATTTTTTAACAAAAATTCTCAATTCTTAATTTCACACCCTACACAATAGACATACTATTATATGCATTGTTCTATGGTTTTGGATAAATTAAAATTTAATTTCAAGTCAGCCCTTAAATAACATTATAACCTTTAATAAACCCTAATCCTTGCATTAACAATAATAGTAATAATATTTTTTGGTTTGTTCCAATTTTTACAAAAATAAATTTTATTTGACCTACTTATTAATTAATATTTATCACCATATACGATCTTTTTCAATACACACTCCTCTAGTATTTATTTAGCACACGAATAAATATTTAAATAGTCTATTTATCAATAAATACTTTCAATCAATTAAACATGAATAAAATTATCCCTTGGTCTTGAAAATAATATTTATTAAATTATTTAAATTCAAATAGAATTCAATCAATACCATTGGAAACACTTAGTGTGTGACCCTTTATGATTTCTTCTCATTGGAAATAGTTGAACATTCCTAAAGTCGAAGATTATTGTCTAGAAAAGGGTCAAGGATCCCAAAATAAACAACTAAATATTTCAATGATGAAACCCACATATGAATGCACACTATATAATGTGATCCCATTATCACAATATCTCATCAAGCAAGTTTCATAACCATGTCACCAATCTATATGCTTGATACATATTTCCTTAATTATCTTAAATAATCTTGTTATTTCACCTTGGTAATAGAATTTAATGTGATGTTTTAACTAAATAAATGGGATAAATTTTCAAATTCCACAAATATGGAATAGAAAAATCCTTCCTTGACATATCCATTAATGAAATGTCAACCATGAAACACCTAACATACCATACCATACAGTGAATATATTTAATCAATCTTTTCGTCATAGAATGTAAGTGTGTGAGACATGACCTGCATTAATTTTAATATTAAAATATAAGGACTATTAAACATGCTAATATTTAAAAATATCTGAGGACTCCAAAACATGAAGAACTTACACTAGAGGGTACACTCTCATAATCTCTCATCATGGAGATTACCAAGATTGAACATCATGTGAATAAGCCTCATCGTCTAAGATTATCTGCACCTAAAAACCTATGTACTATGTGTCCCATCATAGTATGTTGTCCAACCAAAAGACACTATTTAAGAATATTTTCATTTCACTTCATGGTTATCCTCATATAATTGAACTTCGATGACCTTATCAATGTGATGTATACTCTAGAAAATTATTACATTATAGTCCTAAAAAATTAACAATATGAAATAACAGGTTTTACTAATAATAAATACATCAAATATATATTAATAAAAGATAAAAACAATTATTCCCAAGACACCAAATCTAAAAAGGATATCACTATAGATGAAAAAATTATTTTAAAGTTCACTGGAATATTTCATGGAGAAAATAACCCTTTCCTTTTGAAATCACATTTTATTATCTACAAAATTCTCAAATATTAAGGAAAACATTACCTTTGAAAAGAACCTTAGAAATTTTTATAATAAACTTTAAATCATTGTGTAATAATACTATTGGTTAATTATTTTCATGTCTTGTATGTTAAAATAAAAATTTGTTCATATTTTTGGTAAACAGTAAAAGGTACCTCCATCAGAAAACGATTATAATATTCTTTTTAAACAGTTTTTTTACAATTCAATAAAAGGTACAAATGACCTTAAAAATAATTATAGAATAATAAAAACATTCTTGAAATCATTTTTAGAAAACATGGAAATGGAAGAAAATTTATTTTTGATCGATGAGGGAAATAATGTCGGGTTTCTTTAAAAATATTCTTTCATCCTCTATAGTAGTTAATGTGGAAAAAATGAAAGAAAACATGTATTCTCATGAAATAACTAGAAAATTATAATATAAAATGGATTTATCAGGAAAGGATCATATAATTTCCATCTATGAAAATTCAATCATAAACAATCCTGATTAAATTGATATTGAAACATAAATCCCTTATCCATTAGGTAACATTTGAATAATAAGACCTATGAAAGATATAACCTTAGATGGACTTGCATATCACATACTTTTCTTGAAATAATCATAAAACACAACCATGGGAAGTATATAAAATACATAAAATATACAAGTGGTAAATATGTTATGTATTCTACAAAAAATAAAAGTGAGAAAAAAATCCATTACATTGAGTTTGACTCACTTCAAAAGTTCTTTAACCTCCTCTTCTTTGGTAAGATTAAGTAATATCCATTATTAAAGACCGTTTTAATAGTATTTTGAGAATAATAATACCACAAATTCATATATTAGAATTTTAATAATATAATTGTATCGGGAATGGTTGAGCTATATGGATCAATGTGTTGTAAAGAAAAGAGAGAAGCGGTTTCCTTTTATAATAAAGGGAAAGGATGAACTTGGTATTAAAAAATAATTAAAATATAATTAATTAATTCTTATGAAAAATTGCTAAAAATATCCAAATGATAATATCAAATGATGCTAAGTTTAAAATATTCACATCTAATGAAATTTATATAGTTTTGGGGTTATTTTAAACCTTATCATTGGGTTTAACCCCATCATTAACTGATTTTAACCCTCACACTAATAATGGAGTTTTTTATTTTGAAGGGTTATAATTTTTTTTAAAATTTAAAAATAAGATCATAAATTGAAAATGGGAGATATTTTAAACAATTTATCACCCTAATTGACTCTTTCAAGATTTTTATTATTTTTAAATAATTTAATAAAATATAATTTTTCATAAAATATCATTAAGGTCATTTTTGACCCTATTTATTTACTTTAACATTCAATTCATCAATAATGTGATGTAATTTGAATATAAACCTATAACACATCCCTAATTTTTTATATTTCACTACATAATTCTTAAAAAAAAATAACTCATCAAATTTTTATTACTTTTAATATTATCAAAATAATTTATTTTATTTTTCTATTAATTGAATAAATATTATCTCATCACTGCGTTAGAATTCATGGTAATAATTAAATAAATAAAAATTATAAAAAATTTACCATGCTAAAAAATTAATTCTTCTTTGAGAGTAACATTTTAAAATGAAATAATCCCCTTTTACCCTTATGAAAAAAAATTAAAGTCATGTGAGGGACATTTTGGAATTTTCTGTACTTATAATAATATAAAATGCATTATCAATGGAAAATGGGAAAAATCCATATATTATAATATTATATATATATGGTAAAATTTATTCCATAAAATGAAATAATTTCATGTTTTGGAAGGATTTTGAGACCTCATCTCATTATCTTAACCCTATTTTACACATTTTACCCTTAATGAGTTGATAAATATTTATCACTATTAATATTTATAATGAAAAAATGAAGGGGACCTATTTACCATATTTGAATCTCCTAATTCAAAATATTTTAGCCATTTTTCAATTTAGAGAAAATGGGAATCATAAGAATTAAAATTATATTTTATGAAAATATTCAATATTACTGATTAGAATGTAATTAATTAGAAAACATTGATTTTACATAAATTCAGGAACAAATATAAAATATATTAGTTCTTTTAAATTAATTTATTTAATGAAATTAAATGAAATGAAAATATTTGAAAAATTTTTATTTTTCACAATCACTGGAACATCAACCATTGTAGAAAAATCCAAAAAAATATAAGTTAAATATGAAGGGATGATTTAATTTTTTTTTAATATTATGAAATAGAATTTATAAAAGTGGTACAAATTAATTATAATTTACTCAAAAAAATGAAACGAAAATCACTTTTGAATTAAATGAATTTTTTACACACGAAATAACTTTATTAAATATAGATTACTTGTTTCCGAATAATTAATCAGTACATTTTTAATGAATAGTAACATTATAAATATATTTTAAAATGTGTTTAATCATATTCATACCTTTTAATTTGATGACTATGTCATAATAGTCACAATTTAATAATAATAGTTTTATAATATATATCAATTCTCATAGAGCTCAGTATAGTGTGGTAAGAAAGCTATCGACTATATTATTCTTTTAAAATAATTGTTTTGATTATTATATTAAAATCATGGAGATGTTTTTTACTTTATAATTTCATAAATTATTAAATCATTATTTAAAATTATTTTTAATTTATTTTTTCACATACTTTAGAAAAATATGTGTGAAAAATTTTAACCCCATTAAGCATTAATTACACCAAGAAAGAACTATAATGACCCTTTTTAATTTGGATATTATATTTCCCTCATTGTTTTTCACTATGATGATCCATCTAACTTTGATATTAACCAAGGAAGTTGATGTTCTATGGAAAGTACATTATCTATGGATATATCCCATTTATAGGTATTACTTTATTAATTTTTTATCATTACAGTATTATAATTTTCAAACTCATTACATAAATTGTTTATTACATTATGTTCCAATTTTTATTAGGTATCTAGATTTTTTAACATATTTTTTGAGAAAAAAAAACTCAACTAAAAGGCATTATTTCTATATTTTAAATGTTTTAAGAGTGTCTCGCATTTTATTTGAGGTATTTAGATCATATTGAGATGTGATACAATCAAGTTTAATGTGATGATGATAAAAAAAGTCAGTTTTATTCCTATATTAAATCCAAAACATTCTAATGTTATTTCATCTACATGGGCATACATCCGTAGTTTTAATTATTCAAACAGATTTCTCACAAGAACACAGATATGTTCGACTCAATATTGATATTACAAATTATTTCAGTGAGAAATTGAAAATGTAAACAAGGTGAAAACATTTATGTTTATCATAAAACTATATATATATATTACAATAATAATTGACAAAGACATTATTGATTAGTTTTCATATCATGTAATATAATATAAAATTACCTATTCATAATATATTTATAAATTATATTATATAAAAAATAAAATTTTATATTTATATATATCATTGATACAGATAATCGTTCAAATATTCTAGATAATTTGCCATATTTTTATCAAGGACCTTTCAAGTACACTATGAGATTTAATGTTTATAGAAGTAATGGCTTCATGTTTCATACAATTTTCACTATGAAGGTTCAAAAATGAAATATAGTGGCATCATGAAAATATTTACTATGTTATCAAAATTTGGAAATATGATAGAAATTGTCGATTTAAATTTATCAAGAAAATATCTAGATGTGTCATTCAAATTCAAGTGGTTCAATATTTCTACGGGAATAAGGAACAATTTTTTACAATTTAATTATGTCAACATATCTTCGTTGATCTATACTGGTGATCATGATGAACACAATCATTACATTTTTTGCATCACCAACTAAAATGTTGTATTACATTGATGAAGGAGTAAATGAATGGGGGAGTTTGGTAGTCAATGTCATGTTGAGATTATATTATGATATGGGAGATTAATATGAAGAAAAATTTTGTGATAAAAAAACATCAATAATAGTTGATTGATTGATCTATCGATTATGATATTGACATAGATTTTTATATAGGGGTGGGTGAATATGATGAAATCCAGATAATGATTAATAATGATAATAATATAATCAGTGATGAATTAATTCATTTTCTATTCAACCCTCTTTTAACTAATCAATTATTATTTTAATTTTTAATACATAAATTCAATTAAACTATGTATAACATTTTTAAAATATTTTAATTTTTTATATCATATATAATATTTTAACATGTTTTGTTTTATTTTTGTATGTAGTAATGTTTGAAAAATTATTCCATAATACAAGATAGTAATATTTCACTCTAAAATTAGTAGATTACCCATCAAATATTTTCCCACCTTCATTAGTCACTCATCCTACTTTCAATATACCCCCTTTCTGCAATTTTATGCCATATGATATGCTCTTATGTTAATTAGGTATGTTTACTACTTCTACTGCATCTAATACTACTCCAAATATGTCAATGGGATTATATGGATCAAAATATGATAGATCATTGACTGAGGATGTAGTTTCACAATTACCATTATGAGGTTATTAGAGGGTGGCCAATATAATTATATAATTGTTAATGTGAACAATGAATTTATTACATCTGTATACTAATTATTGATTATATTTGTGGAATAGATTCCTAAAATAACATGATATAAATGAACATGAATAAATCAAATGTTTGCGGGACTAATCAATTTGAAGTAGTTGTGAAATTTTACAAGTATGGTATACCAATAGATGATTTTGGAGGCTTATAGGATTAGATATTAGGGATGTAAAAAAGTAACAAGAAATCAATTCCCTTCACATATCAAGATTGGAGGCACATTCCCATAAATTAAAATAATAATATTTTTTATAAAAAAGTGAAGTTATGTAAAAATAAATATTTAGAGTTTATTTTATCAAATATTCATGTAAAATATAAGTCTAATAATTTTTTCATATTTAATTAGAAGATGTTTTTTCCTTTTTATGAACATGATGTGGTTTAGTTTCTATAAATAATGAAAATATTTGGGTGAAAGTGAAATAAATTTATGTATACGTTGTGGTGTGAGTTCAATTTCACCTCCTTGAGTATATTTAAAGTTTATAAAAATATTAATGAAAGGATATAATTTTCCTATTATAATGTGGTACAAAATGCACAATTTATTACCTAATCTAGTGAAGTGGTTGACAAGAGTCATCTCACTTTAGGATCTTTCACATTTTAATTATTTATTAATTCAAATTCACTTATTATATTTTTTGTATTTTCTATATGTGAAAGAAATAGTATTTTGGTTTTTGGTTTTATTGATTGAAAACTAAAACATTTAATCTTAATACAATGAAACAAAATGAAATCAGCTTTATAGAAATAACAATTCCCAAGGAAATTCACCTAGTGTGAACCATCATCTTGTAAATTTAGTTTCATATTTACTTGAGGAACACACTCCATTATATATGTGAACACCCATTTTTTGTGAGCAAACTATTCACCCAACTGACTGAAATATATATCCCCCAACTAGATATAGGGAGAATAATGAAAAATAAATAATATAAGTCCCATGTTTCATGTATGGAAACAAATGTGCCTTTCCCAAAAATATCCCCTCAATGTAAATCTACGAAAATATCTGACATTGATTGTGAGTATTCAAGGAATCATTTCAACACTAGATTAATCCCATGGGAAATACCCCAGGTTATTCACTCATGATCATGAGTGAAAGAGTACACAATAGATAATTAGACGGATATATATATATGAAGGAATAAAATGACATTATTAAAATATGTAATGAAAAATACTGAAGAAATAAAATAAATAAATAAAAAATAAGATAAAATAATCTACCCCAAAGAAACATGATTTCAGAGTGTGGTGACCATTAAAAAAGTATTCCAATTCTCTACCTTATTTATAAATTGAAATGGAGGCTTTGGTTCAAATATTAAAATTTTGAAAGTTTAAAAATAAAATAAAAAACAATTTGTTTTTTAATGTCATACATTTAATCCTACTAATTGATGAGTCACATATTTCTATATTTGAATGAAATGTTTAGTTTTACATTTTTTATATTATGTTAAAATTTTAAATTATTTAGGGCACATACGTGAAATTTATGGCCCAAACACTGAAGTGATGTCTAGTTTGATGAATTTAATCCAAATAGAATTTTCAGACCCATTTTATCCATGAATGAGTTTGATCTAACTCATCATATTCCAAGGAAATGTGTATCACAAACTATGAAAAATTATTGGTTTCTGAAACTTGCTCTTCATAAGTCATGGACTCTGATGTGCATCCCAATTCCTAGTGGGTATCTATTAATTCTTTACATTCCCACCTCAAAACCAAATTCATATATGTCACCATCACAAAGCTAAATTTTCTACATATGATAATTTTTTGATATAGAGGGATCTATTTATGTGGTTGGATTCATTTATCTTGATTCTCATATATTTGAAAAACTGATACAAATTTAACGCATGGGAAAACAATATATGTGGATGGATTCACATATGGGGTTGGATTCATGTAGCTGAATTATCATACATGGGTTAATTCATGTATATGTAATTATCATACATAAAATGAATTTTTTACATTATATTATAGAATTTGTTGACTACTCTATAATATTCCTAAGCATCCTTGATTCTAACAAATAGACTCTAGATACCTAATATAATCTTAATCTAATCCAAAAATAAATTTTGAATTTTTTATAATAATTATAAGGGTAATATGAGAAATTTAAAATCATGTTTTTATTCAACTTTCACTATTTATTCCAAAATACTCATTCATAAAAAATAATTCATAATTAACATCTAGCTGAAAAAAAATCGGATTTAAATGATTAAAATAATGAGAAAAATATATAAAAATAGAAAATATTTCAAGATTCCATTTGTTCAATGAAATGAATTTGTTGATATTCATCATTCTGATTCTTATAAAATATTTGATATTGTTTTAGAAAAAGGGTATTATTTCATTGAAAATTAATTGATTTTTATTAATGTAACTTCTTTTATAAATTTTATACAAAACATATCAAAATAAGAAGAACAATACATCCCACACATAGTCGGTTATAAAAGTTTTTGAAGGAGAAGATAAAACAAGGAAATATGATGGTCAATTTTAGAAATACTTTTGTTGATTATTAAGTACAAAAATTTATATAGAATTCACTTTTATTCCTTTAATGATATAAATGAAATAAATTGGTCATGAGGTTGGGTGAATTGATTTTTGTTTTGATGTGCATAAAAAATCTAATGGAATTTATGTAAATAAACCCACTATAGACATTGGGGTAAAAAATATAATTTAAAATACACTTATTTTGATGGAATATATATTGTTATATTTTTTTGTATCAAAATATCAAAGAAAAATGTGATGAAAATATTTCTGAGTTAAGTTAAATTTATTAAAATTCATATTCTTTATTATGGAATATAAGATAAGAATTCAAAATTGATATCTTGGTATGAGAGGTTTGTAGCGAGGGGGAGTGTAGTGATATTCAATTTTAGGGCTACAATGGGAGAATTCCTACAGATATTACATCCTTGATATAATAAACTATAGTGATAAGAAATGTTTTATATTTATTTTAATATATTTATATTATTATGATAACTTTTCTAAATATATTGTTTACCCAAAATAACTAATTAAAAAGAAATTATATTCTAAATTCCATTTAATGTAGACATGAGATACATTAGATGATAGTAGTAAAAAAGGAAACTCATGAGTATGAAATCCATTTTGAAGAGTAATTTTACCTATAATGGTGTATATTTATCATCCAAGTCATTATTTATCAGTGTGTTCACCTAAATATGAAGTAGAAAATGGGCATAACATGATTTCCCACTACATAGTGTAATGTAGAGATTATTTTAAAATATTAAATCCAGTATCTATGTCATGTTGCAGATATATATGGAGAACAATTTTTAATCCTTTCTGAAGTTATATTTTGTATTCCATGAAATAAATTAAAAACACCATTCCAAAGAAAATTTTTATGGAATAGAATATTCTCCATGGGAATTTTAAAGATACATAAACCATTTTCAAAAATATTTTACATAATCATTGAAGCCACCTCTACTCAATATTTTTGGAATTTTTAAGTGACATTTTTGGGGATATTTAGGAATGGATATAAGTTTAATTTTCAAGGTATATTTACGAAGTTAGTTTTTGAGTTAGATTTGGATAAAAGTTGATTTATAAATGGATATTCAAAGGATGGTGATTTTTTCTTACAGATAAAGGTTTTTGTGACACACATATGGGGAATCTTTCTTGGAGGTTCACTGATGAGGTTTTCCTAGAGGATTCATTGTTGGAGTTTCTGATTATTTTAATTTTTTCTTTTCCAATCTCACATTGTTATAATGATGGGATAATTATTTTTTGGTATTTTTTTAATGAAAGGGGGTGGGATATATTAGTATCTTAATTTTTAATGATACACTTTCTTCTTTTTATTATTCAATTGTTTTTCTATATCTTATAACCATTCTTCATTATTGATTATTGTGTGTTTATGGGTTATATTACTTCTATAACATCAACTAATAACTTTATGTTATGAAAAAACAATGAGTTAGAGTGATTATGTTTGAACTTGGTTTTGGATCGCTTAATTTCAAAATAAATCGAAGTACTTGACTATAAGAAAAGGGAGTTTAGTGATTTGAGAATGATGGCCAAGACAAATGATAAACATAGATCCAATTTCGATAATGAAAATTTCTACAAAATTTCATTTTTATGATTCAATATTCATGATCCTATATTTGAAAACTATGAGTCCACTCACATCATTCACATTTTTCTTTTTTATATTTGGATTTCTTATTTAATTAAATTATTATTTTAACTATTGAATTAGAAGTTTTCATGCTAAGTACCAATATATATGGGTTCAAACTCAGACATGAACATATAGTAATAATATATAGTTGTGATTAGGGAAGAGTAATATAAATTTATAAACCTGATTATCCATGATAATAAATAAAAAAATATGGGTGGTCATAGTTTTTGGAACAATTTTTTGGGACATTGACATAGTAGGATACTTTGATTCAATGTAATAAGACAATAAATTTTCTATTTTATTTCATTTTTTTAAAAGGTTTTATTTTGTTTCCATTAAATGAAGTTTGGTATTTTTTGTTGATATGGAAGTTACATAATTAATAATTAGTGAACAAATATTCTTTTCCACAAAAGTTTCATATCTATCACCTCAAATTTGTTAACTCAAAAAGAATATACAAAATCAAGGGTGTGACCCAAAACCATAACTATGTGACTTAATATCCCCTAATTGGATTGTATAAGGTTTAAAATTAGGTTTTTAGGATCTATAAATAGTGGTAAAATAGGCTTAAAATTCAAAACAAGTACCTATAAGGGAAGCTCAATACAAGGAAAATATTATTGAGAAATCTGAAAGTACTCATGATTTTGAGGTTGAATATGAAGATATATGTAATTGTGATGTAAAACATAATATATAACCCAATTATTTCATATTTAAATGTGTTTTTACTGAAGAGTATGAATAAGTAGAATCCACAATGAAATAACAGAATAAATAAGATGAAGAAAATTCTGCTGATTTTTTATAAGACTTGAATGAAATTGGAAATAAAATATGATTACCACCATGTTCTGTTTTTCTATGATATAATTTTTCATTTTTTTAATACTTATAAAATATTGGTTACCACATCAATAGGGTTACAAGATTCTTTTAATGTTGATTAGTTGGAGTAACTCACTAAAACAAAATAATTTTTTGTAATAGTTTAATCGAGATTGGGTAACTTTTTTCCGTAATCATATCAAATGAAATAAAGATTAATTTTCTTGATACAATATATTAAAATAGTTTATTGCCTAAGGTGACCCAAGTTCTTTATTTTTATTCCTAGGAATTAGTTTTAGGAATTTTATTTAGAAATCTATTTTAAGAGTTATGAATTCAATCACCTTTATACTTTTTCAGGATTTAAAGAATTGATATTGCACATTCACTTGTTTATTTTGATTTTATATATCTATTAACATGTAATAAGTTAAAAAAATAACTTAATAAAATAATAATAAGGAAAGAAAATGAATTATCGGATATTATATTATTTCTTTAAATTCTTTATATTTTTTACATTCCCTAAATTGGTCGCATCATTTTTTAGTTTGGTAATTTTAATGGCACACATATATTTTTTACTATATTTTTTATCTGATATGTGTAATATTTTTATGAATACCATAATTCCTTGTTTTAACTCAATTTTTTGTAATTTGTTTTTACTAAGATAACGGATGGATGAGTAAAGATAACATAAGAGTACTGTTTTGATGAATCGGGAATTGGGAAGATTAACTGAACAGTGTAAATGAAATTAATCATACATCATTGTAATTTGTTTTACAAATTTCTTATTGATTGTTTTTATTATAATTCATTTTATAGTTAATTGTAAAATATTATGTTTTCCATTACCAAGTGTTATTCATAAATCATTTTTAAAATTCTTTCTTATACCCTCTTTCTTAAAAGAAACTCAATATATACATCACTAGTAGAACATGATTTTAAGATCATTCAAGAATAAATATTTTGAACAACATTAAGTTGATTTAGGCAATATATTAAATATTACTAACCAAATTTGATCTTGAGACCAACACTAAAATTAATTTTTGGAAAAGTTGTAAAGACCATGAATTGCCTTTATAGGTATAATGGGAACGGATAGGATTCTCATCTATGGATTTTATATCAGTTATTTATGAACATTCATTAAAATGCATAAAATGTGTTTGAGGATTGAAAAGGTACATTTCCTTTGGAAACTTAGGAGAATAAAAACTAGTTCATATGAAAAATACATCATCGCCCACCTTGTTCATCATAACTAGAAGCATTCTTAGGAAAATAATATATAATATATTTCTTTATAACCTATGGATAACTAATATAATATATTGTAAGATAAAATAATTTTTAAGGGTAAAAATTGGATATACATAAACATAACATGAGCATAAGGTTATGAGAATATGAACAAAACATTTGAATCACACACCCTTCATATCAATGATCATAATCATGAGTCATGAAATAAAGAGTTGTATTTCACAATATATGATTCAATGGGGAGTCAAATAACATAACCCATGATAGCATAAAAATGGAATAAGGAATGAAATTTTGGTATACACATGAGCATAGAAAATTATATCCTTACTTTTTCAAGGCTCATTAGAGAGACTATCATAGTTTAATGGTTTCACTACCCAGACCCATATAGTAGTCAAGGTTTACTCCAATGAATATTAAAGTGTAAAATTACCTTAATGATTTTGGTTTAATCCCCACTGTATTATTGTACATCTCATGAGATATCAATATTTACCAAATGCATTGGAGTTACATATAGTTCTCACATGTCACATAATGAATATCAAACATATGTGTTCAACAAGATCATAAAAAATTCCTCATATAATAACTCATGAAAATAAATGTGTTCTATAAAAATTCATCATAACATACCCTATGGAATGGAAATAGTTTCCATAATCGTTTCACCACTTCATCAAAGAATAACCGATTTAAAAAATAATCGTGATTCATAATAATTATATCATGGTATAACCCATGGAAGAGAAAATAGTTTTATAAAAATCATTTCATTATAAACATAATCCAACTAGAGAAATAAAAAATATGGTATCATTGGATTATATACCCAATAGATATTATGTAACATCAATGTATTTCATCCAATATGGAAATTTATTTTGATGAAAACCAACTTGGAACAATCCTTGAGAAAAATATCATTTCTTTGAAAATAAATTTTTTAAATTAGAAATTCATAAAATATTGTGGAAATAATTTTATTTATAAATAACCTTGAACTAATTAAAGGTAATATTAAAATTAAATAATGTAAATTTATTTGGTTAATTCCATTAATTTCATACACATCAAAACAAACATTCCATTCACATTTGTGGTAAAAAAACAAAAAGACATTATTTTTGTAAATGGCATAAATATTAATTTAAAAAAAATAAAAAAACATGGGTAAAATTTTATTTAATAAATAATTTGGTGAATTTTAAAACAAGTTGTAATGAATTTATATAAAACATGGTTTTGGGACAAAAATGGTTTTTGGCTAAAGAGGAAAAACAGATGCTTTTTCTTAAAAATATTACTTTAGTTTCTTCAGGACATAAATTGAAGAAAATGATTGGAAAGATGTCTTCTCATTAAATAACCATTTTTATAAGAAAATCATGAATTTATTGATATATGTATTATAATATTTCATCATCAGATTCATAATCATAAACAATCTAGATAATTGATTAGATTGAAATATAAAATCTTGATGACAATGATATCTTTTGAATCATAATTAAAATTTAGGTTTAATATAAAATGAAACAATTATATAAATAGAATAATTATATTAATGATATAACATGTTAAAGGGAATATATATAAAACTCATAAAAATGATAGATTAATAAAAAAAATGTGCCTCAAAAAAATAAAATTGATACAAAAATCTATTACCTTAATTATCAACTTCTTTCATAAACATTACAAAATCATATTTAATAATATAAGTTTATTATAAATATACTAAATTAACATAAAAATATATATCTTACATTATATGATTTACTTAATACTGTTTATTTCCAGTTTGTTAATAATTCCATTCTAAAGTCAAGTTTTCAAAAACAATTGATTTATTTTTTGTGTCAGTTTTTATTTTTAATTTTTGGCACTCTTAATTTATCATGACTCCATCATCTATATGATGTTAATAAATATAGAAATATCATATATATATATATATAATGTATTAAAGGTAATCAATATGTTTTATAGATAGAAAATGAAATACATCATTCATAGAAATAGTGTGTCATAAATATGCATGAATGTTGTTTCCTTTTACTCAAAAAATTCTGAAAATTAAAGTTAAATATTATTTTACATTTATATAAGAACGGATATTTCATATATATCACATATATTTTTTAAATGTATTTATTATTTCCTTCCATATAAAATGTAACTGAAAAAATTAATACATAACTTCGTGAGGAGATAGTTTTTGTACAAAAATTATATATTTTACAAATATCATATATATATATATAATATCATAAAACCAAACTATGTGAGGTGATAACAGAAAACGTTTCACATAGTTTCGTGACTTTCTAGGTTGGCATACACACGGGTGATGTTATCATTTCCCATTTGAGGGAATGGGAGAATGATATTGTTCATTAATTTTTTTTTAAAATATATAATTATATATAGGATAATTTCTTACATTATAATCCTATTTTAATAAGAATATAAAGAGTCTTAGGAACAAATAAAATAAAAACACTCGTTGAGAAATATTTCCACTTATACGGGTACCTTCATGGGTTTGCATGAAAATTCTTATTAAGGAAGATTTATAATAAAAAATGATTATATGATGAAATGAAATAATTTATGAAGATATTTTTGTAGTTATTTTCTAAACCAAGGGGTTTTTAAGTTGTTAATAGAAGATAAGAGGGATTGTCCTTTTATAAACAAGGAGAGTTTCACACTTGTATTTTTTCAAAATAAAAACATCATATAATTTTTTTTCAGGAAAAAGTCCCAAAAAATTCACCAATAAAGGTAATATAAGAATTAATGTCTTAATAATTCCAAAAAATGGGTGTTTTACCATTTCAGGTCATTTTTTATCCTTATCTTATTAGTTCAACCCTATAGTAAACCAAATTTTACCATAACTGTTGAAAACAATTTTTACTCTTTACTATTGTAAAAAAAATGACCTCATTAGATGATAATTTCTATTATTATTAATAATACAGAATCCAGATTTTAAAATTCCATTCACACAATTAAAAAATTATAATATAAAATTAAACCCACAGTCGGGATTAGAAAACGGTTTTCCAAATAGAAAATGTTCCAAATTCTAAAAACAATTTATAAAAATTAAATATTAAAATGACTAAAATGATAAAAATTTGATTAATAGATATATAATTGAATAATTTTTACTTTTACACACATTTTAAAACTAAAAATTCACCATATAAATTCTTTAAACAAAAAGGTAGTTTTAAATAAAAACTATTACTTTCACAATTTATGCAAAATTAGTCTTTTAGGAAAAATAAACAAATTAACCATAGGATAATTTTCATATGTTGAAATAACAAAATTATATCATTTTTAATTAATTTTCGAAAAGTTTATAAAAGTAATTTATTATTGTTCACAAAAATAAATAAAAACATTTTTTTGGAGAAAATAGTGTTTTTAGAACAGATAAAGACTATGAAAAATTGAGTATTCTTTTATCAATATGATTTATTTATAAATCAATTATAAATAATGTTTAATTTTTTTATTTCTATTCATTCCTCAGTGTTTAATGTATAGGCAATAAAGGCTTTATTTAAATAATAATATTAATAGTATGTTGTGGTTTATTAAAACATGGTGTCATGTGTGACGCAATATTACAATGAAATTAAATTCATTAAAGATAAATAATATCATTAAAACTATAGGTGTTATAATTTTTAAGACAAATTTAAAGATAATTTATACTTCCTACCCTTATTTTTTGGGTTGTTTCATGATTATTATTTTGATATTTAAAGAGAGAATGAATTGGTTCATGATACAATTAGGTGAAAGTTCAAGTAAATGAGTGTTGGGTAGGTACCTATTGAACACATAGGGAGAATGGTTTAAAACTATCTATCTTTGTTCTTTTTTGATTCCTACATTATTTCATGGAATGATAAGAAAGAAAAAAATATGAAACCCAATAGAAAGGAAAAGTGGAAAATCATTCATTTTTTTCAAAGTCGGTTATTCGAATCTATGATAAAAAGTGGAGAAGGGATATAGATGATTTATTTTGAAGGAATGTTGAAGAAATTAGTTTACTTAATTGAGTTTAATTGAATATAACACTTTATAATTTATACATTTTAGGCTTCATTTTTCAAACCCTATATCAAAAATAATCATCTTCGACTACTCACCTTTAACCTCAAATTCATTAAAACCAATATTTCAATCCTTATGTTTTTTTAGTTTGATTCCAAATCGGGGAATGAGGTAAATTTAACGATTATGGATGAATTCAAATACATGATATTGAGAATAAATCTATTATTCATCTATTCTTGAGTGATGTTAGAAATTTTTTTAAATAAGATATATCATAATTTAAACTTATACTATTAATATATTGAAATATTTGAATCGAATTTAAAAAAAACTATCATCAATTCAAGGAAAACATCTGAATATGTAGTTTATTAGTTTTATTTTGGAAATTGGGTATTTGGAATGATATTTATTAAGTGGTTCTTTAATATTTATTCGTCAAAGATAATTTTTTAATTTTATTGGTTATGATGTCTAAAACATAGTATGATGGGTTTCATGTGTGGTGATGAAGAGATTTTATTATAAATGGAAATAAAGTGTTTATGTGTTTGTGGATTTTAAATCTAAAATTAATGAATTAGTTTATCGTTATTACTTTCATTGGTTTAAGTGTCTTATTTCTAATTTTGCATAATTTTTATTGTTTTATTATTTTATGGTGGAAAATTTCATTATTCTGAATTTGGGGAAACAATTGGAAGAAAATAAGAGGAAAATTAAGCATTTTATAGGACAAAAGAAATGAAAAAATTACATGCAAAGTATTAACTCGTGTGGTTTTTGAATCATGTAAGGACAATAATATTATAGGATCAAGTTTTGTAAGTTGAGCCAGTGAAGTGTGAAGGTCTATTATGAATCAACTCAAACTCGCATCAGAATTTTGGGAACATAGGCTCTTTTTCAGGTCAATAATTGATATAGAAGTATGATTAAATAGAAACCAATTATTCCATAATTCAATAACTCAGAATGTTAAGGGATGTGTCTTCTGAATTTATGGGAGTTTATATTGAGTAAATTCAGATATATAAGATTGAATAAACTCTAGGTACCTTTATGCATGGAAAATGTCAATGATAATAGGTAATGACATAGAGACCCCGCTTTTTCTCACAATATTATTATATCATTTTAAATATAAACTATTTAATAGTGTTACAAAACTAGGATCTGAGGGTTTAGTGTCTTAGGAAAATTAGGACCAAACATAAAATTTACATTATAAAATATAATTATTACTTATAACCTTCTTCTCTAGCTTCTTAAAGGCACTCGTTTACTCCTTAGTATAATTAGTCTCCTGAGGACATACCTCAAAAATGGGTGATCTAAAATCCCAGTTAGAGGATAGATAAGAATATGAATCAATATAGCATGGGTGAGCATAATAATCATCATCAAAACATAAGACTAGTATCATCACCATAATAATGAGGGAAATAATTATACTAACGCATATAATGTGGGAATGCATAAAAATGTAACATAATGTCCTAGTGGTCAACTACCACACAAAGTTTTGAACAATGATAGCATCATTTTCATGCATAAAATTTGTGCATAATCGTAACATAATCATAATTAACAAAGTTATCATCATATTCATGAATATTTCACATTCTCTCATGGGAAATATCATATTATTCAATTCATTTCTGTGTTATATAATTTTGGGCACACTCATCGCTTCATAACATTTACATAATGATGCATGCCACATAGAACGTATTATAATCTTTTATATAAAATAACCTATGAAAGGGAAATGACATTCAATAGAATTTCAAAAATCATGATTTTATGAATAAACATTGGTGTTTCCAACATAAAAAAATGGAATAATATACTTAGTATAATATTCATCAATCTTGACTGAAGGAGAAACAATCTTAAGATAAGTAAAATATGTGTTTTTATAAATAAGGGTTGTTTTCGAAAAAATGTTCATTTTTCATAAATCAGAATTGAAGAATATAAGTCCCTAAAATAAGAATGGAAATGCAATTAAATTATATTTGATAAATATTAAAATAATATCAATAATGAAATCTGGCATGAAATTGGAATAACCCAAAGAAAGAAAAATGGCTTAAAGAATCCACTTATATTAATCTTGAATTCTTAATTCACATTATTATCATAGATAATAAAATTAGATTCATTATTTAAAAATAAAAACCTATTTTAAATTTATTTGATTCATTGAAAATTTATTAGGTTTTTTATGTCCTTTTAGATGAGTAGTAGTTTTTAATTCTGTCATTTTGATTGTGTTTGTTTTCTTGGTTTGCATGGTCGGATCACTTTAATACATGCATATAAGATCATGTATAATAAGGATAATTATCTAGAATTGAAATTATATATTATTAAAGAACTTAAAAGTGTTTAATTTTTCTTAAATATTATCGTTTCACATATATAAGTATGATTCATTAGATAAAATGTTAATTATAATCATTTAGATTAATTTCGGTTGTTTCCAAACACAATTAACTCATTTTGATTGTTTCTCAACATTATGTATATATGTTTGCTCTAGAACATAATAATGGGTATAGTATAAATTTCATAATATTTATATATCATTATAGTTGTTTTATTACTATATTTAAAGGATAAATAAGAAGATGAAAATGCATCTTCCACTACAGTGGTAAATCGACACATCATGAATCATGATTACATTTTTTAGATTAAAAGGGAGACGAGAAGAGTTTTAATGTTGAATTATTACATTAACGTAATACTTATTATAGAATAAATAATATAATATTTTAATCATGAAAATTGGATAAGGTTAGGTGATGAAAGAATAATAAATTATAATAAATTGGAAAGAAATTAAAAGAAAAATGAAAAAGGATTTTACCACTTGAATTTTTCTCCTTCACAACCTCCTTAAGAATATTTGTTTTTCTACTTTATTGAGTACAACATATCAAGTATGTTGGGGAGTATTATGAATAGTATTGGGAAGAAATCTTAGAACAATCAAGGCTATAGATTTTTGAGAAGAAGAGGTGATGATGGGTGGTATTTATAGGGGAGGATAGGGGTGTTTTTGGATTCTTTTATTCATTAGTTTATTTTTTTGGATTATAATTATGAATACTTCGAACCTTATAAAAAAAATATATTAATTATAGAAGGTTTATTCTATATTATACTTATTACATCATCCATGACTCATTATGTTGTGATTTTTAATTATAATGTATATATAACGTAAATTAATGTACTTCACTATTCATAAAAAATCAATTATATCTGAAAAATGAAATAAATTTACCCGGACCATTTTTTGACACATATAATCAAAAAATAAACTCTATTTATGAAAATAACTATAAAAATATGAGAAATTTAATTTTTATTTAAAATTATCATTTAAATGGGAAATACTAGTTTTACAATTATAACAGATTTAATAACATTTTCAAAAATTAATAATGGTTACATAAATTTATATTATAATCATAATAAAAGAAAATAATAATTTGGGAATCTATTTTTTTAAAAATAAATTTTTTATTAAATCATTATATAAATTATGAAATTGTAAATAAACATTTATGCTTTTTAAAAATTCGAACAATTAATGAATAATTTTAAAGACATTTATTTACTAATACATTGATATAATTAATCATATTATCATTTATGTGATGCCTAAATTTTATATATACTTTAAAAGGTTATGTTACTATTCTATTAGCCAAATTAAAATTTATAATTGTGACATTACTATTCCAAAGGTTAATTTACTATTCTATCAGTATATGTTTCTAAATTTCTTGAAATACCTATTATTTCATTCATTATTCATTTATAAAGATTGAATTTTGTTTTAAATGTTATTTCATGTTGTTTATGCTATATTACATAATTATAATAAGGTAATTTCCAATGATAAAATTTTGGGTTGTTACATTTATACCCCCTTATGAAATTTTTCCCTCAAAATTGGTTTTATATTCTACATTGAAAATAGGTGAGGGTACTTCTTTTTCATTACTTCCTCTGGTTCCCATTATCCCTATTTGTACTCATGGTTTCACTATAGTTATTTGACCAAGTGATTAGTCTCATCGAATAGACCTTTATCCCTATAGTCAAAGATCTTCACTGGCTACTCCTCATATGATTTATCATTTTTCAACTCTATAACTTATCAATTAATTAAATGTGAGGGATATAGTATGTCCATCCTTAATTGGGAAACATAGAATACATCATGTATTTCTAACATGGTTAGTGGATGTGCTACCTGATATGCCATAGCTCTAACACGATCAAAAATCTCGAAAGGGTTGATGTACCTCGGACATAGATTTCCCTTATTCCCAAATATCATGATTCTCTTCCATGGAGATATATGGAGGAATACCATGTATCCAACCTCAAAATCTAGGTCTCATTAACTATTTTCTACATAGCTCTTTTATCAAATTTGGGTTTCCTTAATGTGTTGCTGAATGGTTTTAACCTTCTCTACCATTTCATCATCCATTTATAGTGCATGTAGCTTATGTTCATTAAATTTTTTCCATCATGCTAGTGATCTACATCTTTTCTCATAAAGTGATTCATTTGGATCAATTTGGATGCTCGAGCTTAAACTGTTTTTAAAATAGAACTCAAACAGAGGTATATGTTGGACTTATCCTCCTTTTAAGTCCTTAGAACACGATAATAACTTGTCTTCTAATGTCGGAATTTTACACTCATATAGGCCATCAGTTTGAGGGTGTTAATCCATAATAAAGTTAATTTTAGTTTTTAGATAATGATAGATACATTTTCCAAAGATGGATCTCAATTAAACACAATAGTTAGTATAAATACATTCATACTTACCACTTCTATGATGTATATACTTGTATGTTAATCTAGTGAGAAGTACTATCATGTTCTAATATAGTGTGATATCTTTGTAATATGATCCATATCCACCCTTACAACATTATTTCCTCTAGATTTATTCAAGAGTCTAGTGAAAATGTTATTGGTAATGTTTTTACATTTCCATGTTGGTATGCTTAATTGTTGCATTGTACCCTTTTAATATTTACTTTAAACCTTCACATTTTGGGAATACTAAGAAAATTAATGATTATTCAGATATATCCTTCATTATATTGTCCAACCAAAAGTGCTCTTGGAGATATTAATACATCATTGTGTTCCCACAGTGAATAGAGAAAGTTGAGTTATGTGAGTAACTCATAAGAAGTTTATTTTTCTGTAGAGTTCAGAGTACACATACTAATGAACCAAGTCTTATTACACAATTCTCGTCAATTTTAAACTGCGATGATTTCCCCTTTTTCATATCTCGACCTTATTCTGAATTTCCACATTATGTCTTTGAGAATACTTTATTTTATTCATATGTGATAGTTCAGAAGTCATTAGGAAAAGTATTTATGATGTAAATTTATTAATTATTCCCATTTCTTGAGTTTGAAAATCCATGAATGTTGGATCCTTCTCAATTCTCATCATTGATAATATTGAAGGATCCTTTTAATTATGATCATATTCCATGTTATTCATCTTTCCAAGGTGTTAGTGGATTGAGAACTTTTAATGCTTGATGAGATCCATCCATCTAAAATAGAACATATTAATCTCATTATTTGTAAATATATATTCGATGCTCTTATGGTCAGTATATATCTCATACTTCTCCCCATAGAGATAATGATGCCATATTTTCAACATGAAGATCATTTCTGCCAACTCCATATCATGCATGGGATAGTTTCTCTCATGAATTTTCAAATTACCTAAGGCATAGGCTATCATGTTATCATTTTTAATCAATAAAATATTATTCCCCTCATTTAATCATTATTTTGTGCCACAAAGAATTCTTCCCCTATCATAAGTGTGATTACTAGTGTGGTGATATGCCTTTTCTTAAATCTTTGATGTAGTCTACATAATCACTAGTCTAGATAAAAATTTATCCCTTCCAATCCATAATTCACATTTATTTTAATTTTCAAAATAATTCTTCCCATGAAATTCATTTAACATAGTATTAAAATAGTCCTCGTATGCCTCCTTTCCCTAGACGTATATCAAAATATCATCAGTAAATATTGCCAAAAATTTGTTGACGTAATATATAAATACAATACCTATTATGTCTATGAAAATTTTTAGATAACTATTAATTCTGAAAGGAATCACTATGAACTCATAGTGTTCATACCTCATTCAAAAGGTAGTCTGGGGAATATCTTCATTCCTCACATTTAATTGATGATATCCCAATTGAAGATCCACATTAGAGAAATAATTGGCCTTACACTGTTGATCAAAAACGTCATCTATATATGGTAGGGGATACTTACCCATTATCATGATTTCTTTTATCTCACGATAATCAACGTAGAGGCACAACTATCTGACCTTCTTCTTGATGATGTTGACTAGTGCACCCCATGGTAAAGCACTCGGGTCTATAAAACCTTTTTCCAGATTCTCTTGTAGGTACTTCTTCAGCTCCAACAACTAAATTGTTTCTATTATATGACATTTATTTAATATTAGAAGAGATCTAAGAATAAGTTCAATCAAGAACTCAACCTCTCAGTTAAGAGGAATATCATGCCACTCTTTAAGAAACACATTTGTGTTGTCCCTCACAGTGTGCATGTCCTCAAGCATTATTCTCTCATTTGTCTCAATAATTTTAGCTAGATATTTTTTCTCATATGTTAATAATATAGATAATTGATATAGTGATTCTAAATTAGATTCATCATCATCCTTACATGTACTAAAATATTAGAGGAGGCTTTGGGATTGGAAGAGTGATCTCTCTTTTCTAACTGTTATGTTCTATTTATATAAGTATAGTGAATCCATCACCAAAATGGAATCAATCTCCTCTAAAGTAAGAAAGAAAATATTTTACGGGAGGTTCATTAAACAAAAATTAACTAGAAATGAGTTATATACTTTAAATGAAATAATTCCCCCTTAATTGATCTCATGGATATCTAAACTTCCATATTTAAAGGTGGTGTTTATATAGTTTTAATAAACTTATAGGATGTGAACGAATTTATAAAACTTAAACCAAATTGTATATTCATTATTATTAAATGAATAAGCATCATACCTATCACCGCATAATTATCGGGATCCACCTCAGCGGTTGTGATTGGATAAGATTCCCCTTGATCCTTTGGCATTAGTGGATGCGGATGTTGATTGCCTTTGATGACTCAAGGTTTAGTTTACTAGATTATATAGTAACCTTTCTCCCTGTAGTTGAATCATTCGATCTTTGGCGGTGATCTCCTTTACTCCACTACATTTTTTATAATGTTCATATCTCTTTTACATTTATTAGCATGGTGGAATTCACTTCCATACTTAAAGGAAGTCCCTATCACTTTGAGGCAATTCCCATGATGCTTCTTCCCCCATTTTTAACATATGAGAAGTGGAGTTTTAATTACACACTTTTCATTAGTTACTACATCTTGAAACTCAATTTTTCATTTCTTATCTCCTTATCCATGGGACCAATCACCAAACTCCATCACCACTTTGATATCATAGAGAGAAAATTATTCATAACTATTAATTTCTCAAATTTCTAGAGCTTTTCGAAGGTGGGGTTTTAAACCACTAAAAATCTATCTATTATTCTATCATTATTCATAAAAAACTTGGGTCATACTATGAAGGCCTTTTAAAAACTACTTATTAATACATGAAATATTCACCTTAATTTTAATTTTGGATCTAATAATTCTCCCTAAATCTTTGTGTGAAGATTTTAATGGTATTAATTATTATAAAATATTTCCCTAAAGTCTTTACATTTCATCCCTTCAATTTCATCCTTTAGCATGGTGTTATTAATAAACACCAACCATTAGTTGGCCTCTCCATATAAATAATATATTGTCAATGTCTCCATCTAAATATCAAAACAAATAAGAACACAAAAGATCTTTTCTATTGAGTTCATCTACAATTTTTAGACTAGAGGATCAAAAGATCCCCGAAATTTTGATGGTCATTTCCAAATAAAATACATGATATCTAGTTTCTCCCTATTATGGGAATGTTGAAGTTCCATATTACTCATTTTATTTCTCATGGACTAAGACACCTGGTTAAGCATCAACATGAAATTTTGAAATCCACTCCCCATGTAATAGGGGATTTCATTCGGGAAATATCTGCATTATCCATCACACTGCTTTTTGAACTGGTTTCTCCTGGTTCCCACCATTTTATAAATAAGAATTTTTTTAACAAGACATAATTCAACTATTCATGAATAAATAATTAATTCTTTTTTGAAACTAACTCTAAAGGAATATCTTGTGTGATCCCTATGTTTAGAATGTTTTAAAAATAATAATATTTGGTGATTTCCTATAATTAGAACCATACTATGGGTTTTCACTAATGTTCCTTAATCATAATTCCCTAATTAACTAAACCATCCAATGAAACAAACTATAGAGACCCTATTTTTTATTATATTTTTGTTACATCATTTTAAATATAAAAAATATAAAAATGTTACAAAACTATGATCTAAGGTTTCAGTTTCTTGATAAAATTAGGAATAAACATAACATTTAAATAATAAAACAAAAAAATTTATTTAATTCATTATCCTATAGATTCTTAGTGGACCTTGTATACTCCTTAGTATATGTAGTCACCTAAGTATATACTTCAAATAAATGGGTTATCTAAAATACCAGTAAAAAGTTATATAATAACCTGAATCAATATAACATGAGTGAGGATAATCATCATCATAATAACATAATCATGGGAGAATAATTGTAATCATAATATGTAGAATTGGTTAAATTCAATTAATGTGTAAATTCATAAAAATTTAACATCAAGTCTTAGTGGTTATCTGTCATACGTAGTTGTGAACAAAGATATCATCATGTTAACAAATAACATATGTACCTAATCATAACATCATAATTATGAAAAATCTTGCATCATGTTCACAAATATTGCAAAAAATATCCGGGCATAAATCACAATACCTAATGAATTGAAGTGCCCTATAATTTCAGTTGCACCTATCAAATTATAGCATTTACATAATCATGCATGCCACATAGAATGCAGAACAATCATTTCCCTAAAATAAACCTTGGAAAGGAAATGAGTTTCATTATAATTTCACAAAGAATAATATCATGAAAAATAATTGGGGTCCCAAAAATAAAAAGGAAATAACATACTTTCTGTAAGAATCAATAATCTTGAGTGAAGGATAAACAATCTCAAGAGAAGTAAAAAATGTTTTTTTTAAGATGAATTATTTTAGAAAAATATTTGTATATATCACAAAATCATATTTGAATAATTTATATCCATGAAATGAAAAGATAATTATAGGAATTAATATTTGATAAACAATAAAATAAAAAACGAAATAAAATTGGGCATGGAAGAGGAATAACCCAAAGAAATGAAATTTGGTTCAAGAATCCTCATAACATAAGTTTGAATGCCTTCATCACTTTAATATCCAAGATAGTAAACTTATATTCATTAATTAATAAATAAATAACCTTATTTACATTCATTTTATTCATTATAAACTTATTAGGTTTTTTGTGTCCATTTTGAATAGTTGTGGAGTTTAATTTCATCATTCCTATAGTGTTTTTATCTTGGTTCTCTTGATCGGTTCACTTCTACACATGCATGGAAGATCATATATAATGGGGATAATTATGAAAAATTGAAATTTTAGGTTATTAATGAACTTATAGAAGACTAATTGGTCTTATATAATTTTTTTATCCATACATGAGGATGATTCATTACATTAAATGTTAATGATAATCGTTTAGATTAATATTGACTGTTTTCAAACATAATGAACTTTATTTAATTTATTCATTAATACTATGCATAAAAGTAAGTTTTAGAGAATAAAAAAGGTTATAAAATAAAATTTTAAAACTATCCCAACCATTATAATGATTTGATGACTAGACATGAAAGAGGTAAAAGGAAATGAAAAGGCATCATCTAGGATGGCGATAAATCGAAAAATCACAAATGATGATTTCATTTTTTTTTGAATAAAAGGGAGAGGAGAGAGGTTTGATGATAATTTATTCAATAAAAATAAAAACAATTATAGTATATACAAGTTACTGGAGTTATAATTCCACTTTTATGAGAGGATTTGATTATATAATAAGAAAAATAATTGAAAATAAATAAAAAATAAAAATGATAGAGGATTTCACCTCTTGAATTCTTCTTCTTTCAAGACCTCCTTGGGAAAATTGTTTTTCATATTTTGTTGAGACCAAAGTATCCTAGACATAAGGGTGAGGATTTGAATATTATTTTGTATAAATTGTATAAGATTAAAGGTTATGGATATGTAAGGAGAAGAAGTTGTGAGGGGTGGTATTTATACGGGAGGAGTGGGGTGTCTTTTGATTATTTTATTCATTAGTTTATTATTATGGATGAATAATAATAATAGTTTGGTCCTTGTAACTAAATATATTAAATATATAAATTGGATTCTAGATTATAGTTCTTAAATCACACATGACTCAATAAATAGTGATTTTAACTTATGCTGTAGATGTACCATATATTACAGTATTTCACTATTCAACAAGAATTCAATTATTTTAAAAAAGTACCAAAAATTCACCAAAAAATTATTCAAAGAGTATAATTTAAATTGAACACCATTTTCTAAAAATAATTTTATTAATATGAGAAATTTAATATCTAATAAAAATCATAATTTACATGGAAAGTATAGATTTTAAAATTATAGATGATTTTAAAACATTTTAAAAAATTAATTAAGATCACATAAATTTATCTTATAATAATAAGGCAAAAAATATTAATTTTTGATTCTATTTTATGAAAATAATTTTTCTGTTAAATCATTATAATATTTATAATATTTTAAATAAATATTTTTATTTTATAAAAATACCAACATTTTATATATTATTTTTAAAGCATTTATTTACTTATACTACGAAATAATTTTATCAATTTATAATCTATGAGATGCATAAATTTTATCTAAAAATTCATATATGAATTTACTATTATGTAGGCTGAATTATTATTCCTAATGCCCACATTCTAGTTCCAAAGGTCAAGTTACTATTCCATTCATTTAAGTTCTTTAATATCTATAAATACCTATTATTTCATTCATTCTTAATTTATAAAGTATATATTGGTTTATCAAACTTATTTTATTGGGTTTATATTATATGACATAATTATAATTAGGGAATTTCAAATGAAATTTTTTTTGGTTTTGTTACAAGTGAAACAACCATGATGTTTTGGTGCTGGAAATGAACTAAAAATAAGTAGATTAACATGGGTGGAAATAATGATTATTATGTCATGGTAGGAGTTATTTTGGATCACAAGGAAACTCTAAACCTAAAACCGAAAGTTTTCTAGCATAGTCATCAGTTTGGAAGAAGGCTACGTCCATGGAGTTATAGAAAATGTTGAATAAAATAGAAATAGTAGAGTGTGAAATACATTTTGAGAAGTGTTAAGAACTATCAAAAAGTATATATTAAATTCCCATAATGGGTTTTTTGTATATTATTATGAATATAAAGTATAAAATGGTCATTTTATGCATGCTCATGTCCTGGCATGAAGTGGGGTGAATTTAAAATATCAAAGTTAGAATATATACAATAGTGTTGAGATATAGGGTGTTTGAATGTGAAGATATTTTAATTGCATATTTTATGTAACATTGTGGAAATCAAAATGGTATTACCCTATAAAATCATGAATGTAAAAGGTATTCTACATGGATGGTTTGAGGATCCTCAAGCTAATATGAAAATATTTTCCAAAAATCATCAAATACACCTCTTACCTATCTTTTTAGGAATTCAAAAGAAACATTTTTCCGGGATATTCCTCTTGGAATATGGATAAAATTTTCAATCTATCTTTGATGATTCAGAGTTTTAATTGAATTGTGATAGAAATTGAGTTATATATGGTGATTGAAGTGATAATTTTTTCCTATAAATAATGGTTGGAACTGCACACTTGGGAAGTATTTTTGAGAGGTTCATTGCTGGGGATCATATGGATGTTTAAAGGCCAGCGTTCTATCTTTGTTTAGGGTTACTCTCTTATAGTTAGTATGAGAGTGTAATAATTAAAAGACAATTTTTATAATGAAGTGGGATTAGATATTGTAAAATAATAATTACTAATTATATTTTTTAATTTATAAAATTTAATTGTTTTTCTATACCTTATCTATATTTCTCATGCATGACCATTCAATTTTGATGATAAATATTCCTTCTACTTTATTAACTAATTGATATGATTTATCTATTTTCATTTTATTAATTAGAGTCATTAAATTTTAATATGTTTCCATATCACCTCACTTATAAATAAACCAACGTACTTGACCATAAGAAAAAGGGGGTTTAGTTATTATATAGTCATAATAAAGACAAATAACTCAATAAAAAAAATTCAAAAAATTAAATGACTAACCGTTATATCCTTTTATAATTCAATATTCATCATCCTGGATTTGAAAATTCTCGATTCACTCACATCATTTAATGTTTACTTTTTTATATTTTTATTTTATTTTTAATTAGTTTATTTATATTAACAATTTGATTATAGTTTTCATGATATTTTTTGTTATCTATGGTATTTAACCTCAAATATCACACATACTATTATTTTGTATTATTGATTATGGATGAGTAATATAAATTTATAAACTTGAACCCTATGAGAATTAATGAATCCTCATAGGTGGTCATACCCTATGTTGAGATGTGAAGCATGTGGGGTGGAGTAGGCTTCTGATGGAGGTTAATCTAGGATATTTTGGATTTTTTCTTGTCATTTATTAGTTCCTGTTATATATCCCATGTATTGATCCACCACTTTTCCTCATTATTTTCTATAGGGTTCATGTATGATTTGAATACATTATGTATTTTTACATGATATTTGTAATATGATTTCCTATTACTATGTCTCCTATGAAATATTACTTTTTTATTAGTGGGTTCATTGTTATTATTTCTAATGGTTATTTTTATTGAGGTAAACTTTACCCCAATATATGGATTAGGCCATCACTTCTAGTCAATGATGTGTTTTGTATAAGGAGTAATGAATGAGTGTGTGTTTCACTCTATCTTAGACCATAGGATTCATAAATGGGTGTTAAAAAAGGAATCAAATCCTTTTTCAATTTATTTTTTATTTAGAGATTGGTAGAATGGGTATAGGATGGTCAAGACACTCCAAATTTATTGTTATTATATCCATAAAATACATCAATAGTGGATGCTTGAATACCTAGGGTAATGGGATTTCCTTCATTGGTTGTATTATTATAGATCCATTATATTTTCTAGGTGATATCATGTACTTGTGGTATATTGTGGGATTCTCATCTTGATCATGGTAATGAGAACATGTAATTTCGTGCATCATGATTTGGAATAATGGATCACATGTCATATGTATGTTTTTGAATGATTGAAAAATGTTTAAATTAATTAAATAAAAAATAATAATATATTGGGTGTTTTCTAAAATACATTATTGGTGAATTATAATCAATTTAACTTACAGTTTTAATGATTTGTGCCATATGTGACTGTGATTAAAAAGAAGGTATCACTGTATGGGCTTATCTTAGAGTTGTTAGGGGTATGATATGTTTAGTTTCTTGTGGATATAACCTTAGGTTTTGTTCCCATCATTGTTCCATAAATGTGTACAAATAAAATTCTTAAATTATATTTGGATTTATTCTTTCAAAATGAATTGATAAGTTTAGGTTTTGGTATTTTTCCAAAAACAATAACACCATGAAGACAACATGTGGCTCAACCAAATGATAATATTAGGGATATCTCCATGATTTTAAATGATCATGTTGTGACTCTATATGTTCATGATGGTAGATCTAAGCCTTCTTCAATGGATTCTCCAAAGGATCGTGAAATTAATCTACTTCATCCAATGGAATTTCATATAATACTAGTGGGAGGTGGTGGTGTGCATCAGGGTGGACCCACTATGAAATATTTTCTTTGATACTTCAATATGTAGAATCCTATTAATTTCTTAGATATTGATGGTCCTTATGATATTGATTACCATATCAAGGTGAAAATTGGTTTTTTCGAGCTAGTAGAGACCCACAACGAATGGTGGTAGATGTTAGTAATCTATATGCTTCAAATTTCTACCAAGAGATGGGGAGGTATTATTGTTCACCATGAGTGGTATTATGGATTGTTATGGGAGGCATTAAATGAAATATTTATCTAGGAAATTATCCCTATGATTCTATATTTAAATTGAGTTTATTATTTTATAGAGCTACAGCTGAGTCTAATGTTCGTGATGGGCTACACCATTCATTTATTCGAGAAGCTACATTTTGATCCCTTGTTGTGGCGAATGTTGACCATAAGACCTATTGATTTTATATTGAACCTCAATTATATTTGATGTTCTAGGTGAGGATTTTAAAACTGACACCCTATGTTGATGATGTTTATAAGGTTCTTAATATTGGTAAGGACCTGGCTATGGATAGTACAATATACACTTCCAATTTTACTAGATTTAGTGATGCGCTTTCTAGGGGATATTTTGTTAGCTATTCCAATGGTAGGAATATAAGATCTGATGAGATATTCCAAGTCCGTGAGAGGTGGTTTGGATAGGGAAAAGCTTTTTCTATCCCACACATAGAATGAGTTATCCTTACATGATATCAGTGGGGGTGGATATGGAATTTACATTGGGCTTGTATACTTCCTCCAAAGGAGTTCCAAGTACATGAATTGATGGTCCTGATATAAAAATTTTATTTGAGTTTGAATTGGTTGTCTTTAGACAGAAGTTCTGGTTAGACATAGGCATCTAGATACTGGTTAATAGGTCCCTAGATAGATAATAGGTCCTCATCTGTTAGGTCAAGACCTGGATCAGTCCAACGGTATCAATGAAACAAAAACCACTGATATATGTAGTGTATATTCCTCATTAGTTTCAGGGATTATAGGGTTAAGGCCATGGATTTTAGGTAGACAAGAAGTTTAATTCATACTAGGTTCCATTTTTTGTCATAGAGGTTCCTTTTGTAATGAGAGGAAAAAATTCGGTTTCTTAGATACTTTATATTGCACTTTTTTATATAGGGGTGTCTCATTCCTTTATATCCACTCATGTGGAATCTATATTTGTGTTGGATTTACTATATTCTCCAAGAATGTTGGCTCTAGATACAAGTTTAAACCAATTTAGATCATATTCAATGGTGCTCATCATGTGTCATTTTAGTTGGGGACTATATAGACTTTTGGGATTTAATTATTGTATATATAATGAGATTCTATTTCATCTTTAGGATGGACCTGCTAACATGCCTTCGGGTTTTAATTGATTATTATGATAGGGTTTTTCTACATATCCAATGGTAGAGGAATGTACATTCATGAGAAAATAGGATGTATTAGTAGTTAGTGAGGGTCATTTACTACAATAAATAAGAACCATTACATTAAAGGTGGTGGGTATGGTTTTAGTAATGGATCAAGTATTAAATAAACCTAATTTCTCCCTAATAATGGATTGTTTGCATGATATGTTCAAAAATTGATTCTAAGGGTTTTCCCATATGATAGAGATCTAGTTCATGATGGATTTTTTTAGTTACAGGTCTTATATCAATACCTTATATTTATGTGGAACCATCTAGGTTAAGAGAGATGACAGTGAAGCATGAGGATGTTAAGGAAAAACGTTTTATTCACTCGAGTTCACAATATCTAAGACCATTAAATCATTGAAATTTAATATTTATAAATCCTACTTACTACTATAATATTTGAAAAGAATTTATCATATCCATATGGAAGGTCAAATAAATTTGTTAAACCAAAAAAACATTAAAATCTAACAAAACTAGGAAATTTTGATTGTGTTAGATAAGTGTGTGGAAAAAAAGTCAGAGAGACAAAGATGATGATGATATTAGGGAATAAAACAACACTAAATTGATTAAAGTTGTTTTATAATAGAACTACAATATATCAAAACAATAATAGTGTTGTGAGGCAGAGTGTTTTGAAGATCCTGACAATCATTAAGTGAAATCCGCAGTTCAGTTTTATATCCTGAGAGAATGAATTGTTGATAAAAACTGTGGAAATGATTAGTTATTTGATAGAGAACATTACCATCAACCATTTATTCTTTTTGGTACAATAATAAATGGAAAAAGTTTTAGTTTTAGCTACCATAACCCATTAGTATGTAGGGTATTGTAGACATAAAAATCATTAATAATGAAGATGAGATCACTATAAATATCACATTAAAATAATAGTGGAACAAATATTTAAGTAGTTTAATAATATCATTTTATTATTATCAAATTTCCCTACAACTATTCAGTACACATGTTCACAATTATGAAATAAAAAATATTCATGGAAATACATCCCAAGTATAGAAAAATAAGAAGAAAACGAATAAGTAAGGTTCTCTAGGGAGAATAACTCATTTTTTCATCAATCCTTTATGAAACTACTTAAGTAATCCTACATCCACTCAAGTCCTTGATCAACACTCTCATTATATGTCTCTAATCTCTACTCCAACCATATCTCTCCCATATCCTCTCAAAAAAGTAAGTTTTTTTTATTTTTCTATAAGATCTCAACCTCAAAACACTACCTTTGTTTCAGGACAGTAAAATTGAAGAGTAAATATTCTATCCTTTATTCGATATCCTAAAAATATTAATAAAAATATCCAACATATTCTTTCACATTAACAGGTTTTAATAAATTTTCCAATTCCATTGTTATTTCAACTCTCTTTTACAAAAAAATCCATGTATCAGTAGTAGTGGAACCCTTCCTATTTAACATTATTATGAATCATCTCTCAAATTATATACGTCTATATTATTCCAGGTCCATCTTCCTTAAAATTTATATCTACTCCAAAAATTATTGGTTTTCATTCCACACTTTTCTTATAGGGAAAAAACTTTGAGCAATACAAATTTGATTCCCACTAACCAGTGGGTCAGAACTCAACTAGGGTAACCCATTGTCCTCAAAACATAAAACCAAATTGATATGTTCAACTTTAAAATTCATTCCTAAAATAGTTTCACATATGATCTCATTTCATGGAGTCCTTAAATATAAATCATCATCATCATAGAACTTTCGTGGTTTAAATAATCATTAGGGGAATTCATCAGACACATTTCATACAATGAATATCATCCTTGTAACCAAAGCATTATGGAGGAACAATGTCTAATTTGTCTTTATAAACACAAATTATAAAATGAAACACAAAAAATCATGGTCAAATATACAATTATAGTTAAATTCATAATTTTTTTCTTTAATCTATATCAATTCCTTCACATGATCTGAGAAATTTGGTTTTAGAAATGCACTACTGCTGAAATATTCCTCTACCTGGTCTCAATTTAGTTTTGGAAACATTTCTAGTTCATATTTTCTTCAAAATGAATCAAAAATAAATAAAGAATAAAAATAATCTTTTTCAAGATCATGTAAGTTCTAATATTTGAAAAATATGAACCGAACTCCATTATATTCAACATGTTATCCCTATATAAACATCATCCTTAACCTAATTTTCTCACAACCCAACTATTGAACTCTATTTCATCTCAATCCTCCACCGGAGATTTACCTTCTTGATATTAAATTGATGTTTCACCTCTAGTTTCAGTTCTACATAAGAAAATGTGTGAACACCTTGTAAGAATAACATTTAAACCTCAAAACTTGTCTTTTAAGGAAATCTGAGGACCCCCAATTGTAATCTTTGTTGCCGACCAGCACTATTAATACCCTCCTACACTATTAGATCCCCAAGATTCAATTTTGGTTTCACCTATCAAACCCAACCTTCAGGGGTCCACAAACAACCATCATTCCATAAATATTGGACCATCTTAGTTCTTTATTGATAATATCTATCTTCTATTAATTCTTCCTCATCTCAATCCATCTCAAAATATTGTAGTTTTGGAAAAAATTATCATCTTCATGAAGTAATAGCATATAATAAATTAACCTACACATAAATTTTCTTACATTTGATATAATGATATTATCTTGTGGGAGGAGAAATTCTGTTATATGGGATGACTTTTATTCTCTTATAAAAGAATTACTAAACTTATCCGACGTTGGGATTTGAATATAAAATTATAGAGACTATCTTACTATTACTAGAAAAAAAATCTCTTAGGGAGTTCATTTTACAATTATATGATCCCAAATTTCCTTACAAGAGTTATTAAAAAATATATCCAGCTACATTGCCTCATATAAAAATGTAAAAAATGAAAATTCACTGAAATTTTTAAAAATAAAATAAATTTTAAAAACTAAAAAATGAAATAACATTCCATGATTTTTCAATCTACAAAATTAATAATTGATCCCATCAGAAAATATTTTAAAATTAAAACCATAGTATCTGAGAAATATTAATTATAAAAAAAATTAAACTATTTATATTAATTTTTAATGAATATTTGACCAATAGCGAAACAAAAATAGTTATCAAAAATTGTATGAAAATTAATACCTGACAACTTCTAATATATTAATTCTATAATCATAATTTTCAAAAAAAAATATTTATATTTTCAACACAATGCAGACAATAATCAAATATTTATCATTAAATACTTATTTAATTTCAAAAAATAACCAAAATTATCATCAAATGGATGTATAAAATGTGTATCAGTTTAATACCACATCAAATTTGCCCATATATGGTATACTACTTTTCCTAAGGTAATGAATTATTCAAACTCAGTGGAATAAATTTAGTCCCAAAAATGTAAAATTGAAATTAAATAATGATTCAATTTCTAGAAACATTTTACCCCAAGATTATCTCAAATAAAAAAATGATTTCCCTCTTCAAATAATTTTCCCCATTGAAAATTTGGTTACTTTTTTATAAGAATGATTAAATTTGAAAAAAAAAATATAGTAATTTAATGTGCTTCAATTTTCTTCCAACTTAAATTCCAAACATCTCATTCATTCTCTGAAAATAGACTTATATAATTTCGGAAATAATAATAATTAGGGACAACTTTTATGGTAACAATTTAATAATTGTCTATCACAACATAAACAACCCATCAAATAGTAAATAATAAATAATAATGAATAAAATAATATGGAGTTCAACCTAGATTACGATTTTGATTTTAAGTCCATTTAGATTCATAACATTGAGTTTAATTCAAATTAAAATGACCAGTTTCAGAGATGATAATATAACATTCTCCTAGAAGATTAAGAAAAACAAATTATTTTAAGAGGAAAAGAAAATGATGTACCCAATCAATACTATGTGGTAATAATGATAAATCTAATCAAAATGTAAAAAATTTCCATGTATATATATATTTTTTTTAAGATGATAAAATTCCTAAGTGAATCCTAAAAATTGAAAGGGAATTAAAAAATAAATGGTTTTTGTGGGTTTAAAATTGGGACATAATTTAGCACATTCATGACCCCTCGACCACATTTAAACCCCAAAATTACCTCCAATGTTGAATTCCACTATGGAGAAAATAATGAATATAGTTCAAACATAAAATAGGTTTTCAATTAAATAGTGAATGATTTATGTTTTAACATGTTCAAAAAGGTTCGAAAATTAATTTTACACACAAAAAAGTCACAACATGAACAATAATTTTATTAACAACAAATAAATATTTCATAATGGAATATAAAATTTTTAAATGAATATTCTTACACATATTTACTTCAAAAATGATTTCCGAAAGAGGATATAAAACATAATTCACATGCACTATTACAACCCACTAAATAGTTATTAATAGAAATGGATAATAAAATTTTCTAAACAAATTGCCTGTAATATAAAACTCTAGAAATAAAATTTTAGTAATGAATATCAGATATATGTAATATCAACGTAACCATATTAGGAAGAATTAAAATTAAATCAATTCAAAAAATTACCAGATAACATTTAGAATTTTTGCTCATTATTTATTATTATAAATAATCCCTTAATGCTTCATCATCAATTAAGTAACAGTCATAAGCTCCTTCGGTAATTGAGTAACAGTCATAAGCGCAGTTGTGAATATTTCATCATTTAACAACTTCAAAGGGATGTAGGGTTGACACAGAGTTATAATGGAATGGAGTTTGAGAAATTTATTTAAAAAAAGTGAAAATAAAAACCCATTTTTTTCCACCCATGAAATCATAAATTTTAAGCCTTCGGCTAAACTCTCTCCTTAAAATTTCTAACCATGATCCTTTGGGGGAAATTTTATAATTATAAATTAAACATAATTTTTTTTAATATAACTTCATTATATTCATTAAAAACCTTAATAATTTCAAAATAAAATAAATAATTTATAAACTCCATTAAAAAAGCAAATGACTAATGTTGTTATCCAATGATGTTTCCATGTCCATATTTTTTAAAATAGAAACTAAAAATGAATACATAAACCGAGGAAATACTATAATATGGAAAACAATATTCTCATGGTTTCCAACCACCCTTTGAGATTTTGAACAATACAAATTAGGATAAAAACATATTTCAATCTACTCACAACCACTAAGAACTATGTATAAAAATTATTTTCAAAATGACATCTCGGAAGGCTTCAAACTAAAGGTTTTAAATTCCATAATAAAATTATAATTTTTATGGTCCACAAAATAAACAAATAAAATGAATTTCTAAAAAATTGGGGGTAAATCATCATGAAAATATTAATTAATATCATTTAAGAAAATAATAATAAATTGAACATGTTCATGTACATAATTAGCTAGTTTCTCATAAGAACATAACCCATAATTTTTTCCATATTTTGAGAACTTAATGCACTTATATTTAAATGTTAAACTCTAATTCTTCATATCATAAAACTAAATATGAAGGATTCAATGTTTTAAAAAATGATTATTCCCAAGAGAATGAATTTCTTGATAAATAGAAGGTTGTGAGGGTAGAATGTTATAATGAGTGATTCTCTCTAAGTTAAAGATATGTTCAAGTTTAACAACCTCTTCATTCGTAGAAATAATTTACATATGTTTTCTCAAAATCCTTCATTTCCTTTCAAGATCATTAGATGATTTAGATTCAAATAAATTAAAATCATCTTAAGTGTGGTGAATTTACTTCCTTACCTTATCTCTAAAAACTTTTTCGTCAATATCTTTCAATTTTCAAGTCACCACAAGAAAATTCAATTTAAAAACATGGAACTCTTATTGATCCTAACTATCTTGAAGGGTTATTTTACCCTTTGTAAGGTATTTGAAAAACCTATTTGTGGACAATAAACTCCACCTGGAATGATCAAAACTTTTTTAGCACACTCTATTAAAATAATAATATAATCAGTAGGAAGATTACACTTTCCTACATTAACTAAAAAATAATACACACTTATATAGGAATTATAAAGTAAAATATCATCCAAAAATAGTGAAACAATGTAGGTTTCTATTAAATAAAACCCATATTTTGAAATAAGGTTTTTTTAATATTTTTTATGCATAATCTTAAATCATAAAGATAGGTATCCCCTCACTTTCACCTATTCTATAAGAAATGATAAAGCTTTTCAAGTAGTAACAAATTTTAAAAAATTGAACTACAAGATTTTGTGAGATTTACGGTTACATACCATCCTCAATACCTTTTATAAGATAATAACAATTTTTTATTTTAAATGTGTCATGATTTTATTTGAGGACCCCACAATATGCATGTTGATGTTAAAGATTCTAAATATCTCAAGAAAATATGAATAATTATGTTCATTACTCTTTAAATCATTAGAAAAAATTTATTTGAGACACATAATTCTTAAAAATGTGTTTACTATTATCCTAGTCCTAACACCTCATATTCTTTTTTACCTCTTTTATTATTTCCCATTTCACATTATTTATTTTATTGGATTTTTTGTTGATGATTCACCAATCTATTCATGTTTTAAATTGTAATAAATTTTAAATGTTTTGAAGTTTTCAAGATTTATTGATTCAAATTCATCTTGTTCATCGGTTTTAACTTCCATTTGTTGTTAATTTAATTTTTCTTGAGTTTCAAGGCACAATATAGTGGTTATAGGAAAGTCATTCTCTCTCTGATTTGGTTCTATTGCATCGAGAGGCTTTCTCTCATCTCTCTCATTTAGATCTCTTGCAATTTGGCCCATTTGGTGTTCCAAATTATGGATCCAAAAATATAAATCTTTATTAAATGAACCAATATCACCCAATCCATATTACAAAAAACCTTTTAAACCACCTTGGTAAATTTATGACTCTACCAAATATTGAAATCAAAAAAAATTGTTTGATGTGAAAAAGAAGGGGAAACAGTGTATTTCAAAATAACATGATCTCTCCACTACAGGTTTGGGTGTTTTTTATATATATCATTATATTGGTTTAAAAATAGATCATTTTAACCTTTGTTTATATATTTTTAGTATAAATATTTGGGACTCTCATATTGTTGAATTTCCATATTAAAATTCTGATAGAAATTTTTACTATGACCACACATCCCATAGTGTAGTTATTTATCAATAAGTAATGTATCTTAAACTACAATAGATTGATTTTTTGTTTTTTCCACACAAATGATTGTATTCCTAGTGCACTTGTGTTAATTATTTTAATATAATTTTTCAAAAAAATATTTAAGATCATCAGTAATGAAATCAAAAAAAACACCTCCCAAATATTGATCAACCATATTTAGATTTTATGGGATAAGAGCATTATAACAAGAATCCGTTAGAATATGGGGAAAAAATTGGTAATTGGGAAAATATCTAAGTAATTATATAATATTATCCCATGTATCATGAAAAATATCTCTTTCATCCTAAATAGAGCCTGTAATTTTGTGCCTAAAATTAATTATTTTGTTCCTATTATAGAATTTAGCAACAAAAGAATTTAATAACTCATCATGTGTAACAAATATAACTTATTAAATTTTCTAAAAGCAAATCTTAGTACAAACCTTGAGATATAATAGAAAAAACCTAAATTTTATCTCATCCTCACCCAACCCTTACAATAAAAGTTGTCGAACCGAACAATAAAATTTCTAATTCAAATCTAAAGAGCCTCGGTGGGAAAACTATTAAATAAAGGAAGCATGGAGTTTTTTGATTGATTAATCTCATAGTGATAAAAACAATGGGGTAAGAATTATAAACTGTTGATTTATTGACCCAAATGATTAATTAAACTCAATAATCAAAGGCCTCCCCGGGGGCATCATTTTTGGGCTATAGTAAATTCATCTTTTCTTAATATCCATATTCCAAAACATCCATATTTTCTATATGATTTATATTTATTTATAAGAGAATAAAAATATAAATTAACTATGGGAATAATATGTTTACTCTCCATCTCAAAATATTGAGTGTGTATAAAACTATAAAGTGATAAAAGTGAAATAACAAGGACACATTTTAAGTAATAAGTAGAGTTTTCATTTTTTATATTTTTTTGAATGGATTTATAATATGTATCTTTTTTAATTTTAAATAATTATTTTTTTGAATCATTTTTTAATTTGGTCATACATGTATTCTCCATAAATGGTTCCAAAATATTGATAGTCATAGTGGTTTACATTTTCAAATTAACAATTTATAAAAACCTACTTAATACTAATTTATTCATAAAGTATGGTATCATATCCATAGGGAATGGAAAATGAATTTGTGAAATAAAAACAAATAAAACCCAAAAATAGTGACTCTGTTGTGTAAGTGAGTGAGAAATAAGTGGAAGAGAGACAAATAAGTAGATGACATTTGGGATTCACTACACTAAATTGATTAAATATATTTTCAGCACTAACTACATGATATCATAACTATGTCAGTATTGTAAAGAATATTGTGTTGAATCACATAACTGTTTTTAATAGATATTCATATCTTAGTTAACTCTCTTAAGAGAATTATTTTTATATCAAAAAAAGAGAAATTATTAGTTATTTAATGGATAATAATACCACCAAAATTTTCAATTTTTTGGTACTTTGGTTGATAAAAAAAATAGTTTCTTCAATTATCCCTCTATGGTACATAGAGTATTATATAATTTTAAGTCATTGAAAATTATTTTAAGAAAACTGAAAAAAATTAAAATTAAATTATAGTGACAATTATAGAAGATCAATTTAATAATTTTATTGCATTATAATACAATTTCCCTAAAATAATTAATTTCATATGTAAAAAATAAGAAATAAAAAATATATAAAAGAAAATGATTCTCAAAAATAGTAAAATAATAAGATATGATAAAAAGAAAGGAATCTTACCTTGTGATAATGAATCCTTCTAGTGGTTATTATTCTATGTACCACTACTTCGAGACTCACCCCTATCCTCTAGTTATTTCTCTCATCTTTGTTCGTATCTCTTTGATCACCTCTATGGTTGTATCTCCCACATCTTTGTTTAAACTGGTAAGATTATTTCATTTCTCTACTATATCCTATCATAAAAACACCACCTTCATTTTATGATATGAAAATATGATATCCAATGTTCTATCCTTGATTCATTATCCATGGAACATGAATAAGACTCTCTAATATATTCTTACACTTTTGCATGATTCAATAATTTCATTACTTCAATTACTTTTATAACTACCATTTCAATAAATATAAATCCATGTGTTAGTAAAATTGGAACACTTATTATTTAACATATTTATGAATATTCTAGAATAGTCCAATCTTATTCCTTGTGTCAGGTTCTCTTCACTTAAAATTTATATTGACTTCGACAAATTATTGGTTTATTCTCCACCGTCAGTTTGAAGAATACATAGGTATGAACAATTTAATTTCAGAACTCATAAACCAATGGGTTTCAACATAACTAGTTTAACCCATTTTATTCAAAATAAAAAACCACTGAGATGGTCATATTTAGAAGTCATGGATGAAATAGTTTCACAAATTCCCACATGGCCAAGCCTCCTCAAATAAAAAACAGAATTGGCATGGAACTTACATTGGATGAATTTTCATTAAGGGAATATTTCAAAAAAAATTAACATAGAGAATCTTCTACCTATAACTATATCATTGAGGAGGAAAAAAATCCATTCCATCTTCTTAAAATCAAAAAGAAAATAAACAACAACAGCAAGTGATCATAGATCCAAGTGTTACACAATCCATCAATTTTTGACTTTAATCAATGTCAATGACTTCATGTTATGTTCTGATATTCAAACCAGATGAGGTGAACTCCTTCATATTTTTTGAAATATTACTATAAAAACTTCATCCCCAACCTTATTTGTAGACAACCCATTCATAAAACCAAGTTCTATCTCAACCCTCCACATAAACCTGTTATGGTGAATATTCCTTTGATGATATAGCCATAGTGCCAATTTCACATAATAAAATCATTGAACACCATGTAAGAACAAAATCTCTACTTTATAACTAGTGCTATATGGATATTTAAGGGGGACATTGCTCAGTTTTTTATTGATCTAAAAATTGAACCCCTTAAATGCAATCAGAATATCAAGCATTGGTCTTGGTTTCACATATCAAACTTGACCTCCAATAGTGCATAAACAACCATCATTTCTTTATAAATAAATATTATTTGTTCCTTATTGATCATATATGGGGTCATTTTTCTCAGTACCATAACAACGCATCTTATCTTCATTGGTATTTGGAATAAGTCTTATCTTCAGAAAAGAACTGTTTAGGTCAAATTCTCCAATGTGGTAATTGTGATATGTTAACGATTTTGATATTATCTCAAAGGGTGGATAAATTAACTTATGTGGTACAACATGGAATCTATTATAGGGAAAATTATGAAATTATCTGTCATCAGGTGTTGAATATTCAATTATGGAAATTCAATTATGGACAGTGTCAAAAAAATTCTTCTAGAGGTCATTTTCCATTTATCATACACCAAATTATCTGAAGAGGGTTCTAAAAACTATTATGAGATAGCTTGTTGTGCATTAAAATATAAAAAATATAAATTCACTAAAAATTTTAAATATTCATTCAAAAGTAATAAAACTAGTAATAAAATTATGTGAATTTTAAAAACATAAAAATTAGTAATTGACCCCATTAATAATTATTTTAAAATTATAACCATGGTACTTGGGACATTTTCATTCCAAAAAAACAATTAAAACATTTCAATTAATTTTTAGAGAATGTTCCACCAACACAACTATAGTAACTGTTCATAAAAATTGTATAAAAATACCAAATAACATCTAATTAATAAGTTGAAAATCACAATTTTCAAAAAAATGTACTATGAAATTGACTAAAAACCCATAATTTATAAAAATTAATAAGGAAATTCTCATTTAATTACTAAAAATTAACCAAAACATCAAAAAATATATGTTGAAACATTTATCTATTTAAGGCCACATCCGTACCTCTTCTTAGGGTGCTCTTTTTTTCATCATCGATCAATCTATTTTCTTTATAAGACATGAAATATGCGGGAAAATTTCATACATGGGTATGTATAAACATACCTAGTTGGACGCCTTGAAAACTAAAGATTGAGAAATATGATACTGGATAGTAGTGTCATCCCAACCAAAAAAAAGATAGAAATTAAACCAAGAAACATATATATATATATATATAATCATATAAGAAACTCAGATGAGAAATATACAGGATCTCAATCTCAAAACCCATCCCAATTCTATGTGTCTTCTTATCGATCTAGCAGTCCATTATCGATGTCCAGCATCTCACATGTCTATTTGAATAAGTAAGTACATGTAGTAAAGACACCTCACCACTATATTGCATAGTCGATGTGCAACAATATCAGTATAATTCACTCGTTACCTACTTTTTCAAGGGGTCGCTCAGTAGGTAGAGGACCAGTGCCCTAGTTTGTCATAGTGTTCCACTCAGTAAGTAGAGAACCCATTCCCTAGTTTGTAAGGTGGTATCCTTTAGTAGGTAGAAGAGCCACACAAATTTTTATTAGGGGGTTGGTACCACTCAGTAGGTAGAGTACCCTATCCCTAGTACTTCTAAGGGTACCACTCAATAGGTATATGAACAATTTCATAGTCCATAATGGGGTATAACTCAGTTGTTAAGGAACCCAAATCATTGTCATTCTGGGGGTACCACTTAGTAGGTACAAGACCCATGCCCTCATCAGTCAAGGGTACCACTCAGTGGGTAGGGGTCACATTACTCAGTTCATTAGGGGGAGGGGTGCCACTTAGTAAGTGTAGGAGTATGGGAGACCCATGCCCTGGTATGAAAAGTGGGTTTCCAATCCAAACCTATCTTTGAGGATCCTTCCATATCACTATCATCATCATGTTTCTCCTAATAAGATTCAAGCTCATAACATCTTTCATCATATTTTTTAATCCACTATAAAGGACACCATCCAATTTTATTTGAAAAAACAACATAGGTAAGGCTTCTCTCGGGCCAAAATATGGTTAAACAAGATGTAGAAGTTTCATAAATCACTACACTACATGTAAGGGGTCTCAGATGATATGTAAACACACATGGCCTCATGTTTGTGTCCTCAACCAAATATGGATTTTTGTCCTTGTAATACTTCATTTTGTATAAGGTTACTACATGGAATTTCTTGGCCTCTAGGGGTTGAGCCATGTGCTCCTGGGTGTACCCGCATCATTTGGGTAATCTTCATGTTTTTAGTTGTTTCTATGTTCATTTACTCCCAAAATACTTGTTGAGATACTAGCACTTAGTGACATGGAGTTTGGGGGTCCCTCATAACACTTGATACTTATCTCCACCTAGAAACCCTAAAAACCATAGCTAGGGTATGACACGATGTGTGTTCATCCCAGTATATGTTGTGTAGTTCAAATTATTTCATAACTCCAAATCTAATATATGGATCAAATATCCACCATTTTCATTATTTAATGGACTTGATTTACCACTAAAATCCTCTAAAAACATTGTAACAATCTATATCAATAAATTTTTAGGATCTAATGGTAGGAATTTAGGATTCTGAATCACTTATATGTGGTTGTAGATCCTCCTTCCATTATTTTCATTCTGAATACTAGATCCCTGAAGTATCAACCATTTTACATCCCAATACATTTTCAAAACATTGATCCATTCATTGTGATAAAATCCACCACAAATATATGGTTCTTATCGTGCTCCAAACGTTCTGACAGTTTTTAACTATGGCCCTATAACCTAATAACAAAAAAAATCGAAGAACAAGTGGGAGAAAGGAACAAGAAAAAAGGTTTATTGATAGTTGGAAAAGATTTCGTGGAAATGACCATATATCAGTGATATTTGGGGAAATAAACATGACATAAAAAAGAATAAATTGTATAAATATTTTAATTTGATTCACTATCTCATGAAAATGATTAAATTAATCAAATATAAAATAATTGAAGATAAGAACATTCTCAATTGTTTAATCTCTAAAAGAAGAACAATTGAAGAGCTATAAATCAATATAGTATTATTCATTGGTGAATAATTAATTGTCTAGTGATGAGGATGATCCAATGCTTCCTCTACCAATCGATTCACCTTGATCTTATCCCTGAACGTCGTCCAATCTTGATCTGAAATTAATAGTTGTCAAATATCCTCTCAAAAACCACCCATGGTTATGAGACTAACCCTTGAGAAAAATGTTATGATAATAACCATCAAGAAATTTCATAATGACATTATTATGTAGTATTAGATTTCAGGTCACATAAATGAAAATAAATAAATTAATCATTTATTTTCATTTAGACATAACTACCAACAACTGGCTCAACTAAACGTCTTGTAATAGCCAAGTTTAGGTCGCACATAAGGTATACCTTATACACTAGATTCAAAAAATTTCTCATATTTCGGATATTATGAAAATTACAAAACAAATTCCATAATTTCTAAAATATTATGTTCACTTTGTATAAAATATATTTAATATTTATATAAAATAAAATTTTTACTCACCGAGCCTTATTATCTTGCACCATCTTAACTATTGTCTATTAAAATATTTCATAATATATTATGAAGTCTTATAAGAGAAAAAAGTGTCTCTAAATTACTCCCTTCTTCAGATATTTTTGTCCTAAAAATTACCAACAAAGAAAAAATTGGGGATACTAAGCCCCCATCTTTCCCTCCCGCTCATAGGAACTCTGTTTTATGCCATCATGTTGTCATAGAACACAACCCAAGGGAATGGTAAATCCTTTCAGAAATCAATAATGTTCATACTAAACCCCCATCTTATCTTAGATTTCTAACTCTATAAATTTTTCTTTATTCTCGATGTTGAGTTTTCAAAAATCATTAACGTTCATTATCATGCACATAACTTCTCAGTTGTGACACATGGATTATTTTGTGCACCAACATTAACTATATGGTAAGGTAAGGTGATAAGAAATCACCCCAACCCTATACAGGATCACGAACTCCTAATTCAATCCAGGGGATATATTTCTACCAGATACAAATCTCTTTAATCCTCATTGTGGGGAGACTCTCAAGAAAAATAAGTCTCATTGCTTGAACTCCAATGGCCTACGATGTCAATCATTATACGATTTATATCATCCTTTTGTTTTCCTCATCTACTCATGGATTACCTAGAACTTCTCTATCATCACATGAACTATCACTAATCTAATAATATATTACTCACTAATCTGAGACAAGCATAAGGGTGGCCTATAGGGTGGCCCGTATAGGACCTTAAAAGGTTCCATGTTGACAGTAGAGTGAAAACTAATAATATTATAAAAATATACCAAAGGTAAGTGATGCTCATAGGTCCTGATGAATATTAACATGACATTGATCAACATATCCTCCAACACCAAGATATTATGCTTAGTCTTCCCATCTATATGGGGATGAAAAATTGTACTCATCCTCAAGAGGGTCTCGAATGCCAACTGTATCCTTTTCCAAAACCATTAAATGAATCGCATATCACATTCCATGAAAATAATTGAAGTAATCCCATGGAGTTATATAATATAGCACACATAAATATTCCACAAACTCCCTATGGAACTCTACTACCTGATAGAATAGAAGTGTACCAACTTGGTAAGTTGGTCAACAAAAACCTATATGGAATAAAAGACTCTCACTATCCATGGAATCCCTTTGAAAAATTAAATGGATACTCTATCCCATTTTCCACTTTGATATTTGAAGAGGCTGGAACAAACCTATCTAAAATGGGTTCTCATCTTTCACCTACTAACAAGTGATACTCCAAGAGAAGAACTCGCCCACACTCTACATTATGAAATCCCACCAAAACTATAGCTGAAATTATCTTTACTTATTGCCTATACTAGGATGTACATACAAAGGAGAAGTGTGAAACTCCCTCATCACCTTCTCTCACAATGTCACTATAACTGTCATCCATCCTTGGAAAATGATGAAATAATTTCCTATTTATAGATTCCATATAATGAATATCCTAAGGATATATTTTCAGGTAGGACCTCATAGTCGATGTCTCCTAACTAAGCCTCCCCCACATACTTGAGAATATGAGTGAGTAAACACAATTGACTTAAGATAAGTTACACCCCTCTCATCTATCAAGGCTATATAAGAAGAATCCAACTACTCTTATTCCTCCTCTACCAAACGATATGGAGACTTCCTACTAAGGGAATTTTCCACCATTTTCCCTTCCATGGTTTATAGACTATCTCAAAGTCATATTCTTGTAGGAACTTCAACCAGCATATTTGTATCAGGTTAAAATCTCTCTATGTGATGACATACTTGAGACTCTAGTGGTATTTGTAAAGAAGAATGTCCTCCACCAAAAAATTTTGTCTCTATATCCTCAAAGTGAAGACTATCACTACCAACTCCAAGTCATGATTCATGTAGTTCTTATTATGGGGTATCAACTACCCTAAACCATATGAAATCACTACCAGCCACTATAACACCCGATACTTTTATGATAAATATTTTGTTTTTATGTTATATAAATCATCAATGTAATCTTTTGCTGCACGCAATCGCGACCTTCCTTGATAGCGTGTGTTGTACGCAATACTGAGTTTCACTAAACAATGATATATTATTATAATATTATAAGCTAGCCGTTATGAATATTATTAACTGAATTTTAAATTTTACAACATTATTATTTATCTTACACATTTTCTAGAACATGGTAAGAGAACAAAATAATTTTTTGGGTGAAATAAGTATTTATCAAAAAATGCAGTTTTGCCACCTTTTGATGGCGCACCCACATTAAATCAAGTTTTCGACATATTAAAAAGTTCACTTTGACTAAATAAAATTCTTATTTTTAATCAGTATATAAAAATTTACTTTGGATAAGTTTTTGATATTTTTCTGATAACTTTCATATTTTGATGAATAATTAAAGTACGCTAATTTTTAATTAAAAACAAATTTTTTCATTGAGATAATTTATATGTTTAAATTATAATATTGAATGGTTTTAAAGTATAGATAGAATATATTTTTACCATTTAATATAATGTATGCCATTAGCATTAATTTCACATTGAATTCATAGGTAAAAACATTTCAATCTTTGGCAATGTTTTAACTTCTAAAACCCGTTTTCTTAACAACATGATTTATTTTCAATTAATTACTGCAACTTATATGTTTTTAATTTTGAAAAATGGATTCTATATTCAGAATCAGAGGCTCCAAATTATGTTAATAGGCTACCTTTAATTTTTGGGCATTATGAATAGTAACTACGGTAAATTTTATTTACCATAGTTAAAGGTAAATCGGGTAATTAAGTGTAAATATAAGATTATAAAATTACCCTAACACCTGCCAAAATCTTATTGGATGACTACAAGTCGACCCATATCACCTAAGGGTCGGATTAGATTCATTTAATAGACTTTTGTCCATGAAAATAATTTAATTATTATTAAAACCAAAAAATGTGACAACATGTCACTTTCTTAAATCTTATAAGTATAATAATTTTAATTTGGTGATAAACTTAATGAAACTTTGAAAATGAATAGTCTCCAGAAAGATAATACAATTATCTACATCATAAGAATTTATTTATAATTTTTAGGGATTAAATAATTATCATAGTGATGTTGAAATTATTTTATAAATTTAAATATCAAATAAATTGTTTTAAAATATTAAAATAATTATTATATGCACTATTTAATGTGATCCACTAATTTTATAGATAAATATTGCATTTTATTAATCTATTAAAGCTTTTATTTCGAACATATCCTCTGTATATATTTTATTTAAATTCAAATAAATAAATAGTATCAAAATTGACACTATTGTTATTTTATAAAAATAACATATTATAAAATTGTTTAAAAATCACAAAAATATTTAAAATTTATAAATTAAAATTTATATAGTCGACAATGTCATAAGGTGTCAAATTCTGGAAAATTCATAACACATATGTAATTATTAATAATTTAAAATTTAGAATATTATTACCACAAATAAAATTAAATTGGTAAATAAGGATAAATCAAGTTGATAATGTTTAAAATAAATTCCTAACATGTCTAAATTTTATTGGTTGATGATATTACAACCCTATCTCATTTAATATTAGGATATGAGTCATTTTGGAAGTTTTTAAGTGGGTTTGAGATTTAATATAAACTAATATTTCTTATATTTTCAAAGGTGCCCCTATCCTCCCTTATAAAAGGGCACCTCCTCCCTCTCCTCCTCACACCAATTTGAGCCTTCATTCTCGGCCAAACCCTTCCCATTTCACTTCCCCACTTCCCTAGAATCATCCTAGAGGTTCTTGTGTTCTTCAAAGACCAAACCTAGTGCCCTAAGAGGAGGTTAAGAAGAGGCGCGTCAAAAAGAGGTAATATCCATTACCGGTCCTTTCCAAATTCTTTTTTCTTCAACATCTTCTTCTTAAGTTGTTTCATTATGAAGTAATAACATCAGTATCACTCATATACTGATATTTTATTATAAGTATGAAACAACCCTATTTCAACATCTATCCATCCTATGGAAAACGAAATCACCGCGCGTGCGTACGTACGGAATACCGTCTCCACGTCGTGGTGTAATCTATTTTCCCCCACCACCTTACATGGATGGGTATAATGGTGTAAATAATTACTATATATGATTATTTTAAAGTGATATTGATTATGAAATAGTATACATACACTCCAATACAATTCCATGATCATGGGAATGATATCATCGCTCGTGCGTACGTACGGAATACCGTCTCCACGATGTGATGTGATTCGTTCTACATGATCATCATTGCATAATGATTATATAAATGAATTGAATAAATAAATATGTTATATAGTACATTAATAACATTCTGGAAATGATGTATCTATAACCTAAAGAGAAGAATAAGAATTTATTCGACAAAACACGTATAAGAACAAAAATTTATAAACACCCGAATAACAAGTAGCAATGAAATATTACTACTAAGAAGCCAAGAATATGACCATATATGATATCATAACAATAATTATGATTCTGTAAAAAGTCAATAACATTATTTAAATCATTATACAGGAGGTTCGGACACTTACGAGGCAAATCGGACCTAAGGTAAGAGAAATATCACAATCTCATTTTTATCCGAGATTATTTATACTTTGGTATTTACTAGGGTGTATTTCATCATCCACATCCATGTTTCCTAAATATGTAATATTATTTCTATCCACCTACAATTTTTTAAATCCAATTTTACCCTTCGGTGAGTTTTTAGTAAAGGATATGAAAGGAATCTTTTGTCGTCTTTCGTACGAGGTACTTTTTGACTGTTCCTACAAAAGTACGAAGAATGTTTTTTTTAAATTATACGGCATGAATGGATTTTTAAAACATTATTTCCAAGAAGCTTCCTTTACAAGTTTTCAAGTTTATTTTTAATCAACTTCTTTTATTTTATAATTGTACGACATGTTAAGAAAGGAAAAGTGTTTTTGAAGCAGAAAGGATATTTTCCTCAAGAATGGAGTTCAAGTTTTTTATCAAAATTATTTTCCATCTAAGATAATAAAGGGTTCTGTTTCTCTCCCTATTATAACATTTATTTGATTATGTTGTGATGGAATTATATTTATGAATTCCTTTATCTTATATGAATTGTTTTATGATGTCACGATGTTTAAGATTCCCATTTTTACTACATGGGTTATGCAATGATGTATGATTTATGATTTTGTGGCACACATAAGAATGGCATCATTATGAGATGGGTGGGACCTATATCTCCCTCCAATGCATTGGGTAAATATTTTATATCTCATGAGATAGACATTGCTGGAACGGCAGGTTAAACTAGTTTAGTGAAAAAGGACTGAAACGAGGAGTGAACTCGGTTCAGAAATGGACTTTGTCCACTAAGATAGTCTTGGCAATGAGTCTTGACTAACAAGAAATTATTGTCTATGATTATGTGTGTATGCCATAAAGTTTCATGTTTTAAGTTATGATTATTGGGATTACATTTCACTACTATGATTTATCCCATGTTATGAAATTACGATCTCTTTTTCAATTTAAGATTTCCAAAAGTTATGTTCTTATGTATATGATGTGATTGATATTTTTTTTGTTTACCCTTACTGAGCATTTGAGCTCACCCTTTTGTATGTTTTATTTCCCCAGGTCAGGAAGAAGGTTATTAAGTAGGATATGCTGAAAAGGGACTCTAGATATGATGAAATGAATGGGTGGCAAAGTAGATGTTTTATGAACCAGTTGTTTATGTTTCCCAGTTTCTAAAGACTCTATAATTATACGGTCCTTTCATGGTTTTGTGATATGTTGTAATAAGTGTGATTCAATTTTGAAATATTAAAAATGTATGTAAATTATGGGTCGTTATAGTTGGTATCAGAGGAAAGGTATAGTCAACCTTTGGAAACTAGGATGTGAAAGCCTTAGTAAGAATCCTAAGGATAATTCTAAGCATAGAACACAATCTTAGTGTTTTAGAAATGGCCATGAACAACCTATGATAAGACCTTAAGTGTGAAATTTTATTCTTGATTATGTGGTTTTCCTATTATAATTAGTGTTGCTCACACTATTCTTCTTGGTTTTAGTCAATGGAAGGAACCCGAAGGAACTGTGTTAATACGGAATGTGACGGGCAATGCAATGATTGTCCCCCTGAGCAACCAAACATTATGGGAGATGGAATGCAAAATCTTGTAGCCATGATCACACAAATTTCTCATGCTATAAATCATTCAAGACTTCCAAACGAGCAAAGGATGGAGCAACATTCTGTTGAATCCTTCATGAGGCAGCGTCCACCTTCTTTCAGCAGGTCTACTGATCCATTAGTTGCTGAACAATGGATTAGTACTAATGAAAAGATATTTTCAGTTCTTCAATGTTCTGAACATGATAGAGTCGTCCTAGCAGTGTATCGTTTGGAAGTAGATGCTGATCAATGGTGGAATATTATTAAGAATACACGGCAAAGGGATGAAATTGAGTCCATGGAATGGGATGAGTTCAAGAACTTATTTTTCAATAAGTACTTCCCTCGTATTCTCTGAACAAAGATGGATAAAGAGTTTCTTGAACTTAACCAAAAGGGTGATGAATCTGTTTGTACCTATGAAGCAAATATTACAAGACATGCAAGGTACTCTTCTGGTATTATTATCCAACCTGAGAGTAAGATCGATCGATTCATTAGTGGCTTAAAACCAAGTCTTCGAATGGCGTTATCCATAATGGACTTCAATAGCTACGAGGAAATCGTTCGTTGTGCTCTCAAAGTTGAGATAGATATTGGAGTAACCCATTAGTAATATGGGTTTGATAAGAAGAGGAAAATGGAATTCAAAGGAAAATCTAAAGAGCACACTGAAAAGAAGATGAGATTTCCCTTATGCTCAATGTGTGGAAAGAAAAATGGAGGGGTTTTCTTAAAGGGACAAGTAAATGTTTCAAATGTGGAAAGGAAGGTCATCAGGCATTTGAATGCCACAATGATGGGAAGAAGATTTCTAATGATGCAAACGAAGGAAGGGACACACAGAATGAACCTATTACACTTCAATGTTTCAATTTCAAGGAGATAAGGAATTATTCCAATCAATTCCCAAATCCAAGGGTTGATGATGATGGTCGACATCAACAAACTCTTAAGGCTAAAGACAAAGGAAAGTCACATTCAATTTCTATCAGCGATGTGGAGTACGATAACGATGTGGTGAAAGGTACACTTACCATCCACTCTAAAGTAGCAAATGATTTATTTGATTCTGGATCCACCCATTCCTTTATTTTTGAAGAATTTTCTAAGGATATCACTGTATTACCTCAAAAATTAGACGTTGAGTTAGCTGTGACAACCCCTAATGTCACAAAAGTCGCATCAAAAGTTTATAATTCTTCTCCGATTGAAGTTTTTGGGAAAGTGCTTCCTGAAAATCTTTTATCCTTCCTATAGTAGAATTTGATGTGATTCTTGGCATGTATTGGCATTCTCTACATGGAGCTCATATCAATTGCCAAATAAGGGAAGTCACATTTCATATACCAGATCAATCTATGATCGTCTATCGATTCATGGATGAACATAACCTTTCAGTGGAAATTTCTTCCATTTTATGGGTATTGATTCCACTAAATGAAGGTTATTTATCTCAAATGTTTGGTGAGAAACTCAGGATTAAGAATATGCCCATTGTATGGGAGTTTGATGATGTCATGCTGGAGGAATTATCGGGTCTTCAACCAAATCGTGAAGTTGAGTTTTCAATAGAACTCGTACCAGGTGCTTTGCCTATTTCAAAGACACCATATAGAATGGACCCAATTGAGTTGCAGTAATTGAAGAAGCAACTCCAAGATAATATTGATAAGGGGTTCATACACCCTAGTACGTCACCTTGGAGAGAACCTGTTCTATTAGTTAAGAAGAAAGATGGATCAATGAGACTCTGCATTGATTATCGAGAACTTAACAAGATCACTATCAAGAACAGATATCCTCTCCCATGCATTGATGACTTATTTGACCAACTACGAGGAGCTCAATACTTTTCCAAGATTGATCTTAGTTCAGGGTATCACCAATTAAGGGTCAAAAGGGAGGATATACCAAAGACGGCTTTCCGTACAAGATATGGACACTATGAATTTATAGTGATTCCATTTGATCTTACTAATGCCCCTGCTATCTTCATGGATCTGATGAATACAGTCTTTAGAGACTATCTTGATCAGTTTGTGGTAGTCTTTATAGATGATATTCTTGTATATTCAAAGAGTAAGGAAGAACACGAAGATCACTTGAGAATTATATTGAAGACCCTGAGAAAGGAGAAGCTTTATTCCAAATTTACCATGTGTGAATTTTGGCTTCAAAGAGTTTCATTTTTGGGTCACATAATATCAAAAGAAGGGATATCTGTCGATCCAGCAAAAACAGAGGTTATCGAAAGATGTTCGAGACCAACAACAGTGACTGAGATCCGATGTTTTCTTGGTTTGGCTGGATATTATTGACGTTTTGTGAAATATTTTTCATGATTATCTAATCCACTCACCAAGTTGACTCGAAATGGAGTTAAGTTTGTTTGGACGGAGGAATGTGAAGAGAATTTCAAGGTGTTGAAAAGAAGGTTATCCAGTGCACCTGTGCTCACACTGCCTTGTAGTGGAGAAAGGTTTGTGATCTACAGTGATGAAAACAAGAAGGGTTTGGGGTGTGTTCTTATGGAAAATGATATGGTGATAGGTTATGCCTCGCGACAGTTGAAAATACATGAGCAAAATTACCCAACTCATGATTTGGAGTTAGCTGCGGTAATATTTGCATTAAGGATTTGGAGGCATTACCTTTATGGTGAAAGGTGTGATATTTATACTGATCATAAAAGTTTAAATTATATTTTCACACAAAAAGGAGATGAATATGCGCCAAAGAATATGGTTGGATCTGATTAAGGATTACGACTGTTCAATTCATTACCACCCTGGGAAAGCAAACAAGGTGGAAGATGCATTAAGTCGACAAGACCATGCCAATTTATCCATGATGAGGATCACAAAAGATCCAATATTTATGGATTTACAAAGGATGGATCTTGGAATTATAATGGAAGGGGGAAAATTGTATCTTCATCAAATTAATGTTCTACCATCTATACATGTGAAGATTAAAGAGGCACAACAAGAAGATTTCGAGTTACAAAATAAGGTGAGAAATGTTCCTGAATTCAACCTTGATTTTGATGGGATAATGATGTTCAGGAATATGGTTTGTGTTCCTCCCATCCCCGAATTAAAGAAGGAGCTGCTGGATGAGGCTCATAGTTCTCCATTATCTATTCATCCTGGAAGCACGAAGATGTATAGGGACCTGAAAGAGTACTTCTGGTGGGATGGCATGAAAATAGATGTTGCTGAATATGTCTCTCGATGCTTGGTTTGTCAGCAAGTTAAAGCTGAGAGACAGAAGTCTAAGGGTATGTTACAACGATTACCCATACCCGAATAGAAATGGGAAAACATCACTATGGACTTTGTCAGAGGACTTCCTAAAATATCCAAAGGCAATAATGCTATCTGGGTCATAGTTGATCGTCTTACAAAGTCTGCACACTTCATCGCTATTAGAGACGATTTCTCTCTGGATCATCTTTCCAGGATATATGTAAAGGAAGTGGTAAGATTGCATGGAGTACCACTTTCTATTATATCTGATCGGGATTCGAGGTTTAACTCAAAGTTCTGGTGATGTCTTCAGCATACTCTGGATACAGATTTGAGTTTCATCACTACTTATCATCCTCAGACAGACGGTCAGTCTGAGAGAACAATTCAAACTCTAGAAGATATGTTGACAGCTTTCTATATGGATTTCAAAGGTGTTTGGGATCAACACCTACCTTTGGTGGAATTTTCTTATAATAATATCTTTCACTCTAGTATTCAGATGGTTCCTTATGAAGCTCTCTATGGAAAGAAATGCAGGACTCCAACTTGTTGGGATGAAGTTGGGGAAAGAACGCTATTAGGACCTGATATTGTTGATGAGATGGTAGAAAAGGTCCGATCTATTCAACAACACATAAGAGTAGCTCAGAGTCGACAGAAAAGTTATATCGACAACTGAAGAAAAGACCTAGAGTTTGAAGTGGGTGATAAAGTGTTCTTATGAATATCTCCCTGGAAGAGGGTCATGAGATTTGGAAAGAAGGGGAAGTTGAGCCCTAGATATATCGGTCCATTCAAAATACTGGATCATGTTGGGAAGGCAGCTTACCGATTGGCGCTTCCACCGAATCTCTCTCAAGTTCACGATGTGTTCCATGTATCTCTCCTAAGAAAGTACATACCTGGTCCTTCACATGTACTCACCTCATAAGTTGTAGCACTGGAGCAAGATCTTTCTTATGAAGAACAACCGATAGAGATTCTGGATCGTAGTGAAAAAAGTCCTACGAAACAAGACCACTCGTTTGGTGAAAGTTTTATGGAGGAACAACCAATTAGAAAAAGCTACATGGGAGCCTGAGGATATGATGAGGGAGAGGTATCCTCATCTGTTTGTTACAAAGTGACGAATTTTGAGGGAGAAATTCATTTTAAGGGGGTAGAATGTAACACCCAAGAATTTTATGAGAAATATTTTGTTTTTATGTTATATAAATCATCAAAGGAATCTTTCGCTGCACGCAATCGCGACCTTCCTCGATAGCGTGTGTAGTACGCAATACCGAGTTCCACTAAACAATGATATATTATTATAATATTATAATCTAGCCGTTATGAACAGTATTAACTGAATTTTAAATTTTACAACATTATTATTCATCTTACACATTTTCTAGAACATGGTAAGAGAACAAAATAATATTTTGGGTAAAATAAGTATTTATCAAAAAATGCAGTTTTGCCGCCTTTTGATGGCGCACCCACATTAAATCTAGTTTTTGACACATTTATAAGTTCAATTTGAAAAAATAAAATTCCTATTTTTAATAAGGATATAAAAATTTACTTTGGATATATTTTTGATATTTTTCTGATAACTTTAATATTTTGATGAATAGTAAAAATACGCGAATTTTTAATTAAAAACAACTTTTTTCATTGAGATAATTCATATGGTTAAATTATAATATTGAATGGTTTTAAAGTATAGATAGAATATATTTTTACCATTTAATATAATTTATGTCATTAGCATTAATTTCACATTGAATTCATAGGTAAAAACATTTCAATCTTTGGCAATGTTTTAACTTCTAAAACCCGTTTTCTTAACAACAGGATTTATTTTAAATTAATTACTGCAACTTATATGTTTTGAATTTTGAAAAATGGATTCCATATTTAGAATCAGTGGGTCCAAATTAAGTTAATAGGCTACTTTTTATTTTTGGGCATTATGAATAGTAACTACGGTAAATTTTATTTACCATAGTTAATGGTAAATCGGTTAATTAAGGGTAAATATAAGATTATAAAATTACCCTAACACCTGCCAAAATCCTACTGGATGACTAAAAGTCAACCAATATCACCTAAGGGTCGGATTAGATTCATTTAATAGACTTTGTTCCATGAAAATAATTTAATTATTATTAAAACCAAACAATGTGACAACATGTCACTTTCTTAAATCTTATAAGTATAATAATTTTAATTTGGTGATAAACTTAATGAAACGTAGAACATGAATAGTCTCCAGAAATATAATACAATTATCTACATCATAGGAATTTATTTAGAATTTTTAGGGATTAAATAATTATCATAGTGATGTTGAAATTATTTTATTAATTAAAATATCAAATAAATGGTTTTAAAATATTAAAATAATTATTATATGCACTATTTAATGTGATCCAATAATTTTCTAGATACATATTAAATTTTATTAATCTATTAAAGCTTTTAGTTCGAACATATCCTCTGTATATATTTTATTTAAATTCAAATAAATGAATAGTGTCAAAATTGACACTATTGTTATTTTACAAAAGTAACATAATATAATGTTGTTTAAAAATCAAAAAAACATTTAAAAATTATAAATTAAAATTTATATGCTCTAAAATGTCATAAAGTGTCAAATTATGGAATATTCACAACACAGATGTAATTATTAATAATTTAAAATTTAGAATATTATTACCACAAATAAAATTAAACTGGTAAATAAGGATAAATCAAGTTGATAATGTTTAAAATAAATTCCTAACATGTCTAAATTTTATTGGTTGATGTGATTACAACACTATCTCATCTAATCTTCAGATATGAGTCATTTTAGAAGTTTTTAAGTGGGGTTGGAATTTAATATAAACTAATATTTCTTATATTTCCAAAGGTTCCCCTCTCCTCCCTTATAAAAGGGCACCTCCTCCCTCTCCTCCTCACACCAAATTGAGCATTCAAGCTCGACGAAACCCTACCCATTTTACTTCCCCACTTCCCTAGAGTCATCCTAGAGGTTCTGGTCTTCTTCAAAGACCAACCCTAGTGCCCTAAGAGGAGGTTAAGAAGAGGCGCGTCAAAAAGAGGTAATATCCATTACCGATCCTTTCCAAATTCTTTCTTCTTCAACTTCTTCTTCTTTAGTTTTTTCATTATTAAGTACTAACATCAGTATCACTCGTATACTGATATGTTATTATAAGTATGAAACAACCCTATTTCAACATCTATTCAGCCTATGGAAAACAAAATCACCGTGTGTGCGTACGTACAGAATACCGTCTCTACGCTGTGGTGTAATCTATTTTCCCCCACAACTTTACATGGATGGGTATAATGGTGAAACTAATTACTATATATGATTATTGTAAAGTGATATTGATTCTGAAATAGTATACATACACTCCAATACAATTCCACGATCATGGGAGTGATATCATCGCTCGTGCGTGCGTACAGAATACCGTCTCCACGATGTGATGCGATTCGTTCTACATGATCATTATTGCATAATGATTATATAAATGAATTGAATGAATAAATATGATATATAGTACATTAATACCATTCTGTAAATGTTGTATCTATGACCTAAAGGGAAGAATAATAATTTATTCGACCAAACACGCATAAGAACAAAAAGTTATAAACTCCCGAATAACAAGTAGCAATGAAATATTACTACTAAGAAGCTAAGAATATGCCCATATATAATATCATAACAATAATTATGATTCTGGAATAAGTCAATAACATTATTTAAATCATTATACAGGAGGTTCGGACACTTACGAGGAAAATCGGACCTAAGGTAAGGGAAACATCACAATCTCATTTTTATCCGCGATTGTTTATACTTCGGTATTTACTGGGGTGTATTTTATCATCCACATCCATGTTTCCTCAATATGTAATATTTTTTCCATCCACCTACAATTTTTTTAAATCCAATTTTACCCTTCAGTGAGTTTTTAGTAAAGGATATGAAAGGAATCTTTTGTCGTTTTTCGTACGTGGTACTTTTTGACTTTTCCAACAAAAGTACGAAAAATGTTTTTTTAACTTATACGGCATGAATGGATTTTTAAAACATTATTTCAAAGAAGCTTCCTTTAAAAGTTTTCGAGTTTATTTTTAATCAAGTTCTTTTAGTTTATAATTTTACGGCATGTTAAGAAAGGAAAAGTGTTTTTGAAGCAGAAAGGATATTTTCCTCAAGAATGGAGTTCAAGTGTTTTATCAAAATTATTTTCCATCTAAGATAATAAAGGGTTATATTTCTATCCCTATTATTAAATTGATTTTATTATGTTGTGATGGAATTATATTTATGAATTCCTTTATCTTATATGAATTGTTTTATTATGTCATGATGTTTAAGATTCCCATTTTTACTACATGGGTTATGAAAAGATGTATGATTTATGATTTTGTGGCACACATAAGAATGGTATCATTATGAGATGGGTGGGACCTATATCTCCCTCCAATTCATTGGGTAAAGATTTTATATCTCATGAGATATACATGGCTGGAACGGCAGGTTAAACAGGTTCAGTGAAACAGGACTGAAATGGGGAGTGAACTCGGTTCAGAAATGGACTTTGTCCACTAAGATAGTCTTGGCAATGAGTCTTAACTAACAAGAAATGATTCTCTATGATTATGTGTGTATGAAAAAAAGTTTCATGTTTTAATTTATGATTATTGGGATTACATTTCACTACTATGATTTATCTCATGTTATGAAATTATGATCTCTTTGGTAGGTTAAGATTTCCAAAAGTTATGTTCTTATGTATATGATGTGATTGATATTTCTTTTGTTTACCCTTACTGAGCATTTGAGCTCACCCTTTTGTATGTTTTATTTCCCCAGGTCGGGAAGAAGGTTATTAAGTAGGATATTCCTAAAAGGGACTCCCGATATGATGAAATGAATGGGAGGCAATGTAGATGATTTATGAACCAGTTGTTTATGTTTCCCAATTTCTAAAGACTCTATACCTATACGGTCCTTTCATGGTTTTATTATATGTTGTAATAAGTGTGCTTCAATTTTGAGGTATTAACAATGTATGTAAAGTATGGGTTGTTATAGCCACTACATCAACACAAAACTCATCCCAACTCTAGAGGTATCTCAATGTACTATGTACTCCCTTCCCACCTCGGGTATTCTCAAAATAGGATCACTAGTCATCCCCATCATCAACTCCTCAAAGGAATTCTATCATGGATCAATCCAAGTAAACAACTCCCCTTTATATGTCGAGGAATTCAAAGAGAATACAATCCTAATGAATTATTCCATGAAAATCTTATATTACCCACTGAGATATGAAAACTTCTGATATATAACATGATCTTGGGTGTCTCCAAAGTAAGAAATGCATCAATATGTGTTAGGTTCAGAACTAATTTATGTTCTGAAATGACATTCACTATAAAGTGAACCTTGTATATTCGAAACTCATACATCGAGAGCTTACCATAAATCTGGTGCTAGCAAATAAAGTCTATGACTATCTCTATGTCCTTTTTATACTCCTACCCTAATTTAGAGTAGATATGTGTGTCATCAATGAAGATAAAAAATCAATCAAATTATGGATGGAAGATCCAGTTCATCTGATCAATAAACACAATGGGATAATCAACCACTAAAAAAGGAATCACCAATAATTCATAGTGTATATAGAGACATTCAAATTCCATATTTGGAATATTATCCCCACAAAGCCTCATCTATTGGTAGTTGGAACTTAGATCGATATTTGGGAGCCATCTCGTGCCTCTCAAATGATGAACCAAGTCATAAATCCTTAGTAAGGGGGAATTATTGTTTATCATGGCCTGGTTTAGGTGGTGATAATAAAAAAAGACATAAGATCCCTTATTCATTTTCTAATATCAAAACTAGATCCATCCATGGATACACACTAGGTTCGATAAAACCCTTCCCTCAAAGGTCCTCCAACTGCACCCTCCGATCTTATAGATCAATAGAGGCTATCCAAAATGTCTTAGAATATATCATAGCATTCCATGGGTGAATGTCGATGGAAACCTCAATTTCCCACCTTGGAGGTAATCATGGAACATCCTCAAGGATGACGTCCATATAATCATCCACAACTAAAGGAAACTAGAATCATGAAGATACCACTACACTAAGGGATAATCTTGGCTACTAATGGGTGATGGGTTGTAGCTTCCTACTAACAATACCAACTCACTCCGTAATGAGATCTCTCCCACGCATAGTGAAGAATATCATCCCATCTATTCAATGGAATATGACTCATCACTAATTATACTTGATCTGTGAAGGTGCCATAGAAAACTAGTCTATAACGAAGATGATGTCATATGGTGTCATTATGAAATAAATAGGTCCCATGAGAAACTCTCTCCACCAAGAAAAATCGCACACTACTGGAAGATAAGAGATATCGAATAACCATTCACCATATGAACCATAAAACAAAGATAATAGTATAAAACCTCAACTGGGTTCTATAGTAATCACACATAGAGTCTGTATATGAAGTAATGAATCACACTTGTGTCTAATAGTATATAATTAAGGGTAGAATAAACATAGATCATACCTCTAATTGTCTCATAAACTTCTGGGTCATAAGCTTCCATAGCCAGCAGCTACCCAGAGCCTTGATCACCGACTCTCTAAGCAGAGTGTGGGCCTCCTAGTTGTGGTTGTGAAAGGATGATATAACATTATCCACCACCAATACTCCTCTTCCAGGAGCCACAACTACTACTCTTATATCACTGCCTTCCTAAGGGACAACCTATCTATGTCTTGGAGAACCCTAATCATTGTGTTTCCTCTACTATGGAATCCTATATAATGTATTTCTACCCTCCACACCGCGTTGGGTTGGGAAATCATGTTCCTTGTTACCTCTCCAATCACATGAATAGAATCAAACCCATCTAAAACAATCTAGTCCTTTATATGGTCTTGGTGCTTCATTACCACATTCCTAAGTCTTACCATGAGGATATTTCCTACGTCACGACCCGGTTTACTAAATCCTACTATCTATTACAGACGACTCATCTCGATGAAGTCCTCATATATCTCTAGTTACATGGTGTCCGTTATAAAAGAATATATCTATCATGAGTGCTCGTTTTATCACTTCAACATTTGTTGGAATGTACAGGGGTACTGAAATTTCATATGTCTCTATAAACACCTAGATTAACCTTATGCACCTAGATTTAATCATATAAAATCTTATTTTGGGTGTACCACATATGTCTAGTGAGCCCTATGGAATACTTGTCAACTGTTCTACATTCTTATTTTTTCTCCAAAATCTCATGGATATGAACTAAATATAATAATTAGGGTTAGTACTCCTCAAGAAAAGGTTACTAGAAGTCAAACCATGATTGTGTAGACTCATCATCTATCTAACTGACTAGACTCCAAATACACCAAGGTACATTTTGGAAAATAACGGTTTCCATCACAACCATATAACTAGTCAGGGTCTTCACAGGTGTAAAAAGTAGGATCGTTGACTCAAGAAAATACACCGAAATCTGGGGATCTGGCTTGCCATGGAAACACAGGGAACTCTAGCACTAGAACACATGGATTCGGCTAAGCCTGTTCATATCCAAAGCCTACTCTATAGGTAGAATTTGATACTTGACAGGAGGGGTACTTCTACCTACCTTATTTGAGGAATGATCTCAAAACATGGATCCCAAAACGATGCCTCATCACTTATTGTATCATCATCATGATCCCAAATTAGACACCCAACTAGTAGTCTTCACTAATCCATACTGATAATTAATCAAGACATACCACAGTCAGATGAATACTTATATATATATTTATGTGGGGATTGGGCTCAATAAAGATAGTCAAAGGAATCAATCTTATATGTTACAAGTACTAATGTTTCCAACAACCAATTTATTGCTATTTTTAATTAACAAGAAGGTATTTAGAGTTCTCATGAATGAATATTTTAGTCCCAACACCAACACTACGTTCCCAGGCTTAAAACATAACTTGAGGAACTTTGACACTATTTCCCCATAAAACATAAATTGAAAAAACTCAAAACACCAACCCATGTTATAGCCACTTATAATAATATTCTATAAAAATCATACTTACTTGGCCCACCTGGCTGGAGGAAGACTGTGCTAAGGAAACCCCAATCCCTCCTCTATAGTCTAGGGGCTGGAAGCCAGTACCAAAATTAAAAACAAAAAATATTGGGTTTTCTATTCCTAATGTAATAATACTCATATACCCAACCATCTCCATAAATAATTGTAATGGAATAATAATAAAATATAGTGGAATCAACAGTAAAAAAGTCATGCATGTAATAAAATTTATAGAATATGAAAGAGTGAGATATTGAAATATGAAAAGAAAATGGAAAAATACATTCCCAACTCGAAAATATTTCCCAAAATGACAATAGCTGGAAAAGAAATATTGAGAGTGTCAAACACCATATCTCTAATCCGAACCATTGTATGTGGTCTATGTACTTGAATATACTGTTGCACCTATGAAATCCTAACTGATCATTCCATCATCTATATAAGACCTGAAATGTGTGGTAAAATCCCATATAGGTGTGAGTATATACATACCCAATAAGATGCCATGAAAGCTAAAGAAGGGGCAATATGAGACACGATAGAACTTTTCAACTCAACCTAAATTTAGAGGGAAATGTAACCTAATAATGTAGATATATATATTATCATATAAAAAATATTTTAGAAAGAAATGGGAAATATATCTCATAGCCTAGTCCAAGTTGATGATTCTTCATGAAACTCCAAAAGTCCATCATTGATTCCTAGTATCTCACATGTCTGTCGGAATAAGTAACAACAGGTAGGAACCACACCTCGACATGATACTAGATAGTATAAGGACAAAATATTCAAATAAGTAAACTGAAATCTAGTGTATTAGGGGTTCCACTTAGTAGGTAGAGGACCTATTCCCCAGTCTATGAGGGGGTGTCACTCAGATGGTAGATGAATCACAACCAAGTCAATTACGGGTTACCACTCAGTAGGTATAGGAACCACACCCTAGTATTTGTGGTGTGTACCACTCAGTAGGTATAGAATCCATTCCCTTGTCCATTACTAGGTACCTCTCAGTATGTAGAGGAACCATCTTATAGTCCTTTAGGGGAACCACCTAGAATATAGAGGACCCACTCCCAATTATATTAGGGGTACCACTCAATAATTAGAGGACCCACACCCAAATCTATCTGGGGTATGACTCATAAGGTAGAGGACCAATGCCGTAGTCTGTCAGGGGGGTACCACGTTGTGGGTAGAGGAGTATGGGGGTCCCACACCCAAGTATGTTAGCATGTTTCCAACCCCAAACCCTCTCTAATGATCCTTCCAAATCAATTCCATCATCAAGAATCACCTAATAAGTTTCAAAATAGACCATAAAACATAATTTCTCAAAATCCACTCTAGATTCCACAATCTCATTTTATATAGAAAAAAAGTTATTATACAATGCTTGTAAGAAAAAATCTGGGTCTAAACGAAGGAGATATGAGAGGTAAAAGATTCATAAAGAAGTACATGATCTGTAAGGAGAGTCACAAGACATGTGTCCTCACTAGGAATCCCAGTCATGTCTTCACCAAAATATGGATTGATGGTCATGTTGTTTAAGGCGAAATATAAGGGTACTACATGGCATGTATCGGCCTCCCAGGGATAATTTAAGTTCTCGTGGCTATGCTCGTTTCCATAGGGTCATGCCAATATTTCTATCAATGCTTCTGCTCATATACTCATAGAGTACACATAAAGTATCTAGAACCAAGACACCAGGCATGAAGTGGTCCCACATGATGTGTGATACATATTTTCACCAGAAAAAATATTATCATAGCCAGGGGACCACATTGTGTTTGTTCATCCTAATACATGTTGTGTAGTCAGGATTTTTGTAGTACTCCGGATCTATCAACCAAATCCCAGAAATATTTTTTCACAACCATTCACACTAATTTTACTATAAAAATCTATGAAAATTTTTCAAAACATATATTTTTATTGATTTAGGAGTTCTTGTGGTCGGTATTTGGGAATCTGGATCACTTGTATGAGGTTGTAGCACCTCCCACCAATGTTTTCACCACAAATACAAAATCCACAAAGTATCACCCATGTTCCCTCTTAATCCACACTCAAAACTCATATCTGGTCATCATGTTCACATCCACTATGAATCTGAGGGTCTTATTATGCTCATACCCACCTTAAAATGTCAAATTGTTACCCTATACCACAATAGAGAAGAATACAAAACAAATGTGAGGAAATACAAAAGAAAAAAATGTTCATCAATAATTTTCAAGTTTTTCTTTGACAAAATTCATAGATCAAGGATATTTTTTGTGATAAATAGGGCATAAACAATGAAAAATAAAATAAAAAGTCTAATTTGATACATGGGCTCATGTAAGGCATTGAATTAATTACATATCAAAGAATAGTTGATAAGAACATGATCAATTTTTTAATTATGGTGAAAACTAAAATTGATGATACAAAACTAAATATTAGATAAATTTTGGGTGAATAATGTATTTTCTAGCTATAAGTATTTTCTGTTAAATGTTCTACCTTTATATTCACCTTGATCATGTCATGGGTCATTATACAATCTCAATCTGTCAATGAAGGTCATACGAGATCCCCATAAAAATATATCAGGGTGATGAAACTAACCCTATTTATATTTCACAATAGCATATTTATTGAGGTTTGGATTTAGGATACTTAAATTAAAATAAATAGATTAAACATCTATTTTAATTTAAACATTCCTGCCAACAGCTAGCTCATCTGAATGTCTAGTTCTGAACAACTTTATCTTGTACCTAGGGTACACTCCATGTTCTGAATGCAATTATTTATGAATATTTACAATCCAAAAATTGATTTAGGATATATTCAACTATTTATAAAAAACTTGTGTACCTGATATAATGTCTATTTACTATTTTTAATAAAATTATTTATGGTATTAGTGAGCCTCATAATATCACGTCATCTTAGCACGTGGCTCTGAAAATATTTATTAAAATACTTCAATTTCTTACAAGGAAAAAAATAGTTTCTATAAGATATTACCTTTTGTGGAAAAAACACATATGGGATGACTAATTATTTATCTTATTCTCCTTTACTTTTTTCACAAGACACTAATCACAAGTCCATTATTATTTTCCAAAAAACTATTCCAACTGTATACCCATCAATTTGAAGAACATTGAATGGTTAAACTTCCGTTATAATTCTTCCTTGTATTCAAAATTTCAATCCTCTTTGAATGATGCATCCATTTATATTTTTCTTTGATACGTTTCAATGATAAATCTTTGTCTTCTCAACAAAAAAATTCTTTCTACTACCACTTCTAATGATAATCCAAGAGAAACTTCAAAGAATTTGATGAACTCCTTTTTCTATGATTTTAAATTATATCAATCAAATAGGTATCTTTATCTATGGATGAAATATTCAAAAAAAACTTTAGATCATATTAGAGCAACCAAAAATATAAAATTGAAGCTATACCTCTAATACACTTTTGGGACTACAAGGGACTTAGACTGAGATTACCCTAATAAAGGGGTTGAAACATGGTATAACTATCAAAGATAATTGAAATACATAATCTTATAAATGTTTCACGTTCCAAATAGGATCATGATCTATCTACATTGAGGGTACATTTTTATTATTTTTTTATAAGATGTACTTAATGTTGCTTGATTTGTTTTGGGGAACATGCAAAAAAGTAAATATAGACACATGTATTTACAAGGTATACCCTCACTGGGCTATGTCTAAAGAGAATTCATCATCATTGTGTTGTTATCCAAAATCGACAATGAAGACCACTTTTTATAAATGTTCCGGCTAGGTCACTCATATTCTTAGGATCACTACCTTATAATTTTAGGGGCCAATAAATGATTCCAAAGGGCCTCTCCCATGAATGTTCCTTCATTGGATAACTATCAATGGAATGGATCACCATCTTCCATACTACATTTCTCACTGATCTAGTAAGGATCTATACACTGTTTAAGGACATGTATTTCCCTTCAATAGAAATACTAAATACATATTCAATTTTAGGTATATTCTCGTCTAAATTCATTTTATCTCCTTCATAGTATAATAAAATAACCATGATGAGCCATTTATTCTATCCATAATAAATAATGAAATAACCTTCACTTTTTGGATGATATAGAAACACACCATCTCAAGATTCTCTCCATTGGATGGCATATACTTCTTCAGTTATTTATATTCCCTCCTAATTATAACACCTTATTTATATTCTTTTTATGATTCTATTATTAATATAATATCCTTATATTTCTTATTTTATAGATATTTATGATGAGGTGGATTCCTCTTTTCATATTCTGAGCTATGTGTATCATGTGATTTTGATCATATAATCCTATAGTGTCGTTATCACTTCCAATAAATCCTCTATTTTATGAGTCATAAATGTCTCTTAAATACTCCTTCAGTTTCGAGAAAGTTTTAATGAGAATAACAGCATGTGATATTTTCATATTTATAATGTATATCTTCATGAGAATATCATCATATTCTGAACATGAATTTCCATATATGAATATTTTGGAAAATAAATGTGTACCATAGTTATTTGAATATTCATATATATCTTTTAAATTCTCTATTCATCGTGGGATAGATATTATAATTTTAGAAAGATAAAATGTCAGTGATAATTTCCAATAAGAATGTCTCCATATATCATATTTTATATCCATAAAATATGGAAGACTAGACCTCTACACCATAATGATATTGGTATTTAGACTTTTAACTCTTTATGACCCTCAATCATAAAAAAAACACCTTTCAAATTTATTTTACAATCTATTTTTAGACAACCACTCTTGTTCATGCATCTTTTAGTCATAATGGATCTCCTTATCTTATCCCAATTATTGATTTATCCAATTTTAGATTTTGGTCACATAGTTTATTTCCTCACTTATCCATTTCTACTATGTATCCAATTAAAGTAACTCTTTGAGACATGTACCCAATTTATATTGCTATTCTGGCCACATACCCATTTTTCTCACATAGATGTTCAATCCATATACCTAATTTTTTCTTGTATCTGTTTCACAAAAGAATTATGTACGAGTACCAGATTTTCTTACATACCCATTTCATCTAATAATATTCACCATGTTCCCAAAATACAAACATAACTATTTCATGTATTAATTTTTTTCACATACCTTATTCACCCACACATCCATTTTGGCATGTCTTTGCTCATCTCCACTAGGCTCTCCACATGGAAAACCATAATTGTAGTCTTCTTTGACCATCCATATGAACATAATGAGTCCGTAATAATTCTACAAAAATATGAAAATTCATCCTAAATTTGGGAACTAATAATCTTATAAGCATTAACTCAACTCTTTGGTTATATTCAACAATAGTTTTCAATAATTATGTTATTATAAAATCAAACTATATTTACTAAGATTCCAACACACATGTTGGAAATCAACATTGACCAACATTCTTCTTAGTCACCAAATATATTGTCAAAAAAATCCCAAATAAACCCTTTTGGATTTCTAAAAATATTATATTTTTATTTTTGATGACTGTTCACCTAGTGAATAAAACTTTTATAGAAATGTTGGGGAAAATTAATTCTAGATACAGTGGGTAGTTTGAACCTCTTTCTTTTTATGTAAAAAATTTTATATTTTAACTTTGAGTTCTTTACGTTTTTGAGGTGAGGGGTATCAATATTAATTTTTCTAATATAATGGAAAAGATATGTTATTTAAATAAAATTAATTTGATGAAATCATTAATATTTTGTATGTACATCAGTTTTAATATAACTCATGATAAATATGATTTTTTTAAGAAGGATAATTTAATTTTTCTATTTCATCCTTTAAATGTTTCTACATATAGTATAATAATATCAGTGATACCTTGTTGGAAAACATATTTTGTGAAAACAAGTTTTTTAAATAAATAATTGAAATTATTCCATTAAACATGTATTTATTTTAAAAGAGTTCTTGTAAATGTATTGATTTTTTTTTATCAAAGTGTATTTTGATCAATACAATTTTATAAAGAAATATTTAAAAGTGTTTTCAATTGAATATTTCTCAAAACTCAAAATTATAAGGAAAAGATACTTTGTAAAATGTTTTTTTCAGAGTCTTTTGAAATTTAATAAATTTTACCCTTAAATTTTTCAACACATGTATAAAATTAAATGGAATCTTTTAAAAAACATTATTATTCATTGAGCTCCTTAACCATCCTAACATAATGAACAACTGTATGTAGCATATCTAAATTTATTAATAAATTATTATAAAATCATGAAAATATACTTTTCTCATGACATGTTAAGTAGGGTAAGTTCAAAATAATAATGAATTAAAATATTCAATCTTTTTATATGAAATTAAAGTTTAATGAATTCTTTTTAAATCAATGTGAATTGATTGATTCTGAAGGATTTGTCGTCTTTAAATTTTTTTGATTAATATTCTAGAATTTAGGGTTTTGGTTATTTTTGTGACCTTTTATATGTCTATTATTGGGAATGAGAGTCGTAGATGTCTTCTGAAATTTCCAAATTTAGTTGATTCTTGATTTAGAAGGGGTGGATTATTAGATCTCATATTGATATATGAGATTGATTCTCATATTAATGCAACATATTATTAATATATTTTATCCAGTTTTATAGGTATCTCCCCTTGGATATAGAAAATGATTTTTTTGTTAAACAATTCATTCCCCTAGTGGTTGTTGTATTCCAAATATAGTGATGACCTTGAGATATATCTTGTGGGATGATTGATTTTATCACCATCTCTTTCCTCTCCTACCCGGATTTATTTTAATTATCAAAGGATGAAATATTTTTAGAGGTATCTACCGTATGGGAAGAGATTTTATCGAGTCCTTAATTATTTTATTTGGTGTTGGATGTTTTGGGAGCAGATTTATAAATTTTTTATGTTTATTTTAAAATTATTGTTTAATTTGTAAAGCAGTTTTAAAATGATTTTACAAATTAGGGACGGAATTTAAAATTATTAAAAGTTTTTTTAGGAAATTAATTTAGAATTTTTTTAAAGTGATTATAATATTTTAAAAGGGTATTTTGGATTTTGGAAGTGATAGTGAAGATTTTTAATAATTATTTACATGTTTTAGTAAGTGAAAATTTTAATATTTTGTGAAATTTATTCTTACCCTTATACATGAGCATGCTTTTATATAAGGGTAACAGCTTTTTTTAAAGGGGTGCACAAAGGAAAAACTATTATATATTCATTATGTGAGGGTAAATAATGGTTTCCTAAAGTTTTTAAGGGTAACCTAGATCTTTTATACATATTATAAATATAGAAATCATCATATGTAAGGGTCAGTCGAGGTTTCAAATGCTAATGTAAGGGTATCCATCCGCATACGGCTAAAACCATGTTACCCTTATGTAGCACATACTACCTACCAAATGGTAAGTATGGATAGTCCTAACTAGTATAATAGGTATTTTTGTGATTATTTATACTATTTAAGGGTAACATAAGACCTGCATAATGTTGAGCCAACAACTTCCCTTATTTTGTAATGGTGGAAAGATTTGTAAGGGTAAACCATATTACCCTTACGTAGTGTATATCAGTTGTTTATAGGTATTAGTTTTAAATGTATTTTTATATTTCTTTCCCATCATTGATATGTAACCATTTATACACTTTTTTATGATTATTAAAGCTTCAAATCTAGGAATTAATTCATTCTAACTCATTTAATAATTCATAACTACTTTTTAGACGATTTGGTATTATCCACAATTAAGTTATGATATTTAATAATATCGTTAGGGAAAATTAAATAAGTAATAAACTAAAATTTTATGGATTATATAAGGAGGTATATCTATAAATTTTATAAATTAATTTCTTTCTCTCGTTTGAGTTATGATTTTTTTCTCTCAAATTTTTGTGACTCAAACCGATAATTAGATTTTTTTTGGAGTCTCTTCCAAATTGTCTAAGGCTTCTATTTCTTCCAATCAGTATTCATATCCACTTACTCTCTCCACTTTTCATTGGATATAGAATTTTTTTCAAAGTTAAAATACTACGTATGGGATTCAATAACTCTCTTTAGTTTATATTGTGCATATATAGAATTACTGTACATTAGATTATTTGTTTAAATGGATGAGATTAACCATAATCCGAAAAAAAAAATTAAATAATCACATGATGAATGGTTTTATAATAACTATAATTTTAAATTATTAAGATAAAATTAATTAAATGAAATATTAATAATTGATTATCATATAATTGTTGAGAAAATATAGAATTATCTCATAATGAAATGGTCTTGAAATATTCAAGTGATCAAAAATTATAATTTTAATAGATAAATAGTTATTTTTCAAAAGATATCAGATGTTTTGAGAGAAATATTATCTCCTTAAAATTATCTTTTCATGTTATACAGGTTATTTTTTCTTGATTTTATAGTGATATTACTTGTGTTGTTACATTTTAACCATCTAATGATTATTCGAGAAAGAGGAAGGGATTACTCACCATATTAAAAATGAGTATTTAAATGTAGTTGATAATTTTGTTTTATAATTTTTTTGATTATCAAAATAAATGGATATAAATAATTTCATGTTGTATAAAAATTATATTTATTAGAGAAATTATTCAAGATATAGAGAGAGGGATAGAGATAATATAATTCCATGATTTCAAGATTATTAAATATTATTGAATAAAATTATTCAATAATTTTGTTTATTATAAGATTAAATTGGAGACTATCACATGTAAAAAATATTAATTTTTTATTATTATTTTGATAAATAATAATATTTAATTTGTTGAATAATTATCCTAATATAGAAATTATAACACCATTTATAATTTTTAATTAAATTTCAAGAACCATAGGTTTTATCGCATGTGAAAATGATGATATGTACGAATAAATGTTTAGGGATGTGTGATATAACGATTTTGAGAACAATATTTTATTTCCTCAAAGACTTATCATATAGTGTTCTATATATTATTTTGGTTGTTAATCATAGTTTATATGCTTGGAAACTTGATAAAAATTAAAAGATGGTAATTATTTTCTATAATCAAATAGGCATGTTGAAATTATTATCATCAAGATTGATGATATTCCTAAAATACGTCTTAACATGAAAACCCATATTAAATAAATAATATTTATCCTTGGAAATTTTATAAGACTATATTTTTTAGGTTGATTTTTATAAATATTATTATTAAATACAATGATGAAAAATTAATGATTTTTTAAATAATTTTATATAAGCTAAGAGATCCTGACCTTGTTTGGTAATGGATGAAATTCCATATCCATTTTGGATATAGTTTCCTTTGATGTTATATGTGGAATTATACATTTAATATGTAATTATTTTCAACAGATTCATAGCCTTTATATGATTGTATACTAACCTTGTGCGATTTGAATAATGGTTGGGAATTCCCAATGCTATGATGGTGACATGAGGTCATAGTCATGATGATGATGATGATGAGCGGGGATTCCTAACACTATGATGGTGGCATGTGGTTCTGGTTATAGTGATTATCTAGTAGGGGATTCCTAAGGACATGATGTTGGGATGGGGTACTAGTTATGATCATGATGTTGAAATGGAATTAAAAAGGTGTTGTTATGTGAAGTTGTGTCTCGGACTAAACCAGGGATAATAGAACAGGTTGAAGTGGGGCTTTCCTATTGTTGTTGTGATGAATTCTTAGATTCTAGCCTAATAATAAACCCGGTGGTTCAATATCACGTTGGAAATTTTTTTTCATATAACAATTTTCCAATGGTGGGAAGTAGTTTGATACTATGGACCATGACTGCATATTTTATATGGTATTTTGGTTGAGTAATAGAGTTACTTGATGTATAAGAAATTAGAAATTAATAAATAAGAGAATAAGGTTGGTTCTTGATACTTTATTTATTATGAAAAAATAATTGAGAATAAAAGAAAATAATTTATAGTATTATTATTACTTCGATCATAAGATAAAAATATTAATATTGAAAATTAAAGAGAATATTAATTAATTAATGGATAATTAATTAATTAATTTTGATCTTCATACTTTTTTGATTATTTGATAACTAGACCTTAGTAGTGACAGTTCGGAGTCATGTGTGACATTAGTAGCAGTTGAATCTTGGAACAGGTAGTTTACCAAAGTGTGGTCATGAGATTTATATATATCATGTTTATTATTTGATTTAATATTATACCCTTACCATGTTTGGAGGGATACTAACACCCCATATACTCTGGGAGGGTGTTTAGCCAAATATAAAGGTTGGTCATGGATTGTTGGCTAACAAACCCTTCTAACCCCGCTCTCTTATCCTAGTAGTTTTATGTGTTGGTATTCACAGTAGTAACTAATCCCCATATATGTATATAATGGGAATTAATGGCTTTTAGTGATTTCACATATATATATTTGAATATAGAATCTTAATGGTTATTATAGGTATGTTTTAGAAGATTTGTGATGGCTTGATGTACAATACACAATATATAGACTATGGTGTCTCTAAGAAACTGCTTTTTACTATATAGAGATGTAGTTGCGATGGTGAAATGATATGACGCATGGGGTGAATGATATATTAATCTGTCCAAGGTTTTTTTGGGTGTCCTTATTTAGCCTAGGGGTCTTCAGTAAATTTTGGGACTGAAATGGCTTAGGATATGAGACATTGGGGAGGAGTGGGAAAGTAGGGAAGTGGTAGCGGGCTAGCTTCATTTGACCATATATTGGAAAATAGATTATTACTTATATGAGATACCTTGTGAGTGTCCTATGGTTTATATTATAAAGAAATATTAAACTTTTTTAGGTGATGAGATTGCTTCATTTTTTTACTGACTAATATTTAGTATGATAATTTTACATTTTGAACTAGGGGTTGTAGGGAGGATCCAACTAAGAACCCATGTTATTCTCACCCTACATATATATAAACATCTTTTCATTACAATAGGATATGGTTGATTATTGAGTTATACCTTTCTAGTTTGAGGAGTACATCAAGAGTTGTTGGAGATTCATGGTCACTTTCGATTATATGTTTTAGTGATTTCAGCTATTTCAGTTGTATATCATTATATTCATATATTTGAATTTCTTCTATATTAATTATTAGAATTAGTTTTTTTCATTCTCATATTACCTATTAATTTTAAAATCATAGAGAGAAATGCCTCTAATCTGTGTGTATGTTATACCCTTGATCACAATCACCAACCATTGGCCAATGGGAGGTGGGATTCTGAATTAATCATCTATTTTCTCTCATTATTTACCAAGGATGGGTACATTTTGGGGGAGGTTTCATGAAAATTATACTTTCATACCACAACCATTTATATATATAATATCATATATAATCCATTTATAAAATCTTATCACACCAGGTTTCGGGGTTTAACTGTTACATTTTTCATGTATGTTCTATTTCATATATTATAGTCCTTATATATTAATATGGTTATATTACATCCATAATATAAACATGATGTAGTTTCATACATAATCACTCTATATATATTTAAAATTATTTTTGAATAGTATACACGAAAACAAATCACATTTTTTCGTGGAGGTGGTACTCCATATGTATACACAGGAAATGTTGTCATTTTTAATAGGTTAAAGGGTAAGGAATTAGATGATTTATTATATCCATATAATTGTAATTGTTTCATAATAATCATATATATGCATTAATTCTATCATTATAACAACCAGTGTGAGATGGTGATGGAATTAAACTTACATTGGTTCGTAAGGCAGTAGTTCATCTTTGACCCAAGTGATGGTATTGTTTCCCATTAGATAGATAAGGAGATGGATAAATATTATTCAATAAATATAAAAAAATATATTATATTGGAGAACTTTTTTTAATTATATATTAACAGTTATTATATAATTTAATATGGTAAAACAATAATAAAAATGAATGCTTTCGATGAAATGATTACCTATTCTTTGAAATAGATCCATTAGATATCCTATTAAGGGCCCTATGGTTGGTATTTTAGGAATAAAATCACATATATAACTTGTATAAGGATTTTTAGAAGATGTTTCTTCATGTTTTCTCTATTTAAGTGGATCTAGGTGGTGTATATAACAGTGGATTCGTTGTTCTTTGTCATAGTGAATGAAAGTAAATATAAAGAATTAGAAAAATTATATAAATAACATAAATTAATTATCATGATAAATTGTTAAAATGACAGTAAAATTTCAAATATAATATAGGATATGCTCCAAATACATTTTACCAAAAAATCTTGATAGTTTTAAATAGTTTCATTTCCTTATCTTTTAGCTTAACTCATTTATTAACCAATTTTAACAATAACTGCTATAACGATCTCTTCAATCATAAAGAATTATGATTTTACTCATAAGGTAAAATTTTGGTCATAAATATAAATGGATTGAAATTTCCAACCATTTTTTATCCACTTTTACCCATTAAAGAATTTTTTATTTTTAATTATTTTAATAAAATACTATTTAACCTAGAATACTATTGAAATCATTGTAAGATCTATTCACATAGTATAACGTTAAAGACATAAACAAAATAATGGAATTAAAATATAATAAAATAAACCATCAATAATATATTGTTATTAATTGTAAAATTCTTGTGGAACCATAATTTATCTTAAATATATCACATTAATGTCAGCCAAATTATTTACTATTATATTTCCACTACTTGCAAAAGAAATGTATCAACATTGTATAGTAATTTAATGTGATTATGTAATCACGAAAAATTAAAAAATATTACAATAATTAAAAAATTAATTACTATTAATATAACCTTTAATATTCATTCATAAAATATTTCTGTCATTATGTGAACATATATGACAAATTTAATGGCAATAGTGTGTCATTTTCTAATTTTCATTAATTAAAATAATATAAATGTCCTTATGAAAGGAAAATAACACTAAAATTATATATATTATAATTTAGGATGTTTATGGTCAAATTAATCTCATAATATTAAATAATATAATGCTCATCATATATTTTTAGTGCCTTTTCGCATTATTTTTTACCTTAGTCACCCCATTTAACCTTTACCGAGGTGATAAATTTTAACATGGTTACTTTTCAAAATGCCTTGAAATAAAATCCAAGTATTTAAAAAATTTAACCTATTGATTCCAAATAATAAATTAATTTTTTGGTATTAAATTTTTATAAGGGGTAAGAAATTAATTTTAATATAAATGTGTTAAATTCAATGAAAAACATTTCTTAGAAAAATGCATTTTTAAGCCTAAAAATTCACTTATTTAAAAATCATGTAAAATAATGTTCCTAAAAAATTAATTACATTATTATAAACCAAATGGTTATTATCACTTTTATACCAAATTAAAAATAGAATGTTACTTTTATGTTATTATATTTAAATAAAATAAAAGACAGTTTTATAAAAATATGTATTTTCACTACTCACTGAACAATATATCTTTTTAGGAAAATAACAAAAATTAAACATGAGATAATATTTAAATGAAGATTTAAAAAAAATAGATATCACATAATAAAATTTCAACTGTTTCCTAGGGTTCCATTAAAATTTATTTTGTGTGTAAATAACGTTATCAAATAAATTAAATTTATTTAAAGATAAATAAATCATAAAATCTTACGGTGTTAAAAACTAAGTGTTATTCAAATGATTCTATCTGGGAGCATTTACTTAAACATATTTTTAGTTAATTCCACTTCAAACCCTTTTTCCATATTATCCAACATGCATGAGAATCTAACTACAATGGAAAAATACTTTCTAATTTTGTAACTTTTCAACATTAAGATATCAAAAGTAAGGTCTGTGTCAGATTGGGTTAATTAACGTAATGATATTTGAAGTTAGTTAGAGTCCATTTGTGGGAAGTTATATGTGTATGTTGATCGTTGATCCCTTTTTCATCACTATTAGAATCATGGGATGTGCTATTTATTATAGTGAGAAACTATAATAGTATGAATGACTTGGTATTTAAGAAGATCCATTACCTAATTTTGAATAAAGAGATCTGGAGGAAATAAGTATCAAGTGATATAATAACTAAAATTAGTGTGCTAGTTAGGGTATGATTCACTCAGATGATAATCTAAAGTAAGAATAATGGTAAAGATAAGAGAGAAATGAGTGCATGGAAATTGGGCGTCCTGGTTTATTTTATATACTAGAAGTGTTGAAAGAAAGAGAATTTCTATAATGGTTGTCATGAAAGATGAGTTAATTATTGAAAGTATGCCTCTAGTTTATCATTGAACTCCAAAACTAACGAATATGACCTGTTGAACCCAATTTTTTTAAATTTTATTTATTTTCAATGATCATGAAGTATTCTTGAAGATTGATGTATATACATTCAACAAGAGTCGAAATGAATGAGAAGATAATGGAAGTAAATTATAAAATAATACTATATTGTAAAGACTTTATTATCTTTTCAGTTATGTAGATAAATTTATATTAAAGGAAAAATATTTCTTGAAGATTTTATTTATTGTTCCATGGAAAATTTTTAATGAAAATTGTTGATCTCTATGAATAAGTCATTGGATTTTTATCCATTTGTTTTAGATGAAGTCTAAACAGAGAAGAGGAGTAAACATAATGATGGTTTTGTCTTTATCACACTAAATTATTTTTTAAAAAAATAAATAATTAATGTTGTTAGAAAAAATATATTTCAACACTAGGCCATCCTACCCGAGTACCCTGAGAATCCTATAGGGACACCCATCCTAGATTAAATAAAAACTAGCTATAAGTGGTGTGAATGGGGAGATAGGGAATGTGTGGGCTGGCCCAAGTTAGTGAGTGATCATTGGTTTGTGCTTATACTAAATAATGTGTAGTGGAATGATGTGATGCTATTGAGAACCAAATCCTATGTACTTTTATGGGAGATGGATGATGAAAATAGTTTAATAAACAAGTAGTTAACTCCTTTAATCATTAATATGGTACAACGAATGTATGTCACAGTTCATTATTAAAATGGTGAGTTCTATCAATCTCAAAATAATATTGATAACTTAATATTCATTTAGAATACACTCTATTCCTATATATCCCAAGTTGTGTTATGTAATTAACCAATATAGTTCAATAAGACATGTCATAAAAGATGGTTTTCCACATGATAGATATCAATAGTAAAACTACAAAATGTCTCATGTATAATCGAAAAGATATAAATAATAAATGTAAAATCTGAAAGAATAGGTAGAAAAATATGAGACAAATAAAATATCTAAAAGTATAATTCCAAAAAAATCCAAATCCAGAATCAAATCTCCAAGAGAAAATCTGTCACGGCAAACCCAACCCACTATAAAGGAAACATCATCCACGAGAATTCATTAGGCTACAAGACACACTTCCTTTTACCTATATCCTATAAAAATAATTTAATATGAAAAAACATCATATAATGGGTGTGAGGAAAAAATCAAGTAGGATATAACCATGAATCTATACAATGACTTTCCTCATGAAACCATTAGTTCTAGATTTAAAAGAAAACAAGTTTTGTGTATCTTTTTCATTTTAAAACATTTTTTCACACAACATCCTTTAATTTACATTAAAACATCCCAAATTTAATTTATCATTTTTAAAACATTTATTTAGGTATAATATGATATAATTATTTCATATCATTATTTATAATATTACCAAATTATATAAATATTTTCATATGTGAGGTAACTATTCTATTTGCTGGATTATTATTATTAATGGTTAGGTTACTATTTCAATAGTAAAGTAACTATTCTATTTGTGTATGTTCTTTAATTTCAATGAATATCACTTATTTCATTATTCATTTATGAGAATATTGTTTTTATTTATGATCTCCAGGCTATTTATGTGTTTTATAGCATATAAAATAATTATAAGAAGAGAAAATTTGGTTTTCAAGAGGTTGGGTTGTTAGAATGTGCACCATCTTTCATAGAGGATGTGAGAAAAATGATTAATATCCTATCTCATATTTACAATGAAGAATAATCATAATATACCTTATTATTCACTATTTATAAGATAAATATGAGGTTGTGTGAACTTCTCAACATATAGAATATGGAAGAAGTTATTTAATGCTATTTATTAATTTTTTATAATTTAAATGTGCACCATATTTTATAGAAGAAGGTAGAAGAATTATTAATTTCCAATCAAGTTATTAATATGAATATGATGAATCATCAACCTTATTTTTTACTATTGAGATGAGAAAAAAGTGTGTGTGTGATCTGTTCAACATATAGAATTAGGAATAAGTTCTTAAATGTTGTTGAAAAAGTAATATAAGAGGAATAGTAATAACCAAGTAGCATAAGGATGATAATGATATACATTGGTGAAATGTATTCATATTATCACTATACTCATTGTGACACTTTTACGGTTTTAATTATAAAGATACCAATAGGATTTTGATGCACTATTAAGAGACTATAGTTCATATAAAGTTCATGGATACTCCATGATTATTATAGAACATAGTTTTATTACATGTGGGTCATCTGATCATGGGGGTTTTCCATTCAAAAAAGGGTTATTCATTTATATTTATATATGAAACTTTTAAATCACTATTTCCTATGTGTTTGTATTTGGATGAGGATGCTAAGGAGAAAATAGAGAATAAGATAATAATTCACCTTAATAACTGGTCTAGGTAACAATAAAAGGGAAAAATGTATTATTTGTATTTTAAGTCACTATAATTGATTTACCTCCCTATTGGTATAAAAAATATAACAAATTGATCATATTTTTGGTATCCAAATAGGCCACAACTTTTATTATATTTAATACCTTGAAGTTATTTCCTATTGAAAATTTGAGTCTCTTTCTAAATTTATAATGAATTGAATTATGGTGATGATTAACCAATTCGAGAACATTACTCAATCACTACCAAGACCTTTTTTATAAGAATAATAATGATAAGATAAGGTTAAAGAATTCAACCCGTTCATTAAAAGAAGAATATGTTTAATGTTCTCTAAGAAAAAAATATAAATCATAGTTGTATAAAGAGGAACAGGTGGTTAAATATAATATTGAGTTAATAGACAACATGAATAAAATTGACTAAAATGATATAAATAGATGTTAAAGTGATTATAAATATTTTCTATAAAAGTAACTATGAACTATTGGGAATAATAATTTATCAAAAACTCTCAATACATATCTATTAATTATTTTAATGACTTACTGAATTATTTTATGAAATATATTGTATCTTTTGTTTGTGTAGTTGTTGAAATTATGTGGGAAGAGATCATCTTGTATGAGGATGAGTCAAAGAAAATTTATGAGGATTTAAAAGAATAGGTTATATCCAATATAAAAATCTCCAAAAAATTGAGAAAAAGAAGATGCAAATGTGATTCTTGAAGAAAAAATCTACAATATTGGGGAATATTGGATCCAAAAAATACAAAAAAAAGAATGAGACTGGAAAATAATAATGAAGTATTATTCATGAATTATAATTAAATTTTAAAAACTTAATTTATATAAATATTATTATCAATAATAAGTACCTAGATAAGGAAGTAAAATTGGACAACCATGAGACAAAACATATTGAATCTTAACAATTGAAGAAAAAATAATTGTAACAACATACTATTATAAGGATGATTATATTGTTAATATACCACAGTTTTGTTTAAAATAATTTATTAAATCAACTAATAATTATTCTCAATCCATCTATAAGAATAAGGTATCATCTATCACTAAATCATATTTTTTAAGTAAATTTGTGTTTAGAAATGATGTAGGTTTAAATTTTAATTCCATTAATGTATGGGAGAATTAAAATGGAGAGAATACTAACACCATATAAAGGGTGGGTAAAATATTTTTTATTAATAATTTATCCCTACAAGGATATCAATAAGGGTTTAAAGATGTTAAAACATGCTTTAAAATCTATAAATTCTTAATATCACCCAATGGTTAAAAAAGTAAATATTTTTTTTTAAATATTAGTGGTATAAAACGTTTAGGCTCTATTAATTGTACAATTAATATAATACTTTATATTATATATTATAATGAAATCCCTTTTCAGGTAGTAATAAGAAAGGGATTAATCAACTTCCATATAGTTGTGAGAATCTATCAAAATAAAATAGATTTGAAAAGATTGTCAGAATCTATGATGCTTATGATGGGTGTGGTCACAAAAATTGTTCCTCCTTATCTGATCATGTATTGAATAAAAATCAAGAGAAAAAATAATGGAATAGTAAAATAAAAGAACATCAATACTTTGATATAAATATAAAGATGAATATAAACAAAATTACCCCCAATATGTCTTAGAAGAAGGGATATTTTACCAAGGGAAACAAGAAAAAAACGGATCCAAAAAAGTCTTAGAAATATGATAGGAGTGATAAATTTATTAGGACATATGTAAATAAAAACACACCCAAGAAATATCCATGTGAAGACTCCAAGAAGTCTGTCAGTGTACCACAAAATATTTTAGCAATCTAGCTAGTGGATTTGGAGATAGTAATAAAGATGTTTCTTTCCAAAGAAATAATTATACTAAAAGAAAATAAGAATTACTATATGAAGAATATTATTATCAATTGTGATTGTCAAAAAATGAAAATCCAAGTGGAAAATAATAATCATGTGAAAGATTCAAGAATTTATACACATATAAAAAATATAATTTACAATTATTCCAACATAATAATAATCCTTAAGGGGAATAAAGATTAAACCTGTTATGCAGGATAATGAGAGGAAATATTCTACATACATGGAAAATTAGAGAAATTAATATTAATACACTTCCTAAATAATAATATGATTTTAAATATAGATATCGAAGAATGAAAGATGGAATGAATATAGCAATGTTTTTAAAAAAAATCTTAACCTTCTTTTTTTTGAAGGTAGTGCCTTGGTCAAAGACCAAAGCACAATTTATTGAATAATAAAGCAACAAAGTTACAAAAGACAAAAAGACGGTATTTTCATACAATATCTATCAAAAAGATGAAATAAATCTGCTGGCAGGGTATCCATCCAAGTTACATTCTGGTGAACACCTTTGTTGGCAAGGGCATCAACAACAGCATTCGCTTCACGGAAGGCATGAGTAGCAATGTAGTCAATCCCACGAAGAGAATTCAGGAAATTCTTCCAAAGAGTGGTAATCAGCCAAGCGGGATAAATCACACCATTGCAAATAGCTTGAAAAATGGTGGTAGAATTAATTTCAATCCAAAGCTTTCTCCATCCTCTTTGGAGAGAAAAATCAACATCATGGATAACCCCAACATTTATGCTTCCAAAGATGATGCAAAATTACATCCACTGTAGAAACATCCATGGCACTGATTAGAAGCGTCCCTGTAAATCGCTCCACAGCTGGCCGGACCAGGATTTCCCTTTGAGGCACCATCAACGTTAACTTTGATCCACCCTGGCGTCGGGGCTTTCCAGAATACATCAAAGGTACGTCTGGGCTGAGGATAAATACCTGCAACACGAATATGGTGATGAATCTCCAAATCACCAATAGAATTGTTGCATCAGTAATTTTGGATTGAATCAGCCTCTTGAATTGCTATGAGAATTATATATTTTCCTGCATTGAGACTTAATGAGTGTTTATTATGAATAATATCATTTTTGACGTACCATATCTCATTTAAGAGCTCTGCCATGGCCGCAAGAAAGATGTTTTTAATTTTTTTGAGGGATTATTGCTAATACACTTTTTCAAAAGAATACAGATCGAGTTAGAAGAGGGCCACTTTCAGATAAATAAGTCAAAAATGTAGTTCCATAAAGTAGGGGTTTTATCACATGACAAGAAAATATGATCAGAATCCTCCTTGTGTTGATTACACAGTTGACATTTAGAACAGAGTTGAATGCCAAAAGTTTGCAGAGCAGCTTCTATGGGTAATCTAATCTGAGCGATATGCCAAATAAGCGTAAGCCTTAAAGGTTTGATCCAAGGCTTGTAAAAAGATATCACCCATTGAAAGTTGGAGTCAATTCTAGAGAATTTATGATTGTAAAAAAAATTGAATCAAGAATGCCATTTGGGTTAGGTTCCCAAACAAGGAAATCTACAGAATTAGAAAAGGGGAACTTTCCAATGATATGGGTGATGTTGTCAGGAAGGTCCTGCCTATGAAGTTGCAGAACATCTTTAATAGAGTGACTAGTTTCCTCAGGGGTATTATTTTTAGGTAACATAGTTATCAAGGGGGTACTAGTCCAATTATCAAGCCAGAAATTGATGCAAGAATCAGCGCTAACCATCCATCTAGAGTTTTCCATAATAATATGATAAGAGTTCCTGATGGATGGCCAAATCGAGAAATTGATAAAATTAAAATTCCCCTTTAGATATTTATTGAGAAATATATGCTTTAAAAAATCAGTAGCCTTATAGGTAGTGTTGATTAAGCGCCAAGTGTGTCTAGCTTGAAGAGAATCATTAAACAATTATTAATTTTTAATACCAATACCTCCTTTGTCAAGAGGTTTACTGCAGGTTGTCCAAGGAATAGTAATAAGTTTCTTTTAAAAAATACTTCCCGTCCCAATGAAATTTTTTATAAAGGTATTAATTTTTTTAAAGGTACATATCAGCCACTTTTAATTCATGAGGGAATAGACCATTTTATGGAAGATAGTCGATTTGACAAGGAAAATTCTAACAGACATGGAAATGGATTTTCCCATCCAAGTAGAGAGTTGATAAATAATTTGATCAATTATATTAGAGAAGAAACTATATTTAGGACTCCCCCAAAATATTAGAACACCCTGATAAGTGAAAGGGAATAAACCTTCTTTAATTCCAAGATAATTGGTAATAATAGATTTTCTTCGAGCGGAGAAGTTTTTTCCAACAAAAATATGAGATTTGTTCCAAGAAATGGCTTGACATGAAATATACTTATAATAAGAAGCATCTTGCTAGAGGAATTGAATATTTCTTTGGTCCCCTTTAAGAAACAAGATGATATCATCCTCATATAGAAGGTGAGTGGGGACATTAAGGATTCTGGTAGCCTGGATAGGATTGAGCTTATTTTGATCAACGAGAGTAGCAAGGAGCCTGCTGAAGTAATCTTTAGAAATGACAAAGAGGATGGCAGAAAGAGGGTCTCCCTGCCTAACTCCTTTAGTGAATTTGAAATAGCCCCGAGGGGTGCCATTGATCAAGATGGAGATAGAGGCAGATTGAAACAAGGTTTTAATTATCCTAACAAAAGTCGCATTGAAACCAAAGTTCTTTAAAACATTGAATATGAAAGTCCAATCAATAGTATCCAAATATTTTCTTATATCATGTTTAATAGCAACACTCCCCCCCCCCCTCATAAGCTTGTTTAATCTATTGGTACATTCGTAGGTAAGACAAATACAATCCTGAATAGACCTTCCTTTAATGAAACCAGGCTGATTCCAAGAAATGATTTTATTACATATAAGAACAAGCCTATTAGCTATAATTTTAGTGATAATCTTAAACAGAGTTTTTATCAGGGTAATAGGTTGAAATTGTTGAATCTTTGAAGCATTTTCAACTTTAGGAATTAAAGTAATAAATTGAGTGTAAATTCTATGGGGGAGGAATCCATTGGAAAAAAATGACTTCACCATATTGCAAACATAAAAATGTATAACATCCCAATGATTTTGGAAGAAACTTTTGTTGAAACCATCTGGACCAAGAGCACTATCCGGTTTTAGAAAAAACCTGTGTCTCCGATTTCATGATCCATAGGAATTCTTAAAAGAGATTCATTATCTTTTTAATCAACCAACAAAGGTATAATATCAGGTATAAGATCTACATTTATATCGGGACCATTAAAAATGTTATGAAAGTAAGAGACAACATGGCTCGAGATGGCCTCTATAGTGTCAATGATTATTTCATTGTGTAAAATTTTATCAAGAGGGCGAGTGGATTTCCTAACACTTTGTAGGGATTTATAAAATTTAGTATTTCTATCACCATCAGTAATCCATTTGGTTTTAAATATTTGTTTATGCATATTATCTTCGAAGGTGAGTAAAGAATTTAGTTTTAAAGAGAGATTAACCTCAACTTGAGGGTCTACATTTAAATCTGAGTTTGTATTGAGAGTTTGAATTTGGCTTAGCACTTTTTCAAGAGCCGAAATATCCAAATCCATTTGTGAACTTCGATATTTACACCAACCTTTGAGGGCATTTTTTAAGGTTTTCAACTTGAAAATATAGGTGAATGAGTCATGTTGATGTTTCATAGAATCCCAAATGTTCCTAATAAAAGTGACACAGTTGGGATCCGAAGACCAAACATTATTGAATCTAAAGGGAAAGATAGGTTTACGCTTGGTAATTAAGGAACTGGCCAATATGGTATGGTGATCAGAGTTAGGTCGGGGAAGGGTAATACAAGAGGCATTGTCCCAAATATCAAGAGCTTTCTTGTTTACAAAGTCTCTATCATGTTTACTGGTAATAGTTTTATTATAATTCCTTCTATTCCAAGTATATTTAGCACCATTGAGAGTAACTTCAACAAAATTACAATCCTTAATAAGGGATCTGAATTCTCTTGAAGATATAGAGAGATATGAGGGACCCATTTTTGGAATAATTAATAATGGAATTAAAGTATCCCAAAACAATCCAAGGATCATGAATAGAATTGGCCATAACAAAAATTTCTTTCCAAAGATACCTTCTATCTTGATATCTATTTTTGGCATATATATTCATACAGTAAGTATGTTTCCCATCACAGTAGAAGTCACAGGTAAGTTGTTGTTCAGATATTTTAAAAATGTTGATGTTTTAGAGAGAATTGTGATAGAAAATCCACATAGAGTCAGTTTGGAGACCATTCTTACAGTAACCTAAGAAACTGTAATTGAGAGAGCCTTTCCTCATGAGGTTCAAATTAAAATTGATTTTAGCCTCAGAAATAGAAAACAGATAGGGTTAATGAGTGGTCAAAAACCTCCTCAGAATGGTGGAAGTATCATTATTTGCAATACCTTGACAATTCCAAAAGAAAAAATTCATTTCCATTTGTGTTTGGGTTTAGAACCCCATATTTTAGATTTCTCATAACATTTATTCCTATGAGATATCCTAACATTTTTATAGGAATTATATTTAGATTTATCCTCACAGGATTTGACCTTAGAACTAGGAGAAATAGAACTAGTCTTTGCAATATCTGAAATTTGAACAGAAAAATTAGCATTTATAGGAGTTGAAGGAAAGATGATTCTGCCATATGACTGATCCACAGCTAAACCCAAAACATGCGTCTATGCAGGTGAGGTCTGAACAGAATTTTTTAAAAAAATAGATAGGGGAATCAGATAAATCTGATGCACAAGAAGCATTTCCAGAGGAATTCTGCTTTGAGGAAGGAACCTGCTCCATAATAGAAGAGGGGGATGCAGCAAGTATGGAAGATGTGAAGACTGGGGGACTGTCCTCATGTTTAACCACAGAGGAGAAATGTCTCTAAGTAGTCTCAGTATTTAGAGGAAAAATAATCACAGACTTATCAGAAGGAATGTGAGCAGTGTTGTCCAGATGAAAAAGTAAAGAAGGTTCTGCAAAAATATTGTCATTTAGTGCTTGATTGTTCAGATCAATAGAAGTAGACATAATAGAAATTATAGAAGTAGGATCAAAACAATATTCAGAAACCTTTTTAAGGTGTATTGAGTTACCTGGTTCTAATTTTTAAACCTTTTTACCTTGTAAGTTAACAGGGTTAGTAGCTTGAATTCCTTCCAATCCGAGGGAGGGGGACTCAATCTGGAGACCTAATGTATTCTTCAAGGGATCATGCTCTGATCCTTCCAAAGTAGCAGCAGGGTTTCTGCACCCCTTTTCCCTACACTCAAACTCATTGCTAGCTGGTTTACATGAAACATATTCATTAATAGCTAAAGGTAGAGCAGTGGAGAGGTTGATGTTGTCCACTGTGTTGTCATGAGCTCGAAAGCTATGGAAAATTCCAGGAACCATATCTTCAATTTTAGTGGCTAATTTTCCATCCATAAGAATGAATTCCTCCTCATCAACAATGTCCCCCCATGATTTTCCACCAACGGGGGGAAAGATAGATTTATTAACCCAAATATCTTGCTTTTTCCTAGGGGGTTCAGGTTTGTCAAGATCACTCTTTCCTTTCCTGATCTTAACCTTATTATTCACATTTAGAATCACTTATATTCACATTATCCCATTATAATTTTTATTGGTTTTCTTTACCAAAAATATAGGTAATTTAAGATATGGTATATTCTTAGGGGTAGAACCAGATGATTACAGTTAGCTGTAAAAATTATGATCGCAAATATGACATAGAAACCCTACTAGAATGATATATCAACTGGTATTTCAAATAACATCAGAATACAATATCATCCTTGATGGAGATAATTTGGAAGTAGTAAAATCATTATAAATTCAGAAATATTTTAATTTTTCTGAATTAACTACTTATAACTTGTTGAAAACTATTTATAGAATAAATACACCATACTGAAGATCATGAGGAAGTGTCTCATTAGGGGGGACAAAAGTGACAATTTCCAAATAAGATACCAAATTTATGCATATCATACAAATCTGGATATTCATGAATATTGTTAAAGGGGTGACATTGAAAAGCTATATTTTCTTACTCTCTCACCCTTAGAAATTAAAATCGTATACTAATATTAATGGGTAAAAATTGAGTTCATCAATGACATAAGATTTAATTTTACATAATTTAAAATGATATTCTAAAAACCTATTATGTTTTAATTTTATAATCATTGTATTCCAGTAGGTTTATAAAATTTAGGTTGATATATATTAGGATAAATTTTATCTCTAGTAGTTTCAATTTATTTTCTTGGGCTGGAAAAAAAATTACACAGTCCTTGAATATAGTTTATGATTTGTCTCATTTTAATTTGTAACAAAATCATTTGAAAATAGATATATTTTTTATCCAAATCAAACCCTCATGTTTTATATAATGATAATGGATCACATATACTTATAGTGTAATGATTGATTAAACATTTCTTAATTGTGAAATGATATCATATCACTCAATGTACTTCATATTCTTGTTAATAAAGGTGGAGAAATTAAAAATGAAAAGTTGATAAGAAAATGGGACAGAAATGGAAGATATTTGAAGATAATGAAGTCTAAATATTGATATGTCATTTTTATATGATGTTGATAATAAATAAAAATGGGGGCTTGTGGAGATATTCTTTTTTTATTTATTTATTTTTAATGAGCATTATGTATTCATAAAAAAGTATATCTATATGTTGAAGATGATTAGCAATGATGTAGAATAGGTTGTGAGTATATAGGAAAATCCAAGTATGTAGTAAATAATTTCTTGTCTTCTATGCTATAGAGAATCATTCATTTTAAAGGAAAAATATGTTTTGAAGAATTAATTTTGAGTTAAATGGATATTTTTTAATTAATAATATTTTATCTCTTTGATGAATGTATTGGAGTCCCATCAATTTGATTTGGATGGAATAAGAAATATATAATAAGGAGGATAGATTTTGGGGTTACCTTCAGCATACAAACTTATTATTTTTAAAAAAATCATTAATTAATTTAAAATAATATTTCAACTCTAGGAAATAATACGAAAGAATCTAGAAAGTCCCCTAGGGACACTCAAACATTACTAAAGAATATCCCTCCTCAAGAAACATTTAATAGGAGTAGGAGCCTATATAGGTCACCATAGGTGTCTATGAGATCATGGGTGGGAGCTTAACCTAAACCATATGGCGTATCAATATGTGCTACTAGAGAGAATAAGATATAATGGACTTCAATAGGATCCATATAAAGTAAACATAGTAATAAATAAACATCTTTCCACTTGAATCATTGATTTGATATAGTGAATGTGTGGTACTATTCATCATTAAAATTATGTGGGAAATTAGGCTCAAAAAAATGTCACATACAATATGTTCCTCAAGAATACAATCCATGCATGTGTATCTCAAATTGTACTCCACCATTTAAATCATGAGGGACATTTATTTGAGATGTCATTATTAATATCATGGTTCCTTGATGATCGCTACTTATTGTGCATGCTAAATGCATTGAAAGAAAAAGAAATAGAGATGATCCAAGATGAAAACCAATGGAATTTTTCACTGTAAGTTAAAGATGATCATGTTATGGACTATATTAAATGTACATTTAAAATAATTTCTAAATATTGAGTCATTGATCAATGAAATATGAAATTGGTTAGACTATGGGTCAAAGTGTGAAATTGGTTGTATCATTTCATAGAAATGGTTTATTGGGTGCTTTGATTGAAATTTTCATCTATTAGAAATAGAAAGTTAAAATATGACATAGAGGCAATATGTGGTGACAAGATTTTGTAGGATTCAAAGGATAATTCTAACACAAGATGATTCAAAATTCTATTGAATATTTTTTGTGGTTATTTTGGATGGAATATATACCTATGGGAAATGGTGAAGTTCAAAATGTTGTGTTTTACCTTTAGTAAAACAATTAGAAGTTATAAAATTACTCTTTATGGTTTTACGTGAATATAATCTTTCCATGATAATTAGAGAAGAACACATAGAAAAGAGGATAATTCATAAGAATCCTTGTGAAATATTATTAATTGGAAACAAAAATAATGGTTGGGATATGGTGATTCAATAAGGTTTAATGAAGATGGAAGAAAAATAATTTTAGTGGAGTTTGGGAGAAATTTTGGGAATATGACGTTTCATATGACATTGAAATGATTTCTGCATGAATTCTAATTATTAATGTTGGTGAAAAAGAACCACATTTGATTACTTTAATTGCATAAATATTCATATAGGGGGAAATAATTTAAATATGTTATTATATATTGGTCATTATTTTGTGTGACATTAATGTAATAATGTATTAGAGTATATGCTTCTTAGAAAAGGTTATACAAGTTCCCTATTATGATGAGAACCTTAAAATTATATGATGATACTCTAAAATCAATTTGTAGGCATAGATAACATTTTATAACAAGACACACATTATATCAGATGTTAGGTGTGAGTCACTGTAAGAATGTGAGGCATCATCTAATGAAGTTCTCCCTTGGAAATGACTAAGATGGGAGATTATGAAAATAGAACCACTTTTTGGAAATCAACATATATTTGTTATTTGATATTAATGTCTGTGAAAGTGTGTAATTATCCTTACACTTTAGGATTATTAGTAATCTATGTCATGACTCATCCACTTTGAAATACTGTAATAAACCATGATGACATAGGTTCACAGAGAAATATGGGTACATTATGTTACAAACTAGTTAATTTTTATATAAAAAAAGTTTCATATATTCATTAGTTACATTTTAAAAAGTTATGTTATTTATAAAAATATTAGATAATTTTTTGGTTAAAAACGTAGAACCTTTCTTTCTAACTAAATTTAATTTTTATATATTATGTTATTTCATTTAAAATATTTACTTACAAATAATATAATTTTATTTTGTGTAAATCAACTTAATTTTTTAAATTCATCATTCTAAATTTATCATGCCATTAATTTCTTAATATTATCCAAAAAAATAATTTTTCAATGAATAGTGAAAAAGACCTAGTTTTTTTGGAAAATTGTTTTTTATTTTTAAAGTTTTTAAAAATAAAAATCAATTTTTGATTAGTTATGAAATTTAATTAGTATATTTTAATTTAAAACAATCTAGTTGTTGTTTTTAAATGGAATTTATGCTTTAATAAATCATAAAAATGATTTATATTTAAAAATGGCATTTTTTAGAAAAACCATATTTCGTTTATTTTTTCCTATTAAATTTTAAATTAAATAATTCCACTTACATATTTTTAATATTGAAAATTTTATTTCATATTAAAAATTATTGGGTAAAAAGTTTCTAAATATGTACTTTTTTATTTTTGGTTAATATGAGTAGTAGGATTGGTTATTTTTGTTGACACGATAGAGGGTAAATCATGTAATTAAGTGTTTATAATCAAATTTGATGAACTATAAAATGACCATAAAACTTGAATAAATTTTATTTGATTTATAGAACCCATAAATAATCAACCAAAGATCAATGATATGTCATTTTTCCTATTTTAATTACATTATGACCTTTATAATATTTTACTTCAAGAAAGTAAAAAATATCACACTTTTGTTTCTAATGACTATATTATTTTTGACCTGGGTATAAATATAAGATATATTCAGTTATTAATATATCTATAAATTTATAATATTTATAATCATCTGGTAATTTAATATTAACTTCTGGTGATTAAATAACTACCTTAAATTCCTACACAACACTAATTCAATAATTATAAAATTAATGAAAGATCAAATTAATGATATTAAAAATAATAAAAGTAATATAAATTGAGATAAATAATGTGATCCATGAATTTTACAGACGAAAATAAAATTTTAGGTATATAATAAAATATATATTTTTTAATTTTTCATCTTTTATTTATGTTCTTCATATCAAAATAATTAATAGATCTAAAAATTGGCATTAATAATATTTTATGATAAATAATATTTTATTAAATGATATAAAATTCCTAAATATATTTTTTTCATCCAACTAATTTTATATTATTTATAATATCAACCATTTTCCATTTATGGGTTTTTCTATTTATAGTTACTATATTAACCCCAAAAGAGTACAAAACCTTGTTGTCACAGTAAGTTTAATAAGGGTTAACGATGGGTTAAAACCAAAAGATAAGAGTAAAAGTGTGACCTAATCATTTAAAAATATTTTTTTATGAGATTATTTAGATCCATACAAATAATATATTATAAATTAATTATTTTAGAGGAATTTTTAATTAAAATTATTTTATGTTAATTTAATTGTTTTATGAAATTCAAAGGGTGCCTCTCCCCCCTCTTATAAAAGACAACCTATTATTATTATTCTTCCACACTTAGATACCCATTTTCTGGACAACAATAACAAAACTAATTTCATATAACTCCTACACTCATTATAGATGTCTCATTTTAGGCATAACCCCAACTTAAGAATGCTAAAATTATTGATCGAAGAATACTTTCCAAAGAAGAGGTATTGTTTTTAATCACATGTTTTAGATTTATTTCTTCTTCCACCTACGTAATATATTATTCAACCATTATTATATAATAAAACTATTATATTTCATATAATATTGGTTTTTATGACAATATTATATTGTATATTCATATCCTCTTCTATCAAATGGGAATCAAAAAGATTATTAGTGAATATAATGGTTTTGATGTTAATGGCATACTACCGCCTCACGAACTGTTGTAATTCATTCTCAATAATTGTATATAATGGATGGATTATAATTTTAGAATTAACTTTTATAGTATTTATTAAATATTTATCATTATTAAAGTATAATATAACATTTACCTTCTTACCATTCTTTTCGCAGATAATGACAATGTCGTCTATGTGTAAGTGTGCACAACCACCTCCACAAAGTGATGTGTTTCATCTTTCGTCACCACTTCACATGGATGTATATATAACTATATATAAAGAAGTAATATGATATTTACTATATTATTATTATTATATAATGTTAAAATAATACATACCTTCTTTCAATAATGACCTTTGAAAAATGTAAACATTACTCAAGCGTATGTACATCCTACAGTGTTCATGATTGTAACGTAGTTCATTTTTTATAATGATATATAATGGTTGGATTTAAAAATATAATTTAAATATATAAATTATAATTATTTCACTATTATTATTCTAATAATGTTTTAGTAATTACCTCATTGACCATTGTCTATTAACCAAATCCTTTTTGGACTTATGAACTAAATATCATCCAAATATCCAGAGTGGACGTAACTAATAAAGTAACTGAATATAACATGGTAATAAAAAATAAAGTAATAATTAACATGAAAAATGTTCTTAATAAATTATAAATTAACCTATGTTAATTATTTAACAATATAAATAACGTATATGGTTATTTGGACTCAAGGTAAGGGGTTTCTTTTAAAAATAATCTTTTAAAGATTCCCTTAAAACACTCATTTTCATTCATATGAATATTTTCAAAAAATATTCATGAATGTTTTTATTTTTCTATTATTTTTTAAGTTATTTTTAACCGTGTTTTAGTTTTTATAAAATGGTTTTAATGGAATATTTTTTTCCATTCTAAATGAGGTACATAGTGAATTTGTCGACAAAAGCATGAAAGGGATTTTTTTAATATATATGGAATGAATGAATTTTTGGACCATCATGACTAATATTTGGATTTAAGATTCATTTAAAATTTTACAAGGTTATAATCAAAGATAATTTTTTCCTTTTTAATTTTTTAGTTATTTTTTTAAATAATTTGTTTTAAAATGGGAAGGTTATTTTCCTTAAAAAAATTAGGAGTGAAAATTTATAAATTGCTATATTTTATTTATTTCTATTATGTTATGGTTCTTGGTAATTTTTATGATATTTGGTGGTCTATTTATTAAAAAAATTAGGTATGGTTATGCAATTAACTAATAAATAATAGATTCCTAATTTACTTATGATGGGTGCGTCTGTGATAGCCCACAAATGCATTGGTTATGATTGTTGACTGTATAGGTATCCCATTTGTAATGGTGATTATTAGAGTGATTAGGAAATGATTCCCCAAGTAACATATATTTTTTATCTGTACTTTCTATATTTTTTAAGGGAATATTGTTATTTTTCAAGATAATATAATGATATTATATCTAGAAGAAGTTTTGTGTTTATTTTTAAGGGTGAAAAAGTTACTATGAGTTTTTCATCTTCTAAAAGAAACCTATATGTTTTTTATTATTTACTTTATGATTTATTATGAAATGTTTTATTAAATTATTTTTTAAGATAATATGTTTTATGGGGAAAGAAAATGTTTATTTTAAGCGAAAATTATATTTTGAAAAGGAAAATTTTTATAAGTATTCAAGGACTAAGAGTTTCTTTCTTTAAATTTATTTCACTTACTAAGTTTTTTATTTTCATCCCAAATTTGAAAACATTATCTTATGGATGATGTATGTGTAAAGAAAATATATATGTCCAGATGAAGTTCTTGAATATATTTTCATAAAAATAAATCATGTTTTAATTTAAAATTATTATATTGTGAAAATAATGGATACGAAATAGAAGTGTCCACTTAGTAATATATGGGATTACTATGTAAGATTAATGTGATAACACTATAAAAATGTAAACCTAAAATATCTATGGAATTTTCAAAATGTTTATTCTAGTTTATATTCACATGAATATGAAATGTTTAAGCTTGAGTCCTTATAGTTGGTATCACAACATAGATTAGGTAAGTTCAAGGGTTAATATAATATTAATTGAATAAATTTAAAAGAATTTACTTTATAGTTAAGTTAAAATGATATATGATTTAAATATTACCTTGTTTTTGTCATCAGAAATATTTTTATTCAAAATGGCTTTTCATAGACGGAATAGGACAGCTGAAGTAGGAAGACATCGAGATGATGATATCCTTCATAATCTGAAACCTAGAATAGTTGGAATTAGAAAAGTGTAGTTTTTTTTAATAATGCATTAGTTAATGAAAACAGTAAATAGTGGGGGTATCTAGGCATTACAGTAGTTATATCTACTAAAAAAGAACATGTATATAGGGAGAATTTTATGAGGTTACATCTTCCATAGTTTAATGGATCTTGTAATCCAATAATTTCTAAAGGATTGATTAATGATTTAGAGATGAAATTTTCTATCCTGGATTATTTAAGGTATCAAAGGGTAATTCTTTCTATTCAAAATTTTGAAGGTTAATACTATCAATAGTGTAACGTTGTTAAGAATGCTAAAGAAAGTGGAATGATTCATAACATTGATTGGTATGAATTTTAGAATATTTTCTTTGAGAAATATTTTTCAAAGGTTTATAGACTTAGGATAAAAAGAAATCTTGGAATTATGGTATAAGGAGTAAGACTCCATGGATGTGTATGAATAATACATCACCCTCTTAGAAAAATACATAGAAAATTTTATCTGGGATCATGATAGAAAAATTAATCAGATTTACTTGGGATTGAATCCAAGATATCAAAAGGAATTGTATTACCATGAGTTTACAATTTCTAAGAAACGTATTTTATGTGTTTAGAGGGTTGAAATGGAGTTTACATATGATCATGTAATCTCTAATAGCAAGCATAAGAAAAGTGTTATATGGATTGAGATGGGGAATCATTTATTGGAGAATTATAGATGAAATAAAATCAAGGTCTCATATTGATAAAAATGTAGAAAAAATAACCTGAGAGAATATGTTATGAAAAATAGGAATATATTCTAGTTTTGAAATTTAGGGTATATAGCTTGTGACTGTAAGGAAAATGATCACACAATTAATAAAAAAATAATGGTAAGATTCATTAATTCTAATGAGTTTGTTCATTATCCTAATGTGTGCCTGCGGTCAGTAACACATAATGGAAATCCTCAATATATAAAGAAAAAAGGTATACAAAAATCCATTTATACTACTACAATTGATGTTGGGATATCAAATTAATTAGTGACTAATATGTTACTAGTTTATTTGAATTATTATAATACCCTATTTGACATTGTATATTATCATTCTTTCAATTCGTAGAAATTTTCAATAAAATTATTAATATCACCTCATAAAAGTATGACTGAACATTTTAGGAAAACTCTAGGTGGAATTATTATTATAGACGTGATTTATAGGAATCCTCCTTTTATTATTAGTTAAATGGACTTTCCTATAAATCGTGATGAATTCTTCATTGAATTGTATGATATTATTTTTTCTAAGTATTTTCTTCTATTTTATCATGAAAATATATATTTTTTATCCAAGATAGTATTGTTCAAATATTTCAAAATTTTAGTAACCTACCAAGAATTAGATAAATATATTTTAAATGGAATTGGTATTTACATAGACTGTGTTGTAGAAAATAAATAATCCATCCAAATTAGTGAGGATCCATCTATTAATGATTATATATATGTATTATCTGATGATTTACTTGGTGCTATTCCTGATAAAGAGGTTTAGTTTACTATTGACTTAGTACCAAATGTTAATCCTATTTCAAAACCCCCTTATCGAATGGAAAAGTAGAAATTATAGATTTGAAAAATAAATTTTATGATTTTATAGATAAAGGTTTCATTTATGCTAAATCATCAATATGGGTTTTTCCTATCTTATTTGAAAAAAATAAATATTTTTTAATAAGACTTTAAAATACTTATAGATCCTTTAATAACATCACTATTAAGAACAAATACTCTTTACAACATATCGATGATCTGATTGATCAAATCTAGTTAGAATGGTACTTTTTTAAAATTAATCTAAGGTCTAGGAACCATAAATTAATGGTGATGGAGGTATATATTTCAAAGATTATGTTTAAAAGAATATATTTTCACTATTGGTTTTTATTTATTTCCTTTGGGTTATATAATGCACCATTTATATTTATGAATCTAATGAATAGAGTTTTCTCTAAGTTACTAGATAAGATTATGATTGTTTTTATTGATGGTATATTTTTTTATTGAAAAATTCATTTGGATCATGAAAGAAACCTAAGGATTATTTTTATACTCTTAAAATAAAATAAACTCTATGGAAAATTTAGTAAGTGTGATTTTTGGTTGAAACAATTTTATTCCTTGTAAATATTATTTCTAAAGAAGAAATAGCTATCGAACCTTATAAAAAATTTTAATAATGTAAAATATATAAAAATGTTTCCTACATTGAAGTATTTCATCGAATACTAGGTTACTACCCATGGTTTGTTGAAATCATTATTTGGTTATTTATTCTACAAACTATTTCAACCAGAAAGGGAGTTAAATTTATATGTATAAAACAATGTAATGGTTTATTTCACAAACTAATATGATGATTCTTTAATGATATATTGTTTTCCTTACCCTCAAAAAATGGTTATTTTTTTCATTTACATTTATGCTTCTTTGAAAAGACTTAGTTGGGTTCAGATTCATAATGATTAGATAATTTCTTATACATCATGAAAAATAAATCTTCCATAGTTAAATTATCATATATGTGATTTTGAATAACTTGTTGTGTTTTTTTTCAAAAATTTTGTGAAATAATTTATATATATTCAAATATGAAATATATAATAATAATAAAAAAAAATTTAAGTATATATTCACCAGATGTAATTGAACAAGGGATATAGAATGTGGTTGGAATTGATCATAGATTATAATTGGAAAATTAATTATCATCCTGGAAAATAAAATAAAGTATTTGATACATTGAGTTAGAAAAGTAATTCTACATTAATCATGTTATATTTATAACATGACCCTTTTATTAATGATTTGATGAAGTTTAGCCTAGAAGATGTGATTGTAGGAACTTCCACTATTTTGGTTTAGGTTTCATTGTAATCAACATTAACCGATAGAATTAAGAAACCTCATAAACAAGATAATGAGTCATAGAAAAAATGTATTATTGGTTAAAAAGAGTAAGTTTACTGAATTTAACATTGATAAATATTTTTTTTGAGATTTAGAAATATAGTATGTGCACCATGTGATTCCAAGTTAAAGAGATAATTGTTGAGTGAAGCTTATATTTCCCAGTAATTAATTCATCTAGGAATCACTATGATGTGCAGAGAACATTAGGGGTATTACAAGTGGGATGGAATGAAAAGATATTTTTTACATTTCTCCAAGAAATATTTGACATTCTAGAGTTGAAATGAAAAAAAAATACATCCATGGATTTAGTGGTGTTATTTCTAAATAATTTTTGAGGTAATAATTTAATTTGATTTATTGATGAAATATTAACTAAATCTGAACATTTTATTCCTATTAAAGATAACATGTATTTTGATCAATTTCATTGATTGTATCTAAATCTGTTATTCTGGTTTTATGGAGCTCCTCTGTCACTTGTATCTTACCGTGATCTTAGGTTACCTTCAAATTTTTGGAATGGAATTTAGATGTCATTGGGTACTGAACTAAATTGGAGAACAAATTTTCATCCTCAATCTAATGGATAGTCCAAACGAACAATTTAAACCCTGGAAGAAATGATACTTGATTTCTAAATTGATTACTAGGGAATGTTTGATAAAAAAAATTTCTTTATTTTAGTTTTCTTATAAAAAATGTTTCATTCAAGTATACAGATGACACATTATGAGGAATTACATAGAAATAAATGTCGAACTCCTGAATTTTGTGATTAAGTAATAGAAAGAAAACTGGTGGGACCAAATTTGAATGAAATGTTTGAGAACATGAAGATAATTCAACAACATATAATGAAAACTCAAAGTAGGTAGAAAACTAATGTGGATAGTTGGAAGAAATATCTTTCATTCAAGGTTAGTGATCATGTTTTTTTAAATTGTCACTAGGGAATAGTGTTATGCATTTTGGTAAAAATGTAAGCAAAGCCCCTATTTTATTGGACCATATGAAATAATAGATAAATTTTGATTAGTTTCCTACTGAGTGGAGATTCCCCTATGTTTATCACAGGTACACAATGTTTTTTATGTTTCAATGTTAATAAAGTTTGTGTCTAGTTCATATCATGTTTTGGGCCCTGAGGTAGTTCATATGAAAGATAATATTTATTATGTAGAAATTAATTTTTAGATTCTTTACCATAGAGATAAAGTATTATAAAATAATAACATTAACCAGTTTAGGGTTTTGTATAAAACCCATATGTTTAAATAAGTAACAGGGGATTTAAAAATTATATGATAGAAAAATATCCCCACTTGTTTAGTAAGTGAATAAAATTGTGAGGACACAATTTTCAAAAGGGGTAAGAATGTAACAACAAAGATAATTTTTATATAAAAAAATTTCATATATAAATTAATTATATTTAAAATAGTTAGATTCATTATAAAAATATTTGAAAATTTTTGGGTCAAAAAAGATGAAACTTTATTTCGAACCAAATTGGATTTTATACGTTATATAGTTTTTTTAAAAATATTTCTTAACAAAATATTGAATTTTAATTTGTAAAAATTAACTTAATTTTTTAATTTATAAATTCAAAATTATCTTTGGAAAATTTTTTGAGACTTTTTTGAATATATTAATTTTTTTAATGAATAGTTAAAAATAATGATTTTTATTGAAAATTGATTTTTTATTAAAGTTTTTAAAAAATAAAATTCTCTTTTGGATTTTTTTTAAAATTTAATTAGTTTTTTTAAATAAAGGCAATAATTTTTTGACAGAAAAATTTTATACTTGAATAAATCATAAAATAATTTTATATTGAAAAGGGAATTTTTTGAAAAAATAATTCTTTTGGTTTTTTAAGTTTAATTTTAAATAAAATTATGCCACTTATAAGTTATTTATTTTGAATAATATATTCCATATTTTATATCAATATTTCAAAAGTTAAATAGTTCTTTTTATTTTTTGTTAATATAAATAGTAACCATGGTAGTTTTTGTTACCATGGTGAAGTTTAAATTGGGTAATTAAGGGTTAAAAATAAAATGATTAAGATTATAAACTAACCCTAAAACATGCCAAAATTTTATTTTATGAGTAAAAATCAAAAATTAACATCAAAATTATGAATCTAAAAACATTAATTTCCACTTTTATGAGATTGTGAAGTTTAAAATATTTTATTTCAAGAAATGTAAAAAATGTCATACTCATGTTTTTAATAACTATAATATTTTTGACATGATGCTAAATAGAATATATATTAGATTATAAATATTATTTTTAACTAAAAAATATTTATCTTAATAATTGAAATTTATTTATATTTTTTAGTAAATAGATAATGAACTTACATTTTTACACAGTAGTGACAGAGTAATTGATCAATTAATGAAAAAAAATCAGATAAATTTTAATAAAAAAGATAAAAGTAATAAAATTTTAGATAAAAAATATGATCTATACTTTTTATATATTACAATTACAATTTAAAAATATAATAAAATATTTGGTTAAGAATTTACTTATTTTTTTTATGTTAATAAAATCAATGAAATAAAAAGCTCAAAAAATTGATATTAATGATATTTTATAATAATTGATATTTTATTAAATGATATAAAATTCCATAAAATCTTATGTTCCATAAATTATTTTTTATATGGTTTATAACATAAAAAATTTTCCATTTATTATGCTTTTCTCCCTTAATAATAATTATATTGATCCTCAATGAGTAAAACACCTTGTTTCTGTGGTAACTTTAAAAATGGTTAACTAGGGGAAGAAACTGAATAATAATAATTCAAATGTAATCTAAAATTGACCAAAAATTATTTTATGAGATTATTTTAACCCATAATACGTTTATATTTGAAAAAATCAATTATTTTTTATCCATTTTTAATTAAGAGAATATTTATATTAATTTAATATATTCAAAAATTCCAACAGTGGAGCTCCCCTATCTTATAATATAAAACCTCTAATTCTCATTCCATTGTACCTAAGAAACCATGTATTTCAAAAACTCATAGACAAATACTTTATTAAAATTCATACCCTCATTATAGAGGTATTTTTTAGGCATTACACCAACCTTAGAGGGTTTAAGCTGTTAATCAAATGATACATTCCAAAGAAGGTGTATAGTTATTAAGCACATGGTTTACTTTTATTTCTTCATAAACATCATTAGGTTATTCTTCAACGATTATTATGTAATAAAAATTCATCTTAAATATACTAATGTGTTTTTATAATAATTTCATAACCTATATCTATCTTTTCATCTATAAAATCCCAAAATGAATCCATAGAACATGTGTACAACGATATACCTTCTCATGAACCGATGTAATTTTTTATCCATCACTATATATTGTAGATGGATTAGAATTATTAAATTAAAATTTATGAAATTATTGAAATATTTATCATTTTTAAATGTTAATATAACATTTACCTTCTTACCTTTATAATCACAAAAAAATTATATTTTCATTCTTGTATACATGTGGACTACCACCTACACGAAGCGATATGATTCATTTTTTATCCCCACGTCACATGGATGATATATATATATATACATATAAAGAATTATTTTGATAATTATCATATTATTATCATTATGTAAAGGTAAAAAAATATTTACCTACTTTCCATATTGATCATTGAAAAATGTAAATGCCACTCATGTGTGCGTACGATCAACCGTCTCCATGATTGTAAAATAATTCATTTTCCATAACCAAATCTAATGGTTGGATTTATAAATATTATTAATATATAAAAATTTTAATTATTTTTTTATTATTATTATGTATAAGATGGAATAATGATCACTTTGACCATATTAGACTTAGTGAATTAATTTTGTACTTATGAACTGAATATCTTCAAAATATCTGAAGTGGACTTCATTAATTAAGTAATTATATATAACATTGTATTAAAAAAAGATAATGGAATAATGAAATTTAAAGGGTTATTAATCAATTATAAATTAACCTATGTTTTTAATTCAGGAATAAAGATAATGTATGTTACCCATCAGACTGAATGTAAGGCGATTTGTTTTAAAAATCATTTTATAAAGTTTTCCTTGATACAACCTTTCCCTTCCAAATCCATTTTTCAAAAAAAAATAATGTTTTTAATATTCTATTATTATTTTTTAACATCACTTTTACCCATGTTTTACTTTCTATAAAATGTTTTTAATTTAATATTGCTTTTCATTTTCCAAATGAAGTACTTTGTAACTTTTTTAAAATAAGAATAAAAGGAATGTTCTTTTAACTTATCTAATATGAATGGATTCTCTCAAAATCATGTATAATCATTGCATTAAATCTTACTTTAAAATTTTATAGAGTTTTTTTCAACTAAAATATTTACCTTTTTAATTGCATAGTTATTTTTTAAAATAATTTATTTCAAAATTGAAAGGATATTTTCAATAAGATTATGTTTATGAGTGTAATGTTATAAATATCCTTATTTTATGGATTTTGATTATGTTATGGTTCTCAGTAATTTTTATGATGATAGGTGGTTCAATTATAAACAAATAGAGATTAGTTACATTATTACCCAATGGCATGCTGTTTTGTAATAAACTAAGGAATGGAGGATCCTTTATAACCCTCCAATTCCTTGGATATGGAGGTTGGCCATATGTTTATTCCAATTGTTCGACTGATTGTAAGAGTCATATGGAAATTATTTCCCATGTAACCAAAATTATTTATCTATTATTTCTATGGGATTTTTATTGAAATATTACAACTTCTCAAGGTAAGATTAAAATATTATATGTAGACAAAAGTATACGCTACTTTCTGAGGGTGAAAAATGTAACTTTGTGAAAAAAAAATTATGAGTATTCATTTTTCCGAATAAACCATTTTTATTTTATTTTTTATTTTAATATTTACTATGAAATTTTTTATGAAAATATTTGGGCATAGAAGGGGATTTCATCAGTTAAATAATGTCTATTTTGGGAGAAAATTGTATTTTCAAAAGGACAATTATAAAAAAATTCATAGATAGATGGTTTCTTTAATTACTTTTATATACCTTACTAAGATTTTTCTGCTCATACCACTTCATAAAAAAATTAAAAGGAGTTAATTATGAGTAAAATAAAGGAATAAGTCAATTTTAAATTCATGATAATTTTTCATTAAAAACTATGTTTTACATTGAAAGTTTTATGTTGTGAAAAAAATGATACTAAATGAAAATTCCCTCTTTGTAATATAACTTATAATTATATAAGGGGTATTACTTAACACTATAAAACTCTAAACCTAAATGTTATTTGAGAATTTAATAATGTTAATTAGTTTTCCAATTTACCAGAATATGTAATGTTTAAGGCTAATTCCATGCAAGTTGGGTGCATCATGAAGGACACATTACTAAAAAATAAGTCAAGGAAGGATTTTTCTCTTCCATATTAAGATATTTCAATTTAACCATCCTTTTATTTAAATGGAAACATCACATTAAATTCCTTGGACATTGTGTATTGAAGGTTTCATTTCACACTATAAAAGAAAGATACATCAATCATGTATATTGATGACATCACTATGATCTATATTATATGAGATATCATGACAGAGGGATTATATTACCCAGTGAGCATTCATATGTGGTCTTACAATTGTGACATATTTTATTCCTTTGTGGGTGCCTTGACCCAGTTCTAGACAATAATATTTGATTTTAGGAAATCCCTCCATATGCCAATGAGGTATAATCATAGAGGATCACTCATAATGGATTCCCTTTGATCTTAGTTAAATATTATTTATATTTAACTATTGGAATAAATATCATCATAAAAACATAAAAGTGATATGTATTAAATATTTATTTAATTAGTCATAAATAATAAATATTTATTAATTTTCGAGGTAATTGTTTAATTACATTAATATATAAAATATTAATTTTTATCTTATTATTCTCACAATAATAAATATTTATTTATTTATTAAATAATTTATTTGTTTTGTTGCATGAATATAAAATAAATGTTTATTTTTCAGACTGTGAACATAATATTTATTTATTTATTTATTGAAAAATGTTTATTTGAATATTTTTTCAAGAATTAAATAAAAGTTTATGAGGATGATTAGACCATATTTTCTTTGGTAATAAATATTTATTTATTAGTGTGTAAAATAAATATTTATCACTATATGGGTTAGAACACAACATAAAAGAAAATAATGTAGTTGTTTTATTACATGGTATGGGGTTCCTTTGGGGTTTAGTATATTATTCAGGTACATTTTGAAATTAATTAAATATTAGACCCAAACACTAAGTCTATAAATAGAATTATATGTGTATCAGATAATGGTTAATAATTATGTATAAAATTAACACTCAGGATCTCCCTCCACCTCTCTTCCTCTCAAGATATAGGATTACAAGTGAAATTCTATAAAGCCAGTAGGATTATGAAGTGAACAAAGTGAACAACACAAGATGATCAATCGAACTTCTCAGCACACAATGTTTCATTGGTTTTGTTCGAAGATCGAAGGTGCATATGTGTATCACCACGAGAGGATCTCTGGTTATGTCCTCAAAATGAAATGATGATACACAAATAAGCTATCAATGATCACCATCATTAATGAAGAAAGATATCAAATATGAGGAAATATTTCTTCCTATTTTTTAAAATATTTTTAAATTTATATGAAAAGATCCACCCTCTTGGTTTCATCAAAAACTATTGTGAATATTCTTCCAAAAAAATTATTTGTCTTTAATCTACATCATGTACATTGTAAATGATCTAATGAATCCGAAAAAAAATATGCCGGCCATAGGACTAATAGGTTCATCCACTACTTCTAAAACCAACAAGTTGTATCAAAGTGATCCCATTAAAGGTATAATTATTTTAGATTTTGGTAATTATTACACGCATTTAAAATTATTATTTAATTCATTAAATTAATTCTTTAATCCGGTCATTGAGATATCTTCTTCCACCTTTGTTTCTCCATCATCAAATCCAAATCCAATTATATTTTAATGAATAATATTTAAAGTACCCATCCTAAGGAGCCAATAAGTCTAGAAGGAAAACACATGATTACATGGAGTATAGATGATGTATACACCATTTATCCAATTTCATCACACCTAGGTGTTGCTAGAATTAATTCACTACATCCTGAAATGAATGAGAAATAATGAATTTAATGCTCCACATTTTTAATTAGACACGTTGTACCACGACATGTAATAATACATATCAAGAAACTTGGTTACCTTCCATGTAATCCAAGTGTTTTCACAGTGAAAACTTGTTGTTAAATAAAATTTGAGTATTAATTATGGGATGTTTAAGGACTGATGATCATCTAACAAGAATAATACATGATTTTTAGAAGTTGTACATGTTGGGTAACCCACACATGTTTATGATGTAATACACAAGAGGTCCCTAGGTGTGCGTCATATAAATATGGAAAGAAACAAACACGAAATATAGCGGGATATACACATCATTTACCCAACCTATTTAAACGAAAAATTAAAATTTAAGTAAATAACCCATTAAACCTCAATAGAATTTGTTTTTTGTGTCATTTATTTACTCACACAAACCGTGTGATAGATTATATACATATATATGTATATCTTAATTAATTTCTACATAAATTTCTGAACTTCATGTCATATATAGTCTCACTATGTGGACTACTCTGTGAGGAATAAAAGTATTATGTTCTATGTTAGTTAATATTTGTTCTACTTATTATTATAGACTCTTACATTGAGTTTAATTATGTGATAAAATATGTATGCCACATTCCACATGATGTAATTATATATGATCTCTATAGGGGTTGAGTTGTTAAAATTTTTTCTTGCTAAGTTTCTTATAAGTACAATCTATGCACTTATTTTATTCATTTATAAATAAAATTAATTTCTTTAATTTATTTATAGTCATAGTGGATTATTTTCTCTAGTATATATTGGATAAATAATCAGATAAATTTATTTAATTTTTTTACTATATAATTATTTAATTAATTGGTCTTTTTTATCTTAATAAAGAAATGAATTGAAATGAATGGTAGATTATTATTTTAAATGCTTATTTTTATCCCTATTGGTTGATAATGATATTACACTGACTTCTCTATGTATACAGTTAATTTTAATTTAATTATAGCATGAATTTTTTGCAATAATTTTATTAAATTAAATTTTTGGCTTGTGATTCATCCATCCCTCATTATGTACGGGTCTGTGTATCCACATTCACTTTTATGTATACCCCTTTCTAATTCCCTTCACTTATGAGTTATGTAAAAACATTATAAGGATATTTCTCACACATGCATATATTTGGGTTTAGATGGAGTTGGTTTGAAACCAAACTAAGGAGATACACATGAGAGAGGTAGAATACAAGATATTCAAGCCTGGACAGATTCGAGTAGTTTTCCCCCTAATGCCAATGGTTTTTTTATTTTTCAATATATAAATAAACTTCTAGTCAAATAACATGATCGTGTCAGGATTTATTTATAATATTTATTCTTAATGCATTATTAATTATACGAATTCAAGACTATAATCACATAAAAAATAATTAATATTCAAATATATGATTAAAATTAATGTATTATTAATAAATATATTATTGGTACATTCTTAATTATTTACATAAAATAAAATTAATATTAATAAGATATGTAAATTATAAAATAAGAAAATTTAATCATAATAGAATAACTCCCATAAGTTAATATTAAATCATTTCACCTTCCATTATCTAAATAAAGATGATATAATAGTTATATTGTTTTCTTGACCACTATCGGGGGAACATTTAATTATCGAGAAGTCGTAAATTAGATGGTCAGTTAACTTAACTAAATCTGTATGGGGTTTAATGGACTTAGTCTATCCAATATAAATTTAGAGGCAAGTATTGAGGAAATCTGAGTGAGGATTTCTCGATTGAGGATACAACTAAACAGATCATAGAGCTTCCAGATTATGATTAGAAATACCACCCACCTAAATACTTTCTTATAATTTCAAGGAATCCCTCTATATTATCAGAAGGTAAATAAGGATCCATTCCACAAGAATTTACACATGAAGTGACATTCTGATTTGAATTGTGAGGTTCGCTGTGAGGTGGAAAAATATTGGTATGATTTAATAGAAAATAGAATTATTATGTATCAAATGGTTATTAATTAAGTGAATTAATAATAATAAAATATCTTATTGTTGTTGAATGATGAAAATTTTTACTACCACATTATCCCAATGATCAATTTTGTTGAAATACAATCTTCTGACTAGAAGAAACATCAAATAATGGTTCAAAAACATACATATAGTGTTTCTCCATGAATGGAAATATTACATATAAAAATTATCAATCCAGGATCAAATTGATAAGAATGAGAGTTATGAGGATATTTTTGTGTAAAAAACATGAATAATGAACTAGATGTTTAGTGTTTAATGTTTTCATCCATGTATATTGAACTCATGAATTATCTTGAGAACTTAGATTCATATAGCATGCTCTACCATATATATGATATTAATAAAGAGATAAATATAAGAATATATTGAGATATCAAAGGCGCTCTTCACATGAAAACTTAGATAATGTGTTCTAGTTGTCCCTCATGTATCCATACCCATCAGCTACATTGAGTGCTTAGAGGCTCTGATGTTTAATATACCCAAAGAAATTCATACCAATATGATTATTTCATAACCCCCATGGAGATTGACTAATTTTTTTCTAAATTTATATATGAAAAACATAGATATTTATATCCTATATTTTCTTAATATAATTTTTTTCTTTCACAAGGATATGAAGAATGAAAATCCATCAATTATTACATGGAATAAAATAAAAGTTTAGGGTAAAAGATCCAAGACTAACTCCATGTCTAAAACTTCTTCGTAGTGACCTTCTAAGAGGAATATTATCAAGGGTATTGTTAGGTTATAAGACACTACATATTTTTTCATATGGAAATAAGGTCCACTAGAAGAAAAACTACACTGATAAAAAAAAGAAAGGTGAAGCCTTAGGATAATTGTTTTCAAGTGTAGTTTATCTATTTTTACAAATAGAGTATTATATATAGCATGTGGTGCTCACATATGTATTGAAATAAAATAACCAAGTAGGTTTTGAAATATTTCCCATTGGGATGTGGATCTATGAGAATCCAATGGCACCAGAATTTCTATTGTGGATAGTGGATATTTCCACCTCATGTTTAAAAATAGAAATATTTTGGTTTTGAGATATTGTTATTCAGTGTATTTAGTTAAAAAAACTTTATTTTTTTCTATAATTAATATAGATAGATTTATTTTTAAATTTTGAAATAAGTTTATCTTCTATAATAACTAAATAATTTATTATGGTGAAGAATATTGGAACAAATGTATTTTCATGATGGATTACATGAACCAATTAATATTAATTCATAATGGAAATAGTTTAGATGAAACATACCACACCAACTATAGAATCATGGAAATGGTCAAACAAATAAAAATAATTTGAACATATCACACCAAGATAGATTTTTTTGACTCATTTGAACTAAAACCACTTGGTTTATATCACAAATGTTTTCCAATAGAAACTAATAAAGCCTCATTTATTGTAAAACATGGAAGGGCCGATATCTTCTTGATTTGGTTTATACCAAAGGTTTTAGACCATTTCCAACTGAATCCAAGCGTATGTACTCATTATTCATAAATATTACCAATAATTTTAGTATATATGGGTATTCTTACATAATGAGGTATTATTTAGACTCCTTTGGAAAAATAAAGGAATATAAGAATGAAGATGAGAACCATACTGGTAAAAATATTAAGAAATCCTACTCAGACTATGGTGGGGAATGTATTAATCAATACTTCATTGATTATTTATTTATGTTTTTAATTTTATCTAAACTCACATATCCTTACATGGCACAATGGAATGGTGTTATTTAAGGGTGGGACCACGCACTATTAGATATTATTAGATCAATGATGACTCATTCAAGTATTCCATTAAAAATTTTGGATATACATTACAGACAGTAGCTTACATTCTAAATTCTACTTCAACAAAAGAAGAAAACGGTTTTCTATATAAACTTTTGTATGAAAATAAACATGTGTTGTAGAATATAAAATTTTGGGGTTATGGAGTATTTGATTGGAATATTTTTTTTGTAATAAAATAGAACCTTTAGGCACTAATTGTATCTTTATAGGATAACTTATGGAAACAAGAGTATATTACATACACTACCCTCATATAATAAGGATAAGGTTTAAAATCATCCCCAATTCCTTGAGGGAAATCATATCTATAAAAGAAATAATTGTATCTAAATCAAATATGATAAATTCTAGGATCAAGTTACACGAAATTTTATAGGAGAACAAATTCAAAGAAATTATATGGAAAAGGATGTTCTAGAGACATGAGTACTACAAATTAGTATAAGAGAGGTTAGAGAACCGAAATGATAGTTTTTTTCTAGTCACAGAGGATGGTGACTCATTATTAGTTAATAATAATGATCATATAACCTACATGAAAGTAGTAAGTGGCACAAAAGATACTAAATGGAAATAAGTTATAAATTATGAAATAGATTTCATAAACATGAACCAAGTACGGGTTTTGGTAGATCCTCCAACTAATGTATATAACATTTCTTGTAAATGTTTATTTAAGAAGAAACTAAACATGTATGGACAAGTCAATAACTATAAATCGTGACAGGTTTCAAAAGGGTTGAAACAGTGTCAAGGAATGGACTATAAATAATCATTTTATCAATATTTATACTAAAATTTATTGGAATTATAATTTCCTCAAATTATTACCATGGATATGATATTTTATAGAATACCCTCCCTTAACTAGAAACATTAAAAATACTCTAATATGAAACACATAGAAGGATTTATGACTCCAAAGGATTCCGAAAAGGTATGAAAGGAGAATAGAACCATTTATCATCTAATGTAAGAATCTAGTTAAAGAAATATTCTTTTTTATGAAGCTGCAGTGGAATTTGGCTTCATAAATAATGGATCTGATCCTTATTTATATAAGAGGTTTAGTGGGAGTTTTTCCATTTTAATTATATTTTAAATCAATGACATACAACTTATTTAAAATAAAATACCATTATTATAGTTCTTTAATCTCTATTTATATGAATTTTCCTCAATGAATAACTTAGCGGAATAATAATATATTTTTGGGATCAAGATTCATTATAATAAATCTACGAGGATTCTTGGAAAAATTCAAAGTACATAAATTGAAAAGATGCTAAATATATTTGGTATGTAATAATCTAAGAGGGGTTGTTTCTAGTGTCTCATGGAATTCATCTCTCTAAGGAAATGTGTCCTCGTACACATGAGAATAAATATATAATGAAAAAGGATTCAAGGAATATAGTGTTGAGGTTGGTCATGTATGCTATTATATGTATTAATATTTATGTGTTTTAAGTATTAGGTTTGGTCAGAAGATATCAATATGACCCAGGTGACTTCAAATGGATGGAATTCAGGACTATAATTAAATATTTGAGGATTAAAAAGTATATTTTCAAGGTCTATGGTAAATTTTAGGATCTATTCATAATTGGATATGTATATTATAGTTTCCAAATATTTTATGATGGTGTAAAATTATAGTTGGGACACATTTTCACTCTTTGTGGAGGTAATGTGAGATATAAGAGATAAAATAAAGTCACAGTGAACTAATTTCCATTACAGTCTAAGTATATTGCAGTATTTGAGGTTACTAAATAAGAACTTTTTATATTCATTTTTTCCAAGTGCTTGATGTATCACATATTAGTATAGTCCCTATCACACTCTATTTTAATATTACTATAGTGTTGGTATTGAAAAGGATCCAAGGTCACATTAGTTGAATAATCACGTACTTATCATATCTTGAGGGATTTTCCTTAGAAAGGTTACATTTTAGTGAATAGTGTTTCCCTATAAGACAATGTGGAAGTCCCCTTAACTAACTCCTTAAACCAGTAGAAAAATTATCATTATATGTGAGTTAGAATAATAAAATCCATTAGCCATTGGATCCTTTATAAAGGGGGTCTGTTGGATTTGGTGTCCTAGAACTAGATTTTGGTATTTTATATTTCATGTAGATTAAAATAGTTAAAAATTAATTAAATAAATTATTATATATTGTTAATTTTTTTATTTAAATTTAATTTGATAATTTACTCGAGTATTTATCTCATTGAGAAGGGAATAACAGTTTCCTAATTTTATGAGAACCTTAAAATGATATGAAGATATATTTAAACCTTATTCTATGGAGAGATAATATTCTATGATGGGACACATAGTATATTTAATGATAAGTGTGATTAATCGTGATAATATGATACTTCATCCCATGAAGTTCTCACTTGGTAATATCTAAGATATGAGATTTTGAAAATAGTCATGCCTATAATAAATCAACATATTTATATGTCCTTGGGTATTTCAATATATAATCTTGTGTAATGATCATTAATCTATTATATTATTATTAAGGTGTTTCATGACTTGTTCACTTTGATTTATTGTTGTAAACTTGGGATAAATATGATATTGGTGAAGTTGGGTACATTTAGTGCATCATGAATGATATGTTATAAATAAATATGTCAAGGAAAGATTTTTCCATTTCAACTATATAGAAATTTATGGCTTTACCCATTGATTGAAATAGAACTATCACATTGATGATTTCATTTAATAAAATCAATGAAATATGTATCAAGAATATACATTGATGAAAAAAGTGTGCAATATCCTTCATGATGTATCATGAAAATGGGATTGGATTACATAGTGAAAATTCATGTATGTTTTTCTCATTGTGACATATCTTCTTCCTTTGTGGGTTCCTTAACCCCTTTCTAGAAAGTAATATTAGACTTTAGTTAAGCCTTCCTAAGGCCAATAAAGAATATTCCTAGGGAGTCACACAGAAAATGTTTCCTTTAATCATAGTTAAATATAATTTATATTTAATTTTAAGAATGTATATTATTCTCCAGAACAAGAAATAATATTAATTCGAAAAAATTTAATTGATCACAAATATTAAATAAATATTTATTCATAGGTTAATTGTTTAATTATGTTAATAAATAATTTTTATTTAACTCTATTTATTCTCATTGCAATATATTATTTATATAGCTGTGAAAATATAAAATAAATGGTTATTATTCAGACTATGAATATAAATTTTATTTATTGAATGAATGAATAATATTTATTTTAATCAAGAATTAAAAAAATGAGGAGGATGAGTATAACAGATTTTGCCTAACGATGAATATTTATTTACTAGATTGTAAAATAAATATTTAACATTGTGAAGGTCAGTAAACATACTAAAATAAAATATTATTATTGTTTTATTACCTAGTATGGGGTTTCTTTTGGTTTGACTCTATTATTAAAGGACCTTTTGAAATTAATTAAAAGATACATCGTAAACATAACTCAATAAATAGACTTTTATTTCAATCAAATAACATTTAATAATTTTTCACAAAAATAACATTTCAAGATATCCCTCTTCCTATATTTCTCCTAAGATTGGGAAGAACATGATAACATCCTTCAAGTATAAAGGGACAAGAATTGATCAAATAAAATAACACATGATGATAAATTGACCGCACTAACACTGATAGTTTCATCAAATTTTTTCAAATATTCAGGGATCACATATCGATCATAATTATAGGAGTTCTGCCTTAGTTTCTCACTGTGTAATAGTGATACACTGACTAGGATAGAAAGATCAACATCATCAATGAAGAAAGATCTCATGTCCAAAATAATCTGTTTTACTATGTATTTAATTTATCATAAATTAATATGAAAATATCCTCTCTCTTTGTTTAGGTAAAATTATTTATAGACATTTATTGGAAAAAAATTCATGGTTCATGAAATTGACATCTTGTATATTGTAAATAATTCATTGAATCTGACAAATTGCAAGTTGTTCATAGGTCCAATAGGATCTTCTAGTTCTTCTAGATCCAACACTAATTTCATATAACATCAAGGAATTTTTTTATGACTCTATAGTTATTTCTATATGAATTTATGATGTTTTTATATAACACCAAATATCATTTTAAATTTTGTTCAACTATTTCATATGACTAAAAGTTAGATGATTTTTTAGATGAATCTGAGGATAGAATTTAGACAGTAGGTGTAATGTCTGAATATGGTATGCACTATGTTTTTCTCTTGGATGGTTGAGAACCCAAAAACATAGATGAGCTGATAAGTCTAAGTGAAATTGAATAGTTGGAGTTGTAAAAGACGGTGTGAAAATAATATTTTCTTGTTTCAAGAACTTGGGATATTAAAAAATTATTTCTGTATAAAATTGAACTAAAGAACAATTTTGTATACCAATTGAAAGAAAAAATGTTAAGTAGAAAACTGTACAATGCAAGGCTGGTTGTGAAATGATTTCAAAAAATAGGAATATAATTTAGAGATAAATTTACACTACTTTTAAATAATACAATGATGTAGATATTTCTCTAGTTTCTATAGAAGGTCTATTTTTTGGATAATTTGTATACAAAATTGTGCTCATTTATTATAATTTAGAGCAACAAATTTTCAATTAGAAACTAGAAGGTTTTAGGATAAAAAGGAAAAAGGTTCTATGGTTTATAATCAAATGGAGTTTTCATGGACTTAATTAGTCACCAATATAACGTAATCAAATATAAAAAGCCTTTATAGAAGAATGGATGTTTATTTAGTGAAATAGGGATCATTGATTCTACTGAGTAGTGTTTGATAATGGGATTTTCAGAATTTATCTTATCTATGTGGTTGATATTTTCTTAGTTGGATTAGTTAAGGAAAGGTTTGAAAATTTCAAAGAATGATTTGTCTAGAAAAATTAAGGTAATAGATCATGATCCGATGAAAATGATTTTGGGGATGTAGAATGAAAACGACCTAAATACCAAAATTTTGTTTTTTTCTCAATTAGAGTGCTCCTATAATGTCTTATAAAGATTCATATTGAGTGATTTTATTACTTTCTTGAACCCCTTGTTTGAATCATAATGTTATACAAGGATTGGGAACCTAAAATGAAACCAGATGTTGCATACATTGAGATGGTACCATATTAATTAATAATCAAAATCATGATGTATGTTATGGTTATATAAGGACTGATTTAGAACATGCAGTGGGAGTAGTTAGTAGATTCATGGAAAATTTGGGTAACAAATATTGGGAATTATTGATGTGAATTCTTTGGTATCTAAAATGTTTAATGAACATTTTTTTATGTTATATAATGCATGACCATTTAAAGGGTTTTCATATGTGGACTTTAGATAAGATATGAAATCATAGAAGAGAACCATGGGATTTTTATTCATTTATGTGGGTTCTTACATGATTTTATTTCAATAATACAACCTATAGTTTCATTTTTAACCATCTAAGTTGGGTATGTATCAATTACATGAGTAGAGAAGGTGTTGATTTAGAAAAGCGTTTATTGGAGGAACATAAAAGAGGATAGAAAATTTAATATTTTACTATGATATTCATAGTTTGATTCATCTTATGGATAATATAGTGTTTCATTATAGGGTTAAATCCCTTTAGTTGAAGTATCAATTCATCTAGAAGCTTATGGAGGATAGGGTTCTAGAACTACAAAATGATAGTGGTAGTTAAAATTTGAATGATATACTAACAGAATTTGTAGTCTGAGAAAGTATGGGTTGGTGTTATGAATCAGTTGTGATTTTATGGCTTATAGTTGAAATATCATAGAATTATCAAATGATGGAGGATGACATAGGGCATATTGTAAGTGACTAAGGAGTTTGTGGAAGCCATACTAAATTGTTCTCATATGGTAAATCATTAGGTTTTGGAGTGAAATTGTTTTCAAAGTATTTTTCATAATTTATGGAAGGAGTGATTCTATAACTATGGAACAGAACTAGAAGTAGTGGCCAAGTAGAACCTAAATTATAGATTTAGCAGCAGCACAGTTATGGAAGTATGAAATAATAAATAGATGATTCATGGACATGGGAACTATTAATCAAACGTTTTGGGAAAATTAAATTAATTAAAAGTATATCTTAGAGTGTTCTTGATCAAGTGATATTTTTTTCTCAGTGTTATATACTAATAATTTCAGTGGTGGGTGAATTGACAGGTTTAAAAAATTCATTAATTTTAAAATAAATGTTAAACATAATGTAAATTCAAGTTCATGTGATGTGTTCAATTGTAAATTCAAGGGAATAAAATAAATAATAAACCCTATAATATTTACAATAGTTTATATTAAAGTGATCGTACCTCTACTATTCACTCCTCATTACTCTTTAAGAGAAATGGAATCCACTAAATACCAATTTTTGTATTAGAGTTACAAAACAATTACGGCCTAGATTTTATATTGGATGTATAACCAATAACCTGTCTTTTACTATGAGTCACAACATAGTTAAAAACTATATATTATAGTGGAAAGAAAAACCACATGTAAACCTTCCTTGGAGGCGCAACCAAAACATGTGCCTTTTTAAATGGATGTATAACCAATAATGTCCTGATTTTTTACGGAAAGGGAACAAACTAGATGTGGTAAACAAATAGATATAATAAATAAAAATAAGTGAAAAAATTAATAGAAAATAAATAAGTGGAATTTCATTATAAATTTATCACTTCAAAAATGGGCTTATAATAATTTATCTCATTACAAAGCTCACAGCAAATAGATCAACATGCCAAAAATTATATCAGTCACATTAATACAGAACATAATTGTAGTTTCTTATCTTTATTTGGTTCCTTTGATGTTTATTGATAGATTAATAAAAAATAATAAAATCCTTGATGTTTCCCAAATCTCATTCAATGGTCACATCATTCTAGGTTACCAAATTGAGTGTATTCTATTGGAACTTCAAAACAGTATACTAAATTTATAGAAAGAGTTTAAACCTATGTGGGGAAAATAAAGCACTTCAATGAAAAAGTGAAAAAATTTTATAAAGAATAAATCTATAGAATGAGTTTTTATTTAATGAATAAGAGGGTATTTTTTTGATATCATTCATTTATATGTATTGATAAACATTAAGTATATCTTATGATGAACTCATCACCGAAATAAAAAAACTTCTCGACATAAGATTTTATAAGAGTGAAATTTTAAATCCTAAATATCATCACAATAGTTTGTAAGAATCATCCAGTACATATAAAATATTTAGTAAAATCATTTTCCTAAAGAACAATTTATGTTTATAATATTCATTTCCAAATATTGTAAGTTTAGTTTTTACACTTCATAAGTTGAGTTTTTAAATTTCATAAGCTTGGTTTTTATACTTTATAAGAAGAGTTGTTAAAGTTCATAAGGAAAGTTTATAAAGTTAATAAGGTGAGATTCTAATGTTTATAAGGTGATTTTACTTTATCAAAATCCAACATTATATGGTGGTTTGAAAAAATTGTAAGGTGACGTTTGAAAAACAGAAAATGCATTTTAAAATATCATAAAGATCATTTTACAAAATATTAATTATCTTTTACTTTAAAAAAAATTCATAAACCAAAGGAAATATAGAAATAGATATGAATCCATATTAATTCTTGTAAGAGTAAGAAACATATTTGTTCATACACCTCTGTGAAGATCCTAATGCTTTATAATCCTACGTTAGTAAAATTATATTTTTAAAAATATAAACACTAAAGTTCATAATCCATCTAGTGTAATTCATAGGATATTTTCATTTTCCCTAATATATTCTCATTTTCACAAGATAATATAGATTTTATAATAAACTTCTTTTTCATAAGATATATCATTTTCATAAGATGCTGAATTTTTTTAAGATACTAGAAATTTGTCAAATATTTTTAATAAGATACTTCAATAGTAAAAATTGAATAGGTATGATGTCTTAATTGTTTTAAATCTCAAAAAATATAATATATTAGAAGTGTTATGAAAAAATGAATAAGATGAATGAGTTAAAACCAAAAACTAAATACATATGATGAAAAACATAATTAAATCATCACTATTAATTATAAAAAACAGAATTTCAATAATAATAATAATAAAGAAAGATGAAAAATAAAATTCAACATCATTATAAATAAATATCGCACAAGTATAAAACATAACATAAATAATTTTGTGATAATAATATGATTTTTATCTTTTTTGAATACTAAATAGGGTTTTTTAATTATAAAAATAAAAACAATAAGGGTTAAATGAGTTAAATCCAATAATAAAAGTCCAAAAATCTCCCCAATTTCAAATATCAAAAATATCCCACATTATAGAAACTAAAAAACCAATAATTTAAAAATTAAAAGAAATCACTCCTTTTGTAAATATGAAAATTCAAAAACAAAAAGAAATGTTAAAAGAAATCCCCTTTTAAAATAAAAAAAGGTAATATACTACCCTATTGTAAAACATTTTAAAATTAAATATCATGGTTTTAAAATATCTATCTCCCATTAAGAATGAATAAAACAACAAACTTGCATATATTATTGTAGACACCATGAAATGTGTTCCATGCACTTTTTCCTAGAGTGAAGATATGATTATCACATAGACAACAAATGTCAAGTATGAGTAAAGATGTTTCCACCATGAAGAAAGAAAATGTAGGCTGGATTTATATGTGCCGAAATACTACCCCACAACCGATGAATAAGTGGAATGATTCCCCCATCTAGGAGTAGGTAGTAGATTTCCCAAAACTATGATAAAAATATCTCAATACATTAAATTAAATTTCTATGTTTTTTCTGAGAAGACATGGTATATTTATGATCTCAAGAAGTGTAAATCTCTTCAAGAACTTCAATTTGACTAGTCGTGGAACCCAAACGGACATACGGTTCAAAAGTTATGCCACTAGGAAGATGGATTAAATTTATAAAGGGACCTACATGGAAGACCTACACAGAGGACCTACGCAGAGGACCTACGTGTAGGATTGACACGGAGGACCTACACAGCAAATAAATTTTTTACACCCCTACGCGGAAGGCCTACGTGAAGGATGTAATAACACGAAATTTTATAAGATATATTCATTTTAATTTCATTCATATATTGTGTTGTACGATACATCAAGATTATCTTGCATTATACCCAACACCGTATTAGCTGGCAGTATACGCAACGCTATTCTGAGATTGTGTTACACATAATTTCAAGTTCGTTTGATAATAGTCATTCTATGTAACATTGAGTATATATATATATATATATATTCAATGTATAAATGAAAAAATGGTTGTATTCTATTAAAAAGAAACAAAAAATAAGTCTTACACTATACGCAACCCTGACTTGGCTTGTATTACACGCAATCGCGACCTTCTTTGATAGCGTGTGTTGTACGCAATACCGGGTTTTACTAAACAACGATCTGTTATTATAATATTATTATGAACTATCTGTTATAAATATTATTAACTATATTTTGAATTTTATAACATTATTATTCATCTTAAAAATTTTCTAAAACATTTTATGTGAACAAAATAAATTATTCGGGTAAAATAAGTATTTTTCAAAAAATGCATTTTTGTCGGCTTTTGATGGCTCACCCACTTTAAATCTAGTTTTTGACATGTTTATAAGTTCAATTTTACAAAATAAAATTATTCTTTGGAATAAGGATATAAAATTTTACCTTGGATAAAATTTTCATGTTATTCTGATAACTTTCCTATTTTAATGAATAGTAAAAACATGCTATATTTTAATTAAAAACAACTTTTTTCTTCGTAAGAATTTATGTGGTTAAATTATAATATTGAATGGTATTAAAGTATAAATAGAATATATTTTTACCATTTAATATAATTTATGTCATTATCATTGATTTTACGTTGAATTCGTAGGTTAAATCAATTCAATCTTTTGTAATGTTTTAAACAAAAACCTATTTTCTTTCGACAACAGGATTAATTTTAATTTAATTTCTAAAACTTCTGTGAATTGAATTTGGAAAAATGGATTCCATATTTGGAATCATTGGGTCCAAATTATATTAATAGACTACTTTTTATTTTTTGGCATTATGAATAGTAACTACGGTAAATTTTATTTACCATAGTTAAAGGTAAATCAGGTAATTAAGGGTAAATATAAGATTATAAAATTACCCTAACACATTCCAAAATTCTATTGGATGGATAAAAGTAGACTCATATAACCTAAGGGTCTTATTAGATTCATTTTATGTACTTTTGAACATGAAAATAATTTAATTATTATTAAAACCAAAGAAAGTCACAACATGTCACTCTCTTAAATCTTATAAGTATAAAAATTTTAATTTAGTGATAAACATCATAAAAATTCGAACATGAATAGTCTTCAGAAATCTCATAAAATTATCTACATCATGATAATTTATTTATAATTTTTAGGGATTAAATAATTTTCATTAATTGTGATACATTAATGATACAGAAATTATTTATTAAGTGGAAAATAAGTAATATAGTTTTTACTGAAATAATAATACCCATTAAAAGTACCACAAACCTAACAAAAAATTATTGGTAGAGTATATATAAACCTTAATCATCCAATGACCTAATATATAACCGTTTGGATCCTTATAAAAGTGATTATGACACTTATATTATTTTATTTTAAATGATGCCAAAGTTGTCACCTTCATAATTTAATAAATATAAAAATTTAAATATTGTGATTTTAAGATGATAAATTAGAGTAAAATTATTATTGTAAAAGTTGATAGATTTTTCTTCATCATAAGATTTTATTTTAAGTTTTTATGAAACAAATCAGTATATTAAATAATTATAAAAAAATGTTCTAGTAATTATTTTATTAAGAGATAAACCAAATAAATGGTTTTAAAAATAATAAAATAAATATTATATGAACTATTTAATGTGATACAATAATTTTATAGATACATATGAACTTTTAGGAATCTATTAAAGCTTTTAGTTCGAACATATCTTCTGTATATATTTTATTTAAATTCAAATAAATGAATAGTGTCAGAATTGACACTATTGTTATTTTATAAAAATAACATATTATAAAATTATTTAAAAATCAAAAAAATATTTAAAAATTATGAATTTAAATTTATATGGTCTATAATGTTATAAAGTAAACAATTATGGAAAATGCACAGCAAATAAGTAATTATTTGTTGTAATTTAAAATTTAGAATTTTATTACCACAAATAAACTTAATTAGATTAAATAAGGATAAATCTAAATGTTAAGGTTCAAAATAAGATCCAAACATGTCTAAATTTGATAGGTTGATGATATTACAACCCTAGATCATCTAATATTTGAATATGAGTCATTTTTGGAGGTTTTTAAGTGGGGTTAGATTTATTATAAATTAATATTTTTAAGAATTCCAAAGGTGCCCCTCTCCTCCCTTATAAAAGGGCGCCTCCTCCCTCTCCCCCTCACACCAATTTGAGCCTTCAAGCTCGGCCAAACCCTGCCAAATTATCTTCTCCACTTCCCTAGAAACATCCTAGAGGTTTTTTCTACATTAAAGACCAATCTTAGTGCCCTGAGAGGAGGTTTTAAAGAGGCGTATCGAAGAAGAGGAGGTTCGGATACATACGAAGCATATCGGACATAAGGTAAGGGATAATTTTGAAAATCTCATTTTTATCCAAGATTGCATATTCGTAAGTATTTACTGGGGTTATTTCTATAATCCATATCCATGTTTTATAAAAGTTTTTTCATGTATATTAAAAGTCCTTTTTACCCATTTTTTGACTTTTACTACGTGGTATGTAAGGAATCTTTCTTTTGTTTACGTTACGAGGTACTTTTTTGACTTTTCTGGAAAAAGTACGAGAAAAATGTTTTTTTAACTTATATGGCACGAACATATTTTTACGGTTTTATAAAGACTTAATTTCATGAAGCTTCCTCAAAAATATTTCATGACTATTTTCAACAAAATCTCTTTCTTTTAAAATAGCATGACGTTTTGTGAAAAGAAATTGATTTTGAAGAAGAAATGATATTTTCCTCAAGAATTCATTTCAAGTGTTTTATCAAAACCATTTTCCTCTAAGATGACATTATTTCATATGTGTATCGTGTATCTATGATTTACATGGTTTCACTTTTCTTATTATGAAATGATATCCATTTCTTTTATATGGATTATGTGATGATGGGATGATGTTTATGAAACCCATTTTATTTATTGGGTTATGTTATGATGTATGATTTATGATTTTGTGGCACATTAAAGAATGATTTCATTATGAGATGGGTGGGACCTATATCGCCCACCAATGCATTGGGTAAAGATGCATATCTCATGAGATAGACATGGCTGGAACGGCAGGTTAAACCAGTTCAGTATTACATGACTGGAACGAGGAGTGAACTTGATTCAGAAAGGGACTTTGTCCACTAAGATGGTCTTGGTAGCAATTCCTTGGCTACTATGGAAATGATTACATATGCTTAATGGATTCTACAATTACATGTCTTATTCCCATGCTATTTTATCATGGTTTATGTTCCATTATGATCTATGCCTTATTTACTTCCATGTTTTATGTCGTTGCTCAAGATTTTGATGTTTAAACATTATGTTCATGTTTTTAAGGTCAAATGTATATGGTATGTTTTATTTTATCCATGATTACCCTTACTGAGCATTTGAGCTCACCATTTTTATGTTTTATTTTCCCCCAGGATAAAAATAATGGTTTTAGGTAAGGAAACAAAAAGTAGAAGATCTCTTTTGGGAGATGTTGAAGATCTTTCACCATGATTAGAAGATTGCGTTCCAAGTTTCCAAAGACACTAAACTATTACGGTCCTTGTGTGTCTGTTTTTGTTATGTACTAAGTGTTCCGCAAAATTAATGTAATGTCCATGTACGTTAAGCTTCGGGTATCTACAGGTGGTATCAGATGAAATGTTTAGTCAACCTTTGGAAACTAGGATGCAAAAACGTTAGTGAGATCCCTGGAGATATTTCTAAGGTATGTCTAGGGATGTCCCTAAGGATAAGTATACGTATAGGATATAGTCCTAGAACTATGGTAACGATATTATATTAAACCAAAGATGTTAGATATTGATGTTACTCCCCCTTTTATTATGATTTTTGCCTCTCATACTATTCTTTTTGGGTTTTAGAAAATGGCTGGAAACATGATGATTCACGATAATGGAGGATATGATGGACAATGGAATGATATTCTTCATGCGCAACCAAATGAAATGGGATTTGTAAGTCCAAACATCATTATTATGCCGAATCACCAATCTCATTATATGATCAATAACGTAAAATTTGGTAAGTTTCCTGACTCAGCTAATAAGAGAAAGATGGAGTTTCATGACGATCATAGAGGAAAGAATGTTCAATTTCCCTTATGTAAATAATGTGGGAAGAGGCATCAAGGAGAATGTTTCAAAGGAAATGGAAGATTCTTTGGGTGTGGAAAAGAAGTACACAAAGACAGTAAGTGCAAAGGAAAAGGTTCAGTTAACACCAGGGATGAGGATAATGGTATTGCTACGACATCAACAATGGTTAAATGTTTTAAATGTGGAATGTATGGGCATTATGCAAACCAATGCCCTAAGGGAAATTCTCATGAAGAGAATCAGTATGGTCGTATGGGTAGTATTTATGTTGATGATGATGAAGAGACTACAAATGATATGTGAGATGAAATAATTGTTGAAGCTCGGTCAATGGTTTAAGAATTTAGTGGAATGATTACATGTTTATCATGGGTAATCTTGTATAAGTAATCTCATGGTACTATGGAATAAAGAGACATCTAAGGATTGTTACACTATTGTTTTTCCTAAAAGTATTTGAATGTATATGTTGAATGGTACCAGTAACCATGGAAGTTTATTCAGATATTTTTGTAAAGTAGATGATATTCGCATAATGAAGGAATAAGAAGATAATGAGATGTTTGATTGTATTCATGAGCTCATGATTGATATAAGGACTAAGTGATTTCATGGTTTGAGTATATAGAATTTTGAGGATTTTGGTAAGTGGAAAGTGTTAACTTTTAACTGCATTCATGTTTTCACTAAGGTTCAATGGGTATTCATTTTTCAAGAGAATACATGATTAAGGCCTTCGAATGTTTGGAATGTGACCAACAAGACATATCTTATGATATATGGGGATCAACGATGGTATTAAATCACTGGTAATAATTTTCACTATATTATGAGAGTGGACTGTAGTATTATGGATAAACCTAAAGATTGGAATGGATTGTGTTGGACATAAGTTAGTATTATTTAAGGATATAAGTTTTTTCTATATTATTGATGGGATGTTATAGTAACATAGTTTTAGAAAAAGGACAACCTGCAAGACTGGAGACAGCCCATCGTGTCGGACAAGGCTCTAGGAATTGAACCCACAACCGAAGTGCGACTGGCCTTTATCGTGTACCACTGGCCTACAGGAAGTCCCTGGTTAGTAGAAACTGGTTTTTTTTTATTAAGCGGTATGATATATGAAGTATAAGTTCATTTTTGGAACCATATACAGTTAATCTAACTATAAGATGGACTTATAACTTTTGCTAACCTTTTGTTTGAAAGAGATGGAATGACCCATTATTCTATCACATGATCTGCTAACACATCACGAATAACAAATTCAACTTCATTTCTTTAAGGGGTGAAGTGGAAATTGTTCAATTCACAAACAACCGTGAGATTGTACCAAAATCATGCAAGTATTTCTTTTAATTCATCAACTTTAGGGAAATGATCTTGAAAACCAAAAATGTTGTCCTAGTTCCCTTATATCTGATGAATCAGATGGTACCTTAGATCATCACAAATCAATAGCTTTGTGATTGTTGGCTTTTTTATAGCCATGTTCTCTACCACTCTCCGTTAGAACTTGATGGTTAGATTTTTCTTCCAGATCCATATTTTCACCTATGTTCTCCTATGTCGAAACCCAGTGATTAGTTTATCTAGGTAACCGTTACATTTCATACATTAGTTTTTAAAGATAAGTTTTCGTATTCTTTTTTAGGATGTGGGTTTCAATTAAAGAAACTTTCTTGTAGAAAACCATTTATAACCCCGACGAATTTCGAAGGAGAAATTCATTTTAAGGGGGGTAGAATGTAATAACCCGAGATTTTATAAGATATATTCTTTTTAATTTAATTCATATCTTCTGTTGTATGATACATCAAGATTATCTCGCGCTATACGAAACACTGTATTAGCTTGCAGTATACGCAACACTATTCTTAGATTGTGTTACACACAATTTCAAGTTCGTTTGATAATAGTCATTCTATGTAACATTGAGTATATATATATATATATATTCAATCTATAAATGAAAAAATGGTTGGATTCTGTTATAACGAAACAAAAAATAAGTCTTTCACTATACGCAACCCTGACTTGGCTTGCATTACACGCAATCGCGACCTTCTTTGATAGCGTGTGTTGTACGCAATATCGGGTTTTACTAAACAACGATATGTTATTATAATATTATTATGAACTAGCCGTTATGAATAGTATTAAATATATTTTTAATTTTATAACATTATTATTCATCTTATAAATTTTCTAAAACATTTTATGGGAACAAAATAAATTATTCGGGTAAAATAAGTATTTTTCAAAAAATGCAGTTTTGCCGCCTTTTGATGGCGCACCCACTTTAAATCTAGTTTTTGACATGTTTATAAGTTCAATTTTAAAAAATAAAATTATTATTTGGAATAATAATATAAAATTTTACCTTGGATAAAATTTTCATGTTATTCTGATAACTTTCATATTTTAATGAATAGTAAAAACACGCTATATTTTAATTAAAAACAACTTTTTTCATCGTAATAATTTACGTGGTTAAATTATAATATTGAATGGTCTTAAAGTATAAATATAATATATTTTTACCATTTAATATAATGTATGTAGTTATCATTGATTTTACGTTGAATTCGTAGGTTAAATCAATTCAATCTTTTGTAATGTTTTAAACAAAAACCGGTTTTCTTTCGACAATGGGATTAATTTTAATTTAATTTCTGCAACTTCTGTGAATTGAATTTGGAAAAATTGATTCCATATTTGTAATCAGTTGGTCCAAATTATATTAATAGACTACTTTTTATTTTTGGGCATTATGAATAGTAACTACGGTAAATTTTATTTACCATAGTTAAAGGTAAATCGTGTAATTAAGGGTAAATATAAGATTATAAAATTACCCTAACACATGCCAAAATTATATTGTATGGCTAAAATTAGACCCATATAACCTAAGGGTCTGATTAGATTCATTTTATGGACTTTTGACCATGAAAATAATTTAATTATTATTAAAACCAAAGAAAGTGACAACATGTCACTCTCTTAAATCTTATAAGTATAATAATTTTAATTTAGTGATAAATATCATAAAACTTCGTACATGAATAGTATACAGAAATATAATACAATTATCTACATCATGATAATTTATTTAGAATTTTTAGGGATTAAATAATTGTCATTAATGGTGATACATTAATGATACAGAAATTATTTATTAAGTGGAAAATAAGTAATATAGTTTTTATTGAAATACTAATACCCATTAAAAGGCCCACAAACCTAACAAAAACTTATTGGTAGTGTATATATACACCTTAATAATCCAATGACCTAATATATAACCGTTTGGATCCTTATAAAAGTGATTATGACACTTATATTATTTTATTTTAAATGATGCCAAAGTTGTCATCTCCCTAATTTAATAAATATAAAAATTTAAATATTGTGACTTTAAGATGATAAATTAGAGTAAAAGTATTATTATGAAATTTAATAGATTTATCTTCATCATAGGATTTTATTTTAAATTTTTATGCAAGAAATCAGTATATTAAATAATTATACAAAAATATTGTAGTAATTATTTTATTAAGAGATAAACCAAATAAATGGTTTTAAAAATAATAAAATAAATATTATATGAACTATTTAATGTGATCCACTAATTTTATAGATACATATGACCTTTTATGAATCTATTAAAGCTTTTAGTTCGAACATTTCTTCTGGATATATTTTATTTAAATTCCAATAATCCAATAGTGTCAAAATTGACACTATTGTTATTTTATAAAAATAACATATTATAAAATTGTTTAAAAATTACAAAAATATTTAAAAATTATAAATTTATATTTATATGGTCTATAATGTTATAAAATATACAATTATGGAAAATCCATAGCAAATAAGTAATTATTTGTTATAATTTAAAATTTTGAATTTTATTAAGACAAATAAACTTAAATAGATTAAATAAGGATAAATCAAACTGATAAAGTTTAAAATAAGATCCAAACATGTATAAATTTGATTGGTTGATGAGATTACAACCCTATCTCATCTAATCTTCGAATATGAGTCATTTTTGGAGGTTTTTAAGTGGGGTTAGATTTATTATAAATTAATATTTTTAAGAATTCCAAAGGTGACCCTCTCCTCCCTTATAAAAGGGAACCTCCTCCCTCTCATCCTCACACAAATTTGAGCCTTCAAGCTCGGCCAACCCCTACAAAATTATCTTCTCCACTTCCCTAGAAACGTCCTAGAGGTTCTGGTCTACTTTAGAGACCAATCTTAGTGCCCTAAGAGGAGGTTTTAAAGAGGCGTATCGAAGAAGAGGAGGTTCGGATACATACGAAGCATATCGGACATAAGGTAAGGGATAATTTTGCAAATCTCATTTTTATCCGAGATTGCATATTCGTAAGTATTTACTGGGGTTATTTATATCATACATGTACATGTTTTATAAAAGTGTTTTCATGTATGTTAAAAGTCCTTTTACCCATTTTTTACTTTTACTACATGGTATATAAGGAATCTTTCTTTTGTTTAAGTTACGAGGTACTTTTTTGACTTTTCCAGCAAAAGTACGAGAAGAATGTTTTTTTAACTTATACGGAATGAACAGATTTTTACAGTTTTATAAGGACTTATTTTCATGAATCTTCCTCAAAAATATTTCATGACTATTTTCAACAAAATATCTTTCTTTTAAAATAGCATGACATTTTGTGAAAAGAAATTGATTTTGAAGAAGAAAGGATATTTTCCTCAAGAATTCATTTCAAGTATTTTATTCAAACCATTTTCCATCTAAGATGACATTATTTCATATGTGTATCATTTATCTATGATTTACATGGTTTCACTTTTCTTATTATGAAATGATATCCATTTCTTTTATATGGATTATGTGATGATGGGATGATGTTTATGAAACCAATTTTATTTATTGGGTTTTTTTATGATGTATGATTTATGATTTTGTGGCACACGAAAGAATGATTTCATTATGAGATGGGTGGTACCTATATCTCCCTCCAATGCATTGGGTAAATATTTATATCTCATGAGATAGACATGGATGGAGTGGTAGGTTAAACCGGTTCAATATTATAGGACTGGAACGAGGAGTGAACTCGATTCAGAAAGGGACTTTGTCCACTATGATGGTCTTGGAAGCAATGCCTTGGCTACTATGGAAATCATTACATATGCTTAATGGATGCCAAAATTACATGTCTTATTCCCATGCTATTTTATCATGGTTTATGTTCCATTATGATCTATGCCTTATTTAGTTCCATGTTTTATGTCGTTGCTCAAGATTTTGATGTTTAAACATTATGTTCATGTTTTTATGTTCAAATGTATATGGTATGTTTTATTTTATCCATGATTACCCTTACTGAGCATTTGAGCTCACTCTTTTTATGTTTTATTTTCCCCCAGGATCTAAATAATGGTTTTAGGTAAGGAAACAAAAAGTGGAAGATCCCTTTTGGGAGATGTTGAAGATCTTTCACCACGATTAGAAGATTACGTTCCATGTTTCCAAAGACACTAAACTATTACGGTCCTTGTATGTCTGTTTTTGTTATGTACTAAGTTTTCCGCAAAAGTAATGTAATTTCCATGTACGTTAAGCTTCGGGTCTCTACAAAGGACCTACGCGAATGACCTATATGGACAACCTTAATTCGGCTAGGTCCCCTCCTTGCCTATAAATAGGACCCTTGGGCTCCCCATTTCAAAACTGAAAAATGTTGAAAGACACTCTGAATCTCCCATTGCATAGCTCTTTCACCTAGATCCCTCAAATTATCTTATGTAACTCTCTAAACCATGATAAAAGAGATAATTAAAGGGGATAAGAATGTTTTGAAAGACTTCACATTCTTCAGTCATCATTTAAACATGTGCGGTATACCTACACACCATACCTGCGTGCCATACCTGTGCGGTATATCTGCGCGTCATACCTATGTGGTATACCTATGTGTCATACCTGCACGATATACCTATGCACTATACTGCGAGGTATACCTGCGCGAAATACCTGCATGGTATACCTATGCGAGGGACCTACGTGACCAACTCAAGAACCCTTTTTAAAATCCATTCATGGCAGTTTTTTATCCTTACTTGGTTCCCTTATCTGAAAGGGACTCAGTTGAAGCCTCCATCGAAACCTCTTGACTTTTCCAACCTTTGGGAAATGCAGATCAGCGTGTCTCCTTTTTGGTTTTGTATATCCGTAGTCAGAGGTTTCCCACATTCGTTTCACAATGGGTTTACAATTCACGGGATGTTTGTGGGTTTGTATATCCATAGTCACAGGGCCATTTCTCCCAAGAATAGTGTAGAAAAGTTCCTGGTTTGGAGGATGTTTGGGTCATGGCCTCTCCTTTCTCAAAGAGGTGACCCGGAACCTCAGGTCCCGGGTAGGGAAGGTACAATTCACACTTAGTTTTCCGCACAAGAAAATGAGAAGTCTCCCATTCCTACCCGGATCAATTTTATGGCATCTATCCTGGTATTATCCCCTCACCTTCATCCCTTCCTTCTTACATTGGACCCCTGTCTAATGTAAATAGAACATAGGAAAGGCTCGTCACCTCGCCCTCTTCCATGGTCGATGCACCCACTTCCATCAACCGAGGAGGAAAAGTGTGAAGTTTCATTGTTGAATATTTCACATCCTCTTGTTTCTCACACTGAGCATTACTCAAGTGGGCTTAGAGATATGTGATGGTCACAACATGTTCACAAACACTCACTAGAAGAAACTACAAGAACTCTGATTTCTGTTCAAACAAGGATATGTAGGAAGATCATTCAGGGCCTAATCTCACTGGATATCCTCCTCATGAATCCGACCCTAATTCACCCAATTTGGGAATCCTCCTTAGGAAATGATCCCCAAATTTAATCCTCAAATCATCAAGGCATCCTTTTTAAAAAGTATGCCCAAATTCATCTATCTGAGAGGACCATAGTCTCCTGTGAGATTTATGGAACTACGTGGGATTTGATTCCCATTAATATGTGATACTTAGGAATCCTCCTTGAGGTTCAAACCCAACACTTCAAATCAACCCTATTCTCCTTGGTCCATATTCCCAAGAGGGTCTGATCTTACTTGGAAACCTATATTCAGTCCAAAGTTCATTAGGTTGCTTCAGCATAAGTCGCACACTAAGTTTCAACTAAAAACCTTCCGCTTATAGGTCCTTATCACATGGCCTTAAAAGGTATGATGTTTCCTATTAAGCAACACTGAAATATGAGGGTTCTGATTACTTTCACAAGGATATGTAGGTAGCCCATTTTACGGGCACAATCCTAATATCAAAACAAACCTTCATCTCCAAGGATGATAATAAATTCACAAGTTCCCCACTAAGTGGATTAAAAACCAGTATCATCACAATGATGATTATAAGAATCTCTAATCAGTATATTAAAGGATACCATTGATGGAAAACCTCGAATACATACAAATTCTTCCATTGATAAAGAACCTTGAATGCATACTAATGATTCAAAATTTTACACATGTTAATAAGTGATTGTAAATTCCAAGGGATACTTATTATATATTTGGTGAATTAATAATGATTCATGAAAATATCTTAAATTTACCAAGAGAGCCCAGGAGTAGACAATAATTCCCCCCAAAATGGTGTGATGAGCCTGACCTCCCATACACTTGACCAATGCACCTTCGTAAGTATCATAATGTTCAAACATAAAGAATGCCTACCTTTGGAAAGCAGGTCCCTTTGGATAAATATTTGTTGGAAGTTTCTGGTTCCATGAATAAATCCAATGGAAACTGCTAGGAAATAGTGATTCTTAAAACTAGAACACATATTTCAAGAAACTACGAAACAAAAATTGTGAACCTGATGTGAATCCTTGACCTAATTAATAATGTTACCCACCTGTTTGGACCCTATCAATTTATAAAGGAAGGCTAGAAAAAGGAATTAATCAAGCATGCATACATCTAAAAAGAAGTTGTTTTATTAGATCTTGTTATTGTACTCAGTTTTCCACATAATTCCCTTTAATTCAAAGAATGGATTTCTCTAGGAAAACATCTTTGAACTTCTTGACCATTGTTCAAGTTGGATATTCATATACGGAAAGGAGGTTATCACCAAACCAGCGTCTCCAACGTTGGGTCTCTAATCTGTTGGTAAAATATTATCTCCAGCATGGCACAATCCCGACTTTGGAGGCTACTCGATAGGCCCTCCAGGTCAACAATAATCCTCGATCATCTATCCAACGACGACCAATCATCAAGAAGGAGATAGTTCCAACCACTGTCTCCAACCATTTTGGGTCCTTATCCCTAAAATCCAACAACCATTCCCTCCCATACTATAGGGAGGTGGATCAAAAGTTCACTCAAGGCCTCAATTCAAGAATGCAGGAGTCTTTACTGAGGACTCCCAATAGCAATTGCCGCTAGTAGAATCATACGGTAGTGAACCCCGAACATGATGGGGGTTTTACCTATGGATGTTTGGCCCAGGACTCTTGGACTCGGGCATGCAAGACGAACCACGAGGGACAACGTCCGGTCAATAGGGATTAGGTTCTTGCCTATACCTCCTCCAGATAATTACAAAAATTTAACTTGATGGAAAACAATGAGAAAGCAAATACACTCGTCCATCCAAATTTAGCTTCTCAACAGGATCATCTAAAATTAACCCACCAATACCACTAGATAAACCGAGTGTAGTATTGTGAACAGGTACATACACCTGCTTAGAATTTATCAGCCAATCAGTAAACTCGTCTGACTACATTTAAAAAGGCCTGGCAATCTGATATGGTGGAAACTGGTAAATCGAAACATACACCTGTTTACAATCACCAATTCTGCCAGTCGTCTCATCTACCAGTATTGAAGGAAGTTCGTCAACCATACATGATTGAAGATATCTAGTAGGCACATACACCTGTCAATGTTCATCAAGTCTGTTAACAATCTCGTTTGGTAGCACTCGTAGAAGTCAGTAAGAAAGCTTCGACGACAAATTTTGGGTAGACCCAACTCTCTGTCCCCTTGCCTGAGTACTGTCAATATCCATTGACCGGAAAAGGAGGACAGGAGCAGGCACATACACCTACTCCAAATATAGAATGGACGTATATTCCCGTTCTGGCCGCTAAAGTCACCAAACACATCTTATCAATGGTGAAAGGGAATAAGCATATATCTCCCAATATTCTGGATGTGTGCCAAGATATTTTAACAACTACTTCAGCAGGATCAGGGAAACATACATATAAATCTGTCCCCACACATGGGATGACACATCGGCAAGCCATCCCAGAGCAGATACACACCTATGTTCCGGTCCAAGAGGGTCATGGTTCATATTCCCCCCTATCATACGGACAATAGAATCGGTAACATACACCTTTTCCAATTCGAGTTAATTGGTTCATTCCTGTAACTACTCCAAGGAAGGCACATACAGCTTCCCATTATAACCACTTCTCCCAGTAGGTGGCCCCAACTAAGTATAAAAGAACATCCCAAAATAAATCTCTCTAAACACAATTGGAAAATCAAGATTCAAGCTATGATTTATCTCCTCTTAATGCTAGAGTTTTAGAAGCCCTCAGTCATTTATCCAGAGTATCTCAAGATCCTACCCTCTCATTACGAAATCTTGGGAGTGGTAGTTGTAATTTTGAAGTTCCTCATCGGACACTTCATCATGAAGTCCTTCTTCTTAAAAATTTTCTTAATCAAGAGTTTTTATCCCTAGATGAGAGCCTCGACAACCCTCCATGTGGCCAAAAGATCAAGGAGAAAGAAGATTTAACCTTTTCTGTAATCCACCATAGTGATCCTCCCTATGATGGCATTCACTGGTAAATTCCAATCTACAGAAGTATTTTTCATTGTCAAAATGATTCCATAATTGAAAATGTAGTGACAAGAAAGCCCTCATATCTCAAGACACTTGAAAACAAAAGTCTAGTCATGTCTGATGCCTTTTCATTGACAGTTGAAACACTTTCTCAATCAGAAGATGTCATAAGGGAGCAGTCATTATCTGAACCCCCTTTTGGTTATTTATCTTCTAATACAGAGCATCCGCACTAGTCAGATCAAATGTATTAACATCTTTTGAAAGATGATGATGATGTATTAAACATGAGGAAATAATTATCTAAAGGATAAATCCCAGTAATGTTATGTCCATTAGTAAATTCTCAATTTGATATTCCAAAATTGATGACAGAAGATTGCATTCATGAAATTCATCTAAACTTATGGAAAACTCTTCATCAATTGAAAACTATATTCTTACCATATGGTGAATATCAGAATCATGTAAAGGTAATAGAAGGGTTACAGTGCCAAATTGACTTGGCATCTCTTTCAGTTTCCTAACATCCAAGGGTTGAAAAACAACATAAAACCCTTCAGCGTGCATGTCTTAATTCTCTAAAAGGCTAGCCAATTAATTTCTTCTTCCTCGTCTAGGGTTCGCATCAGAGGATGGGGTGCTTATGGAACATTGCATTTCACTGCACTTCAAAATCAGAAAAGTCCGCCAAAAGTAGTTTCATTCAACGTTATTTCCCACAGCCAACCACAATAAATAGGTTTTGTATGTAATCAAATGTAAACTCAAGAACTAGCCTCACCCAGTTCTCATCAGAATCAGCCCAAATAAAATAAGTTGGTGTGCTACTTTTACATTAAGCCTCTAAGAATCTTGAGCAGGTGTCCCATTTAGAGGATGTCAGATGTCAGAGGATGAAAATGTCTAAAATAGCACAGTGATCTTCTGAAATAGATTATTTGAGGGATTTTTGGATGATGCACCCAGCTAATGTCTGAACCAAAATCAACAGAATCAGAAGAGGAGTTACACGAATTTTAGCTGCAGCTATTCAAGAATCACCGCATCTTGCCAGACTGGTGGCTCATTTAATTCAACCTTCAAAACTCATTAAACAATGTTCAAAGATTTGAAGAAGAATAATAGGATCAACCCCATCCTACAAAGCTAGGGCCTTTTTCACATCTACAATCCCCTCCTCAATAGAAGTCAGTTTTCTCCTGATTAGGGTAGAATCCACAAGGAAATCATACAACTGAACTATCTAATGATTCCCTTCATGTTACTATCTGCCAAAAATTTCCAGAAAATTCTTCATATAAGATAATGGATTATCGTGAAAGAAAAAAAGGGAGGTTGTCTAGCAGAAACACTAATAGAATTCCATCAATACATTATGCGTCAGTGAATGTTATTAACACCATTGTAGAAGATCCTACAGAAAATAAGTCTAGTTCAGGGGAATCAGAAGATGAAGTTCTTTTCCATAATACTATACACACTGAAGAAAGTGAATAAGGTGTTCATACCCAAAATTAGAGGCTTACCCAGAATTTAGGTATACCTTTAAATAATGAACTCTCCCCTCTCTGAAACGCATCTAACAAGGGGAGAGGAAAAATGTCAGATTGCATCTCACTTTTCCACTAGAAAAGGTCAATATCTTTCACTTTAAGATATATTTTCATAGAAAGAAGAGGAAATTAAGGAGTTGAAATGACACAATACATAGTTACATTGAAACAACATTTCTGCTATACATACTCCTCAAGAAATTCCTCCACTTGAAAATCATGTAGGAGCTCCTCAGTAAAGGGGATTTGTAGTAAATACAGATGTGGATAATGAATTTGTTCCATTGGGAACATAATCAAGGAAGGAACATATAAATCTTGATCGACCTGTTCCAAAGGGTTATCCAAAGCAAATATCTGCACCACCATTACTGGGATTACCGGTCGTTGCAGAAGCTCAAACTCCAGTATCTATACCTGCATATAATCCAACTCATCCAGATATTCCCAAAATTCTTATGAACATAATTGATGCATTAACGAATCAATTGGAAGATATGGAGGAACGATATGCACTAGTTCATCCAGAAAAGAGAGCTTACTCTAAATGGGTGGATGAAATTCCTCCCCCACCAAATTTTGTGAATACCAAATTCCTAATATTTAATGGTTCAGGAGATCTGGAACACCACTTAACACATTTTGTTTCACGTTCTGATCTTATTATGAGAACTTCTCAAAAAAAAAGTTATGCTTAGATGTCTTGTGTAATCATTACAAGGACCAACCTTTTTCTGGTATACAAGTTTGAAATCTCGATCAATTACTAGGTGGGAAAATCTCCGTCAAAAATTCCTTCATCAGTTTAGCTCCACACTACCAAAGATGACTATTTTTTACCTTACCAATTGTAAAAAAAATTGGAGAATGAAGGAGTAGCATATTTCATTGCTCGATGGAAGGGATTAACAGATTCCTTAAGTTTAGCACTCCCTCAGAAAGAGTTACTACCAATCTTTGTGGAAAATCTATGTCATGAATTACGCACACCATTGATCCCTGTGAAATACACAAGAGGGTTTAGATACCTTAATTCAATTGCTCAACTGATAAAAGACTCTATTATAGAAACTAACGCTAAAACTTGTGTAATTCCATCAGCTCTAAGAAGGAGGATGGGAAAGGAAGAAGCTGATACAGTAACACTCAAATAGGCACATGAACCTACTTCTACTTCAAGACCTTCATCATACTGAAGAGATTTGCTTCCAGAGCATCTACTACAATGAACACCTCATCATGATGATCAAAGAGATCAAAGTTATAAACAGTTTGAGGAATTAAAGAATAATGTTTATTATTTCAGGAATGAGAAAGTTAATGGCTACTTCATCTCAGCTGTAGAAAACAATTTGGTTCATTTTTACTGGCCAAAGAAGCCAAATAAATATGGACAATAAGATCATCCAAATTATTTTCCCTTTCATTAGATGTTGGTAAACCCCATTCAAGAGTGCTTTTTTTCAAAGTCTTTCTAAAAAAGATGGTAGACTCTAGACCAGTGAAATTGAAAGGTTTCTTAGCTCAAGTAGCATGTGTTACTACTACCAGTCCAGAGGAAGAGGGAGAATGGAAAGAGGATAAATTAAAAGTGTGCAAAAATATAATGATTGGATGATCAGGAAAACAATCAACAGTACTCATACACTTTTACAAACACAGTTGAAACAACCAATTGTGTCTTATACCACTCCGGCCATTGAAAAACCATCTTTATAAAAAATCCATTCCTCAAAGAAGAAAAATGATGATAAAGGCAAAGAGTAGTCAGAAGAAGATGAGCTTGTGGCAGGGCCAAAGTTTTCCTTAACACTGGCATATTTTATTTCATCTGTTTCAAAATCAATGGCAATGCCCTGCCTAACGGTACAACCAAAACTAACCTGTTAAGAATAATCTTCATTAGATGAAAAAATAATCTTTGGTTCTATTAATTTTATCCATTTAATATATCCTTATGCCAATGTTGATTTTGATTGTAGTAAGCCAGAATTCATTGTGCTTAATTGGGGAACAAGAGGAAGGGGCCAAGGTCGAGGATACTGGGGAAGATGTTGGAATTCTAGAAACCACCATTTTAATTCTACACCTGCTCGAACCATATATGTGGCAGAAACTCATGGAAGATCCCTTCAACAGGATCAATAGGAATAAAGAGTTTCTTCTATGAAAGATAGGCTCGGTTCTAACACAATTATTTTAGAAAACTGATTATAAGCAACACCGTCTTCTTCTCAGCAAATGAATATAATTAATAAGACTAATTTACCAAAGTTAGTAGTATTTCAAGATTCTGCTCCAAAACAATGTACATCTACAACAGAAGCATCAACTTCCAAAGCACCTAAAAACCGCATCTCCATGATGGGAAACGCAGACCATTGGAAGAAAATTATGACATCCTGAAACAATTATCCCATGTACTGGCCAAGTTTCCTATTCTAGATGCATCAAATCTATCAAAAGATCTTATAGAGGCACTCATTGTGGCTTTGTCAAGTCGTCGAGAGTTTGAAACAGAATTTGATGCTGCTAAGATTTACCTTATAGAGAATGATACTGCAGAATTTTATGTAGTCATATCTTTAATGGATGAAGATGAAGGCCATGTGGTACATGGTCATATCAGACCTCTGTATCTGTTTGAAGTGGTCAATGACATAGATATCTGATGATCCTCCATTGATAATGGCTTCAGGGTATACCTCATTCTTGTTTGTACACTTCATCGATTGGGCTTGACTAAATCTGACTTATCTCCTTCAACATTAATGTTGCTAGGATATGACAAGAATGAACGAGAACATCTAAATGAAATTACACTCAGAACTCAGTTTAGAGATATTGTGTATAATTTAGATTTCATGGTTGTTATTCAGGACACAGCCTTCAATATTCTCATTGGAAGGCCTTGGTTGCATCAAGATGCATCCATACATTCATCATGCCAAAAATGTGTAAATTATAGTTTTAATGGTCAAATCATAACATTTTATGGTGACAAGGATACGTTCAAAACATGGGAATCTCAATACATTGAGGCATAGTTTTATCACACAAAAGGAAAAAATCCCATTCTGAAGGAAATAACCAGAGATAATTCTCCAAAGAGACTGGAAAAGATTCCAGCAAATCCATTCATGCATTTGAGTACAGATTATGTGCTACCCATCAATCAAATGGAAAGGGTAAAACTAAATCCATGCACTTATCCAGTAATTTCCATAATGTTGATTGCAGCAATTGAGCCTGACAACCTGGGAGAAATTATTGACACATCAAGAAAAGATGGAAGCCTGAATGGAGATGTTTTAATTTCATTACTAAACTACAATAATCCTCTACTTCTTTAATGAGAGTATATTAAATTTTTGAAATTCTAGGGGAAGACAAAAATGTTGATTTTGAATCCAGCAATCACTCTTTATTACCACAAGAAGACCCTTCGTCGTTAGTAAGGTCAGATATGGTGGCCTCTTCTTCGAAATGTTCAAATACTGAATCCTCTCGTAACTCTAGGAGTTTTTCCTTGTCATATACCATGAAAATGGAAACAGATAAGGTAACACATAATGAAGAAGAAGATAAATATATCGGGGATTCTCCTCCAGCATTTGAAGTACGTATCTCTACCACTTTGTATAAACTCAGAAAAAAATACATCTGGGTACAGAAAAAGATCCACGCCTCACTCTAATTAGTGCGGCCATGACCTCTGAAGTGCAAGAGGTTTATAATTATTTTATAAAATAACATTGAGATATATTTTCTTAGCATTATATAGAAATTCTAGGTCTTAATCCTGATATAGCCATCAATCATTTGGGTTTTCCAGAAGAACATCTTTGATTCAAGAAAGAAGAAAGGAGGACAGACCCTACTCATGCCTCTAAAATTGATGATGAAGTTGATAAGATTATAAAGTCTATCTTCTTTAGGGAAGTTCAGTATCCCAAATGGCTGGCCAATATTGTGCTAGTGAATAAGAAGAATGTTAAAATTAGAGTCTGTTTTCATTTCAGATATCTTAACCGGCATTGTCCTAAAGATTATTTTCCAGTCCCAATTACATAACTTCTAGTTTATGTAATAGCATGAAATGAAGATCTTTCATTCATGTATGGATACTATGGGTATAAGCAAATCTGTATGGCCCCATTGGATAAAGAATATATATCCTTTAGATCCCCTCAAGGTGTGTTTTTCTATTGGGTAATGCCCTTTGGCTAAAAGAATATAGGCACAACATACCAACGTTCCATGCACTATATCTTCAAAACATTCTTAGGGAAATTTGTTGAATGTTATCTGGATGATTTGGTAGTCAAATCCAGACAAAATTCCAATCATTTTGTTGATTTGGAAACCATATTCGACAATCTTCGACAACACAGTTTGAAGATGAACCCCTTGATATGTGCTTTTGGGGTAACCTCGGGAATATTACTTGGCTTCGTTGTACGCCATTGTGGTATCGAAGTTGATCCTGGGAAAACAAAATCAATCCTTGGTATGTCACCCCTTAGAAATTTAAATGAAATAAGTGGACTCTAAGGAAACATATCCTATATTTGGCACTTTATCACCAATTTGGTAGGCAAGAGATTACCCTTCACCAGATTAAGTAAGAAGGGAGTCACTTGCCAATGGACTGAAGATTTCCATGAAGCATTTAATAACCTAAAGAAATATCTCTTGAGTCTACAAGTATTGTTGCCACCTATTGAAGGAAGACCACTTATTCTCTACTTGAAATCCTTATAGAAATCACTATGTGCCTTCCTTGCCAAAAATAATGATACTGGGAATGAAAAAAAACTTTACAATCTCATTTGAACTATTCATGATGTGGAAAATCAGTATTCAAGTATTGAGAAGTGATTCCTATAATTAATCATTGCAGTTCAAAAATTAAGTCACTACATGCAACATCATGAGGTCCAATTCTTATCTCGTAATAACCTGCTCAAATGTATCATCAGTTGTCCTATGCTTACAAGGTGTCTTGCATGGTGGGTGGTTATTTTGTAATAGTTTGATATCCATTTTGCACCTCAAAAGGAAATAAATGGCCCAGATCTGGCTAATTTACTTGCTGAGCAACCATCTGTGGAAGATACATCGTTTAATACCGAACATCCTAATGAAGAGTCCTTCTCTATTCAACATAATTCCCAAACATGGGAAATGTATTTTTATGGTGCTTCCAGAAGTCCAACAGGAAAGGGACTGAAAAACCCTAAACTCAACAAGGTTGGATTAGGAATTGTTCTTATTTCCCCAGAAAAGGTAGCATTTTTCCAATCTTTCCTATTATTAGAATGTGGTACCAACAATAAAGAAGAGTATCAATCTCTCATCACTGGTTTGGAATTTCCCCTTCTGATGAAATTTGATCATTTAAGGGTAAAAGGTGATTTAGAATTGGTAATCAAAAAAATTAATGGGGAATACTCTATCAAAAAAACAAGAGTTAATACCTTTGTTTGATTTCATAAGAGATTTAATGGCTCAATTTCCCTCAGAGCAGACACTGTCTTATGTCCCATGATCCCAAAATGCCCAAGAAGATGCACTGTCTAATGCAGCTACATCCATGGAAGATCCAAATCGGGATGAGAGAGTTATCATTATAAACCATTGTCATGTGGTCCCACCTTTTGTTCAAACCATAAGGGAGGAAATTAATGATATTTACCCTATTTTTGAACTATATGTTCATACCATGGGATGGAAAACATCCATCATGTAATATCTTCAAAATCGTATACTTCCAACAAATAAGGCTGAGAAAGAACAAATCTAGCGACGAGTGGCCAATTTTACTCTTTATGATAGTTCAGACCACCAAAAAATTCTTTAAAAGTGAGGCTTTGATGGAATTTGCTTCATATTTATTGATGGAGAAGTGATTGTAATTGTCCTAAAATAAGTATATTCAGAAGCTTGCGGTGCCCACCAATCTGGGCATAGACTCTCTATTCAGATCATAAGGCTTGGATACTTTTGTCCTTTAATGACGAAGGACTGTACAGATTTCACTAAAAAAATTTCATCCCTGTCAAGTGCATGCCAAATTCATTCATCAACCCCCAGAGTTTCTACAAATAGTTAAATACTTCTGGCCATTTTCCACAAGGGAAATTGTTGTTGTAGAACCTTATCCTCTTGCCACGGCTAAGCAGTTCAAGTATATTCTCATTGTTACTGAATTATTCTCAAAATGGGTTGAGGAAATACCTCTCAAAGAATTCGAAGCCAAATGCATTGTTAGTTTTGTAAAAACTAATATCATCACCCAATTTGGTGACCCTCGTACTATTTTGACAGACAATGGAACAAATGTTTGTTATGTTAAAGTAAAAAAGTCATATCAGGAACATAATATCAAGTCCAACCACTCATCTTGTTATCATGCAGCTGTCAATGGATAGATAGAGTCCTTCAATAAAACCCTGTAAAATATAATCCAAAAAATGGTGGATAAAGATAATAAATCGTAGCCTGATTAACTTTTGAGTGCTTTGTGGGCTAATCATATAACTACATGTACTGTTACCCAAGAAAATAATTATTCATTGGTATATGGAACTGAAGCAGTTTTTTCAATTGAAATACAATTGCCTTCACTTTGATTTTCAATCTGTGATCAATTGTTTATATATGAGATGTCTCAAAAACAGTTCAACGAGTTTGAAATATTAGACGAGAAAATACTTCATACTTTGCATCATATAGAAGTCTATCAGAACAGAATAGCATGATCTTTTAATAAGACATTTCGCATCTGTTCATTCCATCAAGGAGAATTGGTATTTTTCCTTACGAATCCAATGATAACAGGAAAGAAACCTCCAAAACATGAACCAAAATGGGAAGGACCTTATTCCATACATAATGTCTATTCAAATAGAGCATATACTTTAATCTCAATGGATGGAGATCTCATTACAACTCCAACCAATTTGATATTCTTGAAGAAATACTTTGTGAAATTATACATCATATTCCTCACTGCAAGATATAAAACTACACAGCATCTAGTCCTCACTGCAAGACTTAAAAATGAACAGACCTTAGTCCTCACTGCAATACTTAAAACTGTACAGCCCCTAGTTCTCACTCCAAGACATAAAACTACAAAACCCCTAGTCCTCACCGCAAGACATAAAAATGCACAACCCCTGGTCCTCACTCCAAGACATAAAACTAGACAGCCCTTAGTCCTCACTACAATACATAAAACTGCACAGCCCCTATATTCTTGTTTCAAGAATTAAAATTGCATAGCCCCCATGTCCTAGTTGCAAGACATTAAACTGCATTACAACTATATGCATCCATGTTGTATGACGTTAAAGTGTAACATCTTTATCCTTGTCACATGACATTAAACTACATGACATCATTTGTACAACTAACATTTTCTCTATAATACGTTATAAGTTTCCATAAACAAATGCCATTGACCTCATCACAACTTCTTAGTAGAACATGAGTCCCTCTCTTTCCTATGTCGGATTCAATTTTCATAGAGACCATGATTCACGAACTATGTCTGGCATGATTCTCATTATTAATGGGAAACATAGAGATGACTAAATCTCCAATTTCGGGCCTAGCCACTTTCACAAAATCTTCTTATTTTCTTTTCTCCGTCAATGTAAGAATCATATCTATACAGAGTGTTTCCTTAATATATAAGATTTAGTTCTAATACCATTTTATGTCTTAAGGATTTACTGTTCTCTCAGAATGCGTTAAAATCCCCCATTCTTCATGTTAGAATCGATTATAATGAAGAATGATTGTTTAATGAACTATGTACAGCTTGATTCTCATTTTTAATAAGATACGTAGAGATGCCTAAATCTCCAATTTTTGTCCCAACCATGATAAAAACCCCTTTATTTATTATATAAGAATCAAATATGCTTAAGAAATGTTTTAATAACTATGTATAAATTGATTCTTTGTCCGGTAAAACAAATAGTGACACTTGGGATTTATCCCTTAATTCAGTTACAATATGTCTTTCCTTTCGCAATGATTCATTGTCGTCCTTACCAGATGATGTTAAACTGCATGGAAATCCAATACCCCTATTCTTCATTTGCATCACCTTTGCATTATAAAAGAAACCCTTACTCCTTGTTTCTCACATCAAGCATAGCTCACATGAGCATAGGAATTGGGTAAATGGATTCTTTATATAAGGTGTTTTAATTTCTTATAGGGTTAAAAATGTCCTCACTACATGACTTAAAACTGCATAGTATAATGTCCTCATTGCATGACTTAAAACTACGCATCACCATATTCATTCAAAGGAAATCAATAAAGTCTCCGTTTTACAGATGAGTCAGGTCTATGTAAAGAACATCAAACTCATGGTCAATATTGATTCAAATATTTCTCATAAACATTGAACATAACCCCTCATCCATATTTCACACTCTTAATCTTGAATATTTCCAGATACTCATAATCTTTCTTACGGTTTCTGGTGACAGGATTTCTAATACTTGAGAATCGTTTTTCCTGACTATGCAGCATGTGCCCTTAGGCGGCCTTGCATAAGTTTCCTACATAATAGGCCTATCATCCGAAAATTGCCATTATTTGGCTATGCATCTTATTCCCTAGTTGGACCTGCATAATACAGCCCCCATAATGGGGTTTTCAAGTAATGGTAACTTAGTTCTTAGTTATAGTATTTTTTCCCCTTTAATCTTTGATGAAAATATACAAGAATCTGTATTTTAAAATAGTCATTCAAGTATATTTGTCCCATTATCTTCCTCACAATCTAAAAATCTTAAAGACCATGGTTTACACATTTCCTTCACCATGTGCTCGATACACTAGGGAATAACCTTGAAATCACTTTTCCACATGTTATATATTGTTTTTATTTCTGGTCCCGATTGTATGAACTAAAACTATAGACACCATATCTTTTACGTTTGGGTCAGACCTTCGTAAAAATCTTATTCCTGCAATTCTTTTGACACACTTGGTTTGAAGTACCCCTTCCATATTAAGTTACTTTTCTCCATAAATCAAACTATGTGCTTATAAAAATCTAAATCATAATATTATTTCATCGGATTTTACCAATAGAACATCAAACTTCTAGGAGATCGTTTGTTTGACTATGCAGTACGTGCCCTTAGGTGGCCTTTCATAAGTTTCCTACATAACAGGACTTTATGTCAAAAGATTTCACTATTTGGATATGTAGCATATGCCCCACTAGGCCCTACATAATATAGTCCCCATAATGGGTTTGTCAAATAATGGTTAATTCATTCTGGGAAAATACATCCTCAAATGCTTTTATCCCTTTCCCATATCATTCCCCAGTTTCAGAAATTCCCAAATCATAGATTAGAATTTTTCCTTCCATACCTGAATATGATAGTATGTTTCCAAACAAATTATCACGAAATTGGGAGAGTTTTCTCATACCTTTGGTCAAATCTAAAGACCTCAAATTAAAGACAAACCATTTCTTCACTGCATGACTTAAAAATGCATAGTACTAATGTCCTCACTGCATGACTTAAAAATGCACAGTACAACATCCTCACTAAATGACATAAAACTACATAGTACAATGTCCTCACTGTATGACTTAAAGTTCCATAGTTTAACGTCCTCACTACATGACATAAAACTGTACAGTACAACATCCTCGCTACATGACTTAAAGTTTCATAGTACAATGTCATCACTACATGACATAAATCTACACAGTATGATTTCAGAAATTCCCTTTTCTAAAAAAATCTAACCATTACTCATACACAAAATTTTTATAGAAATGGTTTTTCTATTCATGACTTATGTTGGTCTAAAATAGCCCTTTTTCATTCTTAAAATTTATTTCCTTGGAAAAACCACCCACTGTGGTCTTGAGTCACTCAAATTGTATTTTCCCCAATCTTTCAACAGTAAAGTGTTAAAATTCAAAGAGTTCCTTTGTCTGACTATGCAGCATGTGCTATTAGGAGGCCTTGCATAAGTGGCCTACATAATAGGTTTTCAAGGAAAAAGATGACACTATTTGGATGTATAGCATATGCCCCAGTTGGCCCAACATAACACAACCCCCATAATGGGTTTTTCAAATAATATTAATTCCATTCTTGGAAAGGACACCCCTTATGTTGACACGGGTTTTAAAATTTTGTGACTATAAAAATCATGGCTCAAGATTCCCCTTCAAAAAATTTAAAGAATATTAAATCAATTCATAGCCACAGAATTTTTTTTGGGATCTAATTTCAAAATTTATGGTCAAAGATATTCGACCCTAAATATTATCCCTTTATAGTCCAACATGTATGACTCTAAACTGCCAACAACAAAAGAGCTGCTACTCACGAGATTGGAAACCCGCATAGGGAAATCTAGACAAAATTCTATTCCCAGCTCACTAAACATACATTTTTGTATAGTTTAGGTAATAATGTCGGGTTTTCCATATGAACCTATCAATATTCAAACAATTCTCTCTAAACCCCATGGCTTAGGCAAAAAATTGAGCATCCTTCCAAACTTGACGTAGCTCTAAATCTAACCAAATGAAGTTGGAATGTGTCGAAGTGAACTAATTTTACCTTAGAAAAAGATTATTTTCTTTCTGAACGAATCAAATTCTAAAGGGGGGGTTTCTGTAGACACCATGCAATGTGTTCCATGCACTTTTTCTTAGAGTGAAGATATGATTCTCACATAGACAACAAATTTCAAGTATGAGTAAATATGTTTTCACCATGAAGAAAGAAAATGTAGGCTGGATTTCTATGTTCCAAAATACTACCCCACACCCGATGAATATGTGGAATGATTCCCCCATCCAAGAGTAGGAAGTGGATTTCCTATAACAATGATGAAAAGGTCTCAACACATTAAATTCAAGGTCCGAGTTTTCTCCAAGAAGTCATGGTGTATTTAAGATCTTAAAAAGTATAGATCTCTTCAAGACCGTCTATTTGACTGGTCGTGGAACCCAAATGGACATACGGATCAAAATTTATGCCACTAGGAAGATGGATAAATTTTACAAAGGGACCTACAAGAAAGACCTACGTGTAGGACCTACGCAGAGGACCTACTCGTAGGATCTACACGGAGGACCTATGAAAAAAATAAATTTTTTACACCCCTATACAGAAGACCTATGCTAAGGACCTGCAAGGATGACTTGTGTTGAAAACCTCTCTTTGGCCAGGTCCCCTCCTTGCCTATAAATAGGACCCTTGGGCTCCCCATTTCAAAAAAGAAAAAAGTTGAAAGACTCTCTAAAGTTCCCATTGCCTTGCTCTTTTGCCTAGATCCATCAAATTGTCTCAGGTAGCTCTCTAAACCACAAGATAAGTTATAATTAAGTTGGATAAGTAGGTTTTAAAAGTCTTCAAATTCTTTAGTCATCATTTATACCTACGCGGTATACAAGTGCGTCATACCTGCGCGGTATACCTGCGCGCCATACCAGCGTGGTATACCTATGTTCCATACTTGATTAGTATACCTGTGCACCATGCCTATGCAGTATACCTATTTTTCATACCTGTATGGTATACTTATGCACCATACTGTGCGCTATACCTTCGCGACATACCTGCATGGTTTACCGGCATGAGGGACCTATGAGGCCAACTCAAGTACCCTATATTAAAGCCATTCATGGCAGGGTATCTCCATCCTGGGTTCCATTATCTAAAAGGGACTAAGTTGTAGCCTCCACAAAAACATCCTGACTTATCAATCCTTTGGTAAAGGCATATCAACGTGTCTCTTTTTTGGGTTTGTAAATCCGCAGTTAGAGGTTTCCCACATTCGTTTCACAATGGGGTTAGGTTTCATGGGATGTTTGTGGGTTTGTATATCCCCAGTCACATGGACCGTTATCCTAATAATAGTGTTAGGAAGTTCCCGGTTTAGAGGAGGGATGGGTTCTGGCCTCTCCTTTATCAAAGAGGTGAACCGGAACCTCAGGTCTCTGGTAAGAAAGGTACAGTTCACATTTACTTTTCTGCACAAGAAAAAGAAAAGTCTCCCATTCCCACCATGATCAATTTTTGGGCATCCATCTGAGTATAAGCCCCTCACCTTCATCCCTTCCTCCATACATTGGACCCTTTTCCAATGTAAATAGAATCGAGGGAAGGCTCGTCACCTCACCCTCTTCCATGGTCGACGCGCCCTTTTCTATCATCGGAGGAGGAAAAGTGTGAAGTGTCATTGTTCAATCGTTCAGATCCCCTTGTTTCTCACACCCAACATGCCTCACGTGGGCATAGAGATATGTGATGGTTACAACATGTGCACAAACAATCACTATAAGGAACTATGAGAACTCTGATTCATATTCAAACTAGGATTCGTAGGAAGCTCTTTCAGGGCCCGAGCTCACTGGATATTCTCCTTAACAATCCAACCCTAATTCCACCTATTTGGGTATTCTATTTAGGAAATAATCCCCAAATTCAATTCTCAAATCATCAAGGCATCCTTTTAAGTAAGTAATCCCAAACTCATCTCTCTCAAAGGACCATACTCTTGTATGAGATTTATCGAAGTATGTGGGATTTTATTCCCATTAATATGGGATACGTAGGAAGCCTCCTTGACGTTCAAACCCAACACTTCAAATCAACCTTGTTCTCCTTGAGCCATATTCCCAATAGGGTCTGATCCTATTTGGAATCCTATATCCTTTCCAATGTTCCTTAGGCTTCTTTAGCATAAGTCCCACACTAAGTTTCAACTAAGAACCATCCGCTTAGAGTTCCTTATCACATGACCTTAAAAGGTATGTTGTGTCCTATTAAGAGACAATGAACGATGAGGGTTATGATTCCTTTCACAAGGATATGTAGGTAGCCCATTTTACGGGCACGATCCTAAGATCAAAACAAACCTTTGTCTCTCTGGTTGACAATAAATTATAGACTGCCCCACTGAGTGGCTTAAAAACTAGTATCATCACAACGATGATTAAAACAATCTCTAATCAGTATATTAGAGGATTCCATTGATGGAAAAACTAGAATGCATACAAATGTTTCTATTGATGAAGAACCATGAATGAATACTGATGATTATAAAGTTTAGACATGTTAATAAGTGATTGTAAATTCCAATGGACACTTATGATACACTTTTTGAATAAATAAGGATTCATGAAAATATCTTAAATTTACCAAGACAGTTCTGGAGTAGACAATAATTCCCCCCAAAAGGGTGTGGTGAGTTCGACCTCCTATACTCTCGACCAATGCATGTTCTTATGTATCGTAAATTTCAAACTTAACAAACTTTTACCTTTATAAAGTAGGTCCCTATTGGATAAAAAACTGTTTGAAGTTTTCTGTTCCATGAATAAATCCAATGGAAACCGCCTGTAAGTAGTGATTCTTAAAACTAGAACACATTTTTCATGGAACTATGAAACAATTATTAATAAAAAATAAATCATGAGTAATTAAAAATATAGTTTCACATGAAAGCGGATAGGATCTCAATAGGATGTGTCTAATACTGGGAGGGGGTGAATCAAAGTTAAACTTTTTTTATCTAATTTTTTATTTTCCCTTATTACCTGTATACTTTTTTAATGAATTAATTTCTCTCACTTTTCCAATATCTCAACCATAGTCAGTATGCATATGATACAAGAACATAATCGTACAAAATAACACCATAGTTTTGTTAATAAGGTTCACCTCCCTAAAGATTCCTTTTTCAGTTACTCAAGGTTACCTTTATATATAAATTCACGAAAAAATGACATTTTCATAAAATTATATATTTCTTCCAAAATAAAAAACATTCCATAAATTTTCAAACTAAATAGGAGCTTCTTCAAATATTCTTTAGAAATTTTCAAATTCTTCAAATAATAATTCCATATCACATCCAAGAAATTTCAAAACCTTGTAGAATATTAAATTTTCTATTTAGAATATTTCATTGAACTTCACTTCCTCTAATTCTAATTTTTCTTTAACCATTAAAAAACCTTCACCTAGTGGACTTATATCATCTATATTAGTATTCAAAATGCTATAATAATATAAGAATTCGTCTACACAGATACCTTCATAATGAAGATTTAATGTTGTTCATTATAAATCTTCAATATGTTGGGAAAGAAGTTTTTTGTGGTTTTTTCATGTTAAGAAGTCGTTTTAGTCTAAAGAATGGATTATTAAAGTGTGTCTCTTATTAAAATGTGAATCACTTAAATTTTTTTTACTTAAAAAGGTAACCTATTTTGTGTCCAATGTATCAAGGTTAATTAGATGATTCTAGAGAACGGATTCTAATAGTTTAAAGTCATTGGATGGAGTATGGAATTAATTTTTTTACCAAATAATGCTCTCAAGTTCCATTTGAAAAAAAAAAGTTTCATTAAGTATAAATCAAGTGGTGCTAAAATAATAATAATTTATAAAACGTCATGGTTACTGAAATTTCTCATGGCCCAAGATTGTTATCAAATTGGGATATTTTGGTATGGCTATGTAATGTTTGAGATTAGAAGTTATGGAGCTTCTCGATTCAAAGATTAAGGTTAATGAAGATATTGAGGTTTTGTGGAAAAATTTTTGATTAGTATGAATTTTATGAAGTAATATAATCAAAGGAAGTTTGAAGAACTTTTAAAAACAGGTATCCAGGAATTTTCATTGATCCAAATCCATTAGACGGACTTCTACAAAGTCATCTGATTGAGATCACTTGATGGACCAGTTATATTTTGATTTTATAGTACAATTTTTTCTTTTGTATGAATTATATCATAGGTACTTTTCAAATGGTTAATAATTGAATTCAATAAGTTACAAGATGATTTGAAAAAAACATACATATAAATTCATTAGGAAAATATTTTTGAATGAAGTTCATCAGATATAGGATTCGAAGATAAGGAAATAGACAAATGTTTTTAAATCAACTCATCAGATGAAGGGAGTGTCTTGAGAGATATTTTGATATGTTTAGTTGAATTTGTGTGGGACCAAATGAAATATGTGTTATGAATTTGTACCATACGGAAGGTTTCAATATCTTCATTAATTTTTCATAAATTCATCAAATGAGGTAATATTGAATTAGTTGTCTAATACTCTATTAATCATGGAGGAAGATCTTGATTCTTTATTAGTTTTAATGAAATTTTTAATTTTACCTTAATTCATAGTGATAAGGAAAGTTTGTAACTTTTAGAAAGATTGAAGGTCACTGATCATTTAATCATTTTTGAATGAGATGTTCAAAAGTTGATAAGGGAGTCTGAATTTGAATGTGCCTACTTCACACTGAATATTATGAGAAAAAATTCCTATATAAATTAGGTTCGTGGACTGAGAAAATGTGTTAGTTTTTTTTTTGGTATAAGTATTGTATAATTTAAGAGGTGGTTATATGAATAGTAAAAGCAGTGTTGTTTTGAAGGATTCTAGAAAGATTTTCCTATTAGTTGGTATCATATGAATGGTGTGAATAGGTGATGAGAAAAATAGGATGAATAAGAACTAGGATAAAATTTTTATACATTGATCAATCAAATAAAAATTTATTGATCATAGAGAAGTGATTAGTTGAATAGGGCAACAGAAAAAATATCATCAGGAAAAAGAGGTATTAATAGATAATCGATCAGACCGAACATTTATTTATATAAATTCCATGAATAAGTTCTCTCTCACTAATATGCAAGAATGAGAAGAGAAGGAAGAAATTTCATGCGAGTGACTATCTAATATTATTGAGTATTGAACCTTTTAAATACTTGTGTTCCATGAGTATTCTGAATTTGTTTTATAAAAGATTTATTTCCCCCTAACCGTAGGGAAAGGAAGAATCATAAGTATGAAAATATAAAAAGATAAGATCACTAATTTCCACCACCCCCTACAAATCACATAGATCCTTATTGGAACATTAAATTAGTATCAGATATAAGGTTTCCTTCCTTGAATATTTTCAATGTTTTATGAAAAGGGAATCTCATGTGGATATACATAACTCTATGAAGAGTAAGAGGATTCCTATGTTTGATGGGAAGAACGATCACAAATGGAAGGATAAAATATTGCCCTATATTATATCTTTTGGATCTAAAGATATTGAAGAAACAAAAAGTGGTTTATCTCCTCTTGATTATGGTACTTATTTTATAGTTGTAGATAAAATGAATTTGAATAATGAGAGGTGATCCAAAAATTATATACATTCCTTCCTCTCTAAAAGTGAATTTATATGGGTTAAAGGAATTAGAACTATTAAGATCATCTAGAACAAGATGTAGAATATCTATGAAGGAAATACCAATGTAAATAAATCCGAGTAAAACACATTGTATTTAAGTATAAAGGTCTTCAAATATGAGATGATTAATCTATCTGTGACTTCATTGCAAGGGTAAATGACATTGTAAGCACTATAAGGTCTTTTGGTGCGAATTTGGAAGATCAAATACTGGTGAAAATATTCTAGGAATTACAATAGAAAATTTTTATGTCAAGATTTCATCTTTTGAAGATAAATATCCTGAAAAAATTATCTCCAGACTATCTGTATAGTATACTCAACTCATAAAAAATGAAAAGATAAAAGGTTATGAAGACAAAAGAAAAAATTTACCAAGAAATTTATTTCAAACCTACAAATAATTTAAGGTCCTGACCTTTTTTGAATTCACAAATTTGTTTAAATTTTGGCTAAACATACTTTGTTTTGGATAATGAAGTCACTCTTTGGTGTATGGAATGTTTTGGTGGTATCCCGATAGTGTGTAACATGAAACGAGGAGAGAAGAGTAGAAATAGGGTGTAGTACATAGTTGGTGCACAATTAGAACAAATCATGTTTCTATTCCAGGAAACCATGCATCTTGGGTACCCTTTTTAACTGAGGCTAGACCATAGTTATTGCACGGTTTTCTGAACTATGTGGTTGATCTTGGGAAACCGTGCCTCTTAGACCCTCTTAGATAGAAGGATCTGCACTGTTGGTTCTTGGTTTGGCTCATCATTCATCCAAACTGTGTGGCCTTTAAAAAGTGGTTTTTTACCATTTTTTCATCCCAATAATATTTCTTTATTCCATTATTTCTCACCCAATTTAAAAGTGGGGAATGTTTTGAAAGGGGTCTTTGACCAATAATGTTTTTAAGTGGGGTTCTTATCAATTATTTTAATATGATGATTTGAAATGGGGGTTTGGACCCTTCATATAAAAAATTAATTATGATTGTTTTGAATGGTTGAGAATAAAAATAAAAAGCCTTTGGGCATGTTTTTTTAAAACAAATACTCATGTTTTGAAGGGTGTTTCAAGATGATTTCAAAAGTGTATTTTGAATTTTTTTTATTTTCATGAGGTGTTTTAGAAGGTATTATGGGCCAATATAAATTTAAATAATATAGAATTTAGTGATATAGAACCCATAAAAATTATTTTGGTGTATTAGCATGACTATGGAAAGAAATAAATAATGAAAGTTCTTAGTTGATGATATAACATAAGAGGATGTTTGGAATTGTTTGAAAAATGGTCAAATGGAATGAATTGATTGTGTCTAAAGGCTCATGACATTGCAATTGAAATTAGTAAGTGGGTTAATGTAAATTAATAGATGAATATAAAAAAAAATTTGCAGTATGAAAAGGAAAAATGGGTTAAAATGGATAAGAAAAGTAAATGGTAAATGTACAAAGGGGTTAAGGCTTGATGATTATTCATATGTAGTATACAATGTGTGTTGAAAATGTCATGTGAATTGGATGTGTGTGGTTTGTGACATGGTATTTATGGTAAATGGATAAATAAGAATGTGTACATGGAATGGTAGTGTGGTGTATTGGACTATATGGTCTATGCCCATGATTCAGGTTCGGCAGAGGCCCTAAACACCACCCTTATAATTCAGGGTTTAGGGAAGGGGATTGAGGCTCTATTTCCACAATGTTTACATTTGATGAGACTGCCTGGACTGAGGCTCTAATGTATGTATGGTGTATTTTTTGTGAAGGGTTTATCCCTAGTGAGATAGGGAACTTGAACTATTCCCTTATGCAAGGTAATTTTTCAATGTAGGCCATAGTTTAAATAATGTAAATACATAAACCATGGAAATAATGATGAGAATTATCATGTGAATATTTTTAACTAGTGGTTATATGGTAGTTTTCTTTAGTGAACACCAACCTTGTGGTTAAATGTGTATGTAATTCATTATGGCTTCGCTTAGACTCCAGGTGTGACCTGAGTTAGTTTTTTCAATTTGTTTTATTTAGAGAACTTAAAGGATAAAATGGATATTAGATAATTTATTAAATTAATTTCTTTTTTCCTTGTTTTCTTGTTTCACATTACTACTTTCATAGACTATTTTATAGATTTTTTATTTCATTAGACACATTTTTTGGTGGCCTACTAATTTTTATTCACACTATGCTCGGGTCTCTATAGAACTTGGTTACCTAAGAATATGTTATGTGTTTTATAATAAATATTTATGAAAAGTACCTGGTGTTTGGTTGTGCATGGGATATCGGGTTTGAGAGGTTAGGACTGGGATAGAACTCAGGTCCATGTTCAAGGTCTAGTGGTAGTCTGGGTTTTGGTTTAGGTTTCTATTATTGACTAACATGTAGTGTATTCATCATATTGATATGGAATGGGTTCCTTGGATACTTATTATAGTTTTCACATGTCCTACTTTATTTATTCTTATGGGTTATTATTCTATTATTATTATTTATGTTGTGTAATTACTCTTACAATCATGTATAGTTTCAAAAAAGTTTCATCATGGACCCATGAAACTAGTTAGAAGCCTCTAGTGTTTTGGGAGCTGCACCTGAGGTCATGTGATGACTTGACATGGGGAAATTAAAAGTGGCCACTGGTTCAAGGATTTTATAAAGTGGTATTAGATGGTGACTTTTTTATTACTATTTCAGACATGGTAGAAATGATACAATTATATTTTCAGGGCTTGGTTATGATATTGTTCATGGGTATGTGCATCCCCATGTACAAGGTAAAATCAAAGTTTCATGGATTGGAAATTGATTTTTAGTTTTGTGATTTTATAGTTGACTGTTATTTCCACCTTGAGTATCACACTTAGATTTGGTGTTATTAATTTATTAGGTTTTCCCTCTTGTCATGGTGTGACAAGAGGGTTTGTGTGAATTTATGAATCATGATAGGAACATAGATTGGTAGGTCACTCGTATGTTTCTTATGATTTATAGTGCCTTGATATTCATACATTGGTACTATAATTTTCTTTTTTTAAATATTGTCTGTTTATTCTCCCTTTAGATGTTTGATAAAGGATAGGTTTTTAAATTTTTATCTTAATAAACCTTGTATTTTGGAAATGTTGGGTTAATAAAAATATTTATAAAAGGGTAAATTCATCGGTATTGAAAAGAGAATATTTTGAAATTTAGAAATTTGTGATTTTTATTTAAGAGTTTAATTTAGAAGGGTGATGGAAATGATGGTACTTTTATGGATATTTGGAATGGGTATTACTAGTTTTGTGATCATACCCTGCATAAAGGTGGTTTGGGAAGTGAGAGTTCCCTAGTTTGAGAACTTAGTTGTTGGCCACAAAATTTTTGTCCGGTTTTTGATTTCCTTGTAAAGGAGGAGTTCTTATTGTTCCCATGATAGGGTTGTGACCTTGGGTCGTAATATATTTCTTGCAAAGTGGACACGGTAAATATTAAGAGTTTTGATTAGGTATATTTCTTTTTGGACCCTATAGTGGGTGTTTGGATTATAGTGTTGAAATATTCGTGTGGGTATCCTTGGTGTGCGGCCTAGAGTAAATTTCTATTGGGGTGCATTAGATGTAGTATGTTTTGGAGTGGGGAAAAAATTACCCCCATGACCAATGAGTTCGTTAAGGTTTGGTGGGTATGACATAAATAGACAGGGCTAGTGATGTTTTCTTGACATGACTCCAGTTTTGGGAGTTGGTACCATTTGGTCTTCTGTGATTACTTGTGAGAGTGTTCGGATGGGATTATAGTTCGTTTTGGTGTGTATGATACAGAAAGACATTTTGAAATCTGGTAGTGGCATGCAATAAGTAATTCCAAGTGTGAGTTTAGCCAAGAGGGATAATAATTACAGTTAATGGTTTTTGAAATGTGACTTGATTAGTGGTAATGAGTTGATAGTTTTGGGAAATTCCAAGGTGGGCTCAAGTAATGTTGGACCAGTGGGGAAAGTGTATTGAGATGTGAAGCATGAGGGTTTTCTTTATAGGAAAGATCGATGAATGTTTTGTGAGAGTAGCAAAGTTTATGGTTGGGCCTTGGTTTTCTTCTCAGAAGGTACTCGATTTCTTTTAGTTGGTTGTAAGGTTGGTTTTGGGAAAAGGCATGGTTGTTATGAGCCTTGAATTGTCACCTTGATGGTTTTTTAATTAGAAACTATTTTTTATTTTGGATGAGAAAGATAAGAGTGAGTAAACCATGGATAAATGCTTATGGTATCGAAGTGACACCTAGCTTGTTGGTGGTCCAGAATTTGGACTTACTTGTATTAATGGTTAGTTTTTTGGGTGACAATGTTGAGGATTTCTCAAGTCCAATAAGGCTGATAGACTTGGAGGTGTGTTTTGATGAGTGAGTGAGAATTGGACCTAGCTCCGTTGATGTACAAATTGTGTGATCTAGAGTTGAGTTCAATTTTTGACATAGGGAAGTCTAAGACCTTGATGGTATAGAGGAGGTCCAGATGCGGGCTCATTTTGGAAAGATGTGATGTCATCGGGACAGATGAATATGTGTCTCTATATAAACACATTTCATGCCTCTATATGACCATAGTGGGATTTGTGATTTATACCCAAGATATTTGGGTAGTGGATTGGTTTTTTGGTCGATGTGTTTCTTTGTAGACCACGAGGGCCATCCTAAAACAACTCAAGTAGAGTAATAGCAGTGATGAAAATAGGATTGTTGGGTCACAAAAGTTGACTACGGATTGTAAAGTGGTAGAGATTTTTGGTTGTAAATCCATTTCAAGTTGTTTTGTTTGAATTTAGATGAATCATTGGTGCATAGGGAAGCTTGAGACATGTGTTAGGTCAAGGTTTCCCCATATTGGGAAGTGAAATTGGTTATGGATAGATTTTATGTGTTCATTAGTGAATTCTTAGTGTACTTCTAACTGGTGAGAATCATGTCTAATATCTTGGAATCTTCTCAGGTGCACTAAGAAGGGTTTTTCTTTTAATCCTATTGACTTGACTGTTTTTTTTTTGGAATTTGATACCTTAGAGTTTACTCTCTTTTGAAGGCACAAGGGGAGTCATGTAGTGGGTAGAACACCATCGGCCAATTACGAGAGAGGTCGAAGGGATGGTTCGAATGTCGACAAATACAATGGGTTTCATTATCAAAAGCTAATAATGGGTAGCGGTAGATGTTTTTTTTTTGATCCAGGAAAAGCCGGATAGCCACATCTAAGTTTGAGGTTCATAATTTATCGAAGTATGATCCATGGGGGTTGAAATTTCCTGATGAAAGTAGTGAAAATGAAACTTCTAAGGTGGAGAGTTGTATGTCGTTCATGGATGTATAGAGAAAACTATGGAGTAGAAGTGAAGGAATTATGATGAAAATGATAAGTTTGTGTGGTACTTGTTTGGGTTCCTTGGGGTAGGCCAGGTGGGCCTCGGTTTTTGGGGTTGATCAATTCATGTGATGGCCTCAGACTCGAGTTGGCTTTAGAGGGGACTTGAGTGTTTTCATCGGAGAAGTGTTAGTGAGTTCTTTAGAGCCAAATGATAGTTTGCAGAGTAGCACATGATAAGATGGTAATGATCCACTGGTGGGTGGTAATGGACACTAATAGGTGTTCATAGATGTGATAGGTATTCCTTAAGTGAGAAGGCATCATGTCCAAGTAGTGGGATGATATGCCAATAGTAGAATTTGGGTGTCAACAGAGTGAGTCAGCCAGGATAGCCCGACATAGTTGGATAAAAGGGAATATATTATGTGGGATTAAGGCCAACTTTGGTTAATTTTGTGTTTATAACTTCACTCTGGTAATGGGAGTGGTTCTTGTGGAAGAATCAAGATTTATTTTTTTGATATTTGGATGATGGAAGTGTGACCCATCCAAGTAGCTTCTATGGCAAGGATGAATGCCAAAGTTGGGTGTATTTCTCTTGTCTTATTTGTGCAGTGAGTAGGGAAACACATTCAGTAAGTTATAAACATTGAGTTTAGGTTATTTTAGTCACATTTTCAATGATCGAAGTTCCCAACACTAGAATATGGTGTTTGAAATCTACAATGTATGGTGGGGATTATCATAGTATGAAAGTGGTTGGTTAATGATGTGAGTTATGGTACATGTTGGTTGAGCTCGAATGAGTATTTTGTCAGTTTAAAGGTTTTGGTAATAAGTTTTAAATTGAGTTTTGATCGGTTAAGATCCTTGAGATGATGGTTGTGGTATGGTTGGTCCTTTTAAATGTTTAGAAATGGATAGTGGCTATTGGGCCTAGAGATGCATACCGAGGTAATTCGTGAGATTTTTTTAGAATTTAAATGTTCCCTTGAGTGATGTCATTCTTGGTTTAATGAAACAGATTTAGAGAACTCGGTGATATGGCACTAATAAATTTGGGCCATGAGTTGTGGAATGTATTGGATCAAGAGTGTTCGGGTTGGCTCTCTTAGGGTAATTTAGTTCCTTTTAGGTATCCGATTTTCCAATCCTCCATAAATGTTACCCACACATTCTATTATTTTTGATGTTGGTAATGATGTGGGGGAGGTAGTTTCGTCCTTGAGGAACTTTGGCCCAGAGTGGTGGAGTGTGGTGGAGGAAATTTCTTGGGGGTAGGACTGTTTCCTAGGTCCATGTTTGGTGATGGTGTGGCCATGTCTAAGAGTAATATTTATAAATTAAAGTATAAATATGGTCCACATATCCTAGACTTTTTTATTATAGTATCAGTATAGTTTTGAGGTACATCTCGAGGGTGAGTCATTATAAGGTGGGTAGGTTATAAGATCATGGCCTTTCATGAATGCATGTATTCATTTAAATTTTGGTTAAACTTCATTTATTTGGGAAAATGAAGTGGTTCTTGTGTGTATGGGAAATCTTGGGGGTATTCTAGAGGTGTGGGACACAATAGGATGAGAGAATAGGTCGCATAGTGTCAAGTACAAGGTTGACGCACATTTAGATCAAACTATGCACCTGGCCTAGGAAACTATGTGGATAGGATACCATTTTGGATAGAGCCTAGCACACAGTTTCCCCATGGTTTTACAAACCATACAGGTGCTCTCAAGAAACTGTGTGTCTTTTACCCTCTTGTTCATGGGGTTCTGCACATATGTAATGCAGTTTTACTAACAGTAAGGCCTTTAAAAAGTGATTTTTAACATTTTTTCCTCTCAGTCCTATTTCTTCATTCCCCGATTTCTCACTCCATTTGACCCCCTACAACAATAGTGACAAACCAGTATCCCCCTCCCCCTCTATGGGTGATTCTCCTTTAATTATTAGGAATTAGAAGTGTATTTTGGTGAGAATAAAAGTTTCATGTGAGTCTAATACTCCACCTTTCTCTATTTTGTGGATTAATGATTATCAAATCTATTCTCTCCTTACAAATCCATAAATACCCCACACTTCTAGATGATTATAAACCGGATATTTAAATGGAATTGCAGTTTAAATCAAGGGATGTGTTTGAGATAATAATCATATTTGAGGAAAAAGAAGGTTTTCTTTATAATTTTCCCATAGTCTTGATTCGTTATATGTGTGTTTGATTATTCCAATGTATTTCCATTTTTTACATTGTTTATCTTTGATTATGGAGGTGCTTTGGGCCTTATATTGCGGTGTGAAACCCTTCACATACCCAATTGGTTTCATTGGTAATGCAAGACCAAAACATGGGGAAACCTTGGGGTGTGTCAATCACTTGAAATGGTAAAATTTATTAAGGAATATTGGGATAAAATAAATATTAGAGTGATGCATTGTAAAATTGTAATTAGATGTGTGGGATTGTTAAAGGGTAATTTGATTCGATTTTTATGTTATATTGGTAATGCTCCCAAACTTATTTTGGAAAAGATTTAAAAAATATGTTTTGGGATTTTCACACAAATATAGAACCCTATAATGGAATTAACATCTGAAAGTGGGGAATGTTTTGAATTGATGTGTTGTGTAAAAAAATTTAAGACGGGTTCTAATCAACTTTTTTCAAACCGTGATTTAAAATGGTGGTGTGTCCCTTTCCTTGTGAAAATTCTTAATGACTATTTTGAATTGGTGATAATGGAAATGAAAGCCTTGTGGCATGTTTTGTTTTTTTAATAGAAACAACTGTGTTATAAAGGGTGGTGTTAGGAAGATTTAAAATGAGCATTTTCAATTGTTTTTATTTACATGATGTATTTTAAAAGGTCCAATGAAACCATAGTAATTTAAATAAGTTATGATTTAGTGTGATAGAACCCATAACAATTATAAAGGAATGTTAAAATTACTATAGAAAAAACTAAATGATGCGTGTTCCTGGTTTTTGATATATTATAAGGGGGTTTTTTCATGTAATAAAAAAGTGTAAAAAGGAATAAATTTATTTTTTTTGAAAGACCAATGAGTTTTAATTTAAATGAATAAATGGGTTAATTCATGTGAATTGATGAAGATTCTAAATGGGATGTGGTATGAAAAGGGGAAATGGGTAAAATAGGCTAACATAATTAAATGGTAAATGTGATAAGGGGTTATGGTGTGATGATGATACATTCGTTTTATAAAATGTGAATTCTAAATGTTATGTGAATTGGTTTTATATAGTTTGTGATATGGTATTTATGGTAAATGTATAAATAAAAATTTATATATATCTTGGAAGTGTGGGATATTTTACTTGAGGATCTATTCTCATGGGTCAGGTTAGACTAAGGCTCTAAACCCATCCATTATAATGTATGGGTTATGGAAGTTGACTAAGACTATATGACCATTACAGTTTCATTTTATGGGACTACATGGACTGAGGCTCCTAGTTAAGTGTGATGTATTTTTTTGTGAAATGTTTGTCCCTAGTGAGATAGGGAACTTGACCTATTCCCTTATGCATGGAAATTGTTTGGATTAGGACATAGTATAAATGAAGTAAATTCCTAAGGCCTAGAAAAAATGATGAGAATGATCTTGTGAATATTTTCAACTAATGGATACTTGATATTTTTTTATTGATGAACGCCGCTTATGGTTAAAAGTGTGTGTAACTCCTTGTGCTTTATCATAGACTCCACAAATGACCTGAGTTATTATTATTTTTTGATTGGTTGACTCTAGATAACATAATGGATAAAATGGATATTAGATAATTACTTAATTGATTTTATTTTTTACTTACTTCATTGTTGCACTTTACTATTTTCATAAACTATTTCCCTACCTGGTTATTTCTATAGACGTCGTTGTTGGGGGTCTTTTAAGTTGTACTCACACCCTTCTCGAGATGCCATGGAACTTGGGTAGCCGAGTAGTTTTAAATTTTTTCCCGATATAGGTTTATGATAGGGACCTTGTGTTTTATTTTTCATAGGATATTAGGTTTGATTAGGGGATTTCTGCATCGGTTTGGGACTCAAGTCCTTATTCAAGGACCGATGGTAGTTTTGTTTTTAGTTTTTGTTTTTATGACTATCTTACAGGGATTGTATTCATTATATTTATATAGAATCTATTGCATTGATACTTGTTGGAATTTTTACATAACATTATTTATTTGTTTCAATTGGTTATTATAATTTTTGATATTAATTATGTTGGTCCATTACTTTGAAAAGCATTTATAGTCTCCCCAAAATTTCTTCATGGACCCACACTACTAGATCGTAGACTCTAAAGTATGGGGAGGTGTGATTGAAGTCATGTGATGACATGGGTTAGGGAAATAAAAAGTTTCCACAGGGTAGAGGATGTTACATAGAAGGTAAAATAAAATAATGTTATAAAAGAATAATTTAGTGAATATAATAATGAATATGATTTAAAAATATTTTTGATGAATTTATCTATTGGTTTTCTAAAAAGGAAAAATCAGCATAGGGAATTATAAATAAAAGTTTTCCATGAAGTTATTTGGATGAAAAATCATTTGAAATTTTGATAAAAAATGTCTAAGACTAAAGGTATATAAAGATAGTGATGAAAATGAATTTAGGATGATAATATCTTTAATAAAGAAGACATATAAATAAAAATCCATCTCAGAAGAAAATTAAAAGAGTTTCACTAAATATAAAAAGATAAATATCTCATATAAATGTGAATAATATGATGATACTGAAGTTGAAGCTAAAAAAACTAGTGTTGATGATACTAAAAATTTCCTTATTGAAAAATTTAATGATGATAAGTTCACTAGTGATGAAAGTGATACCTCTAAATAAAAATAAGAGGATACTCAGATGAATTTGATATTTAAAATAGAGTTTAGATAATTTCTTGAACATGTCTTTAGACATGAAAAGTGGAATAAGAATTTAAATAGAGAATATATTTTAGAAAATAATCATTAATCTTTTCATAAAGAAAAAATCAAAATGGAAAAAATTGATTTATTATCTAAATAATTTATTTGATGAAGAGATGAACCTCAATATAAAACATGAAGAAATGATAAACATGAAAGAGAAATAATTTTATCTTTTTTAACAAATATTTATTAAATTTGAGTGAGGAATAAAAATCATTTAAAAATTAGTTTCAAAATATGGTGAAAGTTATAAGAAATTTAAATCATTTAAATATCAAAAAAATAATCCTCAAATGTTAAAAAAATGTTAAATTTATTCATAATAAAAATATAGCTAATAAAACTATGTACATAGCCAAAATAATTTTTTTGGAAAAAGCTTAAATTTATAAGGTTTAAAAGTCTAAACCAAAAGATACAATAACTAATTATTTTTTAAGATAATATAGAAATATAATATGAATAAGAAAAAATTATGAATATACCAAAACATTGGTTCCCAATAAAGTTCCAAGGTGGATCGTGAGAATGAAAATCGAAAGAAGATAATAAAGTAGTTTTTCTATGGAAAGATACACAATTTATTATGTATTTCATAACATTGAAATGAAGGTAGAAAAGTATTTTATTAAATAAATGGGTTTTTTATTAACCGGCATGAGGATGATAAGGTTGTGACAAGGAGAAAATTAACAAAGGGAAACTTGATTCTAGTTGGGGAAGCCCAGGGTTCATGTTATCTAATCATGATGGAAGAAAATTAGTTATGGAATAAGTGGCTTATATATCTATTCCAAAAAAATATAAGCTACCTTACCAAGAGAGAATTAAAAGACCTTGACACCCAATATCCCAATTTCAATGGTTAAATATTACATTAGCACTATATAAAAGTAATCACATCCCAATGGACTAAATAGTTTAGTATCTAATGAAAATAAGATACGTACTTGAGTTTCAAATTACATTTCAAAATATAAACTACAAAATTTTATTTTATTTTCAAAAACCATAGTCCACTTTAGAATATACCTACATATAAATCATAAAAAAATCTAGTATCATAAAGAAATGAAACTTAATAAAGGGTTGAGCTCAGATGATCAGTAAGGGTATGAATACAGTGGATACTAAATAAGGAATAAATAGTATATAAAGAATAAATGGTGATAAAATAATGATATGTAAACAATATCCTGAGGTAAAAACTTATCCATTGATAACATATAAAATATAATAATGACATGGAAATAAATATTTGAATTCATAATGATGGAATGCATAATTTCAGATATCTAAAACTGATTATCAAGCCCTCAGAAAACCCATATGAAAATACCATCAAGGTCTTATGCCATGATATTTATATAAATAGGTAAATCCTCATCCAAAACAAAATCTAGTTCATCTCTTGACATCTATCAATGGATAATGGGTCCACAGTGTCCCCCACCCATCATGTAGTAATTCTAATGAATCCAACACATAAAAGGGGTGAAACATAATAAAAATAAAGCTTTGTATTGAAAAACATCTATATGAAATGTTAATATTTTCCCATAGTCATAATTCATTAATAATAATATGATAAATAGTATCAAAGTATTACATCCCTAATCAAACTTACTATAAACGATTCGTAGAAAAAATTAGGATAGTGTCATTAAATCATATCCCCAATGGAGTATAAGTAAAAAAAAATTCTTCATTGATGAATATAAATACCATAATAATTCCATTAAATACATTATTGAGGAAAATACCCTTTTCACTTTTCAAATCACATTTAAAATTTATAAATTTTCAAAATATAAGGAAAAATATTTTCATTATAAATAAACATGAAAAATTTTAGAGGATGATTTAAAATAAGTAATGGTCACGACAATGGGAAATTTCATTAATATCTTATATGTTAAAAAATATTCATTCCATATTTTTAGGAAAACTAAAAAATTACCTCATTCAGAAAATTAAAACAATATTCCTTTTAAAAAAAATTGTAAAAAGTTGAACATGGGTAAAAATATATTTAATAAATATTTTGTAGATTTTTTAAATTATTCTTGAAATTATTTTTAGAAAACACAAATATGGAATAAAAGGATATTTAAAAAAAAGATGATATTTTTTTTCTAAGAAGTATTTTGTCAATCATTTTAAATGCCAAAGAGAGTAAAATGGTACTGTTGCCTAAAAATTTCATGAATAAAAAAGGATACAAAACTGTATTGGGTTTAGAATTGAAATACAAAACATTCCCCTAAGGGAGTATAAAACATAAAAAATCCCAAATAATGATGAGATTGTGAAATAAACTCTTACCACTTTTGTAACTATTGAATTGTAATCCCCATGAATGAAATAACTCTAAAGGAAACTTTACGTACAATACATATTAATACATACATGATATAAAATATTAAAGGGGTGGTATACACACCACACAAAAGAAATAAGTTGTTAATATGTACTATGTGTGTTGTAACTAAAAAATGAATGAGAAACCAATACCTATGGTCAAACATATTTTGTATCTATTCAAACCTCATATTATTTAAAATAATGCCTTTAAATCTCCTCCAAAGGGTCTTAGTTTTAGACGAAAAAACCCCTATAATATATATAAATAATTTTAGAATGTATTTTCTTTAGATTTATTGAGCTAGAAGGCTCAATTTGTTGTCAATATGGGATGGAGGAGACACAATGTATAATTGAGGTGAGGGGAACTTTCGGAATCTTATAAAATATTAAATTATCATAAAGTCATTCTCAAGAAAAATGTATAAAACTAGATATCTATTTAAATCTAGGGTGGTATATGGTTGAAATATCATCAAGAAACAAAAATTTATATAGGTTTTTCTGGTGTTTAAAACCTTAACGGTTGGTTTTCCCCCCTATTTAACCTATTTTAACATTAACTGTAGAAACACATTTTTCCCATTAAAAATATGAAATTTTAAATGTATGCTGAAAAATGGATCATAAATGTCCAAGGGATAAAATTTTAGACCCTATATTATCTACATTGTCCCCTTTAAATATTTTAATTATTTTTTAATAATTTAAAAAATATTATTTGATAAATTATCATTAATTTCAATTTTGACACGATTTATTAAATTTGACTTAAAATGCATCAAGATAGAGTTTTACTTTGAATCTAATTAATTTTAATATCACTAATATATCATATTTTTCTGAAAACTTCATATAACTCTATAAATCACTCAAATTATACATCTTTCAATATTTTTAATATCATTTATTTTACTCTTTAATTAATTGAATAAATAATGTACTAGCATTAAGAAATAATTTATGGTAATTATATAATCACTAAAATTTATAAATAAATTATAATCCTTATTTTTATTTAATTATTTAAAAAAAATGTATTTTATATTAATTAATAACTTTATTTTATACCCATGTGGAAACATAATCGATATTTAAAACTAAGTGAGTAACATTTTGTAACTTTTTTTAATTTAAATATTATATTGGTCATTTTCATTGAAAAATACCATTACACACATAAATATGATAATAAGGTGATGTGGGTCCAATTACCTTCTTCCAATACGAATTATGATGAAACCTTATAAACTTATCACTTAGTTTTAACCTAGATTATCTAGATTTACACTTTACTGAGGTGATAAATTTTACGATAGTTATTTTTCATATTGTCCCAAAATAAAAGGGAACTATTTAAAAAAATTAACCTCATGATTCAAAAAATATTGAATCCATTTTGTTAAATTCAATTTCTAAAAATGGCATAATTTCATATACAGTTAAAATGAAAAATTTAATGAAAATCAGTTTTATTAAAAAAAATATTTTATGTAAAAAAAATTATACTAAATTCAATCATAAAATTGATTCAAGTGAAATTAATTGAATTATTAACAATATAATATAACCAATTTTATTTTATAATAATTTTAAAATAAAATTTAACATTTTAAATTCTTAAAACAAAAATATAATTTTCAATAATAGTCAATATTTCTAACTTTTCACTAAAAAATTAATATCTTCAAAAAAATATAAATATTTCTCCCTAAGATAAATTTGATATTATAATTTCAAAAATTATATAATTTTTATAAAATATTATTAATACAACCTCTATAAATTAATTATAATATTTTTTTCATGAAAAGATATAAATATAACTTTCAAAGAAAATGTATTTCTAAAGAATTAAATAATTTTTATGAAAATTGAGTACTTATTTCCTTAACATTATTCAATTAATTCGTATTAATTAGGTCCCTTATATAGATTTTATAATTTTCTTAATAATTTTCACACAATCTAATTCAGTTGTTATATTATCATAATATTTCATTGTACATTTACGCTCGGTGTTGTGTACTATCAATCCTAATTTTCATCTTTTAAAGTCATTGGGTGTTACATTCTACACCACATTTAAGAACTTTAGTCCATTAAATTTAAAATTTTATCTGATAATCATAGTTTTAAATATAAAAATTATTATATGGAAAACCCACATCGTAATAATGGTTAAAAATACTTCCTCTAAAAAAATTAGGAAATAAAAATATGATGGTCATTTGGAATAACATATATATTTGGTTATAAATAGTTGTAAATTAGAGTGATGTGAAAATATGGACATGGATAAGAAAAATAATTTCCCATGATTGATAGAGAGTGATATAGAACATGGTCTTGATAAATTTAACCATCACAAAACCTTAAATATATGATGTGTTAAAAGACCACTGATTTCGTAGTTGGAAAAGTAAATGGAAAGTGATTTTATTTCAAGTCAGTTTCCTAAAGTCATGGAATTATTTTACTATCTAGATAATGCATTTGAGAAAATAAATGTACTTGATTTTTTTCCATATCATTAGAACAATTTCATTATTTGGTTATGTTTCAATCAATTTCAAATTCATCTCATATTCCAATAAATGGATATTTGAGACGAATTTTTTTATTCCTAAAGCACTAAAATAATATTGTAATAAATCGTAATATTCCTAAGTCATTCGTTCATCCAATGGAAAAATACAAAAACCAAAATAGTCAGTACAATTTATACAATATGGTTAATTATTATTCAAACTCAAACAATAATATCTAAATTTCAAATCAATCTGTTCCATTAGTAGTTAAACTTAAGGCTACTCGAAAATATTCCTGATTAAATTTGGAAATAAATGAAATTAAGCATAAGGTCACTAAATTCCCAAAATCAACTTATCAATTATACTTCATAAATTGACTCTTAATGTCATATGTAAATAAATTTATCATTTTGTAATAACTGGAATAACTATAAAACCATATTGAAAACATGACTAATTCTAATAATTCACTATCTCATTATTCCCATAAATAAAATATAATATTACAGAATATTGATAAAAATGTAGTAAATTACATCACAAATTACTTTTTCATCAAATCACTAACTATTTACAAATTCAGTAATATTATCCCATTTTCTTCTTCAATTTAAATATTCTATTTAGCTAAAATAAATATTATTAACTCAACATCATGAAAATATTAAGGGTTATCTTTAAATTATTCATGTATTCTCTAGAATTTCCATATTTCCCCTAAATCAATTTTCTATGTTATTTGTACCATTCAACATATGCTTTTAAATCCTTGAATAAAAACTATTATATTTCAATCCTTATATGTTTCATGATTACTATAAAAATAATATCATTTAAAAAACAACTTCTACAACAAAATTATGGAATCCAAATACATAATCACTTTAATCCTTCCACTTTGTAAATGATAATAGAATAAACATAACCATGATCCTTTAGTGTCCTTTGAGGTTTATTCTCTTGAAGTTTGAGGAATTTGTTTGTATATTTATCCATTTAATTTGATTGAAACATAGAATGTCAGAGGTTTTTATCTTACCCTTTCATTCACTTTCTATATGGAATTTCTGTCCACACTTGAAGAAAACTATTATTTCCTTTAAGAACGTACTCAGGTGTTCCTTTCCAAAATTTTCACATGAGGGAAAATAATTCTTTCTTCCCTTCCCCTTATCTATTTTGTTCTCTTTAGTCCTATTCTTAACATACTTTCCTTCAGAACAATAATACTTAGATAATTATTTTTATATCTTCATAGTATATGATACTGTATCCTCATATGATGAGAATGATTGGGATACTAGTACTATTCAAAGGAAAATCTTTAACCAATCAAAAAAATAGTGAAAATTTCTCTTTAGATTATCTATATAGTCTACAGCATGCCTTACTAACATAGTAATATTTAAATCATACATATCAACATTTTCCACTTCCTTTTATCTCAAACTCATGAATTATCTCTCTATATACACTCATTTTTTGAGAGGAAAATATTTTTCGAAGAAAAATTCCTTAAAATTATTCCACTACATTCTATCTGTTTCCTCCTCATTCATAGTGTTCTAAATCAATAGCCACTACTTATCTATATCCCCTATGATATGATAAACTCTAATGACAACATTTGTTATTTTATTACTTCCCAAAGCGAGAAATATATTCTGTAGGGAACGTATTAATTACATTGCTAAAAATATATTTATAGTCCCATTTAATGATGGAGAATACATATAGATAAAGTAATATAACACATTAACACTACATTATGGGTATATAGGATATCCATATAGGAAAGGTTATAATACAAAACCTGAGTCAGTTTCCTCGATATAATTATAATCTGTTCATCTCTAGATCCAGTATCATTATATTTTCTAGGAGGGAAATATCTACATGGATAACATGAATTGATATTATTTTAATTCCTTTTGCAAGGATCCATTTTTAAAAAAATTTCAAACACCAGATTAGATAATTACATTTTAAAACAAGATGTATAATCCCAAATCTAGTGAACCACTTAACATAAATTTAAAATTTTGTGCATAACTATTGTTAGAATAATAAAATTGGTTTCTTTGGCAATATTATCAAAGTACATCATAGGGTTACATTCACAAATATATTTTTTAATAAATATAATTCTCGAGGATTTTATTAAATATTCTCTGATAATAATTTAAAATAACCAAACCCCAATTGCCCATATCTGGTCATTACTTTATTACATTGTAACTAGTAACAAATGATTTCCCCCCAAAGGACATAATAGTTTAATAGACCTAGTAAAATAGATATATACTTTACGTTCACATTAAATTTTTAAACATAAGAATAAAACATAGTATTTTATTTAATAACATCATAGTCCTCTTTAACATATCAATAAATATTAGAAATAAAATAATTCATTGTTTTGGTAAAGGAAAGATAACAATGGGGTGATCCCAGATTCTTAGTAATATTATGTATATAGAAAAAGTGAAATAAGGCATAAATAATAATGAATGAAAAAATTATGATGAAAAAATTCCACATAAATAATATCATAAGATATAAACTTATTCAGGGATATCATAACAAATTAAATAATCACAAGGGCATAAATAACTGATTTCATAATTATGGAATTCATAATATTGAACATCTAAAACTTATCATCGAGGCCTCGACCAATATATCTAAAAAAATATCAATGCATTATGTCATGACATCTTTATAAATTGGTAAGTATGTGAGAAAAAATAAATATAGTTTGTCTTATGAGACCTATAGATGCATCGAGGAGCCATAGTGGGTCCCAACCATCACTTCCTAATTCTAATGAATTCCTCATATAAAATAGGTGAAACATAATAAATTTAAGCATTCATATTGAAAAATTATCACATTGAATGTTAATATTTTCCTATTATCAAAAACCCTCCAAATAAATATAGACAATGGTATCAAAGTAGTATATCCCCTATCATAGTTATCATAAACCATATAGAAAAAAATAAGTATAGTATAATTATAACATTTCCCAATTGTATTATAAGTAACATAATTATTTTTTTATTTATTAATAGAAATAAAATAAAATTTACATTAAAACATTATTAATGGAAATACCCTTTTCACATTAAAAACACATTAAAAAACAATAAATTTCCATCACATTAGGAAAATCATTTTTTAAAAAAATAACCAGAAATATAAAGAGAAAGCTTCAATAAAAGTAATTTCCATGATCATTGGAAGCTTTATTCAACTAGTATACTTTAAAATAAATATTATTTTATCATTTCTGGTAAAACAATAAAATTATCTCATTTGGAAAATTAAGAGATGATTCATATTCATAACTTTTTAAAAAAATTAAACATGGGTAAGAATATATTTAATAAATAATTTTCTGAGTTTTGAAAATATTCTTGAAAATAGTTTTAGAAAACATGGATACCTATGAAAAAGGATATAGAACCAAATAGATAAATGATGTTAGATATTCTAAAATAATATTTTCTCAATCATTTTATAAAACAAGGAGATGAAAGTAGTATTATTACATGAAAAGTTCAAGAATAACTAGAGGATAATAAAATGGATTGGGTTTAAGATATAAATATCAAATATTTCCACCAAGGGGGACCTAAACATAAATAATCCTTAATAATGATGAGATTGTGAAATAAGCATTATAACTTTGGTAAATTTTGAACCATAATGCACATGAAAGAAATAACATCAAATGAAACTATAAAGACTATGAATATAAATAGATTATTGATATAGCATATCAAAGGGTTAGTAAAAACACCACCTATAACAAATAAGTTTTGAATATGGAATGTGTATCATGAAATTAAAAGTGAGACAATAAATCATTACCTCTATTCTGGCTTCATTTGTATGTGTACGAACCTATTATCATTTGAAATAACTCCTTTTAAATATCTTATTAAGGGTCCTAGGGTTTGTCTTTTGAGATGACCACCACCTAAAGAATGTTTATAAGGATATTACGATTTGATTTTTGTAGGGTTTGGTTGGGATATAAGGCTCAATGTGGTGTAAATAATTTAAGGAGGAGGTGTGATTTTATAATTGACTTGGGGGACACTTTCATAATTTCCTATAAAATTAAATTATAATAAGGTAATTCTTAAGAAAAATGTATCCAAATGGTAAGGTATTCAATATGATAGTATTATATGGTTTAAATATAATAAAAAATAAATTTTATAAAGGTTATTTTAGTGATTTAAAATTTATCTTTTGGTTTAATCCCCTATTTAACATATTTTAACATTTACTGCATTAATGGCTTGTTCACTCTTAAATATATATAATTTTAAATATAAGGTAGAAAATTGATCATAAATTCCTAAGGGATATCATTTTTAAACCATATATTATAAACCTTTTCCCCTTTTAATATTTTAATTATTTATAAATAATTTAAAAAAATACTATTTTGATAAATTATAATTAATGTCAATTTTGACACAATTTATTTAATTTGACTTAAAATGCATCAAGATAAAGTTATATTTTGAATCTTACTAATTTTCATATAACTAATATTGTAACATCCCAAGTAAGTAATGAATAATAGATATTTTTATCTATGCCTATTAATGAATTAGATAGTGTTTTAGAGGCTTAAAATGAAAATAAATCCAATATTAAGCATGAAATACACTAATATTTTTAAAAGATTGTTTTACTGCCTTTTTATGGAAAACCATTTTTAAATATATCTTTTGAAAATTTTATAAGCTATGTTTTTCAAAATAAACTTATTCTTTATGATTGGGACATCAAAATTTACTTTGTGTGAATTTTTGGTATTTTTCCAATAAAGTTCATTTTTTAATGAATTGTGAAAAAATGTTGTATTTTAATTCAAAACCTCTTTTTAATATAATTTATTTATATGATTATATTATCTTTTGAATTGGTTTTAAAGTTAAATTAGAATATATTTGTACCATTTAATCCAATTTTGGTCATTGGAATCAATTTCACTTTGAAATTGGACTTAAACTAGTGTCAATCTTTTGATACTTATCGTTTCATAAAAACACGCTATTTGTCCTGACAGCGGGAATTGATTATTAAATTAATTAATGTGACTTATATGATTTGAATTTTTTAAAATATACATCATTTTTGAATTCAGAATATCAAATATAGCTTAGGGTGAAGTTTTGGTATTTTTCTGAAAAACTTCAATTTTTGATGAATAGTGAAACCACAAAGTTATAGTTAAAGAAACTGATTTTTCGTTTAAATGAAACTTTGTCAGTTCTGTGATTTTATTTTCAAAAATCCGACATACATGGTTGTAATTAAAAATTAAAATGTGGTTCAATGGGATTAAAATAATATTTTGGTGAATAGTAACTTTTATGTTTTTTAATCGCAATTAGTGGTAATTAGTGTAGATTAAGGTAAGAATAATGTTTTAATAATATGAAATGACCTAGACACATGTCCTACCCTTATTGGATGTGTCATGGCCGACCAAGAAAATCCATGATTCAACCTGGGGACCCCATGGAGCCACATTGGTAGGAAAATGACATTAATATCTTTTTATTAAATGTTAAAGTAAAAATGACACAAACATGAGATGTTTTACTAAAACAATTTTTACATGGGGTTATACAAGTCATATTTTTGACTATAAATACTAATTAGAAACATAATACGATTTCCTACATCATGATATTTTTTTTATAATTTTTAGACATTAAATATATTAAATTATTTATGACATCATGATGATGCAGTGATTACCTCATTAATAAAGGATTTAAATAAAATGAAATGATAATGTAAAATCTATGACCTACACATGTCCAAAACCTATTGGATGGGTGGATTTGGAACCCTTATCACATTACCCTAGAATTATATCAATGTGGCACCTTTTGAATCCGAAACTCATTTTAAAATAATGTAACATTTCTTTACTTTCCAAGAGTGCCACTCCTCTCCTCTTATAAAAGGCCCCCACCTCTACCTCTTTACCCACACTTCCAAAGCCTTTGGCTCGGCCAACCCCTGCCCATTTTGTCTCTCCACATCCCTCTATTACTCCTCGAGGCCTCACTTTGAGCATAAGTCTTCCCAAGGAAACCTTTGAGCTCAAATCTAAGAGAGTTACCCTATTTTAAGGTAATGTCCTCACTTGAGTCCTTTTGTTTTATTTTGCTTCTCCAACCCCCTAAACTCTTTTTATTCTTTTCTTTTGTAAAAAATCCAGTATCTTAAATATACTAGGATTTTTTTATAAGAATTATTCGAGCTACACTTACACACACCTACATATAATGGTTAAAGAACATATTGTTTCTGTGGATGGCGAATTTCTGCCTCCAGAAACGATGATTGTTCAACATTCTTTTAACACCTTCAAAGGTGGACATTAATATGACACTATATTTATATATTATATATAATATGTTTATTTTTTCCTTAAGATTCTGTATTTTTTATTTTGAGCATACCTTTATGGCTTCCATTATGGGTACACACAATAATTTCATTTTAGGAAGTGCGGACTACCGCCCCCTCAAAGTGATTTTATTCGTTAATGCCATATGTGGGACATATAAAGGATAGATTTAAAGTTATTATATATGATGTTATACTGGAATTATAATATACCTCTATATCATTATTATTTCTTTCCATTGAAGTATGAGATATAAATGAAAGTAGCGTTCATGCGTACGTACAGCTTACCGTCTCCATGAACGGTGCATTTCATTTCTTATCCCCAAATGTAATGTACTATTATAAGTACATATATATAATGGATATATATGATTTATGTTACATATAAATGATTAATATAATTCTGGAATTAAAATATACATACCTCTCATTTAGTTTTAATTCCATTAATATGACATAGAAATAAAAGTAGCGTTCATGCATACGTACGGCTTACCGTCTCCATGAACGGTGCATTTCATTTCTTACCTCTAAATGATTTTGTAATATTATAAATGCATGTATATACTGGATATTTATGATATATATGATATCTACATCATGATTATAACTCTGGATATAATGGATACATGAACAACTTGTAATTATAAAGAGCATATTTTTTACTCAAGTACCAATGATCGTTAAAACGACCGTTAATAACTTAAATAATTACATAGTATTAATGACAAGGTAATAAGTGATATAAAAGGAATAATGAAATTGAAAAATGTTTTTAATCAAGTATAAATTCACTCAAGTTTATTATTCAGGAGGTTAAAGAATGATCGAGTCAAGTTGGACCCGAGGTAAGGGACTTCGTCTCAATCTCCTTTCATTGAGGCATATTTCGTTTTATACACAACTTTCTTTTATACGGTGTATAATCCCCTTTGACTTTTACCTTTATACAAAAGGAATATTTTTCTATGCAGAATTTTACAAAACGACAAAATAGAATGTTTCTTTTAACGTACGTGGTGACAACGACCTTTTCCGCCGCCGCGAGTATTATTTTGTCGTTGGCTTCCTGAACAAGCCGTAATGTTTTTTTAAAATGAAATAAATTCCATATACTCTTTTTTTTATTTTGGTATTGAAAATGGTTTTTTATAGTAGATTTTTTATGTCAATATATTTAAGTGATATATTGTGATCAAAGTTTGGAAATGTTTTCTTTCCATTATATTTGTTTTATGTCTTATGATTTTTATAATGGTACTTTGACATTTGATGGGTGGTTACGTGATAAACCATATGACGGGTGGTGCCATGAATACCAGGATGGGTGGTTACATTATAACCTCCAATGCATTGGGTATTGAATTCGGCCGTATGGCTATTCCATTAAGTATGTATGGAAGTTGTCCGTATGGCTATTCCATTAAGTGATACGTGTGGAAGTCGACCGTATGGTTATTCCACTTAAGTATGTTTATGTCCCAAGTTACCTTTATATGTTATGTGATCTTTTTATGGGTTTTATGGTAATATTTTGGTTATAAAATGGTAAGTAATGATCTTTTATTCAGTGAAGAGTTTTTTCTACTTTGTAAAGGTGAAAAGTATTACTTTGATAAAGTATACATGGTTTACTTGTTGTTTTGATAAACTAACAGTTTTCATTCTTTGTGTATCCCTTACTGAGCTCTTTATGCTCACCCCAAGTTTTTTGAAATGTTTTTCATAGGACCTAATGTGGAATAGGGTCAAGGATGGTATCAAGGGAAAGTCATGCTATATAAAACTTGGAACTAGACAAGTTTCTTTTTAAGAGTTTTTTTATTCTATGGAAACTTAGTAGAAGTGTCTACTTTGTAATCTTTTGAGATGTAGTAGTTATGTTCTAATTCTCTAAAACTCTAAACCTGAAAAGATCCTCAATGTGAATTATTCATTTAATTCAATATTAAGAGATGTTTAAGGTCGGGGCCTTATAGTTGGTATCAAAGGTCGGTTTAGACAACTTTAGGAGTTAGAAAATTGTAAAATTATAAGTTAATTTATGGTATGACTGAAATGATATAGCATTTAAAGATTACCATGTTGCTTCGCCTAAGATATTTCTGTGTTCAGAATGGTTTTCCGCAGAGGAAACAAAGAAGGTATGTTGGGACGACATCAGGAGGAAGACAACCTTCCAAATCAGCAACCTGAGATGGTCGGAATCGGAACTGAATAGTTTTTTGCAGTGATGGCACAGTTGACTTAGGCTATAAATGGTGGTGGTATCCGTGCACGAGATCAGCCAGATCAACCGCAGAGGAACATGTCAGTGGTGGAACATTTCATGAGGCAACATCCCCCATCATTCAGAGGATCATCTGACCCCGTGCAAGATGAAGGGTGGATTAAATCACTATAGAAGATTTTTGATGTCATGGGGTGTTCAGAACATCAAAAGGTTAGTCTTGTTGTTTACCGTTTTGAAGGTGAAGCTGATCAGTGGTGGTCGATGGTGAAAAATATCAGGGATAGTGATGAGATTAAGGATCTTCACTGGGATGAATTCAAAGGTATGTTTCTTGAGAAATATTTTCCGAAGGTGGTTCGTCTTCGGATGGAAAAACAGTTCCTAGAATTGAGTCAGGAGGATGATTCAGTGGATTCTTATGAAACAAAGTTCACTCGATTGGCAAGGTATTCTCCAAACTTCATACGAGATCTTGATAGTAAAATAAACCATTTTTACTCAGGGTTAAATCCAAAGTATCGAATGGCTTTAGCTTCTCGTAAGTTAAAAATTTATGAAAAACTTGTTCGATGTGCGGAGAAGGTGGAAATGGAGTTTGCCGATGATCAGGTGTTCTATGACAAACAATAGAATAAGAGGTCCAGTTGGTAGGAAAAGGGGAAGAATTCATCAAATAAGCAAGGAGGTAAGAAAACCAAATATCCATCTTGTGAGAAGTGTGGTAAAATTCATCCTGGAGATTGTTTATCCAAGTCCGGTAAGTGCTTTCGGTGTGGTAAGTCTGGTCATACTGCTCGTAACTGTAAGGAAGATGATCAAGCAGGCAATGAAAAGCCAGCGGTAAGATGTTTTAAGTGTAATGAAATGGGTCATTATGAAAATGAGTGTCTAACGAAGAACCCGACAGGGGGAAAGCAGCCAGACTACAAGCAGAAAGGGGTGGTGGAATCCTTTGCAACAACTTCAGCAGATGTTGGGACATCGAATGAAGTGGTATCATGTACACTTTTTGTTTGTTCAAATTATGCCAATGTGTTGTTTGATTTAGGGTCTACACACTCTTTCATTTCTGAGAAGTTTTCTAGTAAATTAGAAATTCCATCTCAAGATATGAATCCTGAACTTATGGTAAAAACACCCTGAGGGAACGTTGAGACAAAAGGGAATTATAAGAACCTTCCTATCCTTGTGTGTGGAAAGAATCCACTAGAAAACCTTATTGTTTTTCCTCTAGTAGAGTTTGATGTTATTTTGGGCATGGATTGGATTTCTATTTATCATGCTAAGATTGACTGCAGAGCTAAAATGGTTTCTTTTTAAAAAGATTTTCAGTATGTGTACAAGAATGAACCCTTGATTTTGATAACATATCAGGAAGTTGAGAAACTAATAAAAGATGGAAATGAATGTTACCTTGCACATATTGTTGAAAATAAAGGAACTGTTCAGATTAATGATGTGCTAGTGGTAAATGAGTATCTTGATGTTTTTCCTGATGAGTTGTCTGGTATTATTCATGATCGGGAAGTTGAATTTACTGTTGACTTAGTTCTTGATTCTAAGCCAATTTCAAAACCCCCTTATCGAATGGCTCAAGTTGAACTTTTAGAGTTAAAGAATCAATTGCTGGAGTTATTAGATAAAGGTTTCATTCGACCTAGCACATCACCATGGGGTGCTCCTGTCTTGTTTATTAAAATGAAAGATGGCTCAATGAGACTTTTCATTGATTATAGAGCCTTGAATAATATTACTGTTAAGAACAAGTATCCTTTGCCTCATATCAATGATTTGTTTGATCAGCTCCAGGGAGCTCAGTATTTTTCGAAGATTGACTTGAGGTCAGGGTACCATCAGTTGAAAGTAAAAGAAGCAGCTGTTTCGAAAACTGCGTTCCGTACTAGATATGGCCATTATGAATTTTTAATTATGCCTTTTGGGTTAACCAATGCACCTGCTGTATTCATGGACCTTATGAATAGAATTTTCCGTGAGTTCTTGGATAAGTTTGTGGTTGTTTTCACTGATGATATTTTGGTGTTTTCTAAAAGTAAAGAGGAGCATGAAACTCATTTAAGGGTTATCTTGCAAACCTTAAAAGAAAAGAAACTATATGTAAAATTCAGAAAGTGTGAGTTTTGGTTACAACAAATTTCATTCCTGGGTCACATTGTTTCAAAATATGGCATAACTATTGATCCTGCTAAAACAAAAGTTGTTGAAGAATGTCCAAGACCCACAAATGTAACCGAGATCCGTAGTTTTCTTGGTTTGGCAGGTTACTACCGAAGGTTTGTTGAATTTTTTTCACGGTTATCTAGTCCAATGACTAAGCTAGCTCGTAAGGGTGTTAAGTTCATCTGGACAAAAAAATGTGATGATTCTTTTCAGGAGTTGAAAAGAAGATTGGTGAATGCTCTAGTTTTGGCACTTCCTTCCAGGAATGGTGAGTTTTTTATATACAGGGATGCTTCATTGAAGGGACTTGGTTGTGTCCTTATGCAGAATGATCAGGTAATTGCTTATGCTTCATGTCAGTTGAAAACTCATGAGGTAAATTACCCTACACATGATTTGGAGTTAGCTGCTGTTGTTTTTGCTTTAAAAATTTGGAGGCATCATTTGTATAGAGTAAAGTGTGAAATATATACTGATCACAAAAGTTTAAAGTATATATTCACACAGAAAGAATTGAACATGAGACAGAGGAGATGGCTGGAATTAATCAAGGATTATGATTGTACAATTCACTACCATCCTAGAAAAGCAAATAAAGTGGCCGATGCTTTGAGTCGAAAAAGTAATGCTTCATTAACCATGCTATGATTGGAACAAGATTCTTTGGCTTTTGATTTGATGAACTTTGGCATAGAAGTTATTGGTGCAGGAAATTCTTCTATTTTGTTTCAGGTATCAGTGAGATCATCCCTATCAGACAGAATTAAGCAAGCACAGAGGGAAGACAGTGAGTTGCAGAAAAAGGTAGAGCTGGTTCAGAAGGGTGACTTGCCTGAATTAAACATTGATAATGATTGTGTTTTGAGGTTTCGGAAGAGATTATGTGTGCCTTGTGATTCACAGTTGAAGAATGAGTTGTTATGTGAGGCTCATAGTTCCTCGTTTTTAGTTCATCCTCGCAGTACTAAGATGTACAGAGATCTGCGGGAGTATTACTGGTGGGATGGAATGAAAAGGGATATTGCTGATTTTACTATGAAGTGTTTGACTTTTTAGTAGGTTAAAGTAGAGAGGCAGTTACCGAAAGGGATGCTTCAGCCTTTACCAGTGCCAGAGTGGAAATGGGAAAACATATCCATGGACTTTGTTGTGGGATTACCGAGGACATCTCAAGGTAATAATGTAATCTGGGTTATTATTGATCGCTTGACTAAATCTTCTCATTTCCTTGATATACGAGATACTTTTTCCCTAGATCAACTTTCCCGTTTGTATCTTAAAGAGATAGTCAAGTTACATGGAGTTCCTCTCTTCATTGTGTCCGATCGTGATCCCAGGTTTACTTATAACTTTTGGAAAGTCCTTCAGAAGTCATTGGGTAATGAATTAAATTTTAGTACAGCTTTTCATCCTCAATCAGATGGGCAGTCAGAATGAACAATTCAGACCTTGGGACCAACATATTTCTTTGGTAGAGTTTTCTTATAATAATAGTTTTCATTCCAGTATACAGATGGCACCATTTGAGGCATTATATGTGAAGCAGTGTCGAACTCCAGCATTTTGGGATGAAGTGGGTGAAAGGAAGAAGATGGGACCAGAATTGGTAGAAGAGATGGCAGAAAACGTTCAGTTGATTCAGAAACACATGAGAACAGCTCAGAGCAGGCATAAGAGTTATGCGGATAACCGGAGGAAGGATCTATCTTTCGAGGTATGTGATCATGTTTTTCTCAAGGTTTCTCCATGGAAAAGTGTGATGAGATTTAGTAAGAAAGGAAAGCTGAGTCCAAGGTTTATTGGACCATATAAAATTCTGTAGAAAGTTGGATCAGTTTATTACCGAGTGGCTTTACCTCCGATTTTATCTCAGGTACAAAATGTTTTTCATGTTTTGGTGTTGAGGAAGTATATGCCAGATCCATCTCATGTTTTGAGTCCAGTGGTAGTTCAGCTGGAAGAGAACCTATATTATAAGGAATAACTGGTCCAGATTCTTGACCATAGGGAGCAGGTGTTATGGAATAAGGTGATTCATCAGGTAAAGGTTTTGTGGAAAAACCATATGATTTAAGAGGCAACATGGGAATCTGAAAATGCAATGAGGGATAAATACCCCCACTTATTCGATAAGTAAATAAATTGTAAGGACGTAATTTTATAAAGGGGGGAAGGATGTAACATCCAAAGTAAGTAATGAATAATATATATTTTATCTATGCCTATTAATGAATTAGATAGTGTTTTAGAGGCTTAAAATGAAAATAAATCCAATCTTAAGCATGAAATACACTAATATGTTTAAAAGATTGTTTTACTGCCTTTTTATGGAAAACCATTTTTAAATCTATCTTTTGACAATTTTATAAGCTATGTTGTCAAAATAAACTTATTCTTTATGATTGGGAGATCAAAATTTACTTTGTGTGAATTTTTGGTATTTTTCCGATAAAGTTCATTTTTTAATGAATAGTGAAAAAATGTTGTATTTTAATTCAAAACCCCTTTTTAATCTAATTTATTTATATGATCAGATTATCTTTTGAATTGGTTTTAAAGTGAAATTATAATATATTTTTACCATTTAATCCAATGGTGGTCATTGGAATCAATTTCACTTTAAAATTGGACTTAAACTAGTGTCAATCTTTTGATACTTATCGTTTCATAAAAACATGCTATTTGTCATGACAGCTGGAATTAATTATTATATTAATTAATGTGAAATATATGCTTTTAATTTTGTAAAATATAAATCATTTTTTAATTCAGCATATCAAATATATCTTAGGGTGAAGTTTTGGTATTTTTCTGAAAAACTTCAATTTTTGATGAATAGTGAAACCACTAAGTGGTAGTTAAAGAAACTGATTTTTCGTTTAAAAGAAACATTGTCACTTCTATGATTTGATTTTCAAAAATCCGACATACATGGTTTTCATTAAGAATTAAAATGTGGTTCAATGGGATTAAAATAATTTTTTGGTAAATAGTAACTTTTATGTTTTTAATCACGATTAGTGGTAATTAGTGTAGTTTAAGGTAAAAATAATGTTTTAATAATACGAAATGACCTAGACACATGTCCTACCCTTATTGGATGTGTCATGGCCGACCATGAAAATCCATGGGTCATCTTGGGGACCCCATGGAGCCACTTTGGTAGGAAAATGGCATTAATATATTTTTATTAAATGTTAAAGTAAAAATGACACAAACATGAGATGTTTTAATAAACCAATTTTTACATGGGGTTATACAAGTAAGAGTTTTGACTATATATACTCATTAGAAAGATAAAAATATTTCCTACATAATGATATTTTTTTTATAATTTTTAGACATTGAATATATTAAATTATAAATGACATCATGATGATGCAGCGCTTACCTCCTTAATAAAGGATTTAAATAAAATGAAATGATAATGTACAATATATGACCTACACATGTCCAAAACCTATTGTATGGATGGATTTCGAACCCTTATCACCATACCCTCTAATTATATCAATTTGGGACCTTTTGAATTCGAAAATTATTTTAAAATAATGTAACATTTCTTTACTTTCCAAAAGTGTCCCTCCTCTCCTCTTATAAAAGGCCCCCACCTCTACCTCTTTACCCGCACTTACAAAGCCTTTGTCTCGGCCAAACCCTACCAATTTTGTCTCTCCACATCCCTCTCTTACTCCTAGAAGCCTCACTTTGGGCATAAGTCTTCCCAAGGAAGCCTTTGAGCTCAAATCTAAGAGAGTTACCCGATTTTAAGGTAATGTCTTCACTTGAGTCCTTTTGTTTTATTTTGCTTCTCCAACCCCCTAAACTCTTTTTATTCTTTTATTTTGTAACAAATCAATTATCTTAAATATAATAGGATGTTTTTATAAGAAGTATTCAAGATACACATACACACACCTACATCTAATGGTTAAAGAACATACTGTTTCCGTGGATGGCGAATTTCTGCCTCCCGAAATGATGATTGTTCAACATTCTTTTAACACCTTCAAAGGTGGCCATTAAGATGACAATATATTTATATATGATATATAATATGTTTATGTTTTCCTTAAGATTCTTTATTTTTCATTTTGAGCATACCTTTATGGCTTCCATTATGTTTACACACAATAATTTCATTTTAGGAAGTGCGGACTACCGCCCCCTCAAAGTGATTTGATTCGTTAATGCCATATGTGGGATGTATAAAGGATGGATTTAAAGTTATTATATATGATGTTATACTGGAATCATAATATACCTCTATATCATTATTATTTCTTCCCATTAGAGTATGATATAGAAATGAAAGTAGCGTGCATGCGTACGTACGGCTTACCGTCTCCATGAACGGTGCATTTCATTTCTTATCCCCAAATGTAATGTACTGTTATAAGTACGTATATATAATGGATATATATGATGTATGTTACATCTAAATGATTAATATAATTCAGGAATTAAAATATACATACCTCTCATTTAGTTTTAATTCCATTAATATGACATAGAAATGAAAGTAGCGTTTGTGCGTACGTATGGCTTACCGTCTCCATGAACGGTGCATTTCATTTCTTACCTCTAAATGATTATGTAATATTATAAATGCATGTATATAATGGATATATATGATATATATGATATCTACATCATGAGTATAACTCTGGATATAATGGATACATGAACAACTTGTAATTATAAAGAGCATATTTTTGACTCAAGTACCAATGATCGTTAAAACGACCGTTAATAACTTAAATAATTACATAGTGTTCATGACATGGTAATAAGTGATATAAAAGGAATAATGAACTTTAAAAATTTTCTTAAGAAAGTAGAAATTAACTCAAGTTTATTATTCAGGAGGTTAATGAATGATCGAGTCAAGTCAGACCCAAGGTAAGGGACTTCGTCTCAATCTCCTTTCATTGAGGGATATTTTGTTTTCTACACAACTTTCTTTTATACGGTGTATAAACCCCTTTTACTTTTACCTTTATAAAAAAGGAATCTTTTTCTACGAAGAATTTTACAAAATGACAAAAGGTAATGTTTCTTTTAACGTACGTGGTGACAACGAACTTTTCCGTCGCCGTGAGTTTTATTTGGTCGTTGGCTTCCTGAACAAGCTGTAATGTTTTTTTAAAATGAAATAAATACCATATATGCTTTTATGTATTTTGGTATTGAAAATGGTTTTTTATAATGGATTTTTTATGTCAATATATTTAAGTGATATATTGTGATCAAAGTGTGGATATTTTTTATTTCCATTATATTTGTTTTATGTCTTATGATTTTTATAATGGTACTTGGACATTTGATGGGTGGTTACGTGATAAACCATATGACGGGTGGTGCCGTGAATACCAGGACGGGTGGTTACGTTATAACATCCAATGCATTGGGTATGGAAGTTGTCCGTATGGCTATTCCATTAAGTATGTATGGAAGTTGGCTGTATGGCTATTCCATTAAGTGATATGTGTGGAAGTCGACCGTATGGTTTTTCCACTTAAGTATGTTTATGTCACAAGTTACCTTTATATGTTATGTGATCTTTTTATGGGTTTTATGGTAATATTTTGGTTACAAAGGGGTAAGTAATGATCTTTTATTCAGTGAATAGTTTTTACTACTTCATAAAGGTGAAATGTATTACTTTGACAAACTATACATGGTTTACTTGTTGTTTTGATAAACTAACAGTTTTCATTCTTTGTGTATCCCATACTGAGCTCTTTATGCTCACCCCAAGTTTTTTGAAATGGTTTTCACAGGACCTAATGTGGAATAGGGTCAATGATGGGATCAAGGGAAAGTCATGCTATATAAAACTTAGAACTAGACATGTTTCTTTTTAAGAGTTTTTCTTTATTCAATGGAAAATTAGTAGAAGTGTCTACTTTGTAATCTTTTGAGATGTAGTAGTTATGTTCTAATTATCTAAAACACTAAACCAGAAAAGATACTCAATGTGAATTATTCATTTAATTCAATATTAAGAGATGTTTAAGACCGGGGCCTTATAAATATATCATATTTTTCTAAAAAATCATGGAACACTATAAATCACTCAAATTACGCATCTTTCAATATTTTTAATATCATTTATTTTACTTTTCAATTAATTAATAAAATAAAATCCTAGCATTGAGAAAGAATTTAAGGTAATTAAATAATCACTAAAATTTATAAATAAAATATAATAATGAATATAATTTCAATATTTAAAATATTAATTTAGATTAATTTAAAAAATTATTTTATACCCATGTGGACACATAATAGATATTTAAAACTAAAAGAGAAATATTTTGTTACATTATTTAATTTAAATATTATATTGGTCATTTTCCTGTAAAATGCCCATTAAACATATAAATTTGGATAATAAGGTGATTTGGGTGCAATTACCTTCATCCAATAAGAATTATGATGAAACCTTATAAACTTATCACTTTGTTTTAACCTAGATTATCTAGATTTACCCTTTCTATACGGTGACTCTTAATATAATCTATAAATAACATATCATTAATCCTCCATAAGGTGACTCTTAATGTAATATTCAAATAACTTTATCATATTGTAATAACTAGAATAACCATAAAATCTTAATGAAAACATTACTGATTCCAATAATTTATAATCTCATTATTTCCATAAATAAAATGTAATATTTCAGAATATAGATAAAAAATTCATTTAATTTTATCACAAAATAATTTTTCATCAAATCACTTACCATTTAAAAATTCAATAATATTATCCCATTTTCATCTCCAATTTAAATCTTATATTTAGCTAAAATAAACATTATTTACTCAACATCATGAAAATATTAAGGGTTATCTTTACATTATTCATGTATTCTCTAAAAATGTCACATTTCCACTAAATCAATTTTTGGTTTATTTGTACCATTAAAAATATGCTTTTAAATCCTTAAATAGAAACTATTTTAATACAATCTTATATGTTTCTTGATTATTATAAAAATAATATCATTGAGAAAACTAATTATACAACAAAATTATGGAATCCAAATACACATTCACTTTAATCCTTCCACTTTGGCAGTGAAAATAGAATAAACTTAACTATGATCCTTTAATGTAGTCTGAGGTTTATTCTCTTAATGATTGAGGAATTTGTTGGTATATTTATTTATTTATTTATAGTTGAAACATTGAATGTTAGTGGTTTTTATCTTACCCATTCATTCACATTCTAAATGGAATTTCTCTCCACACATGAAGAAAACTATTATTCCCTTCAAGCATGTACTCGGGTGTTCCTTTCCAATATTATCACATGTTGGAAAATAATTCTTTATACTCCTTCCCTTATCCATTTTTTCTCTTTAGTCCTCTTCTTTACTTAATTTTCTTCATAACCACAATACTTAGATAATTATTTTCATATCTTGAGAGTACATGATACTATATCTTCATATGATGAGAATTATTGGGATACTAGTACCATTCAAAGGATAAGCTTTAACTAATAAACGAAACAGTAAACATTTCTCTTTAGATTATCTTTATAGTTTGCAGCATGCCTCACTATCCCTGTCAATTTTTATTCATACATATCAACATTTTCCTCTTCCTTTTATCTCATAATCAAGAATTATCTCTCTATATCCACACATTTTTTAAGAGGAAAATATTTTTCAAAAAAAAATTCCTTAAAATTATTCCATTACATTCTCCCATTTTCCTCTTTATTCTTAGTGTTCTAAATCAATTGCCTTCATTTATCTATATCCCCTGGGAGATGATAAACTGTAATGAAAACATTTTTTATTTCATTACTTCCCAAAGTAAAAAATATATTTTCTAGGGAACTTATTTATTACTTAGCTAAAAATAGATTTATAGTCCCATTTAATAATGGATATTACTGATAGATGAAGTGGTATACCATTTTTACACAACATTATGGGTCCATAGGATGCTACATATAGGAAAGGTTGTAATTCGAAAACTGATTCAGCTACCCCAATATAGTTATAATTTATTTAGCTCTAGATCTAACATCATTATATTTACTAGGAGGGAAATCTCAACATGGATAACATGAATTGATATTGTTTTAATTCCTTATACTAGGATCCATTTTTTAAAAATGGAATATACCAGATTAGATCATAACATTATGAAACATAATGTATAATCCCAATGCTAGTGAAACACTTAACATAAATTGAAAATTTTGGGCATAACTATTTTTAGAATCCTGAACTTGGTTTATTTGGGAATATTATCATAGTACATCATAGGGTTATATTCTCTAATATATGTTTTACTAAATATAATTCCCAAGGTTTGTATTAAACATTCTCTAATAGTGATTGAAAATACTCAAACCCCAATAGTCTAGATCTGGTCATTACATTATTATATTGTAACTAGTAACAAATGATTTTCCCCCAAAGGAATAAATAGTTTTATAGTCCTACAAAACCCGATATATACTTTAGTTTCACATTAAATTTTTAAACATAATAATAAAACTAAGTATTTTATTTAAGAACATCATAGCCCCCTTTAACATATCCATAAATATCAATCATAAAATGATTCTTGGTCTAAGTAAAAGAGAGATAATAATGGGGTGATCACAGATGCTCAGTAAGAGTATGAATACAGTAGAAGCTAAATATGGAATAAATAATACATAATGAATAAATTATGATCAAATTATTCCATATAAATAATATCATAAGATATAAACTTATCTAGGGCTATCATAACAAATTAATTAATCACAATGGCATTAATAACTAATTTCATAAAGAAGTAATTATAATATCGAACATCTGAAACTTATCATCAAGGCCTTGACCAATACATCTAAAAAAATGTCAAGGAATTATGTCATGACATCTTTATAAATGGGTACGTCCTTGACAAAAAAACAAATAAAGTTTGTATCATGAGACCTATCAATGAATCGAGGGGGCATAGTGGGCTCCAATAGTCACTTACTAATTCCAATGCATTCCTCATATAAAATAAGTGAAACATAATCAATGTAAGAATTCATACTGAAAAAATATCACATGGAATTCTAATATTTTCCTATAATCATAAACAGTCCAAAGTAATATAGAGAATGGTATCAAATAAATGCATCCCCATTCAAGCAAATCATAAGCCTTCTAGAAAAAAATAAGGATAGTATATTTATAACAAATCCTCATTGTATTATAAGTAAAATAATTATTATTTTTTTTCATTAATTAATAAAAATATAATAATAATTTCATTAAAAACATTCTGAAGTAAAATACACTTTTCACTTTAAAAACAATAAATTTCCATCACATTAGGATAATCATTTTCTTTAAAAATAATCAAGAACATTTATAGAGGACGCTTCAATGAAATTAATTTCCATGATAATGGGAAATTTAATTCATGTATTAAACATTAAAATAAATATTCTTTACCCATTTTTGGTAAAATAATTAAAGTACCTTATTTGGAAAATGAAGAGAAGGTTCAATTTAAAACTTTTCAAAAAAATTAAACATGGGTAAGAATATATTTAATGAATAATTTTGTGCATTTTTAAAATATTCATGAAATTATTTTTAGAAAACATTTACACCAATGAAAAAAGATATAGGACCAAAGAGATAAATGATGTTAGCTTTTCTTAAAAAATATTTTCTCAATCATTTTTCAAACCAAAGAGATGAAAATGATATTATTACTTGAAAAGTTCATGAATAACTAGAGGATAATAAAATGGATTTGGTTTAAGATATAAATATAAAATCTTTCCACCAAGGGAGACTTAACCATAAATAATACTGGGTAATGATGAGATTGTGAAATAAGAATTATAACTTTGGTAAATTTTGAAGCATAAGCCCCATGAAAGAAATAACATCAAATGAAATTATAAAGACTACGAATATAAAGAGATTATTGATATAACATATCAAAGGGGTAGTAAAAACACCACCTATAACACTTATGTTTTGAATATGGAAAGTGTATCATGAAATTAAAAGTGATACGAGAAACCATTACCTCTTTCCAAACGTCATTTGTGTGTGTACAAACCTGTTCTCCTTTGAAAGAACTCCTTTCAATATTCTATAAAGGGTCATAGGGTTTGTCTTTTGGGATGACCATCACCTAATGAATGTATATAAGGAAATTTAGAGTGGATTTTTTTAGTATTTTGTTGTGATATAAGGCCCAATGTCGTGTAAATAATTGAGGGAGGAGGTGCGCTTTTATAATTGACATGAGGGTCACTTTAGGAATTTCCTAAAATATTAAATTATAATAAAGTAATTCTTAAGAAAAATATATCCAAATGGTAAGGTATTCAATATTATAGTACTATATAGTTTAAATATCCTAAAAATAATATTTATACATGTTTGTGTAGGGTTTTAAATGTTATATTTTGGTTTGACCCCATATTTAACATATTTTAACATTAATAGCGTTAATGGCTTGTTCACTCTTAAAATTAGATAATTTTGAATATAAAGTGGAAATATTATCATAAATTATCAAGGGATATCATTTTAAACCATATATTATACACCTTTTCGCCATTAAATATTTCCACTATTTTTAAATAATTTTTAAAAAATATTATTTTGATAAATTATCATTAATTTCAATTTTTGAATTATTCAATTAATATGACTTCAAATAAATCAAAAAAAAGTTGGATTTAGAATATTACACATTTAGAAACCACTAATATTAAATATTTATCTTTAAAATTTGTGTAACACTATAAATAACTAAAATTTTATAACTTTTATTGTTTTTAAAATTATTTATTTTATATTTCTGATAATTAAATAAATACTTCATTAGCATTGCGCAAGAACTTAGGGTAATTATATAAATGATAAAAATTTATATAAATTTTAATCATGAATACAATTTCACTTTGTAAGAAAATAAAAATATAAATTCATGAATTACTTTCTTTTGTACCTATGTGGACACATAATTGATATTAAAAACAAAGACAGTGATATTTTGTAACATTATTTGATTTAAATATTATATATTTAATTTTCATGGAAAATAGTCCATTGAACATAAAAAATTATATATTAAGTTTATATGGGTCTAATTAACTTCTTTAATAAGTATTATGATGAAAAAATATGAAATTATCACTTATTTTTAATGTAGACTAACTGAATCTACCCTTTGTCGACGTGATAAATTTTACCACATTTTCTATTCATATTGATAAAAATATGGGCCTATTTACCAAATTTGAACCTACTAATTAAAAATATAGAATTTATATTATTAAATTAAATACATATAACAATAATTAATTAATTTAAAATCAACATACCAAATTCAATGAAAAGCAGTTTTTCATGAAAATTCATTTTCATGTATAAATCATTTTTTATAACAAATTCAATAATAAAATTAATTTCAATGAACTAAATTTAATTTTTAATAATATAATAGAGATAATTTTATTTTTAAATTTTTTTAGAAAATAGAACTTTTTAATTTCCTAAAACCAAAATTTAGTTTTCAATAAAACGGTATTTTCACTATTAACTAGAAATTCAATCTTTTTAGAAAGTTCTGAAAATATAACCCAAATAAAATTTTGAGATTATTATATCAAAAATAATATTGTTTTTATAAAATATATATTATATATTATATATAAATTTATTATAATATTTTTTCACAGAAATCACTAAAAATTATTTTTGAATAAAATGTATTCTTGAAGTATAAAAAACTTTTCTAAAAATTGTGTACTTCTTTCATAAGAAATAAAAACTGAATCTATTTTGAGTTGGTACTTTATTTATATTTCTTAATTTAGTAAATAATATTCTTACCCATCAATTTAACAGATAGGTTATAATAATATTTTGTTGTTCGTTTAATCTCGATGTCGTGTGCTATCAAACCTAATGTTACTATAATAGAATCTGAGGGTGTTATAGATAAAATATTCATGATATTCCATAAATGATAAAAATAATAGATTTGTGTTGTTTCATATCATAGAAATGGAATATTATAAATTTATCACATAAGAAAGTAGAGGTACATTCAATTCATCTCTTTGAGAATATCCATTCTAAGATAGTGAGCCCATGATAAAGAAATCGATAAATGGAGATAAGTATTTTATTTTTGTTATCAGTGATTTTATTCATGTTATATATATTATATATTTCAAACATAAATAAGTGATTCTAAAAAAATTTAAGTGTTTTGGGATAATTTTTGAGAAGGAATATGGACATTCCATGAAGAATATTCAAACTTATAAGCACGGTGAATATAGAAATGGAGTTTAAATATTATCATGAAAAGCAGCACATTCATCAAGAATGTAGTTCATTGTACACACCAAATCAAAATGTTGCTAATGAAAAAATAAATATATGTTTGGTTGCTATTTCACAAATAATTTTGATAGAACATGATACATATCGATTATTTGGAAGGAAAATTACATAAAAAAAAATTCATTTTCAGAATCTATGTTTCTACAAGATGAACTCTAATGTGACTCCTTGTGTATTAATTTTAGGTTAGACTCAACTCAGTTTCAATATTCATCACTTTATTTTACTCATCCTATTTGAGCTTGGGAAATGGGGTTGGTGGATGAGGTGATTCAGTCCCTAACCTCGGTTGGTGATTAGAAGTGTTTCCCCTGGGATAAAGATATATTTTTGTAGGAATGTTCCCCCATCATACTATGTGTGGTCATGGGCGGTTGGGGACTGAGATCTCTATAGTGGGGACCGTGAGGGGCCTGATGGGACTGTGGTATCCTAGGGAAGACCTTGTTATCTTCCACCTACGATTAGTCATGTTAAGTGATATGTTTTACCCTAGGGTCATTCTAAGTCATTCTAGATATATTTTAAATATTTTCAGTTAGTTCCATCACACCAGGGTCATTGGGAATATTTAAGGGGATTTCTCTCATGCTTCGATTGTACCCCTTATTTCTTGGATTATTTCTTAGAACCTGTGAGACTTGTGTCTCGTTTTATATATTATTCCTTTATATATTTTTTTGGTGCCAATTTATGATTATTGATGTATGTGGGTGTTTAGTTATTTCTTAGGAAAATTATATTTTCAAAAATAGTGTTGGAAACTCTATTTTGAAATTAAAGTATCTAGTATTAGTGCACCAAATTGGTCTTAAAAATCGATTTTGTTCTAAATATGTCTTTATATGATGTAATAAATAAGAAACTAGTTTCATTAAGATAAAACTAGTGTGATTTTTTTCTAAGAAATGATAATATTATGTGTGCTTTTAAAATAGCTTGGGTCGATGGATTTATTTTTAAAATGCATTCTTTCAGTTTTCCTAGAGAAAAGAAATTTTTTGAAAGTGGATTATAGAATTTTTTTTATTTCCATACATTATATATATATTCATATATATTTTTCAAGCATTGTTTTCAAACTAGTATTAGTGGTTTCCTTATAAAACAAACTACATAGGTTTGGAATGTTTTGGGGACCTAGTAGGATTTTTTGATCAAGTACATATTATTTTAGGTTGCAAGTTCTTAGTTATAAATTTATTTTTCTTCATGGAAAATGTGGGGTGATTTGGGTGGTGGTGTTAAACCATAGGTTTCATGGAGTTGTTTTTGGTCTTGGATCGAGTTGGATGGTTTTAATAGATTTAGTTTGGGTTTTTTTTTGTTCTTGGATTGTCTTTCCTTCCTGTATCTATTTGTTCATGGATTTTTTTTTACGTATATGGAAGTAGTTTGGATCATGTTGGTTGGTTCTATCTTGTTTTTTTTTTTTTTTCCATTATCATATCTTTGATTTTGGAAAAACTATTCCCATAGCAGTTCTTTTGTTTCCCATGTTATTTTCACTAGCCCATAGGGATCAGGAATACCCTTCGCGCCTTGTTGAGAATCAAGTTAGGTGTCGAGTTAGAAAGAATATTGTGGGGGTTTATTACACTTCTCATCATAATCAATTCATTCTTCTTAAAAAATATTTATATAAATAATCTTACTTTACATCTTATAATCTCTCTAAACTCATTTAATTTATTTCCAAAAATTCATTTAGTTTTTAAAATATATGAATTTTTATTGTGGTTCAACTACATTAAAACCATTATTTTTAGAAAGATAGATAAGTTCTTCTTCCATTTCTAAAATCCAATAATGATTTTTTCAATCTTATGAAAAATAGCTGAGGATAAAAACTAAAATAAAAAATGTGCGAGCATAAAAATTCCTTAGATATTTTATGTTCTACACTCTAAAATACATATTTCTAATTATTATATCAATAGGATGTCCTTTATTAGTTTCTCAGTATCTTTAATGAGTGTGATCTTTATCTTAATTTTTAGTTTAATTTTAATTTATACCTTCACCAAAATTAAATTCTCTAAATACTAATTCAATATATTTTAAATATAAACCCTTTTTATTAATTAAATTTCATAAAATTTAACATGAACAGGTTCTTCAACAACAATAGTTATCTTATTATAAACTCGATATGATTTTGAAGTGATCATGGAATTGTAAAATAATATTTCTTTTTTTTCAACTCAATATGATTTTTATGCTTAGATCCTTGGGAACAATTTTTTTAGAGATTAAAAGTGGATTGAAGTGTTTTTGTATGATTTTATCTTCATTTGAAAAAAATAGAATTTCTTAGATAATAAATTTAGCCATTAGATATTATATCCCTTATAAGAAATTTTAGAAACATTTACATAATTATATCTGATAGAAGAATTTTTTAATCGCATGTAAGTAATTTTGGACCATGTAATTAATTTTTAGCCACCCTTAAGTGATTATGGAAAATGTAAGTAAATATTAAAAAATGTAACAAAAATAAAATATTCATAATATACTTCATGCATAATATATTTGTCATCCCATATGATATTTGAGGAGGTCATGTGACTTTGAGATGAAATGTCATGTTTGGGTTTTATGAATGTATTCTATTTCTTGCATATGATTTTGATATTCCTATAATATATTTGAATCCCAAATTGGGTATTTTACATTGTGGTATTTTTGAGGTATAAAACTATAGAGGATTTTATAATGTATCATTCTGAATAAAAATAAAAAATTCAAATGATACTCATGAACATTTCTACATCGATCGATCACAAAAAAGGCTTGTTATTTAAGATGATAATATCGAATCAAATTGAATTTATTGGTGTGTGATGAAATAAGTGCTCCATTCTAAAGTACAAAGTTCACAACATAGTGTTATGTCATCTTAAATGAAATTTGATCACTAGTGATTTCTATGAAAATTTAAAAGTGGATATTTATTCTAGGTTTTTTAGCGTTTTTAAATTTTGTTTTTTTTAAATTAAATGAGAAGACCTGGTGGATTTTATGGAGATTTTAAATTTAAATATTTGAAATTATTATTCATGAAAGTTATTGTTATTTTTAATGAATCTTTTGATTGAGATATTTGATGCTTCCAAGAAAGAAATAGTTTTTGAATTTTATTTTGGAAACATTATTTTCATACATTATTTAAATATAACTATAATAAATTTAGGGGAACATTTTATTCTATGATTTTGGATAATAAGGTGATACTATATAACATGAAAAATCATCTATATTGAAAGACTAATGAAATATTTGGAATATTTATCAATAATAAATTTTTGATATATTGATGGAGTTAACAAAAGTTATTCATGTTTCTATATATTCATGTTCTTACTATCAAGGAGGAAGAAGAGTGGTTTTTATTTGAATTCTCTCATGCATGAGTTGATTATTTGGAACCGATGTGATGAAAGTTGACTAGTTTCTACTACTATATTTTTCTTGATCTTACGGTCAAATGATTTTTTGAAAAATATGTATCCCTTGATGTTGAATTGTCCTATTTTTTTAAAAGAGCTAGTTCAAATATAATATACAAGGATGAATTTTAAGTAACAAGTGGTTCATACCTAAATATTGTTATTTAATTACTATGGGATGTGGATGATACCCAGCCATGAAGATAACTGTATAATTATAATTGGATCATTTTGTGGTAATTTTAGAAATTGTAATCACTCTAAATTATAATGATAATAAAATCTATAATCCAGATATAGGTTGATGATGAAAATGACTAGGCACCCAAATTGAGGACGAACCTTGAAAATATCTATTGTGTGGAACATTCCTTAAATATTCCATAAAACATGTAAGGAAGAGTCTCTATAGAATGAATCTCTACATTAATCATACATAGAGGTTTAGCTCGAAATAAAAAAAATTAAAATAAAAACAAGTACTCCAGATCCCCCCCCCCACACACACCAGTAGTGTCCAAAATGATCTCAGAACTAAAAGTGGTATCAAATAAAACCAATTTATCCACCAATTTATATGGATGGTGATATGAAATATATATATACATATATATAAGAGTAATCTTGAGGTAGATGTGATTGAAATAAATGTAATATTATCATCTTGGTATGGAAATTTACAGAGAAAGGTGATGTGGTAAAATATAAATGGAAATGTGGGAGAATATTGAGTGGAAATATGAGGGAAATATCAAGATAAAATAATAAAAACTAAAAATATTAATGTAAAAATATAAAGATATAATAATGGATAAAAATGATAATGTTAACAACTATTTAAAAAGGGTAAAAATAAATATAGTCATTTCCCTAGATTGAGGGAAAATATAGATGATTAAAATATTGTCAAAAAAATTAGTAACTTCCAAAATATATTTGACTTAAAGATCTCAAATTTGGATTAAATTCATGATATATCCCTTGATGATTTTTAGAATACCGTTCGAAATTACGAGGGAAGAAAATAACAGATTTTCAAGAATAAATCATAAGAGGATATGTATTTCAAATCCATGAATAAATAAAAGATCGTGGAAAATAAATATGACTCCTAAAGTGATTTAGATAGAGTTCATAAGAGTGATGAAAAATACAAGAAACTCGTGGAACCATTATCTAAAAACCACAAGAAAGGAAAAGAAAAAATTAAACTAAATATTCCACAGAAATGTTTTAAGTGTGGAGGAATTGGAATAATTTTTTATATATTCTATGGAAAAATAAATGAATATAATCTAAGGATGAAGAAGGTCAAGATAAATTTATAACAAAATATTAAGGCATCAAAAAAAATGATGATGGTAGAGGGAATATATCAAAGAACTAGAAAAGGAGAATGCTAATTAAAGAAAAAAATGAAACAATTTATTAAAAAATTAATTAGTGAAAGAATTTTCTAGAATAGAAACAAAATGTATGTCATTTGTTTAAAGTAAAGATAAAAGCAAAACTATTGAAGAAGAAGAGGAGGAATAATATGAAGCATATATGGTTCGCTTGTTAATTACATAACATGAAGTCCATCTTCGAAGAAAATATTAACTAAAATGGGGGTATGAATATCATAAGAAGAATATCGGAAGGATTAAAATTAATGAAAATTATTTTCATAATAATAAGTATAGTGGATATATTGAGGAAATAAACCTTCTTAAAGATAAAGTTGAATATCATGAGAGAATTTGTAACACCACGAGATTTTATGAGATATTTTATTTTTAATTTCTTTGATATCTTCTGTTGTATGCTACACCAAGATTAGATTTTTGTATATGCAACAATATACCTGGCTTGTGTTACACGCAAGAGCGACCTTCCTCGATAGCTTGTGTGGTACGCAATACCGAGCATCACCAAACAATTATATATTATAATATTATTATAAACTATCCATTATGAATGGTATTAACCACATTTTTAATTTTATAACATTATCATTCATCTTACATATTTTCTAGATCATTGTATGAGAACAAAAATAACTTTTCAAATAAAAGAACAATTTTTCAAAAAATGTAGTTTTGTCGCCTTTTGAGGGCGCACCCATTTTAAATATAATTTTTGACAATTTTATAACTTCAATTTGACAAATTAAACTTCTTCTTCTGAATCAGGTTATAAAAATTTACATTGGATAAATTGTTTACATCATTTTGATAATCTTCATATTTTGATTAATAGAAAAATACGCTTAATTTTAATTAGAAACAACTTTTTTCATTGAGATGATTTGTATGGTTAAATTATCATATTTGATGGTTTTAAAGTATAAATAGAATATATTTTTACCATTTAATATAACATAAGTCATTATCATTAATTTTACGTTGAATTCAGAGGTAGAAACATGTCAATCTTTTGCAATGTTTTAATTTTTAAAACTCGTTTTCTCAATAGTGGGATTAATTTTAAATTAAATACTGCAACTTCAATGTATTGAATTTTGAAAACATTATTCCATATTTGGAATCATTAGGTCCAAATTATATTAATGGGATACTTTTTATTTTTAGGCATTATGAATTGTAACTACGATAAATTTTATTTACTATAGTTAAAGGAAGATCGGGTAATTAAGGGTAAATATAATATTATAAAATTACCCTAACACTTGTCTTAATATAAATGGATGATTATATTTTTCCCTAAATAATACTTGGGTCGAAATAAAATCTATTGGAACCCACATGGATGGGATTAAGACCTTTAATTTATTTTATTTAAAGAAAGTGAAATATGTCTCATGCAAACTTTAATAATTAAAGTATTTTTAATATAAGGTTATATAGAATATAAATTTGATTATAAATACTCATTTAAAATATAAATTTTTTTTCTATGTTATGGTAATTTATTTGTAATTTTTAAGAAACATTTAATTTCCTTAATAGCTTATACATTAATGATGTAGAAATTATTTATTTAGTGAAAAAATCAATAATATAGTTTTTACTAAAATAATAATACCCATCAAAAAGGTCCAGAAACTAGAACAAACCTTATTGGTCGAGTATATATATACCCTAAACATCCAAGGGTCTACTAGTGGACCATTTGAAGCCATATAAAATAGATTATGACAATTATATTATTTTATTTTAAATGATGTCAAAGTTGTCACCATCATAATTTAATAAGAATATCATTTTTAAATTTGGGTGTCTTAGAAGATAAATTAGAATAAATGTATTTTTATAAAATATAATATATTTATATTCATCATAGTATTTTATTTTTAATTTTTATGCAACAAATAATTATATTAAATAATTAAACGATAATGTTGTAGTAATTATTTTATTAAGAGAAATATCAAATAAATGGTTTTAAAAATATTAAAATAAATACTAAATGAACTAATTAATGTGATACACTATATTTATATATAAATATGACATGTTAGGGATCTATTAAATATTTTGGTTCAAGTATATATTCTTTGTGTATTTTATTTAAAATCAAATAATGAATAGTGTCAAAGTTGACACGATTGATATTTTATATTGTTAAATTGTTTAAAAATGAAAAAAATATTTAAAAATTATAAATTTAAATTTATATGGTCGAAAATGTCATAAAGTATCCAATTATGCACAATTTTAAGCACATAAGTAAGCATTCATAACCATTTAAAATTTAGAATATTATTACCACAAATAAAATCAAATAGATTAAATAAGGATAAATCAAAATGATAAGGTTTAAAATAAAATCAAAATATTTATAAATTTTATTGGTTTGATGATACTAAAATCCTATCTTATCTCATATTCTAATTGGAATCACTTAGTAATTTTGTAAGTCAATTTTGAGTTTATTATATATTAATATTTTGTAGGTTTCCAAAAGTGCCCCTCTAATCTCTTATAAAAAGGGCACATCCTCCCTCTTCTCTTCACTCCATTTTTTAGATTTTAAACTCGGAAAAACCCTAGCCATTTCCCTTATAAACTTACCTAGAAACACACTAGAGGTTTTTTTATTCTTAAAATGCTGACTTTGGTTCCCTAAGAGGAGGTTTAGAAGAGGCACATCGAAGAAGTTGTAACATCCTTTACTGATTCTTTCAAACTTCTTTCTTCTTCTACTTATTATTATTTAGTTGTTTCATTATATAGTAATAACATCAGTATCAATCATATACTGATATTTTATTATAAATATGAAATAGCCCTATTTCACCTTATATCCATCCTACGAAAAATGAAATCATCATGTGTGCGTGCGTACGGCTTACCGTCTCCATGTTGTGTTGTAATCTATTTTTTTCTCCACCACCACCATACTTGGATGGGTATAATGGTGGAAATAATAACTCTATATTATTATTATAACATCATACTAATTTTGAGATATTGTATCGTCTTCTCCAATTCCATTCAATAATTATGGGAACAATATCATCACTCGTGCGTACATACGGATTACCTTCTCCACGACGTGATGAGATTAATTCTCCATGTTAACCATTCATGAACGATTATAAAGTATATATAATAAATAAAAAGGAAAAATATGACATTATAATGATACTGGATTTATTTAAATGTTATTTACTTACTTCCATTCAAGCGTACGTACAGCCTACCATCTCCATGAATGGTGTATTTCCTTCCATTTATTGATCTACTATATATAAATTATATTATGAATATACATTATATATAAATCATGATTTACATTCTTGAAGTAAGTAATCATGATCTAAGTAATCGTACGAATAATTAGAAGTCAAAACACGTACAACAAATGAAACGATTTTACCCAAAACAGTGCTTTAACATGGAATTGACAAATGAACAGGTAATATAAAGTCGTAAGTGAATCATATATGATGTCATAAATATTATTATGGTTCTGTTACAAGTTAATAATATGTTTAAACCCAATATACAAGATTCTTAGATAGATACAGAAGAAATTGGACATAAGGTAAGGGATAATTATTTCAATCTCGATCTAATCTAAGATTGTATATTAGTAAGTATTTACTGGCATTATATTTATCATCCATGTCCATGTCTTCTAAAAATATTTTCAAAAAATTATTACTATTCTTAGATATATTTTTAAAGTCATTTTTACCCTTTTTTGACTTTTACCACATGGTATGGAAGGAATCTTTCTTTTATTTACCATACGAGGTACTTTTTAGCTTTTCTGACAAAAAATTAGAGAACATTTTTTTACCATATACAGCATCATCGGATTTTTACAGTTTCATAATGCCTTATTTCCAAGAATCTTCCTATATAAGATTTCATGATTATTTTCAAAAAAATATTTTATTTTAAAATTTCACAGCATTTTAAGAAAATAAAATGATTTGAAAGAAGAAAGGATATTTTCCTCAAGAATCCATTTCAAGCGTTTTATCAAAACTATTTTCCATCTATAATGACATTCTTAAGTATGGTGATGTTTCAAGCATAATGTAACTATTATTTACATTGTTTTTTTGTTTATCATGAAATAATATCCATTTTCTTATATGGATTATGTTACTATGGGATGATGTATATGAAACTCATTGGGTTATGATATATGATTTATGTTTATTTTGTGGCACAAGAAAGAACAATTTCATTATGAGATGGGTGGGACCTATATCTACCTATCATGCATTGTGTATAGATTTATTTCTCATGAGATACACATGGATGGAATGGAAAGTTATTTAGGTTCAGTAATACAAGGCTGGAACGGCAAGTAAATCCAGTTTAGTGATGGACTTCATCCACTGTGATGGTCTTGTAAACAATGCCTTGGCTACTATGGAAATCATATTATGTTCTTAATGGTTTTCCAAAACTATATGTTTTATTTCCATGCTATTTTATCATGATTAATGGTATTTATGATCCATTCCTTACTTACTACCATGTTATATGTCATTGCCCAATATTTTTATGTTTAAATTATATGTTCATGTTTTTTTCAAATGTTTATGGGTTGTTTTATGTTCTCCATGTTTATCCTTACTGTGCATTCGAGCTCACCCTTTCTATGTTTTATGTTTTCCTTTCCCTAGGATATAAAAAATGTTTTAGGTAAGAAAAAAAGGGGAATATCTTTATGGGAGGTGTTGAAGATCATTCACCATGATTAGACAATTATTTTCCAAGTTTCCAAAGACACTAAACTATTACGGTCATTGGGTGTCTGTTTTTGTTATGTATTAATTATTCTACAAAATTAATGTAATGTAGATGTACATCAAGAATTGGGTCTCTACAGTTGGTATCAGAGAAAAGTTTTAGTTATCCTTTGTAAACTAGGATGTAAAGACTTTAGTGAGATCCCTAGAGATATTTCTAAGGTATTTCTAGGGATGTCCCTAAGGTTAAGTATATGTATAGGTTATAGTACTCAAATTATGGTAACGATCTTAGAATTCAACCTAAGATGTTAGATATCAAAAGTACTCTCCCTTTATTATGTTGTTTTCCTAGCATGATTTTTTCCTCTCACACTATTCTTTTTGGGTGTTATGCAATGGCTGGAACCCGAAGGAAGCGTGTTGATCAATGTAATGGAAAATGCAATGATTTTCCTCCTGAACAAACCAATGTTATGGGAGATGGAGTGAAAAATATTATTGTTATACTTACACCAGCTATGAATCATTCAGGACATCCAAATGAGCAGAGAAGGGAACAATATTTTATTGAGTCCTTCATGAGGAAATGTCTACCTTATTTCATTGGGTCTTCAGATTCACTTGATGCTGAAAAATGGATGAGTACCATTGAAAAGATATTTTCCGTACTTCGCTGTTCAGAACATGAAAAGGTCGTTATGGATGTTTACCATTTATAAAGTTAAGTAGACTAGTGGTGGACTCTAATTAAGAATATGAGGCCTTATGATGAAATTGAATCCATGGTATGGGATGAGTTCAAGAACTTATTTTTCAATAAGTACTTTCCTTGTATTCTTCAAACGAAGATGGAAAAAGAGTTCCTTGAGCTTAAACAAATGGATGATGAATCTGTTGGTATATATGAAGCGAATTTTACAAGGCTTTCAAGGTATGCATATGGATTTATCATCCAACCTGAAAGTAAAGATGATCAATTCTTCAGTGGCTTAAAACCAAGTCTTCGAAAGGCATTAGTTGTAAGAGACTTCAGTAGCTATAAAGAAATTGTGTGTTGTGCTATCAAGGTAGAACTGGAAGTTGGTGTAACATATCCATCTCATTGTTTTGACAAGAAATGGAAGATAGAATTCCAGGAAAAATCTCAAAACTATGGTGAAAAGAAGGAAAATTTTTAGTTATGCTCAAAGTCTGGAAAGAAGCATAGTGGAGATTGTCTTAAAAGGGACTAGAAAATGTTTTCAGTGTGGAAAAGAAGTTCATCGAGCAGCTGAGTGCTGAAGTAATGGGAAAAAGGTAGTTAATGATGTGAATAGAGAAAATACTACAGAGAACGCACCACCAACACTTCAATGCTACAAGTGTAAGGAAATGGGGCATTATGCTAACCAATTCCCTAATTCAAGGGTTAATGATGATCAACATCAACAACCTCTTAAGGCAAAGGGCAAAAGAAAGTCACGTCTGATCACTATTATAATTGTAATATCTATATATTAGTTTATTGTGGTTTTCAATAATTGTATGGTATCAGTAACTGTGAAAAGTGATTGAAATATTTTTTGAAAGCAGATGATATGCACATAATGAAGGGATAAGGAGATAATGAAATGTTTGATAGTATTAATGATCTCATGACTGATATAAGGACAAATTGATATCATGGTTTGAGTATATAAAAATTTTGGGATTTTGGTATGTGGAAAGGGTTAACCTTTGGAAGCATTCATGTTTTCACTAAGGTTCTATGGTAATTCATGTTTCAAGAATACATGATTAAGGTATTCACATGTTTCGAATGTGACCAACAAGATATATCTTATGATATATGGGGAATAAATTATGGTATTAATATGCTTGTTTTATGACCTTTCTAGAAATAGTTTTCATTATACTGTGAGTTTATACAAAATTATTTTGGATAAGCCAAAAGGATGGAATGGATTAAGTTGGACATCAGATATTATTATTTAAGGCTAGAAGTTTTTATGATATTATATTTGGAATGTTATAATGGTGTAGTTTTAGAAAAAGGACAACCTGCAGGATGGGCGACAACCCGTCGAGTCGGACAAGGTTGTGGGAATCGAACACACAACCAAAGTGTGACAAGACTTTATCGCCTACAACTAGCCTACATAAAGTCCCTCATTAGTAGAAATTAGTTTTATTTTATTAAGCAGTATGATATGTGAAGTATAAGTCCATTTTTGAAAAAATATATGACAAATATCACCATATATGGACTTATGTATATTTAATAACTTTTTCTAACCTTTTGTGTGACACAGATGGAATGACCCATAATTCTATCACATGATCTGCTAACAATTCACAAATGAAAAATTCAACTTCATGTTTTTAAGATATGAAGTTGAAATTGTTCAAGGAATGACAAACGATTAGATTGTACCAATATCGAGTAAGTATTTCTTCTAATTCAAAATTTTCAAATTTAGGGAAATGATCTTGAAAACCAAAAATTTTGTCCTAGTACCCTCATATCCTATGAATCAGATGGTACATTAGATCATCACAAATTTATGTCTTTGTGATTATTGGATTTTTCATAGCCATGTTCTCTACCACTCTTCATCGGAACATGATGGTTATATTTCTCTTCCATATCCATATTTTCACCTATATTCTCTTATGTGGAAACCCAGTGTTGAGTAACATTGGGTGAATTTTATGTTTCTAACATTCCTTTTTAAAAATTAAGTTTTATTATTCCTTTTTACGATGTGGTTTTCGATGAAAGAATCGTTCAAATAGTAAACCATTTATAACCCCAATGAATTTCGAGGGAGAAATTCATTTTAAGGGGTGTAGAATGTAACACCTTGAGATTTTCTGGGATATTTTATTTTTAATTTCATTGATATCTTCTATTGTACGCAACACCAAGATTAGATTGCAGTATATGAAACAATACACTTGGCTTGGGTTACATGCAAGAGTGACCTTTCTCGATATCTTGCATGGTACGCAATACCGAGTATCACTAACCAATTGAATATTATAATATTATTATGAACTAGTTGTTATGAATAGTATTAACCAAATTTTGAATTTTATAACATTATCATGCATCTTACATATTTTATAGAACATGTTATGAGAACAAAATAAATTTTTTGGATAAAATAATTATTTTTCAAAAAATGCAGTTTTGTTGCCTTTTGATGGCACGATGATTTTAAATATAATTTTTGCCAATTTTATTAGTTCAATTTTACAAATTAAACTTCTTATTTTGTATCAGGATATAAAAATTTACATTGGATAAATTTTTGACATTATTCTGATAACCTTCATATTTTGATGAAGAGTAAAAATACGCTAAATTTTAATTTAAAACAACTTTTTTATTGAGATAATTTATATAGATAAATTATAATATTGGATGGCTTGAAAGAATTAATAGAATATATTTTTACCATTTTATATAATATAAGTCATTATCTTTAATTTTACATTGTATTCATAGGTAGAAATTTTTCAATCTGTTGCAATGTTTTAACTTTTAAAACTCGTTTTCCCAACAGCAGGATTAATTTAAAATTAAATACTGCAACTTCTGTGTATTTAATTTAGAAAAATGAATTCCATATTTGGAATCATTAGTTTCAAATTATGTTAATAGTCTACCTTTTATTTTTAGGCATTATGAATAGTAACTACGGTAAATTTTATTTACCATATTTAAAGGTAAATTGGGTATTTAAGGGTAAATATAATATTATAAAATTACCCTAACACTTGTATTAATATAATTCGATGATTATATTTTTCCCTAAATCCATCTTGGGTCGAAATTTAATCTATTAGAACCCATTTGGATGTGATTTAGACCTCTAATTTATTTAATTTAAAGAAAGTGAAATATGACTCAATCAAACTTTAATAATTAAATTATTTTTAATATAAGGTTATACAAAATATAAAATCGATTATAAATAATCATTTGAAATCTAAAATGTTTTTCTTTGTTATGGTACTTTATTTTCAATTTTTATGAAATATTTAATTACCTTAATATCTTATACATTAATGATGCAGAAATTATTTATCTTGTGAAAAAATCAACAATATAGTTTTTATTAAAATAATAATACCCATCAAAAGGACCAGAAACTTGACCAAACCTTATTGGTCGAGTATATATATACTTGAATCAACCAAGGGTTGAATTTTGGACAATTTAGATCCTTATAATACAGATTATGACATTTATATTATTTTATTTTAAATAATGTCAATGTTGTCACCTTCATAATTTAATAAACATGTCATTTTAAAAGATGGCTGTTTTAGAAGCTAAATTAGACTAAAATTATCTTAAGAAATATAATATATTTAAATTCATCATAATATTTTATTTTTAATTTTTAAACAACAAATAAGTATATTAAATAATTATACGAAAATGTTGTAGTAATTATTTTATTAAGGGAAATGTCAAATAAATGGTTTTAAAAATATTAAAATAAATATTAAATGAACTAACTAATGTGATACACTAATTATATATATATATATTACAATTTAGGAATCTATTAAATATTTTTTCTCGAACATATATTCTGTGTGGATTTTATTTAAATTAAAATAAATTAATAGTGTCAAAATTGACACAATTGATATTATATATTATTAGATCATTTAAAAATCACAAAAATATTTCAAAATTATAAATTGAAATTTATATGGACTAAAATTTCATAAATTATCCAATTATGGAAAATTCACAACACATAAGTAATCATTTATAACCATTTAAAATTTTGAATATTATTACCACAAATAAAATCAAATAGATTAAATAAGGATAAATCAAAATGATAAGGTTTAAAAGAAAATAAAAACATGTATAAGTTTCATTGGTTGATGATATTACAACCATATATTAACTAATATTCTAATTTTAGTCACTTTTTAAATTTTTAATTCGGATTTGAGATTATTATAAGTTAATATTTTGGAGGTTTCCAAAAGTCCCCCTCTACTATCTTATAAAAAGGGCACCTCCTCCCTCTTCTCTTCACTCCATTTTGAGCTTTAAAACTCAGGGAAAACCTGACCATTTACCTTATAAACTTACTTAGAAACATACTAGAGGTTTTTGTATTCTTAAAAGACCAACTTTAGTGACCTAAGAGGTGGTTTAGAATATGCACGTTGAAGAAGAGGTATCATCCATTACCGATTCATTCAAACTTCTTTCTTCTTCTACTTATTCTTATTTAGTTGTTTCAATATAAATTAATAACATCAGTATCACTAATATACTGATATTTTATTATACATATGAAACAACCCTATTTCACCTTATATCCATCCAACAAAAAATGACATCATCGCCCATGCGTACATGCGGCTTACTGTCTCCACGCCGTGGTGTAATCTTTTTTGTTTACACCTCCATCGTACTTGGAAAGTTATAATGGTGTAAATAATAACTATATATTATTATTATAACATTATACTGATTCTGAGATATTATATCATCCACTACAATTCCATTCAGAAATTATGGGAACGATATCATTGCTCATGCGTACGTACGGATTACCGTCTCCACGACGTGATGAGATTCATTCTCCATGTTAACCATTCAAGAAGGATTATAATGTATATATAATAAATAATCATAAAATATATGAAATAATAATGATATTGGGTTTATGTATATGTAATTTACTTACTTCCATTCAGGTTAATAAGGAAACGAAAACAACATTCTGGCGTACGTATGGCCTACCGTCTCCACGAACGGTGTATTTCATTCCATTTATTGATCTATTATATAAGTATTATATTCTGAATATATATTATATATAAATAATGTTTTAAATTATGGAATTAAGTAATCATGATCTATGTAATCATATGAATAATTAAAACTCCAAACGCATACGACAAATGAAACAATTTTACTCAAAAACACTGCTTTAACATGGAATTGACAAATGAACGGGTAATATAAAGTCGTAAGTGAATCATATATGATATCATAAATATTATTATGGTTCTCTTACAAGTTAATAATCTGTTTAAACCAACTATACAATAGTCTCAGACACATACGGAAGAAATTGGACATAGTAAAGGATAATTATTCCAATATCATTCTTATCTGAGATTGTTTATTCGTAAGTATTTACTAGGGTTATATTTATGATCCATGTCCATGTATTATAAAACTATTTTCATAAAATTATTACTATTCTTCCATGTATGTTTAAATTCATTTTTCCCCTTTTTTGACATTTACCACATGGTATGGAAGGAATCTTTCTTTTATTTACCATACGAGGTACTTTTTGACTTTTCCAACAAAAGTACGAGGAGAACATTTTTTACCTTATACAGCATGAATGGATTTTTACAGTTTCATAACGCCTTATTTCCATGAATCTTACTATACAAGATATCATGATTATTTTCAAAAAAACTTCTTTTATTTTAAAATTGCACGTCATTTTTAGAAAAGAAAATGATTTAAAAGAAGAAAGGATATTTTCCTCAAGAATTCATTTCAAGTGTTTTATCAAAACTATTTTCCATCTATAATGAAATTATTCAATATGGTTATGTTTCAAGCATAATGTCTCTATTATTTACATGGTTTAATTTTTTTTATGATTAAATAATATCCATTTTTATATGGATTATGTTATGATGGGTTGATGTATATGAATCCCATTGGGTTATGATGAATGGTTTATGTTTATTTTGTGGCACACAAAAGAATTATTTCATTATGAGATTTTTGGGACCTATATATCCCTCCAATTCATTGGGTAAATATTTATATCTCATAATATATACAAGGCCGGAATGGCAAGTTAATCCGGTTTAGTAATACAGGGCTGGAACGGCAAGTAAATCTGGTTCAGTAATGGACTTCGTCCACTATGATGGTCTTGGAAGCAATTCCTTGGCTACTATGGAAATAATATTATGTGCTTAATGGTTTTCCACAACACCATGTTTTATGTCATTGCACCATATTTTGATGTTTAAATTATATTTTCATGTTTTTAAGTTCAAATATTTATGGATTGTTTTATATTCTCCATGTTTACCCTTACTAAGAATTCACGCTCACCCATTATATGTTTAATGTTTTTATTTCCCCAAGAAATAAAGAAAGGTTTTAGGTAAGAAAACAAAAAGGGGAAGGTCTTTATGGGAGATGTTGAAGATCTTTCACTATGATTAGGAGATTGTGTTCTAATTTTCCAAAGACACTAAACTATTACAGTCAATGGGAGTCTGTTTTTGTTATGTATTAAGTATTCCATAAAAGTAATGTAATTTCTATGTACTTCAATCTTTCGGTCTCTACAAAATTATTCCAAAATATGAGAAAATGGGAGCTACTAAATAAGAAAAAATTGTTTGGGTAAAATCAAGGTTTATTAAATTTGAAAAGATCATAGGAAAATTTATGTATACATTAGAAAATATTTTAATTTCAAGGATGATTCATCAAAAATTATTGATAATACTTATATAATACGTAAATAAAAATATACAAATGTAATTTTAAGAAAAATTATATCTATCCCAGGTAATTGTGTTGGTCCAAAATTCTAAATTGGGAAACCTTATGTTGATAAAAACCATAATAAGGAGACTCTTATATCAAAGTGAGTTGATAATAGATAGAAGAATAAGGTCTTCTCAAAAACAAATCAATGGAATCATAATTATGTGATCAAAAAATTAGGGAAATGCTCAATTATTTATAAGAAAATATGATATTAGATAATATTATTTATGTTGTGGTGTCTATGGGAATAAATAATATGTTTAATGGCATAATATATCACTATTTTGAAGTTAAATAAGGTTATAATTCATGGGTATCTACTCTAAAAGTAGGATCATTAGATTTGGAATGAATCAAACCAGTTACGAGAGAATGGAAATTGTATCTATCAATGTTAAGTATAACAATATTGATGATATATGTTTAATATGTGACCAAAAATTTCATTATGAAAAAGATTATATTATCATTATTCCTGAACAAAAACAATTGATTTCAAAATAAAGGCATTATAAATAAATAAGACATAAAAAACATTGACTATCAATCTTTTTCCAAAAGCATGAAAAGTGATTATGGCTTAGATCCTAGATAGTGGCTACTCATCACACGTGATAGAATATACTACGATTTTAAAATTAATTAAAGAAAATAATGGTAGAAAAATTAATTTTAGAAATTAAATTCCCATTAAAACCCAAATGAGTGGGTTTGGTTGTGATTGAGACTAAGAATCTAAATTCAATAGAAGGAATATATTTTTAAGGAATAAATTAAAATATTTCTAGTGTGATTTAGTAATTTGATGAGGTTAATGAAGTGACTTTCAGTAAGGAAACTTGTCTTATTGAAAAAAATCATATGTAATAATTGTTTAAATAGGAAAAAGAACAAGTGAGAATTTATATCAAATTGGAAATCCAAGTAATTTTTGATATCTAAGTGATAGAGGGGAATAATATATAGAATTCAATACTTGACCACATCGGTTTAAATAATTAGATTAAAATATATAATTAAAATATAGTGTTGGATCAACCTCATTTGATTTAAGATAGATTTTAGGCTTGTACAACCTATCAAAAGGGGGAAGTTATTAAAGGGAAGCACAAAAGAGTAAAGGCACAATAAAAAAATACCACTTGAATTTGGTCACTCATATTTATGTGGACCTATGAGGCACAAATCCACAAGTAGTGGATTGAATTTTATTATATTAATTAGTGATTAAAGAAGAATTATAAGTTTTTTGTTAATGATAAACAAGTCACTTTCAGTGGATACATTACAGATTTTTAGAAGGGAAGTTGAAAGAGATATTGTTATTCACCTCAAGAAACTGAGAACTATTAATTATAAGGAGAACACTAGAAATGAATTTGAGTCATACCTAAGAAAATGTGGGATTAAACATCAATATAGGACCCCATAATCACCTAAAAATAATGGTGTGTTTTTTAAATGATTGTAAATATTATTGAAATAGGGAGAACAATGCTTACAGAATTTGAAATATAATATTCTATTAGAGGGATCTGATTTTCACAGCTATACACATTCAAATTTTATTTTTTTATGTCAAATTAATGTATTAATTTATATAATACTTTCTATAACAAGAATGTAATAGTGAGTTACTTTACAATCTATGTAATTTCTTAAATTATAAAGTTCAAATACTTGAATCAAGGAAAATTTTCTTAAAGAGCCTATGAGGGTAGTTTTATTGGATACCTATCTAATAGGAAAGGTTATATATACTAGAATAAAAACATCACAAGGTGATTGGTTATTACGATGTCAAAATTATTGAAAACCAACCCAAAAAATGTGTTCTTGATCAAGTAGTTTTTGAAGGAAGTTATGATTATAGAGAATAAAAAACGGTATAGAATAGTGAATATATTTTGACATAAAGGCGCAAATAGTAAATCTGAATTTTGATTAAACTGATGATGAAAAATGAGGTTTTTGAGATCTAGAAACAAAAATTATTAACATTAAAGATTCATGTTATGATACACAAAATCATTATAGAATAATCTTATCAAGTGCGTACTAGATGAATGATGAGATATAACGAACCTCTAGTAGAATAAATAAATTGAAGACTGAGGTTTCAGAATCATACCTCACTTAATATTTCTAGGCTTGATGAAACATATTTATTTGGTACAAATTTGGTATCCAAAAACAAATTAAATTAAGAATTATAGGTTAAAAGTAATAAGGTAGGAATATTTTTAAAGTGTTATTCCCATGTTCAGGGGGTTGAATTTAAAGAGACCTTTTCACCAATATAAAGATTGGGACCTATTGAAATGTTCCTTCTTATGGAGGCTTATAAGAAATATAAAATATATCAAATCGATATCAAATATAAATTCTAAAATATTTATATTCAATGCGAGTTTTATATTGACAAGACAAATGGTTTTTTTTCTTGATTATGACGTCATAAGAATGTGAAAGTTTGAAAAGGGTATATATGAATTAAAATAGGCCCCACATTCCTGGTATTCAAGGATAGAAAACTATTTAAAGGAATTGAAATTCATCAAATTAAATGTGTAGAAAACCTATATATCAAATATATGAAAATATGTAAACTAATTATAATTATATATATTTATGATATATTTTTTTCTAGTGATCATGATAATGCCTTTCAAGAGTTTTCCAACCTAGTGAAGCAACAATTTGATATGTCCATACATGAATATCTGAGATAATTCTTGGGGTTACAAGTCATTCTTGGTTGAATTTAATTTTTTTATCCTAAGTTAAGTATTCTAAAGAATTGTAGAATAATTTTGAAAAGGAGGGTCCAAAGCCAGCATCTACAACCTCTTATATGGGACAAAAAATGTCTAATGATATTGAATATAAGGGTTTCAACAAAAGATAATTCTAAAAATTTATTGGGATCATACTTTATCTCATGGATTCTACCCTAGATACATAATATATTATGATTATATTTGAAATATATTACGGTGAACCAAAAGAGTCACATATTATGGCTACTAAAAGTGTTAATAGATATATTAAAGGGGCCATGATCTATAGGTTAATTTATACAAAGGAGACAAATTTTAATTCATTTGATTTTATAGATTATAACTGGGAAGGTGATTGTGATAATAGAATGTCCACCTTGTGTGGAACTTTCCTCTTGAGAGTGATTTCTATGAGTTAGTACTATATGAAACAAGACTCAGATACAATAAGTGCTACTAAGGATGAATATATTTTCGCAATTAGTTCATGCACTCAAATGATTTGGATGAATGGGTTTCTTGATGATTTAAGTGTGAAAGTTGAAAAACCACTAAAATTTTATTTCTATAATCAAAGTTTAATGAACTTTTTAAAAATATTTTTCAACACTCGAGGTCTTAAATTATAGATATAAGCTTTAATTTTATTAAATATAGAGCTTAAAATGAAGACATTAAGTTATAATGTTTTCCTAGCCAAGACGAGTTGGATGATATTTTTACCAAACCTATATCTAAGAAATTATTGGAGTTCTTGAGGTTAATCATTGTTGTTATGTAACACCCCTAGACTTTCTGAAAAATATTCTTTTAATTTCATTAATGTCTTGTGTTGTATTCTACACCAAGATTACCTTGCGCTATACGCAACATCGTATTAGCTTGCAGTATACGCAACACTATTCTTGGATCGTGTTACACACAATTTTGATAATAGTTATTCTATGCAACATTGAGTATATATATATATATATTCAATGTATAAATGAAATATGGTTGGATTCTGTTATACGAAACAACGAAGGATTCTTTCATAACACGTAACCCTGACTTAGCTTGCATTACACGCAATCGCGACCTTCCTCGATAGCGTGTGTTGTACGCAATACTGGGTTTTAATAAACAATGTTATATTACTATAATATTGTCATAAACTAGCCGTTATGAATATTATTAACTAAATTTTTAATTTTATAACATTATTATTCATCTTACACATTTCTAGAACATGGTATAAGAACAAAATAAATTTTTCGGGTAAAATAAGTATTTTTCAAAAAATGCAGTTTTACCGCCTTTTGATGGCGCACCCACTTTAAATCTAGTTTTTGACATGTTTGTAAGTTAAATTTGACAAAATAAAATTATTATTTGGAATCAAGAAATAAAAATTTACTTTGGATAAATTTTTCATATTATTCTGGTAACTTTCACATTTTAATGAATTATAAAAACACGCTATATTTTAATTAAAAACAACTTTTTTCATCGTAATATATTATGTGGTTAAATTATAATATTGAATGTTTTTAAAGTATAAATAGAATATATTTTTACCATTTAATATAATTTATGTCATTATCATTGATTTTAACTTGAATTCGTAGGTTAAATCAATTCAATCTTTTGCAATGTTTTAAAAAAAACCCGTTTTTATTCGACAACGGGATTAATTTTAATTTAATTTCTGAAACTTTTGTTTATTGAATTTTAAAAAATGGATTCCATATTTGGAATCAGTGGGTCCAAATTATGTTAATAGGCTAATTTTTATTTTTGGGAATTATGAATAGTAACTACGGTAAATTTTATTTACTATAGTTAAAGGTAAATCGGGTAATTAAGTGTAAATATAATATTTTAAAATTAACCTAACAAATGTCAAAATCCTATTGGATGACTAAAAGTCGACCCATATAACCTAAGGGTCGGATTAGATTCATTTAATTAAATTTTGTCAATGAAAATAATTTAATTATTATTAAAACCAAAGAAAGTGACAACATGTCACTTTCTTAAATCTTATAAGTATAATAATTTTAACTTAGTGATAAACATCATAAAAATTCGAACATGAATAGTATCCAGAAATATAAAAAAATTATCTACATCATGAGAATTTATTTATAATTTTTTTGGGATTAAATAGTTATCATTAATTGTGACACAATAGTGATGCAGAAATTATTTATCTAGTGAAAAATCAAGAATATAGTTTTTATTAAACTAATAGTGACCCTAAAAGGCCCAAAACCCTGACCAAAACTTATTTTTCATGTAAATTGAAACTATAATAATCCAATGGTGGAATATGTGACCATTTGGAGTCTTATACAAGCAATTATGACACTTATATTATTTTATTTTAAACGATGTCAAAGTTGTCACCTTCATAATTTAATAAATATAACAATTTAAATATTGTGATTTTAAGATGATAAATTCTAGTAAAAGTATTATTGTGAAAGGTAATATATTTATCTTCATCATAGGATTTTATTTTTAATTTTTATGCAACAAATAATTATATTAAATAATTATACAAAAATGATGTAGTAATTATTTTATTAAGAGATAAACCAAATAAATGGTTTTGAAAATAATAAAATAAATATTATATGAACTATTTAATGCGATAAACTAATTTTATAGATACATATGACCTTTTATTAATATATTAAAGCTTTTAGTTTGAACATATCTTCTGTATATATTTTATTTAAATTCAAATAAATGAATAGTGTCAAAATTGACACTATTGTTATTTTATAAAAATAACATATTATAAAATTGTTTAAAAATCACAAAAATATTTAAAAATTATATATTTAAATTTATATGGTCTATAATGTTATAAAGGAAACAATTATGGAAAATTAACAACAAATAAGTAATTATTTGTTATAATTTAAAATTTAGAATTTTATTACCACAAATAAACTTAAATAGATTAAATAAGGATAAATCAAAATGATAAGGTTTAAAATAAGATCCAAACATGTCTAAATTTGATTGGTTGATGAGATTAAAACCCTATCTCATCTAATATTCGAATATGAGTCATTTGTGGAGGTTTTTAAGTGGGTTAGATTTATTATAAATTAATATTTTTAAGAATTCCAAAGGTGCCCCTCTCCTCCCTTATAAAAGGACACCTCCTCCCTCTCTTCCTCACACAACATTGAGCCTTCAAGCTCGTCAAAACCCTACCAAATTATCTTCTACACTTCCCTAGAAACATCTTAGAGGTTCTGGTCTTCCTCAAAGACCAATTTTAGTGCCCTAAGAGGAGGTATCAAAAAGGCGCTTCAAAGAAGAGGTAATTTCCATTACCGATTCTTTCACCTTTATTTCTTCTTCCACTTCTTCTTCTTAGGTTGTTTAATTATGAAGTAATAACATCAGTATCACTCATATACTGATATGTTATTATAAGTATGAAACAATCCTAATTCACCATCTATCCATCCTGCGGAAAATGAAATCACCGCGCGTGCGTACGTACGGAATACTGTCTCCACGCCGTGGTGTAATCTGTTTTTCCACCAACAACTTACATGGATGGGTATAATGGTGTAAAGAGTAACTATACATAGTTATTATAACATCATAATTATTCTGATTATATTGTATCATCCACTCCAATTCAATTCAATAATCATGAAAATGATATCATCGCTCGTGCGTACGTACGGACTACCGTCTCCACGACGCGATGAGATTCATTGTCCACTTTAACCATTCATGAATGATTATAAAGTACATATAATAAGTAATCATGAAATATATGACATAATAATGATACTGTATTTATGTGTATATATATGTATGTCATCTACTTAATTCCATTCAACTCAATAAAGAAACGAAAACAACGTTCATGCGTACGTACGGCCTACCGTCTCCATGAACGGTGTATTTCTTTCCATTTACTGATTTATCATATATATGTATATTCTGAATATATATTATATATAAATCATGTTTTATATTCTGGAATTAATTAATCATGATCTACGTAATCATATGAATAATTATAAGTCAAAACACGGACGACAAATGAAACGATTTTACCCAAAACGCTCTTTAACATGGAATTTACAAAAGAACGGGTAAAATAAATCATAAGTGAACCATATATGATATCATAACAATTAGTATGAGTCTATAATAAGTCAATTACATTATTTAAATCATTATACAGGAGGTTCGGACACTTACGAAGCAAATCGGACCTAAGGTAAGGGAAATATCACAATCTCATTTTTATCCGAGATTGTTTATACTTTGGTAATTAGTGGGTTGTATTTTATCATCCACATCCATGTTTCCTCAATATGTAATATTATTTCCATCCATATACAATTTTTTAAATCCAATATTACCCTCTGGTGAGTTTTTAGTAAAAGATATGAAAGGAATCTTTTGTCTTTTTTCGTACGAGGTACTTTTTGACTTTTCCGACAAAAGTACGAGAAGAATGTTTTTTTAACTTAAATGGCACGAACGGATTTTTAAGGTTTTATAAAGCCTTATTTTCATGAAGATTCCTCCAAAATATTTCATGACTATTTTCAATAAAATCTCTTTCTTTTAAAATTGCATGATGTTTTGTGAAAAGAAATTGATTTTGAAGAAGAAAGGATATTTTCCTCAAGAATTCATTTCAAGTGTTTTATCAAAATTATTTTCCATCTAAGATAATAAATGGTTCTGTTTCTATGCATATTTTTACATTGATTTGACTATGTTGTGATGTAATTATGTTTATGAATTCCTTTATCTTATATGAATGGTTTTATGATGTCATGTTGTTTAAGAATCCCATTTTTATTACATGGGTTTTGCTATGATGTATGGTTTATGATTTTGTGGCACACATAAGAATGGTATCATTATGAGATGGGTGGGACCTATATCTCCCTCCAATGAATTGGGTAAAGATTTTATATCTCATGAGATAGACATTACTGGAATGGTAGGTTATACCGGTTCAGTGAAATAGGACTGAAACGAGGGTGACTCGGTTCAGAAAGGGACTTTGTCCACTAAGATAGTTTTGGAAATGAGTCTTGACTAACAAGAAATGATTCTCTATGATTATGTGTGTATGACACAAAGTTTAATGTTTTAAGTTATGATTATTGTGATTACATTTCACTGACATGAGTAATTCCAGGTTATGAAATTATGATCTCTTTTACAGGTTAAGATTTCCAAAAGTTATGTGCTTATGTATATGATGTGATTGATATTTCTTTTGTTTACCCTTACTGAGCATTTGAGCTCACCCTTTCATGTTTTCTTTTCCCCAGGATATAAGGAAATGTTTTAGGTATAAAAAAAAGGAAGATCTTTATGGGATATGTTGAAGATCTTTCACCCGGATTAGAAGATTATATTCCGAGTTTCCAAAGACACTAAACTATTACGATCCTTGTGTGTGTGTTTTTATTATGTACTTAATATTCTGAAAAAGTAATGTAATGTACATGTACATCAGGCTTCGGGTCTCTACATGTTATCCCCACCCACATCATTAAGGAGGATTGGGAGTAATATCGCCCAAACTAATTCCTGGATTTTTTTGTCAAAGTGGAAAAATTATGTGCATATTTATTTTCTTTAAATCTAGTTTTAAAATTGGTAGAGGTGTACTTTTATCCTTATATTTATGTGGATCTTTTTATTTTGAAAAGGGGTATATTTGTTTTTCTTTTTTATTATTTCATGGGTTAAGGGGGAAATTTTATTACTTTTACATAGTATTTCAAATCACAAAGATATCAAATTATCTCAAAAACACTAACCAAACTGATAGTATGGTTTAAAAAAGATTTAATTTCAATAAAGAACATTATTTTTTGTTTCATGAATGAGAATTTTAGTTTAAAATTGATATTGAGAAATAGTTTCATAGGTTGAAACCAAATCTGAAGTGGGAGATTGAAGTTTTCTTTAAATTGTTGACGAAGTCGTCTTTATTATCCAACACAAATGAGATTTATGTTAGGATACCTTAAGAGTGTTTTTATAGATATTTAAAGGGGTTTGAAGTTTTTTTATTGATTTTAATTTCATTTGAAATAATGTAGAATTTCTGAGTTGTTGAGGCTGGTTGTAAGATATTTTATCCATAATAAATTATGGGTCATGTAAAAAAATTGTGCAACACATAAGTAATTATGGCCCGTCTAAAACTTTTTGAGCCGTGCATAATTCTGGTACCTATAAAATAATTATCATACGTATAAGATATTTTCCCATAAGTATGATATTTGAGGAGCCTATATGATTTTCATATCATTTATGGTTCTTGGGCATTGCGGATGTTATATTTTTCTAGCATATGATGTTGATAATACCATAAGATATTTGAAGTACTTATCAAATATTTAACTATATGGGATTTATGATATAGGGATTTATCATTAGTTTTATTTAGACACATTTTGAATGAAAAATAATAAATTTATAAGACCCTGATACGCTTTTCTACAACAACCAAACATCATAACGACTTTTGATTAATGTTAGTACTATAGTTTCCAATTGAAGGTGATGTTTTTTGGTGAAATGAGTTCTCCATGCTATATAATAAGGTTCAACATCATGGATCCATGTCAACATAAATAGAATTTGATCTCTTGTGAGTTTCATGTAATTTTTTAAGAGGATATTTCTTCTAAGTTTCTTGAATATTATTAATTTTTTTTAATAATTAAATTAGAAGAAAATTGGTTTTTATAGATATTTTGTATTAAATTATTTAAAATTATTGTTCAAGAAAATTTGTGCTATTTTTCAAGATTTAAATGACCAATATATTTGAGGTAGATATGAAATAATTATTTTTCAAAATTTATTTTGGAAACATTATTTGTATTTACTATGAAAAATATAAAAGGAATAAATGAAGAGGAAAAATACAGTCAACAATTTTGGATAAGTAGAAAATACTTTGTAACTCTAAAAATAATTTATATAAAACGTAGAGAAAATCATTAAGGATATCAATTAACAATGTATTTATGGTATTTTTATAGAGTAGATACATGTTGTTCATACTACTAAATATTAGGGAACTTTTTATTATGAATGGATAAGACCAATTCATTCATTCATGCTCTCGTGCATGGGTTGATTATTCTGAATTGATTCAAGGAAATCCAATATACTATTTTTTACTACTTTTACATTGATCTTGTAGTCAAAGTATTTCCTAAATAATATTTATCTATTTATGTTCATGTATCTTGTTATGATTTAAAGATCCAATTCAAATACAAGAGAGAAGGAGGAATGTAATAGAAAAAATGGTTCATATCTAAATAACACTGTTAAGTTAAAGTAGGAGGTGCTTGATACCTTCCAAGGAATATAAGTGGATAATTCATGCCTAAAACCAATGGGTCAATTGTAGGCACTTTTCATCACTATAAATATAGTGATAATAAAATTTGTTATTTGACCACATGTTGATCTTGGAGAAGAGTGGGGTCTAACAAGGAGGTCAAACCATGTGAATATATCATGCGTGATTCATTACATTCATATTGTTGTATAAAAGTGAGGAAGATATCCTAGATATTGAATTAAGACTTTAATTGAAAAAAGTGGTTTAATATAAAAGGCTGAAATTGTAAAAGAATAAATGGTATTGTTGATTCACCGCTCCCCACCTAATAGTACCCTAACTTATCTTAGTTTCAAAGAATTTTCATTATTAGAACAACCAAAAAAGTAATTATTCATTATACTTATATTAAAATTTACAAAATGAATATTTAATATCTAAAATAAAAACATTACAACCAAAAAGTCTAAAATACCTAATTTTAGATTTATTTATTTTCCATAATTCAAAATAGTTTTTCTTAATAATTTTTCAAATGAAAATTATTTTGGTTACGTAACATATATTATTTACAGCTTCAACCTAGAAATACTAATATATATTAAGTTAATTTAACATTGATCTAGACATTTCTTGAAAATTTAAATTCTTTCTTTCAACTACTTCATTATTTTGAGGTGATTTGGTGAAATTAAGTTATTAGAAGACCCATTTTGATCAATAAAAATTTAAAGTATTGATTTAATATTTATATACCTATTTAACTTATAATAGAAATAATTAAATAGCCTTTTCCATTTTAAAATAGTTTATATAAAATAGAAAAGTGAGATAAAGTTTCATTTCTATGAAAAACAATCCATGTATATATCCTAAATTTATCAACAATAAAAAATTCCTATTTTTATAAGAAAAATTTAATTTTTTGAAATTCCACACATATATAAATGAACAAGTTCATGGGGAAGACTCAAAATTTTCTTTTAACTGTTTTAATTTTATTCATGAATCAAAAAAGTGATATTTATCAACTTTGAGTTCAGACTCTTATAGTATAGTTTTATTTTTTAGTAGCCTATATAGTATTTTAAAAAATATTTTCTTAGACACATATGAAACAAAAAATCATATATATGTACATTACTAATACACTAGATATTTTTACTTGTTATCTAAGTAAAATTAATAGAAAATATATTTTATTTCATGTTAGCAAAAACCAAAACATAATCATTTTTGAATACTATACATGTAATATTTTCAAACATTAAAAATATTATATCATTAATTAATTTTGAAATACTAACTATATTATTTTTTAAACCCTCAACATATAATACTTTAAAAAAATGACAGAATTAGAAATGTATAATTCATAAAATCCTTTAATTTTTTATTTTTACTTGTTTGTAAATTTAATAGTACCTCCATCACATTAACTATAATATAAGAAATTTAATGGATCTCTGATCATGTTTCTTGAGAGACCAATGTCCATGTACCATATGTCCTTACTGGGAGTTATAATACATTTTAAATGAAATATCAGTTAGAAAATATTTTTTGTACCCATGTTACTTTGGGTCCAATTGGATCAGTAATAGAATTTTTCATTTCCCAAATATATTTTAAACAGTAAATATCAACTAATCTTTGAGATAATTTCTTATAAATAAATAATTTTTTTTCCAACGAGATTTTTAAATCTTAGTGAACTTTAACATTCATAATGTCGATGAATTCCACATATAAAACATGTGATAGTTTATATAATTATTTAAATTTTCAAAAATAAATATTTATAAATTTTTGGTAATTTTTTATCATATCCAATTATAGTTTTTTTATTTATTTTATTCATTAACATAATTTTAGGATATCTTTCTTTACACTATACAATAATAGCTAAATTTGAATTCTAACTAATAATTTTTATCATAGGTTTTTTCCTTTGGTTTTAAGTAATTTCTATATAATCATAAAATTTTTCAACAGAACAATATGATGAATTCTTGTGTTCCTCATCTTATTCATAAAAAATATTATATTCCTCAAAATGACTCTTTTAATCAATTTTTAATTCTTTATACATCTAACCAATTAATAAAATATCCCTTTTTATTTTTATCCCATTTATTCAATTTAGAAACATTGGATTTTCCAAATTTAAAATAATAATCATAGAAAAAAATATAATCAATACTAACCAAATTTTTAGTAGCCACAAAACACAAGTTAAAAGACTCAATTTTAGTTCTAGATTCATCACTAGAATCTAATTCCTCCATTAAACTCTAACTAGCTGGTATTACTCTTATTATGTTTCTCATACATTTTATCCTTTCAAATCATTATTTATTTTCAGTGATCTTTTCTTGATATGGCCTTTCTTTATGTATTCATAACAAGTTATTTCTAAAACTACATAGTAAGTACTGGAGTTTCTTTTCTTAATTTCTTTTTAGTCATCCTTATAATAATATTTTCCATATGGACTTTTGAAACATTTATGTGTTTTAATATTTTCATATACGAATTTAATAAGAGGGGCAACTTCATCTTTTTCACTTATCTATATACAAGAATCAGAATATTCAGATGATACATTTTTATTGTATTTAAATGTAATGCCTTTCTTTTTCAAGGTCTACTTATTAAATATATTCTTTTATTTGAATTTATATTGTATCAATTATTAGATAAGTTTATCTATTGTGGAATATTTGAAATAATTTCTTACATATATTGAACCCATCTTCGTATTCCATTACAATGGAAGGGATCTAAAAACTCCTTCGACTAGAAATGTGTTGTCAAGGAATTCACCATTTTTTATCATTCCATCGAAAATAACTGTAAATAAATGAAACTTCTAGTTTATAGATAATTTTCTCCTACTTTAAAATAATTGTATTCAAATATTAGTATTCCCAGTGTCATTCTCTTCGTCCTCCCTATTCAATAGTGAGTAACTTACAGAATCCTCTATATATCTTTTTTAGGTTTACATGCTAAAAATGTCTAACAAAATATTCTTATAGAACAATAAAAAATAGTCACAACTTTATAATTTAAAACATACTTTATTGATTTAATTACATTTAATAAATTATGGTTATAATTAGGAAGTTTATATGGTGTTGAAATTATAGTCCAGTGATAAAGACCTAGTTTCTTAAGGTAATATTCCTTTTGAGATTTAAAATATCCAAAATCATTCCCATCGAAATAATTTGATCTCTGATGAATCTGGACATCATTTTAATTTAGACATGACATATCAACAAAAATATTTTCCATAGACTATGAGGTCTTGGATAAATGTTAACAATATCAAAAATATGATAATCACCATAATATAAGCTAAAATTTTAAGTAGGGTAAGTTCAAAATAATAATGAATTAAAATATTCTAGCATGGAAAATAAAAAAAAAGTTTTATGATTTCTTTTTAAATCAATGTGAATTTATTTTTTATGAATCTGTTTTATTATATAATGGTTTTTATTGAAATGCATGTATTTATGGTTTTTTTTGTTATGTTTATGACATTTAATGTGACCTTTCTTGGTAATGAGAGTCATATATGTGTTTTAAAATTTGGAAGTTATTTTATTCTTGATTTAGAATGGATGGATTATATGATCTCATATTGATGGAACATATTATTAACAGCCTTGATCATTTTAGAGAAGTATCTTCCCTTAGAGATTGATTTAAAGTTTTTTGTAGTTATACACATTCTTCCACTAGTGGTTGTTGTATTCCAAATATAGTGAGAACCTTTAGTGATATCTTGTGGGATGATTGATTTGTTCCCCGTCGATTCCATCACTTACTCGATATTAGGTTAATTCTTGAGGAATAGGACAGTTTGAGAGGTATATAATGTAAGATCTGAGATTTTATCGAGTACTTCCTTTTTTTATACTGTTTCTGATGGTTTGGGAGTTGTTTCACAAATTTTAGAAGTTTCTTTTAAATTTATTTTGTAATTTTTGAAACAGTTTTTAATGATTCAACAAATTAAGGATGGAATTTATAATTATTAAATGTTTCTTTAGAAAATTGATTTTGATTTTTTTAAAAGGGATTATAATATTTTAAAAGTGTATTTAGTATTTTGGAAGTGATAATGAAGAAATTTCAAAATTATTTTCATGTTTCTATAAGTGAAAAATTTGATACTTTTTAAAATATATTTTTACCATTACGCATTACAATGCTTCTATGTAAGTGTGAAACCTATTTTTAATCGGGTGCATAACGACACAACTATTTTCTATTAATTTGGTATGGATAATTACTTGTTTCCTTGAGTTGTGTAATGGTAACCTATATCATTTATACATAGTGTAAAGATAGTATTCAACATAAATATGGGTCGGTCAAGGTTTTAAAGGATCCCTTAAGGGTGTCCATCTGCATAGGTGTAAAACCATGTTACCCATATACAGCACATACTACATATCTATGGGTAAGTATTGATTCTCCTAACTTGCATAAGGGTAGTTGTGAGCTTCTTAAGGAAATGTAACGGTGACATAAGAACAATGTAATTTTGAACAAACATTTTGCCTTATTATGTAAGGGTAAAACCCTATTACCCTTACATAGTATATATGAGTTGTGAATGGGTATTATTTTCAGATTATGTTTTAGATTTCTACCCCATCATTTATCTATAACCATTTAGACTACTTTTTAGTTATTTTTAATGCTTAAAGTCAAGTAATTAATATGTTTTGACACATTTCATAATTTATAACAACAAATTGAAAGATTTGGTTTTATCCACAATTAAGTTATGATATTTAAAAATATCATTCGAAAAAATAAATAAGGAATAATAATAAATTTGATGAATTATATAAGGATGGATATCTATAAATTTTAAAAATTATTTTATTTCTCTTGTTTGAGTTCTACATTTTTTATCCCAAATTTAGGTGACCCAAAACTCAGATATTTGTTTTTTTTGTAGTATTTCACAAATTTTCTAAGGCTTATATTTCTTCTTGTTAGTGTGCATTCCCATTTAACCCCTCCCCTACTCATTGGCTATATCATTTTTTCAAGAATAAAATTCTAGAGATGGGATATAAAAATTCTCCTTAATTTATATTGTAAATGTATGTAATTAAAATGATTGAGCTTATTTTTTTAAAATAATGAGATTAGCAACAATCAGATAAAAAATGTGGAAAATAATCACATGATGAAATTTTTTATGATAATTATATTTCTAAATGTTTAAGATAAAATTAATTCAAAGAAATACCAATAATGGATTATCATATAATTTTAAAGAAAATAGTGAATTATCTAATAATGAAATTATATTGAAATATTCAAGTGACCAAAATATATATTTTTTTTATAGATAAATATTAATTTTCAAAATACTATCAGATGTTTTGGGAGAATTATTCTCTCTTTAAAATTATCTTTGAATGTTATAAAGTTTATTTTTTCTTTATATGAGAGTGATATTACTTGTTTCGTCACTTTATAGAAATCTAAATATTATTCATGAAGGATAAACAGATTACACAACACACACACAAAAATGTGTATTTAAATATAGTAGGTAATAATGTTTGGTGGTTTTTAAGATTATCAAAATAAAAGGATATAAATAATTTCATATTTCAGAAAAATGATATTTATTCAGGAAATTATTCAAGATAGAGGGAGCGAGACATAGGTAATAGAATTCCATGATGTTAAGCTGATTAAATATTATTGACCAAAATTAATCGATAGTTTTGTTTATTGGAAGATTAAATCAGATATTATCACATGTGAAAATATTAATATTTGTATTATTATTCTTATAAATAATATTTTTTCATGTTTTAAATAATTATCCTAATTTAAAAATATTATCACTTTATATAATTTTTAATTAAATTTAAATAACCATATTTTTTATCACATGTGAATATGATGATATTTAAGGATGAATGTTTAGTGATGTGTTATCAAATGATTTTGAGAAAAATATTTTTTTCCTCTAATAATTATCATATAGTTATATAACTATTATTATGGTTGTTAATCATTGTTGATATCCTTGAAAATTTTATTAAAACATAAATTTGGTAATTCTTTTTAATAATGAAAGAGGTATGTTGAATTGATTATCATCGAAATTGATGGTATTTATAAAATACTTCTTAGGGTGAAACACCATATTAAGTAAATAATATTCAGACTTGTAAAATTTATAACAGTAGATTTTTGGGGATTATTTTTATAAATCAGATGATTAAAGATAATTATGATAAATGAATGATTGTTTAAATCATTTATTTTAAGCTAAGAGAGACTAATATTGTTTGATAAAGGCTATAGTTCCATTTACATTTTGTATAGAGTTTATTTTGAAGTTATATGTGGGATAATACATTTAATATATAACAACCCAAAATTCCACAGTAGGCTTCTCTTTGAATAATACAGTAGCATGTGTTGTACGCAACTTTGAGTTCTAACACACCACAACCAATCAAACTAGTCATTCTGAATAGTAATACTCACTTTTTGAAATATTATAAATTTTATCATTCAAAATGGAATTAATTTCTGGATTTGGAATATTGAAATTAGATTAGGGTTAATTTTTTGTACTTTTCAGATAACTTTCATATTTTGATGAATAGTGAAAATTATTAAATTTTAATTAAAAACAACTTTTTTAATTGAAAAAATTAATAGTGATAAATTATGAATTTGAGTGATTTTATAGCATAATTATATTATATTTTTACCATTTAATCCAATGTTGGTCATTGGACATAATTTCACATTTAAACTGGACATAAGAAAGTGCAAATCTTTTGATAGTTATTATCTCTTAAAAACACTCTTTTTGTTTTAACAACGGGAATTAATTTTAAATTGATTTTTTACACTTATTTGTTTTGAATTTATAAAAATTGATTCCATATTTAGAATCAGGAGATCCAAATTGGGTAAATATGTAGATTTTATTTTTAGACATTTTGAATAATTACTTCAGTAAATATTTTATTTACCAGGGTTAAACGGTAAATCCTGTAAATAAGGGCAACAAAATAATATTATAATAATATTAAATTACCCAAAAACATGTCCTAAACCCGATTGGTTGATACATGTCTGACCATGGGCATCTTTGGGTCAATTTTGGGACCTCATGGAGCCACTTGTAAGTGACAATGACACTTTATATAAATTAAGTTAAAGTAAATACAGAAAAGACATAAGCATATATCTTTTAGAAAAACAATTTTTACATAGGGTTATATATTTTATATTTTCAACTATAAATATTAATTATAATTATAAAAATATTTCCTACATAATGGTATTTTATTTATACGTTTTAGACATTTAATAATTAAATTTATTTATCACACAATAATGATGCAGTATTTTCCTTATTAATGAAAGAATCAAATAATTTGTATTAAAAATGTTCAAATAAATATAATTTGAAAGTTTTGATGACATAAAAGAATTTTATTGGTTAATATGACATGTTAGGATTGGTTAAATGAATTTTTTTCGAATTAATATAGTTTTTATGACTTTAACAAAAATCAATTATTAAATAGTGTCAAAATTGACATAAAGGAGTTTTTATAGAAAATATTATATTATAAATTGATATAATATTGCTAAAAATCTAAGGTTCGGCCAAATGACTTATATAATGATATTTGTATTATTAATGAACCACTTGGGGGTCTTTTGGAAGTTTATATAAAGTTAATTAACCATATAATATAAAAATACAAAGAGACATGGTAAATGTCAAACTAATTAACTAAGAGTTAAAACTAAATGAAAAGGTTAATAAAGTGACCCAAAACTGTCTAAAACCTATTTTTTGAGTTTTTTTAGACACATACCCACCTTATCCTAGAAATAAATCAGTTTGGAGCCATTAGAAACCGAATATTAATTTATTATAAAATAATATTTCTATCTTTTCCTAAGGTTCCCCTCACCCCTCTTATAAAAGAGCACTCCCCCTTCTCTCTAATTCACTCCTTAAAAGCCTTTTTGTTCAGACAAACCCTTCCCAAATATCCTCTAACCTTCCATCAAATAATCATAGAGGCCCTCCTTTGGTCATAAAACCATCTTAAGAAGCCCTTTTGATCAAATCAAAAGGAAGAACCCGAAGAAGGGATAATGATTTGACCACCCTCTTTCAAGTTCCTTTCTTCTTCCACTTCATGTTTCTCTGATATTACCATTATAAAATAATAAATCCAGTATCATCTATATACTGTGATGTTATTATAAATATGGTACAACCATATTGATTATTCTATCTATCCTTTGAATGACATGTCACCATACGTGCGTACGTACGGCCTACCGTCTCCACGTCGTGGTGTAATTGTTATTCAACATATAATTATTTGGATGGGTATAATAATGATGTGTAATTCATGTAAATAATACATATAACATGATAATTATTCTTTATATATGATATATCATCAAATTATAAATTATTTTAATATCAAAAGAATGATATTGTTGCTCGTGCGTACGTACGGATTATCGTCTCCACGAACGCGATGAGATTCATTCCCCATCATATCCATTCAAGACTAAATTTAATTTGATGATTGAAAATGATGTTTAGATACATGATATAATTCTGGATATTAATAAGATACATTTCATCCCCAAAAAAATATGGCTCACATAACAAAGAATATAAAGGAAAATGAATCTATTAACACTGAAAATGATGATAATACTAAGATATTATCAACAAATCAATGTTAAAAGATCATATATGATATCATATTAATGTATATGATTCCTGTATAATTAAATAAAAATTATTTCACCGTTATACATGAGGTTAACCTACCCTCTACCAACGAAAAACTACAAAGTAAGGGGTTTCTTATCTCACTTTTAATTTCGTGAGATTTCCATTGTTCACTACTTATTTATTACATGTGGTGTCTGTAATACCCATGATTGTATTCATTGTGTATTATACTTTAATTTATGGATATTTACATCATCATTGTATGATCCTTCTTTCATGGGTGTTTGTTTCATATTTTACCAAATCAATAAGGGAATTTGAAATCACAATTTCCACTCATTCGGCTTTACGCATACTTGATTGATTATTTTACTCCAAGATTATGTGTGGAATAACTATTTATTTTATTATGTCATAATTTCCACTCCACTTTATATGGATATACTTTTGATACACATAATCACTCCATTGATAATTTCTCAAGTCATCGATATGAACTTGATAAGAGTAATTTTAACTCAATCTCCATTTATTGAGTTAAATATCCAATTCATTGGTGTTGTCTTTACAAGAATATGTGTGAATGTCCTCATATTGATTTACACTTAATATCCAATCATATTGAGTGTATTTATATTTTTCACACATAATTATTTCATTGATTTATCCTTAACCTAAGGATATGGTATTTATAAGATATTTCATCTCAAATTAAATTCTATTGAGACTTCTTTGTTGTTATACACCAAATCACTTTTATAAGGTGTATATAATTTAATTTGACATAGTATATCATGAATCCCTTTATTCTCATGATATTACAAATTTTTGATTACCTAAATTATTTGTATTCAGGTGTCTCTCTTTTCGTTAGGAACTCTAACTAAAATATCATTTTAAAATGTTTTAAAGATTTTTTATTCAAAATATTTCTCATCAATTTCCATGTTTTAAAAATGGTTTTAAGGATTTATTCATATGGACATTAAATTTTTAAAATTAAAAATCCTTTTAAAAGTTTCAAAGTGTTATGGGACACTTTGATTCAAAAATCTATTTTAAACGGATTCTTGATAAATAGTGATACTTTTGAATGTTTTCAAGAAAAAGGGGGATATTTTTCTCAAATAGTTTTGATGATTATTTTCAACTATGTCAATATCATTCATCATTCTCTATTAAGGTTGATCTACTATAATACAATCTTCCATATTGTATTGAATGAGTTATGTTTGACTGTGGATGTGCTATTTTTATACCATTCATGGTTTGTGGTTAAAATATTGACATTTTGTATGCTAGTTTTAATATGAATGTTCAGGTTATGTTTCAACATTTTCATATTAGGAATGCATTGGACTTAGTAAGTGACGGGTGGAGCCCGCTATTGTTACAACCCGAGATATTATGAGAAAAATTATTATTTTTTAATTTCTTTGATGTCCTGTGTTGTATGCTACACTAAGATTAGATTTTACTATACACAACACTGTATTAGATTGAAGTATACACAACACTATTCTTGTCTTGCATTACACGCAATCGCAACCTTTCTCGATAACGTGTGTAGTACGCAATATCGGGTTTCACTAAACAGCGATATATGGTTATAATATTATTATGAACTATATGTTATGAATATTATTAACTACATTTTTAATTTATAACATTATTATTCATATTAAACATTTTATAGAACATGGTATGAGAACAAAATAATTTTTTTGGGTAAAATAAGTATTGTTCAAAAAAATGCAGTTTTGCCGCCTTTTGATTGTGCACCCGCTATAAATATAGTTTTTGACATGTTTATAAGTTCAATTTTACAAAATAAAATTATTATTTGAAATAATCATATAAAAATTTACTTTGGACAAATTTTTCATGTTATTCTGATAACTTTCATATTTTAATGAATAGTAAAAACACACTATATTTTAATTAAAATCAATTTTTTCATCATAATAATTTATATGGTTAAATTATAATATTTAATGGTTTTAAAGTCTAAATAGAATATATTTTTACCATTTAATATAAATTATGTCATTATCATTGATTTTATATTGAATTCATAGGTAAAATCCTTTCAATCTTTTACAATGTTTTAACTTTTAAAACTCGGTTTCTTAACAACGGGATTGATTTTAAAATAATTTATGAAACTTCTGTGATTTGAATTAGTAAAAATGGATTCCATATTTTTAATCAGTAGGTCCAAATTATGTAAATAGGCTACTTTTATTTTTTGACACTATGAATAGTAACTACGGTAAATTTTATTTACCGTAGTTAAAGGTAAATGCGGTAATTGAGGGTAAATATAATATTATAAAATTACCCTAACACTTGTATTAATATAATTGGATGGTTATATTTCTTCCTACGGAATATTTTTGTTGAAATGTAATCCATTGGAACCCACTTTGATGTGATTAAGACCTTTAATTTATTTTATTTAAAAGAATGTGAAATATGTCTCACTCAAACTTTAATAATTAATCGTTTTTTAATATAAGGTCATACAGAATATAAATTCGGTTATAAATACTCATTTTAAATCTAAAATGATTTTATTTATCATGGTAATTTATTTTTAATTTTTAAGAATTATTTATTTAACTTATTATCTTATACATTAATGAAGTAGAAATTATTTATTTATTGAAAAATCAATAATATAGATTTTATTGAAATAATAATATAAATCAAAAGGCCCAAAAACCTAAAAAAGACTTATTGGTAGTTTATATATAAACCCTAAGCATCCAATGGCTGAATTGGTGACCATTGGGATCCTTATATAGAAGATTATGACAGTTATATTATTTTATTTTAAATGATTCCAAAGTTGTCACATACATAATTTAATAAATATACAAATTTACATGTTGTTATTTTAAGATGATAAATTAGATTAAAAGTTTTATTATAAAATATATGGTATTTAGATTTATCATAGGGTTTTATTTTTAATTTTTATGCAACAAATAAGTATATTAAATAATTATACAAAAATGTTTTATTAATTATTTTATTAAGAGATATACCAAATAAATGGTTTTAAAAATATTATATGAACTAGGTAATGTGATCCACGAATTTTCTAGACATATTCTACATGTTAGGAATCTATTAAATATTTTGGTTAGAATATATCCTTTATGAGGATTTTATTTAAATTAAAATAAATGAATAATGACAAAATTGACACTATTGTTATTTTATAAAAATAACATATTATAAAATTGTTTAAAAATCAAAAAAATATTTAAAATTATAAATTGAAATTTATAAGGACTATAATTTCATAAATTATAAAATTAAGGATAATTATCAACACATAAGTAATTATATATAACAATTTAAAAATTATAATCTTATTACCACAAATAAAATTAAATAGATTAAATAAGGATAAATCAAGTTGATAATGTTTAAAATAAATTCCCAACATGTATAAATTTTATTTTTTGATGAGATTACAACACTATATCATATAATATTTGGATTTAGGTCATTTTTGGAGGTTTTTAAGTGAGTTTGAATTTATTATAAATTAATATTTCATATGTTACCAAAGGTGCCCCTCTCCTCCCTTATAAAAATGGAACCCCTTCCCTCTTCTCTTTACACCCTTTTCATCCTTGAATCTCGGCCAACCCCTGAACATTCCTCTTCTAAAACTCTCTAGTTATATCATAGAGATTCTGTTTTCTCAATAGACCAACTCTAGTTCCCTAAGAAGAAGTTTAAAGGAGGTGCGTTGAGGAAGAGGTAATCTCTTCTACTGACTCTTTCAAGATTCTTTCTTCTTCTACTTCCTCTTATTTATTTGTTTCATTATGAATTAATAACATTATTATTACTTATATACTGATATGTTATTATAAATATGAAATAACCCTATTTCAACTTCAATCCATCCAATGGAAAACAAAATCATCGTGCGTGCGTACGTACGGAATACCGTCTCCACGTCATGGTGTAATCTATTTTCCACCACCACCTTACTTGGATGGGTATAATGGTGTAAAGAATAATTATATATGATTATTATAACATCATACTAATTTTAAGATATTATATCATCCACTCCAATTCCATTCAATAAATGTGGGAATGATATCATCGCTCGTGCGTACGTACAGATTATCGTCTCCACGACGCGATGAGATTCATTTTCCATTTTAATAATTCAAGAATGATTATAAAGTATATATATTAAGTAATCATGAAATATATGACATATTAATGATACCGGATTTATTTATATGTTATTTTCTTACATCTATTAAATTTAATAAGGAAACGAAAAGAATGTTCATGCATACGTACGGCCTACCGTCTCCATGAATGGTGTATTTCTTTCCATTTATCAATTTATTATATATATTTATATTCTGAATATATATTGTATATAAATCATGTTTTATATTCTGGAATTAATTAATCATGATCTAAGTAATCATATGAATAATTACAAGTCAAAACACGGATGATAAATGAAACGATATTACCCAAAACGCTGCTTTAACATGGAATTGACAAATGAACGGATTTTACAAATTCATAAGTGAATCATATATGATATCATAAATATTATTATGGTTCTGTTACAAGTTAATAATATTTTTAAACCCATTATACAGGAGTCTCGGACATATATGGAAGAAATTGGACAAAAGGTAAGGGATAATTATTCCAATCTCGTTCTTATCTGAGATTGTTTATTTGAAAGTATTTATTGGGGTTAAATTTATCATCCATGTCCATGTTTTCTAATAATGTTTTCATGTTTGTTTAAAGTCCTTTTTACCCATTTTTGACTTTTACTACATGTTATAAATGGAATATTTTTTTTGTTTATCATACGAGGAACTTTTTTACTTTTCTGACAAAAGTACGAGAAGAATGTTTTTTTAACTCATACAACATGAATGGATTTTTACGGTTTTATAATGCCTTATTTTCATGAAGCTTACTATACGATATTTAAGGACTATATTCAACATATTTCTTTTCTTTTTAAATTAAATGGAATTTTGTGAAAAGAAAATGATTTCGAAGAAGAAAGGATATTTTCCTCAAGAATTCATTTCGAGTGTTTTATCAAAACCATTTTCCATATAAGATGGCATTATATGTGTATGTTTAAAGTATATTGTCTCTATGATTTACATGGTTTCAATTTTATTATGATGAAATCATATCCATTTTTTTTGTATGGATTATTTTATGAGGGGATGATGTTTATGAAATCCATTTTATAAGTTGGGTAATGATTAATGATTTATGTTCATGTTGTGGCACAATTAAGAATGATTTAATTATGAGATGGGTGAGACCTATATCTCCACTCAATGCATTGGGTAAAGATTTATATATAATGAGATAGACATGGCTGGAATGGTATGTTAATCTGGTTCAATGTTACAGGACTGGAACGAGGAGTGAACTCGATTCAGAAAGGGACTTTGTTCACTAAGATGGTCTTGGAAGCAATGCCTTGGCTACTATGGAAATCATATCATGTTCCTAATGGTCTTCCACAATAACATGACTTATTCCAATGTTATTTTATGTTGATTGACGTTCCATTACGATCTATACCTTACGTACTACCATGTTTTATGTCATTGCTCAAGATTTTGAGGTTTAAACATTATGTTCATGTTTTTAAGTTCAAATGTTTATGCTTTGTTTTATTTTCTCCATGCTTACTTGTACTGAGCATTTGATCTCACCCTTTATATGTTTTATTTTCCCCATGATATAAAGAAAAGTTTTAGGTAAGAAAAAAAAGGGGAATATCTTTATGGGAGATGTTGAAGATCTTTCACCATGATTAGAAGATTATGTTCCGAGTTTCCAAAGACACTAAACTATTACGGTACTTGAGTGTTGGTTTTTTTTATGTATTAAGTATTTCAAAAAAGTAATGTAATGTCCATGTACGTCAAGATTCAGGTCATCATAGTTATAGCTCTTTGATGCATCGGTAGGTATCATGAGACAAACTAGTGTCTTGGCATAAGGCCTTGAAAAAATCATATTTGTAGTCTTGGAATAAGGCCTTGACTATGTGGTTATGATAGTCTGGAATTATGAATTCCATTATTATGAAAGTGGTCATTGATATTGCATGTGATTATTAAACTATTAGGATATCCATGTGAATAAGTAAATGGAATTATTTCATTTTATCTTTTCCATATTATGCTGAAGTTCAAGTTTAAAAGGCTTTTGTTTTAGTTATACATTGCCTTAAATGCTTATTATTATTTATGAAAGTTTCCGCTATACTGTTATCCATACTGAGCATCTGAGCTCACCCCTTTCTATGTTTTATTTTTCCCAGGAAGTGAAGAAGTATTTTATGAATGACCTTCAGGGTTATCATGAGGATATGAGTGTGGTATATGGAGACAAGATGTTGTTGTAGTTTTTCACTTTATGATGTAATGTAATGTTTGTGAATGTATCTATTGATTCCAAGGCTACTAAACTAATAAGTCTTTAGAGACTTGATCTTTTTTGATCATGCCAATGAAACGTAATCATGCACCGACTCTGGGTAACTGGGATCGGGGTGCTATAGTTGGTATCAGAGGAAGTTTAGTACAAACCTTGGAAACTAGATTTAGGTAAACTCTGATTAGAGCACATTACCCTAAGATAGACATTGAGGATTAGTATAGAAAAAATTCCTAGAATTTTGGTATTGTATAGATTTTGTGAGTTTTTCAGGAAATACATACCTATATGGATACGAGAAGGTAGAGGCGGCTATGGCAGAGATGTACCTAGAGGTAAAACCTAAAAACACCACTTTGATCTAGACTTGAATGGGAACTGGTGCACGATAACATGCCTTGCTACACTCTTGATTACAACACTCCAGGGGGATATGCTTAGGGTAATTTTCATTTTCTTTACAAACCGATTTGAAGTATTTTAATATAAGATGAGAATAAATGACCTTGGTTAATCCTAAGGTGTTTCAAATTAATAATATGGGGCCATGATATTCTTTAAATGATTTTATGACTACTTTTACTCACACAATGCTTTCTGGTTCTAGTCAATGTATAGATTCCAAAGAAGTCATAGTAACTTTGAGAATGATGTACAAGGTGGGAACGATGGTGGAAATAAGTAAAAAATGGAATGTTTATAGGTGTATAAGATATTGTGTTCATGCCAAATCAGTTTTCCAAAAATATGATCAACAACATATATATTAACCCTCTCTGGGACTCAAAAAAGAAGAGAAAGGTGCTGAATGATAACAGATCCAACAGTGGAGACCATGGAGAAAAGAATCCTCAATTTCCAGCATGCATCAAATGGGGAAGAAGACACCCAGGAATGTGTCTCAATGGAATAATGAAATTCTTTGCGTGCGGGAAATAAGGACATAAAGTGAAGAATTGCCGAGGAAAAATGAAGAGTACTATGGAAGAAAATAAAAATGGTCCCAAGAATCCATTTACAGTCATTTTCCATAAATGTAGGGGATCTGGCCATTACTTGAGTGAATGACCTATTCAATATGATGTTTTCTTGGTCAAAGAAGAAGCTATGTAGAAATAAATTGTTGGAGAAATGTTTAAAAGTATTAGTACTCCTTGTTGATGGGATTACTTTGGAATAATTTTCTCTTTTATTTTTAACCCTCTAGTTTTCCATATTAGAATGATATTTGAGGAAGAATTATCTTTTCCCTTGTGGATATAGTTATAAATAACCATTTGGTTTTATAGGATCTTTGGGTTTTAGGAAATTACAAGTTATAATATTTTGGGATGAAAATGCAAGGTATGAGATAACATTTGTGGTTAAATTATGTTATGGTTGTTTTGAGGAATTTATCTCATTTTGGTAATGTTATAAAATTTTGTTTTTTTGAAAAAGAACAACACACTGACCGTGTGACAACCCGTCATGTCAGACAAAGATGTGGGAATCGAACCCACAACCAAAGTGCGATTGGGATTTATCGCATAGCACTGGACTACGTGATGTCCCTGGTTAGAGTGACTAATTATTTTTAGTTAAATGATTTTATTGATCAATAATAATTTGATTTGGGATATTATGTCTAATCAAATGAATACGCTTAGTGTAGGAAAATTATTTGGTGATTAAGTCATAAATGTTATTTTGGAAGATGTTCATTTTGTTGGGAACACTATATGCCCAAGGAAAATAGAATACTGTCGGATTTCATTTGAGGAGTAATGGTGTATTTTTATCTATGTTTTTATGGTGTATTTATAGTTATTAGGGTTATATATGTAAATGATTAACCTATAATAGGGAATATGTGATTAGGTTAATTACTTTTAAGTATGTGACTTTAAGAATAGTTGATGTCATTTGGAGATACAATTTAATGTGGAAGACTACATAAAAAAATTCTACTATGTTTTGGGTTTCAATATTTGTTTTGGATTATATTGAAGGATTTTAAGGAGTATTATTTATTGAATTATATTTATTTAACTTTTGGGTATTATTGGTTTAATTTTAGAAATTAAGATTAGTGTTTCTTTCTCTAATAGAATATATTTTTGAGGGATCATGAGATCTTATACTAACTATTTTGGTTTTGATTAATCTCTAAAGACAAGGAAAATATATATTTTATCCTTCATGGATCATGCGATTCTATAAGAAGTTTATTCTAGCTCTTCTAGTGTGACCAAGTCTTCTTGAATACTCATCGTTTTAAAAAGAGTTAGTAGTAGAAATTTATTAAAGAATGAAACTTTACTTTAAAAGTAGGTATATCTCTTTATGTTCTTATTCATACTCAGAAATGAATTCCTCATCTTTATATAATGTAACTTAAACAAAATGTTATCCGTTTACTTTTCCTACTGGGAAACTAATGATTGTTTGTCCCGTCAAAAGTTTGTGGATTTCTTGTTGTTAACTTTCTCCTGATCATGTTTTATATCCCTCTCCATCAGAACATGACACTTATTTTATCATCCATATCCATGTTTTTCTACATGGAATCCTAGTTTAGGTTACCTAGGGGGCTTTGTACTTCTCTTTCTTTATTTTAAAGTGATAGTTTTATTGACTCTTTTTCTGATGTGGGACTTTCCATTATATTTCCAAGCCCAATTATAAAAATTGCGAGGACACAATTTATTGAAGTAGGGGAGAATGTAACACCCCAAGCTTCCACGGTATGATTATCTTTGAATAATAAAGTAGTGTGTGATGTACGCAACTTCGAGTTCTAACACAACACAACCAATCAAACTAGCCGATGTGAATAGTAATACCCACTTTTTGAAATTTTATAAATTTTATCTTCCAAAATGGACTTCATTTTTGGATTCTTAATATCAAAATTATCTTAGGGTGAATTTTTGGTACTTTTCGGATAACTTCCATATTTTGATGAATAGTGAAAATTACTAAATTTTCATTAAAAAACATTTTTAATCGAAATAATTAATAGTGATAAATTTTGAATTTGAGTGATTTTAGAGTATAATTATATTATATTTTTACCATTTAATACAATGCTGGTAATTGGACATAATTTCACATTCAAACTGGACATAAGAAAATGCCAATCTTTTGATAGTTATTATCTCTTAAAAACACGCTTTTTGTTTTAACAACAGGAATTAATTTTAAATTAATTTTTGCCACTTCTGTGTTTTGAATTTAGAAAAATGGATTTTATATTTAGAATCAGGTGTTCCAATTTTTATAAATGTGTAACTTTTATTTTTAGACATTTTGAATAATTACTTTGGTAAATATTTTATTTACCAGGGTTAAAGGATAATCCGGTAAATAAGGGTAAAAAATAATATTATAACAATATTAAATTACCCTAAAACGTGTCCTAACCCTATTGGTTGATAAATGTCCAATCATGGTCATCTTTGGATCGATTGTTGGGACCCCATGGAGACACTTCTAAGTGATAATGACACTTTATATTAATTAAGATAAAGTAAATACAAAAATGATATAAGCATATATCTTTTAGAAAAACAATTTTTACATAAGGTTATATATGTTATATTTTCGACTATAAATATTCATTATAATTATAAAAATATTTCCTACATAATCTTATTTTATTTATAATTTTTATACATTGAATAATTAAATTTATTTATGACACAATAATGATGCAGTATTTTCCTTATTAATGATAGAATAAAATAATTGGTATTATAAATGTTAAAATAAATATAATTTAAAGTTTTGATGACATAAACGAATTTTATTGGTTAATATTAAATTTTAGGATTGGTTAAATGAATTTTTTTTTGAATTAATAAAGTTTTTATGACTTTAAAAAAATTAATTATTAAATAGTGTCAAAATTGACATAAAGGAGTTTTTAAAACAAATATTGTTTTATAAGTTGATATAATATTCCTAAAAATCTATGTTTCAGAAAAATTAATTATATAATGATATTTGTATTATTAATGAATCACTTGGGGTCTCTTGGAAGTTTATATTAAGTTTATTAACCATATAATATAAAAATACAAAGAGACGTGGTAAATGTAAAAATAATTAACTAAGAGTTAAAACTAAAAGATAAGGTTAACAAAGTGACCCAAACCTATCTAAAACCTATTTGTTGAGTTGTTTTAGACCCAAACCCACCTTATCCTATAAATAAATCAGTTTGGATCCATTAGAAACTGAATATGAATTTATTATAAAATAATATTTCTATCTTTTCCTAAGGTGCCCCTCACCCCTCTTATAAAATGGCACTCCCCCTTCTCTCTAATTTACTCCTTCAAATCCATTTTTCTTGGCTAAAACCTACCCAAATATCCTATAACCTTCTCTAAATTCTTCCTAGAGGCCCTCCTTTGGTCATAAAATCAACTTAATTAGCCCTTTTGATCAAATCAAAAGGAAGAACCTGAAGACGAGGTAATGATTTCACGACCCTCTTTCAAGTTCCTTTTTTCCTCTACTTCTTCTTTCAGTGTTATTCCCATTATAAAATAATAACTCTAATATAATATATATACTTTTATGTTTTTATAAATATTTTACAACCATATTCAGTATTATATCCATCCTTTGAATGACACGTCACCATACGTGCATACGTACAACCTACCATCTCCACGTCGTGGTGTAATTTTTATTGAATATAATTTCTCAAGTCATCGATATGAACTTGATAAGAGTAATTTTAACCCAGTCTCCATTTGTTGAGTTAAATATCTAATTCAATGGTGTTGTCTTTACAAGAATATGTGTGAATGTCCTCTGATTGATTTACACTGAATATACAATAACATTTAGTTTATTTATATCTTTCACACATAATTATTTCATTGATATATCCTTAACCTAAGGATACGGTGTTTATAAGAGATTTCATCTCAAATTACATTACATTGAGACTTATTTATTGTTATACACCAAATCACTTTGATATGGGGTATATAATGTACTTTGACATAGTATATATTGAATCCCTTTATTCTCATGATATTAAAAAAAATTATTACCTCAATTATTTTTATTCAAGTGTCTCTCTTTTGGTTAGGAACTCTAGCTAAAATATCATTTTAAAATGTTTTAAAGATTTTTTATTCAAAATCTTTCTCATCAATATCCATGTTTTAAAAACAGTTTTAAGGATTTATTCATATGGACATTAAAGATCTAAAATTAAAAATCATTTTAAATGTTTCAAAGTGGTGTGGGACACTTTGATTCAAAAATCTATTTTAAACAGATTCTTGATAAATAGTGAGACTTTTAAATGTTTTCTAAAAAAGGGGATATTTCTCTCAAATAGTTTTGATGATTATTTTCATCTATGTAAATATCATTCATCATTCTCTGTTGAGGTTGATATATTATAATAAAATCTTCCATATTGTATTGAATGTGTTATGTTTGACTGGGGATGTGCTATTTTTATACCATTCATGGTTTGTGCTTAAAATATTGACATTTTGTATGCTAGTTTTAAGATGAATGTTCATATTATGTTTCAACCTTTTCATATGAGGAATGCATTGGACTTAGTAAGTGATGGGTGGATCCCTCTATAGCTCCTCGATGCATCAGTAGGTCTCATGAGACAAACTAGTGTCTTGGCACAAGGCCTTGACTATATGGTTATGATATTCTGGCATTACGCATTCCATTATTATGAAAGTGGTTATTGATAGTTCATGTGATTATTCAACTAGTTGAATATCCATTTGAATAATTAAACGGCATTATTTCATTTTATATTTTCCATATTATGCATAAGTTCAAGTTTAAAAGGCTTTTGTTTTAGTTATACATTTCCTTAAATGCTTATGCTTATTTATGAAAGTTTCCGTTATACCGTTATCCTTACTGAGCATCTAAGCTCACCCCTTTCTATGTTTTATTTTTCCCAGGATGTGAAGAATTATTTTATGAATGACCTACAGGGATAGCATGAGCATATGAGTGTGGTCTATGGAGACAAGATGTTGTTGTAGTTTTTCACTTTATGATGTAATGTAAACATTATGAATGTATCTAGTGATTCCAAGGCTACTAAACTAATCGTTCTTTCAAGAAATGATCTTTTTTTATCATTCCAATTATACTTAATAATGCACCGACTCTATGTAACTAGGGTCAGGGCGTTACATAATATGTATATATTTTTTAAGGATATAGAATATTTATATGATTAAATACTAACCTTGTACGGTTGGAATAATGGGTGGGATATTCTGAGGCTATAATGGTGTCACTGGGTGCTTGTTATGATAATGATGAATATTGGGGGTTCTTGAAACTATAATGGTGTCATGGGGTTCCAGTTATAGTGATGATAAAATTAGGTATTCCTGAGGATATTATGTTGGGATGGGGTACTAGTTATGATCATGATGTTCGAATGGCATTCCATAAGTGTTGTTATGGGAAGTTGTGTCTGAGACCGCACTAGGACTAATAGAAGTGGTTTTAGTGGAGCTTTCCTATTGTTTTTGTGATTAAATATAAGATTCTTTTATAACAATAAACCTACTTTTTTAATGTCCCAATAGCTGAATGTTTTTATATAATCATTTTCCAATTGCGGGAAGTTGTTCGATACTATGCACCACGAGTTCATATTTTATATGGTATTTTATGCTGAATATTAAAGTGACTTAAACATTGTGAAATGAGAAATTAATTAATACAAATATGGGGCTAGTTATTGACACATTATTTACAATGATAAAATACAAGAGAATACTAGAAAATAATTAATAGTATTATAGGTACTTGTATCCTAAGATAAAAATGATAATATTGAAAAAAAATATAATATTAATTAATTAATGGATAAATAATTAATTATTTTTGATCTTGACACTTTTTTTATTATTTTTAACCTAGACCTTAGTAGTGGAAGTTGGGAGTCTCATGGAACCGTAATAGCAGATGATTCTAAGGTTATTTAGTTTCCCATAGTGTGGTTATGAGATTTATATATATCATGTTTATTTTGTGATTTCATACGCTACCCCTATCATGTTTTGAGGGATACTAACACCTTATGGACTCTTGGAGGGTGTTTCCACAAATATCTAGGTTGGTGATGGATGTCTAGCTAACTACACCCTCTAACCCCACTCTTTCATCCTCATTTTATTATATGTTGGTATACATATTAGTTATCATTCCCCATATAAGAGTATAGAGGGAAGTAATAGATTTTGGTTATTTCACACAAATATATCTTTTCATATAGGATCCTAATGGTTATTATAGGTTTATTTTTTATGAGTTTTGATGGCTTGATGTATAATACACAACTTACATACTATGTTCTCTCTAAGAAACTACTTCGTTACTATAAAGATATGTATCTTGGATGGAGAGATGATATGATGCATGGGGTGAATTATATATTACTTTATCCAAGGTGTATTTGGGGTGGCCTACACTATCCTAGGTGTCTTCAGTCTCTCCTTTGGAGAGAGATGGATCAAGATGTGTGACATTAGGGTTGAGAGGGAAAATAGTTGGGAAGTGGTAGTGGGATACCTTCATTTGACCTTATGTGGATACTAGATTATTACTTCTATGTGATACTTTGTGAGTGACCCATGGTGTTGATAAGAAAGGAATAGTAAACTCAGATACGTGATGAGATATTTTCATTTTTTTACTCAATAGGATTTAGTATACTTATTTTAAATTTTGAAATAGGGGTTGTAGGGAGGATCCTACTGAGTACACATGTTATGATCACCCTACATATATATTAACTATTTTTTATTTCAGTAGGATCTGGTTGGTGATTGAGTTATACATTTCTAGTTTTAAATGTAATTCAGAAGCTATTGGAGATTCATAGTCACTATCGAGGATATGTTTTAGTGATGTTAGATATTTAAGTTGTATATCATTACATTCATATATTAGAATTTCTTTTGTATTTATCATGAGAATGATTTTTTTGTTTGTCCTCAAATTATTTATTAATTTGAAAATCTTAGAGGTCAATGCCTCCAATATGTGTGTATATTATACACTTTATCATAGTCACCATCTATTAGCCTATGGGAGGTTGGATTCGATATTCATTATTTTTTTCTCTCATTATTGACCTAGGATGGGTAAATTTTGGGGGAGGGTTCATAAAAATTATACATATATACTATAACCATATACATATATATATATATATATCTTTAATATCATATATTATCCACTTATAACATATTACCACTCATTGTTTCAGAAGTTAACTACTACATTTTTTGTGTATGTTTTGAATCATATGCTATAGTCCTTAAATATTGATATGGTTATATTATCTTCATAATTTTAAAAATAATATAAATTTCACACATATTCACTATATAAATATTTATAATTATCTTCAAATATAATACATCAAAAAAATAAATCACATTATTTTGTGGAGGTGGTAATCCATACGTATACACAGGTAATGTTCTCAATTTTTAATAGGTGAAAGGGTAATGAATTAGATGATATATTATATATCAAGAATTATAATTATGTCATAAGTATTATACATATACATTAGTTCTATCAATATAAAAATCAATGTGAGGTGGTGATGGAAAAAAATTACATTGGTTCGTAAGAAGGTAGTTCATCATACACACGAGTGATAGTTTTATTTCCCATTTGATAGATATGGATAAGGATAAATATTATTACATAAATATAAAGAAAATATTAGTATAGGGGAGATAATAGTTTTATTATATTTTAATGGTTAGTATATAATTTAAGGTGATAAAATAACATGAAAAAAGAAAGTGTCTGGTGAAGATGATTATTTATTCTTATAAATATATACTTTAGATATCCAATGAAGGGCAATAGGGTTGGTCTTTTAGGAAAAACATCACCTATAGAACATTCATAAGGATTTTTAGAATATTTTTCTAAAGGTTTTGTCCAATTTAAGTGGATCTAGGTGGCTTATATAACTGAGGATAAGTGGTGCTTTTATAGTGAACGAAAAGAAATAACAGGAATTAATAAAAATATATAAATAACTTATATTCATTTTCATAATAAAGTGTTAAAATGTTTTCCAAATTTCAAATATGATATAGGATATGGTTTAAATCCATTCAAAAAAAATATAGATAGTTTTAAATGGTGTTTAAACTGTATCTTTTATTTTAACTCCTTTGTAAACCAATTTCAACGATAAACGCCATAATGATTGTTTCAATATTAAAGAATTATATTATTAATTATAAAGTAAATTTTTTTATCATAAGTGGACAAGGGATGAAATTCTAAACCATTTTTTATCCACTTTTCCACATATAATAATTATTTTATTTTTAATTAATTTAATAAAAATCCACTTAAGATAAAACACTATGGACATCATAATAATAGCTATTCACATAATTTAACATTAAAGACATGAATTAAATGATTGAATTAAAATATAATAAGTATATCCAAAAATAATATATTATTATTAATTATAAAATTCTTTTGGAACCAAAATTTATCCTAAATATATTACATTAATGTCACAAAATTATTAACATTGATTTTTCCACTGCTTGCACAAGCACTGTATCAGCATTGTATAACCATTTAATGTGATTATGTAATCAATAAAAATTATAAATAAATTTACATAATAAAAAAATTATTATTAAAATAACCTTTAATATTCATTCAAAACTTATTTTTATCCCTATGGTAACATATATGATAAATTTAAAGGCAATAGAGTGTGATTTTGTATTTTTTCTTAATTAAAATAATATAAATGTCATTATGAAAGGAAAATGACACGAAAAATCCATATATTATAAATAAGGATGTCAATGTTCTAATTAATCTCATAATATTAAATAAATTATAGTTTTTTATGTATTTTAAATTCCTTGGCACATTATTTTTTACCATAATCATCACATTTAACATTTACCAAGATAATAAATTTTATAACGGTTATTTTTTATAATGCTGAGAAATAAAAGACAAGTATTGAATATATTTGAACCTATTGATTCCAAATATTTAATTAATTTTTTATTCTTCTGTTAATATAAGGGTAATAAATTAAATTTAAAACAAATGTGAAAAAATCAACAAAAAAATCCATAGAAAAATGCGTTTTTAAGCCTAAAAATTAACTTATATAAAAATCTTGTAAAATAAGCATCTTAAGGGAATTAATTAGACTTTTTAGAACAAATGGATATTATATCACTTTAATACCAAATAAAAAATATAATTTTACTTTTAAATTATTATATTTAAATATAATAAAGGATAGTTTTACCAAAATATGTATTTTACTATTCACTAAAAAATAAATCTTTCTTGAAAAAATGAAAAAAATTAATCCTAAGATAATATTTACAAAATGATTTAAAAAAATATAGATATTGTATAAAAAAAATTCAATAGTTTTCTATGGTTCTATTAAACTCAATGTTGTGTGTAAATCAAGTTATCAAAAAAATTAAATTTATTGAAAGATAAATATATCATAAAATCTTTGAGAGTTAGAAACTAATTGTGATTCAAATTATTATCTCTTGTAATGTTGCCGTAAACATATATGTTGTTAAGTCCACTTCAAAACATTTTTTCATATTATCCAACATTCATTAGAAGCCAACTAAAATGAAAAAAGTATTTTTTGAATCACTAACTTTTCAATAATAAGATATCAAAAGGGAGGTTGGTGCCTGATCATGTTAATTAACATAATGCGATTTGAAATAAGTTAGAGACAATTTACATGATATCATAAGGGGAAGTTGATAATTGATCCTTTTTTTATCGCTAATATAATCTTTGAATGCTTTTTTTATTATAGATAGAAACTACAATAGTAATAGTTACTCGATATTCAAGAAGATCCATGATTATATTTTTGAATGAAGAGATACAAAGGTAAGAAGTATCAAGTGATATAAGAATTACAATTAGTGTGGAAGTTAGGGAATATTTCACTCAGAGGAAAATATACAGTATAAAGAATGATAAAGATAAGATAGAAATGAGTACTTAGAAATTGGATAGCCTAGTTTATTTTATATACTAGCACGGTTAAAAAAAGAGAATTTCTAGAGGGTTTGTCATGAAAAATGAGTTAATTATCGAAAGTATGCCACAAGTTCATTATTAAACTCAAAAACTAAGGAATATAACATGTTTAACCCACTTTGTGTGTATTATATAAATTTTTAATGATCTTGAAGTATTCTTGAATATTTATGTCTATACATTGGAAAAGAGTCAGAATAAAGGCCAACATCTTGGAAGTAAATTGGAAAGTCTAACTATGTTGTAAAGAAGTTATTATATTTTAAGTTATGGAGATACATTTACATTAAATAAAAAAATATTTTGAATATTTTATTTATATATCCCTGTAAAAAAAATAATTAGTATTATTTTATCTCTATTATGACTTCAATAGAGTTTTATCCTTTTATTTTTGATGAAGTATAAAAAAGGGAGGAGTAAAGAGGATTTGGGTTTTTCTTTAGCTTAGTGAATTATTATTTTAAAAAAAGATTAATTAATGAAGTTATAAAAATAAATATTCCAACTCTAGGCCATCCTAACCAAGTATCCAGGGAATCCCATAGGGATATCCAACTAGGCTCAAAGAAAAACCAACTGCAATAATTTTGAAAGGGGAGCAAGAGTATATCTGTTTTGGCACAAGTGTGTGGGATAGAATTTTTTGGTTCTTATTGAAAGAACGGTTGATTGTCGCCAATCAACCATTCAAAGTTTTGATGCTATTCTAATGTGTATATCATCACTCGGGTCGAATCCTCGACGATGATACTTTTTTAATATTCAAATGTTTTTAGTTGATTGTATTTTGATTGGGGGTTTTTTTGTAGAGCTTAAATGAAGTGATTAATTGTTTGTGTTCAATTTATCAATTTGAGAAAGATAGGGGTGGGTTAATTATTAGGGATTTAAGCTTGTTATATCCTTAATCTTTTCTTTATATTTCATTTAAATTAACACCCACTTCACAAGATAACATTGATTGGAATTCCTAAGCGTTATGGATTTAATGCAAGACTTAACTTATCTTAGGGTTATGATATCAATCAGATCTTGTTGATGGTAGTGTATTTATGGTTCCAATAATCCATGTAAACCACATGTTAAAAAAAATATGTCATTAATCCATGACATGTTAAGTCTAACATACGCAATGTTAAATTCAAGAATACTCATCGAGAAAATACAATCAATCACTTAACATCCCTAAATTTTGACTCACCCCAATGGTAGATTTACTCATCAATTAATATGATTATAAATTTGGTTTATAATTATTATAATGATAAATGAATAAGATAAGGAAAATAAAGGGATAAGAAAAGAGTGGTTCATCAAACACACATGCAAACGATGATGCTAATTAAAAATAGAACTTTGATTGAATGAGGAAGCAAAAGAAGGGAGGGGGATTCAACTTTATTTAAACTATTTTAAGAACATTAATATCAATCTATAGAAGGTGGATGATAATAAGAGATATTTAAGAGGAATCTTTCATTAAAATAGAATTACAAAAGAAAGACTTACAAGATTACATCAAAGAAGAATACAAAAGTAAATGAAAACAAACAGAGGTGGAATGGTCTATCAAGTGAAACCTTGAGTATGGAAGGTCCTACTAAGCCATTTTCAAGGGTTTGGTCGTATCAATATGTGATCCTCTCTTCTGAAATGCCAAATCCTTTGAAGGAGATATGGGGGATATATTTATAGCCCAAGGAATTGGATTTTTTTCCTTCCCAATCTATCCCTCCAATTGCATCGCCATTTTGATAATTCATACACCAGAATCTCAACATATGATCTTCTTAAAAGTTTTATATAAATATATCCTCTATCGACTATGAATGTTTGGCAGCCATTAGACTTAATGTTCCAATTTTATGGATGGTTTATAAAATAATGTAAATCTGTTCATTTCACTCCATTCTTTTTATAAGGCTGAAATGTGAATGGGTTTATCAATAGGAAGATGTCTTCAAATCCGAATAATTTCTTAAAAAAAGTAGGTCTCCTATATATCCTATTTCACATGGAAATATCGAAGATTGATTGGATGATTAAATAATGAGATATGTCATGAATACTGTACTAATTTTATTTTCCTTCCAGAATGGTGGGGTGAGATTAAATGAATAAGTTGGGCCCACTATATTTGGATTTGGGACTTGAAATTTTTATCCAAAACTCCTTACATTGTCCCCCGAAACTTTGGGGATAATGATTAAATTTCCACCTCTATATTGAGCCTAGTAAGTCAATCTTTATGGCTAGTCCAGTTTCTTAACAGATTCTGTAGGCCCTCTTGTGTGGTCCATATGGGCATTCAAATGGTAGAATTTTCTAATGATACCTTATAATGAAATGTTTTATATTTAATTAAAAATACTACAAAATCTGAACCAATAAAGTTTGATCATTAGGGGTAGATTTTTAAATAAAATAGTAAACTGACTCAATTAGACTGCTTCTAAAAATGCTCAAAAATTACGCTTAGTTTTAAAACATTAATATTTCACAAAAATTATGCACATTTCATATAAAATCTTTAAAGGGATTATATAATAAGTCTTGAAAATTTTAATAACATCAAATCCCGCATACTTAGTCTTTTTCATGTCCTCATGTGCAAGAAATATAAAAACATAACAAAAATCAATTTCACTCACCATCAAATATTAAATTTTTTTTTCCCCAATCAGGGAGGATTACATAATATCACTCATCCATATTGAATTCTACCACAAGTTGTTACAGAAAAATCTTCCAAAAACAATTTATTTTTTTCATGCTCAAATTTAGAAATGGAAAATGGTGGCACACAAAATTTACTCCTCTCAATATGAAAAAATTAATTTATGGAGCCTCACTCATTCACCAACCAAAAGTGAAAATGTTTGAGTTTAAAATATATATCATATTCCACTCCCTATCTAAAGTGCACAATAATCAAGAGGTATTTTGAAGGGGTTTTTTATGGCTATGGGATGGTAGGAATATAATGTCCAAGAGAGGTAAAAAGAGGGGTAAAACACCAAGATGGAAAAAGAAATGCACACATTTTTTTTTGAAACAATAAAAGAAAATAAAAGGAAACACATCTTTATAAGGGAATAAAAATTTTAAATAAGATACAAAATTTGAAAAAAATATGATGTGAATGAGAAGATGTAACATTTAAAAAACACAAAACTTCTCCCAATGACATAAGAATATAATGCAATAGTTTTTTTTTGTTTTTTCCTTTTTTCGAAAGTTGAACTTGAAATATATCTCACACTCATATCCCAACCCATGATTGGTCTCCTCACAACACTAATTATAATAGTTATAACTAGATAAAAGGCTGAGAAATAGTGATTTTTGACCTACCCAGGACACAACCCAATTTATTTTTTTGATTTTTTTTCATTTTTTTTAATATATATTTTTTGAACACTTGTCATTAAAATTTGAACAATATTTTATAATCATAAATACATTCCCAAACCCCAGTGAACGACAATATCTCCCCTACAATAAAATGGATTCTTTCCCTCAATCAGATGATAACTTGTTGAAAATCAATAAAAGGGCACTGAAACAATGAAGTTCATTACCCCCACACATAAATTGAAAAAAAAATATGCAATGAAAATCAATTTTGATATTGGGTGGGATAGGGTATTGGGATTCTAATGTGCCTATCAAAGAAAATGTTTTCATAGGCTCGAAGGGTCTTTCAAAAGGAGGATTAATGTATAGTTAATGGGAGGCCATTTGGCTATTATAATTCTCATGAGGTTCAAAAAATGACTTTATCATATTAATGCACGCTAAAGTAATAAATTCATCTTGAAGGTCCACAAACTCAAGATTCAAAAATGGGCGTGAAAAAACAGTCATTTTGAAAAGATTTCCATAGGTGACCATGTCATGAAAGGTAATTTTGTTCCTCGCAGTTGGGGAAAATAATTTTCCAAATAAAAAATTGATCATTAAAAATTGGTTGGTTTTGACACAATATTATTTATCCAAATTTATGAAGAAACCATAAAATATTTAAGATGAAACCATGTCTTTTGACTCCTAAAAATGGTTGGAAAAAATTTAGAATTGGAAGGTGAGTAAGTATGACTCTTGTTTGTTTATTTTTTTAATTTTTTAGGTTTTTTTTTGTTTTTAAATTAAAAACCCACACAAAAGAGAAAGATTAATCAAAAATGTGATGAGGAAAGTGGTAAAAAACAAAATGAAAATGAGGGAGGAAGAAGAATAAAGAGAGAGAGAGAGAGAAGAGGAGTTAAAGGGAAAGAGGTTCCCCCTGGTTTTGATTTGGTGGGTTGTCATCTCTATCCAGTGGTGGGTCAACTGTAGAAGTTGGGGATTTGATGGAAGTTGATGTTGTTCCAGGATTGTGTGTTGTTACCTAAAAAAGAAAAATCATTATTCATCTAATGAAAAACTAAAATTAAACTAAAATTTCATAAAATTAAAAGAAAACATGGGTTGCCTCCCAAGATGTGCTGCATTTGTTTGTCTACAGTTAGACTGTTGGAGTGGACTACCCACAGTCTGATGGTGGCCAACATATTTTCTCAACTCCAGTGTGCTTCTAGAAAAAACTTTTACTTTGGGAGGCTCGATGATTCATTGGATAATTTCATCCCTTAATTGTTGTATCACTTGCACTTCAATGGGGATGGAAATAGAATATGAATATCCTCCCTTTGGTCTAAAATGTGAAGAATGATTTTATCCACAAAGTGATGGATTTCTATGCTTGGAAATTCGGGAAGATCTCTAAATTCTGATGGTTCATTTATTTATGGTTTAGATAACACAAAACAAGAGTATGAGATCCCAATTTTTTTCGACTCATTTATTTCATCACTTACTGATATAGAGTAATGAGGATCATTAGATTCATAAGACAGAATAAATTTTTCAATATCCTTTATATCAATGTTGTTCTCTAAAGAATGGTCAATTTCAATATCACCGGTGATCACTTTATTAATTATGGAACAAATCTCACAACCTTCACTCCCATAAAGACAATATAAACACATTGGTTCAGGGTTCACATCACATATAATAGAATTTTTAGAATCATGGATAGGAAAAGATGAATGTTGGATAATCATATTTGAATCAAAAAATGAACATGCTTGTTCATTTTCCCCATTTACATCCAAGTTGGAGCGATGGAGGCCAGAGGTGAGATGGGATTCCAAAGAGTTTTCAAGATCCTTTAGATTAATGGATTTTTCATTTGTAATGTCAACATCAACTTCTCTATTTATTACTTGGTTAATGAGTATGCAATATTCACAAACTCCTCTATTAGTGGAACAGGAAGAACATGATGGATTAGGATTCAAGACATTCTCAGAGAGACTTTCAGAAGCATGGATAAAGAATATAGATTGATTATCTAGTGGGTATCGTATGGATTGAAAAATAATGAACTTGACCCATTGGTAACCAAATTCCATGGATAAGATGCCAGCATGGACATCAATTTTGGTTTTAGATTTCAGAAGGAAAGGTATTCCTAAAATCAGAGGAGATTAGAAAGAATTTATCTCTCCTTCCATGTAAGAGAAATAGAAGTCTGGTGGTAAGATAAGATCATTGACTCCTACAAGTAAATCATCAATTATACCCTCATAAATATCAGTGCTTCGATTGGACAATTTAATAACAACACCCATTGGGTGAAAGGGACCTAGACCAAGGTTGGAGAATATGGATTTGGGCATGACATTAATTGAGGCACCTAGGTCTTTGAGTGAATCATCAAAGTTTTAACTTCTAATTTGGCATGGAACCATAAAGGTCCCTATATCTTTTCACTTTATGGGAGTAGACTTCTGGGTGGCAACATTTTCAAAGGTCCTAAGTTGCCTCTTTTGGGTGCACAATTCCTTAAGAAACTTGGAAAACATAGGGATTTGTTTTATGGAATCTAAGAGGCTAATGTTCACTTCAACAGGTCTAAACATTTTGAGAATTTTAGGATCAGGTTCAAAGGACTTATTTGGCTTATAAACGGCTTGAGGAAAAGGAATTGGGTTCCAGAGTGCAATGTAAGAAGGTGAGGGAATGACTTTGGATTCCTTTCCTAGTTTCTTTTTCTTTTCATTTTCTCTGTCAAAATTTAAAGGGGGTTGGAGGAATTATCTTGAGGCATAGAAATTTGCTTACCCAATCAAAGTGAAATTTCAATTACATTACCCTTGGGGTTGGGTGATGGTTGAGATAGAAGTTTGTAAGAATTTGATTGTTTTTTCTTTCTTAGGTGGGATGCAGGTTGACCAATTTGGGTTCCAATGATTTTAAGGCTGGAACGGGTGAATGAGGCAAGGTCTTCAATTGCACTTTCCCATGGTTTCTTAGAAGAAGATTCTTCTACTGGATTCAGATTTCTATGATTTTGGTTCTTGAGAAAGTGATTATATTGGTTTTGTAATTGGGAAGGCACACTAGGATAGTGGAATCCAGAAGGAGGAAGAGGAGGATTGATCCTTTGAAGTTGAGGAACAAAATGGTAAGGTTGTTGGAATTTACCAACACTTTTACCATATTGGAATTTGTTTGGGTTTGGATGAGGGTATAGAGGGGGATGAGAAATGGGATTCCCATATCTCAAGTTAGGGTTGTATGTAGAAGAGAAGGGCTCAGAGTGAGGCTGGTTGAAGTCTCTAATGAACTGACCTGATTGTTGAGTGTTGGGGTTCTGTTGAGCATATACTGCATTGAGCTCCATTGGTCCAGATGAATCAGATGGTTCATCTTGAAGTTGTAGATAGGTGCATATTAGATGAGTTGGTGAGTTGTATATTCCATTGTTTTTGTAAGGTCTAGGAAACATTGATTGTGGAGAAGATGAGGTTGGGGCTTTGGATGCCACATCAAGTTGTCACACACGACCTGTAAGTTCACTCATCCACTCAGTCATCTTTTCTGGCTCTATGGATTTATTGCCTTGTACTTGTTTTACTTGATCATGTTCCCGATTATGGAATTGTTGTGTGTTTGTAGCCATGTTGCATATAAGATCTCTTGCACCTGCATGAGTTTTATCAACAAGAGAACCATAACTTATGGCATCAATGGAAGTTCTCTTCAACCCCAATAACCCCTCATAGAATTATTGGATCAAGAATTGATCAGGGATTTGGTGGTGTGGGAAGGTTTCAAAAATCTTTTTGAAACTCTCCCCGTAATAATGGAGTGATTCACTTGGGAATTGATGAATACCACTTTTTTCCTTTCGGATAGAATCAGTACGAGAAGCAGGAAATAATTTCTCTTAGAAGGGTTGCTTCATGTCATTCAATGTGGTTATGGAACCAGGAGGAAGGTAGTTGAGCTATGACTTGGTAGATTCATCTAGGGAGAAAGGAAATGCTTGAATTTTTATTTGTTCCTTAGAAAGCCCTTGAGGCTTCATGGTAGACCACACCACTTATAACTCTTTAAGGTGGAGATGCAGATCCTCACCAGCTAGCCTGGGGAAATGAGGAAGAATATGAGTCAAACCCGATTTGAGTTCAAATTAAGCCTCAATGTTTGGATATTTAATACCAAGAGGCTGTAAATTTATATTAGGGTCAGTGAGTTATTTAAGTGTTTGTTCCCTAGGATTGGATATATCTAAATAAAATGGTTGGACAAGGAATGGTTCTTGAATTATTTGATTATCCATAATGATCCTCCTAAGTTGGAGAAGTGTTCGCTCAATTTCAGGTTAAAAAAAAGAGGAATTTTTTTTGGAGGCTGCGGTGCATTCAGAGAGATGCTGGAAGAAAGAGGAAGATGGGTTTTTCTTTTTGGGTTTTCCGTTTAGGATTTTTATGAGGAAGGAAGGTTTTTCTTTGTGTTTTTTTTAATTTTTTTTAAAATTTGTTTTTTTTCAATAACTAGAAACTAATTAATACATAAATCACCATCCCTAGAAACAATACCATTTTAAAGGCATATTATTTCCTATTGACCATTCAACGTTCTGATGCTCTGCTAATCTATATAGCAGCACTCGGGTCGAATCCTCGGTGATGATACATTTTTAATAGTCAAATGTTTTTAGTTGATTGTATTTTGATTTGGGGGGTTTGTTTGTAGAGATTAAATGAATTTATTAATAATTGGTGTTTTATTTAACAATTTGATAAAGATTGGGGTGAGTTCATTATTAGGGAGTTAAGCATGTGATATCCTTGAGCTTTTCTTAATATTGCATTTAAATTAACACCCACTTCTCAAGATAACATTGATTGGAAAATTCCTAAGCGTTAAGGCTTTAATCCCAGCCTTAACATATCTTAGGGTTATAATATCAATCAGATCTTGTTTATGGTAGTATATTTATGGTTCCAATAATCCATGGAAACCACATTTTAAACAAAATATTTCATTAATCCAAGACATGTTAAGTCCAACATACACAATGTTAAATTAAAGAATACTCATCGAGCAAATAATCTCAATCACTTAACATCCCTAAATTTTGACTCACCCCAATGATAGATTTAATAATCCATTAAGATGATTATAAATTTTGTTTATAATGATTATGATGATAAATTAATAAGATAAGAAAAGGTAAGGGATAAGAAAAGAGGGGTGCATCGAACGCACACACAAACGATGATGATAATTAAAAATTGAATTTTGATTGAATGAGGAAGCAAAAGAAGGGAGGGGGATTAAAATGTATTTAAACTATTTCAAGAACATTAATATTAAAATACATAAGGTGGATGAGAATAAGAGATTTTGAAAAAGAAACTTTCATTAAAACAAAATTACAAAAGAAAGACTTACAAGATTACAACAAAGAAGAATACAAAAGTAAATGAAACAAAAAGAGAGGAGGAAAGGTATATAAAGTGAAAACATAAGTATGGTTGGTCATCCCAAGCCTATTTCAGGGCTTTGGTCAAGCTAATATGTTCTCCTCTCTTCTGAAATTCCTACTCTCTTGAAGGAGAGGAGGGGGTGTATTTATAACCCACGGAAGTGGACTGTTTGCATTCCCAATTTTTTCCTCCACTTGCATCGCCATTTTGATAATTCAAACAACTGAATATCAAGATATGATCTTCTTAAAAGTTTTAGATAAATATATCCTCTATCTACTCTGAATAGTTGGTGTCCATTGGATTAAGGATCCAATGTTATGGCCATTTTATTAAACAATGTTAATCAGTCCATTTCACTTCATAATTTTTAAAAGTCCGAAATTTGAATTTGTTTATCAATAGGAAGATTCCTTTAAATATGAATACTTTCTTCAACCAAGTCTTCCGCCTATATCTCCTCTTTCACACTAAAAAATCTCAGATTTATTGAATTATTACATAATGAGATATGTCATGAATATTGTACTAATTTTATTTCCCAGCTAGAATGGTGGGCTGAGATTAAATGAACCAGTTGGGTCCCTTGTATTTGGAGTTGGGCCTGGAAATTTTTATCCAAGAATCCTTACATTGTCCCCAAAACCTTTGAGTATAATGAAATAATTTTCAATTCTATATTGATCTCAGTAATTCAATCTTCATGGCTGGTCTAGTTTCTTCACAGATTCTGTAGGCCCTCTTGTGTGGTCCATATGGGCCTTTAAATGGAAGATTTGGCCCATGATTCCTTCTAATTAAATATTATATAATGAAGTAGAAATCTTAAAAAATAAGAACAAAACAATTTGGATCAGTAGGGGGAGAGATATAAATAAAATATTAAACTGACTCAATTGGACTACTTCTAAAAATGCTCAAAAAAATACACATAGTATTAAAACATTAATATTTCACACAAATTATGCAGAATTCATATAAAATTAGTAAAGGGAGTATATAAGAAGTATCTTACTCCTTTAATCTTCAATGTGGTACAGTGGAAGTGTATAACTATTCACTATTAAAATTTTGTGTGCCATCAAGGTTAAAATATTCATGCTAACTTCATCATCACTTAGAATACAATCTATTCCTATATATCCCAAGTTTTGTTATGTAATGAACCTAAAATGTTAAACATAACATGTCACCTAATATGGTTTTCCACATAGTAGAGATCAATAGAAAAACTACCAAATTTCTTATGTATAATTGAAAATACATAAATAATAAAATTAAAATGCAGAAGAAAAGGTAGAAAACCATGGGACAAATAAAACAATAAAAATGTTTAAACCTAAAAAAACAATCCAAATCCATAATTAAATCTCTTTGAGACCATATTTTAAGACCAACCCAACCCACTATAAAGGAAAGATCAACCAAGATAATTCTTCAGGATATAAGACACTCTTCTTATTACTTGTATCCTACAAAAAATGGAATATTCCCAAAATAATTTGAAGGGTGTGAGAAATATACCAAGTAGGATACAACCATGAATCCATACAATGAATGTCTCCATGAAACCATTTGTTATAGATTTATAATGAAATAAGTTTTGGGAATCTATTACATTTTAAAATACATTTTCACAAAACATTCTTTGGTTTACTTTAATACATCCCATATTTAAACAAATGAGGAATATAAAAAAATTTATTAGGGGGAAATAAAAACAAATAAGAAAAACCATATATTATAAAACCATAAGATAAACTTATAAGTAGTAAAACATGAAACACTACCATAATTAATAAGACCAAGCATAATTTGGGCTCTAGCCTTTGGGAATATGAAACTAAATAAAAAAGTAACACTAAGATGACATAATGTGCTTCCTAATGATACTAATTTTTTCCATTTTCTATCAATATCAAGCTACCCATTAGCTATCAGAACATAATGATCAGCTACCCATAATCTCTAGGGTCACCTCACCAACTCGAGATGTGAAATGTACATAACCTAACACACCCAAGGTTCCAAAGTGATCTGTTCTCACAAAAATATCATTTAAAACATGTTCACAAATTTTGAAAACATTTTAAAAATAAAAGAATCACTACTTCCATGATTAAAAAACAATTTTATGGTCAAAACCATTTTTGGACCAATTCATCAAATACATAAAGTGAATAAAATTATTTAAAAAGTAAAACCCCTTTAAAAATAACTTTACAAGTCAATCAAGATAAAATTTTATAAAACATCCATTATATGATATCAAATCCGTTACTTTCATAAACCAAACCATATGAAATAATAATAACATCATTTAATCATGACATGGAACTATTTTATAGACACACTTACCTAAGAGATATAAGAAACATGGAATCCATCGAAAGTGGTTGGAAGAAATTAAGATATTGAGTCCTCGTAAGACTGGATCCATAAGAAATGCCAATAATTCCCCCATCAATCCCTCTAGATATAGAAATTGTAGTCCACTTCTGTTAAAATGAAAATAGTGGAAGAGATGTAAAGATAATATCTTGGGAGATGATGAGAAAACAAGAGAAGATTCAAACCTTGAATACTCCCACCCAAATCTATGACAAACCACTAAAGAAAAAAATGGAGAAACTACTATAGTGTCAATGAGATCATTGATCAAGCTAATGAGGGATTTAGAGAATATTAGAGTAAAAATTTACCAAGTTTATTAGGTTAATTTTTCAATTTTAATAAAGTTGTACGGGTCATAGGTTTGGACACACCATGCACTAACCTTTTGGTTGCTATTATACCTTAAAAATTAAATCACATAATTTCTTAGGAATAGTTTCACAGTAAAAAAATCATGATAAGGATGTGTGGAATCCTATAGACCCATTCCCATTATTCTCCTTCGTTTTCCTAGTGTACTGAACAATTATATATACCATTCTCAAACCATTTAAATTTTCACTAGAACCAACAAAACCAATATTCAAGTATACCACATAGTTATTGCATGGTTACTACTAATTGTGCAGAGACCATCTGCCTTGCCTGCTTCTCCCAAATCTATAAATTATCAACTCCTAATTCTAGAAATACATTAGGTCTTAAAAATAAATATACTACACCCAAAATAAAACAAACATGTGACCCATAATGCATCATAATTCTCCCCACGTAGAAACTTTATTTCCCCCGAAAGAACTCAAGATCATGGCCCTATAAAGTGATAAGGCCATTGTTTCATCATGAATGGCTCCCTATCCAAGATCACTATCCCCCATTAAATCACATTTGAATAGTCTGTTTCAGACCTCCTCAATTGGAAAACATGAAACATATCATGTATCGACGTCAAGAAAGATAGAAAGTTCAACTATAATCCACCTTTCCTTATCATTCGATGACCTCCAAAAGGGCCAATAAACTATGGTACATGCTTACCATTCTTACCTAAATAATAATGACCCAAAAAAGATGAAACTATAAGAAAAACCTAATCTCCTACAAAAAAATATAGTAGGAAACAACAATAATATGCATACAATTTTTAGAAACTATGAGTTATTTCTATCTTATTTCATATCAAACATTCTTTATTATAATATATTGTACAAGATATGGTCCAACCAATGACTGTTCTACCAATTCCATCCAACATAAAAGATATTTACATGGTCTCCCATACAATTCCTCATAAGATTTTATTCTGATTGAATCATGATAACTATTATTATTATTAGAGAACTTTACTAAATTAATACTCTTTTCCCATGAACCACTAAAATAAAGCATGTATTCCTAAAGAATATCCTCAATAACCAAAATGCCTCACTCAGTCTTCTCATCTGTTTGAGGGTGATATGTAATAATTAACTTCCATTGGGTACCCATCACAACATTCAAACCCTTCCAAAACCTTGACGTAAACCATGGATACCTTTTAAAAAACCCACATAATTTACTCCATATATCTTTATAATATCTTGTATATATATGTTCACATGCTCTTCCACCTTTATCGTCTCCAAAATAAGAATGAAATAAACTTATTATTAAAGTCAGTCAATGATAAACCCAATCATATCTCTTCAATTATGGTTCTTTGGTGAACCAAAAATGAATTTCAAGGATGTCTCATCCCACTTGCATACCAGAATGAGTAAAAAATGAAATAAACCGAGAGGTCTCGGGTTCTCCACCTTAATCTTATAGAAAGTAAGGAAATGTAACATGAATTTGAAAATCAACCAATTCATACATTACCACTACTGGCATCTCAAATAATGATACATATTGGTAGTCCTAGGTTGCATGGGAAACCTAGACAACTCTCTATTATCCAATAACTCTTGCATCATAGATATCAGAATAACTTATTAACCTCATAAATAAAATATACCATTAGGAAACCGAGATTAGACACCTGAGGTATCCCCACCATATATTATTTCCCTAGAACACTAAAATTAGATTTATTTTTATTTCCCATGTTGAATCTAATCGTAAAATGATAAATCGGATTTTCAAAAAATCTATCAACACCTTCTCATCATCCTCTAACATATCAAATCTTGTCCGGGAAAATAAACTCATCAAAGACCACTCCTCCACAAATTACATTACGGATCAAGTCAGTAAATTCATGATCAATGTATCGATGAAAATATTTCCTTTTATAGGTGTATATTCACTATAAAAACAAAATATTGAATATATTCCACCCATACTATCTTTATTAAGTTCAAGTCTCTCAAGTTGAAAATATAATTTAGGCTCTCATGATCTAAATACATAGTAAAATACTTGCCAATGTTATAGTAGTGCTAACTCTTGATAGAATTCATTCTTGACATCAATTTTAGATCATGGGTAGGATAATTTTTATCATTAGGTAACAATTTGAAAAAACCATAGACTACCACCTACTTACCTTATATCAAAACATAACATAATCCCATAACAAAGGAATTATAGGAAACATAATATCCCAAACTTGGTTCCAGAAGAATCTTAATTAGAGATGAAGTCAGTCTCACCTTTGGTTTCTCAAATTATATTTGACACTTATCATTCCATTCAAACGTAAAACCATTATTAGTTAACTTGGTAATAGAATATGTAATCATATAGAATCCCAGAACAAAAAATATGTAATAACTAGCTACGAATAAAATAGTTTGAATCTAAAACACATTTTTGGGTTTCTCCCAAGATATCACTACTTAAATCTTTTCATGATTTACATATACACCCATCTTAGATATAACATAACACAAAAACTTCATTTCATGGATCCAAAAGTCACATTTTAGAAATATACCCATATGAATAATTTTATTTTAGGGTTATCAAGATAATAGCTATATGGTCACTATATCCATCATTCATCTTGGAATAAATAAAAATATACTCCCAAAAATAACAAAAAAAAGAGTCCAAGAATTGATGAAATATCTGATTAATAAAATACATATGCACCATGGGATCATCAGTAAGACCAAATGGCATAACCGAATACTCAAAATGTATATACTTACTCCAAAAGGCTATCTTAGGAATATCCACCTCTCATAATATTAACAAATGGTACCCTGATCAAATATCAATTTTTTAATTCTAATAGGCTCGCCTGAGTTGATAAAATAGGTCATCAATCCTATGAAAAGGATACATGTTCTTAATTGTCACCCAATTAAGATTTGGGTAATCAAAAAAATTTATAGGATTCTATCTAACTTTTTTATAAATAGAACTATTGAAGACCAAGGTGGCATGATGGGATAAATAAACTCATTGTCTTAAAGATCATCAATTTTAACTTTAAACTCATCTAATTTAGTAGGTGTCATATGATAAGATTGAAAGGAGATTAGACATGTTCGTAGGCATAATTAAAAACCAAAATCAACTTTCGTCTAGTAAGGTAACCTAGAAAAATATTCATAAAAAACCTCAGGGTAATCATCCACCATGACATTTAATATACCAATGACACAATAGTTCATATCATCATGAAACATCTTTTGAAATTTTTTGAGACCATTCTGAACTCAGAAACAACATTCCCCAATCTTCCGAATCTAGGATCCCACTCACCCCAAAAGACATGAGAAACCCCATAAAAAGATTATAATTAAAACTCAAGATGATAAAAAATCAATCTTCCCTTTAAAGTTAAAAATAAAATCCATGTAGAAAATGAGTTCAAACATGTCGAGATATATAAATAGAAAATCTGACATGATCTCATGGCCATCAATGATGAAATTGAACTCAAAACATTTAAAAACGTACTCTTTCCTCCTTCTCAAGGGACTGTAAATATTCATCATGAATGGAAAAATCATTAGTTGTATTCACTTCACATCAATTATCTTAGATGATATAAATTAATGAGATTCCATTTTATAAAAAATCCAAGTCTATAGAGTATCAAATAAACATCATACCTCTCACAATAGCCAGGCCTTCTTTAGATTGCTCTAGTACATACTCTGTTGTAAGGATAACAAATCCACCTCTATAAATAATGGAATAAACATTGTACCTCTCATAGTAGATGGACATACTTCTGACTCCCCAAGTGAGTACTCTATGGTATAAGTATGGCTCCTACCACTTCTCCCCTGGATAATTCTTTAAAACGTGAGTTCTCCCATTCACAAGAGAATGAGATCCACCACCCTTTTGTTTATTTGAACAATCATGGGATCCTTTAATAAGAGTGTATCCAGCTCTACTACACTTAGATGTCCTTATTCAACAATTCTAATGATAACCGGTTTTTTCAAACGATGGAAAATATTAAGTAATACCATAGAATCAGTCTTAGAATAGTAAACTATTCCAAAATGGTATCAAACCACTTGGTGAGAACCCAAATAATCACCTGAAACTAATCTTGAAATTAATTAAGAGCCATTACTATATTTCCTTTTATTTTTATTAGATATGCTTTGAATGCCCCTATCAAAAACTGAAGGTCCACCTAAACTGATATTCATTGATAATTTTTCCTCAATCATATCATCTTTTTCCATAACTTTATCAAATATAAATTGGAAAAATTGGACCATAATTGACCCAAATATTGGACCTCAAACCCAACTCAAACCTTCGAGAATTAAGGTAGTAATTAGAAATATTTTTGGGTGATAAGTGAATTAACTCGGAAAAATGAGTTGCATTCCACTTAATGGAACATTCCCCTCACTTCAATGTTAAAAATACAAGATTCCTCACCATGCAAAACATTTTAGGATAAAATTGTTGATTGAAGGCCTTCTTTAAATTTGTATAGTTAATATAATTAGGAAACTTATCTTGAAATATGGATTCTCACAATTTCATTATCGGTCCTTCAAGCCTATTGGTGTAAACACCAAAATTTGAGTACTCTATAGTATTCATGAAATGGAAAAACCTATCAGTTTGATTGACCCAATAGTTGGGTTCATGTGGTCGCTTGAAACCATGAAAGATAGGTGAATTCTTTATTTTAGATTCTGAAGTATGATCCAGTATCTATTCCGGGTTTCCAACACCCCTCTTACCCAGAGTCTGGATTATATGGATAACTGCATCCACTAATGGGGGTTCTACAAGAGGTTTCTCTTTTGAAACTTGTATTATAGAATCTTTTTATATATTTTAAGGATCTATTAATGGACATATCATATATTTATCATAATATAAAACACCCAATTAGATTAAGAGTATATATCTGAATCAAAATAAAACATCCTTATCCATATTAAGGACCTTACACAACAAAAAATTAAGCAAATAATATATTCAATGAATGAAAGGTAAAAACATCAAAAACTGATAAAAGGTCATGGAAAGTTTCATCTAAATAAAACCAAAAAAATTTCATCAAAATAACCCCCAAAAAATCTCCAAGTTTGATGAAAAATCTTGGACAAACCATGGTAACTCAAAGTCAGATGAAAAAGTGAGTTTTCTTGGAACACTTTTGGACTTAAAAACTAAGATATTATGGTCCTAACTCTTATCTACAATAAACAATGAACCAAACTTAGGTAGTTTCACTACACTTCTAGTTAGTTATTGTATCTCATACCATTTTTTAGTGAACCAACCTTGGTAAACATGATATGTCACCCAAGATGGATTTACATAGGTTGTAGATTGACATAGAAACCACAAAGGAGTCTCTTGTATAACTGAAAAGAGACACATAATCACAGTAAAATGTTTAATAAGAGGTACATATTCATGGGACATACAAACTAAAAAAAGTATAAACTTGTAAATTATACAATGCTAGTTGAAAATCAAATCTCTATGTGACCATATGTAACTTCTATCTCAACCCACTAAAAAGGAAACATCAACCAAGAGAATTCATTAGGCTACATAACACTATTCTATTTCCCTATATCCAAAAAAACAAAATCTATGTGGAACCAAATTCAATTCAATGGTTTAAGAAAGACACATGGGAGCATTCCACCATGAGTCTATACAATTCCCATCACCATGCAACAATTAGTACTAGTTTTAAAATAAAACAAGTTTCCTAAAGATATTTCATTTCGAAACACTTTTTCAAAATACATCATTTGGTTTACATTAAAATATACCACATTCAAATACACTATAACTATAATAATTAAAATTCGATTGAAATTAATGGAATTTATTAAAATTAACCGTGATAAAACCATAAGATAAAAAAGTTATTATTCAAAAATAAATCATTACAATCATGTACAAATCCAATAACATGTTTTTCCCTAGCCTATGATAATACAAAACTAGTACATGAGAGTAACACTAAGACAACATAATGTGATTCATAATGATATCGAATCATACGATAGTCTATTAGTATTCATATACCTAATATCTTTCACATAATAATGATAACCTACCAATAATATATATTATTTCTTCAATAACTAAAGATGTGAAATTCTCCAAAACCCTACAAAATCAAGGATACAAAGTACTATGTTCTCATAAAAAAATTAATAAATACAAGCTCAGAGTTTTATAAACCAGTTTAAAAAGTTAATAATAAACACTCCCATGCTTGAAACCCCATTTTAGTGTCAAAACCAATTTTTTGGTTTTTTATTGAAACCATAATGTGCATAAAAATATTTTTAAACAAAAACACTTTTGAAACCCAATTTGCATGCCAATCGAGAAAAAATTTCATAAAAACACTTATTTGATATCAAATCAATCATTTTCATAAACCAACCCAAGGAAATTTATAAGAACATCAATTAAACATAGATATTAACCCATATTATAAAGAAACATACCTCTCCAAAAGAATAAAAATATCCACCGTCAAAAATAGTGGGAAGAAACAAATATATTGGATAATCATGATCCAAGATATATAATAAACACTATTAATTTCCCATTAAACCCACATAACTGGTTGTCACAACCAATTATGGTTCAAAAAATCAAGGCAAAAAGAGGTAAAAATAATATCTAGGAATAGTAAGAGAAAATGAGGGAATATACACACATTCCTTGAATAATCCCACCCAAATATAAGAAGAATTACCAAAGAATAGAATGGAGAACCTACTAAAGCGTCAAGGAGATGATGGGTTTAGATAATGACGGAATGTGAGAACATTGGAGATAAAAAATACCAAGGGTATAAGTTTTATTTCTTAATTTTAAGAAATTTATTTGGGTCACATGGTTAGTCCATAGGTATTGGCTTCCCATTATCTAACTGTGCAGTAGCTATTGTCCCTTGAAAACTAAATTACACAGTTACCTAGGAATTTCTACATGATTTGAAAAATCAATCTCAAGTTGTAGAAAAATAACTATAGCCAAACCCATTCACTCATATGGTTTTCTTGGTGACTCACATGGTTATAAAAACTTTTATAAAACAATGAAAATCATTATGGAAATTAAGAGATCTATTCTTTGTAATTACTACGTGGTTACTACTAAACCTATGCAGATTGTGCCTTTGGACAATTTCTCTTAAATCACTAAATTATAAACCCATGTCTCCTAATATCCATTATGACCTAAAATGAGATAAACTAGACCAAAAATAAAACATACTTGTGACCCAAATGGAATCAAATGTACCAATATTGAAAGGAGCATAGAGCTCAGGTTTAGATTTATTGAGTAATATAGAAGTTCTCAGAAGATCGCTACTCGGTGAGAAGAATAAATTCAACAGAAGAAGAATAAATAGACATTACCCATGATGAAAATCGTTGAAATATCATCAATTTAAGAAGAATATTTCCATTCTTTGGTTTATATTCAGTGGTCGTCGTAGAGAATCTTGAAATGTTTAGGAATTTATTGATGGAATAAAAAATTTGTTGGACTATTTTTCAAACTGTGAAATGGGGAGTTCCATGATAAAGTAAATTTTCATTGGGTATTTCATTTAATGTGTTCATATTTTAGAAATTTAAAGTTATTCTATATCATATAATGAATCTAAGGTGAATGTTTTGAGAAGTATTTGAAAGAGAACCCTAACATGGGGATCTTTAACACACTGTGGTATATTTTTAGTGGGCATTTGGGATGGAATATCTAACTTTTATAAATATATAATTGTTTTACTCCATGGTTTCCCTTTATTAGTCATTTTGATAAGTCCTTGATGTAGTGTATGTGGTTTGACATGAATACCGACATGTTGTGGTAAAGAGATAACAAGTCATATTCAAGAGAATAATTCATAAAAATTCTAATAATAGATTATAAATTATAGTAAAACATTATGATTGGTCTATAGTGATGTAGTTTGTTTTAATGAATAATGAATAAGGATAATTATAGTGGATTCTAATAAAAAAAATTAGAAAATTGTTGTCTCGTATGATGTTAAAATTATTTTCATGTCAATTGTGATTTTTTATTACTTTAGTTAATTTTTATATAATTTCACAGTGTCATTGGTATAACTACATAAAGTTTTTTAATGACTTAAAAATCTTTATAAAATGTGTCTAAATAGTTTCTTATTACTAATAGGTAGAGAATTTTATAGATGAGCCTAATGGAAAAAATTTAGTTGGATTTTTTAGTTCTCAAATATCATACTCTGATTACCATTATTTTTATAGTATTTTGAAGAATATAGGAAGGAGGTCAATTTTTTGCAGATTGGTCACATTTTATTAAGTTCCTAAATATTACGAGTCATGTGTCATGATTCCAATTGTATTAAAAACATGTGAATATGGGGATTTTTTGGGATTCTTGTACTATAAAAGAAGGAGTATCCATATAACAAAACAAGGATAAACTAATGCATATATTTGAAAACTATTTTATTATATAGGTTATTTATAAGTAGAATAAGGAAGAATCACTAAATTATCATGTGATATTTTAAGTGGTTTTTTAATTACTGAAAATCTTGGTAATTAAAAACTAAAATTTCCCATGGTATAATAAATTTTTTTGGAGAAGAAGGAGATAAGGATCCAATATTGTATTACATAAAATACAAATATATATATATATATTAGGTCGATGAAAGAAAATGCCATATTTTGTTCCACACTTCTATTCAGAAAAGAAAATCAATATGTTAAGGAATGAGAATAACTAATACAAAAAATAATTTTTATAATTATTTATATCAAATAAAATATATATATTGAGTTTTAGTATTTTTATGATGCACAGAAGAATGAGGAGGAGAATGAAGATCTAGTTTTGTTTAGTTGTACTAAATAAAGAATAATAGATAGGAAAGAAGTGTTTCATAGATCATATCGTACAAGAAAGAAGGTAACTAGCATCTGGTAAAGGGAAAAATTAGAAAATAGGGTTATTTGTATAGTGACCCTACTTTTCATGCATTATTAATTTATCATTTTAAAGATAAACAATTTAATATATTTACAAAACCAGGGTCCAAATGTTTAGTTTCTTGGAAAAATTATGACCAAAAATAAATTTTACATAATAAAACATAAAAATTATTTAATTCCTTATTCTAGAGATTCTAATAGGACATTGATCTCTTATTACTAAAAATAATCACTTGAGGATATACATAAAATAAAGGGGTGATCTAAAATCCTAGTATGAGGACAAATGAGAAAATAAATCAATATAACATGGGGTGACCACAATCATCATCATCATAACACAATCATAGATCCATCATCATAATCATGAGATCAATCATTAATCAAATACTCAAAATTTGGAAATGCATAAAAATGAAAAATCATGTCGTAATAGTCAAATACCACACACAATTATGAACAAATATAGAATCATGTTCACACATAACATATTTTCATTAACATCACATCATCATTATGAACAAATCAGTCATCATGTTCATGCATATTCTCATTATATTATAAGATATATCACATTACATAATGAATTGAGGTGCTATATAATTCTGGGTGCACCAATCCCATCATAACATTTACATAATCATTCATGTCACGTAGAACATATAAAAATCATTTCAAATAAAATAATACATGACAAAGAAATGGGTTTCATGATAATTTCATAAAGCATACAATTATGAATAAACTACTCGGTTCCCAAAATAAAAATAGAATAACATATTTGGTATAATAATCATCAATTTTCAGTGAATATGAAACAAATACTACCAAATCAAAATAAGGGTTTTTAGATAAAAGAGTTCTTTTGGAAAAACAATAAAAATTTTAATTATATCATAATAGAAACAAGTATATCCAAAAAAATAAAATATAAGAGCATATAAATTATATTTTAGTAATATTAAAATAATACCTTCACTAAAATTTGGAATGAAAGAGGAATAAATCCAAGAAAAATAGTGGGGTTCCAAAATATCCTTACCTTATCTCTTAAAAATTTCATCACTTTAATATCATGGATAATAAAATTAGAATCATTAATTAAAAATTATATAACCTATTATAAATTTATTTTATTTATTGAAATTTTATTATGTTCATTTATATCTATTATGATGAGTTATAGAGTGCAATTTCAACATTCAGGAGTGTTTGTTTTATTGGTTTTCATGATCGGTTCACTTATATATATTTATGGAAGATCGTGTAAAATGAGAATAATTATCCAAAATTTAAATTATATGTTTTTAAAGAAGTTAGAAAAATTAAAATGGTCTTATATATTATATTTTTATATATGAGTATAATTCATTAGATAAAAAATTAATGATAATCATTTATATTGATTTGGTGGTCTTTTGATCATCAAGAACATGTTTTGTTTGATTATTTTTTATTATGTATATATGTTAGTTAAAGAACATAAAAATGTCATTACATAAATTTTAATATCTATTTCAACCATTATAATGGTTTTATGACTAGGAAATAAGGTGGAAAGTAAAATGAATTCTTTTTGACCTCGAAGGTGATAAATCAAGAGCTCACAGACAATATTTTCATTTTTAGAATAAAACGGAGGGGAGAAGTGTTTTGATGATGGATTATTCCATTAGCATAATAAAATTCCAGTATATATAAGATATAAAAGTAATAATTCCACTAGGTTAAGGGAATGTGAGTATAGAATAAGAAAAAAAAATAAATTGAAAATAAATTAAATGAAAATGAAATAGGATTTTACCTCTTGAATTATTCTCCTTGATAACCTCCTTAGGGAAATTGGATTTGGTCTTTTGTTGAGACCAAAAAGTTCTTAACATTGGGTAACTCATAGGAGTTTTATTGGGTATAATTAAAATAGGATTCAAAGATTAGTAGGTGTGACAATAAGTGGTGATGAGGGGTTCTGTTTATAATGGAGGAGAGGTGTGTTTTTTGATTATTTTATTCACTAATTTATTATTTTGGGACAAGACTTTAAATAGTATTTATCCTTATCAATAAATATGTCAAATAAAGAAGAATATATTGAGATTATGGATATTATAACAGAAATGACTCAAGAAATAGTGAATCTAACTTATAATGTTATACATAATAAAGTAACGTAATTAAGTGTTTAACAAAAATTCAACTGTTTTAGAAAAATCCAAAAAAACTACTATTTTATAAAAATAAAAAAAAACTCACCCTAAAAAAATTTCATCTTGTTGATTTATAAAAAGGAACTAAATTTTATGAAAATAAATTTCTAAATATGATAAATTTAATTTTTAATTAAAATCATCATTTTCTCGAAAAAAATGATATTAAAAATATAAATGATTATATGAAACTTAGAAAAATTAACTAAGGTATATTAAAATTATATGGTATTTATAAGACAACAAAATACTAATTTATTAAAATATTTTCTTCAATTAAATTTTATTTTAAATCATTAAATTAATTATTAAATTTTAAATAAACATTTGTGTTTTACAAAAATACTAACACTTAATTTATCATTTTTTTTAAAACATTTATTTACTTAGATTATGTTATAATGTAATATTTTTATTTATAACATCAAAAAATATTATTTATACTTTCCTCGGTGAGGTTACTATTTTATTGGTCGGATTACTAAACCTTATGGTCATGTAACTATTCCAAGGGACAAGTTAATATTCTATCAGTATAGGTTCCTTAATTTCTATGAATATCACTTATTTCATTCTTTATTTATGGGAATAATGTTTTTCCATGTAATCTATATGATATGTATTTATTTTATATCAAATAATATAATTATAAGAAGGGGAATTCTGTTGATAAAATTTTGGTTCATTTCCTTCTTCCCCCCTTTTAAAATTTTTCCCTCAAAATTTCATTTTATTTTAAAAAGAGAGGGTATTTCTTATTCATTTCATCCTCCATTTCCCATGTCACTTCATCATTATTATGATTCCTCTATAACACTTTGAAAATGTGGTTTGTCCTATTTCATAGAACCATATATCTTTGGTCCAGAATCTTTATCGTTTTCTCCACATAAGAGAGATCATCTTACAACTCTACCACCTCTGAGTTTAGTGCATGTGAGGGATATGGTATATACTTTCTCAAGAGAGATACATGGAACACGTCATGAATTTCATCCATAATTGGTGGAAGTTAAATCAGACAATACAATGCTCTTATTCCATCAAGGATCTCAAAGGGACAATGTACCTTCAGCTTATCTTCCCTTTCATTCCAAACCATATTACTCTCTACCATAATGATATTCAAAGGTAAACTTTATCTCCAACTTCAAACAAAAATTCCCATCGACGGTTGCCAGCATATCAATTTTTCTAACTCTTATTTGATTTTATATGAGGCTATATGGCTTGAACCTTCTCCAATTTCTCTTGTACAAGATCAATTCCAAGTTTCATTTGTTCTCTAACTTCATTCCAATAGGTTGGAGTTCTACATTACTTTCTATATACAGAATCATATGGAGCCATATAAATACATTAGTGGAAGCTGTTGTTGTATGAGAAACTAGTGTTATATTTTTACCCCATCCACCTTTGAATTCCATTTATCAGGCTCTTAGCATTTCTTCGAGTGTTAGAATAGTCTATTCATATTACCCATCAGTTTGGGGGTGATAAGCCATCCTAAAATTCAATTCAGTACTCAAATAATGATGGATAATTCACCAAATTTTATATGTGATCCTTGGATGCTGATCAAATATGATCAAAAGTGGAACCCCATATAGCCTCACCACTTACTTCACATATATCATGGAAAGTTATTCAGGTGATAAATCTTCCCCAATAGCCAAAAAAATGGGAAGTATTAGTTATTTGATCCACCAAAATCCATATCGTATTTTTTCCTTTAGATGTATTCATGATATTTTTGATGAGTCCATGGTAAAATTCTCCCATTTAAACATTGGTATAGAAAGTGTGTGCATCAACCCTTTGTAATTTTGTCTCTCTACATTAAATTTATGATATATTAATCATCATGAGATATATTCCATAATCTCCTTCTTTATATTATCCCACCAGAAGTGTTCTTAGAAATCACAGTGCATCATGGTACTTCCTGGGTGGATAGAGATGGTAGATCTATGTGAATTATGTAATCTCTATTTATTTACCTCAGGTGATGAAGTCCCACAAATCCTTGTTCGAAAATTAATCACACCATCATCGTTGATATGGAACTATTGTATATTTCCATTACTTATTTCACATTCTTTTGAAGCTCGAGATCATCCCTTTGTGCCACCTAAACATTCTCTTGGATAGATGGTTAGGAAATAGTTTGTCCAAGATAGGATATATTCCATAATATTATGATTTCCAAATCCATTCTTTATATATCAATGAAGATAGTGACTTCCTCAATTCACATCATAGATAGAGTAGCTGGTTCTTTTCTGCTAAGAGCATCAGCTACCTTATTTTACATCCCAATATGGTACTGAATAGATAAATTGTAGTCCTTGATTAGATTCAATCATCTCCTTTGATCAATGTTAATTCCCTTCAATGTAAATATATACTTTAGACTCCTGTGATCGGTACATAGGTCAGAATTCTCACCATAAAAATAGTACCAAAACAATTTCTAGGAGAAAATAATAGCTGATAGCTCTAGATCTTGTGTCAGGTAGTTCTCCTCATGGATCATCCACTATAATGAGGAATAGACAATCACTTTATCATTATGTATGAGTACACAACCTAATCCTTTCTTTGATGTATCAATTTTTATTATAAAACTTTTTACACTTGTTGGTAATGTGACTACATGTGAAGTGATCAACCTCTTATTTAGTGCCTTTAAACATTACTCACATTCTTCCATCCAAAAATAAGTTATCACTTTCCTTATAAACTAAGTTAACATACTATAAAATCTTGATAAATTTATCACAAAAATTCAGTAGTACCCTACTAAGAAAAAAAAAGTTTGGATTTTCATGACACTATTGGGTTTAGGGCATTCCTCTATTTCCTTTTTTTAATAATCCATAGAATATACCTCACTTGTGATCATGTTTCCTAAGAATTTGACTTTCTACATCCAAAATTCACACTTTCTGAACTTGTTGAACAATTTTTCATTCCTTAATTTCACCATCACAGTCCTTATATGTTCTTCATATTCTTCATTTATCTTGGAGAAGATGAGAATATAATCAATAAACACTACCAAAAAAATTTCAAGGTGGTATCTAAAGACTCTATTCATCAAATACCTGAATATTATAGGGGAATTAGTATGTCTTAAGGGAATCACTAGAAACTCATAGTTCCCATAATATTTATAGAAATAAATCTTCGAAAATCTTCCTTCTTCACCTTCATTTGATGATATCCATAATGAAGATTCGCCTTTAAGAAGTATTGATCTCCTCATATTTAATCGAACAAGTGAAAAATCCTTAGAAGATGATAATTTTTCATTTTGGTGATCTTATTAAGTTCAAAATTATCGATACACAGTTTTATTGATACATGTTTGTTTTTTAAAAGTGCATTGGCACATCCCAAGGTGATGCACAAGGTCGTATGAACCCTTTGTCCAAGTTATCTTGCATATAATTCTTAATTATCTCCAGTTCTATAGGGTACACCCCAAAGAATAATTTAGAGAAAGGAGTGGTTCTGGGAATGAATTATATTGATAAATCTACTTCATGATCCTAGGAAGTTATGTTAACTCTTCGAGAAATACTTCACCATATTCCCCCATAAATTGAATTTCTTCTAGGTTTATACTTTCCTTTTACTCAACCATTTGAGTGAGGTATGTTTATTCATAGAGCATCAACACACATACCATTTATAGATTTTCCAAAGGAGATTCAAGATATTCCTTGTATTTGTATAGGAGCATGGTATGGTTCAAAATTTGAGAAGATATTTCATATTATTAATCGTTGATGTGTGCTCTATTTAATGAGGGTCAATCCATTCCTATTATAGCATCGAATTACACTAAGTAAAGTATCACGATATTATCTAGAAGAATATTCGCACATACACCAATAGGGGAAGATTCCAACACTTGGGTTGCATTGATTTCACCACTTGGTGTTTTTACGGATTTCCATACTTCAAGGTTTTGAGGATACGATTCAACAGTTCTAGAAAAATTACAAGATATAATGGAATTATTTGGACCAAAAACAAATAAGAATTTTCTTTCTTGATTGAATAATAATTATACCTTGTACAACTTAATTTTCTTTCTCCACTTCTATGGTAGTGATGGAATAAAACTTATCTTTCACCTTTGGCTTTGGTGGTTGATGACACTGATTACCCTCAAGGAATCAAGGTTTAGTTCACTAGCTTGAATAGTGCCCCTACTCCATGCAGTTGTATCATTGGATCATGGTTGGTTCCCTCCTTTACTCTATCATATCATCCTGATTATTTATGTCTTCACAACATTCATGAGATCTGTGTTGTTCTCACCTGCACTTAAAGCATTTCCCCATACTTTTGGGGAACTTCTCATGATGCTTCTTCCCATATTTTTGACATGTGAGTGGTTAATCTTTCTTTCCACGTTTTTCATTACATCCTCAAGCATGAAACTCCATCTTTAATTTATTTTATCAAGGTCCTTGGGACGTTACTCTAAACTCCATCTCCAATTTGAGAGCACATCGCACAGCTTCTTCATGACTCCCAAAGTCTCAGATGTCTAGGTCCTTTCCAATGTGTGGTTTTAAACCACAAAAGAATCCATCTATTTTTCTATCAATGTTGATAAAAACCAAATGGGTGAGCATAATCATCATCATCATAAAATATCCATAGTTTCATTATCATAATCATGATATGAATCATTATATAAAGACTTGAAATTTGGAAATTTATAAAAATTGAACATTATATCATAGTGGTCAAGTACCATACATAGTTTTAAACAAATCTAGAATCATTTCAATACATAACATTAGTGAATAAGCATAAAATACTCATTATTAACAAATCTATAATAATAATCATGCATATTTAACATAACCTCATTAGATAAATCACAATACCCAACGCATTGGAGCACTATATAATTTCCTGGGTACCTGTCAAATGATAACATTTCCATAATCATGCTTGTCACAAAGAACAAATAACAATATTTTCCATAAAATAACCCATTGAAATGAAATGGGTTTCATGAAAATTTCATAAATAATACATTCATGAATTAAATTTTGGGTTACAAAAATAAAAAATGAATAACAAACTTGGAATAAAAATCATCAATCTTCTATGAATAATAAACAATCTCAAGAGTAGTAAAATATGTGTTTTTAGAAAGAAGAGTTATTTTGGAAAAATAATTAAATTTTCCATAACTTCATCTTGGAAACATTTATATCCAACAAAAAAAGGTAAGAAAAAATAAATTATATTTTTTGAATATTAAAAGAACATCCACACTAAAATTTGGAATTAAATATTTTTATCCCAATAAAAGGAGTTCGGTTCAAAAATCCCCTTACCTTATGTCTGAATAATTTCTTCACTATAATATCTTGGATAATAGAATTAGATTAATTAATTACTAAATATTAATATATTTTAAATTTATTTGATTTATTATAATGTTATTATGTTCATTTTTTTCCATTATGATGAGTTATTGAGTTCAATTCAATCGTTTGTGAGTGTTTATTTTCTTTATTTTCGTGATCGATTCACTTGTATATATGTATGAAAGGTCATGTAACCTATTAATAATTATCTATAATTGAAATTATATGTTATTAATGAACTTATAGAAGTTTAAATAGTATTATATATTATTCGTTTCTAGATATGTGGATGATTCATCAGATAAAATGTTAATGGAAATCATTTAGATTAATTTGGTGGTTTTTTTATTATCACGAACTAGATTTATTTTATTATTTACTATTATGTATATATGTTAGTTAAATAAAATAAAAAAAAGTAATAAAATAAATTTTAAAATTTTTTCAAAAATTATAATGGTTTTTTGACACGACTTGAAAGTGGTAAAGTAAAATGAAGACATTTCATCCTAAAATGTGATAAATCGGAACCTAATAGAGGATGTTTTACTTTTTAGAAAAAAAGGGATAGGATAATCAGTTTGGTGATGGATTATTCATTTAAAATAATAACATTATATTATATATAGTATATTTAATTTATATTTCCACTTATATAAGGTTAGGTGATGAGAGAAAAAGGATAACAAAATAAATTTAAAAGAAATTAAAAGAAAATGAAATTGGATTTTACCTCATGAATTATTCTCCTTGAGAACCGCCTTTGGCAATTGGATTTGGTATTTTTTGAGAAACAACTCACATGGACATGTGTAAGAGGTTTGGGAAGAGTATTTTCAAGAAGTTGGACAAGATTCAAATCTTCGATGTGTGTAATAAGAAGTAGTGGTGAGGGCTGGTATTTATAAGGGAGGAGAGGTGTGTTTTTTTTTTATTTTACTCTAAAGTTTATTATTTTGGCTCAAGAATATCGAGAGTTTTAAACCTTATCACTAAAAATAAAAAATAAAAAATTACATTTCTAGATTATTTTTCATACACCGTCAATGACTTAAGAAATAGTCTATTTGACTTATAATGTTATATACTGTAAATTATTGTATTTCGTTATTCACTAAAAATTCAACAATTTTTGAAAAATACCAGAAATTCACCCTAAAAATTTTTCAACATTTATAATTAAAAAATGAAATAAAGTTTATGAAAATAATTATCTAAATAAGATAAATTTAATTTTTAATTAAAATCATCATTTATTTGAAAAATACCAATATTAAAATTATAACTGATTTTTTGAAACTTTGAAAAATTAATTAAGGTCTCACAAAATTATCATATATTCAACAGAAAACAAAATATTAATTAGTGAATACATTTTAAGAAAATAAATTTTCTTTTAAAATAAATATTTTTATAGTAAATTTTTAAATAACCATTTATGTTTTACAAAAAAACCAACACATAATTTATCATTTTTAAAACATTTATTTACTTATTATATGATATAATTATATCATATTATCATTTATAAGATTCCCAAATTAATTTAATATTTTCATTGGTGAGGTTACTATTATATTGGATGGATTATTATTCTTAATGGTCATATTATTATTCCAAGGGTCAAGTTACTATTCAATTTGTGTAGGTTCCTTAATTTTTATGAATATCACTTATTTCATTCTTCATTTGTGAGAATAATGTTTTTATTTGTGATCTCTATGCTATGTATATGTTTATACCATATAACTTAATTAAAATTATAGAAATTATACAGATAAAACTTTGGTTAGTTACAATGTGCCCCATCTTTCAAAAAATATGGGATAAATATGATTAACATAATCTCTCATTTTTACTATGAAGAAGAAGAATAATCAACCTTATTATTCACTATTGATAAGAGAAATAAGAAGTTTTTTGAACTAATCTACTTTTATAATACTATTGTGTAAGTTATCATTGTCACAATGTGCACTATCTTTCATAAAAGAATGGAGAAAATTGATTAATATCCTCTCTGGTTATTACTGTGAAAAAGAAGAATCCTAAACCGTATTATTCACTATTAAGAATAAAAAGAACATATTTTGTGAACTTCTATACATATAGAATATAGAAGAAGTTATTAAATTATTTAGTGAAATAAATATAATAGGAAGATGAATATTCAAGTATTAAATTGTTGTTAAGGATATATATTAGTGAAATATATTCATATTATCACTATACTTATTGTGAAACTTTTATGGATTTTATTACATGGATCACAATAAGATTTGGATGCACTAATCAGAGACTATAGTTAATATAAATTTCCTAGAAAACTCCTTGATTATTATAAAGCATAATTTTATTACTAATGGGTCATGTGATCATGGGGTTTTTTCAATTCATAAAAAAGATTATCCATTCATATTGATAGGTGAACCCCATAAATCACTATATCGTTTGTGTGTGTATTTTGATGTGTTTGATAAGGATAAAATATATAATAAAATAATCATTCCACTTAATAATTGTTAAAGGTTAAAATAAAATGGAAAAAAGTATTAATTGGATTTTAATGCACCAACACTGATTTACCTCCCTATTAGTGTCATATATATACCAAAGTGATCATATAATTTGTATAAAAATAGGTCATGTATGTTATTATATTTTATACCTTGAAGTTGTTCCCAATTAAATATTTTATTCTCTTTCCAAATTTATAATTAATTGATGTCTTGGTAAAGATTAACATGTTCAGTATCATAACTCAATCTCTACAAAGACTATGTTTCACCAGAAAAATAATGATAAGAGAGGGTTGAGGAATTCAACCCACTCATAAAAAGAAGAAAAATTCTCAAGTTCTCTAAGAAAATAATATAAATCATAATTTCAATAAGAAGAACAGGTTGTTAAATAGAACACCAATGTAATAGAAAACATTCATACTTTAGAATATTTAATCCACTCCCATGATCAACAGAAATGTTAAATTGGTTATAAATATTTTCTATAAAAGGAACAAAAAACTAGTGGGAATAATAATTTATCAGCAAATTCTCAACACATATTTTTTGATGATTTTAAATATTTATTACATTATTTTACCAAATATATTGTCTCTTTAGTTTGTGTAATTATCAAAATTCAGTAAGAAGAAAACATCTGAAATGGGTATGAGTCAAATAAAATGGATTAGGCTTTAAAAGAAAATGTTTTATCCGATATAAGTCTCCCTAAAAAATCGGTGAAGAATAAGATAGAAATATAATTCTTGAAGAAAACTTCTACAGTATTGAGGAAGAGTAGATCAAAAAAATAAAAATAGGATGATAATGAAAAATAATATAAAAAAAATTAATGAATTATAATAAAAATTTTATAACAAAATTTTTAAAAATAGTATTATCAACAAACCGTGCCTATATTTGGAGGAAAAACTAAACAAACATGATATTAAACAAATTGATTCTTAACAATTGAAGAAGAAAGGAATTGTTTCCAAATACTATTATAAGGATGATTATAATATTAAAAGACATAAATTTTCTGGAAAAAATTTCATTACATAAACTAATAATCATTCACAAACCATCCTAATGAAGAAGTTATCATCCATATCTGAATCATATTTTTCAACTAAATCTATTTTTAGAAATTATGAAGGTTTAAATTTGAAATCAGTTCAAGTATGGGAGAATAAAAATGGATATAATCCTATAACCATATGAGGGGTAGATAAAATATTTTTTATCAATATTTCTTCTGAAAAAATATATCTACAAGTGTATAAAGAAGTTAAAACCCCATGATTTAAAAACCATAATTTCCAAATATGATACAATGGATAAAAGAAAATAAATATTTTTTGGTTAATGCTAGTGGTGAAACAAGTTCAGGCACTATGAATTGAACTCTAAATATAATCCCTTAAATTATAAAGTACAAATAAATCTCATTTCAGGTCAGAGTAAGCATAAGATAAATCAAAATCCATAGAATATTAAGAATCTACCTAAATCAATTATGTATAACAATATTATAGGAATCTATGATATTTATGATGGGTGTGGTCAAAAAATAGTTCAACCTTGTCTTATCCGATATAGAATACAAATCAAGAGAAAATATCCTAGAAGATAAAAAAGGAAAGAAGATCCATTATTTGATAGGAATATAAAAAAATTTATAAACTATATTAACACTAAGATGTTTCACCAAAGATGTTTCAGAAGAGGGGAGAGTTTACCTTTGAAAGAAATATTAAAAAAACTGGATCCAAATAAATTCATATAAATCTAAGAGGGGTGATAAATATATTGGTACTTATGTAAATAAAAACTCACCAAATAAAAATCCATGTGAGGACTCTAAGAAGTCATTCAATCTACCCAAAAATATTTTATTAATCTAACCAGTGCATTTGGAGAGACTAAGGAAGATGAATGTGGCCAAAGAAAAAATTATGCTAAAAGAAAATAAGAAGTTACACATGAATAATCCTCATATCAAGGGTCATTGTCAATAAATGAAAATACAAGGGGAAAATAAGAACTATGTGGATGATTCAAGAAGCTTCACAATGGAAAAAATATATTTATCCATTCTAAGAACATAATATTAAGCCTTAAGAGGAATGAATATAAAACCTAGTATGAAAGAAAATGAGAGGAAATATTCAACATAAAAAAGAAAATGAAGATATAAATAGTACCATACTACATCAAACAAAATCTGATTTTAAATAAAGATATAGATTCATGGAAGACGTAATGAATAGAGAAATTCTTTGATAAAAATATCTTAACCTTGATATTCACATTTAGGATCACTTATATTCACCTTATTCCCGTATATTTTTTTAATGTATTTATGTTATTAAAATATAGGTAATTAAATGTAAGTTATAGTATTAGGGGTAGAACCTAAGGATTAAAGTTGGCTATCAAAATTTTAATAGCATATATGATGAAGCAACGCCATTAGAATGATCCATCAATTCATATTTAAAATAACATCTAAATAAAATATCATCATTGATTTAGTTAATGTGAAAGTATCCAAATATTTACAAATGTATAAATATTTTTACTTTGCTGCATTATATAATTAGAAATTATTGAAAACCATTTATAGAATAGATCCACCACATTGAAGATCACAAGTAAGTGTCTCCTTGAGGGGGAGACAAGGGAAATTTTCCAAACAAGCTACCAAATTTATACATAAGATAAAAATCTGGATATTCTTGAATGTTCCTTAAGGGTTTTCATTGAAACATTATATTTTCTTTCTCTATCACCCTTATAAATTAAAATCACATTCTAATATTAATGGGTAAAACAATATTTAATCAATGATATAAGAAGTTAGTTTCATAGAATTTCCAAGGATGTTGTAAAACGTAATATGTTTTAATTTTCTAATCATTGTATTCAAGTCGGTTTAGGAAATTTAGATTGTCATATTTTAGGATAAATTTTATCTCAAATAGTTTCAATTTATTTTCTTGTCCTAAAAAATAATTGGACAGTCCTTGAATATAGTTTTAGAGTTGTTTAATTTTAATTGGTATCAAATTCATTTGAAAAAAGATATATTTTTATCTAAATAAAACCACCCTTGTTTTATATAATAATCATGGATCAGATAGACCTAGAGTGGAATATTTGATGACACATTTCTTAAGTATTAAATGATACCATATCTCTCGATTTACATCATATTTATTTTTAATATGGGGGAGAAATAAAAAAATTAATATTTGATTAGAAAAAGGGACAGAAATGAAAGAGATTATAGGAGAATTGTGTTTACATATTGATGTATCATTTTTAGATGATGTTGATAATAATTTTAAATGGGTGTTGTTATGATATTTTTTTATTATATTTACTATTAAGTATCTTTATGTATTCATGAATCATTATGTCCATATCTTGAAGAAGATTCAGAATTAAGGAGAATAGGTAGAGAGTAAATAGGAAAATCCAAGCATGTTGTAAATAACTTCTTTTCATTGATGTTAAATAAATGCATTAATTTTAAAAGAGAAATTTGTTTTGAAGATTTAATTTTTATTTCCATGGATTTTTTTTAATGAATATTGATGAAGGTATTGGAGTCCCATCTATTTGATTTGGATGGAGTAAAAATATACAAGGAAGAGGCTGGATGTTGGGGTTATAATCACAAGAAATACTTATTATTTTTAAAATAATTAATTAATTGAGTTAAAAAAAATATTTCAACTCTAGTACAGCCTACCCAAGAAGTTAGGGAATCCCCATATGGACACTCAGAAAAGCATAAATCATATCCATCATCGAGCAGCATGTAATGGGAGCAAGAGCCAATGTAGGTCAGCATAGGTGTATGTGAGAGCATGATTTGGTGCTTATCCTAAACCATATGGGGTATCACAATGTGCTACTAGAGATCACCAAGTCCAATAGACTTCAATAGGATCCAGATGAAGTAAAAAAGTAATAAAGAAGCATCTAGTGACATCAATCTATGATGTGAGATAGTGAAAGTGTTGAACAATTTGCCATTAAAATTATGTGTTCTATTAGTCTCTGTCACATGCATTATCTTCCTCAAGAATAAAAGCCACGTAAGTGTATATAAAATTTTTCTTGACCATTGAAATTGTGATAGATCTTGATTTGAGATGTAATTAGTAATATCATGGTTCCCCGAAGTTCACTACTTTTTTTGCACGCTAAATGCATCAAACAAAGAAGAAAGACAGATAAGAAAAGATGAAAACCAATAGAAGTTTATCACTTTAAGATGAAGATGATAACATTATGTTCTATATTCAATGGCTATTTTAGAGGATTTCTAAATGTATAGGAATTTTTTGGTGGAAAAATAAATTGGTTAGACTGTGGATCAAAGTGTAGAATAGGGAGTTCTTTATCATAGAAAAATATTAGTGGGTGTTTCGATTAAAATTTTCGTCTACTAGAACTGTAAATTTAGAATATGATGTAGATATAATATGTGGTGATCGTTCTGATAAGGATTCAATGGTTCAGTCTAAAACTATAAGCTTCAACAATCTATGGTAAATTTATAGTGGTGGTTTGGGATGGAATATCTACCTGGAGGAAATGGTGAGGTTCAAAATGTTGGGGTCTACCTTCCATAAACATTTTATGAAGTTATCATAGCAGTGTCTATGTTTTTACATGAATAGAAGCATTTTATGTAAATTATATAAGAATTTATAGTTGAGAGAATAATTCAGAAGAATCTAGGTGTAATATTATTAATTCGAAACAAAAAACCATGGTTGGGATATGGTTATTCAATAAAGATAAATGATGAAGGAAGAAGGATAATTTTAGTGGAATCTAGGGGAAATTTTGGTAATGTGAAGTTTCATATGACATTGAAATTTTTTGTAGATGCCTTCTAATTATTGAATTTGGTGACCCAGAACCACATTTTTGTACTTTAAATTGCATATATATTGAAATAGGAGAATATAAATTAAATATGTAATTATATATTGTTCATTGTTCTCTGAGAATTTAAGGTAATAATGTACTAGAGTATATTTTTCTTTGAAAATGGTATAGAAGTTCCCCACTATAAAGATAACCTAAAAATTAAATGATTATATTCTTTAACCTTATCTTACGCATGGATAACATTTTGGGACACGACACACATTATATAGGCTTTTAGGTGTGAGTAATTGTAAGTAGATGAGACATTATCTTATAAATTTTTCTCTTGGTACTATTTAAGATGGGAGATTATGAAAAGGGAAGTGCTTATATGAAATCAACATGTTTATGTGTTATTAGATATTAATGTCTTCAAAAGTGTGTAATTATCTCTAGACTTTAATATTATTATTAATGTATGTCATGACTCATTTACTTTGAAAAATTTTCAAAAACAGTGATGGCATAAGTTCATAGAGAAGTTGGGTAAATTATGTAACGATCAAGTTAATTTTTATATAAAACGTTTTCATATATTCATTAGTTATATTTTGTAGAGTTATATTCATTATAAAAATATTAGACAATTTTTTTATCAAAAAGGAAGAATCTTTCTTTCTAACCAAATTGGATTTTTATGTATTAAGCAGTTTCATTTAAAATTTTGATTTCCAAATAATAGAAGTTTTTTTGTGAAAATGAACTTAATTTTTTTTAATTCATCATGTCAAATTTATCTTATGATTAATTTTTTAAAATTTTCTAAAAATATTAATTTTTCAATAAATAGTGAAAATTACCTAGCTTTTTCAAAAAGTGTGCATCCTTTTAAAGTATTTAAAAATAAAAATTCAATTTTTTTTAGTTCTAAAATTTAATTAGATCTAATTAATTTAAAATAATCTAGTTATGACTTTTAAATAGAATTTACACTTGAATAAATCATAAAAGTATTTTATTTTTAAAATGGATATTTTTCTAAAAAATTGCTTTTCTTTTTTTTTGGTTTAATTTATTTTAAATTATTCCACTTATTTTTTCTTAATTTCATTTTATATTAAGAATTATTGGGTAAAAATTTAAAAAAATCATTTTTTTTATTTTTGGTTAATATGAATAGAAACCTTAGTAATAGTTGTTGTCACGGTAACGGGTAAATTAGGCAATTAAGTGTTTATAATCAAATTTTAAGAACAATAAAATGAACCTAAAACTCGACTAAATTTTAAAGGATGGTTAAATCTCATAAATAATCATCCCAAGATCAATGATATGTCTTTTTTTCATTTTTATGACATTATAACCTTTGTAATATTTTATTTCAAGAAAAGTAAAAAAATCACACTCTTGTTTTTATTTACTATAGTATTTTCAACATGGGTCTAAATAGAATATTTTTTTTAGTAATAAATATTATTAAAAATATATAATATTTATAATATTTATGGTAATTTATTTTTAACTTTTAGTGAATAAATAATTACTTTAAATTCCTACACAACACTGATGCAGTAATTATTCAATTAATGAGAAAAATCAAATAAATGATATTAAAAATAATATAATTCATATAATTTGAGATAAATAATGTGATCCATGAATTTTACAGATGAAAATAAAATTTGATCTATATAATAAAATACAAATTTTGAATTTTTCATCCATTATTGATGTTATTAATATCAAAGTAATTAATAGTTCTAAAAATTAACAATAAGGATTTTTTATAATCAATAATATTTTATAAAATGATATAAAATTCCTCAAAATATTATATTCATTTGAGTGTTTTTTATATGGTTTATAATATAGACCATGGTTCACTTATGGGGTTTTTCTATTTATAGCAACTATATTGACCCTCAAAGAGTAAAAATCTTTGTTGTCACTCTGAGTTTAAAAGAGGTTAACGAGGTTCTAAAACCAAATTATCGGAGTACAAATGTGACAAAAATTTTTAACAAGTTTATTTAATGAGATTAATTACACCCATCAACATCCTATATTCTAAATAAATTATTTTAGGTCAATTTTTAATTAAAAATGATTTTATATTGATTTAATTTTTTTATGAAATTCCAAGAGTGCCTCTCCCCACTCTTATAAAATATAATCTATTATTTTTATTGCTTCACAATTAGAAACATATTTATGGCAAAAAACCCAAAATAATTTCCTAAAATTCTTAACCTCAAAACATAGCTCTTATTTTATGCAGAATACCAACCTTAGAATGCTAAAGGTGTTGATCAAAGGATACATTCCAAAAAAGAGGTACATTATTTAACATCATGTTTTTGTTTTATTTATTCTTCCACATACATAAAATATTATTCAACCATGATTATATAATAAAACTAATATATTCCATATAATTAGGGTTTTAATGTTAATATCTTAAGGTATATCCATCTCATCTTCCATCAAATGGGAAGAAAAACCATTATTAATTTGTAAAGCGGACTACCGCCTCACGAACTGATGCAATTCATTCTCTATCACTATCTCTAATTGATATATTATAATGATGAAATTAATTTTTATAATATTTAATAAATATTCATCTTTATTAAAGTATAATATAAAATTTTCCTTCTTACCCTTCCATTCATTAAAAATGACAATGTTGTATGCCTGTACGTGTGGACTACCACCTCCACAAAGTGATGTGGTTCATTTTTCATCCCTACATCACATGGTAAGGGCTCCTGCTTAGCATCCAAGAGACCTAGGTTCAAAACCGGGTGGAGGCAAATTTCCGGGTACTGTAGCAGTACTGTATCAGGCACTATAGCAGGCACTGTAGTAGGCACTATCGCAGGAACTATTCAGTATTATAGCGGCTGGACTATTCACCTGATTTGGGCTTTTGGACCACCGGTTTGGGCCTACGGGTCTTAGGGCCTTCAGGCCATCAAAGGCCTTCGGGCCTAAGGGACTTCGGGCCATTGAAGGCCATGGAGTAGCCTAGTTCACATAGAGCAGGCCCTAGATAAAGATTAGAGCACCAGTAGCAGTCACCAGAAGCCGAGCTAACTAGACTAGAAGAACGAGAGGGTATGGAAACCGCCATCGATACCAGGCACCATGCAGCTTTGTATGGGGAAATGCTAGGCGATCGGCAATGCAGGTGGGGAGTTAAAGGAAATCAATGATGCAGAAGCTGGGGATGGGTAGTTCTAGTGGGTTGGGTCTATGGGTCATGTATTGGCCATGGTATGCCTTTGGGCCTTCAGGTCATGTATTATGGGTCATGTAGAGCCTGTGTCTTGGGCCTACGTGTCATGTACGGGTTCCCCTTAAACCCTTAAAAGGGGGATAATCTATAATAAAATAAAAAATAAGGCCTTCGGGCCATTCGGATATTTAATGGATGGATTTAAAAGTATAATTTACATATATAAATTATAATTATTTCATTATTACTATTATAAAGATGATGTAATAATTACCTATTGGACCATAGTCAACTTATCAAAGTCGTTTGGGACTTATGGACCACATATCATCAAAATTACCATAGAATACTTATTTAATTGAGTAATTGTATATAACATGGTATTAAAAATATAAATTAATAATTGACTTTACAGAAGATCTTATAAAATATAAATTAACCAAATTTTATTATTCAAGAAGATAAATATCATACGTGGTGATTTGGACTAATGGTAAGGATCTTTCTTATAAAAATTATCTTTTAAAGTTTCCCTTACAAACTCTCATTTTCTTTCATATCCATATTTTCAATAAAAATTAAGGAAGGATTTTATTATTCTATAATGATTTTTTAAATTCATATTTTTCCATGTTTTAGTTTTTTTAAAAAAAATTAAAGAAATCTTTTTTTCATTTCCAAATGAGGTACTTTTTTGAGTTTTTTGAAAAAAATGTATGAAATAGATGTTTTTTAACTTATATGATATGAAATAATATTTCTACCATCATGACTAATATTTTGATTTAAGATTCGTTTAAAATTTTACAAGGTTATTTTCAAATATAATTTTTTCCTTTTTAATTGAGTATTTCTTTTTTTAAATACTTAGTTTCAAAATGTAAAGGTTATTTTCCATAAGAATTTTGTTATTAGTGTAAATTTATAAATGGCTAGACTTCATGTATTTCTATTATGTTATGGTTCTTGGAAATTTTTATAATGATGGGTGGTTAATTTATAAAACAATGATGGATGGTTATTCTATTAACCAACAATGAGTAGTTTTGTGATTTAATAAGGATGGGTGGGTCTGTGATAACCCCTCAATGCATTGGTTATGGATGTCGATTATATGGTTATTCTATATGTAATGGTGATAACAACAGTGATTTGGAAATGATTCCCCAAGTAACCTACATGTTTTATCTATAATTTCTATAGGTTTTTATGTGAATCTTATGTTTTCTTAAGAAAAAATAATGATCGTATATCTAGAAGAAAGTGTATGTTTCTTTTTAAGGGTGAAAAGTATAACTTTGTGAAAAAATTGTTATGAGCTTTTCATATTTTCAATGAAACCTCGGTGTTTTTTATTTTTTGATTAGGATTTATTATTAAATGTTTTATGAAAATATTTTGGAAGATAATATGTCTTATTGGGAAATAAAAAGTTTATTTTGAGCCCAATTCATATTTTGAAAAGGAAATTTTTATAAGTATTCATGGATTAACAGTTTCTTTATTTACTTTTATGTCCCTTAGTAATATTTTTATTCTCATCCAAAATTTTTAAAACTTTTTAATAGGGATTAATTATGGGTAATGGAAATAAATTATTCAAGATTAAGGTCATGAATATTTTTTCATAAAATTAATTCATGATTTAATTTAATGGTATTATATTGTGAAAACAATGGATATAGAATAGAAGTGTCCACTTGGTAATATATGGGATTATTATGTAATATTAATAGGCTAACACTCTAAAACTATAAACCAAAAATATCTATACGAATTTCATAAAGTGAATTCTAGTTTATCTTCACATGAATATTCAATGATTAAGGTCGAGTCATTATAGTTGGTATCATAACAAAGATTACATTACTATAGGGGCTAGGATAATGTTAATTGAATAGTCTTAAAATAATTTAATTTACTGTTAAGTTAAAATGATATATGATTTAAATATTACCTTGTTTATTCTTCAAAATATTTTTGTTCAAAATGGTTTTCCATAGGGGGGAATAGGGAAGGTGAAGTTGGAAGGCATCAAGATGTTGATATCCTTCTGAATCAGAAACCCAGAATGGTTGGAATTGGAATAGAGTATTTATTTGTTGTAATTATTATGTTAACACAAACAATAAATAATGGTGGTATCTACGCAAGAGAATAGACATATCTACTACAAAAGAACATGTTGATAATGGATCATTTTATGAGGAAACATCCTCCCGAATTTAATGGATCTTGTAATCCAATAATTTCTAAAGAATTGATTAAAGATTTAGAAAAGATATTTGACATAATGTGTTATTTAAGGCATCAAAGGGAAACTATTTTTATTTAAAATTTTTATAGGTGAATATGATCAATTGTGGAAGGTGGTTAAGAATACTAAATAAAGTGAAGATACTGATAATATGAAATACTATTAATTTTAGAATATTATCTCTGAGTAATATTTTATAAAGGTTGTTCAAATTAGGATGGAAAAAAATACTTGGAATTAAGTCATATGTAGTAAGACTCAATGAATTTATATGAATAAAACTTCACCTTTTTGGAAAGGTAGATACAAAATTTTAACATGGATCATGATATAAAAATTAATTTGTTTTACTTGGTATTGAATCCCAGATATCTAAGGTAATTGGCTTCCTATTAGATTAAAATTTAGTAAAAACTTGTTTCATGTGTTGAGAGGGTTGAAATGGTGTTTACATATGATCATGCAATCCCAAATAACAATCATAAAAAAGGTTCTGTATGGAAGGAAATGGGGAATAATTCATTAAATACGTCCATAGGTAAGAAAATCAAGTTCTCATATTGTGATAAATGTAGAAAAAAATATCCTTAGATAATATATAATAAAAACTGAGAAGATATTATGATATGGAAATTTTGGGCACATTGCTCATGACTACAAGGAAAATGGTCAAACCAATAATAAAAATTTGATGGTAATATTTTTTTATTCTAATGAGTGGGGATATTTTGATAATTTCTAGCTAAGGTTAGTAACTCATAATGGAAATTATCAAGATATAAAGAAAAAAGGTGTCGAAAATTATTTTCTAACACTACGATTGATTTTGGGGTATCAGATTAATTAGTTATTAGTATGTTTCCAGTTCATTTGAATTATGGGAATACCCAATTTGACTTTGGATCATCTCATTATTTCATTTCATATAAATTTTCAAGTAAATTAGTGATATAACCTCATAAAATTATGATAGAAATTTTTATAAAAAATTATGGTGGAATTATTAATTCAGAAAAGATTTATAGGAATCCTACTATTATTACCAGTGAAATGGTCTTTCCTTTAAATCTTGATGAATTCTCTATAGAAGAGTTTGATATTATTTTTGGTAAGTATTTCCATTCATTTTATCATGAAAATATATATTTTAGAGCCAATATAGTATTTTTCACTGATTTTATATGTTTAATAGTCTTCCAAAAAGTAGATAAATATATTAGACATAGAATTGATATTTACTTAGATCATGTTATTGAAATTAAGGAAACCATTAAAATTAGTGATTTCCCATCAATGAATCTATATATGGATTTATTTTTTAATTATTTACTTGGTGTTATTTTTGTTAATGAAGTTGAGTTTACTATTGACTTGGTATAAAATGCTAGTCTCATTCCTAAACACCCATATCGAAAGGATCAAGTATAAATTTCAGAGTAGAAAACTAAATTCTAGGAGTAGATAGATAAAGGTTTCATTCATCCAAAAACATCACCATGGGGTTCCACTGTCTTATTTGATAAAAAAAGAATGTTCAATGATACTTTTCATTAATTATATATCCTTGAATAAAATCACTATTAAGATCAAATACTCTTTAAATCATATTGATGATTTGTTTGATCATATCCATTGAGCATGGTACTTTTCGAAGATTGATCTTGGGTTGAGGAACCATCACTTAAATTTGATGCGGTTTATATTCCAAATATTATGTTTCATATTATATATAAGTACTGTTGGTTTTTATTTTTTTATTTTTTTGTTGCATAATCCACCAATTTTATTTATATATCTAATGAATAGAGTTTTCTATAAGTTACTGGATAATTTTATGGTTCTTTATTGATTGTATATTAGTTTATTAAAAAATTAATTAAGATCATTAAACAATCCTAAGGATTGTTTTTTAACCCTTAAAATATAATAAACACAGTGGGAAATTTAGTAAGTCTGTTTTTTTGATGAAAAATTATCTTTCCTTGGAAAGGTTATTCCTAAAGATGATAGAAGTATTAACCCAACTAAAAAAATTGTTGAATAATGTACAAGATTTAAAATGTCATCAAGATTCAATTTTTTTATGGATTAGTGGGTTACTACCCATGGTTTATTAAAAAACAATTCAATTATTTAGCATATGACTAAGTTAACTTGAGATGGGGTTAAATATATATGTACAAAATAGTAAAGATTTTTTTAAAAAAACTAAAAAGAAAAATCGTTAATGCTCTAGTTTTTCCTTAACCTCAATAAATGGTGGTTTTTTAATCAATAATGATTCTTCTTTAAAAGGCCATAGTTGTGTTATGTTTCATATCGATTAGGTAATTTTTTATGCTTCATGAAAGCTGAATCATTCATAGTTAAATTATCATACACGTGATTTTTAATTACTGGTTGTGGTTTCTTCTTGAAAAATTTGGAGACATCATTTATATGGATTCAAATATTAAATATAAACTAATCATATAATTTTGAAGTATATATTCACCAAGAAATAATTAAACAAGAGACATAGAATATTGTTGGAATTGATCAGGGATTAGAACTGGATAATTCATTATCATCCTGGAAAAGAAAACAAAGTAGTTTATGGTTTTAGTTATAAAATTAATTCTCCATTAATCATGTTACATTTACAACATAACCCTCCAATTAATGATTTTATTAATTTTATCCTAGAATTTGTGGTTGTGGTAACTTCCTCTATTTTGTTTAAGGGTTCAGTGCAATCAACTTTTTCAGATAAAATTAAGAAATCTTGGAAGGAATATTTTGAGTTATAGAAAAAAGATATAATTGGTTAAGAAGAGAAATTTTCCTAAATTTAACATTGACAAAAATAATGTTTTGAGATTTCAGAAGAAAATATGTGTGTCTTGTGATTACCAGTTAAAGAGAGAATTGTTGAGTGAAGCTCATAGTTCCCAATTAATTATTCAACTAGGAAACACTCTGATGTGCAAATAACATTAGGGTTATTATTGGTGGGATAGAATTAAAAAAGATTTGTCATATTTTACCATGAAATGTTTAACCAACCAATTGGTTAAATTATAATGTAAACTATCAAAGGGGATTCTTCATACTTTATTGGTAATAGAGTGGAAATGGAAAAATCTATCCATGGATTTCATGGTGTTATTGCTAAAGACTTTTGGAAGAAATAATACAATTTGAGTTATTAATTATCAATTAAATAAATCTTCACATTTCATTCCTATTCAATATAACATGTATTTCGATCATTTTTATCAATCGTATCTATTTGTGTTAGTCTAGATATATGGATTTTCTCAATCCATTGGATCTTACCATGATCTTAGGTTCACTTAAAAAATTTTCAATGGACTTTATAAGTCGTTCGGTACTAAATTAAATTACAAAAAAACAATTCATCCAAAATATGATGGATAGTTCAAATAAAAAATTTAGGCCTTGTAAGAAATGTCTCTTGATTTCTCAATGGATTACCAGGGAATTTTGGATCAACAAATTTCTTTAGATGATTTTTCTTATAACAACATTTTTCATTATAGTATACAGATGCAACCTTATAAAGAATTATATTGAAATAAATATTGAACTCATGATTTTTGGGATGAATTAAGAGAAAGGAAGCTGATGGGGCCAAATTTATAGGAAATATTTGAGAATTTTAAGATAATTAAATAGCATATATGTAAAACATAGATTAGGTCGAAAACACATGTGGATAGCTGGAAGAAATATCTTTCATTCAAGGTAGATGATCATGTTTTTTTAAAGTGTATCCATGGAAAATCGTTATGAATTTTGGTAAAATTGGAACCTAAGTCCTTGGTTTATTAGACCATATTAAATCCTAGAGGAATTTGGATCAGTTTCCTACTAAGTGACCTTTCCTCTATGTTCTTTCAACGTACACAATGTTTTCATGTTTCAATTCTAAGAAAGTTTGTGTCGGATTCATATCATGTTTCGATCCTAGAGGTATTTCTTTTGGAAGATAATATTTTTTATCAAGAACATCATTTTAAAATTCTTAACCAAAATGATAAATTATTTCCAAACAATTAAGTTCATCAGGTTAAAGATTTTTGTAAAACTCATACATTTTAAGAAGTAACATGAGATTCTTAAAATTATATGAGAGAAACATATCCCATTTGTTTAACATGTGAATAAAATTATAAGGATGCAATTTTTAAAAGTGGTAAGTATGTAACAACTAAGTTAATTTTTATATAAAAAATTATCATATATTAATTAATTATATTTTATATATTTATATTGAATATAAAAATATTAGACAATTTTTAGGTCAAAAAAGAAGAAACTTTATTTCTAACTAAATTGGATTTTTATACATTATATAGTTTTATTTAAAATATTGATTACCAAATTATAGAATCCTAATTTTTAAAAATTAACATAATTTTTGAATTTATAAAGTCAAAATTATCTTAGGATAAATTTCTGATAATTTTTTAAATATATTGATTTTTCAATGAATACTAAAAAATACTGATTTTTATAGAAAATTGTGATTTTTATGAAAGTATTTTCAAAATAAAATTCTATTTTGGAAAATTTTTAAAATTAAATTGGTTTATTTTTATATAAAATAATCCAATTATGTTTTTTAAAGTGAATTTTATACTTGAATAAAGAAAAAATCATTTTATATTTAAAAGGGCATTTATCTGGAAAAAAAAGACTGTTTTTAATTGGGTTTTTATGGTTTAATTTTAAATAACATTATGCCACTAATATGTTTTTGTAACTCCCCGACCCCAGTTACCCAGAGTCGGTGCATTACTTCGTAACATTGGCATGATCACAAAAGATCAAGTCTCGAAAGACCGATTAGTTTAGTAGCCTTGAAAACACTAGATACATTCATAAATGTTACATTAAATCAGAAAGTGAAAAACTACAATAACAAAGTCTCCATAGTCCACACTCATATCCTCTTCTGACTATCCCTGCAAGACATTCATAAAATACTTCTTCACATCCTGGAAAATATTAAAACATTGAAAGGGGTGAGCTCAGATACTCAGTAAGGATAACAATATTGCGGAAGATTTCATAAATAAACATTAACATTTAAGGAAATGTATAACTAAAACAAAAGACTTTTTAAACTTTAACTTGAGCATAATATGGAAAAAATAAAATTAAATAATTCCATTTAATTACTCACATCGATATTCTACTAGTCGAATAATCAAATGCAATATCAATAACCACTTTCATAATGATGGAATGCATAATGACAGACTATCATAACCACGTAGCCAAGGCCTCATGCCAAGACCACAAATAAGATTTTGTCAAGGCCTCATGCCAAGACACTATTTTGTCTCATGAGACCTACCGATGCATCGAGGAGCTATAGCGGGCTCCACCCGTCACTTATTATGTCCAATGCATTCCTCATATGAATAGGTTTAAACATATCATAAACCATAACATAATCGTATCACATAAAACATGCATAAAGGAAACATAACATTTACACATTTCAATCACAAGATATTAATACAACACATTGATATAATAAAAACACTTTCAAAACCATTTTCAATACCAAAATAAAAGAAAGTTAAAACTTTGTATTTATTTTTCATTAAATAAAAGTTATGACTTTTAGAGGAAGCCGAAACACAAATAATGGTCACGGTGGCGGAGAATTCGTTGTCGCTGCATACGTAAGACAAAAACATTCCTTTTTTCGTTTAGTAAAATGCCTTATAAAAAAATATTCCTTTTTGAATAAATGTCAAAGTCAAAGGGGTTTATACACCGTATAAAAGAAATTTGTGTATAAAACAAAATATGCCTCAATGAAAGGAGATTGAGACGAAGACCCTTACAAAGATCATTTTTTTAAATAAATTAGATCTATAATGTGTATTCACTATAAGTACCCATAAATAAAGTACAAATACAAGATAGGACATAATAATATCATGACATAATTTGAAAGTATGAGATTAACCCAAAGAATGGAAATTGGGTTAAGAAATTCCCTTACCTCGTGTCCGAATTCACTCGACCATTCTTTGATCTCCTGAATAATAAACTAGAGTTAATCTCTACCTTCTTAAGAACCTTTTTCAAGTTCATTATTCCTTTTATATCACTTATTACCATGTTATGAACATTATGTAATTATTTAAGTTAATAACGGTCGTTTTGTCGATCTTTGGTACTTGAGTCAAAAATAAACATCTTATAATTACAAGTTGTTCATGTGGTGATATATCCATTATATCCATAATTATATACATGATATTGATATCATATATCTCATATATATCCAGTATATACATGCATTTATAATATTCCATAACGTTTAGAGGTAAGAAATGAAATGCACCGTTCATGGAGACGGTAAGCCGTACGTACGCATGAACGGTACTTTCATTTCTATTTCATATTTAATGGAAAGACGTTATAATTATATAAAGGTATAATATAATTCCATTATAATATAATGTATAATACCATTTACTCCATCCTTTACACATCCCACATATGGCATTAACTATTCAAATCACTTTGAGTGGGCGGTAGTCCGCACTTCCTAAAATGAAAATATCGTGTTTACCCATAATGGAAACAATAAAGGTATTCCATAAATAAAAAATACATAACCTTAAGAAAAACATAAAAATATTATATATCATATATATAAATATAGTGACATCTTAATGGACACCTTTGAAGGTGTTATATGAGTGTTGAACAATCATCGTTTCGTGAGGCAGAAATTTGCCATCCACAGAAACAGAATTTTCTTTAACCATTAGATGTAAGTGTGTGTAAGTGTAGCTCGAATAATTATTATAACAACATCCTAGTATATTGACTATACTGGTTTTGTTACAAAATAAATCAATAAAAAGATTTTAGCGGTTTGGATAAGCAAAATAAAACAAAATAACATAAGAGAAGACATTACCTTAAAATCGGGTAACTCTTTTGATTTGAGCCAAAGTCTTACTTGGGAAGAATTATGCCCAAAGTGAGGCTTCTAGGAGTAAGTGAGGGAAGTTGGGAGAGTATTTGATTAGAGGTTGGCCGAGGCAAAAGGCTTTGAAGGTGTGAGTAAGGTAGTAGTGGTGGGGGCCTTTTATAAGAGGAGAGAAGGGGCACTCTTGGAAAGTAATGAAATGTTACTTTATTATATAATGAGTTTCGGATTTTAAAGGTCCCAAACTTATATAATTTGCGGATAAGGTGACAAGGGTTCAAAATATACTCATCCAATAGGTTTTTGACAAGTGTAAGCCATGTATTTTACATTATCATTTCATTTTATTTAAATCATTAATTAATGAGGTAATTGCTGCATCATCATGGTGTCATAAATAATTTAATTTATTTAATGTCTAAAAATTATAAAAAAACTATCTTGATGTAGTAAATCTTTGTATATTTATAATTAATATTAATAGTCAAAAATATGACTTTTATAACCCCATTTAAAAATTGTTTTATTAAAACAACTCTTGTTTGTGACATTTTTATTTTAACATTAAATAAAAAGTTATTTATGTCATTTTCATACCAAAGTGGCTCCATAGGGTCCCCAAGTTGACCCATGGATTTTCTTGGTCCTCCATGACACATCCAATAGGTTTAGGACAAATGTAAAGGTATTTTATTATTTTTATAATATCATTTTTACCTTAGATTTCACTAATTACCTTTAATCGCGATTAATTAAACTTACAAGTTACTATTCACCAAAAAATTATTTTAATCCCATTAAACCACATTTTACTTCCTAATGACAAACATGTATGTCTTATTTTTGAAAATCAAATCACAGAAGTGGTAATGTTTCATTTAAACGAAAAATCATTTTTTTAACTACCACTTAGTGGTTTCACTATTCATCAAAAATTGATGTTTTTCAGAACAATGCCAAAATTTCACCCTAAGATATAATTGATATTCCGAATTCAAAAATGAATAATATTTTACAAAATTCCAAACATATAAGTTGCGTTAATTAATTTCATAATTAACTCCCGCTGTCACAACAAATAGCGTGTTTTTAGTAAATAATATATATCAAAAGATTGACAATTGTTTATGTCCAATTTCAAAGTGAAATTAGTTCTAATGAACACCATTGGATAAAATGGTAAAAATATATTCTAATTATACTTTAAAACCACTAAATAGTATAATTTATCACTATAAATTATTTTTATTAAAAAATTTGTTTTTAAGTATTTTTCACTATTCATAAAAAATTGGAAGTTCTCAGAAAAATACCAAAAATTCAACATAGGCTAATTTCGATATTCCGAATCCAAAAATGAAGTCCATTTTGAAATATAAAATTTACATAATTTCAAAAAGTGGGTATTACTATTCATAACGGCTACTTTGATTAGTTGCGGTGTGTTAGAACTCGAAGTTGCGTACAATGCAAGCTATTGCATTATTGAATGAGAAGCGTATCATGAAAGCTTGGGGTGTTACATTCTCCCCTCCTTCAATAAATTGCGTCCTCGCAATTTGAAATTTTTCTTTGAAAATAAAAGGTTGAAAATAGAAAATACCTTTGTGGAAAACCCACATCGGAAATACGGTTAATAAAAATATAACTTTAAAAGATAGAAAGATAAGTACAAAGGTCACCCGAGATAGCCCATACTAGGATTATATGAAAATATGGATATGGAATAAAAACAAACCATCAAGGTATGATGGAGAGTCTTAGAAAACTGGATTAGGAGAAAGTTAACCATAAGAAAATCACAAACTTGTGATTGGTTAAATAGTCATTGAATCCCCAGTTGGAAAAGTGAACCGTCAACGTTTTTGTTTTAAGTTACCTTTTATAAAGTTGAGGAATCTATTTAGGAGATTTACTAAGAACGTAAGGGAATATACATACTTGTCATGTAGAATTTCATTCTTTAATAAATTGTTACCACAAACCCATCTTTCACTCTAAAAGGTAATAGAACTCAAAAATATTCTATTTATCCTAATTTTATAAGGTTCCAAATATTAACACATACCATTTAGATTAGTAAAACTATTTTGAAATAACCAAGGACTTCATGTAGGCTAGTGGTAGGTAATAAAGGCATGTCGCACTGTGGTTGTGGGTTCGATTCCTACAGCTTTGTCCAACGCGACGGGTTATGCCCCACCCTGGAGGTTGTCCTTTTCCTAAAACTATAGTATTATAATATTCCAAAAATAATCTTCAAAAATGTTTTAACCTTAAACAATACTATAAAAAGATCAACTTAATCCATTCCAACCTTTATAGTTATCCAAAATACCTCCATCCAGACTTTCTCTAAAGGGTCCTTAAATTCCAAAATCAATTGTAACATTAGATTTCCTAAACAAAGTAAAGTTTCTCTTATTGTCACATACTAAAAATATGATTTCCTTCATCATATTAAAACCTTAATGATAACAACAAGTACTGCAGTACAGTCCTTATATATATCACATCATTTTTATAACCAGAATATAATCCTTGAGTCCAAAAGCACCAATACATTAATTATTATGCTTCAACTGTAGTAACAGCATAAGATTGTCCTTGATCCCTTGGCCTTTTTTGAGGTAAGTTTCCCTGACGCATAGGAAATTCATTTTCATAATGCCTCATTTCCCTACAATTATAGCATTCAACATTGATAGCCTCTTTCTTTCCCTTTCATTCACTAGCCTGGTGACCTTTTTCCCCATATTTATAACAAACTCCCATTCCTTTTCGGCAAGTACCAGGGTGATTCTTCCCACAATTATCGCATAATGGAAAATCCTTCTTTCTTTTTTACCTTTATCTATCTCTTGTTCCACCGTTCTCTTCATCTCTTGCTTTACTTTATTGTCATAAGATTTAGAGAATTCCTTTTCTGTCTTGATAGCACATGAGACAATATCTTCGTATGACGAGAAGGATTGTGAGACTAAGGCTCGACGGAGAAACGGTTTTAACCCATCAAAGAAATGATCAATCTTACTTCTTGGTTTACATATATAATTTGATACATGCCTCGCTAACCGTGTAAAGTTAGACTCATACTTTGCGACATTCTCATCCTCCTTCTGCCTCAGACTCAGAAATTGTCTTTCCATATCTGCTCTATGGTCACGGGGAAAGTACTTTTCTAAGAAAAGTTCTTTGAACTCCCTCCATTCCATATTCGATACTTCATCATCTTCCTTTGTATTTTGAATCAGAGACCACCACTGATCGGCATCTTCAGTGAGGTGGTAGACTTCCATGACAACCGTCTCCCTTTCGCTACTCCCCAAGGCGTGAAATATTTTCTCTAAAGAGTTTATCCATTGCTCTGCTACTAACGGATTTGTACCCCCATTAAATGTTGGTGGTTGTTGCCTCATGAAGCAGTCTAACATTGATCCTCCACGTTGTGGATCAGGGTGCTCCATATGAGTAAGGTTATTATTCATAACCTGAGTGAGTTGTCCCAGTATGGTAATAGGTTGATCAGCACCAATTGTATCTCCAGCTCCACAATAATTATCTTGAGCAGGAGGGAAATCCCTACACGGAGTGCGTTCATTGATACGGTTTCCATTCCTTCCACTTGGCGCCATTTCTAAACAATGGCATAAACTAGATTAGTTTATGAATCAAAATACATAATTCCATACTTGTAAAATACTTAACATAAATTGGACTATTTATGGATATAATCCATAATCATAAAAAAATCTTTGAGGAAGTATATACTCATAACCCTTCATAGTGGTTTGTAAAGAAAACAAGAATTATCCTAAGCATATCCCCCGGGAGTGTCGTAACCAAGAGTGCAGCAAGGCCCATTGTCATGCACCAGTTCCCGTTCGAGTCTAGATCAAAGAGGTGTTTTCGGGTTTTACCCCTAGGTACATCTGTGCCAGAGCGGCCTCTACCTGCTCGTATCCAGACAGGGATGTATTGCTCGGAAAACTCAAAAAATCTCTACAACAACAAAATTCTAGGAAGTTCTTCTATACTAATCCTCAAAGTCTATCTTTGGGCTATGTGCTCTAATCAGAGTTTATATAAATCTATCTTCCAAGGTTAGTACTAAACTTCCTCTGATACCAACTGTAACGCCCCAACCCCAGTTACCCAGAGTCAGTGCATTACTTCGTAACATTGGCATGATAACAAAAGATCAAGTCTCGAAAGACCGATTAGTTTAGTAGCCTTGGAAACACTAGATACATTCATAAATGTTACATTACATCAGAAAGTGAAAAACTACAATAACAATGTCTCCATAGTCCACACTCATATCCTCCTCTAACTATCCCTGCAGGTCATTCATAAAATACTTCTTCACATCCTGGAAAATATTAAAACATTGAAAGGTGTGAGCTCAAATGCTCAGTAAGGATAACAATATTGCGGAAGCTTTCGTAAATAAACATTAACATTTAAGGAAATGTATAACTAAAACAAAATCCTTTTTAAACTTTAACTTTAGCACAATATGGAAAAAATAAAATTAAATAATTCCATTTACTTACTCACATGGATATTCTACTAGTCGAATAATCACATGCAATATCAATAACCACTTTCATAATGATGGAATGCATAATGCCAGACTATCATAACCACGTAGCCAAGGCCTCATTCCAAGACCACAAATAAGATTTTGTCAAGGCCTCGTGCCAAGACACTAATTTGTCTCATGAGACCTAGCGATGCATCGAGGAGCTGTAGCGGGCTCCACCCATCACTTATTAAGTCCAATGCATTCCTCATATGAATAGGTTTAAACATATCATAAACCATACCATAATTGTATCACATAAAACATGCATAAAGGAAACATAACATTTCCACATTTCAATCACAAGATATCAATACAACACATTGATATAATAAAAACACTTTCAAAACCATTTTCAATACCAAAATAAAAGAAAGTTAAAACTTTGTATTTATTTTTCATTAAAAAAAGTTATGGCTTGTAGAGGAAGCCGAAACACAAATAATGGTCACGGCAGCGGAGAATTCGTTGTCGCTGCATATGTAAGAAAAAAAAATTCCTTTTGTCATTTAGTAAAACACTTTGTAAAAAAATATTCCTTTTTGAATAAAAGTCAAAGTCAAATGGGTTTATACACCGTATAAAAGAAATTTGTGTATAAAACAAAATATGCCTCAATGAAAGGAGATTGAGACGAAGACCCTTAAAAAGATCATTTTTTTAAATAAAGTAGATCTATTATGTGTATTCACTATAAGTACACATAAATAAATTACAAATACAAGATATGACATAATAATATCATGACATAATTTGATAGTATGAGATTAACCCAAAGAATGGAAATTGGGTTAAGAAATTCCCTTACCTCGTGTCCGAATTCACTCGACCGTTCTTTGATCTCCTGAATAATAAAGTAGAGTTAATCTCTACCTTCTTAAGAACCTTTTTCAAGTTCATTATTCCTTTTATATCACTTATTACCATGTTATGAACATTTTTTAATTATTTACGTTAATAACGGTCGTTTTGTCGATCTTTGGTACTTGAGTCAAAAATAAACTTCTTATAATTACAAGTTGTTCATGTGGTGATATATCCATTATATCCAGAATTATATTCATGATATTGATATCATATATCTCATATATATCCAGTATATACATTCATTTATAATATTCCATAACGTTTAGAGGTAAGAAATGAAATGCACCGTTCATGGAGACGGTAAGCCGTACGTACGCATGAACGCTATTTTCATTTCTATTTCATATTTAATGGAAGGAAGTTATAATTATATAAAGGTATAATATAATTCCAGTATAATATAATGTACAATACCATTTACTCTATCCTTTATACATCCCACATATGGCATTAACGATTCAAATCACTTTGAGGGGGCGGTAGTCCGCACTTCCTAAAATGAAAATATCGCGTTTACCCATAATGGAAACAATAAAGGTATGACATAAATGAAAAATACAAAACCTTAAGTAAAACATAAAAATATTATATATCATATATATAAATATAGTGACATCTTAATGGCCACCTTTGAATGTGTTATATGAGTGTTGAACAATCATCGTTTCGTGAGGCAGAAATTCACCATCCACAGAAACAGAATGTTCTTTAACCATTAGATGTAGGTGTGTGTAATTTTAGCTCGAATAATTCTTATAACAAAATCCTAGTATATTGATGCTACTGGTGTTGTTACAAAATAATTGAATAACAAGAGTTTAGGGGGTTGGATAAGCAAAATAAAACAAAATAACATAAGATGAGACATTACCTTAAAATCGGGTAACTCTTTTGATTTGAGCCAAAGGCTTACTTGGGAAGAATTATGCCCAAAGTGAGGCATCTATGAGTAAGTGAGGGAAGTTGGGAGAGTATTTTATTAGAGGTTGGCCGAGCCAAAAGGCTTTGAAGGTGTGAGTAAGGTAGTAGTGGTGGGGGCCTTTTATAAGAGGAGAGAAGGGGCACTCTTGGAAAGTAATGAAATGTTACTTTATTATATAATGAGTTTCGGATTTTAAAGGTTCCAAACTTATATAATTTGCGGCTAAGGTGACAAGGGTTCGAAATATACTCATCCAATAGGTTTTTTACAAGTGTAAGCCTTGGATGTCACATTATCTTTTCATTTTATTTTAACCGTTAATTAATGAGGTAATCGCTGCATCATCATGGTGTCATACAAAATTTAATTTATTTAATGTCTAAAAATTATAAAAAAATATCATGATGTAGGAAATATTTTTATATTTCTAATGAATATTTATAGTCAAAAATATGACTTGTATAACCCCATTTAAAATTTGTTTTATTAAAACAACTCTTGTTTGTGACATTTTTATTTTAACATTAAATAAAAAGTTATTTATGTCATTTTCCTACCAAAGTGGCTCAATGGGGTCCCCAAGTTGACACATGGATTTTCCTGGTCGGCCATGACACATCCAATAGGGGTAGGACAAGTGTAAAGGTATTTTCTCATTTTTGTAATATCATTTTTACCTTAAATTTCACTAATTACCTTTAATCGTGATTAATTAAACTTAAAAGTCACTATTCACCAAAAAATTATTTTAATCTCATTGAACCACATTTTACTTCCTAATGACAACCATGTATGTCGGATTTTTGAAAATCAAATCACAGAAGTGGTAATGTTTCATTTAAACGAAAAATCAGTTTTTTAACTACCACTTAGTGGTTTCACTATTCATCAAAAATTGAAGTTTTTCAGAACAATGCCAAAATTTCACCCTAAGCTATAATTGATATTCGGAATTCAAAAATGATGTCCATTTTAAAAAATTCCAAACATATAAGTTGCATTAATTAATTTCATAATTAATTCCCGTTGTCACAATAAATAGCGTGTTTTTAAGAAACAATATATATCAAAAGATTGACAATTGTTTATGTCCAATATCAAAGTGAAATTAATTATAATGACCACAATTGGATAAAATGGTAAAAATATATTATAATTATACTTTAAACCCACTAAATAGTATAATTTATCACTATAAATTATTTTGATTAAAAAAGTTGTTTTTAAGTATTTTTCACTATTCATAAAAAATTGGAAGTTCTCAGAAAAATACCAAAAATTCAACATAGGATAATTTCGATATTCCGAATCCAAAAATGAAGTCAATTTTGAAATATAAAATTTATATAATTTCAAAACGTGGGTATTAATATTCATAACGGCTACTTTGATTAGTTGTGGTGTGTTAGAACTCGAAGTTGCGTACAATGCAAGCTATTACATTATTGAATGAGAAGCGTATCATGGAAGCTCGAGGTGTTACATTCTCCCCTACTTCAATAAATTGCGTCCTCGCAATTTGAAATTTTTCTTTGAAAAATAAAAGTTTGAAAATAGAAAATACCTTTGTGGAAAACCCACATCGGAAATACGGTTAATAAAAATATAACTTTAAAAGATAGAAAGATAAGTACAAAGGTCACCCGAGATAGCCCATACTAGGATTCTATGAAAATATGGATATGGAATAAAAACAAACCATCAAGGTCTGATGGAGAGTCGTAGAAAACTGGATTAGGAGAAAGTTAACCATAAGAAAATCACAAACTTGTGATTGGTTAATGATTCATTGAATCCCCAGTTGGAAAAGTTAACCGGCAACGTTTTTGTTTTAAGTTACCTTTTATAAAGTTGAGGAATTTATTTAGGAGATTTACTAAGAACGTAAGGGAATATACATACTTGTCATGTAGACTTTCATTCTTTAATAAATTTTTACCACAAACCCATCTTTCACTCTAAAAGGTAATAGAACTCAAAAATATTCTATTTATCCTAATTGTATAAGGTTCCAAATATTAACACATACCATTTAGATTAGTAAAGCTATTTTGTAATAACCAGGGACTTACAGTAGGCTAGCGGTAGGTAATAAAGGCATGTCGCACTATGGTTGTGGGTTCGATTCCTAGAGCTTTGTCCGACGCGACGGGTTATGCCCCACCCTGCAGGTTGTCCTTTTCCTAAAACTATAGTATTATAATATTCCAAAAATAATCTTCAGAAATGTTTTAACCTTAAACAATACTATCCAAAGATCAACTTAATCCATTCCAACCTTTATAGTTATCCAAAATACCTCCATCCAGACTTTCTCTAAAGGGTCCTTAAATTCCAAAATCTATTGTAACATTAGATTTCCTAAACAAAGTAAAGTTTCTCTTATTGTAACAAACTAAAAATATGATTTCCTTCATCATATTAAAACCTTAATGATAACAACAAGTACTGCAGTACAATCCTTATATATATCACATTATTTTTATAACCAGAATATAATCCTTGAGTCCAAAAGCACCAATACATTAATTATTCTGCTTCAACTGTAGTAACAGCATAAGATTGTCCCTGATCCCTTGGCCTTTTCTGAGGTAAGTTTCTCTGACGCATAGGACATTCATTTGCATAATGCCCCATTTCCCTACAATTATAGAATTCAACATTGATAGCCTCTTTCTTTCCCTTCCAGTCACGATCCTGGTGACCTTTTTCCCCACATTTATAACAAACTCCCATTCCTTTTAGGCAAGTACCAGGGTGATTCTTCCCACAATTATCGCATAATGGAAAATCCTTCTTTCCCTTTTTCCCTTTATTTGTCTCTTGTTCCACCGTTCTCTTCATCTCTTGCTTTACTTTATTGTCACAAGATTTAGAGAATTCCTTTTCTGTCTTGATAGCACATGAGACAATATCTTCGTATGACGAGAAGGATTGTGAGACTAAGGCTCGACGGAGAAACGGTTTTAACCCATCAAAGAAACGATCAATCTTACTTCTTGGGTTACGTATATAATCTGATACATGCCTCGCTAACCATGAAAAGTTAGACTCATACTTTGCGGCATTCTCATCCTCTTTCTGCCTCAGACTCATAAATTGTCTTTCCATATCTGCTCTATGGTCACGGGGAAAGTACTTTTCTAAGAAAAGCTCTTTGAACTCCCTCCATTCCATATTCGACACTTCATCATCTTCCTTTGTATTTTGAATCAGCGACCACCACTGATCGGCATCTTCAGTGAGGCGCTAGACTGCCATGACAACCTTCTCCCTTTCGCTACTCCCCAAGGCGTGAAATATTTTCTCAAAGGAGTTTATCCATTGCTCAGCTACTAACAGATTTGTACCCCCATTAAATGTTGGTGGTTGTTGCCTCATGAAGCGGTCTAACATTGATCCTCCACGTTGCAGATCAGGGTTCTCCATACGAGTAAGGTTATTATTCATAACCTGATTGAGTTTTCCCAGTATGGTAATAAGTTGATCAGCACCAGTTGTATCTCCAGCTCCACAATAATTATCTTGAGCAGGAGGGAAATCCCTACACGGAGTGCGTGCATTGATACGGTTTCCATTCATTCCACTAGGCGCCATTTCTAAACAATGGCATAAACTAGATTAGTTTATGAATCAAAATACAAAATTCCATACTTGTAAAATACTTAACATAAATTGTACTATTTATGGATATAATCCATAATCATAAACCAATTTCTTTGAAAAAGTATATACTCATAACCCTTCATAGTGGTTTGTAAAGAAAAACGAGAATTATCCTAAGCATATCCCCCAGGAGTGTCATAACCAAGAGTGCATCAAGGCCCATTTTCGTGCACCAGTTTCCGTTCGAGTCTAGCTCAAAATGGTGTTTTTGGGTTTTACCCCTAGGTACATATGTGCCAGATCTACCTCTACCTGCTCGTATCCAGATAGGGATGTATTGCTCGGAAAACTCACAAAATCTCTACAACAACAAAATTCTAGGAAGTTATTCTATACTAATCCTCAAAGTCTATCTTTGGGCTATGTGCTCTAATCAGAGTTTATCTAAATCTAGCTTCCAATGTTAGTACTAAACTGCCTCTGATACAAACTGTAACGCCCTGACCTCAGTTACCCAGATTCGGTGCATTAGTTTGTAACATTGGCGTGATCACAAAAGATCATGTCTCAAAATACCGATTAGTTTAGTAGCCTTGGAAACACTAGATACATTCATAAATGTTACATTACATCAGAAAGTGAAAAACTACAATAACAAAGTCTCCATAGTCCACACTCATATCCTCTTCTGACTATCCCTGCAGGTCATTCATAAAATACTTCTTCACATCCTGGAAAATATTAAAACATTGAAAGGGGTGAGCTCAGATGCTCAGTAAGGATAACAATATTGCAGAAGCTTTCGTAAATAAACATTAACATTTAAGGAAATTTATAACTAAAAAAAAGCCTTTCTAAACATTAACTTGAGAATAATATGGCAAAAATAAAATTAAATAATTCCATTTACTTACTCACATGGATATTCTAATAGTCGAATAATCACATGCAATATCAATAACCACTTTCATAATGATGGAATGCATAATGCCAGACTATCATAACCATGTAGCCAAGGCCTCGTTCCATGACCACAAATAAGATTTTGTCAATGCCTCGTGCCAAGACACTAGTTTGTCTCATGAGTCCTACCGATTCATCGAGGAGCTATATCGGGCTCCACCTGTCACTTATTAAGTCTAATGCATTCCTCATATGAATAGGTTTAAACATATCATAAACCATAACATAATCGTATCACATAAAACATGCATAAAGGAAACATAACATTTCCACATTTCAATCACAAGATATCAATACAACACATTGATATAATAAAAACAATTTCAATACCATTTTCAATACCAAAATAAAAGAAAGTTAAAACTTTGTATTTATTTTTCATTAAAAAAAGTTATGGCTTGTAGAGGAAGCCGAAACACAAATAATGGTCACAGCGGCGGAGAAGTCGTTGTCTCCGCATACGTAAGACAAAAACATTCCTTTTGTCATTTAGTAAAACGTTTTGTAAAAAAATATTCCTTTTTGAATAAAAGTCAAAGTCAAAGGGGTTTATACACCGTATAAAAGAAATTTGTGTATAAAACAAAATATGCCTCAATGAAAGGAGATTGAGACGAAGACCCTTAAAAAGATCATTTTTTTAAATAAAGTAGATCTATTATGTGTATTAACTATAAGTACACATAAATAAAGTACAAATACAAGATAGGACATAATAATATCATGACATAATTTGAAAGTATGAGATTAACCCAAAGAATGGAAATTGGGTTAAGAAATTCCCTTACCTCGTGTCTGAATTCACTCGACCATTCTTTGATCTCCTGAATAATAAACTATAGTTAATCTCTACCTTCTTAAGAACCTCTTTCAAGTTCATTATTCCTTTTATATCACTTATTACCATGTTATGAACATTATGTAATTATTTAAGTTAATAACGGTCGTTTTGTCAATCTTTGGTACTTGAGTCAAAAATAAACTTCTTATAATTACAAGTTGTTCATGTGGTGATATATCCATTATATCCAGAATTATATTCATGATATTGATATCATATATCTCATATATATCCAGTATATACATTCATTTATAATATTTCGTAACGTTTAGAGGTAAGAAATGAAATGCACCGTTCATGGAGATGGTAAGCCGTACGTACGCATGAACGCTACTTTCATTTCTATTTCATATTTAATGAAATGAAGTTATAATTATATAAAGGTATAATATAATTCCAGTATAATATAATTTATAATACCATTTACTCCATCCTTTATACATCCCACATATGGCATTAACGATTCAAATCACTTTGAGGGGGCGGTACTCCGCACTTCCTAAAATGAAAATATCGTGTTTACCCATAATGGAAACAATAAAGGTATGCCATAAATGAAAAATACAGAACCTTAAGTAAAACATAAACATATTATATATCATATATATAAATATAGTGACATCTTAATGGCCACCTTTGAAGGTGATATATGAGTGTTGAACAATTATCGTTTCGTGAGGCAGAAATTCGCCATCCACAGAAACAGAATGTTCTTTAACCATTAGATGTAGGTGTGTGTAAGTTTAGCTCGAATAATTCTTATAACAACATACTAGTATATTTAGGATACTGGTTTTGTTACAAAATAAATGAAAAAAAATAGTTTAGGGGGTTGGATAAGCAAAATAAAACAAAATAACATAAGAGAAGACATTACCTTAAAATCGGGTAACTCTTTTGATTTGATCCAAAGGCTTCCTTGGGAAAAATTATTCCAAAAGTGAGGCTTCTACGAGTAAGGGAGGGAAGTTGGGAGAGTATTTGGATAGATATTGGCCGATCCAAAAGGCTTTGAAGGTGTGAGTAAGGTAGTAGTGGTGGGGGCCTTTTATAAGAGGAGAGAAGGGGCACTCTTGGAAAGTAATGAAATGTTAATTTATTATATAATGAGTTTCGGATTTTAAAGGTCCCACACTTATATAATTTGCGGCTAATGTGATAAGGGTTCGAAATAGACTCATCCAATAGGTTTTTGACAAATGTAAGCCTTGGATTTTACATTGTCTTTTAATTTTATTTAAATCGTTAATTAATGAGGTAATCGCTGCATCATCATGGTGTCATAAATAATTTAATTTTTTTAATGTCTAAAAATTATAAAAAAATATCATGATGTAGGAAATACTTTTAGATTTCTAATTAATATTTATAGTCAAAAAGATGACTTGTATAACCCCATTTTAAAATTGTTTTATTAAAACAACTCTTGTTTGTGACATTTTTATTTTAACATTAAATAAAAAGTTATTTATGTCATCTTCCTACCAAAGTGGCTCCATGGGGTCCCCAAGATGACCCATGGATTGTCTTGGTCTTCCATGACACATCCAATAGGGGTTGGATAAGTGTAAAGGTATTTTCGTATTTTTATAATATCATTTTTACCTTAAATTTTACTAATTACCTTTAATCGCGATTAATTAAACTTAAAAGTTACTATTCACCAAAAAATTATTTTAATCTCATTGAACCACATTATACTTCATAATGACAACCATGTATGTCAGATTTTTGAAAATCAAATCACATAAGTGGTAATGATTCATTTAAACGAAAAATCAGTTTTTTAACTACCACTTAGTGGTTTCACTATTCATCAAAAATTGAAGTTTTTCAGAACAATGCCAAAATTTCACCCTAAGATATAATTGATATTCCGAATTCAAAAATGATGTCTATTTTACAAAATTTTAAACATATAAGTTTCATTAATTAATTTCATAATTAATTCCCGCTGTCACAACAAATAGCGTGTTTTTAAGAAACAATATATATCAAAAGATTGACAATTGTTTATGTCCAATTTCAAAGTGAAATTAATTATAATGACCACCATTGGATAAAATGGTAAAAATATATTCTAATTATACTTTACAACCACTAAATATTATAATTTATCACTATAAATTATTTTGATTAAAAAAGTTGTTTTTACGTATTTTTCACTATTCATAAAAAATTGGAAGTTCTCAGAAAAATACCAAAAATTCAACATAGGATAATTTCGATATTCTGAATCCAAAAATGAAGTCCATTTTGAAATATAAAATTTATATAATTTCAAAATATGGGTATTACTATTCATAACGGCTACTTTGATTAGTTGCGGTGTGTTAGAACTCGAAGTTGCGTACAATGCAAGCTATTGCATTATTGAATGAGAAGCGTATCATGGAAGCTCAGGGTGTAGGAGTTTTGAATTTTCAAAAATATATTCCATATTTTGATATCAGTATGTTAAAAGTTAAATAGGTCTATATTTTTTTTCAATATGAATAGTAACAATAGTGGTATTTTCTACCACAGTAAAGGTTAAATCAGGTAATTAAGGGTTAAAAATATAATGATAAGGATCAAAACCTTACCCTAAAAGATAAATAAATTTTATTCTATGAGTAAATATAATTAATAATAATTAAAATTCTGAATTTATAACCTTTTATTTATATTTTTTTGAAATTATGAAATTTAAAATATTTTATTTCAAGAAAAGTAAAAAATGTCACACTCTTATTTTTAATATCTATAATGGTTTTAACATGATTCTAAATAGAATATATTTTTGAGTATAAGTATTTTTAAATAAAAAATATTTATCTTCATCATTGAAATTTATTTTTAATTTTTAGTAAATAAATAATTACAATACATTCTTACACAACATTGGCGGAGTAATTATTCAATTAATTAAAAAAAAATGATATTAAAATAGATAACAGTAATATAATTTTAGATAAATAATATGATCCATAATTTTTATATATTACCATGAAAATTTGAGGATATAATAAAATATTTGGTTTAAATTTTACTTATGTTCTTGATGTTAATAAAATCAAAGTAATGAATACCTCTAAAAATTGACATTAAAGATATTTTATAATAAATATATTTTTTAAATGAAATAAAATTCTATGAAATATTATATTAAGTAAATTTTATTTTATATGGTTGATAATATAAAAAATTCCCATTTATTATCCAATTTTCTATTTATATTAACTATATTGACACTCAAAGAGTAAAAATCTGGGTTGTCATGGTAAGTTTAAAAAAGGGATAACTAGGGGCTAAAGTAGTGGACACTGCTTCGGGGAACCCCTATACTACCTTAACCATAGCGAAAAAGGTTTTTTGATCTAATCCCATCTGTTCATCGGCCTAAGGGGCCATGCTTGATGATGTCAAAGCAATAGTAGCACGTCAGCTTGAGCTGGTTAATCCTGTCCCGGGGGAATAAGAAAGTATGACATACTGTCATTGCCATGGGGCGGACATCTCGATACCTTATGGGATTAAGAGGCTCCAGGATCACCTCAGCCTGGTTTTCATAGGAGTATGAGGCGATCTTCTGGCATCTCTTAGACTTGGGAACGTCCTCCCCCTCATTCAAGAAACAACGAAGTAGTTCCCCATGTTTGGTGTTGTATCCTCCAATTGATGGACTAAAAAGACGTATGAATCACCCAGATCTACCCACAGGTCGGTCACATCCATATCATGCTCAACCTAGTTAGTCTTAATCTGCTTGTTCTTTCTCTTGTAGTAGTCAGCATCCAGATAACGGGTTTCACAGGAGGCAAAGGGGGATGCGTCACCTTGAAGTACACCCACTTGACCATTAAGAGAGTATTTGAGGCAGTGGTGGTATGATGAAGGAACTATCACATACAGGTGGAGCCCCGGCCTACCCATCAACGCATTGTAGGTGGTGTCCTGGGAGACAACCATAAACTCAGTACTGGAAATTTGACCACAGAACTGGGTCTTCAAACGGATATTGTCGACCGGGATCTACTCTGTCCTGTCATTACCATGGATTCTTAAGTCAGAGGGACTCAGATCATCCTTAGACATTCCCATCTTTCATAGTGTCTGATTCTTTGTAACACCCCAAGCTTCCATGGTATTTTTTCCTTTGAATAATGCAATAGCTTGCATTGTACACAACTTCGAGATTCTAACACACAGTGACCAATCAAATTATCTCTTATGAATAGTAATACCCACTTTTTGAATTTTTTAAATTTTATATTTAAAAATGGAATTCATTTTTGGATTTGGAATATCAAAGTTATCTTAGGGTGAATTTTTTATATTTTTCTGAAAACTTTCAATTTTTGATGAATAGTGAAAAACACTGTGTTATTTTTTAAAACCGACTTTTTATTTAAATAATTAGTTATTTTATTTTAGTTTATTTTAGGTCAAAATATATACATAATACCTATATAAGTTCAATGTAATTAATTGAATCCATTTTATAATAGGTTAAGATATATAAAATTTTATTGAACTTTTTACGGCCTTTTACCTACCTTCTAGGAGCATTTACAAATTTGCAGAAAAATTAATTTTACCGCATCTATGAGCTTAATTTAAAAACTCTGAGAGACACGGTTGTCATTATTAATTAAAATTTGGTTCAATAGAATGAAAAAATTTTTTGTTGAATATTAACTTTTGACTTTTATTTACCACGGTTAAAAATAAATAGGGTAATTAAGGGTAAAAATGATATTACAATTACCCTAAAAAATTTCATAATTCTATTGGATAAGTATAATTAGACCAGGAAAAACCCTTATAAATAAAACATGACCCTTTTTGGTCCACTAGGATTAGATTAGGACATTTATTATTATTTTATTTTAAGAAGAGTAAAACTTGTTAAATTCAAATTTTAATAGCAAAACCATTTTTAATATAGGTTACACACAATATAAATTTGACTATAAATATTCATTATAAATATTTAAATATTTCTTACATGATGGTATTTTATTTATAATTTTTAGATATTAAATAATTTAATTTATTTATGACACAATGATGATAAAGTAATTACCTTATTAATGAAATATTAAAATAATTGATATTATAAATATCCAAATAAATGTATGTTGAGAATTATGGTGAATTACACTAATTTATTAGGTTAATATGACGTTTTATTATTGATTAAATAAATGTTATTCTAAGTGATAAAGTTTTTATGGCTTTCAAAAAAATCAAATACTAAATAGTGTCCAAATTGACATAATTTTGTTTTTAAAACAAATACTATATTATAAATTGATATAATATTCCAAAAAATCTAACGTTCTACCAAAGGACTTATATAAGCTTATATATATTAATAATGAACCACTTTGGGTCTTCTTGGAAGTTTATAGTAATTTTATTAACCATATAATATAAAAATAAAAAGAGACATGGTAAATGTCAAACCATTTAACAAAGAGTTAAATCTAAAGGATAAGGTTAATATGATGACCTAAACCTGTATAAAACCTATTGGTTGAGAGGTTTTCGACCCATCCCCACCTTATAATAGAAATATATCATTTTTTATCCATTAAAAATATAAAATTATTTTAATATAAAATAATATTTCAACCTTTTCCTAAAGTGACCCTCACCTCTCTTATAAAAGTTCACTTCCCCTTCTCTTAATTTCACACCTCCAAAGCCTTTTGGATCGGCCAAACCCTACCCAAATATCCTCCCAACTTTCCTCCATTAATCCTATAGGCCTTCCATTGGTCATAAATCTAACCTAAGGAGCCCTTTTGATCAAATCAAAAGGAAGAACCTGAAAAAGAGGTAAATATTTCATCACCTCTTTCAAGTTCTTTTCTTCTTCCACTTCCACTTCCTCATTATTTTTTGTTTCCATTATAAAATAATAAATCAAGTATCTTATATATATTTTTATGTTATTATAAAAATGTTACTACCACATTCATTATTCTATCCATCGTATGAATGACAAAGTCACCATACGTGCATATGTACGGCTTACCATCTCCACGTTGTGGTGTAGTTTGTTATTCAAACACTTCATTATTCAGATGGGTATAATAATGAGTATAACTGATGTAAATAATAAATATAACATGTTAATGATTCTTTATATATGATATACCATCCAATTACATACGATTTCACCATCAATATAATGATATGGTCACTCGTGCGTACGTACGGTTTACCGCCTCCACGAACGCGATTAAATTCATTCCCAATCATAATTATTCAAGAATAAATTTCATTTTATGATTAAAAATAATTTTTCAGAACATTATATCATTCTCGATATGAATAAAATTCATTCTATCCATAACAAACATCTCTTATGTAACCGAGCATATAAATGAAAACAAATTAGTTAACACTTTAAACGATGATACTACTAAAATATTATTAACAAAGAAATATTATAGGATCATATATGATATCATATTTATGTACATAGTTCTTGTATAATTTAATATCTATGATTTAAGTATTATAAAGGAGGCTAAAGTACCATCGACCAAAGAAAATTACAAGTTAAGGGTTAATTCTACAATCTCTTTACTTACCTGAGGTTGTTAATACGTAAGTATGTACTGGGACCTCCTTATCATCCACATTCATGTTTTCTTAAAAATATAATTCCATGAATTTTTACTATTTACTAGACTTTGGGTTAAGGTCATTTATACCCTTATTTGACCATATATGTTTTGAAATGAATCTTTACGTCGTTTTCCAAACAAGTTACTTTATGACATTTTCGACAAAATTAACGTAAGAATGTTTTTTTTAACTTATATGGCAGGTGCGGCTATTTTCTGCTGTTATAACATCAGATAAGCTTCCCATAAAATCTTATAAGAATGTTTTCAAAAAAAGTTATTTTATAATTATATGACTTTTAAATTTTTTTAAAATAGAAAGAGATATTTCTCTAAAAAAGTTTGGATTTCATCTATGTCAACATCCTTTGATGGATTTTAAACTTTCTTAAAGTTTATTTATTATGATAAAAATATTCTATATTGTATGGAAGGTTTTGTGATATATTTGACTTTTGATGTGTTATTTTTAAACCATTCAGATTTTATAGATAAAGTATTTACATTTCATATGCTATTTTTAATACGAATGTTTATGTTATGTTTAAACCTTTTCATATGAGGAATGGATTGGACTTAGTAAGTGATGGGTGGAGCTCGCTATAGCTCCTCGATGCCTTGGTAGGTCTCATGAGACAAACTAGTGTCTTGGCACAAGACCGTGACAAAATCTTATTTGTAGTCTTGGCACAAGGCCTTGACTATGTGGTTATGAAGTTTGGCATTATGCATTCCATCATTATGAAAGTGGCTATTGATATTGAATGTGATTATTAGACTAGTAAAATATCCATGTGAATAAGTAAATGGAATTATTTGATTAATATTGGCCATATTATATATAATTTTATATTTAAAAAGCTTATGTTTTAGTCTTATACATTGCCTTAATTTTTTATTCTTATTTATGAAAGTTTCCTCTATATTGTTATCCTTACTGAGCATCTGATCTCACCCCTTTATATGTTTTATTTTTCCTAGGATATGATGAAATATTTTATGGTTGACCTCCAGGGATAGGTTAAGGATATAAGTGTGTTAAAAATGGGGAAAATGTTATTGATGTTTTCATTTGATGATGTAATGTAAAACTTATGGATGTTTCTATTACTTCCAGGGCTACTAAACTGATCAGTCTTTCGGGATTTGATAGATTGTGATCATGCCAATGTTATGTAATAATGCACCGACTCTAGGTAACAGGGGTCAGGGAATTACAGTTGGTATTAGGTTGATCCCAGAGCCCGTGTCTACAAGACAGCGACAAACCTCCACGCCATTGAACTGGCTGGTGAAGTACAGTGGGCGAATGTGCCCCTATATGGGAGATCTTTCAGCTTCTTCAGAGAACGAGATGATGGCTTGGCATTCAGTATTCTCGACCACCTCATCATGAAAGGCTTCTATGGCTGATACCTCTATCTCAAACTGGAGGGGGCTTTTATAGCCTCGGAGACGGCCTCACACATATCTGATGATAGGTGAAGTGCCCCCAGGATGGAGAGATTTGCTGTAATGCTTTATGGATGTTTGAGAACGTCATACTTCCATGCCATCCATGAACTTCTTCCTCACTAGAGGTCGATCTATGACAGAAGGTATCGTGGGCCATGCCGGTTGGGCCGGTGGCTGACTGGTGCTAGGAATATCTGGTTTCTCACTAGTCGAAGCATGTGGAGTGACTATCGAATGAGGGCCAGATGACTAAGACAAACATGTGGCAAAGCGTGGCTCATCACGACATGGTTGAGGTGGATCTTCCTGATCCAATAACACAAATGATGGTGAAGGTGGGCTTGATGTCACCATATAAGAAGGTGGTGTATACTGAGCTCTGCACTGGGTCCGCTGATTGGTTTCAATCGAGTGCACAGCCTGGCTAGAAGTACTTACCAAGGCACTCTGATTGCCCATATTGTCACAGCTCTGTCGACGTTGATGATGTCTAAGGATGTTGGGAGGATCCGCCTGGTGCTACCCATTGTCCGGAATCATGTAGGGATTTACCAGCACTATGGTATTAACTAAGGAAAACCCTTGAATATCATTTGAAGAGTCATCCACTAATAGATGTATTTTATGAGGGATCTCCATATCTGGGGGCAAAAAGTCACAGAGAGTACATGATGACGATGGTATTGGCGTGGGACTTTTCTTTCCCTTATGCTGTCGATGTTTTCTCCTCTAGGAATAGGACGGCTAAGACGACTATGAAGAAGTAGTTGCTACGGCTTCTGAATGCCCTTGATTATTCATGCATACATGGATAACACCATGGGCATGGGCGACTGTTTTACGAGCCATCCAATCATCATACTTCTGGGACCCATGGTTAGAAACTTTATGCCACTCGCCTTCGCTGTCACAGCTATTGTCTGGCCTCACAAAGATACATTCCATGTGTGCCGGAGTTGTGCCCAACTGAGCTCTGTTGATATCCACCTGGCCTTGAAGCCAGTCTTTGAACACATACCACTATTTGAGGGTGTTCCCCAGGATCCAATGGTAGGTGAAGTAATTAGGGCGATTAGTGAGGTTCTCCTATTCTTGCCTCTTACACTCGGGAAAATGTACAATCCCCTACTCTAAGGCACTTTGGAAATAACTAGGGACTTGTGTCTCACTTAATGAGAAGGTTCGGTTCCTCCTACCCAGAAAGGGGGCCCTTGTAGCTTGACCCTGAAGAGGGGATGGATGAGCCTGTTGAGGACGTGGAGCTTGGTTATCTCACCTAAGATATGGTGGAACATTGTGTGGGGGGACCGGCCGATTCAAGGGTGGGTGTTACTGGGCTAGAGGCTGCACCTGAGGTGGAGGGCCTCTGCGAGGCTATGGAGGCGGCTCCACTAGTAACAACTCTAGTTGCCTGGGGGACACTATTTGAGACACTATTGTGGGCTCATCTATGGAGGCCCTTCTCGTGGGGATTGTAGGAGGCAACGAACGTGCCTTCTTAGCCTTCTGTAAGTCTTCCTCTAGGTGCTAGGCCTTATCAGAGAAGACTTAGAATCCCTCAGTGTAGTTATAGGTGATCAAATAGGGGACTACTTACGTCTTGACATTCCCTACGCACCTCGTCAACAATTTCTCCTGAGTCAGTTGCATGTCAAAGAGTATCTGAGCCCTTTCCACTGGGCAACAAATTCTACAATGTACTCATCAGGCCTCTTATTGCATTTGAAGTGGTCCACGATACTTGTCTTTCAAGTGGTGGAACTGAACTAGTAAAAAAATTACCAAGAAGGTCTTCCCAATCAGTTACTGATCTTATGGGGAGCTTGTTGTTCCGGACGAATGATGGACCTTCCAATGTCGATACGAAACACCAAATCTTGGCTGCTTCACGCTACGCTGGAGTTCCCAACATGCTTCCACACCTAAATATGAAGTGGGCCAAGTGCTGCAGTGGGTCCCCCGTCCCATTAAAGGGGGGGGGAAGGTGGGATTCCTGAAACCCGGGGGTGCTGGAATATCATCTACCCATGTTGGGTATGGCTTGCCATCAGTCAGAATTTCCACCTTTCAAGTCTCAAAGGCTTCGAGGTGGGTGATGAGTGTCACCATTTGATCATCCAGGTGGGGATTCATGTCTTGACAGTGATCCCTGACCACTAGTGCATTGGAGGGTACTTCAACAAGATAAACATGACCAAGGGCTTGTGGAGCGGTTGGTGAAACGACCTGTGGGGAAGCTGGGGGAATTTGAGCTAGGTCCCGAGGATTGTCATGTCGTTTAGTGGGATTTTAATAGAAATACCATGCCTTCTTTCCTTATGTTCCAGCCTCAACCATGTCTGCTTGTGCAGGATGGTCAGGGTCACCTGGGGGAAGTTCGCCATGGGGATGTTGTGCCTGCCCCTGCTACCCTAGTCGAGGATCACCATATTCTAGTCGTCCCACCGCAGCATGTTCATCAAGGAGGTCGTTGACCACCTTATTCTATTCAAAAAGTTGTTGATGCAACATGGCTTTTTTATGGTCGTCTTCTTCCTTATGCACTAATCCAGACGAGTGGGAGGGTTTGATAGTTCCAATGTGCTCATTGGCTTTATGGGGATTTCGGCTGAGGGCTAGTGCCTCGGTGGGCATGAGAATACCCAGTAAATTCCTTTATTGATGATTATTAATTCTTGATGGATACAATAATAGTGAAACTCCCTCAGAAGGTAGGTCCTCTCCAAGAATCTCTAGCTCGTTCTCACCCTACGGCAGGTCGGCCATGTTCACCGCAGCCCTGCCTAAAGGAAAATCCTCTATATCACCCGATAAATCAGCCTGACGCCGGATAGGACTGAAGAGGAATGCAACATACTACCCCCAAACACAGATCTGTACGTGGGGAGAAACCTCTTTGATGATCCTGTAGAGTACCCTAAAACTCTAAATGCACTATTACTGGAGGGCCCTATGGTGACCAGGTGACTCAGGGCGCTGGGCCACAGAAAGTGCAGCCAAATCCACCAGACGACATTGTTTTATAATGTTATCAAAATTTTCTTGGCTCTTTGGGTAAGACACTTGCTGATGATGAAGATGAAATGAGTCACCCAGAGGGTCTGGAGGAAACACTCAACTTTCCCTTGGGTGAGGGATTCTGGCGCATAAAAATTTGGTGTTGCAACCAGCCAAAACAACTCAAGGAAGTGGTCTGATGCGAGGATATCCCATAAGCTCATGGGCTCGGATTCAGGGTTTGGCCCTTCATTTCCCCACTCATCAACCGAAGGTGTATTGAGAACCAATAGTGGTACTGAAGTAGAACACTGGGACGGTAGGCTGGCCGGTGGAGAATACGGGAGTGCTGACAAATCGTTGCATCTCAAACTATCTTACAAAGAGTGTAGTGACTTAACCACGACATCGCGGTAAGATGGGCTGACAACCGTAGTTTCCGGTGCAGGTACTGTGGATACTATGGATTTGTGACGCTACTGCTCATCCACCATTGGTCCTCAGAATATCTCTCCATGATCTCTAGTCGAGGTAGAGAGTGCTTATGGTGATGGTAGCGATTGCATGGTCGTAACCTGTGGAGTTGAAAAATTTTCATCCTCCCGGATATACCTATGGATGGAGGAAGAAATATGATGGACCTTACATTCTAGAAGTATTAGACAGATGCACCTTGTTCCTACTCCAACCCTTGACATGGAGGATCTAGGCGAGGGTTCCATCACTGAGTTGTATTCTGCTTCGGAATCTGAGAAGCAGACCAGTTTGATATCATTCTGAATCTTCTCAATGTTCTTTTTATGGTGGCGACATCCCACCCTCCTACCCTAGGATGGTTCTTCAGGATACGGTAGATTCCTAGCAGGAAGAGGACCTTCCGCCGTAAAAGTTCTAGGGCGGAGAGGATTCCTGCCTGAGTAATCTGGGGTGTGAGGAGCACCGGGACAGATATCAAATGGGACACAGGGAGGACCTCCATGGGAAGTGCTAGAGCAGGTAGGACCTCCACTGGAGCCAATAGGATCACGATAATAACCTCCATGCTTGTTTTCCCTGGCAACATTAGTGTGAGTATGGTCCTCATACTAGTCAAGTCGAACACTGGTAGGACCTCCATGTCGGGAGCTGGTGAAGTGAAGATGACCTTCACTCCATTGATTATTGAGGCGAGGAGGTCCGTCACCAGCTACTGTAAGGAAATTGGAAAGCCCTCCATACTAGAGATTGACCAGATGTGTAGCATCTCTGTATTGGAAGTCCATGGTGTTAGGAATGACCCCATACCCCATGTAATGAGCGAGGGAGAGGCATCGGTACTGAGTGTCACTATCGTGGGGAGGACCCTAGTTCGGATTGAAGGTAGCACGGGATGGACCTCCATGTCGATCATGGAAGTGGAGAGGACCCACGTTCTCTATGGTGGTAGTAAGAGGAAGCCCTATATACTTGGTATCGTTGTCGTGGGTTGGTCCACGGTGGGTGTTCCCTGCGCCGACGGCTGAGAGACCCAACTCAGCTTGCATGTGGGACAGTTGGGGCCTCAATATGGAACGGGTATATAGGTTCCCCTACTTGGTGTGTACAAGGTTCTGATGATACATGTCATCGGTGGATAGGGCCACAGTAGTTGAGGACGTCAATGCCCCTTGGTGGGCATCCTCCTTAGCCTGTACCTGACGCTGGCATCGGGTCAACCAGATTGGGGCCGGTGGTGCAGGTTCATAGATCACCTGCTCTTCAACCCATGGGACTGGGTGGTGGCACTAGTGTGGCCTAGTGGGGACCCTATTTGGGGGCCCTTGGAATGGGATCCCGGTAGGGATGGCCCAGGAATCCCCTACCTCATTAGCATAGAGGCGGGATACATCGAGACGTTCTGGGGAGAGGCTCCTGAAACAATTGGATGTTGGGGTGGGGAGAAGTGGCTCTCTCAGTGGCCTCTTAGGCTATGGTGGCGACTAGGCCAGATACCTCTAAATATCGATGGGCCATATATCGAGTCGGGATAACCCCTTCCTCCTCATATCGGCATACGAGTATACTTATCAAACTTCATTTTACAAATTCATAAGGGGAGATAGGGTGTGGACGCCCAGTAGCTGTCAGGGTGGGGGCAATCATAGAAGCGGTTGATCCACAAGGGATTGTTGTGTTGGCATTGTCCCTGCCCCAATGTCGGTGGGTGGGTGGCAATCGGGTTCCTAGTACAGTAGCTTGGTTCTTAAAAATATGGGAAATTAATCCATTAGTGATGAAACGGAGAAATTGACATCTAGTGCCCTATTGACATTCCATCTCCCATGGATGGTAAGAAGGATCCATGCTGACAGTGTCGCGGATTGGGATGTCCAACGTTTTGACTACCCCAACTTTTTGTGAGTTTCACACCAGGACCGCTATTTTCTTAGAGGTACCCGGAGCTGTATAACTGGACCCGATGAAATGTTAATCCATTGATGTATATAATGCTACTAATCTCCACATTGAGGAGAATACATTCATGTCGGGTTCACCATTTTTGTTTCTAATGCTTTTTTCAGGGTGCGTGCATCCATCTATTAAGGATGCACAGCTGTTTCCCTGAATTCCCTCTTTCCAAAGGCAGGCGGCATCCATTTTTGATTTAGGTAAGTTTTCTCTTGGATTGAAATAGGATGATGGGATTTTGATTCCTCTTTTCATGGATTCCTCCTCAGAACTCATCAACTAGTCTGGGTCTCCCTTATAAACTAAGATGTTGTTCTTGAAACTCTTCCTAGTTCCATTTCTTCACGGATGCTGGTTAATTACACTGATTCTGTCGGGACATTCCAAGGGGTCTAATCAGGTCAGTAACCTTTGGTCAAGGGAGTATTTGCGTTGGACATCACTGATGTGTCTGGACGCTGGAACACTAGTGTGTCTAGGTTTCTTCCAATTATTATAAATCTTCTCGAGGGCGCGAAAGTACAAGTCATCCCACATCGAATGAGGGGAATTATATGACATAGGCATGTATCTGATGTTTTCTTCAGCTTCCAATGTTTAACACAGGGTATGCCGCGAGTTTAACGTCAATAGTAGACGGATCGGATTGATCGGAACACTGACTAGAGTGGATCTGATGGGTGCAACCCTTTGAGGGAACACTGATGTTGGGGCTAATGCGTGGTTAGCTACCCGATTGTTATTAAAGGGATTGGGGAATGTGGTGGCATGATCCCATCAGGATCTAGTGGCCTGGGTAAGAATCAGATGGATAATGGATGGTTAAGTTGATTGGATGGATAATGAGATGGAGTCGACTTTAGCATGACGGTGATGTTAGGCTTGAGCCTTGAGGAGACCTCCTACATATCCCCACTGCAGGGAATCAAAGCCCACGTAGTTCATGATGATGGGACACCTAAGGAGGCGACCTGTGAGAATGGATGCATGGATGGGATCTGGGGGAGATAGAACTTCCAGGTTGGGTCATGACCTTCCGGAAACACATGGCCCCAAGGGAGAAATCGGGATGAGAAATGAGTGATGGGATTGAACCACAGGGAGACTTTCTACGTATCCTAGTGCTAGGGAATCAAATTCCATGTAGTTCATCTGAATATGGCTTACCGTCGATTGGGGACTTCAACGTCTTACCACCGAATGGGGCTGACAATAGCTTACAGCTGGGTCAAGGTCGCAACGGCTTACTGTTGGATGGGGGTTGCAAAAGATTATCGCTAGATGGGGTAAAACATTTGGGAGGATTCCTATATAAATTTTCCATGAGAGAAGGATCAAATCCCATGTAGTTCGAATGGGTACAGTTTAACATATCACAGGAAGAAATGGGGGCGTACAGTTTAATGTCATGCAGGACCGAGGTGGACCGGCGTGAAGTGGTTAGGACAAATGGGTGTTGGGATTGAACCAGAGAGAGGCTTCCTACATACCATGCCTTCTCAATGATCAATGTCCATGTAGTTCAGGTGAGTGTGGTGAACCGACGTGAAGATGGTTGGGACGAATGGATATTGGGATTGAACCTTAGGGAGGCTTCCTACGTACCTTTCCTTGGCAAGGATCAAAGTCTATGTAGTTCAGGTGGAGTGGGAACTAACTTAAAGGGGGTCAGGACCAATGGATGGGGATGATTGAACCTTAGGTATGCTTCCTATGTACCTTGCCTTGTAAAAGATTAAAGTCCGCGTAGTTTAGGTGGAGTGGGAACCGACCTGAAGGGGCTCGGAACCAATGGATGGAGGGATTGATCCTCAAGGAGGCTTCCTACGTAACTTGCCTTGGAAAGGTTCAAAGTCCACGTAGTTCAGGTGGAGTGGGAACCGACGTGAAGGGGATCATAACCAATGTATGGTGGGATTGAACCTCAGGGAGTCTTCCTACGTACCTTTCCTTGGAAAGGATCAAAGTCCACATAGTTCAGGTAGAGTGGGAACCTATATGAAGGGGTTCAGAACCAATGGATGGTGGGCTTGAACCTCCGGGAGGATTCCTATATACCTTGCATTGGAAAGGATCAAATTCCACATAGTTCAGGTGGAGTGGGAACCGACATGAAGTGGGTCGGAACCAATGGATGGTGAGGTTGAACCGTAGGGAGGCTTCCAACGTACATTTCCTTGGCAAGGATCAAAGTCCACATAGTTCAGGTGGGGTTTGGGGCTTACACTCTAGGCTTCCTAGAGAGGATTTCATAGAAAATTCTTACTCTAAGCCCACATGAGTCATGCTCAGTGTGAGAAACAAGAGGCAGAAAAATCCTGACAATCATTTCGCGGAAGGTGTGTCCGTGGGAAGTGGAATGGGGGATTACACGTGGTTAGTGGCCTAAAGAGTAAACAGGGGCTTATGCATCATCCTCAACCCAAAGATGAAACAGGGGCTTATGCATGGTACGCATCCAGGGGTGATGGTGATTGGGACTTACTCTAGGATGGAGGCCCGGGTGGTGACAAATCCCAAAGAGATTTGGCATCGAGGAAGAGAGGAGGAGCAGAGATGCTACCTCCTACCTGGAAAGCTAAGGGGCTTACACCAAGGTGGTTCCCCTTTCTCCTCGAATAGATGCCACTCTAAAAAATAGGATCTCATTCCATGTAAGGAATGATCTCACTCCCATGGAGACCAGTTGGCATACAGAATGTCTGAGATGAAGCACCCCATGTGTAATGCACGAGGTCAGGCCACAGATTAACGTCATGTGCTGAGGACGATGGTGCTAGGCAGTTTAACATCCTACAGCTCGAATGAGGTGGGTTCACCTTACACCCCAAGGACATACATAACTGGTACCTCCCTCCCCTTGTGTAAGGGAAGGCATCATCAATTTCGTGGTGAGGGGGTGTAATGAAGTGATACTTTGAGGGGTCTACATTATAGTGGATATGCGAAGAATCAATAGTCTTTATCATGCCTATGAGAAGAATATTTAGTCGAATAAACAAAATGGGAAGCATCGCCTAAGGGACCTTGAAATTTCTTCATGCAAACCTTAAGGGCCGCATAGGAAAAGTAGTTGTAGTGTAGAGGGGTTCATAGGTACAATCCTTGTGAAGCTCTGGTGCTTTGCAAAGTGAAGTTCCCAAGACTAGCAATAGGAAATAGGTGCATATGGAAGGTGCTTCGTTAAGTAGAAATTCATTCATGGTGCACTACTTTGTGAATCAAGGGTACCTTGCGAAGCATAGCAGTGTAAAGCAATGTGCTTCGTGAAGCACAGTGAACCTACCTTAGCATGCGGGTCACATGTACATGAAGGGTAGTTCATGAATCATATGTTCTCTACGAAGACCCAAGTCTCTTTGGGGATCTCCTTCCTTTGCGGAGGCCCATGGGATCCAAAATGGGCATCCCTCTTTGAAGAGAGGTGGAATTCATGAAAAGGGGAATGCACTTCACGATGCAAAAGTACCTTGAAAAGCTCATGGTTTGCTGAGCTGAAATTGCTTCACGATATGGGAGCTCGGAAGGTGAAAGGTCAGATGATCCATCCTTTGTGCTCAAGGGTATCCCTGTATTTCTAGGAATGAGGCGCCGCGATGTAGAGCTCACTCAGCATAATAACAGAGCTTTCTCCATGGAGGGTTCGCGAATGTCAGAGGGGTTCGGGGAGTATCCCGCCTCCTTTCTCTGCGGCGGGTTTGTGAACATCACAGGGGATCACAGAGCATCCAACCACCTGGCTCTACGGTGGGTTTGTGAATTTCACAGGGGTTCATGGAGCATCCCACCTTCTGGCTCTGTGGTGGGTTTGTGAAGGAGGAGCTTTTCAACGGTTGATGTGCTGCGAGGCTCCACGAACGCACTCTGAGAGGCAGACCCTAAGGGTTTCCTTTTTTTTACTTCTTCCCAAATTTTGGAACCAATAGTTGTTTTACTATTGTGACATATTTGATTCCCTTGTTTGTACTTTGATCCATTTCTAGACAATAACATTTGATTTTAGGAAACCCACCAAAAGCCACTAAGGAAGAATCCTAGAGGATCACTCATAATATATTTCCTTAGATCTCAGTTAAAAATCATATATATTTGACTATTGGAATAAATATCATTCTGAAAATTGACAAGTGATATTTATTCAATATTTATTTAATTGATCATTAATAATAAATAAATATTTATTTGCAAGTTAATTGATTAATTACCTGTATATATATAACATTTATTTTTCTCTTATTATTCTAACAACAATAAATAATTATTTATCTATTGACTAATTTATTTATTTAGTTGTATGAATGTTAAATAAATGTTTATTTTTAAGACTGTGAACAAAAAATTTATTTATTTTTTTATTTATTTATTGAATAATATTTATTTAAAAAAAATTCATGAATTAAATAATAGTTGAGGAGGACGAGTAGTCAAAATTTTCCTCAGTGATGAATATTTATTTATTAGATTTTAAAATACATATTTATCACTGTGTGGGTTAGAGAACACCATAAAACAAAATAAAGTAAATATTTTATTACATGACATGGGGTTCCTTTTGGGTTTTGTGTATTATTAAGGTCCATTGTGAAATTAATTAAATATTAAACCCTAACACTGAGTCTGTAAATATAATTATTTGTCTATCAGAGAATGGTTAGTCACTATGTTTACAATTACCTCTCAAGATCTCCCTCATCCCCTATTCCTCTCAAAATATAAAATAAAATGTGAAATTATATCGATCTATAAGGAATATGATGTGACCAAAGTGCAGGACAAAAGGTGATCAATCGATCATGCTAGCACACAATGTTTCATTGGTGTTGTTCGAAGATCAAAGGTTCACGTGTGTATCACTACTAGAGGAGATCTATTTTAGGTCCTCAAAATGGAATGACAATACAATGATCACCATCATCAATGAAGAAATATCTCGAAACTGAGGAAATATTTCTTCCTATGTTTTAAAATATTTATAAATTAAAATGGAAAGATCCTATCTCATGGTATCATCAATAACATTTGTGAATATTATTAAAAATATTATTAGTATTGGAATCTATATAATGTAAATTGTAAATGATCTATTGAATCTGAAAATAGTTGAGTCGTCCAAGAGACCAATAGGTTCTTCAACTATCTCTAAAACCAACAAGTTGTATCAGAGCGATCCCATTAAATTTATAATTATTTTGGGTTTTGTTAACCATTATACACATTTGAAAATTATTTTTCAATTCATACAGTTCATTCATTAATCTGATCAGGGAGATTTCTTATTCAATCATTGTTTATCCCACATCAAATCCAAATATGATTAGATTTTATTGAAGAAAATATTAGGAACCCTTCCTAAGAATCCAAGTTTTCTGGATGGAAAACACAAGATTACATGGCTTATAGCGGATGTGCATGCCATTTATCCTAGTTCCTCACACCTATGTGTAGTGTGAATTAATTCACTACATTGTGTAATGAAGAATAAAAAAATGCATTTAATGCTCCACATTTTGACTAAGACAGTATAGAACATGACATGTAGGACTACACATCCTGAAACTAGGTTACATTCCATGTAATCCACATGTTTTCATAGGGAAAACGTGTTTTCAAATAAGATTTGAGTATTAATTATGGGATGTTTAAGGACTGGTTATTATCTAACAAGGAGAATATATGATGTGTAGCAGTTGTAAATGTTTTTTAACCCACACATGTTTATGAATTAATACACACCAGGTCCCTAGGTGGGAATCATATACATACAGATAGAAATATACACAACATGTAGCTGGATATACACGTAGTTAACCCAACTTCTTTATACAAAAAAAATAAAATTTAATTAATCACCCCATTAAACCTCAACATAATGTGTTTTATTTTTAATTTATTGACACATAAATATAGTGTGATAGATTATATATATATATATATATTAAATTATTAATTAATTTCTACAAAAATTTCTAAATTATATTCCATGTATAGTCACAATATGTTGACTACTCTCTAAACAATAAAAGTATTTTGTGCTACCTAGGTTAATAAGTGTTATATTTGTCATTTATGGACTCATACATTGAGTGTAATTATGTGATAAAACATGTATACCACATTCCAGATGAGTTAATTCTATATGATCTCCATAGATGTTGAGTAGTTAACACTGGTGCTTACCGAGTTTCTTCCAAGTACAAGCTATGTAATTATTTTATTAATTTTTAAATAAAAGTAATTTATTTACCTTATTTATAGTCACAGTGGATCATTATCTCCAATGTATATTGGATATATACTTAGATAAATTGAATTAATTTATTAAATAGATAATTAATAAATGAATTGAACTTGTTTATCTTAATAAAATAATGAATTTAAATGAATGGTAGAGAGATATTTTAAATGCCTATTTGTTTCCCTAGTGGATGATCATGAGTTTATACTAACATTTTTATGTGTATAGTTTATTTTAATTTAATTATTGCATGGATTTTTGCAATAATTATTTTAAATTAAATTGTTGTCTTGAAATTCATCCCTCCCTTCTTTTTTCTTATGAGTATGTGTGTCCATAGTTACTTTTATGTAAACCCCCTTTCTGTTTCTCTTCACCTCTTAGTTAAGTAAAAATTAATAAGGATATATCTCATAGGTGCATAGAGTTGGTACAAGATGGAGTTTATTTGAAACCAAAACAAAGAGATACACGTGATAGAGGTGGAATACTAAAAATTCTAGCATGGACTGATTCAAGTGGTTTTAACTCTAAGGTCAATAGTTTGTTTATTTTTTACTCTATAAACAAACTCCTAGTTAAGGGACATGATCATGTAATTATTTATTTATTTTACTTCTTCCTAATGTGTAATTTATTATAAGGATGCAAGACTATAATCAAAAAAATAAATTAATTAATATTCAAATGTATAATTAAAATTAAATTATTATTCATAAATATTATTTTGGTATATGGTTAATTTCTTGATAAAGTCTAACAAATATTAATAGGATATGTAAAATATAAAATTAGAAAACTTACTCCTAATAAAAAAAGTCCCTCAAGTTAATATTAATTCATTTCTCCTTCCAATATCTAAATAAAGATGAGATAATAATTAAATTGTTGGTTTGTCCTCTATCAAGGTCAATTTTAATTATTGAGAATTATTAAATTAGATTGTGAGTCAACTTAAATAAATATTAATGGGGTTTAATGGCCTTATTCTATCTAATATAAATTTGGAGGCAAGTATTGAGGAAATATGAGTTAGGATTTCCGGATTGGGGATACAACTCAATAGATCAAGGAGATTCGATCTTTGTAATTGGAAATACCACCTACTTAAATACTATAGCATCCCGCCTTTTTATCACATAAACTTTCATTACATTTTACAAAACCGAGGATCTTTAAGGTTTAGTGTCTTGGAAACCAGGAACTTTAAACATGAAAACATAAAACATTCTTCTAAAAAACTTGAAAGGCTTCTCCTCATGTTCATCCTAGTTTCATTACTGCATCACATAACCTGGGGGAATATATCAAAAGAAAGGGTGAGCAAAAAGCCCAGTAAGGGAAACAAGAGAAACATTTTACATGTGAACTTGAGATACTTCAATAAGATCATGAAAAGAAATTTAAGGCATGAGAATGAAATCATGAGTAATATCATAATAAAAATAACATTTTCATAACTTGAAGATGTGGCTGCAAAATTTAATATTGACAATCATTTCGTTTCACCAAGGTCCATCCCCAAGGTGTCATTAAAAAATTACCAAGGTTATTCACCAAGCTATCAGTCTAAAAAGTCATCTCTAGAGATTAAGTCTTTACCAAATGCATTGGAGTGCTATCTGGACGCACCCTTGACATGTCTTTATTATCATGTGATCCACATATATCATCATCAATCATTTCATAAACAACCCATATAGCATAAAAGAAATGGGTTTCATTTCATAACTTTTTAAAAACTTCTTTAAAGACATGATCTTTATGTCACTTTAAACCCAAGGAAAGGAGAAGCGGGTTTCATGTATGTAAATCCCATAATTTAAAATAGAAAATTTTGATATATATGTAAATACCCTTGTAGAAATAATAGCTTTTAGTATTCACTTTATAACATAAAAATAATTTTGAGAAATGAGAGAGGCATTTTGAGACGAAAATTCTGCGCCATAACAGCTATGTTTTGGGGTTTTAGAAAACATTGAAAAGAGAGGGGACATGGGTCCAACATTCATAAATGACCCGTAAAACATTGGGGGGAAGAATATAAGGGATTTAAGAACATCGTAATGAAATTTTAAAGATATACCATATGAAATGAAAACATGGAAGTGAGACAAAAATAAGATTTCTCTTATGAAAATTCGGCAGCCTAACGGCGTCACTTAAACTTCAATAAAAAAAATATTTGTCAATATAAAATAGGGTCTCTCATAATATGATCATAAGAGATCAGTATCATAGATATAGAGATCATACCCCAGCATAATAAAAAGGAACTTGAAAGACATGACATGAAAATCGAACTTGAAAATGAGAAGGGTGAAAGAATTCCTTAAAAATTCGACAGCCTAACGGCGTCACTTAAACTTCAAAATACTGAATTGAAGTGATAAAATGGGGTCTCTCATAATATGGTCATAAAAGATAAGTATGATAGATATAGAGATCATTCCCCAAAATAACAAAAAGGAACTTGAAAGAATTGACATGAAGGTAGAACTTCAAAACGAGAAGGGTGAAGAACCACTTAAAAATTTGGCAGCCTAACGGCGCCACTTAAAACTTCAAAATACTGAATTGAAGAGATAAAATGGGGTCTCTCATAATATGGTCATAAAATATCAGTATGATAGATATATAGATCATACCCCAACATAACAAAAAGTAACTTGAAGGAATTGACATGAAAGTAGAACTTCAAAACGAGAAGGGTGAAGAACCACTTAAAAATTCAGCAGCCTAACAGTGCCACTTAAAACTTCAATATACTGAATTGAAGAGATAAAATGGGGTCTCTAATAATATGATAAAAAAATATCAGTATGATAAATTTAGATATCATACCCCAACATAATAAAAAGGAACTTGAAAGACTTGACATGAAAATCAAACTTGAAAAATGAGAAGGGTGAAAGAATTCCTTAAAAATTCGGCAGCCTAACGGCGTCACTTAAACATCAAAATACTGAATTGAAGAAATCAAATTGGGAATCTCATCATATGGTCATAAAAGATCAGTATGATAGATATAGATATCATACCCCAACATAAAAAAAGGAACTTGAAAGAATTGACATGAAAGTAGAACTTCAAAACGAGAAGGGTGAAGAACCACTTAAAAATTCGGCAGCCTAACGGCGCCACTTAAAACTTCATAAAAAGAAATAATTACAGTAAGAGGGGATCTCTCATTATATGAACATGAAAAGGGAAGTAAGAGGAGTATAAAATAACATCCTTTAACATAATAACATGGAGCATAAGAGAAATGACATAAAAGAGATTTCTTGAAAAGAAAGAGAGAGGTCGGATCCCTTACCTTAAAACGTAACTCTTAAAACTCAAAGTTTGGGACCTTGAGGGATTGGGGGCACCTTGGGAGGACTCCTTGGGAGGTAATGAGACCAGAACTTCGTTGGGGGAGAGTGGGTCATCGAATGGATGAGAGGATGGCTTGGTATTTATAGGGAAAGTGAGGGGACAAGGCATTAATGGCCAAGGGACACCTCATTAGTGGTTTTGGCAAAACCATGGGCTTGACCATGGTATTGGCCACTTGGGACACCTCATGCCTTATCTTACTATTCATAGGTCGACCATATTTATTACATACTTAATACATCATTTAATGATGTCATTAAACACCCGTTACTTAAAAACTGTATTTTCAGTATTCATTGAAAATTCAACTTTCTCAGAATAATCCCAAAATTTCACCTTAACCAAATATCAATGCTCTTATTTCAAAAATGAACTTCATTTTATAAAAATAATTTTCTAAATATTTTTAATTTATTTTTTTAAATAAATACACTATTCACCAAAAATTCATTTTTTTAGAAAAAACCCCAAAAATTACCTTAACATAATATCGATGCTCTGAGTTCAAAAATGAAGTCCATTTTATAAAAATAATTTTCTAAATATTTTTAATTAAATTTTTAATTAAAAAACACTATTCATCTGAAAAAACGAATACTTGAATAATAATTTATGAAACCGTTATTTAACCATTTTATTGAATCGCGTTACTTAATCAAAGTGCCTGGCTAATTTTAATACTTTCTTTAAGTGAGATTACTGATCAATTTGGTCACATTACTAATACTAAGCATAAAATCACTATTCATAATTTACTATTCATCAAAAATTAAGTTGATCTTATTAGACTCTAAATTGTGTGCTGAACATAATTGTAGAAGATCATTTTTTTGAAAATCATTACACATTTTTAATTATTTAAGGTTTACATAAACAATTTTACTATATCCTTTTTCTAAAATTCATCAAAAATATTCATACTATATTTATCCGGTCATTTAAAAATTCATAAACTTCTTCATAAGAATAAATCCCAATTTTTATTTAAAACAAAGGATTACACAAGGCAGTTACGGTGTCCTTACATAACCCCTTATCACACCAGCATAGGACCTAAGTGTAAGGTGTGATAAGGTGAGAGAATCAGAGGGAGGCTCGGCTAACATCGCACGAGTAGTAATTTCTATCAGTTTGAACTTCTCGAGAAGTCGATCCCATTCTAGCTTCATATGATGAAGTTCTGCTTAGGTTTGGTCCAGAGCAAAGCCCAGTGGTGATACCTCCTTCCCAAGTTCTGTTAGATGGGCTTCGATCAGTCCAAGACTACTGGGTGAGGCCATCGAATCTTCTTTATATATTAATTAACCAAGATTACTTGTATTTAGAGAAAATAATCGAAACGTTTAGTTTACATCGGTCATATTGACCAATGGTCATATAACAGTCAAAACCCAACGGTCTCATTTTAATTATACTTATTTTATCAAATGAAACATTATTGTTGAGTATAAAAATAAAATAAAACAACACACAAAATTAGGAAACAAGATTTATTCAAAATTCTGGGTCGTTACAATCTTCCCCCCTTAAGAAATTGCGTCCTAGCAATTTTTAAAAGTGGGTTTTGAAATTTTATTGAAAGCCCCACATCGGAAAAGGATTCAGTAAAAGTGTTAATTTAAAAAGACATAAAGTAAAGTACAAAGGTCACCTGAGTTAACCCATACTAGGATCTCATGTAGGAAAACATGGACATGGAGGAAAAACCAAGGGTCACGTTATAAGGGAGAGTGATAGAAAACATGATTAGAAGAAATTTAACCATAAGAAAATCTCAAACTTACAATGTGTGTAAATGGTCTTTGATTACCTAGTAGGAAACATAAACCAACAGTGTTTTTTGTTTTACGTTCCTTTTCATAATTTTGAGGAATTCATTTACTACATAGAACAAAAACATAAGAAAATATACCTACCCTCAAGTAGAGTTTCATCCTTTAATAAGTCCCTACCAACACTAATCATTTCCCCAAACTATGAGCATTCAAAACTACTTGGTCTCATCAAAACACAAGAATCCTCTTCTAGAGAATCACATAATCCACAAAATATTAACTATCTATTTCTTCTATCTTTAAAAATTATCCCAAAAACAGAAAGGGTAAGGTAAAACAACTCTTCAAAAAGAAATAATCCCATAGGAATGGAAACTACTTTTAAATCTTCAAAGTTCCATGGTACTACCCATAGTTCATCATTGACCATTCCATAAATAATTGTCATTAAGATTCCTCAAAATAAACTAAACTAATATTGAAACCCAAATACAAGAAGGATTTGATAACATAGTCTTCCAAAATAAAATTCATTTTTTATCTCCAAACAACATCAACCACTCCTAACATCTTATAACAAAAGTAGCTAACCAAAACATATTTTACCCAAGATAGGTTAATCATTTCCATAAGTAACCTAAATTACTATAAGTACACCTTAAATTCATCGATTTTTGAAAATATAAGTCAACCTTACCCCTCAATGAAAATACCGTAGTAATCTATTTACCTCTATCATATAGGGTCCCCAAAATAGTGAACGTCTTCCAAAATAATAATCATATTTTAATCCCCTAATCATCCCTGTCATATTAATACGACAATCATCGCATTTCCTATCACATTGGTTGTTGGGACATGTTCTTCCATTTCCCACCACTAACTAAGAAAAGAAACTATAATTAGGGGCTTAAATACTTAGCCAATGATCATGAAAAGGAACCGAAAGCATATAAGGATAACTTATAGACGAAAAGTATACCCTAACTTGTGATCCCATAGGTTCCCATCTAGGTTATCCATGATCATATATTCTTATTTGAATCTTTATATTATTTTATCTTTGTTCCTTTAACAATGGTTCATACTAAGCTTATGAATTTACCAAAGCAGATCCCCCAGGAGTGTCGTAACCAAGAGTGCAGCAAGGCCCGTTGTCGTGTACCAGTTCCGCTTTGAGTCTAGCTCAAAGTGGTGTTTTCGGGTTTTACCCCTATGTACATATGTGCCAGAGCCACCTCTACCTGCTCGTATCCATACAGGGATGTATTTTCTTGGCAACCCCTTACTCAATACTCACCAAAATACCAGGAAGATTTCCAATATTTTAACATTTCTATAGGCTTCTTCCTAAAGTTTTCATATCCTAATTTCCACAAATAACTAAACCATCCTTTGATACTAACCATAGCATCCCGCCTTTTATCACATAAACTTTCATTACATTTTACAAAACCGAGGATCTTTAAGGTTTAGTGTCTTGGAAACCAGGAACTTTAAACATGAAAACATAAAACATTCTTCTAAAAAACATGAAAGGATTATCCTCATGTTCATCCTAGGTTCATTACTGCATCACATAACCTGGGGAAAAATATCAAAATAAAGGGTGAGAAAAAATCCCAGTAAGGGAAACAAGAGAAACATTTTACATGTGTACTTGAGATACTTCAATAAGGTCATGAAAAGAAATTTAAGGCATGAGAATGAAATCATGAGGAATATCATAATAAAAATAACATTTTCATAACTTGAAGATGTGGCTGCAACATTTAATATTGACAATCATTTCGTTTCACCGAGGTCCATCCCCAAGGTTTTATTAAAAAATTACCAAGGTTATTCACTAAGGTATCAGTCTAAAAAGTCATCTCTAGAGATTAAGTCTTTACCCAATGCATTGGAGGGCTATCTGGACGCACCCTTGACATGTCTTTATTATCATGTGAGCCACATATATCATCATAAATCATTTCATAAACAACCCATATAGCATAAAAGAAATGGGTTTCATTTCATAACGTTTTAAAAACTGCTTTAAAGACATGATCTTTATGTCACTTTAAACCCACGAAAAGGAGAAGCGGGTTTCATGTATGTAATTCCCAGAATTTAAAATAGAACATTTTGATATATATGTGAATAACCTTGTAGAAATAAGAGCTTTGAGTATTCAATTTATAACATAAAACTAATTTTGAGAAAAGATAGAGGCATTTTGAGATGAAAATTCTGCAGCATAACAGCTATGTTTCGGGGTTTTAGAAAACATTGAAAAGAGAGGGGACATGGGTCCAACATTCATAAATGACCCATAAAACAGTGTCGGGACATAATATAAGGTATTTAAGAACATGGTAATGAAATTTAAAAGATATACCATATTAAATGAAAACATGGAAGTGAGACAAAAATAATATTTCTCTTATGAAAATTCGGCAGCCTAACGGTGTCACTTAAACTTCAATAAAAAAAAGATTTGCCAATATCAAATAGGGTATCTCATCATATGATCATAATAGATCAGTATTATAGATATAGAGATCATACCCCAACATAATAAAAATGAACTTGAAAGACTTTACATGAAAATCGAACTTGAAAAATGAGAAGGGTGAAATAATTCCTTAAAAATTCGGCAGCCTAAAGGCGTCACTTAAACTTTAAAATACTGAATTAAAGATATCAAATGGGTTCTCTCATCATATGGTCATAAAATATCAGTATGATAGATATAGAGATCATACCCCAACATAACAAAAAGTAACTTGAAAGAATTGACATGAAGGTAGAACTTCAAAATGAGAAGGGCGAAGAACCACTTAAAAATTCGGCAGCCTAACGGCGCCACTTAAAACTTCAAAATACTGAATTGAAGAGATCAAATGGGGTCTCTCATAATATGGTCATAAAAGATCAGTATGATAGATTTAGAGATCATACCCCAACATAACAAAAAAGAAACTTTAAGGAATTGACATGAAAGTAGAACTTCAAAACGAGAAGGGTGAAGAACCACTTAAAAATTCGGAAGCCTAACGACGCCACTTAAAACTTGAAAATACTGAATTGAAAAGATCAAATGGGGTCTCTCATAATATGATCATAAAATATCAGTATGATAAATTTAGAGATCATACCCCAACATAATAAAAAGGAACTTGAAAAACTTGACATGAAAATCGAACTTGTAAAATGAGAAGGGTGAAAGAATTCCTTAAAAATTCGACAGCCTAACGGCGTCACTTAAACTTCAAAATACTGAATTGAAGAGATAAAATGGGATCTCTCATCATATGGTCATAAAAGATAAGTATGATTTATATAGATATCATACCCCAACATAACAAAGAGGAACTTGAAATAATTGACATGAAAGTAGAACTTCAAAATGAGAAGGGTGAAGAACCACTTAAAAATTCGGCAGCCTAACGACACCACTTAAAACTTTATAAAACGAAATAATGAGAGTAAGAGGGGATCTCTCATTATATGAACATGAAAATGGAAGTAATAGGAGTATAAAAGAACATCCTTTAACATAAGAACATAGAGCATAATAGAAATGACATAAAAGAGATTTCTTGAAAAGAAAGAGAGAGGTCGGATCCCTTACCTTAAAACGTAACTCTTAAAACTCAAAGGTTGGGACCTTGAGGGCTTAGGGATCCTTGGGAGGACTCCTTGGGAGGTAATGAGACCAGAACTTCGTTGGGGGAGAGTGGGGAGTCGAATGGATGAGAGGATGGCTTGGTATTTATAGGGAAAGTTAGGGGACAAGGCATTAATGGCCAAGGGACACCTCATTAGTGGTTTTGGAAAAACCATGGGCTTGACCATGGTATTTGCCCATGGTATTGGCCACTTGGGACACCTCATACCTTATATTACTATTCATAGGTCGACCATATTGATTATATACTTAATACATCATTTAATGATGTCATTAAACACTCGTAACTTAAAAATTGTATTTTCAGTATTCATCGAAAATTCCACTTTCTCAGAATAATCCCAAAATTTAACCTTAACCAAATATCAATGCTCTGATTTCAAAAATGAACTACAATTTATAATAATAATTTTCTAAATATTTTTAATTTATTTTTTTAAATAAATACACTATTCACCGAAAATTCATTTTTTCAGAAAAAAACCCCAAAAATTACCTTAACATAATATCGATGCTCTGAGTTCAAAAATAAAGTCCATTTTATAAAAATATTTTTCTAAATATTTTTAATTAAATTTTTAATTAAAAACACTATTCATCTGAAAAAACTAATACTTGAATAATAATTTATGAAACTTTTATTTAACCATTTTATTGAATCACATTACTTAATCAAAGTGCCTAGCTTATTTTAATACTTTCTTTAAGTGAGATTACTAATCCATTTGGTCACATTACTAATCCTAAGCATAAAATCACTATTCAAACTTTACTATTCATCAAAAATTAAGTTGATCTTATTAGGCTCTAAATTTTGTGCTGAAAATAATTGTAGAAGATCATTTTATTGAAAATCATTACACATTTTTAATTATTTAAGGTTTACATAAATATTTTTAAAATATCCTTTTTCTAAAATTCATCAAAAATATGCATACTATATTTATCCGGTCATTTAAAAATTCATAAACTTCATCATAAGAAGAAATCCCAATTTTTATTTAAAATAAAGGATTACACAAGGCAGTTATGGTATCCTTATATAGCCCCTTATCACACCAGCATAGTACCTAAGTGTAAGGTGTGCTAAGGTGAGAGAATCTGAGGGAGGCTCAACTAACATCACACGAGTAGTAATTTCTATCAGTTTGAACTTCTCGCGAAGGCGATCCCGTTCTAGCTTCATACGATGAAGTTCATCTTGGGTTTGGTCCAGAGCAAAGCCCAGTGGTGCTACCTCTTTCCCAAGTTCTGTTAGATGGGATTCGATCGGTCCAAGACTACTGGGTGAGGCCATCAAATCTTCTTTCTATATTAATTAACCAAGATTACTTGTATTTAGAGAAAATAATCGAAACGTTTAGTTTACAACGGTCATATTTACCAATGGTCATATAACAGTCAAAACCCTATGGTCTCATTTTAATTATACGCATGTTATCAAATGAAACATTATTGTTGAGTATAAAAATTAAATAAAACAACACACAAAATTAAGAAACAAGATTTATTCCAAATTCTGGTTCGTTACAAATAATTTCTTATAATTTTCAATTCCTCCCTTTATATTATATTAAGGTAAATAATGATCCCTTCCACTACATTTTCTACATGAATATACATTCTTATTTCAATAGTGATGGTAATTGTGAGGTGGTAAAAGACTGTTTGATTTAGTAAAAAATAAAATTATTATGTCTTCCATGGTTTTTAATTAAGTGAATTAATAATAATAAACTCTCCTATTGTAGTTGAATAATGAAAATTTTGATAACCACATTATCCAAGTGATCAATTCTATAGAAATACAATCTTCTAACCACCAGTAACTTCTAAAAAAGGTTTAGACAGCTACATGTCGTCTTTCTCCATGAATTGAAGTCTTACATGCTAAAATCACCAATCCATGATCCACTTAATAAGAAGTACAGTTAAGAGTAATTTTTTTCAAAAAAAATCTTGACTGATGCACTAGATGTTTAGTGTCTGATGCTTTCATCCATTTATATTGAACTCATGAAGTCACATGAGAACTTAGATTCCTATATCTTGATCTAGCATATATGTGATCTTAATAAAAAGAGATAAATAAAAAACAGTTTGATACATCCAAAGTTCTATTCACATGACAACCTGGTGATGTTTTTCTAGCTATCCCTCATGTATCCATACACATTTTCTATATTAAGGGCTTAGAGGCTCTAGGTATTAAGATTCCCAAAGAATTTCACACCAATATCATTCTTTCATCACTCCCATGGTGGTTCACTATTTTTTTAAAATTTCAATATGAAAAACAAAGATAAGTCTATCCTAAATCTTCTCACTCTACTTTTCTTAATTGATAAGGATATGAGGCACAAAAATCCATCAGTTCTTACAATTAATAAAGTAAAGTTTATGAGAAAATATCCAAGGCTAAATCCATGTTAAAAGATTATTCATAGTGACCTTCTAATAGGATGAGGATCAAGGGGATAGTTAGGGACAAGAAGATATATATTTTCCCTAAAACAATAAGGCCCTCTAGAAGAAAAACATCACCTAGACAAAAAAAAGGTGAGGTTTCAGGTGTATTTGTTATCAAGTGTAATTTATCAATTTTTACAAATATATTATCAAATATTACATGTGGTGTTCACATACATATTGAAATAAATGAACCAAGTAGGTTTTGAAATATTTCACATTGGGAGGTGGATCTACAAGAATCCAATGGAGCCAGACTTTTTATTGTGGCTATTGGATATTTCCACCACATGTTTCTAAAAAGAAATATTTTGGTTTTGAAACATTGTTCTTATGTGTCTTTAGTTAAAAAAAACTTTATTTTTGTGTCTATAATTGATATAGATATATTTATTTTCAAAATTTGAAATAATTTTTTCTTATTTTATAAACAAATCATTTATTATGGAAAGGAATATTTAAACAAAGGTATTTAAATGTTTGATTACATTAACCAATTAATGGAAATTGATAACGTAAAGAGTTCAGATAAAATATTCCATGCTAACTATGGAATCACCAGATAGGTCATATAAATGAAAATAATTTTAACATATTCCAACAAGATATATTTTTGGATTCATTCTTACTAAAACCACTTGGTGTATGCCGCACATCTTTTCCAAGAAAATTTAACAAAGCCTTATTTATTGTAAAATATGAAAGGGTCTCATTGAATCTTGATTTGGTTTAAACCGATGTGTTTAGACCATTTCCGACTAAATACATGGGTAAGTAATCATTATTTATAACATTTATAGATAATTTTAGTATATATGTGTATTTTTACTTAATTTGGTATAAGTTAGATTCCTTTGAAAAAATGAATATATGAATGAAGTTGAGAACCATCTTGGTAAAAATATTAAGAAACTTTACTCAGACATATTAATCAATAATTCACTGATTATTTATTGGAGTTTTTAGTTTTATCCAAACTCACTCATCCTTATACAATACAATGGAATGGTGTAATTGAATAGTGGGACCACACACTATTAGTAAGATGAAATCAATGATGAGTCATGTCAGTCTTCCACTACCCATTTTGGATATGCATTATGGACAGTAGCTTACATTCTAAACCATGTTCCACCTAAAGCATTAAATGTTTTTTCATATAAACTTTGGTATGAAAATAAACCTATGTTGTCTCATGTACAAGTGTGGGGTTTTGGAGTATTTAATAGGGATATTTTTTGTAATAAAGTAGAATGTTGCGGTACTAAGTGTAGCTTTATTTGATAACTTAGGGAAACAAGAGTATAATACTTATATTACCCTCATATATTAAATATAAGGATTAAAATCATCCCACGTTTCTTGAGAGAAATAATATCTCTTAAAGTCATAGTGGGAGCTAAATTGAATTCGATGAAGTCCAAGATCAAGGCACACAAAAGTTGTCACAACAAAAAATTCAATAAAATCCTATGGAAAAGGAAGTTCTAGAGACACAAGTACATAAAATGAGTATGATAGCGGTTAGAGAACCAAAATGATATGTTTTTTTAGTCATAGAGGATGGTGAAATTTCATTTGTTTACAATAATGATCATATAACCTACACAAAAGTAGTAAGTGGCACAAAATATTCTAAATGGAAAGAAGTTGTGAATTATGAAATAGATTCCATATACCAGAACCAAGTATGGGTTTTTCTAGAACCACCATAGGTGTAAATAACCTTGGTTGTAATTGTTTGTTAAAGAACAAACTAAACTGTGATGGACAAGTAAATAACTATAAATCATGACTGGTTTCAAAAGGGTTCAAACAATGTCAATGAAAGGACTATAAAGAAACCTTTTTCAATTTTTATACTAAAATTTTTCAGAATTAAAATTTCCACAACTGTTTACCCTGGCTTTTAGATTTTTTAGAACATCCTACCTTAATAGGAAACATCTGTAATATTTATATATGACACAAATAGTAGAATTTATGACTCTAAAGGATTCCAAAAAGGTATGCTAGTAGCAGGGAACCATTTACAGTTTAAAGTAATAATCTAGGTCATGGAAGTTTTGGTTAGATGAATCCATAATGGAATTTTGTTTCATAAAGAATTAATGTGATCCTTATTTATATTAGTGTTTTAGTGGGAGTTTAGTTATTTTCCATATATTTTATATTAATGACATACTACTTATTGTAAATAAAATACCAGTCTTATAGTTCTTTAAGAACTATTTATATGCATTCCTATCAATGAAGGACTTAGGTGAAGAATGAAATATTATTGGGATAAATATTCATTATAATAAATACAGGAGGATTCTTGGAAAAAGTCAAAGTACATAAATTGAACAGATACTAAAGAGATTCTGTATGCAGAAATCCAAGAGGTGTTGTTTCTAGTGTCCCATGGAATTCATCTTTCTATGAAAATGTGTCCTTATACACATGAGAATAAATAGATAATGTAAATGGATACATACAAGTTAGAGATTAGATCAGTCATGTATGTTATTCTATGTATTAATAAAGATGTGTTTTATGCATTAAGTGTGGGCAGAAGATATAAATCTAAGACATGTTACCACCAATGGATGGTAGTCAAAAATATCATTAAGTACTTGGGGTGTAAAAACGATATGTTCTAGGTTTACGTAGGATTTTATGATCTATTCATCACTGGATATATATATATATTCTTGTTTCTAAATATATTGTGATGATGTCAATTTATAGTTGGGACATATTTCCACTCTAGATGGAGGTGTTGTGAGCTAGAAGAGCACAAATAAAGTCATGGTCACCGGCTTTAAATTATATTCTAAGTATATTTTGTAATCTAAGGTTTTTAAAGAATAATTTTGTATTTACAACTTTTTCCAAGAGCTTGATATTTCACCTAGTAGTATAGACCCAATCACGCTCTATTTTCATAATTCTATATTGGTGGATCTTGTAAAGGATCCAATGCCACGTCAGTTGATGAATCACATACTTATCATCTCTTGAAGGATTTTCCTTATAGTGGTGGATCTTGAGGGATTTTCCTTATAGGTATTTTCCTTATTTTCCTTATAGTGGTGGCTCTTGTAAAGGATCCAATGCCACGTCAGTTGATGAATCACATACTTATCATCTCTTGAGGGATTTTCCTTATAGATATTACATTTTAGTTAATAGAGTTTCCATATAAGACAATGTGGAAGACCCCTTAACAAATTACTTAATCAACCAAAAACATTGTCAATATAGGTGCGCTAGGATACTAAAATTAATTAGTTGTTAAATATTGTATAAATGGGGTTCTATTGGATTTGGTGTCCCAGAACCATATTTTGGTACATTATATTTCATTGATACTGAAAGAGATGAATATTAATAAAAAACAATTATCGCATATTTTTCATTTTCTATTTGAATTAAATTTAATAATGTACTAGAGTATCTATCTTGTTGATAAGGGAATAACAGTTCCCTTAAATGATGAGAAACATAAAATGAAACTATGTAATTTTTAAACCTAGTTCTATAGAAAGATAATATTCAATGATGGGACATATAGTATATAGAATGATAATTGTGAGTACTCATGAGAAGATGAGACTTCATCTCAATGAATTTCACACTTGGTAATATCTAATTTGGGAGATTTTGACAAGATTCATGCCTATAGTAAATATACATGTTTATATGTCATTGGGTATTCTTATCTATGATCTTGCATAATTATTATTATATATCAAGAATATACATTGATGACACAATTTTTCAATATCCTTGGTGAGATATCATGAAAACGTTATTGGATTACATAGTGGAAATTCATGTATGGTTTATTTATTTTGACTTATCTTATTAATTTTTGGGTTCCTTGAACCCTTTCTAGAATGCAATCTTAAATTTTGGGTAAGCCCACCTAATTCCACTGAGGTAGATTCCTAGAGAATCAGACACAAAAAATTTCCTTTAATCTCAGTTCAATATCATTTGTATTTAAAAATTGGTTTAAATATTATTCTCCAAAAAAAGAAGTAATGTTTATTCAATATTTTTTAACTGATCCCAAAAATTAAATAAATATTTATTCACAATTTTTGTGTTTAATTATGTGAAAATATAATTTTAAATTAAATTATGTTTTTCTCAATGTTATAAATAATTAATATAGTTATGAAAATTTTGAACAAGTGGTTATTATTCATACTATGAAGATAATATTTATTTATTGAATTAATGAATAATATTTATTTTAATAAAAAATTCAAAAAAATTGTAGGAGGACAAGTAGACCATATTTCTTCATATTAGGAATTCTAATTTACTAGATTTTAAAATAAATACTTATCATTCTGTGTATTAGTACACATCATAAAATAAAATATTATTGTTGTTTTATTTCATGGTATGGGGTTCTTTTTGGGTTTAGTATATTATTAGGGCCTTTATGAAATTAATTAAATGTTAAACCCAAACCATAACTCAATAGATAGAATTTTTTTCAATCAAAGAATGATTAATCTTTTTTCACAACAATCACCTATCAAGATCTCCCTTTTCCTCTCTTATTCTCAAGATTTAAAAGAACGGGATAACTTTCTTAAAGTTAGAAGGCGCATGTATCTATCAAGTAAAACCACTTAAGATGATGAATTGACCACACTAACACCGGTAGTTTCATCATAGTTGTTCAGAGATTGATGGATAACATGTCAATCACAGTTATAGAAGCTCTACCATGGGTCCTCATAATGTAACAGTGATACACAGACTAGGTTAGAAAGATCGACTTCATAAATGAATAAAGATTTCAAGTCCTAGATAATAATTCTTAACATTTTTTAAATTTATCATAAATTAATATGAAAATAACCTCTATCTTGATTCAGGTAAAACTATTTATCAATATTCATTGGAAAAAAATTCATTAGTTCTAAAATTCTCTTCATGTATATTATAAATAATTCGTTTAATCTCACAAAATATAATTTGTTCATAGGCCCAATTGGTGCTTCTTGTGCTTCTTGATCCAACACTAATTTCATATAACTTGAAGGAATTTTTGTATGACTCCATAGTTCCATCTATATCACTTCATGAAGTTTTTTTTAACATCAAATTTCATTTGAAATGTGGTTCAACTATCTCATAGGATTAAAAGTTGGATTATTTTATATATAACCCTGATGATGCAATTTAAGTTGAGTTTTAAAGTTATCAAATGATAGGAGAATATTATCATGATTCTTGTAGTACTTTCAATAATGTTGGATATAAATTAATATTTTTATTTTTATTAATGAGTTATAATGTTCTTAAATATTATGAGGCTTATTCCATGATTCTAGTTGTCATCAAAATATGGAAAGAAGAAGTTTTATGCCACAAAATACAGATTATATATGGATTGGAATATGAATGAACTCAGGAATATTTTTAAACTATTTTAGGATTCGAATTATGTGGAACAAGAACAAGTAAGACTTTTATACCCTTATGGTAAGGTTTGGGGAGGATTGGAAAAATTGAGAATCTTGGTAATTCAAAACTCAGAATTCCTATGGTATAAAGAATTTCTTTGGAGAAGAATGAGATAATTATAGATTCACAGTTACCTCACATATATATATATATATATTATTCAAAATAAAAAATAGAGTTTAGTTTCAACACTAATATTTAGGTAAGAAATCTAATTTCAAGAACAACGTGTATTGAAGAAAACTAAGAATGAATTTAAGAATTTTCATAATTAATTAAATATGGAAAAGGAGAAGGAAGATCCAGTGCATTATATTTTCCTAGAATTAGGAAGAAGATGAAGTAATAAGAGGAAGGAAAGAAGTTTTTTTAGTTCAAATAGCATATAAAATAAGGACAATTACATTCATTTAAGGTAATAAGAATAAAAGAGGGTTTTGTGGACCATTTTGAATTGAATAAGTATAAATAAGGAATAATAGCCTCTCTAGTTATTACTATGAAGAAGAAGTATAATCATCCTTATTGTTTACTATTAAGAATATAAAGATGGTGGTGGGTGCTCTATTATGCATAATGAAGAAGGAATAATTTCTTTCATGATATTATAAAAGTAAGATAATAGGGATAAAAAGGCTCAAGTAGAACATTTATGAAAAGGATATATATATATATAAGTGAAAATATGCATATTTTCATGATACTTATTATACAACTATTAGTGAAGGTATTATAAAGACCTTAGTAGGATATTTATTAAATATGAGGTGACTACAATTTAATTCAATTTCATGGATACTACATTCTAATTGCTTCTTTCATGTTTATTTCTAGTTTGTTATATGATTATGGGATTTTTAAGTTCATACAAAGGACTATACTTTCTTATTGAAATTTGAACCATGTAAATCACTATCTCCTTTGTTTGTTTGTATAAGAATGAAAATTAGATAATATATTATAAGAGAACTTCTCATATTATTAAGTTAAAGGGGTAAAACTAAAAGGTATGAAAATTAATAATTGTATTTAAGTTCACCAAAACTAATTCATCTCCTCTATAAATGTTAAATTTATCATAACTTGATCTTATATGACACTTTCTTTCTATGAGTTTCATAATTTTTTGATTCATGTATTCTTGAATCTTGGTTAACTTTTCACTCAACATCAAAGAAGGGGTGTATAGGGAATTATGTATCCAAAAACGTCATCAAGGCCCATACTGATGATGGATAAGGAATCAAGATAGTTCAAATGGTGGTGTTAAAATTGTAATGAAGAATTCATGCTTGATGAAATTTTAGGGAATTTGACACATCTTGATATTATAGTAGTGCCTAATATTTATTATTCATTTAGATGATATGGGTTTTTGACTGAAATTTATTAATGTTGGGTGGAAAATAAAAAAGGATCCATGGTAGTGTTCTGAGGTGTGTGGGATAAATATTTATACCTGACCAACAATTCAGAAGATGATATTCATGCCAAAGAAACAACTTCCAAAAATAAAATGTTTCTTAAGAACCCCTAGGACACATTACTAAAAAAGGTTTGAGGATATTGGATATGAGAGGAAAGATTAAACATAATCTTCTAGAGTATAGAACATGTGAATAGTTTATCTTTTATAAGTATAAGAATGTGTTCATTGTGTTATTGGACAAGTCATAAAATAATTGCATGATTGAGGTGGTTCATGTGGATATATGGGGGACCAACCGAGGTTTTATCATATATAGGGTTATTGTACTATGTAATATTCATTTATGATTCTACAAAAAAAGTGTTGTTATTTTTACTAAAACAAAACTCTGTCATTTTTAAAAATTTAATGAGGTGGAAATCCATGCTAGAGAATGAGACCATAATGAAGCTAAAATGATTATCAATGGAAAATTAGGTTATTATGAAAGAAAATAGGTTCATAAGTAATTTTGGATTAAATAAATCCTAATAGATCAGATTGAATACAAGATATCAGAGTAGAATGGTGAGTCGGAATATATAAAAAATGAAATGAGATATATATGAGCATAACGTTAGATTCTAGTTTCCCAAAGGAATTTTTATTGGAAGTAGTTAAATCTATAGTGTATCTTGTAAACTATAGTCCTTCAGAACTAGTTGGGAAATAACTTCCAAAGGAACTCTCATATATAAGGATGATCAATGTTTATTACATTTTTTTTAAAATGATCATTTATTTCCACATCAACGTGAGGTAAAGGGATAACTTTTATATATAATTCATGAACATGTCTTTTTGTTGGGTACATTGATGAAAAATTTGGATTTCATCTCTAGGATAACAATCAAGGAAATTTCATAAAAAGTTATAATATCCTTTTCAATGAGGTGATCCTATGAAAGGATTAAAACTTGGTTAAAGGTTCACTTGGGCGAGAAAATCCAATTAATCATGTCTAAGTTAATATGAATGGATTTTTAGTGGTTCCAAAATTTTCATGTAGTATGAAACTCTGAGAGATTCATGAAATATATAGAATAGAATAAAATGGTATTCTTTGAAAAGTAACAAGAATCAAAGTACCATAATTTTCAATTATTATATAATTTTGGGGTAGTGTTTAAAAAAAATGGTTCTAGAGAGAGCCTAAACTTAGGTGTATAGGTGGTCTACCCAATTTAAAAATTTGATGTGATGTTTGAATATAGTATACACTATGTTATTACTTTGGATGGTTGAGAACCCAAAAATCTAGATGTGGTGAGATGTCTAAGTGACTTTGAATAGTTGGAGTTATAAATGAAGGAGGATAAAAAATCCATTCTTATTTCAAAAACATGGGATATTAAAAAATTATTATTGTGAAAAAGATAACTAAAGAAGAATTTGGTCTAATAATTGAAACAATTATTGTAATGTATGAAATGAAAAAATTCAAGGATGCTTGTGAATAGATTTCAAAAAATATGAATATATTTTAATAAAAAAATTCCTCTAATTGTCGATAATTCAATGATATAGATGGTGATCCAGATTCTATGGAAAGTCTATTTTCACATAATTTTTGTAAAAAATTATGTTCCTTTATAATAATTTGGATCAATAGATCTAAATTGAGAAACTAGATGGCTTTACGATAAAAATAAAAAAAGTTCTAAGGTGTATAATCAAATAGACCTTGTATGGACTTCATTAGTCACCAAGATAAGGGAATCAAAATTTTGATGCCTTTATAGAAGAATGTAAGTTTATCAAGTGAAACTTGTATTATTGATTCTACTGAACAGTGTTCATAATGGGATTTTTAGAATTTTTATTATCTATTTGGTTGATATTCTCTTAATTATACTAGTTAAATAATGGTTGGAAAGGTTCAAAGGGTGATTTGTCCAAAAAATTTCTGATAAGAGATCCTGATTCCATGAAAAGGATTTTGGGGATGTAGAATGAAAAAGACCTAAAAACCAAAAAAATCACAATCAGAGTATGCCTATAATGTATTATAAAGTTTTATAATCAATGAGTATATGCCTTTGTTTACACCCTTGTTCTACACTTCAAGTTATCCAAGGAGAGGGAACCTGAAATGAAACAAGAGGTTGCATATATGTAGATGGTTCTATACTAATTAATAATAAAAATATTGATATATTTCATGGTTCTATAAGGACTGATATAGAACATGCAGTGAGATCAGTTAATATATTCATGGAGAATTTGGGTAACAAACATTGGGAAGAACTAAGATAATTCTTTGGTATCTGAAAGGTTCGACAAACATGTGTTTATATTTTAGAATGCATAACCATTTAAAGGGGTTTACGGATGTTGAATTTGGAAAATATGTGGAATCATGGAAGAGTACCATGGGTTTTAAGTTCACTTATAGGGATTCTTTCATGATTTGATGTCTAGAATAAAACCTGTAGTTCCATTTTTAACCACTGAAGTTGGGTATGTTACAATAACAAGAGGAGGGAAGGTGTTGATTTGGAAAATTGTTTATTGAAGGAACATAAAAGGGGATAGAAAAATTAAATATTATTTTATGATATTCATAGTTTAATTCATATTATGGATAATATAGTGTTTTATTATAGAGTAAAACACATTTTGTTTAAGTATTACTTCATCGAGAAGAATATGGAGGATAGGGTGCTAGAACAACTTAATGTTAGAGGTAGTTGGAATCTGAATGATATACTAACTAAATTCATAATCCAGGGAAGTGTGGTGTGGTGCTATAAATCCCTGGGGATTTTATGTCTTATGGTTGAAAGATCATGGAAGTAACAAATGATATAGGAGAACAAGGGGAATATTGGAAGTGTCCAAGTAGTTAGTGGAGGCCAGAAAAAATATCTCTTGTGTGAAAAATAATCTATTTTGGGTGTGATATTTTTTCTAAATATTTTTCATAATATGTGGATGGTGTGATTTTGGAACTATTTAACAGAACTAGTGGTAGTGGACAAGTAAAACTTGGAGTACGGATGAAGCAGTAGCACAATTATGGATGTATGAAATAATAAATAGATGATTCAAGGACATGGGAACCATTCACAAAAAATTTTATGTAGATTAAATGCATTAAAATGGTATATTATAGTGATCTTTATCAAGTGATAGGTTGTTTTCCTATTGTTATATTCTAATACAGACAATGGTGGGTGAATTGATTGGTTTTAAAATTTCACCATTTTTTAAAACAAAGATAAACATAAAGTAAATTAAAGTTCATGTGATGTGTTCAATTATAAATTTAATAGAATAAAATAAATAATTAAACCTAGAATATTTATAATAGTTTATATAAAATTGATCTTACCCCTACTATTTACTTACCTTTACACCTATAGATAAATGGTGTCCGCAAAATTATAATTTTTGTATGAGATCCCAAAAACAATTACAACCTAGATTTTATATTGTATGTATAACCAACAACCAAAACATTTCTATGATTCAAAACACAATTACAAACTATCCATTGGAGTGGAAAGAAAAACCACATGTAAACATTCCTTGGAGTAACAACCAAAACATGTAACTTTTTAAATGGAGGTATAACCAATACATGACCTGATTTTGTAAGGAAAGGGAATAAAGTAGATGTGGAAAAGAGAAAAAATAGAGATAATAAATATAAATCAATGAAAAAATAAATGGAAAATAAATAATTATAATTTCATTGCAAATTGATCGCTTAAACAATGTGTTTATAATAAATTATCTCTTCATAGAGATCATAACAAGTAGATCAAAATTCCATGAATCATATTAGGCATAGTCATTAAAAAATTCCATGTAGTTTCATATATTTATTTGGTTCCTTTAAACTTTATTTATATTCCAATCAACAATAATTAAATCCTGGGTGTTTCCTAAATCTCATTCAATGGTCATATCATTTGAGGTTACCAATTTGAGTGTAGTCTTTTGGAACATCTAAATAGTATCCTAAAATTGTACCAAGAGTTTAAAAATATGTGGGGAAAATAAAATTCTTCAATGAAAAAGTAAAAAGATTATAATAAATCACTCTATGTATTGAGTATATATTTAATGGATCACAAAATATATTTTCCGATATGATGAATTTATATCTTCTGATAAATAGACAGTATATCTTTTAATGAACTCATTACCAAAATAAAAAAACTTCTCAACATAATATTTTATAAGAGTGAAACTTTACATCATAAAATAATCAAAATAGTTCATAAAAATAATTCAGAACATATAAAATATTGATTAAAATCATTTTCAGAAGGATAAATTTAATTTCATATGATTCATTTTCAAATATTATAAGTTTATATTTTTAAATTCATAATTTGAGTTCTTAAATATCATAAGATTGGTTTTTAGACTTCATAAGGTGAGTTGTTAAACTTCATAAGACAAGTTTATAATGATAATAAATTGAGTTTCTACAGTTTATAAGGTGAGTTTACTTTATCAAAAACCCGCTTCATATTGTGGTTTGAAAACTTTTTAGGGTGATGTTTGAAAACTATAAGGTGCATTTTGAAAAATTTTAAGGATAATTTTCCAAAACTGTAAGGATTATTTACTTTGAAAAAATTCGAAAATATAAGGAAACAAAAAAATAGATATGAATCTATATGAATTCAAGTAAGAGTAAGAAACTTAGTAATTCTTCCACCTCTCTGAAGATCATAATTCTTTATAATCCAACCTCGCTATAATTATTTTTTCTAAAAATATAAACACTAAAGTTCATAAGACATCCATTGGAATTCATAGGATATTTACATTTTCCCTAATATATTCTCACTATCAAAAGATAATACAAATTTTTTGATACAATTATTTTTCATAAGATATATCATTTTCATAAAATATTGAATTTTTTCAAGATACTTGAAATGTGTCAGATATTTTTCATAAGATACTTCAATAGTAAAAAATTGATTGGGTATGATGTCTTACCTTTTCTAAATCTCAAAAAAAAAATATGTAAAATGTTTAAGAAAAATTCATAATATTTATGAGTTAAAAACTAAAAACTTTATACATATGATGAAAAGAATAATTAAAATATTAATATTAATTATAAAAAATATAACTAAAAGAATAATAATAATGAAGATGAAAAAAATAAAATTCAACATCATTATTAAAAAATAACACATATGTATAACACATAAAATAAATAATATAGTAATAATAATATTTTTTTAACTTTTTTAATAACCAAATAGTTTTTTTAATTAAAAAAATAAAAAAAATAAGGGTTCAATGAGTTAAATCTAATAATCAAACTCTAAAAATATCCCCAATTTCAAACATCTACAACATTCCCCATTTTTGTAATTACAAAACCAATCATTTAAAAATAAATAAAATCACCCATTTTGTAAGTAGAGAAAGTTAAAAACTAAAATAAATTTTAATGGAACTCCCCATTCTAAAATAAAAAGAGGTAATAAACTACCCATTTTTATACCATTTTAAATTTAAATATCAAGGTTTTAAAATAACTATATCCTTTTAAGAATGAATAGAACATTAAACATGAAAATATTATTAATAAAAAATACATCATGAGTAATGAAAACTATAGTTTCACATGATATCTAATAGGATCTCAAGGGGATGTATCCAACACTGGTAGGGGGTGAATCAAAGTTGAAGTGTTTTTATCAAATATTTTATTTTCCCCTTAAAACCTATACACTTTTTAATAAATTCATTTCTCTCGCTTTTCCAATATCTGAACCATGGTAAGAATGCATATAATATAAGTAAAGAATCATACAAAATAACACCAAAGTTAGTTAATGAGTTTATCCTCCCTAAGGATGCCTAAAAACCCACTATACTACAGTTTTTATCCCACTCAAACACAAATTCATATTTATTATCACAAGAATCTTGAGAAAGGGGATAACCACTTCACCCATACTGACACTTAAACCTACCAATTACAAAAAAAATATTCATATTCTTTCTATAGGTACAATATTATGCTTTCATCACCTTTAATTATATTAAAAATATCAATGAGTTTATTTACTAGAAAAATATGATCTACTTCCTCAAATACCAGCAACCTCAAATGCTACCCCGATCAACATTAGATCCTACAGTATCAAAACAATTCAAACAGGGATCAATCACTTTATTATTTTTCTTATATAAAAGTTAGATAGAATTAATTCTATAAATTTTTCTTCTACTTCTTATTTATTATCCTTCTTCTTCGGTACATAGAAATATCACTAGGTCTCTCTTCATGACTATGACACACAGTATCTAAAACTATATATTTTATTTATTATCACTCATCATTTTTTTCTATACATAGGTATTCTTTGATATCTATATATCTTACTTATTATTCATCACTATAATTAAAAATATATCCTCTTCATAATTACAATATTATTTCTATAATATTTTCACTTTTAATCTCATTGAAAATCAACCAAACTACTTTTGGTATTTTTGATCTTCGTCTTCATCATAGGTATATTTCATTAAATTATACCTAAAGACACATCTCACATTTTTTTCCATGATCTAATAATAGATCATGGATTATTAAATAACCTATTGTCATCTATAAATACCACATATATTAAAAAAATCATAACTACTTTTCATAATGTAGAAAATTTAATATGGTGTTTCTCTTTCAAATGTGGTGCAGAACTACCCACAATTATCTTTGTTCGTCACATCCCTATGATATGTGATCCTCATTTATTCTCATTCATTACTATATTAATATTGGTTATTTCATAACCTTGTGATATTTTTTATTTGATCACATATCCTAGAATAACCATGTTTTATATTGTAAGATTTTTGTAATATCTAACACTTGGCATTTTCATGTGACTTTATAAGTCATATGATCATCAAATATGTATGCTCCTCTTCAAAGTAATGAGATAACATTTTGTTATAACATTATTCATCAAATTCATACAATCATAAAATTATTGTTCTCAACTCATACAAACTATACTCATATGAACAAGTTATATGTACCTCATTGCATGAATCTAATAAACTCGGCATGTATTATTCTTGTTTTTCATCTTATACACTTCTCATAGTAGTTAAAATTGTTTCAGTGCACCTTGTGATATAGAACTCACCATCAATACTAATACATAATGTCCTTGGATGTGAAATGCTTGTGTCCTACTATTTCTTATAGGTATATTTTTAAAAATTCTCGATCATCACTATAGTGTGCCCATCATTCTCTATCCATTCACTAATTACCCTGATCTTCTTTTCTATAATGTACGATCTTTAAAGTCCAGAACCAACTTCGACTGAAAACTTTCTTTATCTTAGTTAACACCAAATCATCATCATTATTTGATTATATATCATTCGAATTTTTGAATTATGGAATTCTCTAAAGACCTTATATAAGCCTACCATTACATAGCTTACCTTTGTTTGGTTTGAGTTTACCTTCATGTAGCTCTTGATAAACCAGAGTTACCTTACATAGACCTTGGATAAAATTTATATAGAATTTGAGTAACCTCTACATAGCTATCTTATATTTCTTATTACCTTTACATATACATCAAATTATTTTTACACTCCCAAAATAATTCTAGGCTTATCTCGAATAAATTTCAAACTACCTTGAGGTAGATTTTGGATATTTATAGTAACCTTTCTGGACGAATCAAATTACCATTATCCTTGTCTATATGAATGGGTTACCTTTATGTAACTGGTTTCTACCTTTACATTTCTCACTACACTTCAGCATTACATTTACATAGATTTTAATTTAATCAAACATATCATGTGTAAATCAAGAGTTACCCATTCATAACTAGTATAATTCAATATTTTCCTTTATACACTTACTCAAGTTTACCTTTATATAGAAATTCATAACTAAATTAATTTTAAATATATTTATATATTTCTTCCCAAATAAAAAAACATTCCATAATTTTTCAAATTAAAGAGGATCTTATTCAAATATTCTTAAGAACTTTTTAAATTCTTCAAAAAATAATTCCATATCACTTCTATAAAATATCAAAACCTTGTAGTATATTAAAATTCTAGATAGAATATTTCAATGAACTTCACTTCCTATTATTCTAACTTTACATTAACCATTAAAAAACCTTAACCTAGTTGAAATATGTCATGTATATCATTATTTAAAAGGCTAGAATAATTTAAGGTTGCATCTTCATAGAAACCTTCATCATATAGATTGAAAGTTGTTCATTATAAATCCTAAATGTGTTATAAACAATAATTTTTGAGGTTTTTTTGTATTAAAAAGAAGTTTTTTTATCTTAAAGAGGGGAATATTAAATTGTTCTATTTTTTTGTCCAACATACATCACTTAAATTTTTTTACTTAAAAAGGTAACTGGATGGTGTCAAATGAATCAAGGATGATAGGATGAGTCTAGAGAACAAATCCTGTCAGTCTAAAGTCATTGGATGGAGTGTGAAATTTAATTTTTACCCAATAATTCTCTCAAGTTCCATATGAAAATAAGAAATTGATTAAGTATAAATCTGGTGATTCTATACTATATTCAAAGTAGAAAACCCCATAGTTACTAAAATTTCTCATCGTCCAATCTTGTGTTTAAATGGGGATATTTTGGTATGGATATGAAAATATTGAGATAAGAAGTTATGAAGCTTCTAGATTCAAAGTTTAAGGTTTATGAATATATTGAGATGGTATGGAACAAAGTTTTATTAATTATAATTTCATTATGTTGTCTAATAAAAGGAAGTTTGCAGAAATTTTAAAAAAATGTCTTCAAGAAATTTCATTGAACCAAATCCATCGGATAGACTTCTAAAAAGACATCAGATTGAGTTCACTTAATTAACCTATAATATTATCATTATTTAGAATATTTTTTTCTTTTGTATGAATTCTATCACAGGTAATTTTAAAATGGGTAACAAGAGAAGTGAAGAAGTTACATAATGATATGAAAAAGGACTCTATATAAATTCATTTAGAAAATGTTTTTGAATGAAGTTCAGTAGATAGAGGTTTCAAAGAGAAGGAAATAGAGAAAGGTTTTTTTTAAAAGTCATTAGATTAAGGAGGCCTATTGTGAGAGATTTTGATATGTTCATTTGAATTTGTTAAGGAACAATAGATGGAGGTTTTCACCGTATGAAAGAGGTGTTATGAAGATTTTCCATATAGATGGTTTGAATATCTTCAATAATTTTTCATAAATTATTCAAATAAGATACTGTGGACATGGTCTTCCAATACTCAAATAATAATGGAGGAATATCATGATTATTTCTAAGTTTCAAGGTAATTTTTAAGATTTCATCGATGCATAGTCGCAAGGAAAGTTCCTAACTCTTAGAAATATTAAATGTTTCCAAGCATTGAATCTTATTTAGTGTAATATTCAAAAGTTGATAAGGAAGTATGAATTTTAATGTGCCTATTTCACCCTAAATATTTGGAGAAACAAGACATATATAAATGAGGTTTTTGGACAAAGAAAATGTATCAAATTTTTTGTAGTTGGTAGAAGTATTTTATAAGTTAAGAGGAGATTAGATGAATAGTAAAAAGTGATATTGTTCTAAAGGATTCTAGATAGAGTTTCTTATTAGTTGGTATCAAATGAACAGTGTGAATAGGCAATCATAAAAATAGGTTGAAGAATAACTAGGATAACATTGTGATGAAGAGATCAATCAAAGAAAATTGAAAGATCATATAAAAGTGATTAGATTAATAGAGAATTAGAAAAAGTTTCATCTGGACAAAGGGTTCTAGATAGATGCTTAATCAGACATAAAATTATATATATAAATCCCAAGAATAATTCCTTTATCACTACTATGCAAGAATTTGAAGAGTATGAAGAACTTTCAAGGAGGTAAAGGGTGAGTAAAGTTTGATGAGAAGAGTGATAATGTGTGAAATTTTATAGTTGAATGTTATTATAGTTGTTACAAAAAATTATAATATATTTTAATAATGAAATTATAACTTGTACTATTGATAGACATAATCTCTAAACAAGTGAATGGATATTACCTACCTATTGTATCCCCCAAAAAAGATTTTTTTAGTGGTTTTCTTATCTTGGATTATTTCCAAACCATACCAATGACTATATACTCGTATTGATTATCGAACCCTGTAAATACCTATGTTCCATGAGTATTCTTGTTTTGTTTTCTAAAAGAGTAATTTTCCATTAACTAGAGTAGAATGATGCATCTTAAGTAAGAAAATATAAAAATAGAAGATCAGTAATTCACACACCCCTCATTGATCACATAAATAATTATTTTAACTTTAAAATTGTATCTGATCTATGTTTTCCTTCATTGACTATTTTCAAAGTTTTATAAAAAGGTAACCTCATGTGGATGTACAGAACTCTGTGAAGATTAAGGGTATTCATATGTTTTATGGGAAGAACTATCACATATGGAAGGCTAAAATGTTACCCTATATTATATCTTTTGGATCAGAATATATTTAAACAAAAAAATGGATTATCTCCTCTTACTGATGGTACTCATTTAATAGTTTTAGATAAAAATAATTTAGAGGATGATGGGTGATCCCAAAATTATATAATTTTGTCCCTCTCTGAAATTTAATTTCTATGGGTTAAAGGAATCAGAACAACTAAATTCATCTAGGAAAACATAAATAATATATATAAAGGAAATATAAAGGTAAATAAATTTAAGTTTCAAAAATATTTATTTAAGTATGAAGGAATTTAAATATGATATGATAAATATACTTCTGACTTCCTTACGAGGGTAAATGACATTATAAGTACTAAAATATGTTTTTGTGTGAAGTTGGAAGATTCAAATATTGTATAAAATATTATATGAATTATTTAAGAAAATTTTGATGTCAAAGTATCATCATTAGAAGATAGAGGTCTTAAAACATTATCATTGGACTATCTATATATTATTCTCATCACATACAAAACGAAAAGACAAAAGGTTATGAAAGAAAAAAAAACATTTATCATGAATTTTATTTCAAACCAGCAAAGAATGTAATGTCCCAACCTTTTTTAAAAGCACAACTTTGTTTAAATTTTAGTAAATATTCTATTGTTTTGGATAATAAAGTGGTTATTTGGTGTATGTGATGATTTGGGGGTATCCTAGGGAAGTGAAACATGAAATGAGGAGAGAAGAGTCCAAATAGTGTGAAACGTGTGGTTGGTGTATAGTTAGAATAAAACGTGTGTCTAGCCCAAGAAACCATGTATATTGGGGACCCTTTTGGACATAGGCTAGCCCATAGTTGTTGTAGGGTTTTCCGAACTATGTGAGCAATCCTGGGAATCTGTGCAGCTTGGACCCTCTTGGAAAGAAGGTTCTTCATGGTTAGTGAATGGTTTGGCTCACCGTGCGGCCAAACTATGTGGCCTTTAAAATAATGTTTTAACCATTTTTCAACTCAGTCCTTTTTCTTTATTCCTTTATTTGTCAACCCACTTAAACCGCTACAACAATGATGATAAAATAGAAGCCCCTCCTCCTCTATGGATGATTATACTTCAATTCTTGTCCATTTAGAGTGTTGGTTTCTATGAATCAAATCTCCTTGTTAGTCTAACAATTCTCCTTTCTATATTTTCTAGGTTAGGGATTATATAATATATTATATCCTTCTGAAGCCCTGGAGATCCCACTTTTCTATCAGATTCAAAGTTGGGTCTTTAAAGGTTGTATGACTTTTAATCAAGGGATGTTTTGGTCTAGTAATCAAATTAGAGGATAGGATTTGTGGTGTTTAGGCTTTTTGCCATAGCCTTTCTTCTTTATATGTGTATGTGGTTTTTCTAATTTACATCCTTATTGTGTTTCTTTATAATTGATTAAGGAATGTTTTTTGGTTCTTATATTGAGTTGTGAACCCATTCACATACCTCTTTAGATTAATTGTCAATGTAAGACCAAATATAAGGATAACCTTGGGATGTTCCAAACCCTTGAAATGGTAAAATAAACTATAGAATGTTGATATAAGGTAAGTATGAGAGCGATGGGTTGTAAAATTGTAATCAAATAAGTAGGAATATTAAAGGGTAAATTGATTCTATTTTTATGTTACATTTGTACAGTTCCCAAAGGGATTTTGGAAAAGGATTAAATGATGTGTTTTGGTATTTTGAAGAGACCATAGTTTTCAATAATGGGATTGATGTTTGAAAGTGGGGAATGTTTGGAAATGAGGTTTTGACCAAAATGCTTTTAAGAGGGTTTCTTATAAATTGTTTTCAAATGATGATTTGAAATGTTGGTGTGGCCTCATCCTCATAAAATGATTAATGATTTATTTTAATGGTTGAGAATGGAAATAAAAGCCTTAGGGAATGTTTTGTTTATTTAAATAGAAAGACATGTGTTTTAAAGTGTGGTTTCAAGGTTATTTAAAAATAGTATTTTGAATTGTGTAAATTTCAATGATGTAGTTCAAAATTTCTTATGGGACCATATAAATTTAAATAATAAATTTTTTAGTGATATAGAACCCATAAAAATTATTTTGGTGCATTAAAATGACAATGGATTGAACTAAGTGATAAATATGCTTAGTTGATGACATATCATAAGTGGATGTTTGGTATTGTGTGAAAAAAGGGTTAAATGGAAAAAATCAATTGTTTTAAAAGACTCGAGACTTTATAGTTTAAATTATTACATGGGTTAATGTATATGAATTTATGAATATACTAAAGAGGTTACGGTATGAAAAGTGAACTAGGTTAAATGGGACAAGAAAAGTACATGGTAAATGTGCTAAGGGGTTAAGGATTGATGATGATTCATATGTTGTATAAAATGTGAATTGTAAATGTCATGTGAATTGGTTGAGTATGGTTTGGGATATGTTATTTGTGATAAATTGATAAATAATCATGTGCATGTGGCTTGGTAGTGTGGGGTATGGGACTTGAGGATCTACACCCATGAGTCGGATTAGGAAGAGGCTATAAACCCTTCCCCTATAATGCATGGATTAGGGAAGGGGATTGGGTCTTTATGTCCCTAATGGTTTCATTTTATGAGACTACCTAGATTGAGGCTCTAATGTAATTATGATGTATTTTTATATGAAATGTTTATCCTTAGTGGGATAGGGAACTTGAACTATTCCCATATACATGGTAATTTTACGGATTAGGCCATGGTGTAAATGATTTAAATTCCTAAATCTTGGTAAAAATGATTATAATGATCATGTGAATGTTGTTAAAAATGTCCATGTGATAGTTTTGATTATTCAACACCCCCTTGTAGTCAAAAGTGTCTATAACTCAATATGCCTTGGCATAGACTCCCAGTGTGACTTGAGTCTATTTTTTTATTGGTTGTCTTTATAGAACTTAGTGGATATAATATATATTTTATCATTTATAAAATGGTTTTATTTTACCTTATTTTCTTGTTTCACTTGACTATTTGTATACACTATTTTACAGACTGGTTATTTATTTAGACACCTTTGGTGGTGGACTACTAAGTTGTATTCACACCATGCTAGGATCTCTATGGAACTTAGTTACCTAATAATATGATACTTGTTTTCTAATATAGATTCATGAGAGGGACTTGGTGTTTGGTTGTGTATGGGATATCGGGTTTGAGCATGAGAGGTCGGGACTGGGTTAGAACTCAGGTCCATGTTTGAGGTCTGGTGGTAGTTTTGGTTTTGGTTTATGTTTGTATTATTGTATGACTTATAGTGTATTCATCATATTGATATATAATGTGTTCCTTGTATACCTATTGGAAATATTTCATGTCATCCTTTATTTATTTCCTTCTGGTTATTATAATCATAAGATATTATTTCCGATGTGGAATTACTTTTATAAGTGTGTATAGTTTGTAAAGACCCATAAATTTCAAGGAATTTTTTTTTTTAATTTCTTTGGAATTTTACAAGAACGCAGTTTCTGACGGCACGTGATTCTAAGGCCCGGTGTGCCCGGAATCATTTTCCGAAGTTTGGCTCGGGTACGTTCAGTGAACGAACGAGCGGGTTTTTCTAACTTTTGAACTGGTGCTTGGAATCAAATTCTGAGGGCACCGATGGAATCACAGCACCGGTATTTACTTAGTAACACCTCTTCCGGAGTTGCTTTTTCTCGGGTGTGGTTTATAATTTTTGGGGTTAAGTGAAGAAAAATAAAATAAAGTGGTGCGACGACTTTATTTTATTTCACTTAAAGCCACTTAAGCTGAGTTTAAGCAGATAGGGTGGAACCCAAAATATCTTACCCTCTTGGTAGAATATTTGTGAGGTGGGGCCCGCACGAGCCCCACCGTTTCTTTTCCGCTAAGTAACGCACCCGCGAAAACCCATTTTAAATGAAAGTCAACTGAAGCGTTTTATAAATTCTTAACGCCCCTATTAATTGTGCGGTTAATTTCGTTGCAATTAATTCTATGAATTAATTTGTTTGTTACTTATCTTTGAAATCAATTGTTGGCATGAGATTAAAAATAAGACCAACACTTGTCTTTTGAAGGGTGACTAGTTTAGAGGATTTGGAGAAATCTCTGAAGCAAGAAGATCTTCATCTTTCTTCACGAAGAACACGAAGAATGTCTGCCTTCGATGAAAGGTGACGAAGAATGCTGACGATTCTCCTTCCGTGACGCTTCTTCCGAGACGATTCTTTCCCCGCGACAAATCTTCGATCAACTACTTGAGGTAGGAGATTTCAAATATTTTAAATTCCTTTGTGGATTTTATCCTCAACACGGATTTAATTCGTGAAATTAAATCTGTGTGTTTTTCTTTAACCCTCAGATATTGTCGACGCGACGCTGTATACCGCGACGACGCGACGCCCTTCTGTGACGCGACGATCCTCTTCTTCTGCGACGGTCAATTCTGTGAAGAACTCGTCCGACGACTACGACGAGGTAGGGGTTGTTCCTTTTTAAATCGTTGTGATTTATATCCCTGGTTGTTAATTACGAATGTTTTGAGACTTTAAAAACCGCTAACGCGGTGGGTGCGGACCAACGAACAAGTCTGAACCCACCGCCCTTTTTGTTTGTTATGCGCGGATTGGTGAGCGACGACAAACGTGGCCGCAAGTTAATTTTGAAGGCTTTGCAGTGAAGAACGAGTCCTGGGATGAGCACTGGCGAAGACCGCGCGCAAATCGGACCACCGGAGCGCGTCCGGTGGTCCACGGAAGCCCCCGCTGGTGCGCCACACCGGCACGGCGGTGCCGGCGGCCGGAGGCGGTGGCAGACAGCGGCCGGCCGCCAGGATGCGGCGGTGCCCGGCACGCGGCCGGGAAGACCTGCCGCGGCTGAAGCTGCGGTGGCACTAGCCGATCCCGCGGCTGCGCGGGACCGCGGAGGAAGGACGCGGCCTTGCTGCGTCCGTTGGTGAGAGGCGGCCCCCCACGCGGTGCCGCGGAACCATCAAGGGGGGCGGCGCCCCCTTGCACCTGCTCTGTCGTTACGGCCGAGCCGCCAGGCGACCGGGCCGCGCCCTTGCCAGCCGCGCCGGGTAGCGCCCAGGCCGGGCCGGGTCGGTCTGCGCCGGCCGGGTCGGACTCGGACCCGGGTCGGGTCGCCCGGTTCGGGCCGACCCGGGGGGGTTGGGCCGGGTCGGTCCGGGCCCAGACCCCCCGTTTTCGGATCTTTTCGGACTTTTGCCCGTATCTTGAGTTACGAGCTTCCAATAGACGCACCGTCAGTGGCGATGCGATCCTTGGATCGAGACGGTCGTTTCGGTATATCGCACTCAAGGTTTTGGAGTACTTTGTGTTCGTCCGGGTTGGTTCGTACATGAAACCAACCGGGCCCTCGGAGCGGAAACGCTCATATCTTGAGCTCCGGATGTCCGATTGACGTACCGTCGACTTTGATGGATTCCTATAAGTGGGGCGGATCTTTTGGCTTACTCTTCCCGATGTTTGGACGCAGGTGGAGTACACTCGGGTTGGTTTTGACTTAAAAACCAACCGGGCCCCTAGGACGAAAAGGCCAATAAATCTCATTCCGGGCGTCCGATTGAGGCGTTGTCTGCGACGTTTAGTTCTTGTTGAAGATACGGAACTTTTGGATACATCAACTCTGGACTAGTGTCAGTTGATGTATCAGCCTCTCGGCTCGTGGAGCGGACCCTCCCGAACAAGCTTGCTTTGTACGGGAACCCTAGAGTTGGCTGCAACTTCTACTATGACGACGACAACTGTACAGAGATCCTCAGTGGATTCGACAGTGATGACTGCAGCACTCAGCGATCCTTTGTGGGTCAGTGCTACCAATCATGTGTGGGTCTGATCTTGTGTGGGTCAGCGCCCAGCGCTCCTTTGTGGGCCAGCGCCTACAGATCATGTGTGGGTATGATCCTGTGGGGGTTAGTTACCTATCGATCCTTTGTGGGTCAGATCCTTTGTGGGTCATTGAGGGGGTTAGTACCTATCGATCCTTTGTAGGTCAGATCCTTTGTGGGTCATTGCGCGGGTTAGTTACCTATTGATCCTGTGTGGGTCAGATCCTTTGTGGGTCATTGCGGGGGTTAGTACCTATCGATCCTTTGTGGGTCCGACGGCTTCGATGAATCAGTGGCAATATCTGGTCATCTTTATCGTCATATGAAGAAGTATACCTGTGTGAGCTGAATCCTGTTTACTTTCCTTTGTGGATTGTGTTGTGCTATCCTATGTGGATTTACGTTTTTCTTTCCTGTGTGGACTGGGTTATACTTGAGCTCGGATGTTGGAGCCAAGCGAGAATTGATGACTTAGGTATATGTATGGGCATATACCTAAGCCGTGTCGGATGTTACTTCATGATTGTATATTTACTTTGTGGATTATCCTTTGTGGATTCTGGGAGACCTTCGGGGGTCTCGGGGTCCCTACTGAGTAGCTTATACTCACCCATGCACGGGCTATGCTCGCACTACGTTGTGTTGGTTGCAGACGACGGACAGCATTGATCGTGGTTGAGGCTTGCGGAGCAGGACGGTACCTGGAGGTGGACCACTGGGCGGGACGTACTCGGAGCGGTCGGATGGACCCGAGGAGTAGTGGAGGCTTTCTGTACCCACCCTTCAGGTGGGATTTCCAGTGGACAGCTCGACGTTGCGGCTTTACTTTTCAGTTTCTGTTTTCAATTTCCAGTTGTACTTTACTTTCAGTTTGGGTTTGTATACTAGCCCACTTACTTTTCCGCACTTTCTGTTGTACCAGTTTTTACTTAGTGTTTACTTCTTCTTTCTTGCTCTGTGGTGTTTGTTTACTTTACAAAGGCAATATCTTCCCTTTTTACCAGGATTTACGCCTTGGTGCTAGTCGCTATCCCTTGGCCTATGGAAGGCGGGCTTGGGGTAGTCATGGCACGGGCCCCGAGGATGGGTCGTGACAAATTGGTATCAGAGGAGTTCGGTTCTCCCACAGACTCTGATATTTCTTCTATTTGAAGCAATAGTGTTAAGCGTATTGAGTGTGGTTATCAGTCCAGGGAGCCCAGTGTTGGTGCGGCGGCCGACGTATCCGTACACCAGGACCCTGACTTCTGATTTCCGACTTAATGTACGAAAACATTGATTGCATGTGTGTTTCAAGTTTTCTTTGTGATTACTTTATGTTAGCTCACTAGGTATACTGTTCTGACCATGGCGCACCTGTTTCTTTTCAGGATGGCCCCACGATGGCAGCCATCTAGGGTTCCGAGAGTTGAGTGTGACGACAGCCCACCGAGCGACGAGGCCTCGGTATAGGGCCCTTTGACAGCTGAGACACCGGAGGTACCTCTACCCGCCGAGCCACCGATGTTTCCAGCCCCAGCCGCTGACGATGCACATCGCCTTGGAGATCTACACGAGTTCCAGCGCCATCGACCGCCTAGGTTCCATGGGGAGACGGACCCCCAGGTAGCCGAGGACTGGCTGGAGGCAGTTGTACAAGTTTTCAGGCTAGTGAGGACACCAGCAGACCTCATGGTGATCCTCACAGCGAGCCTACTGCATGCACCAGCGGGCCGATGGTGGAGATTGATGCTCCAGGTGCATGATGAGGCATCTCTCCTCTGGAAAGACTTTGAGGGCCTCTTCCGCTCAGAGTTCGTCCTAGCCACCCTCTGTGCGGTGCACATCCAAGAGATTCTTCAGCTGCGGCAGGGCAGCTTGACGGTCGCCCAGTACTCGGCAAGATTTACCGATCTCTCGCGTTACTCGACAGACATGGTATGGGACCCATTCTTCTAGGCCCAGACCTTTGATTAGGGATTGAGATATGAGATCAGTGCATCGCTTATCTCCATCAGCATTCCGACTCAGGCAGGAGTACTCGAGCGAGACCTTTTGATCGAGAGCTTCCTTGTTGAGCCTTCATCAGCAGCGAGACCTACCGCGGGGCAGCACGTAGCAGATTCTTCTGCACCAGGCAGTCGACGGATGACTCAGGGGTCCAGGCAGACCAGACCCACACGCAGACGACCTCAGGACACTGGCTCAGCAGTGAAGGGCACACATCGTGGAGCCAGTATTTCGAGAGGCAAGCAGTGCTACACATGCGGCGGTCAGGGCCACATGGCTCGTGACTGCCCGACCCACCGTGCTAAGGATCAGCAGACGGTTGAGGGGCCACCCAAGCAGAGGCAGAGGGTCGACCGTGGCGGTCTGCGGGGAGTAGGCGGACGAGGTAGAGGAGCTGGCCGAGGAGCAGTTGGTGGGCGACGCTTTGAGGCTCTACCACCACCACCACCAGGAGGTCCACCCCGACCACAGGGAGCTGGCGGGTAGAGACAGGCACAGCTCTAGGCAGCGGAGTCCTACGACCACGGCGCGCCCAAGATTATTTGATGTACTATATGTGTCTATACCACCCTTGTTGCAGTTCTTATAGACACAGGAGCGAGTCACTCTTTCATAGCTGCTGCCCTTGTTCGGAGCTCAGAGATTCCGACAGAGCCGTTGGCTCGATCCTTACGGCTAGAGACTCCTACGGGAGCGGACTCGACGATCACGCACTAGTGTCGGCAGTGTGATATTACTCTAGGAGGCGAGTGCTTCGGCTGGGATCTTCTTGTAGCGGCGTCGAGGCCTTACGACGTCATCATGGGCATGGATTAGTTATCTACAGTCCATGCACAGATTGACTGTATTAGGCGCAAGGTGCGATGTGTACGCACCAACGGGAGCAGGTTCACCTTCACCGGCGAGAAGGGAGCCTTTGCAGCACAGGATGGACTTCCACAGAGGAGAGGACAGCCCATCACTCATCAGTTTTCTAGCCTCATCCTAGGAGAATTTGATGTGCGGAGTCCTAGTTTTCCTCCAGTGGTGGATCAGTATGCGGACGTCTTTCCCGACAACGTTCCAGGGCTACCTCCTCGTAGAGAGGTAGACTTTTATATTGACCTGTAGCCCGGGACAACCCCGATATCGACTCCAGTGTATCGGATGTCCCCCGCTGAGCTTCAAGAGCTACGGGTACAGTTGGAGGACTTGCAGGGCAAGGGTTTAATCCGACCCAGTGTTTCACCATGGGCTTCCTCGATATTGTTCGCCAAGAAGGCGGATGGGAGCTTACGACTTTTTGTCGACTAACGTCGCCTGAACTAGGTGACGGTGAGGAACAAGTATTCACTACCGAGGATTGATGACCTCTTCGATCAGCTCAAGGGAGCACGGTGGTTCTCGAAGATAGACCTCAGGTCAGGCTATCATCAGCTCAGAGTTCGGGATGAGGACGTGCAGCAGACGGCCTTCAGATGTCGGTATGGACACTATGAGTTCTTGGTTATGCCTTTCGGCGTAACCAATGCTCCAGTGGTATTCACGGGCCTCATGAACAGGATCTTTCAGCCATACCTCGATCGATTTTTCATGGTCTTCATCGATGAAATTTTGATTTACTCGACGACTGAGGAGGAGCACGCCTACCACTTGCGAGTTGTACTGGACACACTCCGAGAGCACCAGCTTTATGGAAAGCTCTCGAAGTGTCAGTTCTGGATACGCGAGGTCCACTTCTTGGGGCACGTCATCTCTGAGGTGGGAGTTGCAGTGGATCCTGCGAAGATCGAGGCAGTGCCAGCTTGGGAGCCACCCAAGAGCGTGACATAGGTGCGGAGCTTCTTGGGACTAGCTGGATACTATCATAGATTTGTGCCAGACTTCTCCAGAGTTGTGGCACCACTCTCAGCTTTGACGAAGAAGGGGAAACCCTTTGTGTGGTCAGACATATGTCAGTAGAGCTTCCAAGAGCTGAGACATAGGTTGACCAGCGCCCCTATCTTGAGGTTTTCCTGAGGAGGGAGTAGGGTACGTAGTCTACTACGATGCATCAGGGACTGGACCCAGATGTGTCCTGAAGCAGGATCGGGTGGTTATCGCCTATGTATCACGTCAGTTGAGGCCGCATGAGCAGAACTACGCTACCCATGACCTAGAGTTAGCAGCAGTGGTCTTCTCTCTGAAGACATGGTGACACTATCTAATGGGAAAGCGCTTTACAACCTTTTCTGACCATGAGAGTCTCAGGTACATCTTCTCTCAGAAGGACCTGAACCTGAGACAGCGGCGATGGCTTGAGTTCCTCCAGGAATATGACTTTGAGATAGTCTATACTCCTGGGAAGGGGAACGTGGTAGCCGATTCCCCCAATAGGAGGACGGAAATTCAGCTACTTGAGGAGGTGACAGAGCAGCTCTCCGCTTTGCAGATATCCTTCGTGGATAAGGATGGATCAGCCTTCCTTCAGTCTCTCACAGTCACCCCTCCACTACTGTAGTGGGTCAGAGAGGCACAGCGTGGGGACGCTGATTGTGAGACGCAGCGTGCACAGATATCCTCAGGACAGGCACCTGACGGTTTCTCCTTTCGAGCAGAGCACGACATCCTTTTCATAGGACATACCTTAGTACCAGTAGCTTTACGAGAGGAGGTGCTGAGAGAGTTTCACACTTCTCCTTTGGCGGTACATCCTGGAGTGGCGAAGATGTACCAGGACATCAGACAACAACACTGGTGGCCGGGCATGAAGAAGGTTGTGGCAGAGTTCATTTCTCGATGCCTCACCTGCCAGTAGGTGAAGGCAGAGCATCAGGTACCAGCGGGCTTGGTACAGCCCTTGGAGGTCCCGGAGTGGAAGTGGGACGGGATATCTATGGACTTCGTGACTGGACTTCCACGCACTTACAGAGGTCACGACTCCATTTGGGTGATTGTCGACCGACTCACCAAGTGGGCTCACTTCTTACCCATCAGAGAGTAGGGCTCAGTGGAGAGCTTGGGGAGTCTCTACGTTTAGAAGATTGTACAGCTTCACGGTGTGCCATCATCTATCGTCTCTGATCGAGATTCTCGCTTTACTTCCCGGCTTTGGAAGGGGTTGCAGGAGGCGTTCGGGACGCAACTACGTCTGAGCACCGCCTTTCACCCTCAGACGGATGGTCAGACGGAGAGGACCATTCAGACTCTCGAGGACATGCTCCGCGCATGTTTCCTCAACTTTGGTCGCAGTTGGGAGGACCATCTACCCTTGGTAGAGTTTGCGTACAACAACAGCTACCACTCCACCATCAGGATGGCACCATACGAGGCGTTGTACGGCAGACCTTGAAGATCTCCTTTATGCTGGACAGACCCTGGGGAGTCAGCACTTGTGGGACCAGAGATGGTCCGGGACACGACAGAGAAGGTCCAGGACATCTAGGAGCAGATGAGGACAGCTCAGAGCTGGCAGAAGTCTTATGCTGACAGGAGGTGGAGGCCACTTGAGTTTGAGGATGACAACCACGTCTTCTTGCGTGTCTCACCTCGACGTGGATTACGGAGATTTGGCCGAGGTGGAAAGTTGTCTCCACGCTTCATCGGACCATTCCAGGTCCTCAGCAGGATCGGCGAGGTGGCTTATCGCCTGGCTCTACCACCTCAGTTGCACCGGGTGCACGACATCTTTCACGTATCTCAGCTGAGGAGATACATGCACGACCCGACACATATCATTGACTATGGGGAGATGGACGTTGATGATGGGGTGACACTTGCGGAAGTTCTGGTGGAGATCGAGGATCGACAGGAGCGAGTCCTATGTGGATGATCGATTCCTCTAGTGCGCATCAGATGGTAGCACGGGAACTTCAAGGAGAGCACTTGGGAGCGGGAGGCTCAGATGCGTGCTCAGTACCCACATTTGTTCCCCTAGCTTATGATGTATCTTTATGGGGACGTAAAGCCCTAAGGTGGGAGTGATGTAAAGACCCGTAAATTTCAAGGAAATTTTTTTCTTAATTTTCATTTGAATTTTACAAGAACGCAGTTTCTGACGACATGTGATTCCGAGGCCCGGTGTGCCCGGAGTCATTTTACGAAGTTTGGCTCGGGTACGTTCAGTGAACGAACGAGTGGGTTTTTTTAACTTTTGAACCGGTGCTCAGAATCAAATTCCGAGGGCACTGATGGAATCGCAGTGCTGGTATTTTCTTAGAAACGCCTCTTCTGGAGTTGCGTTTTCTCGGGTATGGTTTTTAATTTTTGGGGTTAAGTGAAGAAAATAAAATAATGTGGTGCGACAACTTTATTTTATTTAACTTAAATCCACTTAAGATGAGTTGAAGTGGATAGGGTGGAACCCAAAATATCCTACCCTCTTGGTAGAATATTTGTGAGGTGGGGCCCGCACGAGCCCCACCATTTCTTTTCCGCTAAGTAACGCACCTGCGAAAACCCCTTTTAAATGAAAGTCAACTGACGCGTTTTATAAATTCTTAACGCCCTTATTAATTGGGTGGTTAATTTCGTTGCAATTAATTATATGAATTAATTTGTTCGTTACTTATCTTTGAAATCAATTGTTGGAATGAGATTAAAAATAAGACCAACAATTGTCTTTTGAAGGGTGACTTGTTTAGAGGATTTGGATAAATCTCTGAAGCTATAAGATCTTCATCTTTCTTCGCGAAGAATGCGAAGAATTCCAGCCTTCGACGAAAGGCGACGAAGAACGCCGACGATTCTCCTTCCGTGATGCTTCTTCCGCAACGATTCTTTCCCTGCAAAAAATCTTCGATCAACTACTTGAGGTAGAAGATTTCAAATATTTTAAATTCCTTTGTGGATTTTATCCTCAACACGGATTTAATTCGTGAAATTAAATCTGTGTGTTTATCTTTAACCCTCGGAGATCGTCGACGCGACGCCGTATACCGTGACGACGCGACGCCCTTCTGGAATGTGACGATCCTCTTCTTCCACAACGGTCAATTCTGCAAAGAACTCGTCCGACGACTACGACGAGGTAGGGGTTGTTCCTTTTTAAATATTTGTGATTTATATCCCCGGTTGTTAATTACGAATGTTGTGAGACTTTAAAAACCGCTAACGCGGTGGGTGCGGACCAATGAACAAGTCCGAACCCACCGCCCTTTTTGTTTGTTATGCGCGGATTGGCGAGCGATGACAAACGGGGCCGCAAGTTAGTTTTGAAGGCATGCAGTGAAGAACGAGTCCCGGGATGAGCACTGGCGAAGACCGCATGCAAATCAGACCACCGGAGCGCGTCCGGTGGTGCGCGAAAGCCCACGCTGGCGCGCCACGCCGGCAAGGCGGCGCCGGCGGCCGGAGGCGGCAGCACTGGCCTGTCCCGCGGCCGCACGGGACCGTGGAGGAAGGACACAGCCTTGCCGCATCTGTTGGTGAGAGGCGGCCCCCCACGCTGGGTCGCGCAACCATCAAGGGCGGTCGCGCCCCCTTGCACCCGCTCGGTCGTTACGGCCGAGCCGCCAGGCGACCGGGCCGCGCCCGCGCCGGCCGAGCCGAGTCGCACCCAAGCCGGGCCGAGCTGGGCCGCGCCCAGGCCGGGCCACGCCGGCCGGGTTGGACCCGGTTCGGTTCGACCCGGTTCGGGCCGACCCAGGGGGGTTGGGCCGGGTCGGTCCGGGCCCAGACCCCCCATTTTCGGACCTTTTCGGACTTTTGGTTGTATCTTGAGCTACGAGCCTCCGATCGATGCGTCGTCAGCGGCGATGCGATCCTTGGATCGAGACGGTAATTTTGGTATATCACACTCAAGGTTTAGGAGTACTTTGGGTTCGGCCAGTTTGGTTCATACACGAAACCAACAGGGCCCTCAGAGCGGAAACGCTCATATCTTGAGCTTCGAACGTCCGATTGACGTACCATCGACTTTGATGGATTCCTCTAAGTGGGACGGATCTTTTGGCTTACTCCGCCCGAGGTTTGGATGCAGTTGGAGTACGGTCGGGTTGGTTTTGACTTAAAAACCAACCGGGCCCCTGGGACGAAAAAGCCAATAACTCTCAGACCGGGCGTCTGATTGACGCGCCGTCTACGACGTTGAGTTCCTGTTGACGATACGAAACTTTTGGATACATCAACTCTGGACTATGTGTCATTTGATGTATCAGCCTCTCGGCTCGTGGAGCGGACCCTCCCGAACAAGCTTGCTGTGTGCGGGAACCCTAGAGCTGGCTGCAACTGCTACTGTGACGACGACGACTGTACAGAGATCCTCAGTGGATTCGACGGCGATGACTACAGCACTCAGCGATCCTTTGTGGGTCAGTGCTACCGATCCTGTGTGGGTCCGATCCTGTGTGGGTCAGCGCTCAGCGGTCCTGTGTGGGCCAGCGCCTACAGATCCTGTGTGGGTCCGATCCTATGTGGGTCTTTGCGGGGGTTAGTTACCTATCGATCCTTTGTGGGTCAGATCCTTTGTGGGTCATTACGGGGGTTAGTACCTATCGATCCTTTGTGGGTCAGATCCTTTGTGGGTCATTGCGGGGGTTAGTTACGTATCGATCCTATATGGGTCAGATCCTTTTTGAGTCATTGCGGGGGTTAGTACCTATCGATCCTTTGTGGGTCCGACGGCTTAGTTGAATCAGTGGCAATATCTGGTCATCTTTATCATCATATGAAGAAGTATACCTGTGTGAGCTGAATCCTGTTTACTTTCCTTTGTGGATTGTATTGTGCTATCCTGTGTGGATTTATGTTTTGCTTTCCTATGTGGACTGGGTTGTACTTGAGCTCGGATGTTGGAGCCGAGCGAGAATTGATGACTTAGGTATATGTATGGGCATATACCTAAGCCGTGTCGAATGTTACTTCGTGATTGTATCTTTCCTTTGTGGATTATCCTTTGTGGATTATGGGAGACCTTCGGGGGTCTCGGGGTCCGTACTGAGTAGCTTATACTCACCCCTACATGGGTTATGCCTGCACTACGTTTTGTTGGTTGCAGACGACGGACAACGCTGATCGTGGTTGAGGCTTGCGGAGCAGGACGGTACCTGGAGGTGGACCACTGGGCGGGACGTACTCGGAGCGGTCAGCTATACCCGAGGAGCAGTGGAGGCTTTCTCTACCCACCCTTCAGGTGGGATTTCCAGTGGACATCTCGACGTTGCGGCTATACTTTTCAGTTGTTGTTTTCCCTTTCCAGTTGTACTTTACTTTCAGTTTGGGTTTGTATACTGGCCCACTTACTTTTCCGCACTTACTGTTGTACCAGTTTTTACTTAGTGTTTACTTCTGCTTGCTTTCTCTGTGGTGTTTGTTTACTTTACAAAGGCAATGCCTTCCCTTTTTAATGTGATTTACGCCTTGGTGCTAGTCGCCTGGCCCTGGCCTATGGAAGGCGGGCTTGGGGTAGTCATGGCACGGGCCCCGGGGATGGGACGTGACATAGTTTTAGAAATGTTTCTTCATGGACCCATGCTAATAGTTGGAATCCTCCAGTGTATGAGGATGCATACCTGAGGTCATGTGATGACCCAACTCGGGGAAATGAAAAGTATCCACCTGGTCGAGGATGTTACAAAGTGGTATTAGAGCATGAATTTTGTATTACTGTTTGTATATTTGAAATTATACTAGGATATTTTCAGGGCCAAGTAAAGATCTTTTTCATGTGTTCTTTCATCCCCACGTTTGAGGTAAAATCCATGTTTCAAGGATTGGGGATTGATTTTTGATTTTTTTATTTTACAGTTGATTGGTATTTCCACCTTGAGTGGCACACTTGGATGTGTTGTTATTAATTTATTAGGTTTTGTCTCTTGTCCTGGTGGGGTAAGATGGTGTGTGTGAGTCCATGCACCATTCTAGGCACATTAAATTGGTAGTTCATTTGTATATTTACTTTGACTTATTGTTTTTTGATATTCATATACTGATAGTGTACTTTTATTTTTTAAAATCTTGTCAATTGTTTCTCCCTTGAAATTTTTGATAAAGGGGATGTTTTGAAATTTGGATTTGAATAAATATTTTCTTTTTGAAATATAAGGTTAATAAAAATGTTTCTAAAAGTGTAAATTCTTGGGTATTGAAAATGGAATATTTTGAAATTTAGAACAGTGTGCTATAAATAGTAATGTTTAATTTAGAAGGGTGATGGAAATGATGGAACTTGTAGGGATATTAGGAATGCTTATCCCTAGTTTTGGAATCATAACCTGTGTAAGGGTGGTTTGGGTAGTGAGAGTTACCTAGTTTTAGACCTTAGTTTTGGGTTGTAAGAAAATCAGTTCTAGTTTCATAGTAAAGGAGGTGTTCTTATTGTGCCCATGATAGGGATATTACCTTGGGTTGTGAGATATTTTTTGATAATGTGGACATGATCATTCATAAGAGTTTTGATTGTGTATGTCCCTTTTTGGGCCCTTGAGTTGGTTATTGGTACATAGTTCTGAAATATTTATGTGGGTATCCTGGGTGAGAGGCCTAGAGTAAATTTCTGTTTGGGTGAGTTAGATGCAGTATGTTTTGGAGTGGGGGAAGGAGTGACCCCATGACCAGTGAGTTGGTTGTGGTTTGGTGTGTATGGATTAGAGATAGATATCCAGTGACATTTTCTTGACATGACTTCGGTTTAGGGAGTTGGTACCATTTTATCTTCTTTGATTACTGCTGAGAGAGTTCGGGTAGGTTTCTAGTACTTTTGGTTGTGTATGATATAGGAAGATTTTTTGAAATCTAGTTGTGGCACACAAGAAGTGTTTCCAAGTGAGAGTTTGTCCTAGATTTCTAATCATGAAAGTTAATGGTTTTTGAAATGTGACTCGATTGGTGGTTTTGAGTAGATAATTTTGTGGAAAATGAGGGTAGCCTCAAGGAACATTGTCCCAATGGGTGAAAGTTACTTGATATGTGAACCATGAGTGGTTTCTTTAGAGTAAGGATTGGGGAATGGTTAGTGAGTGCACTATAGTGTATAGTTGTGCCTTTTTTTTCTTCTCAAGAGGTACCCTAATTCTTTTGGATGGTTATAAAGTTGGTTTTGGGAAGAGGCATGGTCGTTATAAGACATGATCTATGACCTTGATGGCTTTTGAAATAGGAACCGATGTTGATTTTGGTCAAGCAAGACAAGAGTGAACAAATAATGGATGAACTCTTTTGGAATGGAAGTGACACCTAGGTTTTTGGTGGTCATGTGGTTAGTCATGCTTGAACGACTGGTTGGTTTTTCTGGTGAGAATGTTGAGGATTCCTTGAGTCCAATGAGGTTTATTGAGTAGGAGGAATAGTAATAGGAGTGAGTGGGTGTGGGCCTAGATCTGATGATGTACAAATTGTGTGATCTAGAGTCAGGTTCGGTGTGTGGTCATATGGAATTGTAGGGACATTAAGGCATTGAGGAGGTCTAGATGTGGGATTTTTTTGGAATGATGTGATGTCGTTGGGATGGATGAATATGTGTCATGATAAAAATGAATGTCTTATTTCTATATGATCACAGTGGGAAACATGGGTTATATGTGAGATATTTGGGTTATATATTAGTTTAGTGGTCGATGTGTTTCTTTATAGACCACTAGGGACATGATGGAACAACCCGAGTAGGGTAATGGAAGTGGTGAAAACAAGAATATTGGTTCACAACCATAAATAGGGGATTGTAAATTGGTAGTGTGTTTTGTTTGGAAAGCCATTTAGAGTTTTTTTTTAATGTAGATGAATTGTTGGTACACAGGGAATCCTGATACATGCATCAAGTTAAGGGTTCCTTATATTGGGAGGTTACATCAGTGATGTATAGTTTTTTTGGTGTTCATTGGTGACTTCTTAGTGTACTTATAGCTAGATACAATCATGTCTAATATCTATGATTCTTCTCCAGTGCACTAAGAAGGCTTTGGATTTATGCCTAGTGACGTGAGTGTGTTTCTATTGGGTATGTGATAGCTTAGAAGTTAATCGCTTGCGAAGGCACATGTGGATTCATGTGGTGGGGAGAAAACCATCGACCATTATGAGAGAGGTCCATTGGATGGGCTGAATGTCGACAAATACCTTGGGTTCCATTATCAGAAGATGATAAAGGGTAGTGGTTGTTGTTGGTTTTATTGATTTGAAAAAATATGGATTGCCCTGTCCAAGTTTTAGGTTCAAATTTGATCGAATTGTTATCTATGGGGGTTGAATTTTTTATAAAAGCAGTGACAAAGATACTTCTAAGGTGGATATTGGTATGTAAGTCATGGATGTATGGAGCATAAAATGGAGTAGATGTGACTGAATTAGGACAAAAATGATAATTTTTTAAGGTACAAGTTTGGGTTCCTTGGGGAAGGCTTGGTGGGCCTTGAATGTAGGGCTATATCAAGTCAGGCGATGGCCTTAGGTTCGGGATAGTTTTAGAGGGAATTTGAGTGTTTTAATTAGAGACATGTTACTGAGTACTATAGAGCCTAATGATGGTTTGTGGATTATAATATGCTAAGATGGTAAAGTTTCACCTGATGATTGGAATGGACATTGGTAGGAACACGTAGATGAGGGAGGTATTCCTTAAGTAATAAGGTATCATTCCCAAGTAGAGGGGAGACATACCAACAGTGGAATTTGGTTATCAATAGAGTGACTCAGCCAGGATGGCCCAAATTAGTTGGGTAAAAGGGAATGGATATTGTGGCATGAAGGACACATTTGGTTAATGTTGTGTTGATAACTTCTCTCTGGTAATGGGAGTAGTTGTTTTTGGAAGAATTAAGTTTTATTTTGTGGAGATATGGAAAATGGAAGTGTGACCTGTCCAAGTAGCTTCTGTGAAAAGGATGAATTCCAGAGCTGGGTGGATTTCTAATTTTGTTTCATGTGCAGTGAGTAGGGAAACACATTTATTAAGTTGTGAATATTGATTTGGGGTTCTCTTAGTCACCTTTTTTATGATGGTAGTTCTCAACACCGGAATGTGGTGGTGGAAATATACAGTGTATAGTAGATATCATCATAGAGGGAAAGTGGTCAGTTGATGATGTGAGTAGTGTTATGGATTGGTATGGATCGAATGGGCACTGTGTTGGTGTTTTCGTTTTGGTAAAAAGTGTCAGCTCGAGTTTTGACTAGTTAAGTTCTTTGAGAAGAATTTTATTCTTAGGTTGGGCCTTTCAAATGTTTGGAAATGGATTGAGGATATTGGGTGTCAATTTGTAGACCACATTAATTCATGAGATGTGTTTAGAATCTGGATGTTCCCTTGAGTGATGTTGGGATTGGGTTAATGAAATATCGTTAAATAACTGGGTGATATGGAACAAATCAATTTGCTCTATGAGTTATGGAAATGATCAGACCAAGGGTGTTCTGGTTGGCTATATCGGGGTAATTTACTGCCTTCTTGGTATCCTCTTTTACATTAGTCCAATAGTTTTATCCAGACCTACTATTTTGTTTGATGTTGGTAATTATGAGTTTGAGGTAGTGCGTCCTTGAGGAGTGTCATCTCGTAGTGTTGGAGTGCGGTGGGAGAATTTTCTTTTGGGTAGGACTGTTTCCTTGGTCCAAGTTTGGTTATGGTGTGGCAATGTCCCAGAAAAATAATGGGAAATAAAAGTTTGCATGTGGGCCCCATAGCTGAAACTTTGATCTTGGAGGCTTAGTATGGTATGGAGGTATATCTTGAGGAAGAGCCTTTATATGATGGGGAGTTTATAAGATACTGACCTTTCGTGAATGTATGTATTTGTTTAAACTTTGCATAAACATTCTTTTTTTAGATAATGAAGTTGTTCTTGGTTGTATGGGAAATATTTAGGGTATTTCGGGGGTTTGGAAAATAACAGGAGGAGAGAAGAGGGAAAACAGTGTGCAGTGCATGGTTGTCAAATGGTTAGAACTAACTACACACCTATCCCAGGAAATTGTGTGGCTTGGAAACTCTTTCGGATAAAGTCTGGCACATGGTTACTATATGGTTTTCTAAATCATACCGGTGATCCCTGGAAACTGTGTGTCTTATCCCCTCATGGATAGAAGGTTCCTCTTGGATGGTGCATAGTTTGGCTAACTGTGTGGACTTTAAAAAGTGGGTTTTAACATTTTTTTCTCCTAATCCTATTTCTGTCTCCCCCAATTTCTGACCCCATTTGACCCCCTATAACAAGAGTGACAAACCAGAGGCGCCCTCCCCCTCTATTTGTGATTCTACCATGATTCTTAGGTTTTATGAGTGTCTTTTGGTGAGAATAGAATCTTAAATTGAGTTTAATACTATTCCTTCCTCTATTTTAGGGATTAGGGCTTATCGAATCTCTTATCTCCTTACAAATCCATAAAGTCCTCATTTTCCAGCTGATTATAAGTTGTAGCTTTAAAGGGTGTTTGAGTTCGAATCAAGGTATGTGTTTGGTCTAGTAATCAGATTTGAGCATAAATTAGGTAATCCTTAATCTTTTCCCATAGTCTTGATTCTTTATATGTGTATTTGGTTATGCCAATGTATTTCCCTATTGAGTTTCTTTATCTTTGATTATGGAGGTGGTTTAGGCCTTATATTGAGGAATGAAACCCTTCACAGACACCATTGGGTTCATTGGTAAAGGAATACCAAAAATATGGCTAACCTAGAGGTGTTCCTAACATTGAAATGGTGAAATTAACAATTGAATAATGAGATAATGGAAATGTCAGAGTGATGAGTTGTAAAATTGTAATTGAATATGTGGGATTGTTAAAGGGTAAATTGATTCTATTATCAAGTTATATTTTTAATGTTCCCAATGGTATTCTGGAATGTTTTTAATGATGGGATTTGGGATTTTAACACAAATATGATTCTCTATGATGGAATTAATGTTTGAAAATAGGGAATGTTTTGAAAGGATGTGTTGCCTAAAATATTTTTGAGAGTGGTACCTATAAATTTTTTTAAAATGGTGATTTGAAATGGGGGTCTAGCCCCTTCTATGGGAAAATTCACAATGATCATTTTGAATTATTGAGAATGGAAATGAAATATGTGGGTCATGTTTTGTTTTTTTAAGAGAAACAATTGTGTCTTAACGGGTGGTGTCACAATGATTTAAAATGAGTATTTTAAATTGTGATTATTTCCATAATTTATTTTAAAATTTCCAATGGGACTATAGTAATTTAAAGAAAATTAGGTCTAGTGAGATAGAACCCATAGCAATTATTTTGGTGTGTTAACATGACTATGGAAGGAACTAAATGATGAATATTCTTATTTGATGATATATCATAAGGGGATTTTTGACATGGATTGAAAAGGTGTTAAATAGAATATATTGATTGAGTCAAAAGACTTATGAATTTGTAATTGAAATCCATAAATAGTTTAATGCATGTGAATTGATTAATATTCTAAATGGGTTGTGGTATGAAAAAGGGAAATGTAACTTTTGTTTGGTTGTGCATGGGTTATCATGTTGGAGCATGGGAGGTCAGGATCGGTTTGGGAATCAAGTACTTGTTTGGGTTCTGGTGGTATTTTTTTAGTTTATGTTTGTATGAATATCATTCATGTAGTGTATTCATCATATTTGTATAGCATGAGTTTCATGGATGTTGTTAAGAATTTTCCTATATTATCCTTTATTTATTCCTACTAGTTATTATATTTTTTGATGTTATTTTTCTTATCCCATTACTTCGAAAAGCAACTATAGTCCCCCCCCCCCGAATTGTTCATCATGGACCCACATTTCTTTTTGGAAGCCTCTAGCATACAAGGAGGCATTCTTGAAGTCATGTGACGACCTAGATAGGGGCACCAGAAATGTCTACTAGGTCGAGTATATTACATAGAAAGTAAAATATAATAATGTTATCAAGGAATAATTAATTAAATCTAACAATGAAGATGAGGAAAAAAATTATGAATTTATGTCTTTGTTTTCTAAAAAGGTGAAAAGAAACACAGTGAAGTATAAAGAAAAGTTTTCCCAAAAGTTCTTTGGCTATAAAATCATTTCACATTTTGCAAAACATTTATCTAAGACTAAAGGTATATGAATATAGTGATGAAAATTAATGTAATTTGAGAATATATCTAAGAAAGAAGACATAAAATTCAAAAATCCATCTCAAAATGAAAGGATAATAAGTTCACTAAATATAAAAATAGAAACTTCTAATATAAATGTGATGAATATGAAGACAGTGAAATGAAGCTAAAAACCCTTATGATGATGATGCTGAAAATTTTCTTCTTGAAAAAGTGAATGATTAAGAGTTTACTATAGATGAAATTGGTAACTCCAAATAACAAGACGAGGATAGTTAGATGGATATTATACTTAAAAGAGAGTTGAGGTAATGTCTTGAACAGATTTTTAGACATGAAAAGAGGGATAATAATTTGAATAAAAAATACAATTCCTTAAATAATCTTAAATATTTTCATAAATAAAAATATAAAATTAAAAAAGGGATTGATTATCAAAATAAGTTACTTTTTGAAGAGATAAATCTAAATATACAACCTTATGAAATGATAAAGATGAAAGAGAAATAATTTTACCTTGTTTAACAAAAACTTATTAAAGTTGAGTAAGGAAAAAAAATCCTAAAATTAGTTTCAGAAGATGGTGAAAGTTATAAGAAATTTAAACCATTTAAAGATCAAAAAAATCATCCTCAAATGTTAATAAAGAGGTAAAATGTGTTCATAATAAAAAAATGTTAATAAAACTATGTACATAAACAAAATAAGGGGAGTTGGAAAAGTTTAAATTTATAAGGTTTCAAATTCTAAACCAACAGATACTATAACAAAATTTTTTTTTAAGGTAGTGAATAAATATAAGATAAAAAAAGATTTCATGAAGATACCAAAATGTTGGTGCTAGATAAAGTTCCAAGGTGGATGGTAAGAGAGATGATAGAAATTAGGTAACAAAGTAGTTTTTTTATTACAAAAAACAAAATTTATTGAGTGTTTCATAACATTTAATTGAAGGTAACAGAGTATTTTTTGGAATATATGGGTTTTTTATTAAAATTCCTGAATATTATAAGGTTGTAACAAGAAGATAATGAACCAAGGGAAAATTTTTTCCACTTGGAGATGCACACGGTTCATGTTATCTGAGCATGATTGAATAAAATCTGTTATAGAATAAGTGGCTTAGAAATAACTTCTAGAGAAATGTAAGCTACCTTGCCAAGAGGTAATGCAAAGACCATGACACCCGGTAACCCATAGTAGATGGTTAATTATTACATTTTCACTAGATACAAGTGAATGAATCCCAAAGGAATAAATAGTTTAGTAGTCTATGAAGATAAGATACATACTTGAGTTTCACATTACAATTGAAAATATAAAATACAACATAGTGTTTTATTTTTGAAAACCATAGTCCCATTTAGCATACCCCTAAATATCAATCCTAAAAACTTACTTGTAATATTGGTAAAGGAAACATAAGAAAGGGGTCATATCAGATTCTTAGTAAGTGTATGAATATATTAGAATCTAAATAAGGAATAAAAAATATTTAAAGACAAAATATGATAAAATAATTTTATATAAATAATATCTTGAGCTAAAAGCTTAACCATGGATATCAGAAAAAATAAAATAATAACAAGGACATAGATATCTGATTTTATAATGATGGAATTCCTAATTACTGATATCTAAAACTGATCATTAATCCCTTGGTAAAATCATCTGAAAATACCATAAAGGCCTTGTTTCATGATATTTATATAAATGGGTAAAGCCGCATCTAAACACCAATCTAGTTTATCTTGTGAGACCTATCGATGCATCGAGGGGATATAGTGGCCCCCAACAATAACATAATAATTCTAATTAATCCCTCATATGAAAGGGGTGAAACATAATAAACATAAAAAAAAATTATTGAAAAACTTCATATGAAATGTTAATATTTCCCACAATTGTAAATCATTCATAATAATATAGAGAATGGTATCAAATTATTGCATCCCCATTCAAAATGACCATAAACCATTCATAGAAATATTAAGGATTGTATCATCACAATATATCACCAGAAGAGCATACGTCAAATATGGTTTGTTTTCTTTAATGAATATGAATACCATAAAAATATTATTAAATACATTCTTGAGTAAAATAGCATTGTCACATCAAAAATCAGTTTTACAAACTATAAATTTCCAAAATATGAGGAAAAATATTTTCTGTTAAAATAATCATGAAAAAATTTTGAGGATTGTTTAAAATAATTAATTATCATGAAAATGGTACATTTCATTCATGTTGTATATGTTAAAAATGTTCTTTTCATGTTTTTGGTAAAACAGCAAAAGTACCTCATTTAGAAAATAATAGGAATATTCATTTCAAAGCATTTCTGTAAAAAGTAAAAAATGGGTAAAAATTTCATTAATAAATATTTTAGAGATTTTTTAAAATATTCTAGAAATTGTTTTTTGAAAACATGGATATGCAATAAAAGGATATTTGAACAAAGAGAGAGTTGTATTATGTTTTTCTAAAAAAACCTTTTTCTCAATTATTTTACATGCCAAAGGGAATAAAATTGTATGGTTACATAAAATTTTAATGAAAAGAATAGGATAATAAATTGTTTTAGTTTTAGCATTTAAATATCAAAAAATTCCTCTAAGGGAGTCTTAAACATAAACAATCCCTAATAATGATGAGATTGTAAAATAAACCCTTACCAGTTTGGTAGCTTTTGAAATGTAATCCCTATGAAAGAAATAACTCCAAATGAAACTTTTCATTTCATGAAGATAAAGATATCCATGATATAAAATATTAAATGGGTGGTATACACACCACACAAAATAAGTAATTATTGAATATGGAAGATGTCTATTGGATAAAAAAAGTAGGACAAGAAACCCTTACCTTCGGTCCAACTTCCTACATATGTGTTCAAAATTCCCCTCCTTTGAAATAAATCTTTTAAATATCCTATAAATAGTATTAGTTTCTCTTTTTTGGATGAAAAAAACATCTATAACATGTATAAGGAATTTTAAAAGGTGTTTTTCTAGCATTTGGTTGATCTAGAAGGCTCAATGTGGTGTAAATATGTGATGGAGGAGATTCCCTTTTATAATTGAACTGAGGGGAAATTTTTTAATTTCATAAAATGTTAAAATATAAAAAAGTCATTCTTGTGAAAAATTTATAAAAATGGATATTTATTTGAATATAGGGTGGTCTATGGTTTAAATATCATCAACCATCAAAAATTTATACAGTTTTGTGTGGTGTTTTAAACCTAATCTGTTGGTTTTCCCCTAGTTAACCTATTTTAACAATAATTGAAGAAACATATTTTTTCCCATTAAAAATATTCACTTTTACATGTATGGTGGAAAATGGATCATAAATGGCCTAGGGATAACATTTTAGACCATATATTATCCACCCTGTCCTCTTTAATTATTTTAATTATTTTAATATAATTTAATAAAACGTCATTTTAATAAATTTTCATTATTGTACATTTTGACACTATTTATTTAATTTTAATTCTAATACATCAAGACAGATTTTTACTTTGAATATTATTAATTTTTAAATCAGTAATATTTCATATTTGTTTAAAAAATTCATGGAACTCTATAAATCACTAAAATTATACAACTTTCAATATTTTTAATATCATTTATTTTATTTTTCAATTAGTTGAATAAATATTTTACTTTTATTGAGAAAGAATTTAAGGTACTTATATAATCACTAAAAATTATAAATAAATTGAAATTAGGAAAATAATTTCATTATTTACAAAATTTAAATTTAAATTCATTCGTAACTTTACTTTTTTCTAATGTGGAAATATAATAGAAATTTAAAACTAAAAGAGTAATATTTTGTATCTTTATCTTATTTAAATATTATATTGGCCATTTTCACAGACTAATGTCTATTAAAAGTATAAATTTAGATACTAAGGTGATATGTATCGAATTACCTTCATACAATAAGAATTAAGATGAAAAATTATGAGTTTATCACTTAGTTTTGACATAGATTAACGGAATTTACACTTTAATGAGGTGATAAATTTTACCATGGTTACTATTCATATTGTCCCAAAATAAAAGAAAACTATTTAAAAATGTTGAACCTCTTGGTTGAAAATATGGAATCCATTTTATTAAATTAAATACCTATAAATATCAAAATTTAATTTATAATCAAAACAAAAAAATGTAATGAAAAAGGTTTTTTAGAAAAATGTCTTTTATGAAAAAAAAATGTTTTTATACCAAATTCAATTATAAAATTGATTGAAGTGAAATTAATTTAATTATTAATTATTCACTAGAAACTTAATCTCTTCATAAAAATAAGAAAATTTCACCCTAAGATAAATTTTATATTATAATTTAAAAAATGATATTATTTTTATGAAATTTAATTTATAAATACTCCAAAAATTAATTATAATATTATTTCGTGAAAATAAATAAAAAACTTTTTCGAAAAAATGTATTTCTGAATCATAAAATAGATTTTCTGAAAATAGTGTACTTATTTCCTAAACATTAATCAATGAATTTTTATTGAGTATATCCTTTATATATATTTCATAATTTGGTTAAAACTATTCATACCCACCAATTCATTGGTTACGTTATTATAATATTTCATGGTTTATTTACACTTGGTGTTGTTTTCTATCAAACATAATTTTCCTATTTTAAAATATTGGGGTGTTACATTCTTCCCCATATTTAATAAATTTATTCCATGAAATTTAAACTTTTTTTTGATAATCATAGTTTGACAAATAAAAATTACAATGTGGAAATCCATAATTGTAAAAATGGGTTAATAATATTTCCTCTAAAAAAATAAGAAATAGAAATATGAAGGTCATTTAGAATAACACATATATGGGGTTTCAAGTAGTGAGAAACTAGTGGGATGTAAAATATGGATACGTGTGATAAAAATAATGCCTACAGATTAATATATAGTGATATAGAACATGGTCTTCATAAAGTTAGACATCACAAAACCTTAAATCTACGATGGGTTAAAAGACTATTGATTTCTTAGTAAGAAAAGTAAATGGATAATTATTTTATTTCAAAGTTATTTTCTTAATGTCATGGAATTATTTTTCTATATAAATAAATCACTCAAGAAAATAAACTTACCTGATTGTTTTCCTTATCATATGAACAATTTCATCCACTGGATATATTTAAATCAATTTCAACTTTATCTCTTACACCAATAAATGGATATTTGAGTAAAATTTATTTATTCCTAAACCACTAAAATAATATTTTAAAGAATCATAAGATTTATAATTTATTCCTTCAAACTATGAACATTTATAAAAAAACAAAAATGGTCAGTAGAGGTTATCCAATCTAATAAGTTATTCTTTAACCTAAAAAAATAATATCTAAATTTCAACTCAATCCATTCCATAAGTAGTTAACCTTAAGTCTCTATGAAAATATTCCTGAAAAAAATTTAAAAAAATAGGGCTAAGGTTACTAAATTCCCAAAATCAACTTCTCATTAATCCTCTATGAAGTGACTCTTAATTTCGAATATAAATAACTTGGTCACATTGTAATTAATTGAATAAATAGAAAAAAATAATGAAAACATACATGATTCCAACAATTAACACTCAAGTTTTCAATTAAATAAAATCTAATATTATAGAATATATATCAAAAATTAAATAAACTCCATCACGAATTACTTTTACATCAAATCACTAACCATTTCCAAAGTCAGAAATATTATCACATTTTTATATTCAATTTCAATATTCTCTTTATCTTAAATAAACATTATTAACTCAACATCATGAAAAAATTAAGGTTTATATTTACCTTTTTCATACATTCTCTAAAAATATCACATTTCCACTAAATAAATTTTCTGGGTTATTTGTACCATTCAACATATGATTTTAAATCATTAAATAAAAACTATTACAGAACAATCCTTATATGTTTCATGATTATTATAAAAAAAATATCATATACAAAAATACTTCTACTACAAAATTATTCAATCCAAATATAGAATCATTTTAATCATTCTACTTTTGGAGTAATAATAGAATCTGATCAACCACGATCATTTACTGTCCTATGAGATGTATTCTCTTGATTCTTAGAGAATTAATTTTTATATTGATACATTGCCTTATGGTTGAAACACTTAGTTTTATTGGTTTTTATATTACCATTTCATTCACATTATAAATGTAATTTCTCTCCACACTTGAAGAAAACTCTCATTACCTTCATGAATGTACTGGGGTGTTTCTTTCCAAAATTATCACATGTGGGAAAATAATTATTTTTAATCTTCCCCTTATCAATTTTTTTCTCTTTAGTTTTCTTCTTATCTTTATTTCCATCAGAACAATAATACTTATATAATTATTTCTCTCTCTTCATAGAACATGATACTATATCCTCATAAGATGAGAATGATTGGGAGACTAGTTCCCTTCAAAGGAATAGATTTAACTAATCAAAGAAACCATCAATGTCTCTATTTAGATTACTTATATAATATTTATCATTACATATTAACCTTGTAAAGTTTTATTCATACATAGAAAAATTTTCCTCTTCCTTTTAGCTTAGACTAAAGAATTATCTCCCTGTATCCACTCATTTTTTTAGAGGAAAATGTTTTTCCAAGAAAAGTACCTTAAAATTATTCCACTACATTCTCTATATTTCCTTCTCATACTTAGTGTAAAATCAATGACCACAATTGATCTACATACCCTAAGAGGTGATAAGATTTAATGAAAACCTTTATCCTTTCATTACTTTCCAAAGTGAGAAATGTCTTCTCTAGGAAAGTTTTCTATTTCCTAGATACAATTAAATGTATATCCTTATTTAATGATGTATATTAATTGTACATTAAGTGATATAACATTGTTACAGAGCATTATGGTTCTACAAGATGATCCATATAAGAAAGGTTATAATTCATAACCTTAGTTAGTTGCCCAAATATAGTTATAATTTGTTTAGATCCAAATCCATATTCATTATAATTCCGAGGAGGGGAATCTCAACATGGATAAAATGAATTAAAGTTGTTTTAATTCCTTCTATTAGGATCCATATATAAAAAATGGTGTACAAAAGATAAGATTATAACATTATGAAACATATCGTATAATCCAAAAACTAGTGAAATAGTTAACATAAATTGATATAATTATATATATATCTATTCTTAGAATCAAAAACTTTGTTTCTCTGGGAATATTCTCAAAGTACATCATAGGGTTTCATTCCCAAATATATGTTTTACTAAATCTAATTCCTAATATATATTTTTAACTTTATTCGATATTAGTTGTAGCGACCCCAACCCTAATATCCTACTGTCGGTCGTCACATTATTACATTATAACTACTAACAAATTATTTCACCCCCAAAAAATAATATAGTTAAATAGTCCTAAAAAACAAGATATATACTTTAGTTTTGAATTAAATTTTTAAACCTAATATGAAAACATAGTATTTTCTTTGAGAACATCATAGTCCCCTTTAACATATCCATGAATATAAATCACACTATAATTCCTAGTATGGGTAAAGGAGAGATAATAATTTGGCGATCCTAAATGCTCAGTAACAGTATGCATACAGTATAAGAGAAATAAGTCATAAATAATATAGAAAAAATAAAAAATGATCAAATAATTAAATATAAATAATATCATAAGAAATAAACTTATATGTGGATATCATAACAAATTAAATAACCACAAGGTCATCAATAACTGATTTCATAATGATGGAATTCATAATATTAAACATCTGAAACTTATCATCGATCCCTCGACCAACAAATATGAAAAAACAATCAAGGCTTTATGTCATGACATCTATCTAAATGGGTAGTGCCTTGACCAAAAACCAATATAGTTTGTCTCATGAGACCTATTGATGCATCGAGGGGATATAGTAGTCCCCAACCACCACATACTTAGTCCAAATAATTCCTCATATAAAATGGGTGAAACATAATCAATGTAAGCATTCATATTGAAAAACTAGAAAACCTAATGTTAATATTTTCTGATAATCATAAACCATCCAAAGTAATATGGTGAATGGTATCAAAGTAGTACATCCCCAATCAATCTCATCATAAATCATTTAGAAAAATAATAATAAGAGTATCATTATAACACATCCCTGTTGTATTATAAGTAAAATAAGTATTTTTTTCATTGATGAATAGAAATATAATAAAAATTGAATTAAAAAAATTCTTAAGTAAAATACCCTTTTCACTTTGAAAATACCTTTAAAAACTATAAATTTACATAAAATTAGGAAAAATGTTTTATTTAAAAAAATAAATAAATTTTATAGATGATGTTTTAATGAAATTAATTTCTATGATCATGAGAAATTATATTCATGTTTTATATGTTAAAATAAAGTTTCTTTTAAAATTTTCGATAAAATAATAAAATTACCTCATTTGGAAAATGACAAAAATATTTCTTTTAAAAACTTTTTAAATATTTAATCATGGGTAATAATATATTTAATAAATAATTTGGGGAGTTTTTAAAACATTCATGAAATTATATTTAGAAAACATGGATACCAAAGAAAAAGGATAGATTACCAAAGATAGAAATAAATTTATTTTTTCTAAAAAAATATTCTCTCAGTCATTTTATATACAAAATTGATGAAAATGATGAGATTGTGAAATAAACATTATAACTTTGGTAAATTTTGAACCATAATACCAATGAAAGAAATAACATCAAATTAAAATTTAAGCATCATGAAGATAAATAGATTCTTGATATAACATATCAAAGAGGTATTATACACACAACACAAAAGAAATAATTTTTTAATTTGGAAAATGTATTGGGAAATTAAAAGTGAGATTAGAAACCCTTAAGTATAATTAGACTTCATTCGTATGTGTATAAACCTATCCTCTATTGAAATAACCCCTTTAAATATCCTCTTAAGGGTCCTAGGTTTGGCATTTTAGGATTACCATAACCTACAAAATTTTTATAATGAAATTTAGAGTGGATTTTTTTAGGTTTTGGTCAAGAATGAAGGCTCTATGTGGTGTAAATAATTTAGTTAGGAGGTTCACTTTTATAATTTATGTGAGGGGCACTTTCGAAATTTCCTAAAATATTAAATTATAATTAACTAATTCTATAGAAAAATGTATCCAAACGGCCAAGTATTAAATATAAGGATAGGATATGGTTGAAATATCATCAACCAATAATATTTATATAGGATTTTTTAGTGTTTTAAATGTTATCTTTTATTTTAATCCCTTAGTTAACCAATTTTAACATTAACCGCAACAATTACTTTTGCACTCTTAAAATTATATAATTTTAAATATAAGGTGAAAATGGCTCATAAATAATCTAGATATATCCTTTTAAACCATATATTATACACCTTCTCCCCTTTAAACAATTTATGCATTTCTAAATAATTTAAAAAAATATTATTTTGATGAATTTTCATTAATGTTGATTTTGACACTATTCAATTAATTTGACTTCAAATAAATAAAAAAAGTTGGATTTTGAATATTACTCATTTAAAAACCACTAAAATGTCAAATGAATCTTTAAAATTTGAGTAACACTATAAATAACTGAAATTTTATCAATTTCAATATTTTTAAAATTATTTATATTACTTTTATATTAATTAAATAAATATTTCATTAGTAATGCGAAATAATTTAAGGTAATTATAAATAAAAAATTAGAAATAAATTATCATCAAGAATAAAATTTTACTATATAAGGAGTTAAAATTTATATTCATCCATAACTTTCTTCTGTACCGATGTGGACACATAAATGATATTTAAAACTAAGAGAGTGATATATTGTGACATTATTTGATTTAAATATTATATTACTAATTTTCAAGGAAAAGTGTCCATTGAACATATAAATTTATAGATTTAGTTTGTATGAATTTAATTTCAATATTTTAATAAGGATTATAATGAAAAAAATATGACATCATCACTTATTTTTAAAGTAGACTAACTAGACCTAACCTTTATCGATGTGATAAATTTTACCACGGTTACTGTTCATATAGATCAAAAATAAAAGGGGCATATTTAAAAAATTTAAACCTATTTATTAAAAATATAGAATCAATTTTATCAAATTCAATACCAATAACTAGAATAATTTAATTAAAAATCAAAATAAAATATACAATAAAAAGCAGTTTTTCATAAAAATTATTTGTCATGTATGAACATGTTTTTATACCAAATTAAATAATAAAATAGATTCCAATGAACTTAATTAAATTATTAATAATTTAATGGAACTAATTTTACTTTTAAATTATTTAAAAAATATGTTAAATTTTTAAATTCGTAAAAAAAAAATATTTTCAATTAAAAAAAATATTTTTCACTATTCACATGAAATTCAATATTTTTAGAAAAATCTGAAAATATCCACCCAAGAAAAATTTGATATGATGATTTTAAAAATTATATTATTTTCATAAAATATAAATTATATAAAAACTATAAATTAATAATAATATTTTCTCACAAAAATCAATAAGAATTATTTTTGATTAAAACAAATTTCGGAAGCATAGATTAACTTTACTAAAAATTGAGTACTTATTTCATTAGAATTAATAAATTAATTTTTATTTAGTAGGTAATTTATTTATAATTTATAATTTAGTTAATAATATTTATACCCATCAATTTAATATCTATTTTATAATAGCATTTTGCAGTTCGCTCAAGCTAAATGTTGCGAGCTATCGAACCTAATTTTCCTCTTTTAAAATATTAGGGTGTTATAGAGAAAGTATTCATGATATTACTAAAATTATAAGAAGAAAATATTGGTGTTTTTTAATATGTTATAAATGGATTATAATAAATATATTTTATAAGAAAGTTCATATACATTCAACTCATCCCTTTGAGCTTGTCTATTTCAAGATAGTGAGCTCATCTTAAAGCAATAGACAAATGAAGATAAGTATTTTATTTACTTGATCATTTATTTTATTCATATTATATTTATTATATATTTGAAACATAAATTATTTGATCTCAAAATTTTTAAGTGTTTCGGGATAATTTCATAGAAAGAATCTGGATTTCCATAAAGAAGATTCAAATAGATAAGGGAGGAGAGTATACAAATGAGAAGTTTAAATATTATCATGAAAAGTATCACATTCATCATGAATGTGTTTCATTGTACACCCCACATAAAAAAAATTAGTGAAATAATAAATATAATTTTTTGATATTTCATGTATAATATTGATAGAACGTGGTACTTATCGATTATTTTGAAGGCAATTTATAGAAACAACATTTCATTTTCAGAATCAATGTTTCTACAAGTTGAACATAGATGTGATTCCTTAAGAGATATATTACAAACAAAACCCAATTTTTTAATAGATTTGTTTATTTATAATTCCTTTAATTATAAAAATAAAGGGTGATAATATTGGGAATTTTGATTGAAGTGGTGTTAATGGAATATTTCTTGGCTACCCTAATATTAATAGAGGTTATATGTGTTATAATAAATAAATATAAAAGATTGTTGAATCTGAATATGTGAAAGTTCTATAACATTCCGATAGAAAATTTTCACCTTCAATTACTGATATGGGAGAGGTTGAATGTGAATATGTTACTATTTATAAGAAAAATTAAGTTTCTAACATGAGAAATTATGTAGAAACTAAATAGGATAAAGATGTTAATTTGTCCATTTTCAAGTAAATAATGACAATATCATTCATATCATACTAAGATGAGAAAGAAAGTGGAGGTCAAAAATATAATTTGTGATCAAGGGAAATAGGTTTTAACCAAAAATACTTCAAGGTGAGTTACACAAACTTATTTGAATTCATAAGTTCACCCAAGAGATGTCAAAGAATATTTAGAGCATCAAGAATGGATCGATTGCAGGAATAAATAATTGAATTAGATTGAAAAGTATGAGATATCAGATCATGTACCAAAATCAAAAAATATTAATATAATTGGAATGAAATAGGCATTCTAAAAAAAGTTCAATTAAATAGGTGAACTGACAAGAAAAAATGCATGACAAGTTTGTAAATGTTACTCACAAATTAAAGGAATTCATTTTGAAAATAACTTTTCCATATTTTTAAGGAATGGGACTATGAGAGTATTTATTTATATCTCTATTTAAGGAATATATAACATATTTCAAATGAATTTTAAGTCCTATTTACTTTATCGAGAGATCAATGAAGAATTTTATATTGAAAAAACATGTGTCTTATTGTTTTTTCAAGATAAACATTATGTGTGAAAGTTGAAGAGTGATTTTTATAAGTATAAGTATGATTAGAAATATTAGTATTATAAATTGGTTACTTGAGTAAGTTTAATTTAAATAAAGTAATATTTTATAGAATCATTTATAAAAAATAAAATCTGGATTTTTCCCTTAATTTTATTATTTATGTTGATGATATCATATTTTATGGGAATAATATAGAAACATGTGAAATGTTTTTGGATTATATAGAGAAATAATTTAACATAAAAATTCTATTATAAATGAAGTGAATTCATGGATTATAAATCTATCAATTGAATTAGTACATTTTCCTTTCTCAATAGAAGTATTCTAAGGTACTTCAAAATAAATTTGGAATGGAATACTCAAATTTAATTTCTACACCCATTTTATTTGGAAAAAATTTGGAAAAGGATGGTGAAGAAAATGAGGTGGATCCTAAATATTTTATTTCATTGGTTAGAATATTTTTATATCTAATGTATTCAATTCCAGATATAGTGTGTATTATTACTCTTTGTACTAGGTATTGAAGTTATCAAAAGGAGTCTAATCATTTCGCTGGAAATTGAATTCATAGATATTTTAACATCATTCCTTATTTTGGGTTGTAATATGATAGGAAAGGAAATATTGATCTATTTAGTTATATATTTGCTTATTTTCCTGGTATTATTGATTAAATAAAATACACACTTAGTGGAGTGTTCTTTTTACGATAAATATGTGTTAGTTTACATAAAAAGAAATAAATTATTTTTACCACACATCACTATAGAAGATGAGTATGTAGTTGAAACTCAAGACACAAGATATTTGATATAGATGAATTTATAGTTATAAGATTTGTTGGTTTATGTTAATTCACCTCTTCTCTTGGGTTTTTATAATAAAAGTTCTATAAATCTCATAAATAATCTTGTGTAATATTCTCAATATATATACATCAATATTAAATATCACTTCAACAAATATCAAGTGAAATAAATAAATTAACTTTACATTTCTTCCTACAATCGAGAAAGTTTATGATATTTTCACTAAACTATTTTTTGGGGTAAAGTTTCAGAATATGTGGTTTATTATTAGAGTATGACCTCCCTCTCTTCAAGGATATGGTACATAATGATTCTCCCACACTCTCATATTGTTTTGGATAATGTTGTTAATAGGGGATAAAATATGTAACATAAATCTATCCATTGGTTTGTATTTAACACTTTTAGGTAGAGAAAATATTAATGGGGAGTGTTTAAAAGAGTAAAGATTAGATTTTATAATGTTAGAAATTTTTTAAGAGTTTTTTAAAGTGGATTTAAAAAGTTTTTTTTTATATGTTGAATTTTTTTTGTTGATCGAAATTTTAAGTTCAGTAAAAAGTTCAAAACAATTATTAATAGATGTAAGAAAGTTAATATAAATAAGTACTCAAGGAAATCATAGTATTTTCATTCAATGATTATTGTTTCTTACATTGAGTTAACTAAAATCTGTTTAAAATTATTGGATATTAATCTATTTATTGAGTTTAAAAGTATAAAGGATTTATATTCCTTAGTTAACACCAAAATCCAAAGGGAAATATTGTTGCGACCAAGATATTTTGAGGTGTCGAATTATTTAGAAAACGTTGGTTTGACTTGAAGAAGTATTGTTTAAAGTATTTTCTTTTGTTGACTAATATAAATATATTTACTTTTTTGTTTTCCATATAAAGATGATCACATAGAGTCCAATTAATTGAGGTTAATAATTCTTCTATGGTAGACGGTGTTCATCAATTAGAAAACAATAGGCTAAGTGTAGTTCTAAATGTTTATCCAAGAATTCTCAAGTTATATTTGATGAAATGTTTGATGAATCATAAATTAGGATATGTTATGACAATATTCAATGTATCAAACATAATGATTACTAAAATTTATCATGGTCTAATATTTAGTTCAACGGGGGTGGATATTGGGGAAGCTATGAAAATTTCAAGGTAAGAAGTTATGAAGCTGCTCGATTCAAAGTCTTAAGTTAATGAAGACACAGAGGTTTAGTAGTACAAAGTATTGTCGGTCATAATTATATTAAGTCATAAAATAATAGTAATCTTGAATAAGTATCAAACATAGTTCCCTAGACAATGTCATCATATGTAATACATCAAACAAACATCTTGAAATTCATCAAATAACGTTCACTGGATAAAACATTCATATGTTCATCAATCAGAAGAATGTTTTCTTAGGTACAAAGTCTATCAGAACGACTCGTACAATGGTTAACAAGAAAATAAAAAAAATTATAAAATGATGATACATAAGTTTCCATATGAATTCATCAAACAAATATTTCTGTGTGAATCTCATCAGAAAAAGTTTACCAAGGGGAATAAATGGATAAATATTTTCAAATAAAATTAATATATGATGTAAGAGTTTAGTGAGATATTTTTATATGTTTATATAAAGTTTTTATGGAACACCATATAAATTTTTTTCACATGGTGGAATAGGTGTTATGATGTTTTACTAGATAAAAGTATTGAATATACTTACGAAGTTTTCATAAAGTTGTTAAATGTGACAAAATTAATATGGTTTTTTAATGCTCTAATAATCACAGAGGGATTTCCTGATTCATGATAAGTTCTTAAAAATGTTCTAAGAGCCCATTGACACTAGGCGTTTTGGAAATATCCAGTCTTAATTTCGAAGTTGTTAAAGTGTAGAAGTTTTTTTAGAGGGATGTTCAAAATTTGAACTTTATGTTTTAATTTGAAAGTAAATTATTCACCATGGTTATTTAAATAATAAAGGTATATATAAATTATGATAGTATTCCAAGATGATGTGTTTAACTTTTTATAGTTGGTTGATGTGTTGTAGAAGTGAATAAGTGATCATATTAATAGTGTGAAGAGTAATTGATCTAAATGATATAGGGAAAAGTTTCTTATCAGTTGGTATTAGATGAAGGGTGTAAATAGGATACCAACTAAATAGGTTGAAGATGCATTGGGATAACTTTTCAATTAAGTGATCGATCAAACTAAATTGATCAGTCAAATAGAATTTATTAGAAAAACAGGGCATTGAATTTAGTTTCATTAGAACAAGGGTAGTAAACAGAGAATTGATCAGACAGAAAACTTCATACTTAAAGTCTAGGAAGAAGTTTTTTCTTGGTACTATGTAAGTAAGTTAAGAGGAAGAAATTTCAAGAATTTTAAGGGTGAATAAAGTTTATAATCGTAGTAAAAACATATCAAATATTTTTGGGGAAGGTTGTTACATTTTTTTAAAAACACTCATATATCTTTTAACTTCTCATAGAGAACAAGCATTGTCGATTGACTATAGTTTTATGTAATTTAAAGTATTTTCTTTTCTTTTTTTAACCACCAAAAGTATTTTTTAATATTAGTTGTTTTTTTTGGGTTATTTCCAAACCATTCCAAGGAGAAGCTACTCTTATAGAGAAGTGAACAATTAAAATACTTTTTTTACATGTGTCTGCTTTTTTTGTTTTCAAGTAGATCCATTTTCCAACTAACTGAAGGTGAATGTTTTATCTTAATTAAGAAAACATAAAAATATATGATCTTTGATTCACCCCCTATTTCTCATAGTGATCACACAGATCATGATTGGTCCTGTTACAATAGAACTCCAAATATTCAACCAAGTTTTTGCTCTAACAATAATAAATATCTCAGTGCTTTCAAGGAAAATAATTTTTCATTCTTTCATATAAGTAATGTCAAGTGACATCAAACATAAAACTATGAGATATTACTTTATATCATTATTCACATAATCAAAGTGACACTATCTTGAGATCTCCTTATATAATCTTTGATTCTCTAACCAGAATTTCAAGTTCTTCTAATTTTTCTTCAACATGTTGACATAAATCTATGTTGAGACTTCTTGTAGATTGGTAATAAATACAACATAAAAACAAAGTGGAATCACTAATATAAAATATTAACTCCAATTCATAATTCATAACTCCCCCTAAATTAATTCAAACTTTAAAATAACTATATGGTTTAAAAGCATAAATAGCTAATGTAAATTTTAAAATACATAAAATGTTAAAATATTAAGAACATTCCAAATATTTTAGATTGAATAGATATAGAAATACGTTTATAATTTTTCAAATAGATCCTCTATAAAAATTTAAAAATATCCATGAATAATATTATAAATAAATAGTAGTTAAAAAATTAATATTCTATTAATACACCTTAAGATTCCATAATTCTATGTTCAAATTTAATTTTTCCAAATTTCATTGAATCAATAGTTTTATTAAAGATATCTGATAATTTATCATCTCTAAAAACATATTATAAACCAATATCTCTTTTTTTAACATCATATCAAATAAAATGATACCTCACTTACATATGCCAAGTTCTGGAATGTTTTAAAGCATTAATAGAAAAAATAGCATAAGAATAATAATAAAAAAATCAACATCAAAACAAACATCAGAATCATATGAAGTTTTTTAATCTATAAATATTGAGATCAATAACTAACAGCTTCTATGTACTAGGCTTCTAGAGTATACTATGAACCCGAAAATTATTTCTTTGAACTCTAAAAAATAAAATTCTTTTCTAAAATTTGATACATACTTGAAGTACTTTTTCTATCAATTAACAAACCTTTAAAATCTTAATCAGAATAATGAATAAAATAAAGAAAGGTTTTTCAGAAATAAAACAAACCATGAATAATAGTTCATTATATATATCTAATAATTATCTTAATATACTTTAAGTGACTCTCCTTAGAGTTGGATTGAGATCAGGAACTTATAAAGACACTAAACATTAAATCATGTCTACTAAAATTTATATAAATAAAACTACCAATAATACCTTTAAAATTTTCAAAATATAATGATTTAACATTTATATTAGAATCCAATTTAAATGAAGTAATAATATAGGTTCTTAAAATTTTACTATAATAAATTCCAAATATTTTAACTAATTATCCAAAAAAATAAACATATTTTAAAATATTCTATCATTTTATTGAAAAATTTGAACTCTTAGGAAGAATTTTAATTCTCCCATAAGAATTATATCAAATTCACTAATTATTAAATCATAAAATTATTTACAAAGTGTTTCATTATAAGATCAAAATATAATATCATCAACATAGACTTGAATAATAAAAATATATTTAGAAAATTTCTTAATTAAAAAAGTAGGATTTACTTTACCTTTTTTAAAACCATTTTTCAATTAAAACAAAGAAAATACATCATACCAAGATTTAGGGGGTTTATTAAGTCTTTATGGAGCTTTAAAAACTTTTAAAACATGATTATGATATTTTTAATATTCAAAACAAAGGGGTTTTTAATGTAAAATTTTTCAAAAATTAATTAATTTAAAATTTTAATTTTTTATCCATTTGAAAAAGGTTAAGTCCTTAAAAAAGTTATAACCCAATAAAATTATAATATAATCTGACCTAGAAACAATTGAAAAATATTTTTGACACCCCCCATGTCTTGGTGTTGTTATTTTCATTTAATTTTGAGACTGACACGTTTGGGTTGTATTTCCTTGGAGTTATGGTCTAGAACATGGAAAATTTATAGGTTTTCCTTTTTTTCATAGTTAGAGGTAAACCATGAAACATCCCTTCATAAGGATCCTTCTTGGTTCATTTTTAACTACGCATGGTTTGTCATCACATATTACACATGGTTAAGTCCAAACCATGTTGCCTATAGGATAAATTGTGTGAGGTACTTGGTTTGTTTCGGGCATGGTTTATGACTTGTTCAAGGTTTTGAAAACAATGCATCAAGCATTTTATTGGATCTATATTTTTTATAGAAATATTTTTACAACTTCCACCCAATTTTTCAAATTTTGTGGGGCACCCAAAGAGGTTATGCAAGCCTTGGTGTCATACTGGAGAAAGGCCCATGGTATAGGAATTCGTGAAACATATCATGAGTAATTGTGTGGTTTAAGGCTTTTAGGAGGTAGTGTGCATGGTCGGCTCATGGTTTTAGAAGCCATTCGACTAAACCATTCCATTTGTCCATGAGTTTAAAAATTGGGTTTTTTCAATTTTTTATTCTCTATTTTTAAGGACTTTTCACCTATATTCTCCCCTTCAAGCATTGGATGACCCACTTGGAGCCAAGGAGGATTTGTAACCACCTCCAACTTGGATTAATAGCTTCATTTGGTGTTTCCCAAATCAATTTCAGGTGATTTTATCCACCCTTTTCATCCATCTTCTTTATCTATCTCTTTTATATTGGATTGTGATTTCGGAATGAACCCAATCTATAATGTTGTTTAATTTTTGGGTTATGGGTGGATTTATTTATGGGGATTTTTTGAGGGGCTGTAGACATCGTTGTTAGTCCTCTGGGTGTGGTCTCCATTGAGGTTGACATATTCTCATGTGGTTCGAATTGTTTTTTGCTTCTTTGAGGTAAGTGTTACTATAAAATTGTTTCATTTTTAAATTATAACCATGTTTTCACTTTAGAAATTCCCTTTTTATTAAATTATATTTATATATGTTATCCTTGTGAAGACTTATAATAATTTCATTGATTTTATTTCTGGGCATAATTGTTTTTATATGTGAATTCCATTTTTTACTCTGTTAAATGTAATATTTTGTTATGCTAAGATTTTTGTAAAATTACTTATGGATTTTTGAAAAAAAAATAATTATTCAAATTGAGTTTTAAAACAATTTTTGTTTTCATTGAGTTAAAACAATGTTTTTAAAGAGAATTTGGTTTTTAATTGAGTTTTGGACGTCAAAAAGATTTGTAAATGGGTGTTTTAATGTATTTAAAATAGTGATTTGAAAGGTGTGTATTTTTTACCCCTTTGTTAAATTCCATGGAGGATTGTTTAAAATATCTTAGGGAAAACCGTTTGCCCTTTTTCATTATTTTTTCAAAGAGGAGGCCCCATGTTAAAGGGTATATTTGAAATGTTTTAGAAGAAATGGGTGATTTTTTTGGACCTCTTAAAATGTTTTAAGTGGTTCTTTATGAAAAGTGTGATGAAAATAATATATTTTTCCATGTTTTATATTTTCAAAGAAGAAATCCCTTTTTATGGGTGACTTGGAAAGTTTTAAAAGTTGGGGTGTTTTTTATCATTTTTAAAATGGTTTTTGGAAAGGGTTTTATAAAATGTGAACAAAGTGATTGGAATTCCAAGTTTTGATTCTGTGTTGAAGGAATAGTTGGTACTCTGCTTTTAAAATGGTGGTTTTTAGAGACACCCCTTTATTTCCAATTTCTAGTGTACCTCTAGTGTTCATTTTTTATCAATATGTGATGTCTATTTATTCCTCTTATGTGTGAATGTTATTGATATTCCTTTTGTTCTCTTTCTAGATGGGTTATTTCCATTATATTGTGTTAGCGGTGAGGGTAGTTTTGGTTATGCCTTGTGGGTTATACTCAACTCATTTTCACTATGCCTCACTTCTGTTGACACTTTATAGTAGACCATGGGAAATTGGGCAGGTAGATTACGCAGTTAAATCTCAGGCCTAGGTTAGTGATAAGGAGCGTTTCACCCAAGATCGAGAGAGATCATTAGGGGAATGTTCCCCCATGATAGTGTGTTCTCTAATGGGTAGTTGGTGGATGAGAGTACCCTAGTGGGGGCCGTTAGAGCTCTGGTGGGACTTTGGGAGCCCAAGGAGGGCTATGTGAGCCTCCACCTATTTTTAGTCATGTTATGTGATAGGTTTTATCCTAGGGTCATTATTAGTCATGCTAGTGCCCGTTTAGAGCCCATTTTTTAGTACCATGACACTAGGATCATTTTGATCATTTTAAGGGATCTCCATCATTCTTCAATTATATCCCATGTTTATTGGATTATTTTATTTCACCTTTAATGCTTATGTTACATTTTATTAATTATGAATTGGGATATATTTGTAGTTATTGATTATGATGCCTTACCTATGTGGGTGTTTAGTTTTTTTCTTTGAAAAACTAGTTTTAAAATAAGTTTTAGAAAATATATTTTGAAATTAATGGATAATGTGTGAGAGATTTAAAGTGGTTTTAAAAATATAGTTTGGTTTAAAGATGGATTCGACTAGTGTAATGTCTAGAGAAACCATTTTAATTTACATAAAAAAAGTGTGATTTGTTTCTGAGAAATGTTAATGGTGTGTGTGGTTTTGAAATAGATTCGTATGATATATTTTTTTTTATGTGTGTTCTATTTTGTTAAAAAAGGAAATGTTTTGAAAGTGGTTTATAGAGATGTTTTTATTTCCATACAATATATTTTTTTTATATATTCAATTTTTTTTAGCTTTATTTTTAAAATAACATTAGTGAATTTCCTTGTGAAATGAATTTAATATTTTTAGTAGGTTTTAGTAAACCACTGGGATTTTTATCTTAAGTATATATAATTTCAGGTTACATGTTCTTAGTTGGATTCTTCTTGTTCTTTGTGGTCGATATGGTGTGATTTTGGTGGTGGTGGGAAACTAGAGGTTGTGTGGATTTGGTTTTTCAATCATCTCAAGTTTGTTGGTCTATAGTAGTTTTATTTTGGTTAGTTTTCTTCTTTATTTATCCTGCATAACAGTATCTCTCTATTCATGGATGTTTTTTTAAGTATATGAAAATGGGTTGGATCGTGGTAGTTGGTTTTGAATTATTTTTTATGTTTCTTATTTATTGATTTTTTAGTTGCATCTATAATTTGGAAAAACTGTTACTAGAGTAATTATTATGATTCCTAGGTACTTATTACTAGAAAATGGGGATTAGGAATGTCCTTCGAGCCTTGTGACAAATCAGGTTAGGTGTTGAGTCAGATGGGAGCCTAGGTTGGTTCATTAAAAAAAGTTATTAGGGATTTGGATTTTCCATGAGTAGAAAACTATGCTTATTATGTATCCCATGTAATTGTTTTTAAGTTTGGGTACATATGAGGTTAATATTGTTAGGGGTTGATATAAAAGGGTGGTAAGATTCAAGATAGATCTTTCTCATCTTAAGCCTTAATCTTCCATGAGAGTTGGGACTCAAATTGTGAATCCAAGGTTTCTTTTATCTATTTTTTCGTTTTTTTGTGATTGATATTTTTTGTTCCTCTATGACTATTTAGTGATATTGGGGACCACATTATTGCTTCAGGGGGGGGGAACTTGAGATTCACATTATCTCATAAGGATCGGGAAACCATGTGGATATTGTGTGGTTTAGTCTACCCTTTTTTCAAGGTGTGTTGAATGGTTGACAACTGATCTTCCAAACTATGGTGTTTAAGGAATGTATCATATTTTTTATCCCTAAATAGCATTTTTGTACTCATCCTAAAATATAGATTTATCTAAAAGTTGATTTAACATTTCATAGGGGGGTAAGGAGTGTTTTTTTGGGATGTGGTTCGCGAACTACCTCTTGTCTCTTCTGTAGTAGTTATATGTGTTTGGCTTTTTAAAAACTTGTTTTTGAAAATATAGGGGTTTTATGAAAATATTTATTTCTAAAATTGGTTTTCTGAATAATGAGAAAATTGAATTATCATGGTTTTAAGAAATGTTGTATGAAAATGGTGATTTCCCATATTATATTTGAAAAAATATTTGTTTCAAAATAGAATTTTTGTTTTTGATACAAGTTTCTAAATAGTTTGATAAAGTAAAATGTGTTTCGAAAGGAATTTATAGATTCTTGGTTTTAAAATTGGAATGGAATTTTGGTAGGAATTTCATGGATTTCCTTTTTTGGTCAATGGGTGAGTTCTCTTGATGTGTTTTTTGTTAAAGTTTGTGTTGTCTTCGTTTTTGAATGAAAATATTAGTCGAATGTGGTTTTAAAATTCCTTTGTAAAATGTTTATTTTCAAAAGAAATATTTTCTTTTAATGTAGTTTTGGAATTCCTTGTTTGAGGGTTTTTGTTGTCCCCAGAATGTTTGAAAATTTTTATTTAGTTTCAGTGCCTACCCAAAATCTGAATGGTTTTAAAGGTAATTTGGTTTTTAATTGAGGTGTAGACCTCAAATGATTTGTAAAGGGGTTTTTTAATGTATTTTAAATGTAAATTTGAATGGTTTTTGTATTTTATCCCTTTTGAAAACAAAAATACATCTTTTTATATGATTTCATGAAAAATGGTTGGCCCTTCAGCCATGTTTTTATTGTCAAAGTGTAAGACCCTTGTCGAACGGTTGATTTGAAATGATTTAAAATAAATGTATAAATTCTTTAGACCACTTAAAATGTTTTATGTGGTGTTTTTTGAAAATTGTGATGGAAATAATAGATTTTTCCATGTTTTATATTCTCAAAGACAATAGTCCTTTAGTAGGGGTTACATTAAAATGTTTTACATGTTTTGGTCATTTACATAGTCTCCTAAATTGTGTTTGGAAAGTGTTTGATGAAATATGAAAATAGTTCCTTGAATTTCATTTCATGATTTATATTTAATGAACTTGTTAGAACTTTGGTTTTAAAATATCTGTTTTGAGATATAACCCTTCACTACCCCTAGCTTGTATACCCCTTATATTGTATTGTGATCACTATGGGAATCCTTTTTTCTCCCCTTTTGGGGGAATATGCTTGTTATTCACTATGTGAACTTTTTATATGTGGGATTTCCATCATCGGTTGTTAAGATTTAAGCTATTTCTGGTTATAAATTACAGGTTTTTCTCAACTCATTTTCACTATGCCACACTTTCTTTTAATAGTAATGGTTGACCTTGGGAAATGGGGTTAGTGGATGAGTCAGTTGAAGCCCTGTCCTAGGTTGGTGATTAAAAGTGTTTCCCCTAGGATTAAGATATCTTGTTTTGGGAAAGTTTCCCCATGAGAGTGTTTGTACCCATGGGTGGTTGGGGACTGAAACCTCTGTAGTGGGGACTGTGAGAGCCCTAATGGGACTATGGGATCCCCGGGAAGAAGTTGTTATCCTCCACCTACTTTTTGTCATGTTGTGTTCAATGATTTATCCTTAGGTCAATCTTAGTCATTCAAGATCCAATTTTTTAGCATGTTTGTTGTACCATCACACTAGGATATTTACGTGAGTGCTTCAAATTGGGTTTCAGAATGGATTTGTGTTTAAATATGGATGCATCCAATGCAATGTTTAAGGAAACTATTTTCATTTATATAAAACGTGTGGGAGTTATTTTTGAGAAATGCTAACATTTTGGGTTTTTTTTAAACAACTTGGGTTGATTGATTTATTTTAAAAATGCATTTTTTTAGTTTCGGGATAGAAGAGAAATTTTTTAAAAGTGGATTATGGAATTTTTTTTATTTCAATGCATTATATATATATATATATTCAAATCTTATTTATAGCTTTATTTATAACTAGCATTAGTGGATTACCTTAGGAAAAAAATTTCATAGTTTTGGAAGGTTTTGGGGGACAACTATGATTTTTATATCATACCTATATCATTTTAGGTTCTAGGTTATTGGTATGAAACTTCTTGTTTGACACGGACGATGTGGAGTGACATCGGTGGTGGTGTGAAACCATAGGTTGAGTAGAGTAGGTTTTGGTCTTAGATCGAGTTGGTTGGTTTTTAGTAGTTTTGTTTTAGTTTTTTTTGTTCATGCATTGTATTTATTTCCTATATATATATTTTCATCGATATTTTTTAATTATATGAAAATGGTTTGTATCATAGTGTTTTGTTCTAACTTGTTTTTCTTTCTATTTATAAAATTATTCCATTATCGTATATCTGATTTTCAAAAAACTATTACCATATGATTTCTTGTTATGCCCATGTTATTTTCGCTGGTCCGTGGGGACAGGAATTCTCTTAGGGCCTTGTGAATAATTAGGTAAGGTGTTAGGTCGAATGAAAACTCATGATACATTATTACAAGTCTCATCATAATCAATTCATTCTTCTTAAAAATCATTATGTAATTAATCTTACTTTATTTCCTATAATCTCTCCAAACTCATTAAATTTATTTCTTAAAATCAATTTAGTTCCAATAATATATGAATTTTTAGGTGGTTCAACTACATAAAAAATATTAGTCATAGAAAACTAGTTAAGTTCTTCTTCCCTTGGTAAAACTCAATTATAATTTTTAATTATTATGAAAAATATGTAAGGAAAAAATCTAAAATAAAAACTATGTGAGCACAAATATTCCTTATGTATTTTATGTTCTGCACTCTAAAATCAATATTTATAATTATTAATTCAATAGTATATCCTTTATCAGTTTTCTAATTTCTTTCATGAGGAATATCGTCATCTTTATTTGTAGTTTAATATTGATTTATAGATTCAAAAAAATTAAATTATCTAAATACTACTTTAATATATTTTAAATATAAACTCTTTTTATTTAATTAAATTTCATAAAATTTATCATGGATAGGTTCTTAAAAAAATATAGTTATCTTAATATAAACCCTTTAATATTATAAAGTGATCTTCGAATTGTTAAATAATATGTCTTTCTTGTCAACCCAATTTGATTTTTATATTCAGATCCTTGGGAATAATTTATTTAGTGATTAAAAGGGGATTGAATTGATTTTTGTATGATATTATGTTCATTTGAAATAAACTATAATTTCTGAGATGATGAAGTTTTGCATAAGATATTATGGCCTGCATAAGAAATTTGATCAACATTTAAGTAATTATATCCCATATAAGAGGTTTTTAATCACATTTAAGTAATTATGGACCATGTAATAAAATTAGAGCCACACGTAAATAATTTTGGCCAATATAAGTGAATTTATATATTTGTAACAAAAATAACATATGCATATGATATTTCCTACATGAGACATTTGTCTTCCCATATGATATTTGAGGAGATCATATGACTTTGAGATTGAATTTCATATTTGGGTACTATGTATATTTTTTTTCTTGCATACGGTGTTGAGATTCCTATGATATATTTCAATCCCTAATGGGGTATTTTACATTGATGGATTTATTAGGTATATAACTATAGATAATTTTATAATGTATCATTATGAATAAAAATAATATATTCATATGATACTCATGCACTATTCTACATCAATCAAGCACCAAAAATACTTGTTATTTAAGATGATACTATCGAATCGAACTGAATTTAATGGTGTTTGATGAAATGAGTGCTTTACTCTATAGTATAAATTTCCCCAACATGGTGTTGTGTCATCTAAAATGAAATTTGATCACCAGCTAGTTCTATGAAAATTTTAAAGTGGACATTCATTCCATGTTTTTAGATATTTTTCGTGAGTTTTTGATTAAAATAAAATGAGAAGACCTGGTGTAATTGATGTAGATTTTGAATTTAAATATTTGAAATTATTTTTCATGAAATTTACAGTTATTTTTCAAGAATTCATTGATCGAGATCTTTGATGCTTCCAAGAAATAAATAGTTTTTGAATTTTATTTTGGAAACTTTATTTGTATTTATTTTTTAAATATAAATTTAATCAATGAAGAGTAAAATTATATTCTATGATATTTGGACAAGAATTTGATAACATATAACTCTAAAAATAATTTTTATTGAAGGAATAATGAAATTTTTAAAATATAGACAAGCGTTGAAGTTTTGATATTTGGAAGGAGTTAAAGAAAGTTATCCATGATTTTATATATTCATGTTCTTACTACCAGGGAGGAAGAGGGCCAGTTTTGTCATGAATTCTCTCATACGTGAGTTGATTGTTTGAAACTGGTGAGTTGAAAGTTGACTAGTTGTTTCTACTATTTTTATCTTGATCCTAGAGTCAAAGTATTTTTTGAAAAATATTTATCACTTGATGTTGAATTGTCCAATTATTTTTTCATTAATTGGTTCTAATATAATAGAAAAGGAGTAATTTTAAAGAATATGTGGTTCCATTATAAATAATTTTATTTAATTACTACCAGAAGTAGATGATGTCTGCCCATGAAGAGAATTTAATAATTACCACTTGATCCTTTTGTGGTAATTTTAGAATTTTCAATCACTTTAAATTATAGTAATAAGAAAATTTATGATTAAACATAGGTTGACCATGAAAATAATTAGGCTCCCAAATTGAGGTTGAACCTTAAAGATATATATTTTGTGTAACATTCCTTCTGTATTCTTTCATACGTGTGAGGAAAAGGCTCTAGATAATGATTATAGATTTTAATCAACCATAGAGGTTTAACTCAAAATAAATAAATTTTCAAATTAAAACAAGTATTACTGGTTCCAACCCCCCCCCCCCCACCTACTCATACACACACCTCACTAGTATCCTAAATGATCTGGTCTCTAAAAGTGGTATCAATGAAAACCAAGATCCCTTTAGATTCCACTCATCTATGGTTTTTCATAGAGAATAAAAAACTTCTGAATATTAGAGGTGTTCCCCTTTTATAAGGAAATAGATTTTATGGGTTTAAGAATATAATGATACCATTTATGATATAATAATTATTGTAAGTGAGTAATGTTATAATTATAGGATATCCCCAAATTTCTAGGGATGATGCTACGAAATTTATGGATAAGATGAATCTTAAGAAAGATGTAATTGAAAAAAAAATGTAATGCAATCATATTTGTATGAAAAATTATAAAACAATGTGATATGGGAAAATATATAAGGAAATTTGGCATAAGACTAAGAACATGTATGAGGAAAATATCAAGATAAAAGAATCAAAACTGAAAATATTAGGGTAAAACTATGAAGATATGATAATGGTTAAAAATGAGAATCTTGACGATAATTTCAAAAGGTTGAATTAGATACCTTTTCATTTTAACAGCATGGGGGAAAATGTATATTATTCAAATATTCTCAAAAAATAATGAGTAGCTTTTCTGATAAATTTTACTTGAAGATCTCAACTTTGGAATAAATTCATGATATATCCCATAATGGGTTACAGAATAGCCTATGAAATTTTGAGATGATAAAATAACTAGTTATCATAAGTAAATATAAAGAATAAATATATTTTAAATCCATGAATAAATTAAAGATCGTGTAAAATAAATATGTATCCTCAATTGATTCGGATAGAGGTGATAAGAGTGATGGAAAGTACAAGAAACTCAAGGAACTCTTATCAAAGAAACTCAATAAAGGAAAATAAAAATTTACAAAAAATATTCCACTTAAATTTTTTAAGTGTGGAAGAATTGGAATCTATTTTTTATATTTTCTAAGGAAAAAAGAAAATAACAGAATCTAATAGTGAATATGGTGAAGATAAATTTCTAATAAAACATAAAGGCTTCAAAAAATTTGATGAAGGTAGAAGGAAGACATAAAAGAAAAAATTATTCAGGTAAAATAAAAGATTATTAAATTTGAAGAGATCCTAGGAAAATGAATATATACTTTAGAAATTATTTTAATTTCAAGTATAATAAACCAAAAAAATTTGATAATACTTTTATAACCGAAAAAGTAAAATATGCAAATTTAATTTCTAACAAAATTATATTTATATCAGTTAATAGTGTAGGTCCCAAATTCCAAACTGGGAAAACTTGTGTTGATAAAAACCATAATAAGGAGATTCGTATATCAATGTGAGAAGATAATAGTTATAATAAGTAGTTCTTCTCAAAAACCAATCAAATGAAGCCTAATTATATGATTAAAAATAGGGAAAGCCTCAATTATTTCCAAGATAAACTAATATTAGATAATATTGTTTGTGTTATGGTGTCTATGTGAAAAAATACTATGTTTTCTGGTGTAATATGTCTCTATTTTGAAGCTAAATAATTCTATAATTTGTGTGGATCTACTCTAAATACAGGATCAACATATCTTGAATGAAGCAAATTGGTTCTGAGAGGATGGAAAGTGTATCTTTCCAGGATAAATAGAATGGGATTAAATATATATCTTTTATATGTGACTAATAAGTTCATTGTGAAAAATATTATATGATCATGATTCCTAGATATCAATAATATATTTCAAAAAAAAGGAAGGCATCATACATAAATAAGACATAAAAGTCATTGATTATCAAGTTTTCTCTAAAAGCATGAAAACAAATCATGCCTTAGATCTTAAATAGTTTCTAATCATCACGTATGATAGAATATTCTAGGATTTGTAAATTAATTAAATATAATAATTTTAGAAAATTAAATTTTTAAAATTAAATCTCATTAAAACTCAAGGGAGTTGGCTTAGTGGTGATTGAGACTTATAGTGTAAATTCAATGGAAGTAATATTTGTTGATGGGGTTAATAACAATATTTTAAGTTTGATTTAGTAAGTTTATGATGTTAATGGAATGATTCTAAAAAATTAAACATGTCATATTAAAAAAATCATATGTAATAATCATCAAAATAAGATAAATAACCAGTGGGAATTTGTTTCAAATTAGAAATCCTTGTAATTTTTGTTATCTTCATGATAGGGAGGAAAATAATCTATAGAATAGAATAATTTTCCAAGTTTTTCAAAATAATTAAATTAAAATATATAAATGAAATATAGTGAGGGATTTACCTCATTTTATCTAATATGGATTTCAGTTTTTTAAAACTTGTCTTAAGGGGAAAGTTATTAAAGGGAATCACAAAAGAGTGAAGGAACAATCAAAAACACCTCTTGAATTTGTTCAATCAGATTTATGTGGACTTATGAGACACAAATAAAAAAGTTGGGGATTGTATTTTATTATATTAATTGGTGATAATATAATAATTATAAATTTTTTATTAACACACATGTCAATTAAAGGGTAAAAGATAAAGATTTATAGAGGAGAAGCTGAAATAGATATTAGCATTCACATCAATAAACTCAAAACTAATAATCATAAAAATTATATTGTAAATGTATTTGAGTCTTAACTTGGAAAATATGTGATTAAACATCAATATAGGACCCCTACACACCTAAAAATAATGGTTTTTTTAATGAGTATAATTATTATTTAAATAGGGATAACAATTCTATAAAAATTTGAAAGATTATATTTTTTTAGAGGGATCTTGTTTGCACAGCTGTACACATTCCAAATTTAAGTTTTTATGTCAAACTAAAGTATGAATTTATTTTATATGTGATATAAAAAGAATCCAATAGTGAGTTACTTTACACACTTTGGAATTTTTTTCCTTATAAAGATCAAATACTTGAATCAGGGACAATTTGATGAAAGGGCCAAGGAGGGTATCCTTATTAGATACCTATCTAATAATAATGGTTATAAATATTGGAATAAAAAACATCACTAGGTGGTTGATTATTATGATGTCAAAATTATTGAAAACCAACCCACAACAGGTGTTCTGTATCTAGTATGTTTTTCAATAAATCGATAATTATAGTGAATAAAAAGCTGGATAGAATAGTGAAAATATATTGAGATCTAGACACAAATAGTAAATGTGAATTATGATTTAACTTATGATGAAAAATGAGGTTTTTGAGATAAATAAATAAAAAATATTAAGTTTTAGGATCCATGTTAATATAGATATTATGATTTTAGAATAATCTTATCATGTTAATACTCGAAGGAAGTTGAAATATAATGAACCTATAGTAGAAGAAACAATTTGAAGGATGAGGTTTTAGAATCCTCCCTAACTTATTAGTTCAAGCCCTGGTCAAATATATTTCTTTGAAACCAAGTGTGTATTGAGAATAAAATTAAATTAAAAATTATAGGTTATAATTAATAAGGATATAATATTTTGAAAAGGTTATTCTCAAGATGAGGGGGTTGACTTTAAAAAGACCATTTCACTGAAAGTAAGATTATAAGCTATCAGGATGTTCCTTATTATGGAGTCTTATAATAAATATACAATATATCAAATAGATAACAAATATAGATTCTAAAATAGATATATTTAAGAAGATTTTTATATTGAGAATCATATGGATTTTTTCTTGATGATAATGGCATAAGAGTGTGAAAATTGATGAAGGGTCTATATGATTTAAAACAGTCCCCACCGGCCAAGTATTCAAGGCTAGAAAACTTTTTAATGGATTTCAAATTCATTAATATAAATGTGATAAAAATATATATAAAAGATACAAAAATAGGTACACTAATTTTAAATATATATATATTAATTATTTATGTTTCTATATTGATCATGATAATGATTTTCAAGAGTTTTCCAACCATGTAAAGCAACAATCTGATATTTCCATTCTTGGAGATCAGAGAAAATTTTTGGGGCTACAAGTATTTCAGGTGGAATTTAATTTTCTTATGCTAAGATAATTATTATATATAATTGTAGAATATTTTTTAAATGGAGGATCCAAATCCAGTATCTACACCAATTCATGTGGGAAACAATTTTCTAAAGATGTTGAATATGAGTGTGTCAATAAAAGATAATTTTAAAAATTTATTGGAATCATACTTTATCTCTTGTATTCTAGAGAATATATTTTATATGTTGTGATTCTATTTTCTAGATATTAGGGTAAACCAAAAGAGTCACATATTATGGCTACTAAAAGAGTAATTAGATATATCAAAAGGACCATAATCTATAGATTTATTTATAAGAAGGAAATAAATTTGAATTCATTTGAATTTATAGATTCTAATTAGGAAGGTTATTTTGATAGAAAAGGCCCTTCTCATGTGGAATTTTCCTCTTGAGAGTGATTTTTGTGAGTCGGTACTACAAGAAACTGGACTTGGATAAACTAAGTGCTACTCAGGACAAATATATAGTCACAATTATTTCCTTCACTCAAATGATTTGGGTGAAAGTGTTTTTGATGATTTGATTGTGAAAGTTCACAAACCAAGAAAAAATTATTATTATAATCAAACATTAATGAACTTTTTAAAAAAAGTGCAACTTTTGAGGTTTTATAATATAGATTTAAGATTTCATTTTATTAATTTTAGTGTGGATAATAGAGACATTAAGTTGTAATTTTTTCCTATCCAAGACCAGTTGGATGATATTATAACCAAGCCTATCCTTAATGAAATATTTGAGTTCTTGAGGATTAACATGATTTTCTATCCCTTCCCACATCATTAAAAAGTTTTGGGAGAATTATACCCCCAACTATGTATTGGATTTTGTTGTCAAGGGGGGAAAAGTTAGTGCACAATTATTTTCTTGAAATATTGTTTTAATAGGGGAAGAGGTGAACTTCAATCCTTATATTTATGTGGATATGTTTATTATGAAAATGGAGATATTTGTTTAGTTATGAGTTCATGGATTAAGGGGGAAATTTTGGTACTTGGAAATAGTATTTCTTATCACAAAGAGATCAAGTTCTCTCAAAAACACTAACCATACCTATAGCATTGTGTCAAGAAAATTTAATTTTAAAAAATGGTATTATTTTGTGATTATTGAATGAGAATTTTAGTTGTAAGTTTATATTGAGAAATAGTTTCATATGTTGACACCAAATTTCAAGGGGGATATTGATGTTTTCTTGAAATTGTTTAAGAAGTTTTCTTTATTGTCTAACCCATATGAGATTTATGTTAGGATCCCATGAAAGTGTTTTTATTGATATTGTAAGTTGTTATAAGTGTTTTTTTATTATTCTAAGTTCATTTGAAAAAATTTAGAATTTATGATTTGTTGAGCTTGGATGTAAGATATTATATCTATAAGACATTTTGGGTCATGTAAAAAAAATTGAGCAACACATAAGTAATTATGTCCGATGTAAAAAGTTTTGATCTGTGTATAATTTCGGTCCATATAAAATAATTACAATATGTATAAGATATTTTTCCATCCATTTTATATTTCAGTAGAATGTACGATTTTGATATAATATATGATTCAGGGGTGTTATGGATGTCATTTGTTACTGGAACATGATGTTGAAAATCCAATAAGACATTTGAAGTAATTATTGAATATTTTACTCTATTGGATTTTTGAGGTATGGATTTATCATGAATTTCATGAAGAAACATTCTAAATAAAAATAAATAAATTTAGATGACCCTGATGCACTTTTCTAGAACAATCAAAAATAGGAAGACTTTTGATTTATGTTAAGACTACAGTATCAAACTGAAGGTGATGATTCTATATAAAATTAGTTCTCCATACTGTAAAATAAGGTTCCACATCATAGTACCGTGTAATATTATATGAAATTTGAGATCCTTTGAGTTTCATGGAAGTTTTTAAGGGAATATATCTTCTAGGTTTCTTGAATATTTTTTAAATTATTTTTTGACAAGAATTATTTTATAATAATATTTTTGTTTTATAGTGATTTCGAATTAAAATATTTAAAATTATTGTTAATGAAATGTTATTCTATTTTTTCAAGAATTCATTAAATAATTTATTTTATATAGATAAGAAATAAGGATTTTGCAAATTTTATTTTTGAAATGATTTTTTTATTTAATGTGAAATAAAAAAAGAAATGAAGAGGAAAAACCATTCACGAATTTTTGAGAATAAGCAGATAGTTTGTAACTCAAAAAATTGTTTTTATCAAAGGTTGATATAAATTTTGAGGATATCAATTAAAACTGTATTTGTGGTATTTTATGGAGTAGATACATGTTTTTCATAATAATACTGATTTGTGAACTTTTTTTAGAAGGGATAAGACCAATACTTTCATTCAAGTTCTCAGGCATGGGTAGATTATTCTGAATTGATGCAAGGAAATTCAACCTACAATTTTTTCTATTTTTTATATTGATCTTGTAGTCAAAGTCTTTCTTAAATAATATTTATCCATTGATGTTCATTAATTTTTTTATGATTTAAATATCTGATTCAAATACAAGAGATGAGTATGAATATATAAGAAAAATTGTAATCACTATAAAATATAGAGATAATAAAATGTGAGATACAACCACATGTTTATTATAAAGAAGAGTGGTCTTTAACAATGAGTTCGAACCTTGTAAAAATATCATGTTTGATGCATTCCCTTCATATTATTACATAAAAATGAGGAAAATATTCTAGATATTAAATCTATAATTTAATCAAACAAAGTTTTTTAATTTACAAGGAAGAATTTTTAAAATAATAATAGGTACTACTAATTCACCCCCCCCCCTCTTCAGTAGTACCAAAAATTTTATAAGATTAAAATATTTACTAATATTAGAATAACCAAAAAAATATATATTCATCATATTTATAATAAAATTTATCTAATAAATATTTATTATCTAAAATAAATACTTTAAAACCAAAATCTCTAAAATATCCAATTATAGGTTTATTCATTTTCCATAATTCAAAATGATTTTTACTAATTATTTTTATACTAAAAAATATTTTAGGTATATAACATATTGTATTTATAACTTCATATTATAAATATTTAGGTAGATTAAGTTCATTTAACATTGATGTACACATTTCATAAATAGTTAAATTCATTCTTTCAATTACTCTATTTTTTGAGGTGATCTAAGTGAAAATAATTTATTAGAAGACCCATTTTGTTCAAAAATACTTCGAAGTATTGATTCGATATTTTTATAACTCTATCACTTATAATTTAAATAATTAAATTTCTTTTTCATTTTAAAATAGTTTTCATAAAATAGAAAACTTAGATAAAGTTTCATTTTTATGTGACAAAAAATAAATCCATGTATATCTCCTAAAATCATCAACAATAACAAATTCATGTTTTAATAATCTAAATTTTAATTTGGGAAAGTCCAAATAAATATAAATGAACAAGTTCAAGGGATATACCTAAAATTTTGTTTTTACTATTTTACTTTTATGCATGAATCAAAAAAGTGATATTTATCAAATTGAGTTCAGAATATTGTAGTATAGTTTGATGTTTTAATAGCATATTCAGTAATGTAAGAATTTCATTTCCTAGCCTCCTATATAATAAAAGATCATATATCTATACATTATTAATACAATTGACATTTTTACTTTTTATCTTAGTAAAATTAATGTAAAAAATATTTTATTTTCTCTTATCGTAAAAAAAAATAGAATCAATTTTGAAAACTAGACATTTAAAATTTTCAAATATTAAAAATATGAGTTCATTACATAATTTTGAAATACTAATTATATTATGTTTTAAACTTTCTACATATAATAATTTAAAAATAATGAAAAAATTATAAATGTATAATTTACTAAATCCTTTAATTTTTCATTTTAACATGTCTATAAATGTAATAGTGCCTCCATCACATTAACTATAATAAAAGTATTTTGATGGTTATCTATTCATGTTTCTTGAGAAACCAATTATCATATATAGTAAGTCCATCCTGATATTTCAAACACATTTTTCTTGAAATATAAATTATAAAATAATTTTAGAACATATGTTACATTGGGACCAATCAGATTATTAAATGAATTTTTAATTTCCCAAAGAGATTTTAAACATTTAGCCTCAAGTAATATTGATGTTAATTTATTATAAATATATACTTTTTATATTTTAATGATTTTTTAAATCTTAATGAACTTTAAATTTTATAATGACATTGAATTCTACATCTAAATCATGTGACAGTTGATATGAATTTTTAAAAAGAAAGTCTTATACATTTTTAGTAATTTTTTATCATATCTAATTCTAGTTTTTTTTATATTTACTATATTCATTGACATAATTTTATCATATATTTCTTTAAACTATAAAATAGTAGCTAAATTATTCTTCAAACTAATAATTTCTTTCTTAAGTTTTTCCTCTTTGTTTTGAGTAATTTCCATATTATTATAAATATTTTCAATAGAACAAGATAATGAATTATTTTGTTTCACAATTTATTAAGTAAGAATATTATTTTCCTCAAAATGAATATTTTAATCACTTTTTAGTTCTTTGTACAACTGAAAAATTCTTAAAATATATCTTTTAAATTTGTTATCCCTTTTATTCAATTGAGAAACACTGGATATTTCAAATTTAGAATCATAATTAGAGAATAATACATAATCACTACTAACCTCATTCTTAGTAGCCACCAAACAAAAGTTAGAAGACTCCTTTTCAGTTCTAGATTCATCTCTATAATCTAATTCCTCCATGAAAATCAAACCAGCTGGTATGACGCAATTATTATTTTTCTCATACTTTTTATCCTTTCTCTCATTCTTTTATTTTGGTAATTTTTTTTTGGTATTTCCTTTTTTTATGCTTTTATCAAAAGTTAATTCTAAAACATTATTGTAAGAACTGGATTTACCTTTCTTATTTTATTTTTAGTCATCCTTATAATAATATTTTCCAAATTGGATTTTGAAGCCATTATTTATTTTTATATTTTCATATACACCTTTAATAAGAGGAGTAACTTCATATTTTTCACTTACTTGTATATGAGAATCATAAGATTCTAATGAAACAATTTTGTTGTATTTAAATGAAAAAATTTATTTTTAATGGTCTCATCATTAACCATGTTCATTAATTTGTCTTTATATTATAGAAATGATCTGATAAATACATCCAGTGTGCACTCATTGAAATTATTTCTTTCATCTATGTAAACATTATTTGCATGCAATTATTTTGGTAGGGATCTCAAAACTCCTTCGACTAGAAATGTGTTGTCAAGGAAATAAACAAGTGTGGTTATTCCATTAACAATACTTGTAAATCAATGAAACATCTAGTCTATAGATACTTTTTCCAATATTTTAAAATCATGGTATTCAGCTCCTAGTATTCCTAGTTTCATTCTCTTCTGCCTACCTATTCCATAGTGAGTAACTTGTAGAATCCAATATATATATTAGTTTTACAAGCTGAAAATGAATAAAAACACTTCTTATTATGGAATAATATAAAATATTCATAACTTTAAAACTTAAAACATACTTTATTTATTTATTACCATTTAGTGAATCAGGGTTATAATTAGGAAGTTTATAGGGTGTTAACATTATAGTCTGGTTCTCAAAACCAAGGTGCTTACAGTAAGCTTCCTTTAGATATTTTCAATATCCAAAATCATTTCCATAAAAATACGGTGATCTCTAATGAATATGGCCATCATTTGAATTTAGACTTGACATATAAACAATAATATTTTCCCTAGACTATGAGGTTTAGGATAAATGTTATAAATATCAACAATATGATAATCACTAATATATAAGATCAAATTTTAAAGGGTATAACTCTTATAACAATTTTCATTATAGTTTGAAGTTTCAAGAATGTAAATATGAGGGTGAATTGAAAATTTTAAAACATTAATGGGTTTTAAATTTTGAGTTAACCATAAAAAAAATTCAATTTCAAATACAGTGATCAGTTGTAAGTATAGTATAATATAATAAACAATTAATACCATAATTTTTATAGTAGTTTATATAAAATTGATCCTAAATTTACTCTTCTCTTCTCTTTACTCATCAAGAGAAATGGTATCCTATAAATACTATATTTTTTATAAGATTTACTACTTAATTATAGCCTGACTCTTGTACTGTAGGTAGAACTGACAACTTGACTATTATTGAGATTCATAACCCAATTACAATCCTAGATTTTAAGTGTAAATCAAAAATACAAACATAACTTTTATATTTATAGTAAAAAACATGTAACTTTGGTAATAGAGGTATAACCTATATAAGATGTTCTTTTTAAGGTAAAATCATAAACCAGACATGGTTAAGAATAAAAAAAAGAGATAACCAATACAAATCAATGAATTAATAAAAAGAATATAAATGAGTATAATTTTATTCTAAGTCAATCACTTTAACAATGTGCTCAACATAATGTGTCTCTTAATAGTTATCGTAACAAGTAAGTCACAGTTGAAAACTCTTAATCACAGCATTCACATCCATTAAAAACTTCCATATATTTTTTTATCCTTATCCAGTCCCTTTAATATTTATTTATAGAGAACTATCTCATGGTTAAATCCCCATTGTTTCATAAATACCATTCAATAGTCATATTAGTTGGGGTTTCTAAATTGAGTGTAGACCATTGGAACATAAAACTAGTTTCCAAAAATCACATCATGAGTTCAAACCTATACAGAGAAAATAAAACACTTCCACAACAATTCATGAAAAATGTAATAAATCATTCCATGGTGTGAAGATAGAACACCTGGTGAAAAAAAATATTATTTAATATATTTATGTTATGTCTTCTTATAAATGAAAATTTTATATTCTAATAAACTCATTACTAAAATAGAAAAAAATTCTTAATAAAATATTTTGTAAGAATGTAACTTTACATCATAAACATTATAAGATCAGTTTGTAAGAATCATATAGTACTTATAAAACATTGTGTAAACTCAATTTAAAGGACCATTTTAAGTTTTTAAGGTTCATTTTCAAAGTTCATAAGGTTATTTTTTATAATTCTTAAGGTGATTTTTAAAGTTCATTATTTTTTTAATACTTTTTACAGTTTGTATTTAAATTTCATATGGTGATTTTATAGATTTCAAAAGGTGAGTTTCTAAAGTTCATAAGGTGAATTTCAATTTTCAAAAATCCATTTTTTAATTTTACTTGAAAACTTATTAAGTTTAATATAGAAAATTTTAAGGAACTTTTAATGAATCACAAGGAACATTTTCAAAAAACATAAGGATCATTTAATTTGAAAATTTAAAAAAAAACAAGAAACACAAAAATAAAATTGAACTAGATTTTAATTTAAGTAAGATTATTGAAATTAATTGTTCTTCCATATTTGTAAAGATCACAATACTTAATAATCCAACTTCCTTGTAATGGATTTCCTAAAAATGAAAACATTAAAGTTCATAAGACATTAAAGTTCATAAGACATTCAAGGAGTGTTGTAAGATATTTATGTTTTTTATAAGATATTATCACTGTTGTAAGATAATAAATATTTCCTAATATAATTTATTTTTTATAATATATCATATTCAAAATATTCCAAAATTGTGACACCCTGGCCTAGGTAACTGGGACCGAGCTATAGGGACACATGACATTATGTGATTCCTCACATATATAAGAGTTTGTTGACTAGTGATGAGAACCTAAATAGCACTGTAGTTAGACTATTCCCTCAGTATCAGATAACTATCAAAGTAAACGCAATAGTAGACTAAATAATATAAAGGTGAGTAGTAAATAACATAGAGAGGAAGCAATAATAGCATCATCCTATGAGATACAAAAATTTAAGAAAAAATCAATACATATGGTCAAAAATATATCCTCACATGTGGAAGATAGATGTATATACCAAAAAATGAGGCATAATTCCAAAAGGCCTCAGAGCATGTCCTTGTATCACCTCAATCTTTATCCCCTGGTATCAACTCAAAAATATGTCATAAATCCCTTTCCCTAGACTAGATCCTTGACCATGAAATTTTCACATACATAGGGATTCTCATATACGGTGTGTGCTTAAACCTAGTAGGAAACCACCAACAAGACTTTAACAAAAGTAAAAGTGTTATATTAAAGTGGATTCATTGATAGAACCAGATATGTGAGTAAATAAATAAATTCATTACCCTCTCAGTCATTATACACTTACTAAGCTTCCATAAAATCCTATCCATACCAGCTTTATCCCCTTGTTGAAAGGAAGGTTCTGTTGGGATCTCAATGAAAATAAAAATAACACACAACCTATGACTTATCAATCAGGACACGACCTCATAATGCACACATGACCTATCATTTATCACTTAAGTGAGGTCACTCTATACACACCCAACCAATACCTTCCAACAAAATTAAGGTCACATAACATCCCAAATCACACCTTATCACTCAAGTTTGATTCATACCTCAATAATAACATAGCAGGTAATAAGATACAACATCTCTCAAAATCACCATAAGAAAAGGGGCCAATCACTCAAAATATTATACCACTTTACCCATCCATTACCACCTAAAATAATCTTAAATGACTGCCTAAATATATAACTTCCCAAACAGAAAATCCCAACATCACCCACAACACAAGATGAAATTACTCCTTGGTCAACCCATAAACCCATTTCTTCCGCTAAAAATGATAAATTGATTATCTACTAACCTACCTAGTCACTTTGATACCACAAGAATAGTTCTCATGGGGCTAAACAATCGCTTTTAGGTAATTCGAGACATAAAAATATATATGAAAGTTGTATAATTTTAAGGACCTCCAACCTCTATCCTAACATAAATTATTCGGCATGCCACACTCATCGATTCCATCCTAATCTTCCATAAACCTAAATTTTACCTCGAATCGCCAAATTTAGGGTTCAGGAAAGGAAAACAAAGAAAAAAATGAAGGAGTAATCTAGAGAATAAATGGGAATTGAATAACTGAGAAAAACATTCTAAAATGAAAACCACTTCAAAATATCCAATCAATGATAAGGATAGATAAAAATATCCAAATGGAGAACCCCCACATTGCTTAGGCTGTGTGAGTATTAGGGAAAAATTTCAGAGAAATAAAAATAAGGGTTCCAAGGGGAATTACCAACCTTAACTTAAAAAAAATTATTCTATTACATGGTTAAAAAATGACTTAGGGGTCAATACATGACCTATTATAGATGATCTATCTCATCCTCTATTAAAATAGTCATGGTACTGGTCCAAAGTTTCCCCATGAACACCTAAAGACTATAGAATTATAGCTCCATGCTTATTCCAACCCTCTAAAATTCACTCTTGAGAAATCCAAAGAACCTAAAACCATAAAGAACTATCGATATGTATTATAATAAATAAAATTTTAATGTAACACACATTGAAATTTTATAGTCATTACAAAATATCCCACTAAGGAATTCTCATCCCTAAGAAGTGTCTCTAGGGGTCCTAGAAGAGAAGCTCTATCCATTACACTTTAACATCTGCATCGTACTCCCATGTCTTGTATTAGGTTTATCCATGATTCCATAACATTTTTATGAGATTTATTGTCTTCCCACACATCACCTTCTCTCTCTAGTCTGCAATTTTTTCTAGATATTCCTCAAATGAAGTATCTACCTCCAACTTGACATCATCATCCTCAATCTTGTGTGAAGGTTTTAGATCATTCTTTTAGATCCATAAAATATAATTCACATCATGAATATGTCAATTTTATGGATGATTATTCAATTAATAAGAAACCATCCAAATTTGTTCCATATTTTTTAATTGACCAGCTTTCCATGGTGTGGGAATTCCCTTCTTCCTCAACCGTCAATGCACAAACCAAGGAGATAGCCACAAAAACACATAGTTTCTCACTTTAAACTCTAAGTTCCACTACCTCTAGCCAAAAGATGAATGTTACCCACTTTTAGTGGTAACCATCCACCTTCGAATCAACTATTAGAGTTAGTTTCCTATAAATAACTTCTATATAATTTATGACTACTTTTATTCACAATTATAGAATATTAATAGAATTATTATCACAAAATGATTATCTTCTATGTGAAATTTAATGTGATAATCTACTAAGGGCACATGTCTTGCTGAAAGTTAAAAGAACTTACCTGCTAATATGAAAACCTATAAGTTTCTTGATAGTATTCTTAAACATAAGTTTTATGTATAGATCATATCATTAAATGATAACAAATTGCAAAGGATATCAGTGGTAGAGACTCATAGTAAATAAATAAAATAACTTATTGTGTACTCCTTTAGTAATCTCAATAAATAAGTTTTTGAGAACATGACCTGTTAGTTAGAAATCCACATTCATATGTGTCATTGGATGTTCCAATCTATGAACATTTGTAATGGCCATTTGATTTTAAGATTATTATATATGCATATCATGAATCACATAATTTGATGTATTAATAAAAACTATGATGAATTGTGATCACAATGGTGTAGGGTATGTTGTGCACATCATGAGTGATATTACATCCTTTATTTCTACTAAAACTCTTGACTTTATGTACTTATGGATCTTTTGGAGAAGTATTCATCAACTTATCTCCTTCTCTTAAGTAGCACCATTCCCTTAAGATTCAATATAAATTTAATTCTTATTCCCCTTACACGTATCTAGGAGTGTCCCCCTATAAAAACCCTACCCTAAAATCAAAAACTCCTCCCCATTCCCTCATCAGATCTCTGATACCTTCCATTTTCATCCCATCCTTCAGATCATTATCCCCACTACCACCTTTGTCTCCCCATTATGATTATCTCATTCTCCCTTTCCAATCCTCCTTCCCATCCCTGCAACATCGCCTCTAATTTTTCACTACAATTATCATCACCTAGGATCCCCTCATCTATTAGCTCCATCAAACCACGAATCCCTCTCCATACATCTCAATTTCTAAAAACTCATCATCGTCTCTAACGTTACTGCATGCCCACACTCCTTTCGTTTAGTTGACCCTCATCTTTACCTCCTCCCATTTTTACTTTAATATATAACTATATCTCCCCTCACTCCACCTTGTCGTAAGCATGAATATAAGATTCCACCTGATAGACCTCTCATAGTTCCAAGGTCATGGAGTTTCATATTATAGTGAAAATTTATTCTTCCCCTCATATTTTTCCAGCATGATATTATGGATCCTCATGGATCTACTTGGAATGGTGTCTTCTGAGAACTGGTATGTTTATAAACTTTTAGTTTTCTTCAGTTCATAGGTTCTATATCCATTAAATTATATCATCATCATCAGTATTAAATCTTGATTCATTAACCTTATAGTTATATTTTTTTTCATATTCTCATTTATTCATCCTTGAAAAATTCTCCTAACTAACCAAGATATTGTGAAATCTTAATACACTGGTCATATTATAGCTATCAATTTCTCTAGATTTTCTATATATTTGTTTTATCGAAATTTTTTCACCGCATCAATCAATAGAAATTGTAAACTATATACCTTTTCTTTGTATACACACTTTGTAATTGTGGTACAAGATTTTTTTAATAAAATAAGTTTCACAAGGTAGTGACCAAATATTATTTTGGGTATATATTATAAGGGTCTTCACTAAGCAAGTTAACTCTACCTATAAATGTGGCTCTGTATATTATGCTCACTAAATTGGAATAGGAACCAAATTACCTTAAATTATTCAATGTTTAACTCTATGAATAGTAGTTTCATAATTCAATTATTACTTCCCAGAATGAATATATATATATATATCAATATAACCCCATTAAATACAGTTTATTTTATATTTAATTATTCCTTCAAATTATATATATAATTAACATATTCTTAACATTTTACTCAGTTTCATTCCACATAAAATAACTAAAATTTCTCTATTAAACTACATGTACTTTTAATATATTCTTAAAACACATGCACAATTTATGATTGGTTTAATTCATGTTTAGGCGTGGGGTATTATTCCTTAGAAGAAAAGTTGTGTAAATTAATGCACACTTCCATTACACCAAGATCCAGAGAAATTTAGCTTCTCCCATTCACTTATTCAATATTTTTAATATGTAGTACATATTTTTATTTTTCTACCACCAAACTTATTACAATATTCAAATTATTATCACCAAAATGATTAATACCATTTTATATTGGGTGTTTAGTGGTTTACCAATATTCAAGCACTATTATTTTTATGCTTGTATGAGTGTATTCAATTATGTGGTCGGGGTAACTTTATCCCATGATTATTTTTATATCTCTTATGCATTGATTTGTTGGGATGTTGTGTATTTTATCTATAATTTACCATGGATGAATATGTTTTTATTTCCCCGTTTTGTATACCTCTCTCTATAGTATAACTATGACGATTTTTTTGGTATTTTACCCTCTCATCATGGTGGTTTTGAGGGATGATGTCAGTGATGCATTTAATGGTGTTGTTATTTGATTTTTAATAGTTTGATGGTTTTACTTTCATTTTTTGTTAGTTTTTTATAGTCACTATAACAATCTATATATGGTGTGATCTCTAGTTAACATGGATTTAGACTTATGTGGGTTCATAATTACAGTTCATGGAAGTTAATGATGATATAATTATATTGTTTTTAAATATGGTCATGGAGAATTTCAATAAAAATTTGTAATACATTTATTAATGAAGGATTCCTATTTAAATCTATGAAAATGTGAGATCATATTCTTCATTTATTTGAATATACATCAAACTGTTGAAATTACTGTTAAATGTAGAGTGAAATTTTTATGATCAAATATTTCTAGGTAGAGATCAATTAGCCCAATTTATTTCAAAAAAATTACAAGAAACATTTTCATATTTAGTTTTACTAATATATATTAAATGTTATGATGAATTCATGTTTTATTTTTATGACTAAGTATTTAAATGTAGTGATTATATAGTAATAATGTAGAAGAATATTTTATATTTCTTTAAATGTTAAAAACATTATTTCATGGAACCTTCCACTCTTTCACCATGTATTTGATTAATAATTTCAAATTTATTTTTGACTACCATTTTACCTTAAAACTGATTATTACTGAATTTTTTAGTGAGAATGAAGAAAGCTCACATATGGACTCTATCACTGTATAGATAATATAGTCTCTTAAAACTAATTAAGATGGAAAGTCTTAGGAGTATAAATATTATTATATGAGCAATTTGTTTCTTATGAATACAATCCACAAAAATTATCATTCCATTAAATGTATCAGTTCCAAAATTTACATTTGTATTGATTGTGTTATTTTCTTCAAAAATTATATTTTTTTTGAATTATAGTTTGGTTACCTTATTTATTTTTATTGTGTTAAATTGTAACATATACATAAATCTTGTTAAATCTGGTAAACATTTATTCCTCTATAATTTGCATCTATATTTATTAGGATAAAAACTTATTTCACTATAATTCAGCCTCTGTATTTACTCATCCAACCATATGATAGTTTTATTTTTCGCTTAATCTACAATGACTATATTTTTCTTTATATTCATATAGTGTATCATTATAAAAATAAAATTATATATATATTGATTTCATGGTGATTCTTTGTGTAATCTATATAAATAAAATGTCTTTATATGTGTATATAATATATTCTATCAATTACATACAAAACATGATTAAATATTCACCTGTTAAATTTCTTCAAATTAATTTTTTTTTATTTTCCTTTAAATGTGTATATATATATTCTATATATATTGACTATATATATATATTAATATATATATATATATATTGATATATATTAATATATATCTATTTTGATATATATATTTATCAAAAAATCATCTCTTATATGTAGGTAAAATATAAATGGACATGAAAATATTGATTATATTTATTTCATAGGGCATTAATTTTTTCATATGTGTAGACACGATCAACAGAGACACACGTGATGATGATAATTATTGTTTTCTTAGTTAGTTTTGTTAAATTTTCAAGAATGAAATAAAACATCCCTCAATTTTTTTATTTATTAAATAAAGATTCAACATCAATTGATGTTTCATTATTTAATTTTAGAATAATAGTGTTATACATTGGTTATGTATTTTTATATACTTAGTGTGGAAAATTTCTAGAAAAAAAATGGTTTTTTCACTGATTAGTACACACAAAATTCAACTTCATTAGAAAAGTTATTTCGACATTCAAATCCTTTACTTTTTAATATTGACATGTATATTAGTAAACACAAGAATCATTATATAGTAACTTTAAATTATTTAATATTATACTAATTTCAACTATGATTTAAATAATAAATATTAAAATCTATTTCCAAAATAAATTTTTTTCATCATATTAAACATATTTTTAAACCTAATTTTGAATTTCTTTCCATCCCCTTTTATTTACCTTTAAATAATTTTCTCTAATATATCTTGTATATTATTTATACTATAGGTAATTAATCAAATAATGCATAGATCCTAGATAGCATTCCTCTAGTTCGTGATTCCTTTTTTCCTTCCTATGCAAATTTATACTTCTCTTCCTTATTCCAAAACCTCTCCCAAACCAATCAAGAAAACTCCTCCTTCATTCAAAATTCCTCCATATATATTCACTTCCTAATCCTTTTTACTCTACAAATAAATCGACAATTTTTAGGAAATTACTTATTCCCTTTCAATGGAACTGTATTGAACATGGTTGAGTTTCTTATACATCCTCACTCTATTGTTGAAGGGCCAACTCGTTGATTTATAATCATGCAAAATAGCCTTCACATAATAAAAACCAAACATAGATTCATCCTCCATTTAAAAATGATATAATATAAAATTCTTTATTGACTATAGTAAGTATAAATCTTTCTTTATCATTACATTATACTTCTAAGAGAAAAATATTCACTCAAAAGGATTAATTTTTGTTATTCTTATCTATCTTCTCCCCCCTTGAATAAATTTCCTCCTAAAACCTATATTGTGCATCACACATTCTGATCAATAGTTTCTTCCATCTATAATATTCAGACCTTGACTATCGAATCACCAGGAAAATCCCACAATAGTCTTAGTATTCCATTTATTCAACACAATAAAAGGTTTAAATTTTTAATTTAATATATTTTTATAGGTCCCTAAAACTAAACACCCATATGTTGATTATTCCATGGTTTCACATATGAAAATTTCGATTAGAATACTTAATCTTCTAGAACCATAACCTTCTCAAAACATTGGAGTCTTTGTGTGAATTGAATTCATGTTAAGTTTTCAATCAATCTCCTCTTATCACTCTTACTTGACCCAATCATATCAGGATAATGACCTTGATAGAAATAATTTTCTTGAATCTTCATTAGTTTTTCCATCATTAATATCTAGTAATTGGTTCTATGATTTACTTTATTGATCTTAAATATATCACAGTGAATTAGAATTTGTCTCATCTGAATGGATTTGATGCTTCTCTAAAATTATAGTTGCACCATATCACCCAAACATCATCCTATCATCCTCAAAACTCAATTACATCAATCAATTGAATATGTATATACTGATTTAAACTTTATCATCACCATTATTTTTATTTTATCATTGTTTTATGTTCTAATCATTTTTAATGGATGTATTTCTTCAAGCTTCTTGAATTTAAGTTTCTAGATGAGTTGAAAGGGTCTTGAAATATTCTCATTTTATCCATAATTATGTTCTTTTGATCAAAAATATATTCTTTTCACATTGTATTAATTAAGTATTTTTTTGGCCCAAAATATGTTTTACTACTTCTTTAATTGTTCTTTTCTAAATGAAGTTTGTTCTGTTGTCTAATAATTGACCAACAATCCTTGAAACATGTTTTCTGATGTGAAATGAAGCATTTTTTTCAATGTACTTGGTGTAATTTATAATAACAAATGAATTCAGTTGGCTAAAACATAAACACATGTTGTTTATTATTTTTGTAAAATTTTGAAGGATGATTTTCATCTTTTTTATCCCATAATAAATTCCCCACATTCTACTAATAACTAATTTATTTTTAGTGTTGATTATAATTTGGTTTCATCATAGTTTATGTTTTATCTTTTATTTTCATTCCAGTCATAGTTTTGAGATGGTTTTTCTCTAGAATCTTTAGTGGAATATTATTGATGAGATGAAAGGGTCTTAAAATCTTCTCTTTCTATCTACAATTGTTCTCTTTTTAACAAAAAAAAATCTTTTTGCATTGTATTTATGAAGTATGTTTTCTGATCCAAAATAGGTTTTAATAATAAGGTGTATTTGTGATTATATTGGTCTTATGGTTGATGGGAATATTTAAAAAAAATTAGTGACTAACTAATTAAGAAAATTATGTAACTATTGTACTTATTTTCTAATCTATATTACTCTTCATGTCTAATTAAAAAGTTATTTATTTTACTTGAGGGAATTTCATTTACTTCAATGATATTTTGGTGAATATGTACATTCACTCTCAACCATGGCACTCATAATCGGTATTTGAAAGGGTTTGTATTTAAATATCCAACTGGACCAATATTTTTGAAATATTTTAGTACATTATCTAGATTATTCCATCCCCATATACCTTTTTGATTCATTGTGAATTAGATTTTTGTTAATCTCAACTATTAGACATTATAATTTTTTATCAAGGACAAGCCTTTCAAAAAAATGGAGATTGTGAATTAAATTAGTGGGGGCTAAAACTAATTTTGTTCTTATTCTTATGTATAATATATTTCAAAAATCATATTTTCTTGGATTTTATCTTAGAGTACTTTGCAATATTTACTTTACTCATTTTCAAGTTTTCATATTTTTTTATATTTCTACATCAATCTTTGACCAGTTAATATAGATATTATTGGGACAAATTTGTATAAAATGGTAGTATTTATTGTCAATAGTTTTCAATGCTTGTCAAAATCAATAAGGGAATGAAGAGGGACTCTAAAGTTAATGGAGATCGGCTGGAGTGAGGATTCCTGGAGAATTGTTTTGTAGTCATAGAATTGGATTTCATGCTTGGGAAATTCACCTTGAAGTAAATTCAAATGATTTTTGAGCTGATCCAAAGTTCAAATCATATATATCAAAGGTGATACATTGTTTACAACAATTAAGAATGATGACAAATCAGACTATCCTTTTATTGTTTTTATTTCACAAATATTATAATTTAGGAGAAATTTTGATGCAAGCATTATATAGGAAAGCGGGATAAAGGTTGATTCCAATCATATTTGTTTTCATTGGAAAGAATGATTTTGCTAGAAGACAAGGAAGTTGAAGAACTTTCCACTAAAAATATGATTATGCAAAATGTGTTAGATTAAAGACAATATATTATAATATATATGTTTTGTGAGGAATGTAGTTGTTTGTTGAATAACCCAGATGACAATGAATCAGCATTGGGGTTCTTTCCGAAACATATTTTAATGTGGCATCATTTCCCAGTGTTTTCCAATTTTTTGGGACTGAAAATCCAAAGATATAGAAATGTGATTCTGGAAAAGGATGATGTGCACAAGATTAAATATGTTATGGGAACTTAATCACAAGTCATGTTTTAGGATTAGAATATCGAAATATAGAAAAGGCAGGATGTGCGTGAATTTGGAAGTTGCACAAAATATTGGCTTGAGGTTTTATGCGCAAGAGAGGCTTTAGGTTCATAATGATAAAAAATGTCAATGTCATGACGTGCATGAAAAATCTAGGTGGTGTGAAAAAATAAAGGAAGGTGTGTGTAATGTGAAGAATGAAGAGATGGTTTTACGTGCAAAAAATGGGTTTTATGCATAGGGTCAAAAACACATGTAAATAGAAGGTTCCCCCCTTAATTTGAGAAGGCTCAACACTTAGAAAAATCCAGATCTCTAACGTGTAGAAAAATTGACATATAGAGTGGTGTGTGAAAAGGGTAAGTGTTGCGCGAAAAACAGAAGTGTTACATGAAAAGGGAAGTTCTGTGCGAAAAAAAAAGAAGAGTTACGTGAAAAAGGTTTTCATGACAAAAGGTGTTTTTACAAGAAAGGCTTGAATTTTATGTGTAAGACACCGAGAAGGGTGCGAAAAAAAAAATTGGGGTTATGTAGTCCTTCAACGGGTGCATAGAACTCTCGAAGCGTCTTTAAAAAGAAGGAAGTATCATGAACCATTCGATTTCACAAAGAGAAATAGAACTGCACTCATAATACTAGTGTTTAACACCCTCGTTGTGCTTTGCAAAGTGAAGAAGAACTAGACATGAAACTGAATTCATATCTGAACAAAGAAAGAAGTTAGTATACTGATACACTCAGGTATTGGAATTGAGAAGAGAATAAATAATAGAAGAATAAGAAGAAGAAGAATAATGGAGTGTGCCCAACTGATTAATGACAATTATACAGGGCAATTCAATTGTGATGATGCTTAGTTGAGTTGGAATTCATTGATATGATAATCAAAAAGGGAGCTTGTGATTCTAGAAAGAAGAAGAAGAAGGTATTAGTGTAGTTGGTTTTTCACTGAAGGATAAAATGTAAATAAGAGAAGGTTTTAGTTCAACTGGGTTTGTACTGAAGAAGTATGAGAAGAAGAGTGTGTATCATACAGGTTTGCTGCAGAGAAATAAGAAGAGGGTTACTTGCATACTACTAAGAAATTAATAAGTGAAAATAAGAAGATCAAGTATCAATGTGACATCCAATAGGTCTCAGTAGGTGGGAGACTCTATTAGTGTTTCAAACCCTATTAAATAGGTAGAATATTGTCTTGGGAGGTAGTAAACGAACCAGCAAGGAGTTGTAATTTGGACTAGGTCATAAACAGTTTAGGGAAGAGGATTTTTCCCTCCCCCATCTAAAGTGTAGGGACCCACACTAACTAGAGGATTATTTTCATAGTCAACCCACAATAATAGCATATCACATTATAGTGTACAATCCATGCACTTTTCATTCCCATGCATGGAAAGGATGTACCTTCTCTTATTGAGTGGTGAACCTTATAAAAATATCATGTGGGTATTTTTTCTATTTTCTTTTATTTCATGAAACAAGTAAAAGAGATTAAGAGAATCAAGATCCTAATAGGTCAAGAGTTACAAGGACAAAAATTTGGAATTGGTTTAAAAAGTCCCAAACACGGATTCAACCCCCCCCCCCCTCTCAGTGTTAAGTATATCCAAAACCGGTCCTCTTAGATATTTATTTACATTGGATTTGATATTTCCATGGAACACTGATATCTCATTCACCCCTCCAAATAACAAACCTGAAATTTAAAGTTAATTCCTTAATATTCAAAACATCAGTAACATTTTTACCTTGATACATATATACAATGTTTAATGCTATTTTTTTCAATACTATTGAATATTTTGTGTAGCCTCATCTATAGAAACTTTATACATTCTCATATATTTTGAATATTTTCTATATAATTTTTCTAAATTCACATATATGAATATAAAATTGGTCATCCTTTATTAAGAATCATGTATTAACTTTAAATTTATAATCAAAATTATTACATTAGGTTACATATAAACCATAAAAAATATGTTGATCACTATAATAAAAAATCCAATAATACATACACATTAAAAAATACTAAAATATAAAAAAACTATAAAATATAATTCCTAAGAAAATCATATGATTGTGCATATTATTTCACAAATACAATGATACAAACATATTTTTTTCGTCTATAATTCTTATTCTTATGATTGGCCCAATGATTACCCAAAAAAATATTAATTTACAAACTCTTATATGCATACAACATGCATATAATATTTGAAATAACATTCACATTCTATAAAAAACATCTAAAATTATTATTATTAAATATATTTTTCTATAAAAACTTGTTCACATGATTCTGAAATTTTCACCCACTTATATTTACCATATATAGAATTTCATTTTTTTCAATTTGTTCAGTCAAATAATCAATAATTAAATTATATAATTAATAAACTAAAATTTATTTATTTATGTGCATGCACTTTTTTTATTCCTTTCTATATAAATATTATTATTTACTCTATCATCTCTTAAATAATGGTTTATTAATATATTCTCCATAGATAGATCTTAAACATAATTTTATTGAAAAAATATTTAAGAAAGAGATGAAAGAATGGGTGATTTCAACCATGGATGTTCAACATCCAAGTACATTAAAAAATATTTCACTAAAAAGGAATAAATAGGATAAATAAGGGTAATAATAACTAAGTGGCATTTGATATGTGTATGTGTGTGTTTCCATAAGCTAAAAACACCCCTTATAGGAAGACACTATATATAACAAAAAATAATAATGTTATTTCTTAAATTTTATTTAATATTCATTCTAGAATTTTTTTTATCCATTATATTGTACTAGACTACATATTTTATAAGTAAAAATTAATGTTATTTGTTCCAAAAACTACTATGTCATGTGAAAATATACGGAACACTTTCCTGGGATGAAATAACCTTTATTTATTATAAATGTCATGAAAATACATTGGTGGAGTACTAGTTAATGAAAAAATAGAAAAAGTACGTTTCCCTTTATGATTTAATAAAATTAGATATCTTAGGAAGTTTTATAGGAATGGAACTACCTAATTAATTCCATATCCATGGAATTATTTGGAAAGTTTATTTTTATAAAGTCAAAGAAAGAAACGTCGAGTGTATAGCTTAATGATACCAGCATGAAATCTAATTGATTTGAGATATAATGAAAAAGTTATTATATTACACAGTGATCATTCATATGGTGATGTATCTCATTGTAATGTTAGATTCTTTCTGTATATTTTATTTGGTGTGTTACTAGATTTTAACCTCGAACATTAGGTTGTGTTTCCTAATTCCATTGAGAAAGGGGCCTAGATGGTCACACACTGAGTGTATCTAGAACCTCAGTTAAAATCAATATGAATCCAACATGTTTAATCGATACTTTTATAAAACATGATTTAATAGTTTTTCATGTTCAAATTGATTGAAAATATTCATTCACCAGTTATTTGAGAAAATAAATTATAGTTAAATATTCAATAAATATTAATTTTCTATTTTAGTGAATCTAATCTTTATTTATTTATCTATGAGTATTTCATTGATATTTATTTATTTAAGTAGATAGTCATTATTAAAGTTTTAATAAATATTGATTATTTACAAAATAATTTTAATGGTCTAGAAAGAAATAATATATTAAATATTATTCGAATAAATATTAATTTATTTATTTAATAAATGGTATTTATTTATTCATTAGTTTGTCACATGTCAAGTAAATAATATTATTATCGTTATTTAGAAATGGGGTTCATTGGGGATTAAGATAATAATAAGGGCTCGTGTGCAATTATGATTCTCTAAACCCATCCCTATTTAAACCGGATTATAATATTCTCAACTCTTATCATCATTTTATACAATGAAACTATAGATATAATTCTATCAAGACTTATAGATTTCTAATTATAGAACACTCTCTTGAATATAGAGTAATTCTTTTTATCCACCCTCTCGACACTACTGAGAATAAGAAAAATCCGGCTAAACTCAAATAAATTCTTGTTTTTATCATTAATGAATGACTCAAGTGACTAAATATTTCATAATAGAACCTAGAGATTCCAATAGTGATGTTCTAAGGCATTTGGTGTGCTTCTAGATCACCACTAAATATATTCTACCTTTGAATCCTCTCACTACAACATCAACATATTAAGAAGAAGTGTATTGAATCTTTAATAAAGAAATAATTCTAATATGATATAATTATTAAATCACTAAAATTAAATATAAATTTTATGTGATGATCTTATCTTCTTGGTTCCATCATTTTATGTCAATTAATCATCGAATTAATTTTTTTGGTTGTGACATTCTTCTTCATGTACATCTCATATTACTCATTGATTGTGACTTAAAAATGAGTTGGATACTAACCAATAGGTGCATCCATTGAACCTAAAACCTTCAAGTGGTATCAAAGTGGTCACATTATAATTTATAATTATTTATTGATAATTGATTGATTTACTTATTTACTGTTAGTTTTTTATTTTTGTTTTAATCATTTTTTAAATATGATAGTTGAGATATTCTCTTTTTATTCTCAATTCTCACTCATATAATAAAAAATGGATTAATTACAAATAAATAACATCTAAAGAACCCATATGGAGGTTATGATGATTCTATCCAGATAGCACAACAATATGTGATGTGTATCCCGTAGGTACATGTTCTGTACCCATGCATACTACACAAAGAAAATCACGATTCAAATAGATTTTCATTAATTAAATGTATATTTCATGTGTTAATACACATCGTGTGTTGACCATTCCATCCTTACATGTGGTTCCACAGACTATATGTTGTGTAACCAGCTTACACGTTGTGTAGTCCACGAGTAAAAGATGCATCATGTCTTTAATACATGATATGTGCGATTAGAAATAATTTAACTCAAAGGTCATGTGAAATATAACCCATTTAGATGTCGTGTACCCAAATAAGGCCTTCTTACAATCCTAGTCCCTAAGTGTGTGTCATAAATAGATGACAAATATATATACACAACATGTAACTAACATGTACATTCCATGTATACTACCTATTTAATTATAAATTAAAATTAATTAATTATTCCATTTAAACCTAATCAAATTGTATCTATGTGTAATTTATTGGTAGTAATTTCCATGTGATGTTATTACATATATCAAAATATTAATTAATTTTTATGTAATATTTGGAACTACATACCATGTATAATCATAATTTGATGACTAATTTTCACACATTAAACGAATTTCACTTTACCTAAATAACATTTTTCTATGTGTCATTTATTTAGAGTACATGTCGTGTAATTATATGGAAGGACATGTATGAAACCTTTCTTATGAATATATAGTATAAAACCGCCATTCATGTTAGGTAGTTTGGAAATTTACTTATTATATGTCTTCCAAATACAAACTTTGTGGTTAGTTAATTTTAAATCAAATTAAATCATTTAATATATTTAGAATTATAATGCATGTAATTATCATGGATAGTTTATATGAAAATTAATATAAATGAATTTATTAATTAATAAATATAATTAATTAATTATAATGTGTTTTATCTTAATTAAGAACGATTGAAATAAATTTTAGTCTATGAAATTCATATTTTTTGAAATTAATGGATAGTTTGGATGGAAATTAGTAAAAATTAATTGATTAATTAATAAAGATAATTAATTAATTCAAGTGTGTGTGGATGATAATGATCTTTGAATGAACTTTGTATGTGATTGGTTACTTTTATTTTATTATTATTGCATGATTTTTTAATAATTTATTAAATTAAATTGATGACATATATGTCATCCCGCCTTTTCATTATGTAAGGTTATATGTGCTCACGGTTTATTTTATATAAATCCCAAACCAATCCTTTGGTTCCCCTCACTTGTGTGTGAGTTATTATTAAGTAATATATGGAGATCCTAGTTAAGTGAAGGTGTTTTAACTTCATAAATAAATCTAAAGGGATTTAGGAGATACACAGAAGCATAGGTATAATGTTACAGCTTGAACCAAGTGTGGTTCTATGAGTTTATTACCTAGGGTCAAGGGTTGTTTTATCATCCACTAGATAAATCAAACATTAGAAAATATCATAATCATACCACTTAATTATTTTATTACTATCAATTTCATGGTTAATTATTTATGGATACATTATTACGATCACTTAAAAAATGAATTAATAAGCATGTAAGACAGGATTAAAATAAATATAATTATGCATAAATTATATAAAATATATGGCCAATATCTGAAGTAAAATATACATAATATTAAAAAAAGATCCAATAAGATAAAATGGTAAAAATATTCATAATGATCAAAATATATTTAATTTAAATATTAAGTTGGTATATCCTCCCATAGCCTAATTTAGAATGGAACCATTAGATCATGGGGTTTGATCTAGCCCTTTTAGGGAAACTACAATTTATAAAGGACTTATAAATAAGGTTTTGGGATTAATTAACAAAATTCATAATAAGATAAGTATCCCTCACTCGAATTAGTGTAAATTTAGACTCATTGGTTAAAGAAATCCAGGCCCAGTATTTTAGGATTGGGGAGACCACTCAACAAATCAAGGAGCTATGAGTTAATACAGTTGGGAAAGGCTTTCCAACTTAAATACCTTAGAGTAATTCACCATAACCTCACTTTGGTTATAATAAGGGAAATAGGAATCATTTCCACTAGAATTTCTACATGAAAATAAATTCAAAAATCAATAGTGAGGGCCATAGGGTTTCGATAAAATAGAGAGAGAACAATAAATTAAAATTTATTATCTATTTTATAATCTTGATAATGTTAAAAAATAATATAATAATATTTTATAAATGGAAATCCACACAACCTAAACTATATCAATGAATCTTATATTATAGTACAATAACTTACTAACAAGATCAAATTTCCAGGAATGGTTTAGGAACTTTCACCTCATACTATGCCATTAGAAGAAATTATATGCGATAGAAAATATTATTATTAAAGAGCACGGAAAAGAGTCTAGTGGTGAAGAACTATCACTCTATATGAAACTTTTGGATGATTCCATATATATATAATGTTTCATTATATCATCTATGTCTAGTGAACCTCTAATGTAACATGAGAATATTGATGTGTATAGAATCATGTATCACCTTTATGATCATTATTAAAAGAAGGAAAGATAAGAGATATATGATATCTCTAATTCACTATTAATGTATAGGCTTGTCTATTTGGTGTCATAAGGGCCACATTAAGCCAATTTGATTGGATATGTAGAGTTTATAGACATATTTGTTTTTAATATTACTGATGATTTCTTCGTATATCACATGTTCTCATCACTACCTAAGAGATTCCCTAGTTTCATTATTAATTATAATATGATAAATATTGAGGAGTATATCTCAGATATCTTTATCCCAATTTTACATTATTAAAGGTCTATATATATATAGTTCTCACTAAATAAAAGTGCATTGATTAATTATTAGATAGTAAGAACTTAGTTTTTATTAAAGACATTTTATTCTTCAAAAAAATATGTTTTCTTCAAAAATGATTGTTATACTTTTTTTAGTGAATATTATATTTAATTTTTAGAGTTTTATCAATTTTATTCAATAAAAAGGATATAATGTTTTTATATTAACACTTTAAAATTATCTTAGCGTGAATTCATGGTATTTTTTAAAAATATTTATTTTCCAGTGAATAGGGAAGAGTATTGATATTTATCGAAAACTATAATTTTGTTTCAAGTATTTATAAAGTTAAAAAAATTGAAATGATTTTAAAGTAAAATTAGTTCTCTTATATTATTAATAATCAAATTAAATTCATTAAAATCATATATATGGTTGAATTTGGTGTAAACACATTTGTATACTTAAAAAATAATTTTTCTTAAAACCCCTTTTTAATTGTGCTTTGTGTTTTAATCTTAAATAAATTTCAACCACTTATAGAAATTGAATATTGTAAAATTGAATTAATATTTTTAATCAAGAGGTCTAAATTTTGTAAATATTTCTCTTTTATTTTTTCATTATGAATAGTATCCTTACTAAATGATAGTCACCATTGTAAGGGTAAATCGGGTAATTAAGGTTAAAAATAATATGATAAGGACTAAAAAATGTCCATAACACTTGAATTTGTTCTATTTTATTAGTTTAGTTCAATAATTTCATTCCAAGTTTAGAAAATATAGATATTGGTGGAATATCTCTTTTATTTTTACCTTTATTATATTTTAAAAAAAAGGTAAAGTCAAAATTGTCACTTTCTTGATTTTAATTTATATAATATTTTGTGATGAGAAAAATGAAAAATTATGTGATACTAAAAAAACTTATTTGGATTATTAATTATTTTTTTAACATTGTAATTTATTTTTAATTTTTAGGAATGAAATAATTTCCTTAAATACTTAGGCAACCCTGACAAAGTATTTATTCAATTAATAGAAAAATAAAATAAATGAATTTTTAATTTTTAAAAGTAAAATAATTTGAATGAATTATTATGTTACACAAAAAAAAATTAAAAAAAGGTACATATTATAGAGGTTTTGATGAATTATATTCTAATTATATTTTTTTCATGTTGTTTTCAAAGTTAAATTAAATGAATAGTTTGAAAAATGACGTTAATGTTACTTTATAATAATAATATTTTATTAAATAGATTAAAATTTTTAAAAAAATTATAATCAAATAATTTATTTGTATATGTTTGAAAATATCAAATATGGTCCATTTATAGGCCAAACTTCCATTTCTAAAAACTGTATTGACCCTTGTAGAGTAAAAAGTTCGTTATCATGGTAATTTTCAAAAGGGGTTAATATGAGTTAAAACAAATATATAAGGGTAAAAACCTAATATAAAATTATCAAAATTTTATAGTATGATATTATTTCTATCCATCAAAATCATATATTTGAATTATAACATTTTGGAGCCTTTTTTCTATGAAAATTAATTAATATTAATTAAATATGTTATATAATTTTAAGAGTACCCTCCTCTCACTGATAAAAGGGAACCTACTCCCCACTTTTATTCTCATTTAAAATTCCATTTATTTTTTCCAATACCAAATCACATACCTTAATAATATCCTTCCCATGTTCTAGTCGTCTTTTTTTGGGCATAATATCATCCTTAGAGGTTTAAAGGTGTAAAGAAAAGAAAGTTATCTGAAGAAGAGTTATAGTCTTTAACTAAATGTTTTCATTTTATTTATTATTATATCTCCTTAAAATATAAAAAAATTATTATTTTTATGTAACAACCTACATCCATCTCCAATTTCATCAAATTATAAACAAAACAATCATTTTTTTGTATAATGGACTACCACATCAAGAACTGATGTAATTCACTTTCCATCACCGACTCTAAAATATCATTATAATTACAGATTTAATAAATATATATGTAATTTATTTTATTATTATTTTTTTTGAAAGATTAATTATTATTTAAATTTATCTCATTCCACTTATCGAAAACGGAAATAGCGTCCATGCATAAGTGTGGCCTATTTTCTCCATAAATGGTGTAATTAATTTATTTTATCTCTACCTTTTAGGGAAGATAGTAATTATATATATATGAGATATATATATTATATTACTATAATGTTAAAATTTCTTTATATTATTGAACTATGATCATTGTATAAAAACCAAGAATACATAACCAAAAAATGCATGGAAAGTGAAACAATTATCATCTAAAACAATGATTTTAATAAAGACTTGTTAATAAATGAATGGTAATATGTTATAATAAATAATATATGATCTGATATATATATATACACATTATTGTTCTATAATAAGTGAAAAATAAATCTAAAATTATTAAACAATAAATTATACTGTGTAGAAGAAAGATAAGACATAAGGTTAGGGATCTCTCTGAACCACCCTTTTTCATTATGTCAGGACCTTTCTCTCTCTAAACCACTTTATATCTACCTAATGTTATGGAATGATTATAAGTTTTATATATATATGTCTCTAAAATATATACCTAATTTATTCTCCCTTTCTTTTATGGGGTAATACATTCTTTATGTTCAATTCTAAACTTCCATCATTATGAAATTTCCTTTGACTGTGATATGAGGAAAGATTATGCAACCTATTTCTTTACCTAGGAAATTATTATGACAATGAATTATTATTGATTTACATTTGCAGAACATAAAATCATTAACATGTTATTATGGGTGTTCCCATATAGTTTTTTAATGCATTTGGAAAAAAAATTGTCTCATGAGACGGTGTGTATAAGATTAGGGAGTAATCTTAATCCGCAATGGGACTTTGTACACCTTGTGATGTTGTCTCGGTAGTTAGACTTAATTTATGATTATGTCATGTTTTGTGTTTCTTCTGTATTTATTATATTTCCATGATATTATGATACCATTTTCTTTATGTTATGATTCCATGTGATTAATCAAGTTCCTTCTATTTTATGATATCATCATATACCTTGACTCACAAATTATATTTCATTAACATGTTTATTCTATTACTATGAGTTTTGAGATCATCCTTATTTTCTATGTATTACCTAGGTTATACCATATAGTTTTAGGAGATAAAAGTGATTTAGGAGCACATTATTGATATTAAAATAAATGTTTTTTTTGTGTTGATGTTCTATGTTCCTAGTCTTCAAAAGACACTAGTCCATTCAATACTTGTTTTGTATTTATTGTATATATATGTTAAAAATAATATAATAATATGAATAAAAAGTATTGGGATTCTATATTTTGTATCATAGAATGGCCTAGTTATTTTTTGGGATTAAAACTAGAATACTTTAGTGATAACCCTCGGTATAATTCTAAGTATAGAAAAAAATAGCATATATAGCCTAGATTTAATCCTAGAGACTCATAAGCTATGATATGCTTATCATTTATAAGTTATTCCACCTAATTTTATAAGTATACATTTTTTATGTTTATCAGTCAAATTATTCTCATCTTTTTTTCCATTCTTAGTTAATGGAGGGAAATAGGAGAAACTATTCCAATAACCAATGTGATAGGCAATGTGATGATTTCACTAATGATATGTCCAACCTTATGGTAGAAAGAGTTGGGAACTTCATGGAAGTACTAGATCAACTATCTCAAGTTATAAATAATAACTTTATTCATGTGGAATTACCTCATTTTCATAATAAATAGAAAGTTACAATTAAGTCTTTTATGCGATAAAGGACACCTACCTTTAGTGGATATTTTGATCACCTCATCATAGAATAATGGATTAACTCCATTGATAAGAAATTTTTTCTACACTAATGATCATAAAAATAAAATTTTTTATTGGTTTTTTATCAAATGGAGGGGTAATTTGATTAGTATTGGATGTTGTTCAAGAATAAAAAAAATAATGAGGATATTAATTCCATGGAATGGAAAGAATCCAAGAAAATATTTTTCAATAAATATTTTACATGAACTATATATCTTAAAATGGAGAGGGAGTTCCTCAAACTAAAGAAAAAAAAGATGATCCTATCAGATCATATAAGGAAAACTTCACAAGTATTTCATGTAAGATCTTGACCTTTTAAAGAGGTACATTTTATTTTAAATTTTTCTCAAACTTTCTTTTAAATGGTTAATGGAATGCTTACTTGGAGTAGGGAATTCTCCAAGAGTATCTCAAGAATACGGAACTAAAATAGGATGAAACAATGGACTTAATGGTAATGGTTCACAATTGGAACACGATAAGTACTAAGTATGTGCCATGATCATGCAACATGGAGTAAGGAAGAGCATGGTTAACAAACCATGCAAGGAGGTCCCAAGAGACCGTTCATCTTGATCCATAATGGGTAGTGGTGATCACATTCCTACTACATTTTTTGTAAAAATATGTGGGTGGATATAAAAACTGTGTGACCCATGCCTCCCATGTATAGAGGATACCTCATAGTTTGTGAATAGTTTTCCAAGCCATGTGTCCCTTTAAAAGTGGTGATTTGATGATTTTTCCCTCCCAACCCTTATATGATCAAATATGACTTTTACTTTTACTTCACACCAGTATAATTGGGTGTGAACCCCCCCCCCCCCCCCCCCCTCAAAGGATCAAATATCCTTGGGAGTTTCATTTATTGTGAATCAAAGCTCTGGGTAACTCTACAAGTCCTCTTTATTTTATTTTATGGAAGATGTACACCATGATTATTTTTCTTCTTCACAATATCATGATAATAATTTCCATGGAGTTCCATTTTTAGTGTTTGATTACATTTTATCTTGAATCAATGGAAGATGTTTTGTGAGTGTTTATCTATAAGAATAAGTTTTGTGGTTTACAAGATTTATCCCTTAGTCTTGATGTTTTCCTTATGTATGTGATTATGCCTTTATAGTACTTTACGAAATATTTTTTCCTTGACTAAGAAAAGAATATTGAACCTTTAAATTATATACTAGACCTCTCATAGATCCCATTGAGTCTATTTATGATCAAGAGACTAAACTTACAGCAACCCATTGGTTATTCCAATACCTTTAAAAATAACAAATGGTTTGTAGATGATAATATAGAGGGTTTAGATGGTTAATCTGATTTCACATGTTTGTTGAAAAGGTTTTCATGACAGAAGTGATTTTTATTCTTGATAAAAAGTTAAAGTTGTTATGAGGGAGATAGGGAAATGAAGGGTAAATGGAAAGAATGGGTTTTAATATTTTGTTTGAGGATTTTAAATATCCTTAATGTTTGTGTTAAATGAATAAACGATTAAATTAATTATGTATCAATTTGGGGTTAAAGACGTTAAATGAGTTATAAATGTGAATAATTTTGAATGGGGGAGGATAACTCTTAATGTAGTGATGTGTTAAAAAATTTAACTAGGTTAGACCTTGGAAAATTGTGAATTGGTAAAATGGATAGTGAATAGGGACACAACGTCTCCCACCCATGGGTAAGGATGTTGAAAATTTAATTACTTATCCTTGATGTAGTATGGATGCACATAAAATTTGGGAACCCTGACTTGATATGAAGGACACAACGCTCCTTATTCTTGGATAGGGTGTGGGCATGATGATCTGGGCACTAATTCCATTTGGTATGGTATGAGTATTTTGAAAAACTTCACCGTGGTATGTTTAATTCAAATGATAAATAAATTCCCCTTATTAATTAAAATTTTTATCCCCTTTTTGTTGATGGCTCAACATTCTAGTTTTTCTGAAGTAAGTTTGGTGGGTAAGGTTCATGGTATAACCAAAGGTCCCAAGTGGAAAATTGATAATATGTTTAATTGTGAAAAAAGTTTTAGTATTAACTTGTTTACTATTTCCTTTCTTACTGCATACACTATTGTTCTATTGGATATTTTTTTAGACACCATTGGTGGTGGCCTACTGAGTTTTACTCATACCCTGCTTGGGCCTCCATGGGTACCCGAGAATATTTCAAGATTTTAATTCAGGATAAGGGTAAAGGCCCAATGATAGATAGAAGAGTTGGGATTAAGGGATGGATCATAAATGAGTGAACTAGATTGATGTTAGAACCTATTTTGGGGGTTTTCTATATGTATTTATTTTGGGTTTCCATTTACATGTGACACTAGTATGTCATGGAATACTTACTATATCGGGTTTGTGGGCATTTCCTTCGTTGAGGATTTGGTTATGTGATATGTGATGTCTGATAATTTTTTATATTTATACATTGTTATTTATTTTGATTTCCATTCTCTCTTACTATGGTAAGAGGTTATAGTACCACCAAGTTCCTCATTAGACCCATCCTAGTAGTTAGTAGCCTTTGGAATATGGGGAGGCATGCCTAAGGTCATGTGGAAAAAGGATTTGGCTAATAGTTAGATTGATCTGAGATGAGACTTTAAAAAGTAGTGTCAAAGGAGTTTCCTTTCTCTTTCTTTAAAATTTGTGAATGGTAGATAGCTTTCTAGGTTGTATCATGCCTTGGTAATAATATCATAAATGGGAGTATCTAACCCATGTTTGGGTGAAAAACTAAGTTTCCAGGGCGGGATTACTATTGTTGTTATTTTTTTCTTACCTCAGGATGTTATTTCACCTTAGGTCGAACATTTGTAGCATGATGTTACTGATTTACGAGGTTTGACTTATGGGTAGGTAGGGTGCAAGGATGTATATACATGTATCAATTTAGTCCCTCTAGGATTTATATGACATGCATCCTGTTAGAAACATACAAAAGAAAATGTGGGATAGGGGAAACATAAAATTTTCTATTTCTTTTGTGATTTAAGAGTAATGGTTCATAATAATGAAGGTGGAATTATTTAAATTGAAAAAGTGTTAAATTGAAATCATCAAAATAGTGCCTAATTAGTAATTTTCCAATATTTAGAAATTTAAAGACATTAAAATGGTTCATAATTTTAATTTTGAAATTTAGAAGTTTGATTTACCCTATGTTAGCCTTGTCCCTAATTGGGGATGGTTGGGGGAAGTGATATTGATGTGTCTGCATCCACTGGGATAGAGATTGTGGAATAGATTTTTATGGTATGTTTTGAACCCCCCCCCCCCAAATTGTATAACAATGGAAATGAAATTTTTTGTTTCCAAATAAGTGATTTTGACATTGCATAGTGATACTACCATTATAATCATTTCTAGCAAGGTGAAATGACAACATTGTTGAGATGCACCTCCAGTGGCAAGAATAGAACCCCCATTGGTTACGAGTGAAATGGTGGAAGAGAAATTATGTGATAATTTCACCCAATTTATGTTGTTTATGGAAATATTCCTAGTCTAAGCTATGTCTAGTATGTTTTACCTAACTAGAGAGTTTAAGCTACCCCATCCTCCAATGTTTGATAGAGAGGGTGGACCTGAGGTAGTTGAGTTCACAGTTGTGTTTATATAGACTATTTTAGATCACTTACAGACTACACTAGAGAATAGAGTAAAGATAAAAGATTATATATTATGAGGACCAAAAAATATTTATTGGGATATTCAAGTTTAGTCTAAGTTATTAGTGTGTATATCTTGGAAATATTTCTGGGGGAAGTTCCCAGAACACTTTTAACCCATGACCCTGAGGCGAGAGTGAGATGTGGAGTTTATGTGTTTTAACTAATGGAATATTTAATTTATGAATTATTCTTACCACATCACCAACTTATGGTTTTTTTATGGAATTTGTAGTGGATAAGTCAACTGTGGAAAAATATTTTTAGGATTGGTTTAGATATAGGATCAAGTCCTTCATGAATATCTTCCATTTGAGGAGGTTTTTTGAGGCTATGAATCAATATCTCATTTGTGAGGGGAACCTGGAGGACTATTATGGTGGGGAATAGGTAGGATCAGTTGTATGATCAAGTAGAACATTATCATATAGTAGTAATTGACATTGTTAAAGTTTTCACCAAGGTGTTGGTGAGTATATTAGACAAGGAAGAGGATCAGCCTCATAGAGAGGTGGTTAGGTGGTTTGCTACTAGTGTGGAAATCCTAGTCACGTGTGTGGTTACTGTTTATGAACAACAGTGTAATGATGATATTTTTGAAGGATGGCACACTTATAGAGGTTATACAGTATCCCTCAGCCAAGGGACAGAGATGGATTATTTGAGCAGATGTGGAGCATTGTCAAGGCATCTGCTACCTCATATCAGTCCGACAGTTGGAGTTTTACTAGGCATACTAGTAGAGGAGGAAAAGGTGCTTCATAAAAGGATTATATATATCAACAAAGTAGTAAATCACCTGGGTATCATACAAGAGATTAGTATATAGGGATAGGTCAGCTACATCCAATTCATCTTGCATCTGGTGGTTGTAAGGCTAGACAATTGATTGTTTAAGGTGTGATTCTTATATATTACATGTCTAATGGTGATTGATTTGATATAGGATCCTCACACTATTTTTCATATTCTCAACTTTTGAACATTTTAGGTATGTAGGTAGAGTATATGTTTGGGGTTATGTCAATCGATACTCCATTACGGGTGAAAATGGAAGGTATCTGATGTTGTAAAGAGTTTTTTGTTGAGATTGGTGGGTACAGTCTCCTTTGGTACTCTTTTGAACTTTAGATATCATTTTTTGAATTGATATATGGAATGTAATGGTTAAGATTGTATTTATATCACATATATTTTACCATAGGATAGTGACCTTTGTGTCTCTTGAGCGTAACACTTATGCTTTTCATGGGGAATGGGATATTCAGATAGGCCATATAGGTCCAATTCTTTATTAACTATGAGAAAACACGACCTAATTTGGGAGTATTTTTCTTGAATATGGGAGAGTGGATCATGATGTATTCCCTCCAATAGTGGATCGGTTTCAAGACATGTTTCTTGAGGAGTTCCTAGGGATTCCACCTAATATAGAATTTGAGTTCAAGATTGATTTGATGTTAGGGGATGAACCCATTTCTATTCACCAAATAAAATGGAACCAAAATAACTTTAGGAGTTTAAGAATTCGTTTTAGGAGTTACAGGATAAAGGATTCATCCATCTGAGTATATCACATTGAGGTTATCCAAATTTATTCTCCAATAATTTTAATGGAATTTTGTTTTTGTGTGTCGATTACTAGAAATTTAATTAGATGGATATTAATATCCAGTATCCTCTTCTGCATATCGATGCTTTTATTACCAGCTAAAAGGTTCTTGTGTATTCAATAAGATTAATTTGAGGTTAGGTTATCATCAGCTGAGGGTGAGACCTTATTATATACCACGAACTACTTTAAGAAGTAGGTATGGTCTATATGATTTGGGTGTGTTGTTGTTTGGGTTAACAAATTCTCATGTTGTTTTTATGTACTTGATGAAGTAGATCTTTCACCCATACTTGGATCGGTTTATTGTTGTCTTCATTAATGACATCTCAGTGTACTACTAGAATCGAGATGATCATTCCAAACATCTTGACATCATCCTAAGTACATTAAGAGAGAGTAGTTTATATATCAAGATATCTTGGTGTCATTTTTGGATAAAAAACGTATATTTCTTATGCCGCATTATCTCAAAAAAATGTGTAGAAGGGGATCTGAGATGGCTCAAGGGTTTTTATCTTGGGAGTTTGCCAATAACATTATTTATATCCAAGGATTTTTGGGTTTGGAGAGTTGTTATTGAGGTTACATCAAAGACATTTCTCGTTTTCCAGCAACATACTTGGGCATGAAAAAGAATGGTATAAAGTTGTAGTGGTATTAGGCATGTAAAAATTCCTCCCAGGAGCTAAAGGGGAATTTTACAATTGTGCTGATTTTGATCTTACCCGACTCGAGTAATAAGTATACTCAGTTTTGTAATGTATCTAACATCAGTCTTAGGGATTTAAGGAAGCATGGAGTTTGGGTTATGGTGTATGGATCATGACAGTTGAGGCCACATGAATGGAACTATCCTATTCCCAGTATTGAGTTATCCACAATAGTTTATACCTTAAATTATTGGTGGCATTATCTTCTAGGTGAGAGTTTTGTATTTTATAATGATCACAAAATCCATAAATACATTTTTTTCAAAGTATAATCTAAACCTCCAATAGTGGAGATGTGTTGAGTATATGCAATATTTTGATTTCAAACTATATTATAAGTCTGGTAATGGAAATAGTTTTTTTGATTATCTAAGATAAAATACTTAGACTTGGTCATTCGAGAAGTCTAGTTTTGAGTATAATATGATGGATTTTTTTCACTAAGATGCATATATATATTTATAAATATATGGAGTAGATAATTCTCAAGACTTTGTATATTGATCCCTCTCTTATGAAGGTGGATCAAGAGGAGGTAGAATAGGGATATGGAGTTCCTGGTGTTAAGGGATATCTTTAATGATGGGGAGATACCTCCTAGATTAACCATCAGTGACAATGAGATTATTTATGTTTATGGTCAAGTTATTATGCCAACTTGTATACAAGAGGAGCTGATATGTGAGTCGCATGCTTCAAAGTGAGTAGTTCACCCTAGTTTTACCAAGATGTACCATGATCTTAATAGATAAAATTGGAGGTCGAGAATAGAGAAAGATATTGTAAGTTTTTTTATACAATATTACCCCTGTTATTAATTAAAGGTCGAGCATCAATGACCAGTTGGTCTATTACAGTAATTACCCATTCTGGAATGGTAGTTGGATGACATTTCCATGGATTTCATGGTAGGTATTCCTACAAATCCTTGTAATAAATATGTGATATGGTTGATTTTGGATCAGTTAACAAGTATCGCATTTCTTATGTATTAGGGAGATGTTCAGCATTGATCGGTTGGGTGACTTGTATGTTTGGGAGATAGTGCATTTTAATGGGGTACCTTAGAGAGTTATTTCAGATAGAGACCCCCATTTTAATTTATACTTTTAGAAAGTCTTATAGAATTTGATTGGTTCTCAGGTGATTCTAATTATATAATTTTACTTAAGGAAATATGGTAAATAAAAAAAAGTTATCTAGGTGCAAGGGGATATATTGAGGGCAAGTATCTTCAATTTTGGTGGAACTAGGGAAAATATCATAACACTTATTAAATTCACATATAACACCATTTATTAGGTTACTATTCATATGAAACTCTGAAAGGTGCACTATGGTAGGACATGAAGATCCCCTTTGTGTTGGATAGAAGTGGGATAATAAAAGTTATTGGGACTAAGTATCCTATAGGAGACATCGGATCATGTTCAGTTAATTTGAAAGTGTATGGATATAGCCCAAAGTAGACATAAGTCATAAGGAAATTGATGTTATCGACCTCTTGAGTTTATAGTGGGTGAACTTGTGTTTTTTTGGGTTTCTCCAAGGTTGGGTCACCATTGAACTTAAAATCAGGGAAATTCATATCCTAGATATGTTGGGTTGTTTGAGGTTGTGTAGAGGATAAAACCAGTAGCATATTGGTTGGTTATTCCATAGCGGTATATTTATTTTCACGATGTTTTTCATGTGCCGCATCTTTGGTAGTATCACCCTGACCCTTATCATGTGATTGATATTGATGATGTTGATCTTGATATTAATGTGTCCTTCAAGGAACATCTAGTTCATTTTGTGGACCATAGTGATAAAATTCAATTGGGTATGATCATACCTTTGGTCCTAGTGTTGTGGAAGCTTGGTTGTCTTTCAGAAGAAACATGGGAGAGGAAATATGATATGTAGGCCTAGTGGCCTGATCTTTTTACCTTGTAGTCCTAGTGATACTAGGGAGTGCATCTCAAGAATAGGTCATTATAAGGTACGGAGGTTGTAAAATCATGACCTTTTGATGAGGTATGTTTATTATTAAATTTTGGTCAAAATTCCTTTTAAATGATTAATGGAATGATTATTGGGAGTAGGGAATGCATTAGGAGTTTCTAGAGGGTTTAGAACTCAAAAAGGGGGAAAATAGGATTACTATGCAAGGAGTATAGTTGGTGCACTGTTAGTACTAACCATGTTCCATGACCGTACAACATAGAGGAGGGACAAGTATGTTTAAAAAAATCATGCAAGGAGGTCCTAGAAGACTAAACTACTTTATCCCTCATGGATAGTTATGATCACATAGGTTTTCAAACCATGAAAGTGGCCATATAGACTACGCAACCCATTACTCCCATGGATAGAGGAGACCTCATGGTTGGTACCTGGTTTTCAAAACCATGTGCCCTAACTGTGCAGCTATTTAAAAGTGATTATTAAATGATTTTCCCACCCAAAAAATGTACCATAAAACCTAGTATTAATTCTCATTTCCCTCCCAACATACAAGTGTAAAAACTTTTGTGGAAACGTCAAGAGTCATGGTGAAAAATAGGTTTTTGGATGAAGAAAAGTGGAAACAAATACGAAGAATAATAACATAGGACACAAATATTTTTTTGGTTTGGGAATAATCCATATTTCCACAGAGAGGCATGATCACTTCACCAGCTTCAGGTGCACAATTGCAATAAGATCTCAGATTTTATAACACAAAAAACCTAGCCTCAAATGTATTAATAAAGAAGATGAAACACATTTCCACCAACCACACAGAAACTCAATTGTGCTATAGTGAAAGGAGGCTATAAGTATACACCACTATAGTATCATAGCCAACCAAGTCCAAGCTACTAAAGTGGATGGTATCTAGAAGTCTACGGAGTTATATCTTAGTGTGCAGTATGGTCCGTAAGTGTTTGGTCCAATAATATCTAAAGATGATTTGGCTTCACCAATCCAACAATCTCCCACTTGGATCCTAATCCATCATATTGACCTATTTTGATACCACTAACTTAAAAAACTTAATTAATTTGACCTCATCCTCTTCCTAACTCACTATTGGCATGTTTTTCATTCACAACATCAATTTCAAGATGATGATTCATGAATTGCCAATTTTTTTCCTTTTTGACTCCCATAGTTTCCATCCTTATTCTACTTCTCATCCTACATTCATTTTTGGAGACCAATAGAGGCACAAAAATGCCTCAACCTCTATATTACCATCGACTTCATAAACATATCTTCTGTATTTTTTTGTCCCAAAAATCTTATATAATGAAAGCAACCCATATTGTATCATGCCTCTGATAAATGGTACTTTAATGGTATGTGCTTCATCCGGGCATAAAGCACTAGGTTATTTGCAAGATGCATAGCACTCTGAATATCATAGGTATTTTCCTCTAACTTTCTTCCCAAATTATCCAATAAGTTCTTTAGCCAAACCATCAACTTTATAACTTCTATTAAAGAAATGTATTTTTCCTATATGGTGGATAAAACCACCACCTTCTGTAATTGTGATATCTAGATTACTTTAGTTCCTACATAGGTAAATACATAATCTATGTTACTCCTCCTCCTCTCAACATCACCTCTAAGTCCTTCATCCACGTACCCATACAATAAATTTCCCTTCCCAAAGCACAGATACACCTCCTGGCTTCCCCTCGGTGTCCACTTCACAACTTCCCAATTTTTCTTTCAAGAGTTATCCATGTACCTGCTCACAACTCGCACTACATGAGAAATGTTGGGTTGAGTAAAAATCATGGAATACATCAGGCTTCCAATATATGATTCATATGGAACCTCTTTCATGTACTCAACTTCCTCTTCCATATTCAATGATTGCTCCTTTAATAAGTTGAAATGGCCTGCCAAGGGAATAGAAACTATCTCTTCTTCATGAATACTGAATCTTCATAGAACATTTCCAATGTAGTCATCCTATGATTAAATTAAGGTTCTATCTATACAGTCTCTCTTGATCTTCATCACCAAAATATTGTTATCTTCTTCAAGATCCTTCATTTCGAACTCCTCAGGAAACCTACTTTTCAAATCATTAATCCTCAATATACATGATTCTGCAAGGATAATTTCATCCACATATAGAATAAATAAAATATTTTCATCACCAAAGAATTTTATGTGGAACCATTAATCCATGACAAACCTTCTGTATGCATTTATAGTCATCAATGCATCAAAAATTTTGTTCCACTACCTGGGTGCTTGATTTAACCCATATAAGATCTTATGTAGTTTTCACACCTGGTACTCTTTCTAAGACTCAACATATATGTTTGGATTCTATATAGAGATGTACTTCTCTAGATATCCATGAAGTAAAGAAATATTGACATCAACCTTCTCCAGATGAAATTCTTCTGATTTCACAGTGCTGAGAACCACCTGGATTGTGGTAAGATTCACTAGAGGTGAGAAAATTTTAATGAAATCTACTCCTTCCTTATATTGAAAGCATTTCACCCCCAGTATTTCTTTTTACCTATTCTTTACATTGTGTTTTTCCTTAACCTAGTATACCCACTTATTCTAAAATTCTTTCTTTCCACTTAGAAGATGTGTCAGCTCCCAAGTTTTGTTATCATGCAATGAGGAAATCTCCTCCTTCATAGCCATCTCCCACTTTCTCGACTCCTTCAACTGCATTGCCTCTTCAAAAAAAATTCTGGTTCTATATTGTTATTTAGTAGTATATAATATAAGGACGGTTAATACCTATAAAAAAACCTTATCACCCCTGTCTATATAATCAACTCCACTTGAAGAGTAGGCTCCACTAGTTTTTGCATCTCATGTTCAGGTGAACCATCTTGCTCCATATACTATTTTCACTCTGATTATTTTTTCCCATTTTTATCTTCAAATTCTTGGATATCCTTTTATATGAAACCTTTTTTAAAGAAATGTTATATCTTCTGATGACCATCTTGTTCATATCATCTTAAAAGTGGTAACTGAACTCCTCAGCACCATAGACAATAAAGAAGCATGGTTTGGACTTAGAATAAAGTTTTTCCCTTACATCAACATCAATATGTGTATATTCTAAACATCAAAAGACTCATTAATGTGAGTGTTTCACACCGTTACCCGACCAGAACTCCTTAGGTAAACATTCTCCCATTGGAATAGATGTACTTCTATTGATGAGATATGCTTCCAAGTTTACTTAATCATCCCAAAAGGTATTGGGTAACCTTAAATGTAGCCTTATGCTCCTAGAATGTTAATTTAGTGTCTTATTCATCCTTTCATCTATACTATTATAATTTGTTTTTCCTGGAATAGTCTTCTCTCGCCAAAATCTATTATTTGAATAGAAATTTCTAAACTCATTTTTGTTGTACTCTCCACCATTATCTGAGCTCAAGCATTCTAGCTTTATTCCTGACTCATTCTCCACCAGATCTTTCTACTTCTAAAACAACTTAAATAAATCATATTTTCTTTTCAAAAAGTAAACACATACCTTCCATGTTTATTCATCAAAAAATTTCACACAATATTGTAACCATACAAGAGAATCTACTAGTGCATGCCCCAAAATATCAGTGTGTACTAGTTCTAGCTTCCCAACCTTCAGTTTTCTACCTCCTTTTGAAAATGATACATTATTTTTCTTACCAAGGATACAATATTCACACAAACCAACTTCCATTGACTTCATATCCAACAGAATTTCTTTTGTCACTAGCACCTTTATTAATTTATCACAAATGTGGCCTAACATGTAGTTCTATAATTATGAATCCCCAATAGATTTTATTTATAAATAATGTCCATGATAGTATCTATCATGTTTTATAACGTAAAATTATTTTCTCCTCGAGATATGACCGTAGCCCACTTGTTATTCTTCCAGTCACCACCAATAGAAATGTTACTGAAGCCTGCATCATCAAGATTCCCAATAGAAATAAGATTTATTCTTAAGTCAGTGATACACCCCATGTTTTCCAGAACCATAAAACTCCCACAACTGGTCTTGATTCGTGCATCTCCTTTCCCCATAATCTGTAAGGGTTCATCGTCAACAAGATGCACCTTGCCAAAATTTCCAGAAACCTAATTATTTGGGAAACACTTATTCGATGTGGAAAGGAAAGAATCCCCTGAGTTTAAAATCCAAGACTTCATACGAATATCCACACTTAGCAGCAACACGTCATCAGTTCCTTAAGTCACCTTGTTTTCTCCATTGGTTTCAAGGTCCTTTTGTTTATCTATATGTTCTTTCTTAACATTTTCTTTCTTCCCACAAATATAGTAGTTAGTACTATCCCCCTATGACTTTTATCTGCTCATTCCTTTTTAATTTTTCCATATTCTATGATTATGTTATTGGTCATATCTTCCTCTTCCTTAAACGTTAAGAGAAGAACTACAAAATCTATATAATTCTCCCCTTTGAATATCCTCACTGAGGATCAAGTCCTACACATCCTTCAGTATCATCTTGGAATTATTGAAGAACGATTCACAGCTGTTACAATCACTTCCTAACTTTTATTTAATGAAGACAGTAAAAGCAGTGTACATACCTCATTGCCAAGTGAAAATTACACCAATGTTAACTAACTTATGATGGTATTGAATTTGTTAATGTGATCTGTAATTATTTTCCATTCAACTATTTTCATATTGAACAATCACTGCATCAAGTGAACTTTTTTTTCATCAGAAGGATTATCATACATATTCATAAGATAATTCATCATTCCAATTTTTCTCTTATCCAATCTTATGTTTGATACTACATTTTTGGCCAATGTAAGGCGCACAAATCCTAGAACCTATCGATCTATCATCTCCCAATCTCACTGCTCTATGTCCATTGGCTTTAAACAAAGAAGTGAAAAAATCACTTTCTTTTGGTAAAGATACTCTACGATCTACATCCTCCAATAGCTTAAGTCAGTTCCATCAAAGAGGTTGAAATTCACCTTACCTTCTTTCATATCCATTTTTCAATTAGAGGAATCCTAACTCAATCTCAGATAACATTTTTTTCAGAAACTCAGGGATTCATGATGAAAAAACAAAATCACAGATGAATAAAAGTCAAAAACAAAAGAAGAATAATAAAAATAAGAATAGGATAAGACACAAATATTTATGTGGTTCGAGAATAATCTCTATATTCGTAGAGAGTTAGAATCACTTCACCAGTTTTGGGATAACAATTACAATGAGATCTAAGGTTTTCTAACACAAAAAACCTAGCCTGAAATGAAATAATAAGGAATTTGAAGCACAATTCCACCTACCAAATAGAAATTCTATAGTGATAAGTGAAAGTCAGCTGGAATTATGCATTGATACTGTGTTGTGGCCACCCAAGTCCAATCTTCTACTGTGGCCAACGGCTGGAAGTTCGTAAAACTACAGTACTACTATCTATGGTGTTCTGGCCTGGTTAGCAGTAAGGGCTACAATTATTTGGCCCAAAAATATAAAAAGATTATCAACTTACACTAATCAAAAAAACAAACACTTCCCTCTCTTACAATGATCTATCTTCTTTGATTTTATGGAATTTAGAGTGTAGTTTATTGTGAATCAAATCTCCAGGTAAGTCTATAAGTCTTCTTTCTTTGATTTTCTGGAATATATTCAACATGATTGTTTCTCATCTTATAAATCTCATGATCCATACATACAATTAGTTATTCATTTTGGTGTTATATTCCATTTTATCTTGAATCATGGTCCAGGGTTGGATGAAAATGTTTTCTATGAGCATAAGGTAGGTGGTCTGTGAACTTTATCCCATAGTCTTGATGTTTTTCTTTTTTTTTTGGTAATTAATTTGCACTAAATTGCATCATATTTATTTTATTGACTAAGAAGAGTATATTGAACCTTTAAATGATATGTTATACCACTCACAAATCTCATCAGATCCATTAGTGATCAAGATACTGGAACTTTTTCTACCCATGGGGTGTGTCAATCCTTTAAAAAATGATGAACGGGTTCAAAATGATGATATAGATGGGTTAGATGATTAAAACTATTTCACATGTTGGTTGAACAAGTTAGAATGAAATAATTGGTAGTTTGGATTAATCATAAATCAAAGATGTTATGAAAAAGATAGGGAATTAAAGGTTAAATGGAATGAAGGGGTTTGAATATTTTTTTAAATTGTTTTAAAGAACCTTAGTGGTTGTGTTAAATGAATAAATGGTTAAATTGATTATGTATATATTTGGTTTAAAATATTTTAAATGAGTTATACCATGTAGATAATGGTGAATAGAAGAGTTGCAGTTTGGATATTGTGAGATTGTGAAAAGTTTAAGTGGGTCGGACCTTGGAAAATTGTGAATTAATGAAATGGTTAGAGAGGAGGGGCATGATATCTCCCACCCATGGTTAAGGATATTGTACATGGTGTTCCTTTTCCTTTATGTGGGATTTATTAACATTATGTTTGGAATCCTTGACTAGATATGATGGGTACAGTGTTATTTATTCTTGGATAGGGTTTAAGAATGATGATTCAAGCACAAATTCCCTTTGATATTGTATGAGTATTTGGAATTAGTGCACCTCGGTATTCATAATTGAAATTAGTAATGAATTCCCCTAATTGCATAGAATGTTTAACCCATTTGTTATGGATCATATTTCTTGGCTCAACTGAAGTAGGTTTGGTGGGTTAGGGTCATGGTATAACCAAAGGTTCTAAGTGGCTAGTTGATAAAAAAATTAATTGTGAAACAAGTTTCATTATTACCTTTTTTATTATTTCCTTTTCATATGTAACACTATTATTAGACTAGATATTTCGTTGGATATTGTTAGTGTTGGCCTTCTGATTTTTACTCACACTCTGCTTGGGAAGCCATAGATACCTGATAAGATTCATGGTTACAACTCATGATAAGGGAAAAGGCCTTATGATATATGGTTGGGTTGGGGTTATGGGATTCAGCATGGATGAGGGAACCAGACTGATGTCAAGACCCATTCTAGAAATTCTTTGTGTGTATTTATTTTGGGCTTCCTTTCACATGTGACACTTATATGACATGTAATATTTACTATATCTAGTTTGTGGGAATTTCGTAACCTAAGGATTTAGTTATGTGATATGTTATTCTTGGTTATTATTTATATTTGTATTTTTTATTTATTTTGATTTAAATTGGTTCTTACTTTGGTAAAAGGTTTTAGTCTCCCCACGTCTCTCATTAGACCCTCGCTTCTTATCTGTAGCCTCTTGAGTATGAGGAGGGATTCTTGAGCTCATGTGGAAAAATTGTTTGGCTACAAGTTAGTCTAAGTCGTGTTGGGATGACATGTAACGACCTAAAATTTTATCAATGGAAATTCCATTATTATAATTATTTCATATAATATAATCACATAAGATCACATTAATAACATAATAAAAAGATTATAAATGAAAAATAAATAAAATAAGAGGTATTTCTAGAACTTAAGGAACCTTTACCAAAGAAATATTAACTTGACCTTAGGAATAGTAATATGAGCATTATGAATAGTAAACCGACCAAAATAATAGTAACCCCACCCATGAAAGTATAAATAAAATTTATGCATCCTATAAATGAAAGTATGATATAATTATATCACAGTACACGTAAATAAATGTTTTAAAAGTTATTAACTAAGTGTTGGTATATCTGTAAGTTATAAATATTTAACTACAATTTTATAACAAATATAATTATTTAAAAGGAACATTATTTTCATAAAATGTATTCACAAATTAATAATTTTTTTATTATGATTTTAAGATAATTTAATGAGACCATATTTAATTTTTTGAAGTGTTGCAAAATCAATTATAATTTTAAAATCTATATTTTGCAATTAAATAATGATTTTAATTAAAAATTAAATTTCTCATATTTAAAAAACTAGTTTCATAAAATGGAGTTCATTGTTTAATTCTAAATGTTTAAAAATGTCTATGGTGAATTTTGGGGAATTTTCTAAAATAGTGAATTTTTGTGAATAGTAAAATACGGTAATTTAAGGTATATATATATTATGAGTTAAATACACTAATAATTGATTCATTTATAATTTAATCACCATAATCTCGAACTATCCTTCATTATTTTAATATTTTTTGAGATTATTATCAAACTATTCATATTCTAGAGGCAAAATTAGAAATTAATGAGAAAAATAACGAGAAAACCCACATCTTTTCCACTATAAATACTACCCCTAACCACCTCTTCTCTTCACACCTATCAAGCTTTGAAATTATTCAAATTCTATAAAAATTACTTCCCAATCCCCTCCCTCACATCCAAGAGCTATTTTTCTCATCAAAATACCAAAACATGTTCCCTAATGAGGTTCTCAAGGAAGATAAATTCAAGAGGTAAATTCTTCTTTCATTTTCTTTTAAAGTTATTTTATTTATTTATTATCTCCTCACCTCAACCCATAGAAATGGTATGATAAATATAAAAATTTATATATACTTTAATTTTATTATTCTAATGTAATAATCCATCATCAAACCCCCCTTCTCCTCTCCCTCTTATTCTAGAAATTAAAATGTTGTCTGTGAAGTGTGGGTTTATCACCTTCAAATATGACAAATTTTCATTTTCCATTAACATCTTCAAGGCTGGACATAAAACCATTTGTATGATTAAATAATATTATAATATATTTATTACATCCTATTTAATAGTTTAGAATCATTATATACATGTGATGTTAAATTATAAAACAAAACAAGTTCGTTGTGAGAGAAACCCGTCCAAAATAATCCAAATGATTATCACTAACATCTTATCTAATGATTCAACCCCACCCAAAATAAACAAATTAATTATATAAATATTTAACCTTTAATTTTTTTAATTAGTAAATTATTACTTAAATTCAGGATTTTTATTTCTATTTTATATGAACTTCCATACTCTTATTCAAGCAAACCCATCAAGAAAACTAAGAAAACGAGCACTCCTAAACGATGAAATTGAACATTATAACTCATTAAAAATGCCATAAATTAACAAAATAAATCATAATAAATAAATTTAATGTAGAAAATTTAATTAATTAATTAACTGAGGGATTTAATTTGACTATTCGGGATATTAAGATCAAGTATGAAAAAGTTTTGAATATTAGTTAAGGGATTCTACTCGAACCTCCATTTTTCTTTCAAGTTACACTACCTCACTCTGTAACCCAATGTAATGATTCTTTATTTTTGTATAAATATTATAAATTCTGTGTGTATGTTCCAAAATCATGCATCCAGATCATATAAACACTATTTTATAGGGTAATACAAGTTTTAGAAAGGTTCCCTTTTCAATTCTTTTCGATAAGCAAGCCCGATTCAAGGGAATTTTAGATTTCTTACCTGATTCCAAGTGCACTACATTATCTGTTTTAAGCCACCATTATTTTTTATAACATTTTTAACTTTATCATGAAAAATTAACTTTGTTCATTTCTGGTTTTATGAAAAAAAACAATATGTATTTTCCTCTTTAAATTCTCTTTAATGTTTTCCTTACACTACACTAAAATGTTTCATTTCTAAAGTTTTTTAAACACTATTTTTACATTTTTTCAATTAAATTTTGAATAAATTATCATTATAAATTCCTATTTTACCTTATTAATGTTTATGTATGTTTTTAATCCATTGCTTCATGGAAACATGTATGATATGCTCATTTGTTATGCCTTGTGACATGATTATGATACCAATTTCATTCCATGGGTAACCCTTATGTTTATTCTTCATCTAGCACACATATTTATGAACATGTTATGGTGGGTACACCCGGATAGAACTCCAATCATTTGGGTAATGTTTAGTCTCATGAGACGTCATGTTGGGATATGGAGTGTACTTGATTCCTTTATGGGACTTTTTCCACCATGTCTTAGTGGGTAGCCTTGATTCATGTTTATGTCATATTATATGTTGTTATCACATTCTTAAGAAGCCCTGATTATATGTTACTATGTTATACATGTTATTATTACTTATGTTTATTCATTTTCCATGCCTTTTATGTCATCATGTTATGCTTTTTAACCCATTTGTTATGTTTTATTTCTATCCTTATTTCTCATACTGGTATTTTTAGCTCATTCCTTTTGTTCATGTATTCCCCAGGTTATCCTATGAAGTTATACAAGCTCAATGGAAGTTAAGATATCATTATGAAGATTAAATAAAATATTTTTTTATTTCATGATGTTTAATTACTCACTTAATCTCTAATAAACTATAATTTACAATCCTCAGCTTACAATTTGATAATTAATTATGCTTAAAATCATGTAATAGTATCTGTAAAAGGATAGGGTTTCCATATGTTACATGCACATTATGCCTATGGATTCATCATAAACACCAAAATTAAGGTAGATCACTTATTTACTGGATTAAATCCAAGTATAAAAAATCATTGGAGATTCAAGCCTTTGACAACTATAAATAGATTGTTCTTTGGACCCTCAAGGTTGAGATAGAGATCGGATACTCTCATTGGTCTCATGGACCTAGGAAAAAAATAATAAAATAGATTTTTCTTTGGAATAATAAATAGATAAGTCTCATTTAGGAAATAAAACCCAACATACCATGTGTTGAAAGTTTGGGAAGAAACTTCCTAAAAACTATCTGAAGGGAACTGAGATATGCTTCAAGTGTGAAAAATAAGGGCATCAAGAAAGCAATAAAATATTTTATCACTACTGCTGAGATGGATCCCCAAAATGATTTTCTTATAGGAATTCTAGTTATTCCTTTAATAATGATGAACACACCTTTTTATTTTGGTTCTATACATTCTTTAATATCTTGAAATATTAGTATTACTATTCAAACACAACCTCAAAATGTGGGGGTTAATCTATCTGTGAGAAAATAAAATGGGGCAATTAGTGTGTCCAAAGTATATAACTCCTCCTAAGTCAATGTTTGTAGAATGAATCTTTCAAAAAATATAATCATACTTCCTTTAGTGTATTTTGATGATATATTAGGTATATATTGTTTATCCTCATATAAATGCAACATTAACTTTTAGGAGAGGGATATCACTCTTCATATCCCAAATCATCCTCCAATTTTGTACAAGTGTAAGGAGGATGATGAATCTACCTTAAAATATTTATCTCAAGCATGAATATTATTACCCTGTAAGAAATAATATCTAGATAAAATGGTCCAGAAAAAGGATAGAATCATAATTGAATGCATACCCACTGTGAGAGATTATATAGATGTTTTCCCAGAAGAGTTTCCTAGTTTTACTTCTAACTGAGAGGTTAAGTTCTCAATTGAACTTATACCTATATCTCTACCCATACCCAAGATCCCTTAAATAGTATCCAATATTGAGTTGTAATAACTGTAAATAAATTTACTAGAGAATTTGAAAAAGGATTTTATATGGTCAAGTGCTTCACCATGGATTGTTTCGGTCCTCTTCATCAAAAAGATGGATAGGTCAATGTACATTTTAATTGATTATTGTGCACTCAAAAAATAATGATAAAAAATAAGTATCCCATTATATGGATAGATTAATTTCTCAATCAACTATATAGGGACTAGTATTTCTCTAAGTTTGACCTTTGGTTGGGATATCACCAATTAATGTTGAAGTAAGATATTCCCAAACCAACATTTTGAACAAGGTATGGACACTATGAGTTCATAGTGATTCCATTTTAACTCAATAATGCTCTTGAAATATTTATGGACTAAATGAATAGAGTCATTATAGATTACCTTGAAAAATTTGTGGTATTATTTAGAGATGTTGTTTTGATATACTCTAAAATCAAGGATGAACCTGAAATTTTTTTGAATATTGTTCTAATTGAATTTGGAAAGGATAAGTTATATTAAAAGTAGAGTGAATGTGAGTTATAGATGAAGTATCATTATTGGGGAAATTTATCACCATAAATCGGATATATATATACTATTCTAAGACAGATTAAATTAAGGATAGGCCTAAACCAACATCTGTAATAGAGATCTGTAGTTTCCTTAGACTAGTTGTGTATTAGAAATAATTTGTGAGAAAATTATCACTACTTTAAAACCCAAAAACCAAGATCACTCAAAATGGAGTAAATTTTGTTGGACTAGTGAATTACAATAAATATTTAAGGAGTTTAAAAGGAGTCTTATCATGATACCAATCCTCATCCTTCCCTAAAATTGAGAACTTTTCATGGTATATAATTATGCTTCGAAGAGGGTTTTGGTTTGTCTACTAATAAAAAATGAAAAATTGATCGATTATGCCTCAATTTAGTTGAAAGTTCATGAGTAGAAATGTCCAAAACATGATATGGAGTTGGATGTAGTGATATTTGTATTGAAAATTTGGATGAATTGTCTTCATTGGGAGAAGTATAAAATAGATATGAATCATAGGATCCTTAAATATATATTCACACAGAAGGAGCTTAATATACATCAATAAATATGGTTAAAGCTGGTAAAGGAATATGAATTCTCAATCCATTACCTTCCATGGAAATCAAACAAAGTATTGAATTCTCTAAATAGAAATGATCTGACAACTTTATTAATGTTTAAAATTGAGAAGAATTCAATCTTCTTGGCCTTTAAAAGGATAGACATGGGAATGATAAAGGAAGGAATGTCATAATTCCTTTCTTAAATTATTGCTCAACCATACCTTCTGAAAAACATAAAGTATTCTCAAAGAGATGATTTGGAAATTTAGAAGATGGTAGAGAAAATAAGAAAAGGTAAATCCTTGAAGTTCAAAAATTATGAAGAATGGTTTGTAACATTTTGGTCACAAAAATGTGTACCATAAAATCATGTGATAAATAAGGGTTTTTAAATTATGTACATTGCTTGACCTCATCCATCCACCTATGGATCTTGAAGATGTGTTGAGACCACTAAGAGAAATATTAGTAAGACAATATGAAGAAGGATATCATAGACTATACATCAAATTGTCTGGTATGTTAGAAACTTAAGGCTGAAATGAAAACTATAAGGGGATAATTCAACCATTAACCACAACAACATGAAAATGTGAAAACATAACCATGAACTTTGACCCTAGTATTCTGAATAAAATAATAGAAACTATTGTTATATGGGTTGTGGTGGATTGCATTATGAAGACTGATCACTTAATTACAATATGAGAGGACTTATCTGTAACATCCCAGGTAAATAAAGAATAATAAATTTTCATATTTATTAATATTTGAGAATTAAATATTAATTTTACTTTAAAGGGGTTTCTTTGTTCGATAGCGTACTCGATACGCAACGATGAGTTTCTTTGAAAACTTACGTTGCACACTAGTAATATAATAATATTATTTTAAATGGTAGTTAACACGTAACCGTTGTATTGGTAGGAATGGATATAAATAACTAAAATATGATTATATATGTTTTTTAAATTTTTTTACAATAAAAGATAAAGGCTTAAAATACGGAAAGAATTCAATTTTAGGCATTTATACCCTAATTTTCACTAAAGGTTCACTTATCACATTTTGATGGAGAACCGTCATTAAATATAGTTTTGATCACTCTTATAAATTCTATTGGACCAAATATAACTTTTTTTAGAATTGTGACAACAAAATTTACTTTGTGTAAATTTTTGGTATTTTTCCGATAAAGTTCATTTTTTAATGAATAGTGAAAAATGTTGTATTTTTATTGAAAACCTATTTTTAATCTAATTTATTTATATGATTAGATTATAGTTTGAATTGGTTTTAAAGTGAAATTATAATATTTTTTTACCATTTAATCCAATAGTGGTCGTTGGAATTAATTTCACTTTGAAATCGGACTTAAACTAGTGTCAATCTTTTGATACTTATTGTTTCATAAAAACACGCTATTTGCTCTGACTACTGGAATTAATTATTAAATTAATTAATGTAACTTATATGTTTTGAATTTTTTAAAATAGACATAATTTTTGAATTCGGAATACCAAATATAGCTTAGGGTGAATTTTTGGTATTTTTCTGAAAAACTTCAATTTTTGATGAATTGTGAAACCACTAAGTGGTACTTAAAAAACTGATTTTTCATTTAAATGAAATTTTACCACCTTTGTGTTTTGAATTTAAAAAATCCGACATATATGGTTGTCATTAGGAAGTAAAATGTGGTTCAATGGTATTAAAATAATTTTTTGGTGAATAGTAACATTTAGGTTTATTAATCGTGATTAGAGGTAATTAGTCTAATTTAAGGTAAGGATAATGTTTTAATAATATGAAATGAACTTGACACATGTCCTACCCTCATTGGATGTGTCATGGCCGACCAAGAAAATCCATCGGTCAACTTGGTGACCCCATGGAGCCACTTTGGAAGGAAAATAACATTAATGTCTTTTTATTTAATGTTAAAGTATAAATGTCACAAACATGAGTTGTTTTACTAAAACAATTTTTAAATGGGGTTATACAAGTCAGATTTTTTACTGTAAATATTCATTAGAAATATAAAAATATTTTCTATATCATGATATTTCTTTTATAATTTTTAGACATTAAATAAATTAAATTATTTATGTCACCATGATGATGCATCGATTACCTCATTATTTAATGATTTAAATAAAATGAAACGATAATGTAAACTCTAAGACCTACACTTGTCAAAAACCTATTGGTTGGGTATATTTAGAACCCTTATCACCATATCCTCTAATTATATCAATTTGGGATCTTTTAAATCTGAAACTCATTTTAAAATAAAGTAACATTTCTTTACTTTCCAAGAGTGCCCCTCCTCTCCTCTTATAAAAGGCCCCCACCTCTACCACTTTACCCACACTTCCAAAGCCTTTGGCTCGGCCAAACCCGGACCATTTTGTCTCTCCACATCCCTCTATAACTATTAGAAGCCTCAATTTTGGTATAAGTCTTCCCAAGGAAGCCTTTGATCTCAAATATAAGAGAGTTACCCGATTTTAAGGTAATGTCTTCACTTGTGTCCTTTTGTTTTATTTTGCTTCTCCAACCCCCTAAACTATTTTTATTCATTTCTTTTGTAACAACTCCAGTATCTTAAATATGCTAGGATGTTGTTATAATAATCTTTAGATCTACACTTACACACACCTACATCTAATGGTTAAAGAACATACTGTTTCCGTGGATGGCGAATTTCTGCCTCACGAAATGATGATTGTTCAATATTCTTCCAACACCTTAAAAGGTGGCCATTAAGATGTCACTATATTTATATATGATATATAATATGTTTATGTCTTCCTTAATCTTCTGTATTTTTCATTTATGGCACACATTCATGGCTTCCATTATGGGTATACGCGATATCTTCATTTTAGGAAGTGCGGACTACCGCCCCCTCAAAGTGATTTGATTCGTTAATGCCATATGTGGGACGTATAAAGGATGGATTTAAAGTTATTATATATGATTTATGTTACATATAAATGATTAATATAATTCTGGAATTAAAATTTACATACCTCTCATTTATTTTTAATTCGATTAATATGACAAAGAAATGAAAGTAGCGTTCAAGCGTACGTACGGCTTACCGTCTCCATGAACGGTGCATTTCATTTCTTACCTATAAATGATTATGTAATATTATAAATACATGTATATGATGGATATATATGATATATATGATATCCAAATCATTAATATCATTCTGGATATAATGAACCTTTGACCACACGAACAACATGTAATTGTAAGAAGTTCACTTTCGACTCAAGTACCAAATATCGACAAACGATAGTTATCAACTTAAATGACTACATAATGTTCATAACATGGTACTAAGTGATATAAAAGGAATAATTAACTTGAAAAATGTTCTTAATCAAGTAGAAATTAACTCAAGTTTATTATTCAGGACGTTAAATAATGATCGAGTCAAGTCGGACCCGAGGTAAGGGACTTCGTCTCAATATCCTTTCATTGAGGAATATTTTTGTTTTATACACCACTTTCTTTAATACGGTTTATAAATCCCTTTGACTTTTATGTTTATTCAAAAGGAATCTTTTTATACGAAGCGTTTTACTAAAAGACAAAAGGGAATGTTTTTGTCATACGTATGCGGCGACAACGACTTCTCCGCCGCCGCGAGTATTATTTGGTCTTTGGCTTCCTCAACAAGCCGTAATGTTTTTAAAATGAAATAAATACCATATACTCTTTTATATATTTTGGTATTGAAAATGGTTTTTATAATGGATTTGTTATGTCAATATATTTATGTAATATATTGTGATCAAAGTGTGGAAATGTTTTCTTTCCATTATATTTGTTTTATGTTTTATGATTTTATATTGGTACTTGGACATTTGACGGGTGGTTACGTGATAAACCATATGACAGGTGGTGTCATGAATTCCAGGATGGGTGGTTACGTTATAACCTCCAATTAATTAGGTATGGAAGTCGGTCGTATGGCTATTCCATTAAGTGATATGTGTGGAAGTCAATCGTATGGTTATTCCATTTAAGTATTTTTATGTCCCAAGTTACCTTTATATGTTATGTGATCTTTATATGGGTTTTATGGTAATCTTTTGGTTACAAAATGGTAAGTAATGATCTTTTATTCAGTGAAGAGTTTTTACTACTTCATAAAGGTGAAAAGTATTACTTTGATAAAGTATACATGGTTTACTTGTTGTTTTGATAAACTAATAGTTTTCATTCTTTGTGTATCCCTTACTGAGCTTTTTATGCTCACCCCAAGTTTTTTTGAAATGTTTTTCACAGGACTTAATGTGGAATTTGGTCAAGGATGGAATCAATGGAAAGTCATGCTATATAAAACATGGAACTGGACATGTATCTTTTTAAGAGTTTTTTTAATCTATGGAAACTTAGTAGAAGTGTCTACTTTGTAATCTTTTGAGATGTAATAGTTATGTTCTAATTCTCTAAAACTATAAACCTGAAAATATCCTCAATTTGAATTATTCATTTAATTCAATATTAAGTAAGGTTTAAGGTCAGGGCCTTATATTATGACTTGATCAAATTTCTGGGATATACATCAGATAAGTAGTGAGGCTGCATGGATCACCATTATCGATTGTATCTGATTCAGATCAAAGATTTCTCTCTAAGTTTTAGAAGAGTCTATAACATTATATAAATACAGATTCAAACTTCCGTATAGATTATGACCCTCAAAATAATGGCCAATATGAGGGGAATATACATACATTGGAAGACATGTTGAGAGAAAACTTGCTGGAATATAAAGGACAATGGGATCAACATATTCCTTTGGTGGAGTTATCGAACAATAATATCTTTCACTAAATCACTAAAATATCTCATTATGAGTCCCTTTATGGGAAGAGATGTCGAACACTTGTGTATTGGTATAAATTTGGTGAAATAAAGTTGTTGGGACATGAAATGGTTGGGGAAATGGTAGATAATTTCAAGACCATTCAGCAACACATCATGGATGATCAAATTCAATTAAAGATCTACGTTCATAATCATCGATGAGACCTAGAGTTTGAGGTTGAAGATAAATTATTTCTCCAAATATATCCATATAAGAGTGTCCTGAGATTTGAGAATAAGGGAAATCTAAGTCCTAGGTACATCGGCCCCTTTGATATTCTCAGTCACAATGAAGTTGTTGTCTATCAATTAGAACTCCCACCAACCCTATCTCAAATACACAATATATTCCATGTATTCCTTTTGAGTAAGTACATACCAGATCCCTTATATGTACTAAATTCAGAGATGATATATCTAGAAAATAATTTCTCTTATAAGGGTAATTCAGTGAAGATATTGGGCCATATAGATAGAGACATGCATAACAATCCAACTCACCTAGTCTAAGTACCAAGGAGAACCCATAAATATAAAGGAAACATGGGAATTAGAGGAATACATGAAGTATAATTACTCTCACCTATTTTAACCTTAGTGTGTAATATGAAATTTTGATGGTGGAATTTTAATGGGGGGAAATCTCATAACCTCACATTTTAAAAGAACATTTCTCAATATCTTATATAACACGTAACACTGAGCGTAAACAAACAATGAAATATTATGATAGTAAAACCTAGTTTTTAAATTAGAAGGTATGAATAGGATTAACCACATTATAAAATATATAAATATATATATAAATTTATTACTCAATAAAAATTTAGTGATTAATTATTAGGAAATAATCACTTCAGTTTTAGTAAAATCATTTTATTCTTTGAAAAAGAAGTTTTCTTCAAAAATGATTTTTATTATTTTTTATAGAAAATATTAGAATTAATTTATGAAACTTTTAGAAATTTTATTTTATAAAAAGTATATAATTTTTTAAATCAACATGTAAAAATTATCTTATAGGGGTTTTTTGGGATCTTTTGGAAAAGATAGATGTTATAGTGAAGAGTGAAAATACTAATTTGTATTGAAATATATATTTTTGTTTCAAGAATTTAAAAAGTAAAAAAAAATTAATAATTTTTCAAATTAATATTAGTTATATTATATTATTAATAATCCAATTATGTTCATTAAAATCAATTTTATAGTCCAATTTTGTTTAAAAATATATTTATACTTAAAAAGGAACTTTTCTGAAAAAAATAGTTTTTCGTTGCATTTTGTGTTTTAATCTTAAATTAATTTCATTAACATATAGAAATTGAATATTAAAAATGGATTTCATATTTTTTAATAATGAGGTTCAAATTTGGTAAAAATTCCCTTTCATTTTTGTTCATTATCAATATTAACCATTGTAAATAATTATCACCATGGTAAGGGTAACAAGGGTAATTTAGGTGAAAAATAATATGATAAGAAAAAAATACCGTCAAAATTACCTTTATTCTATTGAATTATTTTATTTAATCCATTTTCATCCATGTTTTGAAAATATGGAAACTTGGTGGCATATGTCTTTAGTTTGGACCATTATAATATTTATGTCAAAGATAATGTCAAAAATGTCACTTTCTTACTTTTAATTTTGAAAATATTTTATGACAGGTATAAAAAACATTATATTCTATATAAATACTTATTTTGAATATAAATTATATTTTTACCATGTTAATTTCTTTTTAATTATTATGGATTAAATAATTACATTAAATGCTTACTCAACGATGACAAAGTATTTATTCAATTATTATAAAATTAAAATAATTAATTTTAAGAATGTTAATAGAAATATAATTTGAATGAATTTATGTGTTCCAGTTATATTTTAGTTAAAATTAACATATTATAGAGTTTTTAATTGATTATATTCGAATTAAATTGTTTTTATGTATTTTTCAAAGTCAAATTAAATTAATAGTTCAAAAAATGACATTAATATTATTTTATAATAAACAATTTTTTATTAAATGATTTAAAACTCATAAAACTAGTATATTCAGAAAATTGATTAGTATATGTTTTAAAATATAAACTTTTTTTCATTTATGTGCCAATTTACCTTTTATAGTAACTATATTGACCTCTGAAAATTAAGAACTTTGTTATCGCGGTAATTGTCAAAAAGGGTTAACGCAAGTTAAAACAAAGATATGAGGATAAATGCTTAATATAAACTTGAACAAATTTTATTGGATGATATGATTTATAAATATACACAACCTATATTTTAATTATATAAGTTTTATCCTTTTCCAAAAAAAATAATTTACATTAATTTAAAATTTTATGTAATTCTAAGAGTGCCCATCCCTTCAATTATAAAAGGGAACATCTTTTCCTCTTTTCTCCAAGATTCAAAAGAAATTTAGTTAAACAAATACCTACCCAAAATAAATTTATCAAATATTTCACAACATTATATTGGTCTTTTTTTTTGTAATAACACCATCCTTATAGGTTTTAAGGTATAAACAAAGTAAGTTTTCTAAAGAAGATGTATTTTTTTAACCGAATGTTTTAGTTTTATTTCATATTATATCTCCTTAAAATATTCCTAAAACATGATGAAATAATTAAAATATTATATTACATAAACCAATATGTTATTATGTTATTTTAATTACCAACATCCATATCCTCTTCCGTTAAATGAAAAATAAAATCATCATTCATGTGTATTGCGGACTACCGCCTCGCGAACCGATTTAATTTCTTTTTCATAAGCACCTATCACAGTTGGTTATAATAATTGATTTAATAAATATATATTTAATTTATGATATTATTATGGTTATTTAAAGGTTAATTACTATATACTTTTATTTTGTTTCATCTATCAAAATTGGAAACAACGTTCATGCGTAAGTACAACATAATGTCTCCATGAACGATGTACTTCATTTTTTTAAATATAAATTTTATGGGTGAATCTAAATATACATATATATATATATATATATGGAATATATATTATATTAATATTAAGTTTAAAATTATATATATAATGGAATCATAATCAATTTATAAATAAAGAAAGTTCCAAACAAAAACAGGCATAAAAACTAAACAATTATCACACAGAATAATGATTTTAATAAAGAGTTGTTAATAAATAGGTGGTAATATATTATAAGAAAATACTATTGGTTATTAAATATATATATATACATATATATATATATATATATTATTCTGGTTCAATAATACATGTATAATTAATTTATATTTATTATATAGTAATTTTTAATGTGTATGAAGAAGGAAAAGACTTAAGGTAAGGGATCTCTCAGAACTACCTTATTTCTTGGGGTTCTAACATTTATATATCTATAAAGTTATGTAATGCTTATAAATTAGTTATATATGTCTCTAAAATATATAACTTATTATACTTTACTTTCATGCGGTAATACATTCCTTAGGTTCATTTCTCAAATGCCTTATTTATGAAATTTCCTTTGATTATGATACGCAGATAGATTATGAACCCATTTCTTTCCATAGTTAATTCTTATGATTATACCTTTTGATTGATTTAATTTTGTGGCACAAATAATCATGAAAAATTTATAATGGGTTTTTCTTGGTAGTTCTATAATGCACAGGGTAAATTGTTTATCTCATGACACGTTATATATGGGATTAAGCAGTAAACATAATCTGTGATTGAACTTTTTCTCGAAAGTTAGCCTTGAATTATACTAATTTCATGTTTTTTGTTTCTAACATATTTCTTGGGTTTCAATGATATTAATATATCATATTATTTATGTTATTATTCAATGTGATTACTCAAGATCCTTCTCTTTTATGATACCATGTTATAACATGACTCACGCGTTATGCTTCCTTAAAATTTTTATTCCCTTACCATGATTTTTAGCTCACCCCTTTTATCCATGTATTATATAGGTTATCCCATGAAGTATTAGAAGATAAAATTGATTTATGATATCATTATGGATGTAATGCCCCAACCCCAGTTACCCAGAGTCGGTGCATTATTACATAAAATTGGCATGATCACAAAAGATCAAGTCTCGAAATACTGATTAGTTTAGTAGCCTTGGAAACACTAGATACATTCAAAATTCTTACATTAATGATAAAGTGAAAAAAAAACAATATATCCTCCATAGTCCACACTCATATCCCCTCATACTATCCCTGTAGGTCAGTCATAAAATACATCTTCACATCCTGGGAAAAATAAAACATAAAAAGGGGTGATCTTAGATGCTCAGTAAGGATAACAATATAGTGCAAACTTTCATAAATAAGCATAAACATTTAATTCAATGTATAACTAAAACAAATGCCTTTTAAACTTTAACTTTAACATAATATAGAAAAAATAAAATGAAATAATGCCATTTACTTATTCACATGGATATTCCACTAGTCGAATAATCACATGCAATATCAATAACCACTTTCATAATAATGGAATGCATAATGCCAGGCTACCATAACCACATAGTCACGGCCGTGTGCCAAGACTACAAATAAGATTTTTTCAAGGCCTTGTGCCAAGACACTATTTTGTCTCATGAGACCTACTGATACATCGAGGACATATAGCAGGCTCCACCCGTCACTTACTAAGTCCAATGCATTCCTCAAATGAACAAGTTCAAACATAACATAAACATTCGTATTAAAACTATCATATGAAATGACAATAATTTATCCATAAGCCATGAATAGTATAAAAATAACACATCCACAGTTAAACATATCACAAAACCTTCAATACTATATGGCAGTTTTATATCATAATAAATCAACTTCAAATAAGCTTAAAATCCATCAAAGGATGTTGACATAGAAAATCAAAACTATTTGAGAGAAATATCTTTTTTTCAAATCATTTAAAAGTCACATAATTATAAAATAAAACATTTAATTTGAAAATATTCTTATAAGATTTTAAGGGAAGCTTCGACGATTTTATAACGGCGGAAAATAGCCTCACCCACCGTATAAGTTAAAAAACATTCTTACCTTAATTTTTTCGAAAAGGTCATAAAGTACCTTGTTTGGAAAACGACGGAAAGATTCCTTTATAAAAATCTTATAAAAGTAGAAAAATGGTATAAATGAATTTAACCCATAGTTTATAAAATATTAATAATGTTTTGAAATACATTTTTAAGAAACATGGATGTGGATGATAAAGAGGTCACATTAGATAATTACGTATAAACAACCTCGGATAAAGAAGAGATTGTTGAATTAACCCTTACCTTGTAATTTTCCTTGGTAGAGGGTAAGTTAACCTAATTTATAATGGTGATATAATTTTTATTAAATTATACAATAATAATATACATTAATATGATATCATATATGATCTTTTAACATTGCTTTGTTAATAATATCTTAGTATTATCATCGTTTCGGGTGTTAACAGATTTGTTTTAATTTATTTTCTTTGTTATGTGAGTAATATTTGGTATGGATGGGATTTATCCTATTCATATCCAGAATTATATCAAGTATTTAGACATTATTTTTAATCATTAAATGAAAATTAGTCTTGAATGGATACGATGGGGAATGAATCTCATCGCGTTCGTGGAGACCGTAATCCGTACGTACGCACGAGCGACAATATCATTATTTTGATATTAAAATAATATATAATTGGATTTTATATCATATATAGAGAATCCTTATCATGTTATATATATTACTTACATCAATTACACATCATTATTATACCCATTCAAATAATAATGTATTGAATAACAATTACACCACGACGTGGAGACGGTAAGCCGTATGTACGCACGCATGGTAAAATTTCATTCAAAGGGTGGATAGAATAATGAATTTGGTTGTACCATATTTATAATAACATCACAGTATATATAAGATACTGGAGTTATTATTTTATAATGGAAACAACAAAGAAAAAGGAAGTGGAAGAAGAAAGGAACTTGAAAGAGGTGGTGATATATTTACCTCTTCTCTGGGTTCTTCCTTTTGATTTTGATCAAAAGGGATCCTTAGGTTTAATTTATGACTAAAGAAACATCTCTAGGATGAATTTAGGATAGTTGATAGGGTATTTGGGTAGATTTTGGCCGAGCCAAATGGCTTTGAAGGTGTGAATGAGAGAGAAGGGGGAGTTCCCTTTTATACGAGGGGTGAGGGGCACCTTAGGAAAAGCTAGAAATATTATTTTATAATAAAATAATTTTCTGTTTCTAATGGATCCAAAATATATTATTTAAATTATAAGGTGGGTTTGGGTCGAAAACCACTCAACCAATAAGTTTTAGACTGGTTTGGGTCACTATATTAACTTTATCTTTTAGATTTAACTCTTAGTTAAATAGTTTGACATTTACCGTGTCTCTTTCTATTTTTATATTATATGGTTAATAAACTTACTATATACTTATAAGAAAACCTCAAGTGGTTAATTAATTATACACCTATCATTATATAATTCCTTTGGATGAAACTTAGATTTTTAGGAATAGAATATCAATTAATAATATAATATTTGTTTTAAAAACTTTTTTATATCAATTTTGAAACTATTTGGTATTTTATTTTTTCTAAATTCATAACAGCATTATTACATAGAAAAAAATTCATCTAACCAATCCTAATATTTCATATTAACCTATAAAATTAGTGGAATTCATAAAAAGTCTCAAATTACATTTATTTGGATATTTATAATATCAATTATTTTAATATTTCATTAATTAAGTAATTACCGCATCTTCATTGTGTCATAAAAAAATTAAATTATTTAATGTCTAAAAAATATAAATAAAATACCATTATGTAGGAAATATTCTTATATTTCTAATGAATATTTATAGTCGAATTTATTTGTAACGTCCCGGACCCGGGTGCCACGCAACGGGTGCCCCGAGCCCGGTTCGCCACAAGACCTCAAGCGCATTTCCCCAAACGCCAGAGGCTGCCGACTAGCAGCGAGGGCCCAGGTCTGAGAGTGGGGAAACTATGCCCTCATTTTTCAAAGTGTAGTGCAGTGGAATATAGAATAAACATACAACGATAGCGGAATCAGTAACATACACAACTGAAATAACTCCAACAGTGAATATAACCAATAGTATATAAAAGATGATACTATATGTTTCAGGTTCCAAGAAAACAGCCAGCACATGTTATACATCAATACAGTATAGCAGAAAACAGAGTACAGGAAGACAAAGCAAACAGATGGCAGTGGCATCGCGAGTCTAGGCTCGGTCCCATGCCCTCCTACTCCTCAGAAACAGTCAAGTACCTGTATAGGGACTCTTGCCCCTATCTACACCTGCAGCCACGTAATCTATTTGGGTCGAAAAGCGTGACCCAAACAAGGTGTGAGAAACATATCTTAGTAGGAACCCACCAAAGGCCCATGCCCAACTGCATGTAAGTGTGAAACAACAGTGTGCAATAGTAAAATGCAATAAAGTAAGCAGTACTAAATAGTAACTAACTTAACAATTAAATTTCCATTTTATTATTCATTTAATTTATTTAATTTTGTATCGTTCTCTACTCAACAGCACCACACCCTCAGGCCAACCAGTATCTCTCCCTCAGGATAATACATTGAACCATGCCCTCAGGCTATACAGAATCTTGCCCTCAGGAATTGTAACAGAATTCTCGCCCTCAGGCATACGAAGTGTTGCCCTCAGGAGGAATAACGACAGCCCTCGGGCTAAAACAGTCACGCCCTCAGGCAAATGTAGTAACGCCCTCAGGCTAATATAGTCATGCCCTCAGGCTAATATAGTCATGCCCTCAGGCTAATATAGGTAATCGGTCCATGCCCAACAGGTAAACAAGCAGTAACAAGCAATTCCTCTCAAGGCAATTCTACAATTACTACTTTAAAGGCATACCCTCGGGTATCCTAGCCAAATGGCTAAACAGTGAAACACACCCCGGGGGTGGTTCCGGATCCAAGAAATAATCCCAACCAGAATTTTATTATCACAATTAAATACCTAATCAATTCTAGGTATTAAATATAGAAACGGCCTCAGCCACACGACACCCCAACATGGGTTTGTGTCACAAAAATGCACAAAACACGCAGTACTTGGAAAACCAAACACCAAGCCACCTACCTTATACGTCAACGAGCGTTATACCCGAACGGAGACTCCAGAAACTCCCAAGAACAGCATAGATCCATGCGGTTCCAACAGAATTTTCTGAAGCCGAATCGGATTCCAGACGAACGCCCAGTGGATCTTTAAAGATCTGGCCTCCTCCTTTGGCTCCAAAATGGCTCAAGTTCCTCCCCTGCCAAATGAGGAGGCTACTGCCTATTTTAAGCCGAGAAAATAAAGTACACGGAATGTACTTCTGAGTACACGGCATGTACTTATTTCATTTAACTATTCATTTGGAGGCACCGGCACACTATTCATCCGTCGACATGAGTACAGGGCATGTACTCTTGAGTACACGGCGTGTACTGTCACCCAGCTGGCCGCGACTCCACCGCCTTACTGTTTAAGCCTGCCGACTGACTACACGGCGTGTACGGTACCACTACATGGCGTGTAGTCGGTTCCTACACCCCTCGTCGCCGGCATGGCTACACACCCAGTGTACTCATCCCAACACGGCCAAAAGTACACAGCGTGTGGATAAAGTACACGGCGTGTAGTTTTGAAATTTAGGATTTTTCCCCATTTTCCATATTTTCTCAAAAACACTTAAGGAAAAGGAAAAGAAGAAGCCCGTACCTCTAAAATAAGAACCGGGTTCTTACATTATCTTATTTTTATCCCTATATTAAAAATGTTTCAGTTATTAAACTTTGATTTTAACTCTTTTAACTCTTCTTTAAATAAAATAATAATAAATGTCATAATCTAATCCAAGTGGACCAAGGAGGTTCATATTTTATTCCTAAGGTTGTTTTTGGTCGAATTATATTTATCCAATAGAATTAGGATATGTGTTAGGGTAATAATAATATCATTTTTACCCTTAATTTCCTTATTTACTTTTAACCGTGGTAAATAAAAGTAAAAATTTACTATTCACCAAAAATTATTTTTATCTTATTGAACCAAATTTTACTCCTTGATATTAACCATGTCTCTAGAATTTTCTAAATTCAGCTCACATAAGCGTTAAAATTAAGTTTTATGTGAATTTTCAAATTCTCCTAGGAGGTGGGTAAAAGACGGTGAAAAGTTCAATAAAATTTTAATATATCTAAAATTATTATAAAATGACTCCAATGAATTACATTGAACTAATATAGGTATTATTTATCTATTCTGACCTAAAATAAATTTAAATAAAATAAATAATTATTTAAATAAAAATTTGGTTTTAAACTATAACTCAGTGTTTGTTCACTATTCATCAAAAATTGAAAGTTTTCAGAAAAATAACAAAAATTCACCCTAGGATAATTTCGATATTCTAAATCGAAAAATGAAGTCCATTTTGAAATATAAAATTTATAAAATTTCAAGAATTGGGTATTACTATTCATAACGGCCACTTTGGTTGGTCGCGGTGTGTTAGAATCTCGAAGTTGCGTACAACGCAACCTATTGCATTATTCAAAGGGAAACGTATTGTGGAAGCTTGGGGTGTTACAATGGATATTAAAGTAAATATTTTTTATATTCAGGTTTATGTTCTATTTCCTTAGTCTTCTAAATACATTCATCCTTTCAATCCTTGTTTTGTGTTTCATGGATATTTATATCAAAAAATATGTAATAAAATGTGTAAAAGAGGCTTGGGTCACAATAAGTATCATCCTTATGGTGAATTAAAGGAATAACATAGAACATATCCCAAATAATCACTCAAATTTTAAGGGTCTGAGAACCATATTTCCAAGAAAATGAAGATCCAAAGATAGGTGAAGGAAAATGACATATTATGTTACATATATGGAAAGGTAGGAAACAGGAAGAAGAACTGAACATAGTTAAAGAATAAATGGGAGATTTATATTCATTTATTATCAGTTGAAATCATTCCATTTTGACCAATTGGGTATTTTACATAGCTTGTGTTACTCACATCTGTATTCTAATATAGGAACCAAGTAGATTCTAAAATATTTCTATAGGTGAGTTAGATATTTGAGAAGACAGAGTATGTATTGAGGACTTGGATTTAGAATATTACCATCTTAAATTTTTTAAAAGTATTATATTGGTTTTCAGAGACTATTAATATGTACCCACTATTACTAAAAAAATAATTTATGTATTCCTCCAAGATACATATGGTTTTATTTTCAAATTCAGAAATAAAAATTTGTTTATATAATAAAGAAAACATATTTTATGGTATGCAGAATTTAAATAAAATACTTTATCTATTAAATTGTGAAAACCAAGTATTTTCAATGGATAATGAATTAAATTCACATTAATTTTATCACATCCAGTTTTGACATCACCGAGCTAGTCATGTAAACAAGAAGGGATTGACAAAGATATATCAAGATGATTACTTAGTCTCATTTGAGCTAAAATCACTTGATATATGTCATTATTATTTAAATTGAAATATGAGTAGATAAAACATTTGTGGTCAAGGTGAAAGGCTCATAAATATTCTAGGATTGGTATAAACTGATATGTGTGGACCTTTTCTAGTAGAATCTATCAATGGGTATTCTTACTTCATTACTTTTATTAGTGTATTGAGTAGATATGTATATGTATACTTAATAAGGTATAAGTATTAATCCATTGTGAAATTAAAAGAGCTTAAGAATCAATTAGCGAATAAAATTGATAAGAAGATAAAGAAATTTTGATTTAATCAATGTAACACCTTGAGTTTTTATGAACATTTTTTTCTAATAAATTAGTTTTCTTGGTTATATTACATTGAAATAAGTCAATAAATTCCTTCCACATGGCATAGACTTGTTGTGAGCTACATGAAACACTGAATTGGCATGTGTTACATGCAAAACTAAGTTTCGACAAAACAACATTTTATTCTTAAATGAGATAGTTATAACCTAACCACTAAACATAGTAATATGAATAGTAAAAATACTTTTAAAATATTATTTATAATGGTTTCATATAAATAAAACATACTTATAATGAAAAATAGATTTTTTGGTAAATTCCTCGTTTGTTTAAAAATACTATTTTCTCAAATGAACTACTTTTTCATGCCCTTCTATGAACAAAAATAAAATTAATTTTTGACACTTATAAATTGAATTTGATAAAATAAAAATTATTTTTGAATTTATAATTTTTGTATTAGATTATGGTGAATTTTTTGGATTTTTTTGAGAAACTTCATTTTTTGATGAATATTGAAAATTTGGAATTTTAATTCAAAACTATTTTTTTGAAAAATTTATTTATATAGTTAAATTATAATTTTTGTTGGTTTCAAAGTCACATTAGATCAATTATACATCTATTTACCCAATGTAGTCCATTTAAATATTTTTATATTGATCTTAGATATAAAATCTTAATGAAATTTTGAACATTCTCACTTTAAAACCTCGCTTTCTCACCATGTTTGTGAAATTAGCATTAAACTTAATTTTTACACTTATATGAATTGAATTTTGAAAAATAGAAACATATTCTTGTAATATGTATGATATTTTTAGTCTAATAAAATTAAATTTATTTTTTGACAAGTGGGTGGATCATTTGGGCCACTATGTTTAAGGACTTAATAAGGTATAAGTTTTAATCCTTTGTGAAATTCAAAGAGTTCAAGAATAAAATAGAAAATAAAATTGGAAAGAAGATAAATAAGTTTTGATATAATCAATGTAACACCCCAAGTTTTTATGAACCATTTTTTTCAAATAAATTATTTTTCATTCACGTCTTTCATTTCACTAACTCAAATATTCTTTTCACATGGAACCGACTTGGCATGTGCTACACAAAACACCGACTTGGTGTGCATTACAAGCAACACTGGGTTTCCATGAAACTTTATTTTATTGTTATAATTATTTAAATTAGATAGTTATAACCTAACCACTAAAATTAGTAATATTAATAGTAAAAAATACTTTTAAAATAATTTTTATAATGTTTTTATATAAATAAAACACATTGATAATGAAATATATAATTTTTGGTAAAGTCCTTATATGTTTAAAAATAATATTTTCTCAAATGAGCTTCTTTTCATGTCCTATAAAAAGAAATAAAATTAATTTAAGACATTTTTATAAATTTAATTTGATTGAATAAAATTCATTTTCGAATTTATAATGTTGAAATTATCTTAGGGTGTATTTTTGGGGGTTTTCTGAGAACCTTCATTTTTTGATGAATAGTGAAAAATATTGAATTTTAATTTAAAACTAGTTTTTCATCTAATTTATTTATGTAGTTAAATTATATTTTAATTTGGTTTTAAAGTCACATTAGATAAATTATACATATATTAACACAATTTATTTCATTGGAATCATTTTATATTGAACTAAGATATAAAGGCTTAATGAACTTTTGAACATTCTCAATTTAAAAACCCGCATTCTCACCACGTCTGTGAGATTAGAATTAAACTTAATTTTACCTCTTATATTAATTTAACTTTGAAAAATGGATATACACAGTTTTAATAAGTATGATATTTATAGTCTAATAATATGAACATAAATTTTTACCAAAAATATTAGTGAAAGTGATTAAGATTAATTACAATGATTAAGGTAAAATTAAGCTTAACAAAGAAATAAACCTTAAACATAAGAGCACAAATGACCTATCCACTTTTAAAACACCCATTTTCTATAAATACTTCATCTATAAACATTAAATTCTCTATTTTTATTGGTTTTGGATGATTTTATTAGGTAAAAACATGGGAACACCTAACTTGTTTTCAAAAATGTCAAGTGTGTCCTTTCCCTCCCCTATAAAAGGACACTACCTATCCCCCTTCTTCACACCTCCCAAAACACTTAGGTTTAGACAATATCTGCTCAATACACTTCCCAAAATCTATAACTTACTTCTTGAAGCCTCAATTTTGGAAGAAGTCCATCCAAGGAAGTCCTTTGGTGCAAACCAAAAGATCTACCCAAAGAAGAGGTAACATCCTTCCTCAAGCTCATTTCTTTTACATTATTTATACACCTCCTAAATTATTATTCCATGAACACATAATATCCTCATTATACTTAATATAATTATATGTTTTTATGTTAATTTTGGTGACCTACGCTTACACACACTTCCATCTAATGGGTAATGAACTTACCATTCTTGTGTACGGCGAACTACCCCCTCACAAAATGATGTTGTTAATTTTACCTTTACCTCCTATTATGGTTGATAATTATAATGAAAAATAGATATAATATATATATATATATTATATTTATTATTTATTTATTCTTGTTTATTTATTATATAAATCCTACTTTCATGCTTTTGACTTTGTTTAAATATGATAACTTCGTTTGGGGAAGTGTGGACTTCCGCCTCCTCAAAGTGATGTGATTCGTTCACACATTACATGGAATGTATTAAGGATGGGTTTAGTAAAATTATATGATATATATTACATAAAAATTATATTTTAATGATATAATATACATATATTTCATTTATTTTATTTCAATACACCGTGAAAATGGAAACAACACTCATGTGTACATACGGCCTATCGTATCCATGAATAGTGTATTCCATTTCATATATCTACCTTTTATAGATTATTATAAATTTTTATATACTGAATATATATGATATATAATTAATTTATTACATTTTATAAATAATTAAATAATTATATAAGTAATAGTATCAAGAATGAAAAGTCAAAACACATATGATAAACAAAGCGGTTATCACCCAAACCGTTACATTAACATAAATGGGTAATAGAAGGTCATAAGAAAACCATATATATAGAATTTTATGTATTAATATGTTTATGTGATGTATTTATAATAAAAATATACCTATCATACAGGATTCTTGTACGAATATGATGAAGGTCAACAAACAATGTAAGGGAATTTCATATCACTTTTTATTTCTTGGAGATACATGCCTTATTCACCACTCATTTATTTTCTGTGGTGTATATACTTCATATGAATGTATTATATGATTATTATAATTAAATTTATTGGTATTTTAATATCCATTCTATGATATTTATTTCATGGGTTTTATGACCAAACATTTATCAAATTGGTAAAGTAATTTTGTCTCGATTTGAATTCTTTGAGACACATTTTTTGTTATGCACCTACATTATTTTTTGATATGTATATACTTCCATTTGACATATTATATAATGAACATTATTTTTTCATGATATTTTAATCTTAATGTAATTTTATTTTCTTACATGGAGAGTATGATCCCAAATTACCATGTGATTAGAGTTTATTGAAACAATCTCATTGTTTATCAGGATTATTTATGACTATGCTTCCATTGGGGGAATATTATGATCCATATCTCAAGAAAACTCATGATTCTTCTTTATCCTATCTTTATTCAAGATATATCCATGTGTTAGTAACATTTTTCTACTATTTTTACTTAAGATAATTAGGGAAATTTTTTTAAGAAAATTTTGGCAATATCTCTCTCCCAAGTTGGAAATCTATTTTATTTCAAAAATCATGTTTTCAAAAAAAATGTTTTCAAATGATCCTTGAAGATCATTTTAAAATAAAACGGATTTTAAAAACGTTTTATAGTTTTCAAAACTTACTTTATAAGTTTACAAACCTATTTTCCAAGAAAACACTTTTTAATAATATATTATGTTTTAAAAATAATTATTTAATTCATAAAGGATATTTTCCTCAAGAAATGTTTTTAAAAGATATTTTGAAATTATTTCTCATATAAGATGACATCCATTGGTAGCACTCATACCTTTCTGGGTAAATGATTCAATGTTTCCATTCATATTATTAATCTTAATGGTTATGTATTGATGACATGATGTTTATGAAACTTGTTTCTCTTTCATGGGTTATATGATTTTGAAACCCTCTTCTTTTAATGGGTTATAATTTTGATGAAATGATTATTAAACCCATATATTATTCCACAGGTTATGATATGATTACATGTTTATGATATACATTTCATTTCATGAGTTATGATTTTTTTTTATGACTTTGTGGAACATGTATGTATAATTTCATTATGAGATGGTTGGGACCTATATCTACCTAAAATTTGTTGGGTAAAGATTTATATCTCATGTAGACTAAAATGGTCTTGGGAGTAAACCTTGAATACTAAGGTGGACATCGAAGTTAACCATGACTACCAAAATGGTATGGGGAGTGAACTCATACTAATAATATGGCCATGGGAGTGAACCATGACTACAAAGATGGTATGGGGAGTAAACTCATATTACTAATATGGACTTAGAAGCGATTCCTTAACAACTATGGAAATCATATTATATGCTTATGTGTCTTCCATAATTCCATTTCTAATTCCTATGTTATTCTTTCATGTATTATGATCTTTATTTACTTATAATTCATTTCTTATAAACTTCCAAGATTTATGACATTATTCAAGTTTATGATCTTATGATGTGAATGGTATGATATTATAATGTTATTATCACGTTCTCATGCCCTTATTATCATGTTTATACTTACATGTCTACCTTATTTACCTTTACTGAGCATTTGAGATCACCCCTTTTATGTTTCCTTCCCCAGGTAATGAAGATATGTATTATGTTTGATGTGTCTAAGAAGGGTTGTATTCAAGGATAACCTTGTATTAGATAATTTATCTCACTTAAGTACTAGTGATTTTGTTTCCATGTTTCCGAACGCACTACACAAATATAGTCCTTGGGAATTTTTTTGTATAATATTTTAAGTATTATGCCAAATTTATGTAATATTAATGTATAAAAAGTGAGGTTTTCTATAGTTGGTATCAGAGAAAAGGTTTAGTTATCATTTGGAATCTAGGATGAGAAAACCTTAGTGACAACCCTAGGGTCATGTCTACAGATAAGTTTAAGTATAAGGAAAATTATAGGAAAATTTCTTATAATTTTGGTAAAGGATTGAGTGAGTGGTTTCTTAGAAATATATCCATGCCCTATTACTACAAGTGGATGTGGATCTATCATATATTTATCTGTTATTAACAACTCTAACAAGGTTCACTTAACTTGACTCAGTGTCACCTAGTATACGACAACAGGCCTTACAACACACCTAGTTTGACACTCCTAGGGGATTTTATTTGGGAATTCAAAAAATATTCACAAAAAAATCATGAAATATTTAAATATAAGTTGGATATGAATAACCTAAAATAAATATAAGGTTTCATATATTAAGTAAGGTTTCATAATTTATACATCCTATAAGTTACTTTTAATGAGTATGTGGTTCCTCATTATGATAATTATTTAGTACTCTTTGCTTTTGGTTTTAGTTAATGGTTGGAACATAAATGAATTGTGTTAAAGGTGATTTTGCTGGAAAACTAAATCCTTATCCTCCTAAGTAAATGAATTATATGGGATCTGGAATGAAAAATATTATTGTTATGCTCACACAGCTTTCTCAAGATATGAGTCATGGTAGACTTCCAAATTATCAAAGGAGAGAACAAAATTTTGTTGACTCCTTCATGAGTCAACATCCACCTTCTTTCAGTGGTTCTTCTAATCCACTTATTACTAAACAATGGATCGGTACTACTGAAAAGATATTCTATATTATCCAGTGTTCAGACTATGAGAAATTCATTCTATCAATTTATCGGTTTGAAGGAAAAGTGGACCAGTTGTGGACTCTAATTAAGAATATAAGGTAGAAAGATGAAATTGAATCCATGAATTGGAGTGAGTTTAAGAACTTATTTTTTAATAAGTAATTTATTTTTATTCTTTATACCAAGATGGATAAAGAGTTATTTGAGTTGAATCAAAGGGGTGATGAATATTTTGGAACCCATGATGATAATTTCCCGATACTTTCAAGTTACACTTCTGGAATTATCATCCAACCTGAAAGTAAAGTTGATAGGTTCTTCAGTTGCTAAAATAAAAGTCTCAAAAGGGTGTTGACTATAAGAAACTTTAGTAGCTATGAAGAGATTTTGTTTTTTGTAACAAAGGATTAAATAGAGGTTAGATACACGTATCAATCTCGTGGTTTTTATAAAAAAATAAAGATGGGGTTTGAAAGAAAATCTAAAAACTATAAAGAGAATAATATGAGATTTACTTTATGATCTATGTGTGGTAATAAGTATAGAGGAAACTAACTTAAGGGGTTTAATAAATTTTTTAAGTGTGGAAGGTAAGGCCACCACACATTTGATTATATAAGTTATTGGATTAATTTATCTAATATTGCGAATGGAGAAAAAGCTGCATAGATTTCCCCTCTCACACTTTATGCTACAAGTGTAAGGAGAATGTGAATTATGCTAACGAGTGCTGAACCCTAAGGGTTGGTGATGATAATTGACTTCAGAAACCTCTTAATCTAAGTGATGAGGGTAAATATCATGTAATCACTATTTTTTATGAGGGTGTGATAATGATGTGGTGAAAGTAACACTTACCATCCACTCTATAACTACTAATTCCTTATTTAATTCTGGATCAAGCCACTCCATCATATCTAAATAGTTTTCTAAAGGTGTTAAGATTCCACCAAAATTATTAGATGTGTAATTAGCAGTGAAAACCCCTAATGGGGTGATGATGGAAACCCAAGTATATAATTCCTCTTCGGTTGATGTTTGTGGAAATATGCTCCCATAAAATCTTTCCAATCTTCCTTTGGTTGAATTTGATGTCATATTAGGCATGGATCAACTTTCTTTACATAAATCCCACATCAATTATTTAGGAAGGGAAGTTAATTTTTATATTTTAAACCCTCCTATGATCATCCATCAATGTGATGATATGTATGAACTTCTTTTGGAGATTACATATAGTGTATGGGTCTTAATTCCCATTCATAAGGGTTGTTTATCTCAATTGGTTAGGCATAAAATTGAAATCTATGACACAACTATTGTTCGGGAATTTGTGGATATCTTTCCAGAAGAGTTTCATATACTTCCACTGAATCATGAAGTTTTTTCTTAATATAACTCATACCTGGTTCCATACCAATTTCAATGACTCTTTACAGAATGGCCCCAATTGAGTTGCAGGAATTAAAAAAGCAACTCCAAGAAAAACATGATAAAGGATTCATTCAGCCACATGTGTCACCTTGCGGTGAACCTATTATTTTTTTTAAAAAGATAGATGGGTCAATGTGACTATACATTGATTATTGAGAGTTGAACTAGATCGTAATCAAGAACAAGTATCCTCTTCCCACTATTGATAACTTGTTTGATCAGCCTTGCAAAGCTCAATATTTTACAAGATTGAACTTCATTCTATATATAAATAATTGGGGTTCATGAAAGAGGATATAACTAAGACGGAATTCCATATAAGGTATGGAAACTATGAATATATAGTGATACGTTTTGGTCTTACTAATTACCTTGCTATATTCATGAATTTAATAAATATAGTCTTTAGGGATTACCTTGATCAGTTTGTGGTAGCCTTTATATATGATATTATTATCTATTAAAAGAGTGATAAAGATCATCAAAACCACTTGATAATTGTACTAAAGACCCTTACGATAAAATATATGAAAATTCTAAAAAATTGTGAATTTTGGCTGCAAAAGGTTTCATTTTTGGGTCACATAATCTCAAAAGATGGTATAGTAGTAGATACATCAAATACAGAGGCTATTGAATACTGACCGAGACCAACCATGGTGACTAAGATCCATAGCCTTATTGGTTTGGCTAAATATTATTCACAGTTTGTGGGGAATTTCTCATGACTATCTAATCCTCTAACCAAGTTAACAAATAAGGGTGTCAAGTTCCTATGGATAAATAAATGTGAGGAGAATTTCAAGGAACTGAAGAGAAGGTTAGTCAGCACACCTATTCTTAAATTACCCTATAGTTGATAAGGGTTTGTAATCTTTAGTGATGAATCCAATAATGTATTGGGATGTTTTATCATCCAGAATAATATGGTTATCTCTTATTCCACATGGAAGTTGAAGATTTATGAGAAAAATTACACAACTCATGATTTATAGTTAGCAGTAGTAATTTTTTCATTAAATACATAGAGGCATTATATTTATAGAGAAAAGCGTGATATATATACCTATCATAAAATTATGAAATATATATTCACACAAAATGAGTTGGAAATTCTCTAAATAATATGGTTAGAGCTTAAAAAAGATTATGACTGATCAATACATTTCCACCCTGTGAAAGCCAATAAGGTGGTCGATGCTTTGAGTTGAAATGAACATTCTATCTTATCCATGATTATGATTGAAAAAGATCCAATATTTCTAGATTTAAAAATGATAGTCCTAGAAATCCTAAAGGAATGGAAAAATAATATCTTTTTCAAATGAATGTTCAACCCTCTATCCATGTGAAGATTAAAGAAGCACGGAAGGCAGATGCAGAGCTAAAAAAGAAGATTCAAAATGTTATTGATTTTATCCTTAATCAACATGGAATGATGAGGTTTATGAACCATGTATGTTTTTTGTACATACCACATTTCAAGAAGAAGTTTTCGGAGGAAGATCATAGTTATTCATTATCTATTTATCCTCGAAGTATAATGATGTTTAGATATTTGAAATAATACTTATGGTGGTATGGAATGAAGAGAGATATCATATAGTTTGTATCTTAGTGATTGGTATTCAAGTAAGTTAATGATGAAAGACAAAATCCTAAATGGTTGTTACATACATTACCCATACTAGAATTCAAATGGGATAACATCACTATAGATTTTTTCTTTGGACTTCCCAAAACCTCTAAAGGATTTATTGTTATATGCATGGTAGTTGATCTCCTTACAAAGTCAGCACACTTAATCACCATCTGAGAAGACTTCTATCTGGATCAGTTTTCTAGGATACACATTAAGTAAGTGGTAAGGTTTCATGGACTATCACATTCCATTATATAATATCAGGATTTGGGGTTTATTTTGAAGTTCTAGTGTAGTCTTCATCAAACACTTGATACGGAATTGAGTTTCATTACTCCTTATCATCTTTAGATGGATGGTCATATTGAAAGAACAATTTAAACCCTAGAGGATGTATTGAGGACTTTTTCTTTGGATTTATATGGCATTTGGGATCAACACCTTCATCAAGTTTATTTTTCTTAAAATAATATATTTCAATAAAAATCATATGGATTCTTATGAAGCCCTCTATGGGAAGAAATGTAGAGCTCCAACATGCTAGGATGAAGTTAGAGAAATAAAGCTACTAGGACCTGAGATAACTAAAGAAATAGAAGATAATGTTAGACTCATTCAATAGCACACACAGTAAGCTCAAAGTTGGCAGAAAATTTATATCGATAACCATCAGTATGATCTAGAATTTGAAGTTGGCGAAAAATTGTTTCTACGAATCTCTGCATGGAAGAAGGTTATGAGGTTCAAAAATAAATGGAAACTAAACACAAGGTATATTAGTCCATTTGGAATTATTGATCATATAGGGGTGGTATCTTATCACTTGGCACTTCCTCCAAATCAATATCAAGTCCATGATGTGTTCCATTTATCTCTCCAAAGGAAATACATACCTGACCCTCAACATGTATTGAACTTAGAGGTCATACTGCTGGAGTAGGATCTTTCTTACGATGAACAACTAGATGAAATTCAGTATTGTAGAGAGAAAGTTCTATGAAGGAAGACCACTCCCCTAGTGAAAGTTTTATAGATAAGTCACCAATCATAGGAATCTACATGGGAACTTGAGGATATGAAAATGTATAAGTATCTTTATTTTTTTACCTGAATGATGAATTTCAAGTGTGAAATTCATTATAAGGTGGGGTAGAATGTAATACCCCAAGTTTTTATAAAACTTTTTCTTTATGAATAATTAGTTTTCAATGATATCTTTCATTTCACTAAGTCAAACATTTCTTTCACAAGGAACTGACTTGGTGTGTGCTACATGAAAAACCGAATTGGCGTGCATTACACTCAACACTGAGTTTCTACGAAACATCATTTAATTGTTATAATTATTTAAATGGGATAGTTACAACCTAGCCATTAAATTTAGTGATTTGAATAGTGATTACTACTTTTAAAATATTTTTTATAATGGTTTTATATTAATTAAACATATTTATAATGAAAAATATAATTTTTGTTGAAGTCCTTATATATTTAAATGAAATGAGGCTTCGACCCCAAAATTTAAAAAAAATATAATGATTAAGGTAAAATTAAGCTTAATTAGGGAATAAAACTTAAACTTAAGGGAAAAAATGACCTATACACTTGTAAAAAATCCATTTATAGATATATTGTGTCCTTAAATATTCAATTTTTTATTTTTTTGGTTTTTAATGACTTTTTTTAGGTAAAAACATGGGAGAACCTAACTTGTTTTCAAAAATGCCAAGTGTATAACTTCTATCCCCTATAAAAAACCACCACCTCTACCCTTTATTCACAACTCTAAAACCACTAATTTTCATAAAATATATAACCAATAAACTTACTAAAATCCCTTTACTACTCATTTGATCCTCCATTTTTGAGTAAATCTATCCAAAGAATCTGTTTGGTGCAAACCAAAAGGAGTTACACAAAGAAGATGTAACATCCTTCCTCAAGATATTTTCTTTTATTTTATTTCTCCATAACCTCAATTATTCTTATAAAATGCACACATAAAAGTCATATTATCCTTAATATACTGATATGTAGTTATTTTAAGGTTTCTACCTTCACTTATATACACTTTTTTCTAATGGGTAATGAACTTATTGTTCTTCTGTACAGCGAACTACCACCTCACGTGATGATGTTGTTCATTTTACCTTTAACACCTATTATGGTTGGGAATTATGATGTAACCCCTTTTTAAATATTATATATATGATATTTATGATGTATTTATAATTATTTATTTAATATATAAATCTTACCTTCATGCTTTCCATTTTTTGTAAATATGATAACTTCATTTCTGGAAGTGTTGATTATCACCTCCTCAAAGCAATGTGATTCATTCTCACTTTACATGGAATTAATTAATGATTGGTTTAGTAAATTTATATGATATATAAGACTTAATAATTCTACTTTAATGATATTATATACTTATGTATATATATTTTATTTTTGTTCTTTCTTTTAATACGCCATGATAATGGAAACAGCATCCATGTGTATGTATGGTCTACCATCTCCATGAATGGTGTATTCCATTTCATATTTATATAATTTATAAATTTTTATAAATTTTTATATAATGAATATATATTATATATAATTCATGTTTTACATTTTGAAAATAACTAAATCGGTCAATAAAGATAAGTAAAAACATGTATGATAAACAAAGCGGTTATTACCCGAAACAATACTCTAACTTAAATAGGTAATATATGGTCATAATAAAATAATATATGTAGTTTTATATATATGAATATGGTTCTATTTTAGATTTATAATAAACTTATACTTATTATATAGGAGGCTCATATGAGTATGACGAAATTCAAGACACATGGTAATAGAATTTCATCTCACTTTTTATTTTGGTGAGATACATGTCTTATTCACCACTTACTTATTTTGTTTGGTGTGTATACTTATTAGGAATGTATTATATGATTATTATACATAAATTTATTATTATTTTAATGTCCATTTTATTATATTTATTTTATGGTTTTTATGGTTCAAAAGTTACCAAATTGGTAAAGTAATTTTGTCTCAATTTTCCTTCTTTGAGACACAAGTTTTGTTATGCACCTACATTATTTTTCAAGGTGTATATACTTCCATTTGAAATGTTATATCCTTAATCTTCTTATTTTCCTAATATTTTAAGATTAATTTAATTTAATTTTCTCACGTGGAGAGTATTATCTTAAGTTACCATGTGATTAGAGTTTATTGAAACAATCTCATCGTTTATCAGGATTGTTTATGATTGTGCTTCCATTGATGGAATATTATGATACATCTATTGAGAACACTCATGATTTTTCCCTATCCTATATTTATTCAAGATATCTTCCAATATTTTTACCATTTTTCACTTTTTGGTACTTAAGATAATTAAGGAAATGTTTTTAAAAAAAATATGATTGTATCTCTCTCTTTGGTCAGAAATCTATTTTATTTCAGAAACCATGTAATCAAAAAAATAACAAAAAATTTCAAATGATATTGGAAGATAATTTTAAATTAAAAATTATTTTAAAAATTATTTTTGGTTTTAAGAGCTTCCTTTATAATTTCTCAAAGATATTTTCCATAAAAAAATATTTTCAAAATTTTCTTATGTTTTAAAAATTATTTTTTAATGTAGAAAGAATATTTTCATAAAGAAATGTTTTTAAAATATCTTTAAAAATTACTTTCCATATAAGATGACATCCATAGGTGTAACTCGTGTATTTTTGGGGAAATCATTCAATTTTTTCATTCTTATTCTTTCTTTGAATGGTTATTTTTTGATGGCATGAATATTATGATGCCCATTTATCTTTCACGGGTTATATGATTTTGAAACTCTCTTTTTTTAAGGGTTATTCTTTTGATGAAATGATTATAAAACCTCTATCTTTTTTCATAGGTTATAATATGATTACATTTTTATGATACCCATTTAATTTTAGGGGTTATTATATGATTTTTTATGATTTTGTGACACATGTTTGTATAATTTCATTATGAGATGGGTAAAACCTATATATCTATCCAATGCATTGGGTAAGGATTTATATCTCATGATATAGAATATAATGGTCTTGGGAGTCAACCTTGACTATTATGATGTCCATGGGACTGAAACATGACCACCAAGATGGAATAGGGAGTGAACTCATACAAATAAGATGGTTGTGGGAGTGGACCATGGCTAGCAAGATGGTATGGGGAGTTAACCCATACTTCTAAGATGGCATTGGAAGCGGTGCCTTGACTACTCTGGAAATATTATTATATTCTTATGTATCTACCATACTTCCATGTCTTATTCCTATGTTATTCTTTCATAGATTATGTTCTTTATTTACTTATGATTCGTTTCTAATGAAAAACTAATCTTTATACCATGATTCATGTTTATGATCTTATGATATGTAGTGTATGATCTTGTAATGTTATGATCATGTTCTCATACCTCAATGATCATGTTTATTGTTACATGTCTCCCTTTTTTACCATTACTGAGCATTTGAGCCCACCCCTTTTTATGTTTCTGTCCCCATGTTATGAAGATATGTATTATGTTTAATGTGTCTGAGAAGGGTGATTGTAATGAAAAACCTATTGGGAGATAATGTATCTCACTTATGTTAGAGTATTTATGTTTTCATGTTTCCAAAATCACTAGACTAATACGGTCTTCCAGCCTCTTTTTTAATAATGTTATAAGTATTCTGAAAAAGTTATGTAATGTTAATGTATGAAAATTGAGGGTAAATATAATCAAGGTGGTGAGTGAATTAACTAGGTATTCATAAATAATTTATAAGAGTTTTGGATTCTATCTCAACCCAATCCTCCTTATACCCCAGAGTGGAATAGTGTTGGTGAAAGGAGGAATCATACCTTAATTTACATGGTAAGGTCTATGTCGATTCATGAAGACCTTCCATTATCCTTTTTGAGGATATAAACTACATACTACAGCATATACACTGAACTAGGTCCCAACTAAATTAGAGAATAGAATACTGTATTAATTAATGTATGGAAGAAACTCTATGTTTTCAAACATAAATACATGGGGATGTGAGGAATTTTTCAAGGCCTCTTCAGGAAAAAAACTAGACCCTTGGGGAATGATGTGTATCTTTATAGGTTATCCTAAGGAAATAAGGAGTTACTATATTGCATCCCCTTATATAATAAGGTAACGGTCACAAGACATTCCATATTTATTAAGAGTGAACACATCCTCAAAAAGGAGAGTGGGAGAAAGATTAACTTTGAATAATTAAATGTTCAAGATACAAAAGAGTTGGTATAAGAACATATTTTGTAGGTATTCATGAAATATGTGGTTCTTGAGACACAAGTACTATGTAAGAGAATCATAGAAGTTATAGAACCAGAAAGATATTGTTTTCTGGTCACCAAATATGGTGAATCAATATTGGTTGAAAATAATGATTCTTGTTTTTATAAAGAGTAAGTAAATAGATCAAAATCTTCAAGATAATAAGAAGCTGTTAATTCTGAGATGGATTCCATAAATCATAACCAAATATGGGGTATGGTTGATCTTATACTTGATGTAAATCCCATTCAATGAAAAGGGTGTATTTAAGAGAAAATTGTACATGAAAGATAATGTGAGTACCTATAAAGCAAGACTAGTGGCTAAAGGGTTTAAATAGGGTCAAGTAATTCACTGCGAATATATATTCTCTCCAGTTTCCATGTCTAACTCCATCATAATTCTAATTTATATAGTAGTTATCCATGACTATGATATTTCTAAAATGGATGTCAAAATAGATTTTATTAATATAAACCTTTATAAAGAAATCTATATGACCTAACTAAAAGGGTTTATGGCACCAAAGGGTGCTAAGAAAGTGGCAAGTTACAAATATCCATTTAGAGATTGAAGAAATAATCTAGGATATAGAGCATTTGGTTTGATGAATCCATAAAAAATCATAAATAATGAATGTTTATAATGTGTGTCCAAGTGGTTTAGTGTGAATTCAGTCATTTTCCTATTATTATATATTGATGACATTTTACTTGTTCTAAATAATATATTAGAGTTACAGTTAGTCAAAGATTGGTTAAACAAGTGCTTCCCTATGAATGATATAGGTGAAGTAGCTTACCTTATTAAGATAATGATCATTAATGATATATCCAAGAGGCTACTCATATTATTTCAAGGTATATGCATTGAACAAATATATAATAGATTCAGTATGGAATAATCCAAGAGGGGATTAGTTCCAATGTCACATTGTATACATCTTTATAAGAAAATTTTTCCTTAAACACAACATGAGATATAGGATGGGTAAGATCCCATATGATTCTGTGATGGGATCAATAATTTATTCCATTTTATGTACTAGGCATGATATTCCATATTCCTTGAGAATGGTAGGAAGATATCAAGTCGATCCAGGTGAACAACATTGAATTATTGTTAATTTTATCCTTAAGTATCTATGGAATACTAAATCTGTGTTCTTGGTATTTAGATGAGATGTGGATATATTCATAAAAGTTTATATTTATGCTAGTTTCCAAATAGATCAAAATGATCTAAAATCACATTCAGGATATGTCCTCAATCTCAATAGAGGATTTGTGAACAAGAAGAGTTCAAAGAATTCAGGTGACTCCAATTATATAGAAGAATACTAGTATATTAAATCTTCTAATGAATCAAAAGAAGTAGTGTTTATATGATACTTTATCTAATATATTTATGTAATTCCTAGCATTGAAGACACTATCACATTATATAGTGATAATATTTTAGTGGTGGATCTTGTAAAGAGATGAGGTCACATCAACAGATGAACCATATACTCTATAGTTTCCACACTTGAGGTATTTTTCTCAAATATATGAGGTCATGGTAATTATTTTATCCAATGAGGATAATGTGGAGGACCTCTTTAATAAATCATTATCTTAGTATAAGTGTGAATATCAGGTGAGATCTTGTAGTTTGGAGGTTATTAGTAGTTTCCTCTAGTGTAATTGAGAATCTATTGGAGTTGATTACCAAGAACCAACTTCTATATACTTTATGATTAATTATATTCACAGTCATAGAATAATAATAAATTTTATATCACATCATGGTTACTCTTCTATGTGACATTTAATGTGATAATGTTCAAAGAGTACTTGTCATGCTAAATTAAAGACCAGGAAAATCCCATGTAAATTTTTTTTTAAATTATATGTAATTGTACCGAGTCCACAGTTTCTGACGGCGCATGATTCCGAGGCCCGGAGTGCTCGGAATGTTTTTCTGAAGTTTATAAGTGTGTTCAGTGTGTTTTTTAGCGGGTTTTGGTAACTTATGAACCAGTGCTCGGAATTGAATTCTGAGGGCCTCATTGAACTCGTAGCACCGATGATTTCTTAGTGAGACCTTCACCTTAGCTGCGTTCGGGCTAGAGCATTGGGTGAGTTTTCACCCGCGCGGTTGGTTTTTTTTTTAAGAAGTAAAATAAAAATAAAATACATGACAAGTATTTTATTTTTATTCAAATTTTTTTGAATTAATGTGGGGTCTAAAGCCCCACATTAAATCAAGAAACTCCTCCCTTAATTAATTAAGGGAGGAGCCTTCTTAGTTGAAGAGTAGGATCCGTTGGAGAAATATATCCTTCCTCCTCCTTCCTCTACCACCTTCAACCTTCTTCTTCCACCTTGCTGGAGAAGTGAGAGGCACCACCTTTAGAGGGAAGAACTTCCACTACCGACGACATACGATCTTCTTCAGCATCAAAGGAGGAGAAGCCGCCCGGGAAGAACGTCGCCAATGACGACACCATCTTCCATCATCAACGAACAACAAACGAGGTAGGGGTCGTTTTTATTGATTTTGATCTTCGTTATTCGTCGTTCTTGAGCTTCGATAATAGCCATTTTTTATCACCATAATGCGAAGGATGTGGGCCGAACAAACACAGCTCGACAACCCTCTGTTGGTTCTCGTTCATTGATGGCGGTGGCGGCGCAACAGAGCCGTCGGAGGAACGGGACGTGGCTGATGGGCCACGGTGGTACACGCGGCGACTGGAAATGAGCCGGCTACAGAAGAAGCCAGTGGCGCAAGGGCCGTCAGGACGCCGGAGGGGTGCGGCGCCGTCACGCCACGTGGAGAACCGGGACAGGTCTAGGCGGGCCACGCCGGTGCCGGAGGGGCCTGGTGTCGTCACACCGCGCCGGAGGAAGGATTCGCGGCCGCGCAGGCTGCGGCGATCAGACGGGCTGGGCACGGCGCCATCGCACCGCGCCGGAGAAGAACCAAGGACATGGGTTGCGGTGGATAGAGGAGGGCGGCCGGCTGAGCCGTCCGTCGGCGGGTGCACTATAGGCGGGACTCAAAGGTTCCCACAGCTACCGGACCAGCGCCACGATTCGGCCGTTGCTGAAGATGGGGGGTGTAACATATCCCCCCTTGATTTCTAGGGTGGGCCCTGCCCCTAGCTGGCACCCCCGCTGGCCAAGCGGGTCGGCTAAGCAGGGCCTCCCCCCCCCCCCCCCCCCCGTGGGCTGGGCCACCGCGCCCCCTCGGGCCCGGCCACCGGCGTGGGTTGCGCCACCCGTGGGCGAGGCTGCCGCGCGGGCCTAGCCACTGTGCTGGGCCAGCTCACCGCAGCTGGGTCGGGCCGCCGCAGTTGGGTCGGGCCGCCGCCGCCAGGCCGAGCCGGTTCCGGCTGCCCAGGCCAATTCCGGTGGGTCGGGCCAGTTTCGGAGGGCTGGGTCGGACCCGCGGACCAGGTCAGACCCCAGTCCAGATCCGGAACTCGGTCGGGTTGGCCCAGACCCGGTCGGTTCGGGTCTGCCCGGCTAGGCCAGACCGGACCCAGACCCAGTTCTGACCCATTTCACCTTTTGCCTATATCTTGGGCTACAGGTGTACGATTGATGAACCATCTGCGCCGACGGGAATATTGGAATGAGATGCTTCTTTTAGAATACCCCACTCGAGGTTTGGATGCAGTTGGGGTACAACCGGGTTGGATGTAGTTGGGGTACAACCGGGTTAGATTAAACCTAAATCCAACCAGGCCCTCAGAGCGAAAATGCCAATAACTCACAGACTGGGCGTCTGATTGACGCATTGTCTGTTGCGTTGGGTTCCTTATGATGAGGCGGAACTACGGGATACATCAACTCGTGAATTCGTGGTAGTTAATATATCGGAACTTGGATTGAGGAGTTTACCCTCCCAAAATTGAGCAAGCTGTGTGCGGGAACCCTATGGATGGCTGCGACTGAGATGATAAGATCCTACGTGGACCTACTACTTTACCAGGATACTCTGTGGGTTCGACAGCGACGATACTGGGTCAGGATCCTCCGTGGGTTCGACAGTGACGATACTGGACCAGGATCCTCCATGGGTTCGATAGTGATGATACTGGACCGGGATCCTCCGTGGGTTTGATAGCAATGACTTCTGTACCGGGATCCTCCGTGGGTTCGACAATGCCAATACTGTTCCAGGATCCTACGTGGGTTTGATAGAGGAGATGATTCAGTGGCTACATCTAATCATCTCTAACCCTATACTTGAGTTAAATATATGTGTGAGATAAGTCTTGACTTTAAGTTGTTATCATCAAGATGATTGACTTTACTTCTTTTGTGGAATGGGTTGTGCTTGGGCTCGAGTGTTGGAGTCGGATTGTGATTGGTAACTTAGGTATATGTATGGGAATATACCTAAGTAGGTATGGTTGATACTTTATGATTGTATCTAACTACTGTGGTTTATCCTTTGTGGATTCTGGGAGACCTTTGGGTGTCTCGAGGTCCCTTACTGAGTATCGTTATACTCACCCCTACACGAGATATGCCCGCACCTTGTTGTGTCATGTGCAGACGATGGTCAGCAATGATCGGGGTAGAGGGAGCCGGACAGGAGGTTTCTCGGAGCTGGAGTAGATGCGACATACCTCAAGGACGTGTTGTTCGAGATCTTTACCTACCCTTTAGGTAGGATTTTCCTAGAGGACGATCCAGGAGCTGCCTATCTTTTTACTTGTACTTGTACTTGTTGTTCAGTTGGTTTTGTATACTGCACCACTTACTTTTAGCATACTTTTTTTCTATATTAGTACTTGTTGCTTTTACTGATTGTGTTCAGACTGTGTGTGTTAAAGTTTTAAAGGCAATGCCTTCCCTTTTTATCTGGGATTACCCTTTAGTGCTAGTCGCCAGCCCCTGGCCTATGGAAGGCGGGCTACAGATAGTCACAGCATGGGCCCAGAGAACGGGTCGTGAAAAATTGGTATCAGAGGAATAGGTTATACCGTAGAACTTGGACTCTGATTCTTTTAAAGGTAATCGTGTTAAGTGTTTTGGGTGTGGATATCAGTTTAGGGAAATCGGTGTTGGTGCGGCGGCCGACATATCCATACACTAGGACTCTGACTTCTGATTTCCGACTCAGTGCACAAAAACACTGATTGTGTGTGTGTTTCCTTTGAAAAGTTCTCTTTGTGATTACTTTGTGTCATCTCACCAGGTATATTTTTTTGACTGTGGCACACCTGCTTCTTTTTAGGATGGCCCCACGTAGTCAGGAATCTAGGGTTCCGGGATGTGTACGAGATGGTATCCCACCGAGCGACGAGGCCTTGGTGCAGGGCCCCATCACAGCAGAGGAACCAGCGGTACCACTACCCGCTGGGCCACTGATACCACCAGCTCCAGTAGTAGAGAGTGTACACCGTCTGAGTGCGTTGCATGAGTTCCATCACTAGAGGCCGCCCAGGTTCAGGGGAGAGACGAACCCACAAGCAGCTGAGGACTGGATGGAGACTGTTGTGAGAGTTTTCAGATTGGTCGGGACACCAACCGACCTTATGGTGATCCTTTCCGCGAGTCTCTTATAGGTAGCAGAAGGAAGATGGTGGAGCCTAATGCTCCAAGTGCATTATGAGGCATCACTTCTCTGGGAATAATTTGAGAGCCTCTTCCGGTCAGAGTTTGTTCTAGACATCCTTCGTGTGGTGTGGATTCAGGAGTTGCTTCATCTGCCGCAGGGCAGCATGACGGTGGCACAGTACTCAGCGAGGTTCACCGACCTCTCACGCTACTCCACAGATATGGTGAGGGACCCATTATTTAGGGCTCGGACCTTCGATCAGGGACTCAGGTGTGAGATCTGGGCTTCGATGATCTCCCTCAGCATCCCAGTGCAGACGGGGGTGCTGGAGCGATCCCTTCTTTTAGAGAGTTTTCTTGTTGAGCAGTCACCAGCAGCAAGACCCACCACTGGGTGACACGTAGCGGAGTCTTATGCAGCAGGCAGTAGACAGATGTCGCAGAGATCCAAGCAGACTAGGCCATCAGGTGGGTGACCCCAGGACACAGGTTAGGTTGTGCGGGGCACACGAGAGAGAGCCATCCATACGAGGAGCATGCAGTGCTATGCATGCGACGGGCAGAGTCACATGGCTCGTGACTGCCCGACCCGCCATGCAGATGAGCAGCAGATAGTAGAGGGACCTCCTTGGTAGAGGTAGAGATTTGATCGTGGTGGTCCACTGGGAGAAGGTGGACGTGGTAGAGGAGCTAGCCGAGTAGTAGGTGGTGGCGATGTTTCAAGGTCCTACCACCACCACCACCAGAAGGTCCACCCCGACCGTAGGGAGCTGGCGGACAAGGGCGGGCTCAGATCCAAGAAATTGAGGCCCATGACCACGGCACACCTGTGATGATTCTAGGTACTATCTATGTCTACTCCACCCTTTCTTCAGTACTTATAGACACAGGTGCGAGTCATTCTTTTATTGTCGCTTCCCTCGTGCGGAGCTTGGAAAATCCGGTGGATCCGTTGGATTGATCCTTACATATAGAGACACTTATGGGAGAGGATTCAATGATTAAACACTGGTTCCAGTAGTGTGAGATCACTCTAGGAGGTGAGAGCTTTAGCTGGGATCTTTTAGTAGCGGCGTCGAGGCCTTACGATGTCATCTTGGGTATGGACTCGTTATCCACAGTTCATGCTTAGATTGACTACATTAGACATAAAGTGCAGCATGTCCATGAGAATGGGATGAGGTATACCTTCACAGGTGAGAAGGGGGCCTTTTAAGTGCAGTATGGACTTACCCAGAGGAGGGTGCATCTGATCACACATCAGTTGGCTAGCCTCATTCTCGGAGCGGTTGATGTGTAGAGTCCGAGTTTTCCTGTTGTGGTGGATCAGTACGCAGATATCTTCCCTGATCACATTCCAGAACTACCTCCTCATAGAGAGGTAGACTTTTGCAATGAAATGTACCCCGAGACGACACTGATATCCACACCAGCCTATCAGATGGCTCCTGCGGAGCTTCGTGAGTTGCGGGTACAGCTGGAGGACTTACAGGGGAACGGATTCAACTGACCCAGTGTTTCACCTTGGGCATCCCCGATTTTGTTCACCAAGAAGGCGGATGGGAGCTTGAGACTGTTTTTTGATTATTGACACCTGAACCAGGTGACTGTGAAGAACAAGTACCCACTCTCGAGGATTGAAGACCTCTTTGATCAGTTGAAGGGAGCGCATTGGTTCTCAAAGATAGATCTTCGATCGGGCTATCACCAGCTCAGATTACGGGATGAGGATGTGCAGAAAACGGCCTTCAGATGCCGGTATGGCCACTACGAGTTCTTGGTTATGCCATTCGTCGTAACCAATGCACCAGCTATGTTCATGGGAATCATGAACAGGATCTTCCATCCATACCTTGATCACTTTCTGTTAGTCTTCATCGATGACATTCCGGTCTACTCAGCTACTGAGGAGGAGCACGCCTACCTTTTTTGGGTAGTACTGGACACACTCCGAGAGCACCAGCTTTATGGTAAGCTCTCGAAGTGCCAGTTCTAGATCTGAGAGGTACACTTTCTGAGACATGTCATCTCAGAGGCAGGAGTTTCATTAGATCCAGCGAAGATCGAGCCAGTACTTTCTTGGGAGCCACCCAGGAGTGTGATAGGGGTACGGAGTTTTCTGGGTCTGGATGGGTACTATTGGAGATTTGTGCTAGACTTCTCCAGAGTTGCAACACCACTTTCAGTGTTGACTAAGAAGGGGAAACCCTTCTTGTGGTCAGAGAGATTCCAGTGGAGTATCTTGGAGTTGAGGCAGAGGCTGACTAGTGCACCCATCTTGAGGCTATCGGAGGAGGTCATCGGGTACGTAGTCTATTGCGATGCATCAGGGACTGGGCTCATATGCATCCTGATGCTGGAGTGAGCAATGATAGCTTATGGTTCTCATCAACTGATATAGCATGAGCAGAACTACGCCACTCATGACCTGGAGTTAGCAGCAGTGGACTTTGCCTTGAAAATGTGGCGAAACTATCTGATGGGCGAGCGTTTTACAGTCTACTATGACCACCAGAGTCTCAGGTACATCTTCTCGCAGAAGGACCTAAACCTAAGACAGTGGCATTGTCTTGAGTTCCTCTAGGACTATGACTTCGAGATAGTCTATACCCTTGGGAAGGGGAACTTTGTAGCAGATGCTCTCAGCAAAAGATCAGGCATTTAGCTTCTAGGACAGGCGACGGAGCAGTTGTCCGCGTTGAAGATATCCTTTGTAGATCGAGATGGAGCAGCCTTTCTGTAGTATCTTACAGTCATACCTCCACTTCCTTAGAGATTCAGGGAGGCACAGCGTTGGGATGTTGACTGTGAGGCTCGATGTGCATAGATATCCACAGGGCAAGCACCTGAAAGATTTTCTGTAGGTGGGGAGAATGTCATTATATTCCGGGGATGTACCACGGTACCAGTATATCTTCAGGAGGAAGTGTTGAGGGTGTTTCACATGTCACCTCTAGCAGTACATCCAGGTGTGGAAAAGATGTACCAGGACCTCCAACGACAACACTGGTGGCCAGGTATGAAGAAGGCAGTAGCAGAGTTTGTCTCAAGATGCCTCACTTTTCAGCAAGTGAAGGTGGAGCACCAGGTTCCAGCAGCTTTAGTTCATCCCTTAGAGGCCCCAGAGTGGAAGTGGGATGTGATATCCATGGATTTCGTGATGGGACTTCCACGTACATCCATATTTCATGACTCTATTTGGGTGATTTTCGACCGACTAACCAAGTCATCCCACAACCTACCAATCAAAGAGTAGGGTTCAGTAGAGAGCTTGGAATGCCTCTATGTACAGGAGATTGTATGGCTTCATGGTGTGCCATTGACGGTCGTCTCCGATCAAGATGCTCGTTTCACTTCACGGCTATGGAAGGGGTTGCAGGAGGCTTTCAGGACGCAGCTTTGCTTGAGCACCACCTTCCATCCTCAGACGGATGGCCAGACTGAGGGGACCATTTAGACTCTTGAGTAAATGATTCATGCATGCGTCCTCGACTTCGGTCTCAGCTGGGAGGATCACTTACCCTTGGTAGAGTTTGCGTAAAACAACAGCTACCACTCCACCATCAGGATGGCACCTTTCGAGGCACTGTATGGATGACCTTGAAAATCGCCTTTGTGTTGGACTGAACCAAGGGAGTCAGCACTCATGAGACCAGAGATGGTGCAAACTACGACAGAGAAGGTGCAGGTCATCCAAGATCGGATGAAGACTTCACAGAGTAGGAAAAAGTCCTATGCTGATAGGAGACGGAGACCTCTGGATTTTGAGGATGGTGACCATGTCTTCCTACAGGTCTCAATTCGATGAGGTTTACAGAGATTTGGCCGGGGAGGCAAGTTATCTTCAAGGTTTATCGGACCCTTCCAGGTCCTCAGCAGAGTAGGCGAGGTGGCTTACTACCTAGATCTTCCACCTCAGTTGCACCAGGTGCATGACGTTTTCCACGTTTCACAGCTAAGGAGATACGTGCATGACCCGACTCACATCATAGACTGGGGCGTGCTTGACATCGACAATGGGGAGACTTTCTCAGAGGTTCTAGTGGAGATTGAGGATAGACATGAGAGAGTCCTTCGTGGGAAATCGATACCTCTTGTGTGTGTACGGTGGTAGCACGGGAACCTCCAGGAGAGAACATGGGAGTGGGAGGCTCAGACCCGTGCTCAGTACCCCCATTTGTTTCCTTAGTTTTGAGTTTTGGCTTTCAGGGATGCAAATACATGAGGTGGGGAGAATGTAAAGACCCATAAAATCCCATGTAAATTTTTTTTAAAATTATATGGAATTGTTCCAAGTCTGTAGTTTATGATGGCGCATGATTCTGAGGCTCGGAGTGCTCGAAATGTTTTTCTGAAGTTTCTAAGTGTGTTCAGTGTATTTTTGAGCAGGTTTTGGTAACTTCTTAACCGGTGCTCGAAATAAAATTCTTAGGGCACCGTTGAACTCGCAGCGCAGATGATTTCTTAGTGAGACCTTCACCTTAGCTGCGATCGGGCTAGAGCATTGGGTAAGTTTTCACCCGCGCGGTTGGTTTTTTTAGAAAAAAGAAGTAAAATAAAAATAAAATACATGAAAAGTATTTTATTTTTATTAAAATTTATTTGAATTAATGTGGGGTCCAAAACCCCACATTAATTCAAGTAACTCCTCCATTAATTAATTAAGGGAGGAGCCTTCTTAGTTGGAGAGGAGGATCCGCTAGAGAAAGATCTCCTTCCTTCTCCTTCTTCCACCACCTTCCACCTTCTTCTTCCACCTTTCTGAAGAAGTGAAAGGCACCACCTTTGGAGGGAAGAACTTCCACCACCGACGACGTACGATCTTCTTATGCATCAAAGGAGGAGAAGCCACCCGGGTAGAACGCCACCAACGACGACGCCATCTTCAATCTTCAACGAACGAAAAATGAGGTAGGGGTCATTTTTATTGATTTCGGTCTTCGTTGTTCTTGAGCTTCGATAATAGTCGTTTGCTATCACCCTAACGCGGAGGGCGCTATCTGAACAAACACAGACCAACAACCCTCTGTTGGTTCTCATTCATTGATGGCGGTGGCAGCGCAATGGCACCGCCGGAGGAACGGGCCACTGCCGATGGGCCGCGGAGGTACACATGGCGATCGGAAACGAGCCAGCCGCAGAAGAAGCTGGCGACGCAAGGGCCATCGAGCTGCCGGAGGGGTGCGGTGCCATCACGCCGCACGGAGAACCGGGCCACAGCCCGGCAGACCGCGGCGGTACTGGAGGGGCGTTGTTCCATCACACCATGTCGGAGGAAGGAGTCGCGGCCACATAGGCCGCGGTGGTCAGATGGGCTGGGCGCGACATCATCGCACCACGCCAGAGAAGAACTGCGGCCATAGGTTGCGTCGTTGCTGAAGACGGGGGGTGTAACCACCCCCCCCCCCCCCCCCTGATTTCTAGGGTGGGCCCCGCAGGGTGCCGCCCCTAGCTGGAACCCCCGCTGTCCAAGAGGGTCGGATAGCCCCCCCCCCTGTGGGTTGGGCCACCGGTGTGGGTCGGGCTACCGCGCTGGCTGGGACGCCGCACTAGGTCGGGCCACCGCACTGGGTCAGGCCGTCGCCGCTGGGTCGGGCCGCCGTCACTGGGCAGGGCCGGGCCGGTTCCAGCGGGCCTGGTCGTACCCGCGAACCAGGTCAGACCCCAGTCTGGATCCAGAACTATGTCGGGTCGACCCGAACCGGGTTGGGTCGTCCCAGACTGGGTCGGGTTAGTCCGGCTAGGCAGGACCAAACCCAAACCTAGTTCTGGCCCATTTCACCTTTTTTCTCATATCTTAGGCTATGGGTGTCTGATTGATGAACTGTATATGCCGACGAGAATCTTGGAATGAGACAGTTCTTTTGGAATACCCCACTCGAGGTTTAGATGCAGTTGGTGTATGGCCGGGTTGGATTGAACCTAAATCCAACAGGGCCCTCGGAGCAGAAACACCAATAACTCACCGACCGGGCATCCGATTCATGCGTCATCTATCACGTTGGGTTCCTTATGATGAGGCAGAACTATGGGATACATAAACATAACACTTCATGGTAGTTGATGTATTGACACTTGTCTTGAGGAGAGGACCCTCCCAGAATTGAGCGTGCTGTTTGCGGGAACCTTATGGCTCGTTGCGACTGAGATGATAAGATCCTATGTTGACCTACTACTGTACCAGGATCCTTCGTGGGTTCGACAGCGACGATACTAGACCAGGATCCTCTGTGGGTTCAACAGCAACGATACTGGACCAGGATCCTCTATGGGTTTGACAATGACGATACTAGACTGGGATCCTCCGTGGGTTCGACAGCGATGACTTCTGTACTGGGATCCTCTGTGGGTTCAACAGCGCTGATACTGTTCCAGGATCCTACATGGTTTCAACATAGGAGATGATTTAGTGGTTATATATAATCATCTCTACCCCTCTACTTGAGTTAAATACCTGTGTGAGTTGAGTCTTGACTTTAAGTTGTTATCATCGAGATGATTGACTTTACTTCCTTTGTGGAATGGGTTGTGCTTGGGCTCAAGTGTTGGAGTCAGGCTGTGATTGGTAACTTAGGTATATGTATGGGAATATACCTAAGTAGGGATTTTTGATACTTCTTGATTGTATCTTACTACCGTGGTTTATCCTTAGTGGATTCTAGGAGACCTTCAGGGGTCTCGGGGTCCCTTACTGAGTATCGTTATACTCACCCCTGCACGGGCTTCGCCCGCACCTTATTGTGTTCTGGGCAGACGACGGTCAGCAATGATCAAGGCTGAGGGAGCTGGACGGGAGGCTTCTCGAAGCTAGACTAGACGCGATGTACCTCAGTGACATGTTGTTCGACATCTTTTCCTACCCTTCATGTAGGATTTTCCCAGAGGAAAATCCAGGAGCTGCTTATCTTTTTACTTGAACTTGTAATTCTTGTTCAGTTGGGTTTGTATACCGTCCCACTTACTTTCAGCATACTTATTTCTATATTAGTACTTGTTGCTTTTACTTATTGTGTTTAGACTGTGTGTGTTACAGGTTTAAAGGAAATTCCTTCCCTTTTTATCAGGGATTCACCTTTGGTGCTAGTCCCCAGCCCCTGGCCTATGGAAGGCGGGCTTGGGGTAGTCCTGGTACGGGCCCCGAGGATGGGTCGTGACACTAAAAGGTCATAGCAGTTCCCTACTATGATGAGAACCTAGAATTTCCTTGAAATTATTCTTAAAAATAATTTATAGTGCTGAATTATATCATTTAATGAGACAAATATGATGTAGTCTATCAATTTTGGATACTTATAGGACTTTGAGACATTATCTCATGGTGTGCACCATTAGCAATGTCAAGAAAAGAGGTTATGGGAATATAGTATGTCGGTTGGAAACCCACATAAATATGTGTAATTGTATGTTATACATACAAAAATGTGTAATCATACTAATAATTCAATATTATTATTAATGTGTATCATGAGTTGTGTACTTTTATGTATTCAAAAAACAATGATGATTTATGCTTGCAGAGAGGTAGGATATGTTGGGTCTGTTATGAGTGATATTGAATTAACAAATAATGTGAGAAAGGATTTTTACCTTCCCAATTTAGTGGAAGTTGATATCTCAGAACCTTTTGTGGGAATGTAAATCCAAATTATTTCCATGCCAGTAGAGTTATATTAGAAACTTTAATTTTGAAAATTCAAAGAAAGAAACATTGAGCAGATAGGTGAATGAGACCAGCATGCAACCTACTTGATTTGAGATATCATGATAAACGGATTATATTACATAGTGATTATTTGTATGAGATTTTATATCATTTTAATATTAAATTATTTCTCTATGGGTTTCATTATGCGTTTCTAGAATATAATTTTGGACATTAGGCAGTGTTGCAGAATTCCACTAAGAAAAGGGCCTAGAGGGTCGCACACTAAGTATATCCAGAACATCGGTCAAATTATTTATGAACATAACATATTGAATAAATATCATTTTCATGCTTAATTTAATAATTATTCATATTTTTTTATTGAAAATATTCATTCACCATTTATTCAAGATAATAAATGTGATTTGAATATTCAAAAAAGATTTATTCTCTATTTAAGTGAATATAATATTTATTTATTTATCAATGAGTAATGTAGTGATATTTCTTTATTTTAAAAGATAATCATTATTCAAGGTTTTATAAATATCATGGATGATTTATGAACCAAGTTTAAGGGTTTGATGATCAATAATATATTAAATATTATTTCAATAAATGTTAATTTATTTATTCAAGAAATAATATTTCTTTATCTCTCAGTCTATTTCATGTAAAGTAAATATTATTATTATTATTATTATTTACGCCTAATGTTATATAAGGATTATGAGAATAATTAGGGTCCATGTGAAATTATTATTCTCTTACTCAAGCCCTATTTTAAACTCAATTATAACATTCTCAACCCTAATGTTCTGCACAGCGAATGTATATAGAGAATTATCCCAAACCCTAGATTTCCTGATGAAGTTCATAATTTCAGATATTTTCTTTTATAATTAAATTTTTTTAATCCCACCAATTTTTTATCTTAAGTTTAATTTTCATGTTTTTAGGTTTTAAGAATAATTTTATCTTGATTGTGAAAATGGAAAAAAATAATTTTAAGTGTTTTTATTTATTTTAAAATTCCATCCGTAACTTTTTCTACATAAATAAAAATTGTGACATTTTTTTTTATGAATATAGGCCATTTTTCTTCATTTCATCCAACTAGATAAAGAACTGAATCTAACAATTTTAGGCCTAAATGAAGCTCAAAAGTTGGGCCTTGAAATTTGTGCCCAATTTTGATGAATTTTAAATATGATCCCACATCTCACATATGGAAGGTCCAAATGTAGATAAAATTTGAAGGAATGTTGAGAATATGCCAACGAATATTTTTAATTTCGTGTCTAATCAAAATTAAAGTGATTTCATGGACATAAATGCATAGGAACCTAAAGCATTAGAGTTCAAACTGTCTATGAGGCCATAAAATATTTCCCAAGAAATCATGTCATAAATTCAACTAAACATGTCCGAATAAGATTAAATTTTGAAGGATCGTGAGAAAGGAATTGTATAATATGTTTTAAGAAGATCCATTGTCATGATTCATCCATCTAATAATAAAAACCATGAATGAACTTCTTAAGGATAAAATTTGAATCGATACTCAACCCCTCCCTTTCTAGTAATTTCTAATTCAATAACCAATCAAAGAGTTTGTCATTTTTTAGTAGATAAAAAGGTTTTTTCCATTACAGTATATTTCTAATACATATCATCATTCTATTTCTCTCTTCTTTATAATTTTTTAATTTTTTCTCTTGTTTGTGTTTCCCCCACCTTGATTCTTTCATCTACATGGTTTTGGAGAACTTACCCTCACTACTGTTCAAGGGGGGAAGTGGTAATGTTTTGAGTTTCTTCAGATTAAATGATTTTAATTTTTTTATTTTTTATTTTGGTAGTAATTAAAATGAATGTGATATATGGTATCTCAGCTATTACTCTTACTACCTTCCTTCTCTTTATTTATTTATTTCCCTTCCCTTTGATAATTAATTTATTCAAATAGTGGATTTTGTCTTAGGTATTGATATATAAGAGTATTATCCTACATGTAGAGTTCTCAGTTTGGGGAAATTAAAATTATAATGGGAGGGTTTTAGTGATATTTATTAATATCTATACTTAATAGAGTAATGAGATTATTTTTATATAAGGATTATTAAATCATTGTAAAATCCTAAGACAACTCTTCTATTTTTTTTATTTTTTTTCTTACTAACTTCATTTGGTCTTCATGTTTTTTTTCATTTTCATTCATATATATTTATATATCACATACACTATATAAAACCCCCACTTTATTAGTATATTTTAGTAATATATTTTAACTTTTAAATAGGGATGATAGATAAAAATTGTGTATAGGTGGACTCCTTATGAGATCTACCCTAAGATTTCACCATGTTGCATTCTTAGGAAAATAAGGAAATATTGAGTTAGGATTCAAGAAAAATACCAACTATAAAATATCTTCCTATAGAACACTCTCAATAATGGATTTTTATTCTCTTCCTCTATCTCAACTCTAGAAAGAACAAAAATAATCCTCTTGACCATGAATAGATTCTTGATGTGATCATTAATGAACGGCACAAGTGACAAAATATTCCACTCTAGCACCTAGGTGTTTCTACAATGATGATTAGATATTTTTGATGCATGTGTGGATCACTGTTGGAGGGATTATACCCTCTAATAACCTTTCCACAATGATAGTAGGATAAGAATAGGCCTATATAATCTTCAATGAAAAAATAATTCTAACATGAGTAAATTCTTAATTCACCTAAATTACTTAAAAATTATATGTGATTGTCCTTCCTTATTGGTTTTGACATTTTATGTCAATTAATATTTGAATTAATTATTTTAGTCATGAAATTCCTCATCATGTACATTAAGTATTATTCTTTGGTTGTGACTTAAAATAGAATTTGTCCACTATAATTTCTTGGCCTTATCCTGGTACAAACCATTTAAATTTTTAGTTTAATTCCTTAAAATGTCTTGTTTCAAGTACCAGGTTGTGGGAAGATGCATGGTCTGTGCTCTATTAATTAAGTTGTGTGCCTTTCTCATGCACAGTTTTTTTTGTGCGCCAAAAACTAAAATAGATTTCATCCCTTTTATTTTATTTTATTTTTATTTTATTTTTATTTTCTTTTTATTTTCTTTTTATCCTTTATTTTTTTCCATCATATAATCCTCCCTCCAGGCATATGCGCCTCCCACCCCTCTCCCTCTTGTGGTGCGTGGTGACCTTATCCCCCTTCACTCATGGGGTTTTGATATTGCACCCCTCAATTGTCCTTTGTTTTCATCACCTTCTGATGCGCTAGAAATATCTATGTATGCTCTACATTCCACACTCCTATATTTCTTGGTTCCTCAAATTATCATCATGTTATTTTTGGCATGGAAGGATTTTTTCCCCTATTTGGGGGGTAATCATCTGATTTCTCCCATTTTAGGTTGAATCTAAGGTCATTATCGGATGCAGGGAGTACCACGATGTTGAGGTAGGGTGTATACTCCTTCTCCCTTTATTTTTGTTTTGTTTTGGTGTTGTTTTCAAGTTCTTCTAAATAAAACCTACCGGTGAATCTTTTTTATCACATAATAAATTAACAAGGACAGTCTACCATGGTCATAGGGACTACCGCTCATGTCAAAACCCATGTGTGGTGTCTACCTGATCTTGTAATCCCATTGGGTGTGTCCAACATAAATGTTCTGCTTTTCTTCTATCTTAAAAGAGGGAAAATACCTTGGTTGAATGTGGAACCTTTATTACATGTTTTAAAATGATAAAATGAATTAACAAGGGTGTTGAACCATAAATTGGGTCCCTTGATAATGTCTAGTATTTATTATAATATATCTTACCATGTTCAGTGCCTTATACATTTAGCATAATTTAGGTTTATTTAATGATACATGCCTCACTTGTTAAATTTCTCATTTATAGTAACATGAATACCTTTCCTTATAATGACATCCTTATGCCTTGTTTGGTGCTTTTGCTTGAGCATTTTTAATGGTTCGAATAGAAGGTGATGCTTAGTCAAGATTGTTGCCTTCAGATTATGAAATTACATTGATGACATTTGGAAAGAGGCATATTGATTCCATATTCCTTACTTATTGTTCATTTATTATGAAAATATATTATTTCTTAATCCCTTGTTAATGGCTTGAATCATATGAAATGCTTGTTAAACTTTATATCTGGGGCTTTTTAATTGCATGTATTCAAATGAAATTATTTAATTATTATTCCATGTAGATTATGCCTTATACCTTCCTAACTTTAATGTAATTCTATTTTCCTTGTTATATGAAATGTGACATTTTTAATTGGCTTGGAGTGCATAGCTTGGTTAAATGGAAAGCATGTGGTATGGAGATGAGTATTGTTGGATAGAAATCATAAATGGATAGCTTAATATGTATTCCTTGTTTGTTATGGAACTTGACACAGGCTAGGAGATAACATGGGTTCCATATAAAGGACCCATGGATGGACTGTTCATGATAGATAAGTTACAACCTGATGCACTGGGGGCGATGCTTTGGCTTACCAGGAAAGGGATTCTCAGATGATTTCTTATACTCCTGATCAATACCAATTATTTTGGGGACCAGCGTGGATGGACCTTTTGGAAATATGGTTATGGAATTCCTTGTGTGATACTTGGTCCCCTTATAAGATATCTGGTATGGATTAAGTGGCTACCATACCTCGTAGAAAAACTTGAGATGTCATAATGGTCGCCTTGCATGGGCTTAGTGGTATTGTCTTATATAGGATGTTCCTATTGCGATACTTGGGATTCTTTTAGATCACCTTGGATATTTATGGGACTCCACCTCATCACTTGATAGTTTTATTTGTTTGAAATTTTTTCCTATTTGGATTTCTTATTCTAATGAGTTGCATCTATCACATTTACCTTGACCATGTAGTGCTTCTCCTTGTGCATACTAATTCATGATTATACAATGGTGTATATACATGACCCCAAGCTAGAGAAAAATATTGTGGTATGTTTTGTTAGTTTCCTTTTTTATATTTTCACGTTTCATAAATATTAAGACCTCCACAAGTTTCTTATCCAAAATTATAGCAAAGGCCAAATCAGGTGATATGGGATAGGTATCTGTTTGGGAACCTAGACCATGTTTCAATTATTTATTTATTTACTACCTGTAATTTATTATATCTGGAACATTTTTTTGTTTATATCATGGAATGGAGATGTCTAGAAATCATGGGTGTTGGCCTATTGGTATTTATATATCTTGTACTACTCAGGTTTCATTTGGTACCTAAGTAGACTTTATTCTCGTAGGTATGGATAAAGGGAAGCGCACTACTTCCAATGCTTGAATGTTTTCTTACTACTTAGGATGGAGATTGGGGTCATAGGACTGATCCAAGGCTCAAGATGTTATTGTAGCAGTTTTTTCCACCTTCTAGTTTTTGATAGCATGTTTTTTATGAGTGCACCCCTTGTTTCTCTGCACTTCTATTTTTTTATAGACTCATGGCATCCACGTCATCATTTTTGCACCATGTATTATTATTCACCTTCCACAATTATCTGTTTACTATGTTGGGGTTATTTATTATCTTTTCTTATTTTCTTCTTATTCCTGTGCTTTTTCTACTTGTTATATATTGTTTACTATTGTGATATACTTAATCCTATGAGGGAATAGTCTCCCCATGGACACATTTAAGTCCCTTAGGCGGGATGCTACAAAGTGGTATCTGAGTGTTATTTTCATTTTTTTAAACTGTTTAGGTTAGATATTAGACTAAGACATGGGAACTTAGAATTTACCCTATAATTGGATGTAGTTAAACCATGTATAGGGGAACCCCAAATTTCGGGGGATGGGAATTTCAATTATTGATTATGCCATTTATTATTCATATAACTTCATTGTTGGGTGAAAGACTTGTTTTTGCTGCTATTGATTTTTGTATTAATGATATGATGATTTATATTACTTTATCCTGATGATAATAGGGAATTGCATATCATGCATCATACAAGGAAGTTTAAGAATTGAAATGATATGCATATTTCCACGACACATCTACTTTTAACGTGCATCTTTCTATTTTCATGTGATTGTTGTTGCACTTAATTATTATATCTTACAGTGCCAATGTTCTTATAAATATAGAATTGTGCCATTTTATTATGAAGGAGATTTTTATAAGTTGGATTAAGTGGACATCCAATTTCAATTTATAAGGTGTATAGTCCCTTTTAAATTGCAATGATGATCCACCCAATTCAATCTATTTAAATGAAATTAAATTTTTAAATGAATTAAATTAATAACACCTATTAAAATGAAAATTCTACTTGAAATGTGAGAACTTGACTTGATCTTTACCTAGGAAATGGGAGGTAGGTCGTGTTTTAGTGATCCATATGGGGTATTTCTTCTTATTTAGATCTAACTCTTTGAGCAAGATTTCTATTCTGTTATGCTCGGAGGTAATCTATGCACTTGTCCTCTTTATTGCTTTTTATATCTGTTGTACCATGATTATAGGCAGGATTATACCTGACCTCCTTACCACCTTCCTTATCTGTTAGATATGTTATAAGAATCTTTTCTGAGGTGCATGCTTGGAAATTATAGAACTATGACACCCTGACGTCCTCATGTTCTAAACCAAGAGAGTGAAGATGAGCTCACTCTAGAGGTGGTGGGCCCTGAGCCACCCATATTACCTCATTTAGTGACTCCTATAAAACCTCCTAAAAATATTCCATTGGGAATGGATTCTTAGTTCATAGATAGTTTTCTAAATTTCATACATACTATTCAGAGTGCTCTTAGGCCTACCCTAACTATAGAAGAGCTTACATAGGACTTTCAATAGTAGTATCCTCCTACCTTCTCGGGGGATGGCAATTCTCATGCTATAGAGTTGTGTATAGAATTTATTATATCCATCTTAAACCATCTTGATATGGCTCCAGAGTAGAGAGTCAAGGTTTTTGTCTATATCATTCATGACGCCACCAAGCGTTAGTGGGATGTTGTTTCTCAGTCAGAGTGTTACCGAGAAATGGTTTGGGTAGAATTCCAGAAAACTATCTATGATCACTTCTTCCCACATACATTAAGAGAATATTAATCCAGTTAGTTCTTGAATCTTCAGTAGGGATCCATGATGGTGAAAGATTATTCTACTCACTTCACTAAGATTCATCATTTTTATCCATCTCTAACTGGTGAAAAATTAATGACTGTAAGGTGTTTTGAGGATGGGATTGGGTATGTTATCCGGTCATAGGTGAATTTTTTTGGGTTGATGACTGTTACACAGATAGTGAGAAGGCCCTTATTACGGAATAAAATCTCAAAGAAGCTAGTCATGTGAGCCTAGATGGTTCAGTTCTAAGGTAGAGTGGTGGTTATTTAGGTAGTCGAAATCATTTTTTAGAGGGTGCATGTGGGGGTGGTTTCTATCAGATGAAATGGAATGAAATATCTATTATATGACATCAGTGCAGAAGGATTGTCTATAAAAATTCCTAGTGCACGAAGAACCTAATGCAATTCTAAGATTGTTGTAGTATGGGTCACCTTTATCACTTTTGTCATTATTTCCCTCCAGAATCTAGTGGAAGGAGATATATACCAGCTCCCCTATCAGGTAAAGGATCTACAACACCATGTCAGGCTATAAGTTGGTCTTCCACCGGCTAATCAAGATGAGGCAGTGGAGTCTGTCGTTGAGGTAGTCAGGTTCTAAAACATCAGCATCAGTAGAGCGGGTATGCTTTAGCTCATAAAGAATCATCTTAGGGTCGATCTTCAGGTCATATATATGCAGTGAAACTAGCATAATAGGAGTAGGTTCTAGGGACATCTCCAGTTAGAGGTGCTATTTTGGTAGCCTCTACTTTAGTTTTGGCCCTTATTGATATAGGTGCATCGCACTTGTCTATATCTTCTGTGTTTCTGGAAAGTCTCAGTTTGTAAATCGAGTACTTATTTGGTTTTTTGTCCCTCGGAGCACTGTTAGGGGTCATATATGAGGGCATACACCAGTTCCATGAGTTCCCCCTTGAGATAGGTGGGTATCATTTCTTCTGTAATTTCTTCATCCTCAAGATGACCAGTTTTGACGTCATTCTCAGCATGGAATGGCTCATGATTTATCATGCCCAATTTAATTTCTATCACTATCAAGTGTCCTTAACATAACCTGATGAAATCATGTATGTATATAAGTGTGAATGGGATGTCCAAGAAAATTGAGTCGGACCCAAGATTACGGGGTAGGGCGGAGTGATGGATCATTTAGTGAGTCTCTTTATGATTGATCAGGGAACATAGTTAGTGGATTTACCTTCTATTGTGGATCATTTTAGGGATGTCTTCCATAACAATTTCTCCAGATTACCTCCTATGAGAGAGGTTGAGTTCACTATAGAGCTAGTGTTAGGTGTGGCATCAATGTCCATTCCTCCTTATAGGATGGCACCTACAAAGCTCCAAGAACTCAATAAGTAGCTTGAAAATATAGAGGCTAAGGGTTTTATCTGACCCAGTACATCTCCATGGGGTTCATTGGCCCTTTTCACCAAGAAGACGTATGGTAAACTCAGATTGTTTTTGGATTACCATGTATTGAACCAACTTACAGTAAATAATCAGTATTCTTTACCTCATATAGAAGACCTCTTCGACAAGCTCTGAGGAGAAACTATTTTCTCCAAGGTCAATCTGAGGTTGGTCTCTCTTGAAATGTGTGTGAAACCCTCAAATATATCACATATATCATTTTGGATCAAGTATAGCTTTTATGAGTATTTGGTTATGTCATTCGGTCTGACAAATATGTTGGAAGTCTTTATGAATCGAATGAATTAGGTTTTCCACCCATATCTTGATTCCTTCATGGTAGTCTTTATAGATGACATTTAATTGTATTCTTTCTCTAGACACAATCATTCCATTCATCTTTATATCATTCTAAATACACTGGGAGTGAACCATCTATATATGAAGCCCAAAAAATGCATCTTTAGGATCAGTAAGGTTCACTTATTGGGTCATATCATATCTAAGGCAGACATATCAGTTGACCTAGAGAAGGTGACCACATTAGTTTTCTGGGAAAATACCAATAATATGTTCAACATACACAGTTTCTTGGGGAATTCTGGCTATTATAGGCATTTCATCCAAGATTTACCCTACCTAGAAGCATCTCTTATAGCCTTGACTAAGAAGGGTGTGCAGTTCATTTGTTCTAAAGCTTGAGAGAAATATTTTTAGGAGTTAAAGGGAAGACTGACCTCAACTCTGATCTTGAATCTTCCTAAGCTGGTAAGAGGATATATTGTTTATTGTGATGCTTTAAGAGTCATATTGGGCGCAGTTTTGATGCAAGGTGAATGATTCATGTCTTATGGATCCTGCCAACTAAGGCCACACAAGTAGAACTATCCTACACAAGGTCTCGAGCTAGAATTAGTGGTTCATGCTCTACACTATTGGATACACTATCTTCATGGTGAGAGGTTCATTATTTACATAGATCATAAAATCTTGAAATATATCTCAACATGGTAGGAATTTAATTTGAGACAGCATTGGTGGGTAGAATACCTATAGTCATTTGACTTTGATCTTTCTTACACCCATGGTAAGGTTAATGTTGTGGATGATTCATTGAGCCGCAAGACTCAGACACAAGCCATCCAAGAATACAATAGTGAGTGGAAGATGATGGCTATGTTCTATGAGTTACATATTGAGATTTAGGAACAGCATGGAAAACCAGTTTTAGTAGCTCTTGTAGTGACGTCCTCTCTTCCAGAGTGAGCCTCCATAAAACAGTTATCTAAGACAAAGTTACTTTTTTCAGGGAAATCATCACGTGGGACAAACCACCTCTTGGTTGGGTTGTTGATATGAGTGAGAATCTATTCTACTATGGTCATGTTTGGGTGCCTTTTGATATACAAGAAGAAATGATGAGGGAGACTCATGCCTCTATTTAGATAGTTTATCTTTGGATTACCATGATGTGTAGAGATATACATCGTTAGTATTGATGTCTGGGTACAAATAAGTAAATAGCAGGTTTCATCACTCGTTCCTCCACCTGTTAGCAGGTGAAGGCAGAGCATCAGCAACCTATTGGACTTCTACAGCCTCTATTCATTCTTGAGTGGAAATGGAATGATGTCACCATAGATTTATTTACAGGATTTCTAAGATCTCTTTAATAAAGAGATGCAGTATGGGTGATCATCGATAGGTTCACCAAAGTTACGCACTTCCTACCTATCTAGGAGACTTTCTCTATATATTTTTTAGGGAGGCTATATATAGGATATAGTGAAACTTTATGGAATACCTCATTCTATCATATCAAACCAAGATTACCACTTTATATAGTAGTTCTAGCAAGGTTACAAAAGGAAATAGGTTCACATGTGCTCTTGAGTACTATATTTCATCCTCAAACTGGTGGGCAGTCCAACCAAACCATATTGGTATTAGAGGATATGGTACAAGCCTATATCCTTTATTTTGGAGGTTCATGAGAGAATAATATTCCTCATGTTGAGTTTTCCTATAATAACATCTTTCAAGAAACAATTTGGATGGATGTGTATGAGGCGATCTATGGTGGATCATTTTGTTCACCTCTATGATGGATTAAGGTAGGCGAGGCATCCCTACTTGTTCCTCTCTTTGTTTGGGATACTTCTAAGAAATTCCAGATAATTTAGAAGTGTATGGATACAATTCAGGCCAGGAAGAAATCATATATCGATCCTTGTCATAGACCTCTATAGTTAGAGGTGGGGCATCAGTTTTTTTTCATGTTTCACCAAGTTTGGGTCATAGAAGAATCAAGAAATAGGGAAAGTTGTCACTGAGATATTTCAATCCATTAAAGATAGTATATATAATTGGTTCAGTAGCATATTGGTTACTATTACCATGGAGGTACCATGTCATGAACAACGTCTTCCATGTATCTCAACTTTCATAGTATCACCCAGACCCTTTGCATTCATTTCACCCTGACAATATCGAACTTGAGGTTGATGCATCCTTTGAGGAGAGTCCAATTCATATCGTTGATCATATCACTAAGTTTCTCCAAGGAAAGTAATTTCCTCTAGTCTGGGTGCTATGGTAGCATAAACGTGTTTAGGATGAGACCTGGGAGTGGGATGTTCATGAACACGCGCAATAGCCATAACATTTATCAGAAAAAATTCTACCACCCTCATAAGGGAAACTTGGGGATGATTTGTTTTAAGGAGGGGAGGTTGTATCATCTTCACCTTATCCTGGTATAGACAGTTTAAATTTTTGGTTTAATTCCTTAAAATGGCATGTTGCAGGTTACAGGAAGTGAGAAGATGCACAGTCTCTGCAAGGTTATTTAAGTCGCACACCATGCCTGTGTGTAGTGTTTTTGTGCATCTAAATGAAAATAGGATTCATCCCTTTTATTTTATTTTAGTTTTATTTTTTTTTAATTTTTTTTTTATTTTTTTCTTTTTTCTTTTATTTTATTTTTCTTTTCTTTTATTTTTTATTTTATTTTATTTTTTCCCTTATTTTATTTTTCTTTTCATTTTCTCCATTATTTTTTTTCTTTCCTTCCTCTCCTCCTCCCTCCAGACATTCGTACCTCCCTCCCCTCTCCCTCTTGTTGTACATGGTGTCCTTCTCCCTCTTCACTCATGAGGTTATGATCTTACACCCCTCAATTCTCCTCTGTTTTTGTCGATGTCTGATGCGTTGGAAAGATATCGGTATGATCTATGTTCTGAACTCCTTTATTCATTAGTTCCTTCACTTATTGTTGAACTATTTTAGAGAAAAATTATTTGTTCACTATTTTGTTGGGGTTTCCAATTTTTCTTTATTTCTCCCATTTTAGGTTGAATCAAAGGTCGTTACCAGATGTTGGGAGTACCATGACATTGAGGTATGGCACCTACACTTTTTTAATTTGTTTTCATTGCGTTTTGGAATTGCATCATTATGCCACTATCCAGAACCTATTAGATAAGCTTGGTTATCACATAATAAATTAACTGGGATGTTATAATTTGTCTGTAGTGACTTCCTCTCATGGAAAAACCCATATGTGGGTGTATACTTGTTCTCGGAAACCCATTGGGTGTGTCTAGCCTAAATGGACTGCTTTTCATGTATCCTAAATGAGGGAAAATACCTTGGTTGAATGTGTCACCTTGGTTACGTGTTTTAAAATGATAAAATAAATTAAGAAGCGTGTTTAACCATGAATTGAGTCCCTTGATAATGTCTAGGATTGATTGTAATGGGTCTTACCATGTGTAGTGCCTTATACCATTGGAATATTTGATGTTTATTGAATGAAATATGCCTTACTTTTTGACTTTCTCATTTCCAGTTACATGAATACCTTTCCTTATAATGAAACATGTATGCCTTCTTTGGTGATTTTTGTTGAGCCTTTTTAATGGTTAGAATGGAAGGTGATGCTTAGCCAAGATTGTTAACTTGAGATTATGAAATGTCATTGATTACATATGGTAAGATGAATGTTGATTCCATATTCCTAACGTATAGTTCATTGATTATGAAAATTTCTAAATGATTAATCCCTTGTCAGTCGCTTGAATCATGTTAAATTCTTGTTAAACTTGCTAGCTTGTTCTTTTGAATTGAATGTGCTGACATACACTTGTTTAAGGATTTTTTCATGTAGCTTATGCCTCATACCTTGCATACTTTTATTTAATTCTCTTTGACTTACAATATGAAATGTTCCATTCTTAATTGTCTTGGAGTTCATAGCTTGTTTAAATGGAAAGCATGTGGTATGTAGATGATTATTATTGGATAGAAATCATAAATACATTTCTTGATATGTATGGATTGTTTTTTATTGTACTTGACATAGTTTAGGATAGAAAATGGGTTCTATATTAAGGACCCAACGATGCACTCTTCATGCTCGATGGGTTGCAACTCCATACGCCAAGGGTGATGCTTTGGATTTCCACGAAAGGGCTTCCCTAGCAATTTCCTATACTGCTAAGTGATAAAAGTTCCTTATGGTATCAACTGTGGATGGACCTTTTGGAAATATGGATACACCATGCCTTGGTTGATACTCAGTCCCCTTGCGAGATACCTAGGATGAACTCAATGGTTACCATACATTTTAGTGATACTAGGGACGTCGTAAGTGTCTCCTTGGATGGGATCGGTGGTATTGGATTATATCGTATATTCCCATTGACATACTTGGGATTGTTTTAGATCACCTTGTATAGGCATGAGACTCCAATTCATGGCTTAATGGTTTTCCATGTTTGAAATTTTTGGCTATTTGGATTTCTTATTCTGATGAATTACATCCATCACTTTTACCTTGACCCTGTAGTGATTCTCCTTGTGCATACTAATGCATGCTCATAAAATGCCATAGATATAGGACACTAATCCAGAGCACAAACTTGGGGGTATGTTTTTTTAGTTTCCTTGTTTTCATTTTTCACATGTCATATATATTACAACCTGAACTATTTTATTATCCAGAATTTCAGCATAGGCCAAAGCAAATGATATGGGATGGGTGTCCGTTCAGAAACTCAGACCAAGTTTCAGTTGTTTATTTATTTATTGGATATCATTTATTATATATAGCACATTTTATTTTTTTTAGAGCATGAAATGGGAAGGTCTAGATACCATGTTTTTTAGCCTAAGGGGACTTAAATCTCACACCATGCTCAAAAACCATTTGTTACCCAAGTAGACTTCATGCTCACAGGTATAGATTATGGGAATCATGTTGCTTTCGATGATTGAGTGTTTTCTTTCTTCTTAGGATAGAGATTTTGGGTAGAGGACCAAGCCTATTCTTGATGTGCTATTGTAGTAGTTTTTTCCACCTTATAGTTTTTGATATCCTGATGTTTATTCTTGTACCCCTATTTCCCTACACTTCTATTTTTTATAGACTCATGAAATCATCATAATCACTTTTGTACCATGTATTATTATTTAGGTTCTACAGTTATCTGTTTACTCTACTTAGGTTATTCATTTGCTTCTACTTCTATCTTATTATTCTTATACTTCTACTAGTTGTTATATATTGATTACGGTTGTGTTATACCTAATCCAATAATGCAATGGTCTCCCCATGGACACACATATGGCACTCACTGCTAATCAAAAGCCTATTGCATTCGGGGATATGTGCTTGAGGTCATGTGGCCCACTGTCTTAGGGCCCAGTTCAGTGGCACTTGAGGTGGGAAACTACATCCACTACCTAATAGGTCCTTACACTGTGCTTGGAAACTTTATTAACTTTACTTTCTCTATGGTTTCCTACGCCAATATCGGTCCAATCACTGCTGACTCAGCTATCTCCAAATAACACATTGGTGATTAGTGTGTCCTTCCATAAATATCCACAAAATGAGCCATCAAAATCAAATCCTAGTAGCTATTATTATACATAAATTCTTATAAGACAATATGGCCATCCCAATATCCACTGAAATCAAGCATGTATTACCTGATCATAATCTTTACTTTAAATATCACCCTCTATGATTTATAATCCATCTCTGGGTGATATTCTATGATCATATTCAACTGAGACATCATATAATTTTACAAGCCCTTCCATAATCTTAATGTGAAGTGTTCATCTCAATTAAACATTATAATCATAGGTACATAGTGTAACTTCCCTATTTCATTCACATATAACCTTACCAACTCATCCACATACTAAGTATCTTAAATAGGCAAGAAGTGATTGACATTCTTCAACCATTAAACCATTATCCACACAACATAACGACCCTTAGGGGTCCTAGGTTGTACCAATACAAATTTTATGGTCACCTCATCCTACTTCCATACCAAAACTAGAAAGAGTTGATGTAAACCACTCAATTAATGTTGTTATTCAATTATACATAATTTAGAGAGGTTGTGAGTGATTAAAATTGTGATATCCTTTTTCATACCTTTCCACCAAAAACATTATCTGATATTATGATACATCTTAGTCAAACTTTTATGTACTACACATCATGAGGCATGAGATTACCTTGTTAGTTTTTCCCCCATATAAGTAAGGACCACTAACTTACTAGGGATATAAATCACATCAACTCTATAATGAGTCCCACCTAGGATAGGATTATCCTCCATGATTCATTCATGTATCATGAAGCAATCTAAATTGGACATATAGTTGGCCTTCACTCAATCTACTAGCAAAGATACAACAGTCATTGGGGAACAAACCACTACCTATCGGTCCTCTAATACATATATCTTCTATTTAATGAGAAATATCCTCATTTTCCACTCCACTTCAGAAGTATGAACTCACTACTCTAGGGTCCTCTTGCTCAAATCATCCACAACAACATTCTCCTTTCCTCTAGAATATTCCATCTCAAATTAAAATGTATAAAGGTACTAAACTAAAGATATTTTCCATGGATTTAAGTCCCATTAAAATAATATGTCTCAAGCTTTTATGGTCCCTGAGGGTCAAAAATCTCTCACTCAGAAGATAATAGCACCCATGAATAAGAGAATGAATCAAAAATTCTAGATATAGATCATGGGTAATGTATTTATACTTGTGAGGTTATACATAATGAGACCCATAAGCAAACACCTAATCCATCTTCCTTAGAAAAACTCATGGTATAACTTTTGGGGTGTCTTAATAGACTGTATAACTGATCTTAGAGTTTAGAAGAATAATAATTAGAGTGGGTATAAACCTCTTATTGAGCTCTTATAATACCTCCTCGCACCATTTATCCACTCAAACTTGACTCCCTACTTTATCATCCCAATCATAAGTGCTACCAAGTGACATAAGTCTTGAATGAACTACCTGAAATATCCAACCATCCCAAGGAAATTTTGAATCTAAAATACATTATTACACCAATCCAAATAAATCATTACCTCTAATTTCTTTGTGTAAACTAATATTTTCAACTAGAACCACATGACCAAGAAAACACACCTCATGAATCCAAAACTAACACTTTGAGTACTTGGAATAAAGTTAGTGTGCCTACAACACACTCAATATGATCTCAAGGTGCTCAATGTTTTAATCCTAGGTCCTTGAGTATACAAATATTTCATTGAAAAACACCATGATTAAGGAGTCGATGCAAGTATGGAAAATATAGTTCATGAAATCTATGAATACTATTGGTGAATTTATCAGACCAAACAACATCATGAGGTACTCATAAAAATAATAATTTCTCATAAATGTAGTCTTTGTAACATCCTCATCTATGGACCCCAACTAATGATAACCTGGTCACATATTGATCTTGGAAAACCATCAGGATCCCTTTAGTTAGACAAACCAATCATTGATTCTGGGTAATAGATATCAGTTATTTACCATAACTGGTTTTAGCATTCAATAGTATATACATAGTCTAGGGACACCATTTTATTTCCTGTTGAATAGAACTAGATAACCCCAAGAAGAGGTACTCGGGTGGATAAAATCCTTCACTTAAAGATCCTTGAGTTTTCCCTTTAACTCCCTAATATCAATTAGTGTCATATGATAAGGGGGAATCAATATGGGTTTTATTTCCAGCATGAGATCGATCGTGAACTCAATCTCCCTCTTATAAGGAAGCCCTAATAAATCCTTTAGAAAAACACCAGAAAATAGTCCACCATTAGAAGGAAAAAGGTAGGTATTGTCACTTGATCTACTAAAATAACCATACTCTCCACATGCATAGTAAAGGATCATGCCTTCCTAAAATAAGGTATAGCTATACCTACCTCAGCATACCACTCTCCCACTAAAACAAACACCTCTCCCCTAAATGATGTAAAATAAACCCACCTCTAATAGTAGTTAATGTTATCCCAGAAGCATATCAATCATTATATACCAAAAATTATATCAAAATCCATCATATTCAAGACCAGGAAATCCCATAAATACCTATATTCCCCAACCAATATGGAACATGAGAGACTCCTTTGAACATGGATTAACCTCTTTATAAAAGGTGTACCAAGCACTAAAAACCTAGTGGAAAACTCTATAGTTAATCACAACTGATACACAACTTGATAAGAAATAAAGGAATGAGAATCCTTGGTATCAATAAAATCTATTGAAATCATTGAGATAATAAGAAATATACATACAATAGTCAAAGGACCTTCCACTCTATTAGTTATAACATGGTTTAAAAAATAAACTTGACCAGCCATAGATCTATGTCCCTAAACTTGTAATAATTGACTGGAATGGGTGGACTAGACCCTGAGGCATCTGATACTTCGACTACTGAAACCCTTGACCAACTCCTTGGCCCAACCATTGAGACGTATACTTGAAATCCATTTGAGTTCCACCTGACCAAGACCATGAGTCTTGTGTTTTTCCAAACCTAGGTATATACCTGACCGATATAACCTTGAAAGAAAATTTAGATGTCCCATTATGCATCATAAAAAACAATCCCATTGATGACTGGTGCACATACTGGGGTAATTCCCATACTTCAAACACTAAAAGAACATGGTAGGGGTCCCTCATGGAGAAAGAAGAGATATACCCCTATACTACCCTAACTTCCTACCTCTACCCTAGAACATATCCTAAAAACATCCCTTCCTACCAAAATAAGAGTAACCTACAACACCACTCAGAATTACTCCACTTGGTAGACTAAATAAAGGAGGAAACCATATTGTGTTGTCCTCTCCTAATCTCTTATCAACTATGAGATATTTACAAACCACGTATGAGTATATGGTTAGGTTAAATATTCTTACCTGATGCCTCAACCTAAGAATGAGTCTGATCCCAAGCCTCTTGACCTTTTAAGCCTTATTCCCATCTAATAGGATAGAAAAACATATCAAATCCCAAAAATAGGTCACATAGTAGGCCAAAAACCTCACCCCCTATTGGATCTCTATCTAACTTTAGTGTCTCATGGAATAATTCATAGAAAATTAGGTCTTTAAAATCTACACATGAAAAATCCTCATTTATCTACGACTAAATCATCAAGACCCACCACATCCTAGAAGGACCCTGAAGTATACAAGTTGCTAGTTTAACCCAACAGTCATCAGAAATCTCCATGACCTCAAATATCCCTTTAGTAATCTCAATACAGTCATTGAAATCCTAACTACCACCCATCCCCCAAAAATATAGAGAGTTATTCAACTAAAATTATTAGTACAAATTGACCATTGTAGGCCCTCCCTAATGGGAACCTCCTCCTCCCACTAATATGATGTGGAAAACACATAGACGAAAGGGCTATACTACCTGAACTATAGGAGAAACATAATGGGAATGTTTAGCCTAACCCTCTTAGACAACTGAAAGTATAGAAAGGGAATTTCCTACTTAAAGAGTGACATCACCCAAGTCCCTCAATGATATTATGATAAATCTATGAGGTGTAGTTATCTAAAATATTAAATGGATACTTAGAAACACTTTTCATAGATTAAATATTAGAAATACTTAATCAGTCAACAAGACACATGCAAAAATAACCTTAGGACGCACACCCCTAAAGGCTTCCCCATAGCCACTAGGTACAACCCCATAGTACTCACCCAAGGTCCAAGCCCAAGTCATTGGTACCTGCACATTAGTCTCAATCATAATAAGCATAAATATAGGCACACTTAAGTAAAATTAATTAAATGTAACCAATGATTTATTTTGAAAAATAATAATATATTATTATTGGCATTTAATTAATTTATACCAACATCAACCATAATAAAATCAATACCATGACACATGAACCTATGTGCCTACATATGATGCATGATCTCGCTCAATCTTACCAAATGAACTAATAAAAATCCCATAAATCGTAATAGCACAACAATGCTAAAGGAACAACATGAAGCCATAACATCACAACCAATAAAAAACAAAACCCACTACCCTAGTAATTTTGTTTTCCACTATACAGGAATTTTCTAGAAATAATAATCACTTCTTACATACTTTTTGACTATCCTATACCCAATCTACGGAGCCACGGGTAGTAAATTAGTGAAAAATGGACTCATATACCATCTTGTGATGCCTCATAAAATGTCACTAGGTCCAATCCAAAGGGACATATGACCTCATGCACACCTCCCTGTACGCAAGAGGTTGTCAACTAGTGGTGATGGGATGAATGGAACTATGGGGAGACTATGCTCTTAGTATCAAATAACCATCAGAGTAAATGAAATAATAGAAGAAATAATATAAAGGTAAGAGATAAAAAATACATAGCAAAAGCAATAATAGCACCATCCCATGAAATATAAAAATGTAGACAAAATCTAGTACATATGGTCTAAAAGGGATCCCCGCATGCATAAAATCAATGTATATACAATAGAAAAAAAATTTAAAGATTAATCATTCACAAATATCATGAAGCGTGTCTTTGTATCACCACAATCCCCATCCCCTAACATCTACTCATTAGTCTATTATAGGGCCCCTGCTGATAATTGGATCTCGTACCATGAAGTTTGCATGTGCATCAATATGCCTATACAGGGTATGAATATAAATCCATTAAGAAACCACCAATGGGACCTTAATAAAAGTACAACATTATTTCATGGGAGGTAACATCATAAACACACCACTCATCCCTTCTCGATCATGAGAGGTCACGTCATGTCCCAAGTCAAATTTTATCACTCAAGGTGAACACAAACCTCAATAATCACATGGAAGGAAACAAGATACAATATGATTCAAATATAACACAAGCAAGTTGATCTATCACTTAGACCCCTATACCTCATTACCAAGTCATTTCAGCCGCAACTGAGCTCGAATAGCTCCCTAAAGGTTTAACTTCCTAGGATGAAAAACCCCAATGTCATCCATGAAATAAGATGGAATTACACCTTGGTCAACCCATAAGCTCACTTCTCCCCCTCAAAAGGGTAAATCAAATTTATATGTACTTATTTGGTAACTTTTATACTATAGTAAGATCTCTAAAAGGGATACACATTCACTCTCATGCAATTCATCACATAAAACTTTATACTAAATCCATAAAATGGTAAGTATTTCAAACATCAAGCCTAATAGAAAATACTCAACATGTTACACTCCCTGATAAAATCCCAGTCTTCCAAAAACCTAAAATTCTCCATAAATCATTTAATTTAAGGTTTAGGAAAGTAAAACCAAAAAATAGAGGAAAAATTAGTCATTTAAGGCATAAAAATATTAGAATTGCTGAGAGAAACCTTCCACAATAAATAAAACTTCAAAAATCCAATATATGAGAAAGATGGAGAAAAAAATTTTCAAATGGAGATCTCCCATGTCACCTAGGTTGAGTGAGGATTAGGGGAGAATAGGGGAGGAAGAAAATAGGCATTATAAGTGGAATTATTAACTTTCCATTGAAAATGTATAAAATCATGTTTGTGATGTGAACTTTTTCTAAAATATGGTCCCCCCTCTGTTAAAGCCTTCTTGGTAAAGATCCCAAGTGTCATTCCACAAACACCTTCACACTATATAATTAAATCTATAGGCCTGGTCTGTCACTTGAAAATTCACTCTTTAACCATCCCAAACATTCAAAATTTCCAAGAACCATCAAGATGAATAGTAATAAATAAAATTTAAATTTAAAAAAACATGAAATTTAAGGGGTGTGATATAAATCAAGTAAGATAATTGAAATATGTAATATTTTTTTCTATGATACATAAATAGTATAAATAGACTATGTGTGATGTTTTACTTTATAAAAATCTTGAAAATTTTAATGCAAATGATATTCTGGAAAAATGTGTAAGATGTATGAACAAAATACCAAAACACAATACATATGATGTTAAATTTTATTAAATCATCAATACAGAATATAGAAACTAGAATTACAAGAATATTGACAATAAAGAAGAAAAATGAAATGATCCATCCAACTAAGGCCTGCCTAGCTAGAGGAAGGTCAGGCTTCCAAAAACCTAAGCCCTCCACCATAGCCTAATAGGTGGTGAAAAGTGCTAAGAAGGCATAACATAAAAGGGAGGCCTTTTAATAATGTACCAATATGCACACACCCAACTATATTTATGCATAAGTACAGAGAAATAAAAATAAAATACTGTAACATCTAGTGATAAACCATGAATGCAACAAACTCTAGAGAATCAATCAGAGTATGATAGGATACAACCAAAGTGTAAATGGGAAAAATAAAAACCCAAGCCAAAATGAATTCCCAACCTAACAACAACTGGATGAAATAAAAGTTGAGATAGATCACCTTCTGGTCTCCAATAATTACCATCATATGCGGTCTATGCCCCCGATAATCCCTAAGCTATACTAAAATCGCCATTTATATGTTTGTTATATACATAAGGCACGACATGTGTGGGAAAATCCCATGGAGGGGTGAGTATATACATACCCATTAGGAATCCCCAAAATCTAAAGGGGAGAAATAGAAAATATGATATATGTAGTCATGTCAACTCAAAGTAAGAGGAAAATGAAACCCAACAACACATATATATATATATATATACTCATAAAATAAACCCAGGTGAGAGAGAAAGGTGATCTTCATCTCACACCCCAACCCAGTTTGATGATTCTTCCAAAAGTTCCAAAATTCCATATTCAATTCCCATCATCTCATGTATCCATCAAGGTAATTGTGAGGAGGAATCACACCTCGTCACTATGCCACACGATCGAGGGGAATAATCTCTAATAGATGACCCATGCCTTAGTCCATTAGGGGGTTTCCACTCAGTAGGTAGAGAACCCATTCCCGAGTACATTACGAGGTGCCAGTCAGTAATTAGAGGAATGACGCCCTAGTCTCTCAGGGGGTTACACTTGGTAGGTAGAGGACCTATACCCTGGTCTATTATGGGGTTCTACTTAGTAGGTTGAGGATAGACACCCTAGTCTTTAAGTGGGGTTACACTCAGTATGTATAGTACCCATGCCCTAATCCATCAAGGGGTTCCACTTAAACCAGTGCAAGGAGTATGAGGAATCCATACCCTAATGCAATAGGGGGTTTCCAACCCCAGTCTCTCTCTGATGATCCCTCCTGGTCACTTCCATCATCAAGCTTTCCCTAAAGAGGAATCATTCTTGGAACATTCCCCATCTTATTTTGAAATCCACTATAAATGATATCATCATGTTATACATATAAAACTACTTTGAATAGGCTACTTGCAGGCCAAAATATAATTCCAGATGAAGGACATGCACAAGGTGTAAGTTTCTCAAAATGGTTACATAATGTGTATGGGGTCCAAATAGCATGTGGCCCTACTCCACTTCTTGGTTTTGATATCCTTTTTACATGGATCAAAGTTCATGTCACCTTATATGGCATGTAAGGGGACCAAAAAATGTGTCTCAGCAACCCAATACCTACCCATGTGCTCCTGGTCATGCCCGTGTTCTTCAGGTCATGCCTATATACCAGGTTGTTTACATGGTCATGCATAAGTACCAACCTAGGCATGTGTACTCCAAGAGTGCACAGCATGTATTCCCAAATTGGTTCTTAACCATGTGAAACATTCACATTTCATAGACACCTGGGGAGGGTCACATGGCATGTGGACCCATCCATATGATGTGGGATCCTTAACTCTACCTGAAACCCTAGAACTGTATCTAGAGGCTACACTCTATGTGTTATTCCAAGTTACATGGTGTGTAGTTGGTAATTTCCTAGATTCCTAATTTTCCTTCACACATCTTTCAAATTTAGCCTCAATATCAAGACCCTCACCAGTGGAACACCCAAAATCAGAGGAATTTTCTTCCATTCATCAATTCCATTCCTCTAGTGGATGGAAATAATAAATCAATCATTTTCAAAAAGCATGCACATTGCCCAACATCTCTTCATCTCGATCTCATTGCTGTTTAGGATCCCATATCCATGGATCATCACTCAAAACCCATTATCCTCCCCAAAATTCCATCAATTTTCTAATACATTCATTTCACATGTATCTATCATGATTCCGGGACTTTGATCATTCTTGAACCCACCCAGAAAAGTCAAACCGTGACTCCATAGGGAAATAGTGGAGAATGAAAATAACGAAGGGGGATTAAGGACATAAAAAAATTCAAACCTTCATTGGAAAAATGTTATTATAAAATGATCTTAAAATGGAGATTACCTAGGCTGATAACATGTGAAACAATGGAAATATTATACTATATCAATATAATTAATAAATTATCATCCTCAGAAAAAGAACAATTATCGCATATCAAAAGCAGATGAAATTCATGCTCAATATTTTAATCAAAAGGGGGGGAAGCCATAATTGATGATCCCAACCTCAATTATGGTAAAATACGTGGTGAATAATTTGTTCTTCAGTGATAAGGATGATCTGGTACATCCACTACCTATCAATCCACATTGATCTAATCATCATTCATTGTTCGATGTTGATTCTCCAATGAAGGTCGCCAGAGCTCATCTCAATTCTCTCAGGGTTTTTGTAGATAACCCTAAAGAATTATTATAAAGGACCATTAAAAGAGGTTTTAATTATTTTGTTTAATAAAACAAATAAATTATTTATTTATTTATTTTAATTAAATGAATTATCCAATGGCTACTTTAACTGAACATCTGGCGTGGACCAACATTAGGACACGACTAGGGTAAACCCCATGTTCTACATTCAACTATGGTCTTGAATTTACAATATGAGGAAGCTCGCTATATATAACACGTTATATTTGAAAAAATACATGCATGTGATATTAATATATTTAGTATTTTTAAAATATCATTTTCAGGATAATCAAGCCATGAAATATTGCACTATCTTAGATATTATCTTTGAAAATACTCCTTGATATATCTATAAGTCTGATAAGAAAAACAAATAGTGTATCTAAATTATTTCCTCTTTCAAAAAATTTTGTCCCATAAAACCACAATCTAAACAAACATATGGGGATAATAAGCCCACATATGACTTTCCCACTCCAAGTATATCTCTTGCATGCTCTGGTGCTTCCGTAGCACACAAGTCAAGGGGATGGTCAATCCACACAGGATCTGTTGCTACTGATCCTCATTCTCCATCGGGTACTATATGAATTTGGATCCATCCTAGATGTCCAAAACTCCCCATTAAATAACATTAATAGGATCATTAATGTATCTCCTTTACTACAATGCATGGAATATTTCATGAACCCATTACAACTACGATGGTAGGGATAAGTGTTAAGCAACATCCCCAATCATTTGTAGGATCCCAAACGGCTTGATAAAACTCAGGGATAAATTTCCGACCCTAATTAATATATATAATCCTCATCATGGGGAGACTCTTAGGAAAACAAGGTCTCCGTACTCAAACTCCAAAATCCTATGATTTCAGTCTGCAAAAGATTTCTTCCAGCTTTAGGTTATCCTCATCTGCTCTTGGATCACATGAACCTTCTCTTTAATCATTCGCACACTCTCTAGTTTGAAAAGATATTTCTTTCCAACCACAAACCAAAAAACAAGTGAACTATAGGATCTTCTATATAGGGACTTGAAAGGTATAATACTAATATAAGAGTGATATATGTCATTATATCTTAACTCTACAAATTCCAAGTGATCATCCAAGCTCTCCTTGAAGTCCAACACGCATGCCCTCAGCATATCCTCCAATAGATGGATAGTTCACTTGGTCTTCTAATCCATATGGGGGTGGAATGCTATACTCATCCTCAAATGACTCTCAAATACATCCTAAAATCCTCTCCAAAATAGTGACATAAAATGTGCATCATGGTTGGAGACAATTGTAGAGGTATCCCCATGAAAATGGACAATCTACCACATGTACAACTTTCCCAATATCTCCACCAAACCCTACTCTATGTTGGAAATGAAGTGTGTCAAATTGGTAGGTCGGTTAAAAATCACCCACATGAAATTGTGGCCCCTAAATTCCCATGGAATTCCCATCAAAAAGTTCATAAAAATATTGTCCCATTTCCACTCTGAGATATCAAGAAGTTGCAACAAGCCTGAATAAACCTGGTGCCCATTCTTCACATACTGACATGTGAGACATAGAGAGACAAACTTAGCACTACTCCACCTTATTATATCACATAAAAACTACTAGTGAAGATTTATATACATATTCTTTACAATAGGATGTAAATTCAAAGAAGAATTGTGAAACTGCCTCATCAGCTCCTCTCACAACAATAATATAACCATTGTTTATCCCTAGAAAAGAATGAAATGATTCCCGCCTTCATAGTTGATGTCTCCAAAATTATCCTCTTTCACATAGAGGATTAAACACCTTCTACTGAAGAAAAATTGAACCCCGCTCTTTTACCAGGGTCATCTATAAAGAAGAAAACTGGTTGGATGCCTCCTCCACTAGGTGAGAATAGGACTTACTACTAATGGAATAATAAACCATGTTTCCAATCCTGATATTATAGAAAATATTTAAGTCATAATAAAATAGTAACTCCAACCAGTACCTCTATCTTAGGTTCAGATATCTCTGTGTGAAGATATACCTAATACTCTGATGTTCTGAGTAAATAATAAAGTGATATCCTATAAGATGGTGGATCCACATCCTTAGAGTGAAGACTAACACTATATTTAGGTCATTAGTTGTGTTGTAATTCTCATGGGGTCTCAACTACCTCAACCCATATGTGATCAATGTCTACCTCTACATCAACACATAGCTAAGACCAACTCCAGAGCCATTGCAATACACTATGTATTCCACACACTCCTTTGGAAGTCTCAACAAAGGAGACCCAATCTACCTAAGACTCAACTACTCGATGAATCTCTAACACTTCTCAGTCTAGGTAAACAGCTTCTCTTTCCATGTTAGGTTCATTAAAGGGGCTTCAATCCAAGAGAATTTTTCTACGAACCTCATGTATTAACCCTCTAAGCTAAGAAAACTAGGCGTCTCTGACACGCTCTTTGATGGTTCCCAAGAAATCATGGAATTAATCTTATCTGATTCCATATCTAATCCATTCTATTATATGACATACCCAAAAAATTGAACCTAATGGATCCATAACTAGAAATTCAATATCTTACAGTAAATATGGTGCTCTCAGAGTAAGTCTAGGGTCATCCTCAAGTTCTTTGTTTGCTCCTCCAATAACGCAGAGTAGATGAGTTCATCATTAATCAAGACTACCAAAAAAATTTCCATGTTGGGATGGAATATCTAGTTCATAAAATCCATAAACATAGTGGGGGGATTTATTGCACTGAAAGGAATCACCAAGAACTCATAGTTTCTGTAGCAATATCTGAATTCCAACTTCAAAATATCAGCCTCACGAAGCCTCAAATGGTGGTATCTAGACCTAATATTGAGGTTAGAGTACCAAATAATTCCTAAAAAATTATAAAATACATCTTAAATCCTTGTAAATGGGTAATTGTTCATTATACTTTCTTGGTTCGGGCGATGATAATCAACAAAAAGCTATAAGAGTATGTCTTCCTTTTTCATGAACAAAACTAAAGCTTCCTAGGGGAACACACTGGGTCTGATAAATCCATTCTTTCAAAGGTCCTATAACTACACCCTCATATTATAGATATTTTTAGAGGCCATATGATATTCCATATAATATATCGGTGTTATCTCAGGTTTCAAGTCAATGTAAAAGTCCATCTCCCCCCTCAGAGGTAGTCCTGAAATATCCTAAGGGATGATGTCTATTAAATACTTCATAACTGAAGAAATCTAGATTCTTGAAGAGATAAAATTTCCAAATAATGGATGATTGGATGAATCCTCATGCTCATAAGTCCCACTCACTCATCCATGAGATCTATCTCTACCATAAAAGAGAATCTCATCCCATCTATTTGATAGAATCTGAACCGCCAATGAGGATAGTCAATATGGCCTCAAACCATGGAAAACCAATTCATACTCAATATGATGTCACAAAGTTTCATCATGATGACCAATATTCCCATTTTGAAACTCTCTCTACTAAAAAAATCTCACACTTCCAACAGATAAGTGGTATCGAAGAATCGCACCCGTTCACAACCTCTTGAGAAAGTTTTTATGCTAAGGCCTCAATGAGGAGATATAGATCTCACATAAGAGACATAGAAATAAACAATAATGTCTAAAAGTACAGTATCAAATGTATAATAAATAAAAAATATCATACCTCATATCAACTCATGACACACCAAGTCATAAGCCTCAATAGCCTGCAACTACATGCTGCCACATCCACCTGCTCCCTAATCTTGGAATAGGCCGCATAATGGTGGTGGGGGATGTAGATCATAACCTCTCCCTACACAAGAGGATCATCCTCCTAGAGCCCCATCTACTCCTCTTCCTACTCCACCTCCCTAGGGGTTACCCTAGAAACACCTATTAGAACTTTGATCACACCACTGCCTATACCATGGTCGTCCATCCGCTTCCATCCTACCATACTTAGCACGTTAGGTCAGAAAATAATGTTCCATATGACCATGCCTATCACATGTATAGAATTTTCCCTATCCAGGATGACCTGGTCCTCTGCGTGAACCCATTGCAGCATGTCTAAGTGACTAAGACTATCCATGGGAATTTTTTATGCACCGAGATCCTAACGACTAGAACCTACTATCTATTGTGGATGAATCATCCACATGACACCCACTACTAGCTCTGGATGCATGGAATCCCTCATATAGAAACATATCTTACACCATCACCATCTCTAACACTCCAACATAAGTGGGAAATCGTGGGGGGGAAATATCATGGATGCCACAGTGGAGACCCTTCTCGAACTTCAGTTCTTGGAAGTAACCATCCCACACCATATCAAGGGACTACCACATAAGGTTAGTGAACATCGTGGCATACTTAGAAACTGACATACTACCCTGATGCAGCTCTAGAACATCCTGAATTAAAATTGATCATAATCATAAGGTGTATTACTCCTCAAATAATAGATATTGGAAGTTGTTCCATGAGAGTGTTGACTCGTCTTCTATCTCTATAACTAGACTCTATCAGTACCCTGATGCTTTGTAGAAAATATTGGCTTCCAAAGAAAAAATATGATCAGTTGGGGTCCATATGATCCTGAAGACTTGGATCACTAACTCAAGAAAATAATTTTCTATATGGGGATCTAGATCACTGTGAAACCTCAATGGCCTTAGGCACTAAAAATTGTGGAGTGGGCTCAGCCTACATGCATCCTCAACCTTCCCTATAGGTACAATCAACTACTCATAAGGTAGGGGTGTTTCTACCTGACCATCTAGAGGAAAGATATCATGAGATATACCCTAAAATGAGACCTCATTTCTAATTATATCATCATCATGATCCTAAATCGATAACTTGGATGGATATCTTCATAGAGGCGTCCTAAAAGTAATCAAGACATACCATGGTCAGATGAGAATATATATATGGTGAGAAAACTCAAGAAGGATAGTCAAATTACTCAATCCTATATGATGCATGTACCATTGATCCTTGCAACCAATGTCTCGGTATTCTGAGTCGACAAGTAGGTAGTCAGAGACCTTATGAATGGATAATTTGGACATCGCTCCACCACTAGGCTTCCTAGACTGAAATCTATAATCGAGATAGTTAGAAAATATTTCCCTAAGTCCCAGCAAGTCCTTGTAAGGGAAAAAATCAAAACATTGTCAAAAAGAATGAACTGCTCTAATACCACTCTGTAATGAAATGTCCCACTAGGACCCACCTGGATGGTAGAAAGTCGGGCCACCACAACCCTAAGACCACCTATATAGGCTAGGGGATGGAAAAATCACTAAGAAGGTATAACATAAATGCGAGGTATTTTCTTAATATACTTGTATTTATTCACCCAATCTTCTCTATGAAGAACTACATAGAGAAAAAAAGACTCTAACATCAAGAGAAAAACCATGCATGCAACAAACTCTGGGGAATATATCAGAGTATGATAGAATACAACCAAATTATAAAGGGAAAAAATACATTCCCAAATAGAAATGAAGTCTCAACCTAACAACAATCGAAATAAATGAAAGCTGAGAGAATTCAACTCCTGATCTCCAATCCCTACCACCATACGCGGTTTATGCCTCCGAGTATCCTTATGATCCACTAAAATCACTATCGATATGTCTATAATCTGCATAAGTTGTGACATGTGTAGTAAAATTCTGTGTAGAGATGAGTATATTCATACCCAATAGGGCACCCTAAAAACCAAAGAGGTATAAATATAAGATATTAGTCATCTCATCAAAAATTAAGAGGGAAACAAAACTCAAAACACACACAAACACAAACACACACACACACACACACACATATATATATATATATCATAAGAAAAGAAACCTAGATGAGAGAGAAAGGTGATCTCTATCTCATAGCTCAACCCAGGTCAATGAGTCTGCCAACAGCTCTAAAATTCCATCACTGATGACCAACATATAGTGTATCCTTTGAGGTAAATATGTGGACCTGCACCATGTCATTGCTCTGCATAGTTTAGGGGGAACAATATCTAATAGAGGACTCACACCCTAATATGTCAAGGGTGTTCCACTTAAAAGGTAGATGACTCATGCCCTAGTCTATCAGGGGATTTCCACTCAAAAAGTAGAGTACCCATGTCCTAGTCTTTGAGGGTTCCACTCAGTAGGTAGAGGACTCACACGCTAGTCCATCAGGGGGTGCAACTCAATAGGTAGAGGACACATTCCCTATTTCATCAGAGGCTTATAATTAATAGGTAGAGGACTTGTACCCTAGTCTGACAGGGGGTTTCACTCAAACCAGTGCAAAGAGTATAGGGGATCCACCCCTTGATGAAACAGGGGGTTTCCAAACTCCCCCTCCCTCTGATGATCCTTTCAGATCACTTCCATCATCAAGTATCACCAAAATAAGCATCACACTAACCCAGGTGCTAGACCATGCTTGTGTACTCCTAGAGTACACGGTGTGTCTTCCTATACAGGGTCCTAGCCATGTGTAGTAGGCACACGGCATAGCCACCCAAGGTGTAACAACCCAAAGTTTTATCTATAGAAATTCCCTTCTTATAATTATGTAAAATCGTATAAACACATAGATAACACAATAAAATCTTTATAAATGATGAAATAATAAGTGCTTCTAGAAGTTAAGGAATCTACAAAGATGAAATAGTAACATGACATTTGGAATACTAATGTGACCCTTATGAATAGAAAACCATCCAATTGAATAGTAACCTTACCTATGAAAGTATAAATAAAATTTAATCATCTTATAAATCATAATATGATATAATTATATCATAGTATAAGTAAATGAATATTTTAAAAATTATTAATTAAGTGTTGGTATTTTTGTAAGTCATAAATATTAAATTACAATTTTATGATTAATTTAATAATTTAAAAGAAAATTTTTTTTTCATAAAATTTATTCATAAATTTTTATTTTGATACGTTATGATTATAAAATAACTTTATGATATCTTAGTTAATTTTTCAAAGTGTTATAAAACAAATTATAATTTTAAAAACTATATTTTCCAAGTAAATGATGATTTCAATTAAAATTAAAATTTCTCATATTTATAAAATTGTTTTTCTAAAATGGATTTCATTTCTGAATTATACACATAAAAAATGGTTAAGATAAATTTTTGGGATTTTTCTAAAATACTAGAATTATTTATGAATAGTAATATATGATAATTTATGATAAATGCTAAGTACTTGAATTATGGATTTATAGGTGATGTAATTATGATGTAAGCCCATTATATCTAACTCAAATGATCTAATTACTTTATTTAGTATCAAGAATAAACATTATTTCCTGTCTTGAGAAAATCCAGGTGGAGGCATAATTTTCAGGGGGTACTGTAGTAGTACTGTAGCAGGTACTGTAGTAGGAACTGTGCAGTACTATAGCGGGAACTATAGAAGGTACTGTTTGGCACAGTAGCAGCTATGAATTGCCCCCGTTTGGGCCTTCGGGTCACCAATTTGGTCCCCGAGTCCTTTAAGGCCTTCAGGCCACCCAAGCCTTTGGGTCAGTAAGGCCTTCGGGCCACCTCAAGGCCTTCGGGCCACCTTAAGTGCAGATGCAAACCATACAACCAACAATGAACAAGCTCTATAAGGAGGATGAGCACAGAAGCTTTCACCACAGCAGAAGCTAAACGGATTGCAAGAATGAGAGGGTATGGAACCTACCATCGGGATAAGCATGTGCATGCATGAGAATTCCTAGCCAAACAGTCATGAAAAGGTGGAGAGTTGATTTCATGATGAAGATTCTGGGGAGGAGCAGTTCCAAGTAGTTAGTCTGGGTTGTATGTAATGTTTGAAAGTCTATGGGAAATGAGTTCCTCTAATGCCTACGAGACATTTAATAATTATGCCTATGGGACTTGTATGGGTTCCACCTCACCCCTTGAGAGGTGGATTATCAAAAATCAATAAAAAATGAAGGCCTTTGAGCCATTGGATGGAGAAAAGTAATAAAATAATATTTAAAATATTCAACCCCCCCCCCCCCCTCCACTATAAATACCAACCCTCACCACCTCTTCTCCCCACACCTATCAAGTCTTGATCCTTGTCCAAATTTTGCCCAATAATTTTCCCAAACCGCTTCCCTGCATCTGGGATATTTTGGTCTTAATATAATATGAAAACCAAACCCTTAAGGAGGTTCTCAAGAAAAATGAATTAATAGGTAAACCCCTCTTCCTTTTCTTTTAATTTCTTTTCAAGCTCCTTTATTTTCATTTCCTCCCCCCACCTACCCTCATCCAAATTGAATTAAAACTCCATTATATTACATATAATTTAATATTATCATATTTATGGAAAAATTATTCATCAAATCTCTTCTCCTCTCTCTTTTTCTTTAAGAATGAAAACATCGTTCGTGAGGTGTCGATTTACCACCTTCGTGGACGATGTGATTTCATATTTCAATTACATATTCAAGGCTGGTGTAACATCCCAAGTAAGTAATGAATAATATATATTTTTATCTATGTCTATTAATGATTAAGATAGTGTTATAGAGGCTTAAAATGAAAATAAATACAATCTTATGCATGGAATACACTAATATTCTTAAAAGATTGTTTTAGTGCCTTTTGATGGCAAACCATTTTTGAATCTATATTTTGACAATTTTATAAACTATGTTTGTCAAAATAAAATTATTCTTTATGATTGGGACATCAAAATTTACTTTGTGTGAATTTTTGGTATTTTTCTGACAAGGTTCATTTTTTTAATGAATAGTGAAAAATACTGCATTTTACATCAAAACTGCTTTTTAATCTAATTTATTTATATGATTAGATTATCTTTTTAATTGGTCTTAATGTGTAATATGAATATATTTTTACCATTTAATCCAATGGTGGTCATTGGATTCAATTTCACTTTGAAATTGGACTTAAACTGGTGTCAATCTTTTGATACTTATTGTTTCTTAAAAACACGCTATTTGCTCTGACAGCGGGAATTAATTATTAAATTAATTAATGTGGATTATATGATTTGAATTTTGTAAAATAGACTTCGTTTTTGAATTCGGAATATCAAATATAGCTTAGGGTGAATTTTTGGTAATTTTCTGAAAAACTTCAATTTTTGATGAATAGTGAAACCACTAAGTGATAATCAAGCAAACTGATTTTTCAGTTAAATGAAAGTTTACCACTAATGTGTATTGAATTTTGAAAATCCGACATACATGGTTGTCATTAGTATGTAAAATGTGGTTCAATGAGATTATAATAATTTTTTGGTGAATAGTAACTTATTAAGTTCTTAATCACGATTAGTGGTAATTAGGGTAGTTTAAGGTATAAATAATACTTTAATAAAATGAAATGACCTAGAAACATGTCCCAACCTCATTGGTTGTGTCATGGCAGACCATTACATGCCATGGGTCAACTTGGGGACCCCATGGATCCAATTTTGTTGGGAAATGACATAAATTACTTTTTATTTAATGTTAAAGGGAAAATGACACAAACATAATATGTTTTACGAAAATAATTTTTAAGTGGGGTTATACAAATACAAATTTTGATTATAAATATTCATTGGAAATCTAAAAATATTTCCTATATCATAGTATTTTTTTATAATTTTTAGACATTAAATAAATTTAATTATATATGACATAATAATGATGCAGCGATGACATCATTATTTGACGATTTAAATAAAATGGAAAGACAATGTAAACTCTATGAACTAAACATGGCCAAAACCAATTGGATGAGTGGATTTAGAACCCTTATCACCTTATCCACGAATTAAATCAATGTGGGACCTTTTGAAACCGAAACACATTTTCAAATAAAGTAATATTTCTTTACTTTCCAAAAGTGCCCCTCCTCTCCTCTTATAAAAGGCCCCCACCTCTACCTCATTTCACACACTACTCAAGCCTTTGGCTCGGCCAACCCCTACCCATTTACTCTCTCCACATCCTTCTCCTCATCCTAGAGGATTCCCTTTGGGCAGAATCCTTTCAAAGGAAGCCTTTAGAATCAAATCAAAAGGAGTTACACTTTTAAAGGTAATTCATTCTCTCATGTTCATTTGTTTTATTTTGCTTCTCCAACCCCCTAAACTCTTTTTATTTGATTACTTTGTAACAACAACAGTATCTTCAAAATACAAGGATGTTTTTATAATATTTATTTTAGCTACACTCTCACACAACTACATCAAATGGTTAAAGAACATACGGTTTCCGTGGATGGCGAAATTCTGCCTCCCGAAACGATGATTGTTCAATACTCATTTAACACCTTCAAAGGTGGCCATTATGATGTCACTATTTTTATATATGATATATAATATGTTTATGTTTTCCTTAAGCTTCTGTTTTTTTCATTTTGGGCATACCTTTATGGTTTCCATTATGGGTAAACACGATATCTTCATTTTAGGAAGTGCGGACTACCGTCCCCTCAAAGTGATTTGATTCGTTAAATACCATATGTGGGACATATAAAGGATGTAACTATGATATTATATATGATATTATACTGGAATTATAATATAACTTTATATAATTATGATTCCATTCTATAAAATACGAAATAGAAATGAAAGTAGCGTTCATGCGTACGTACGGCTTACCGTCTCCATGAACGGTGCATTTCATTTCTTACCTCTAAATGATTATGTAATATTATGAATGCATGGATGTACTGGATATATATGACATATATGATATCTACATCATGAATACCATTCTGGATATAATGAACCTTTGACCAAATTAACAACATGTAAGTGTAAGAAGACTATTTTTGACTTAAGAACCAAATACCGACAAAATGAACATTATTAACTTAACTGATTACATGATGTTCATAACATGGTATAAAAGGAATAATGAACTTGAAAAAGATTCATAATCAAGTAGATATTAACTCAAGTTTATTATTCAGGAGATTAAATAACGGTCGGGTCAAGTCGGATACGAGGTATGGGACTTCGTCTCAATCTCCTTTCGTTGAGGCATATTTTATTTTATACACAACTTTATTTTATACGATGTATAAACCACTTTGAATTTTGAGTTTATTCAAAAGGAATATTTTTTTATACGAAGCGTTTACTAAACGACAAAAGGGAATGTTTTTGTCGTACGTATGCGGCGACAACGACTTCTCCGCCGTCGTGACCGTTATTTGAGTTTCGGCTTCCTCTACAAGCCATACCTTCTTTTAAAAGAAAAATAAATACAATGTTTTACTTTTCTTTTATTTTGGTATTGAAAATGGTTTTCATAATTTTTTTATATCAATGTGTTGTATTGATATCTCGTGATTGAAATGTGGAAATTTTATGTTTCCTTTATGCATGTTTTATGTGATACGATTATGTTATGGTTCTTGGGCATTATTATGAAAATGGGTGGTTCCGTGATAAACTAAGGGCGGGTGAGCCCGATATAGCTCTCCAATGCATTGGGTAACGCGAAGGAGTGAAACGTTAAGGTTTCTCCGAATAGATTTTAGGGAATATATTGTGATGGGTATTCCAAACGTAACCAAGAGGGTTACTCCCTACGTAAGAATGTTATGAATGCCTCAAGTTACCTTTATGTCTTATGATTTCTATGATTTATTCATGATTTTATGAGGTATGTTAAAGTGCCTATGTTTTATGGGTAAAGTATGATTTCATTCTTATGTATATATGAACTCATGTTTCCTTTCCATGTTTTTTTTATAACCCATACTGAGTTTTTATGCTCATCCCAAGTTTTTGAAATGTTTTTCACAGGTCAAGGGAAAGGTACATGATAAGATGATAGAGTCAAGGATGTGTCAAGAAATAATCCATGGTTTATTTTAAATGTGTTTCCATTGATGGGAATGAAGAATACTATCTTTATGTAACCACTTTGTTTATATGTGGAATGTATTGCAAGTTTTATGATCTAATTCTCTAAAACTCTAAACCCGAAAAGATCCTCAATGTGTAATCTTGTAATAACTCAAGATTAAGTAAGGTTTAAGGCTGGGGACTTATATTTGGTATCAGAGGTCGGTTTAGATAACTTTAGGAGTTAGAATTATATTAAATGATTATCCAAAAATATATTTTTTTTTTTGAAATGATATAGCATTTAAAGATTACCATGTTGCTTCATCTAAGACATGTTTGTTCAGAATGGTTTTCCGCAGAGGAAACAGGGAAGCAGTGCTAGGAAGGAATACAGAAGGAAATAACCTTCCGAATCAGCATCCAGAAATGGTCGGAATTGGAACTGAACAGTTTGTTGCAGTAATGGCGCAGTTGACTCAAGCGATAAATGGCGGTGGTATCCATGCACGAGATCATCCAGAACAACCGTAGAGGAACATGTCAGTGGTGGAACATTTCATGAGGCAACATCCACCATCATTCAGAGGATCATCTGACGATGTGCTAGCTGAAGGGTGGATTAAAGCACTGGAGAAGATTTTTGATGTCATGGGGTGTTCAGACAATCAAAAGGTTAGTCTTGCTATTTACCGTTTGGAGGGTGAAGCAGATCAGTGGTGGTCTATGGTTAAAAATATCAGGGACGCCGATGAGATTGATGCTCTTGACTGGGATGAATTCAAAGGTATGTTTCTTGAGAAGTATTTTCCTAAGGCTGTTCGACTTTGGATGGAAAATCAATTCTTGGAATTGAGGCAAGAGGAAGACTCAGTGGCTGCCTATGAAGAAAGGTTCACTCGATTGGCAAGGTGTGCTCCAAATTTTATCCGAGACCTTGATAGTAAAATCAATCGTTTTTACTCAGGATTAAAGCCAAAGTGTCGAAGGGCATTAGCTTCTCGTGAGTTTAAAAGTTATTAAAAGCTTGTTCGATGTGCTGAGAAGGTGGAAATGGAGTTTTCCGATGACCAAGTTTTCTATAATAACCAGCAGAAGAAGAGACCGAGGTGGCAGGAGAAAGTTAAGAATTCTTCAAAAAAGTTTGATGGTAAGAGAACTAAGTTTCCAGTTTGTGATAAATGTGGCAAAAGGCATGCTGGGGAATGTCTTCTGAATTCTGGGAAGTGCTACCGATGTGGTAAGATGGGACATAAGGCTCGTGATTGCACTGAAAAGGATCAAGGTGAAGGTAAGAACAAATTTGATTTACAGTTAGTGAAATGTTTTAAGTGCAATGAGATGGGTCACTATGCAAATGAGTGTCCGACAAAGAGCTTGAGTGATGGGAAGCAGTTAGACTACAAGCAGAAAGGGGTGGTGAAATCCTTTGCAACTACTTCAGCAGATGTCGGGCCATCAAATGAAGTTGTATCAGCTCCAGGGAGCTCAGTTTTTTTCAAAGATTGACCTAAGATCGGGGTACCATCAGCTGAAGGTAAAGGAGGCAGATATTCCGAAGACCGCGTTCCATACGAGATATGGCCATTATGAATTTGTAGTAATGCCTTTTGGGCTAACCAATGCACCTACTGTATTCATGGACATAATGAATAGAATTTTCCATGAGTTCTTGGATAAGTTTGTGGTGGTTTTCATTGATGATATTTTGGTGTTTTCTAAAAGTAAAGAAGAGCATGAAAGACATTTAAGGGTTATCTTGCAAACCTTAAAAGAAAATAAACTGTATGGGAAATTCAGCAAGTTTGAGTTTTGGTTGCAACAAATTTCTTTCCTTGGTCACATTGTTTCTAAAGATGGAATAACTGTTGATCCTGCAAAAACAAAAGTTGTGGAAGAATGGCCAAGACCCACAAATGTAACCGAGATTCGTAGCTTCCTTGGTTTGGCGGGCTATTACCGAAGGTTTGTTAGAAATTTTTCACGGTTATCTAGTCCAATGACTAAGCTAACTCGGAAGGGTGTTAAGTTTATCTGGACAAAAGAATGTGATGATTGTTTTCAGGAATTGAAAAGAAGATTGGTGAATGCTCCAGTTTTGGCACTACCTTCCAGGAATGGTGAGTTTGTTATATACAGTGATGCTTCATTGAAAGGACTTGGTTTCGTCCTAATTCAGAATGATCAGGTAATTTCTTATGCTTCACGACAGTTGAAAACTCATGAGGTAAATTACCCTACACATGATTTGGAATTAGCTGCTGTTGTTTTTGCTTTAAAAATTTGGAGGCATCATTTGTATGGAGTAAAGTGTGAAATATATACCGATCACAAAAGTTTAAAGTATATATTCACTCAGAAAGAGTTAAACATGATACAAAGGAGATGGCTGGAATTAATCAAGGATTATGATTGTACAATTCATTACCATCCGGGAAAAGCAAATAAAGTGGCTGATGCTTTGAGTCGAAAAAGTAATGCTTCATTAACAATGTTGTGTTTGGAACGTGATCCTTTGGTTAAGGATTTGATGAACTTTGGCATAGAAGTTGTTGGTGCAGGAACTCCTTCTGTTTTGTTTCAGGTATCAGTGAGATCTCCTCTATCAGATAGAATCAAGCAAGCACAGAAGCAAGACAGTGAGTTGCAGAAAAAGGTAGAGCTGGTTCAGAAAGGTAAGTTTCCTGAATTCAACATTGATAATGATTGTGTTTTGAGATTTGGGAAGAGATTGTGTGTGCCTTGTGATTCACAGTTGAAGAGATATTTGTTATGTGAAGCTCATAGTTCTCCGTTTTCAGTTCATCCGAGCAGTACTAAGATGTATAGAGATCTGCGGGAGTATTACTGGTGGGATGGAATGAAAAGAGATATTGCTGATTTTACTGTGAAGTGTTTGACTTGTCAGAAGGTTAAAGCAGAGCGACAGTTACCGAAAGGGATGCTTCAGCCTTTACCAGTGCCAGAGTGGAAATGGGAGAATATATCCATGGACTTTGTTGTTGGATTACCGAAGACATCTCGAGGTAATAATGCAATCTGGATTATTGTTGATCGCTTGACCAAATCTGCTCATTTCCTTGCTATACGAGATACTTTCTCTCTTGATCAACTTTCCCGTTTGTATCTTAAAGAGATAGTCAGGTTACATGGAGTTCCTCTCTCCATTGTATCGGATCGTGATCCCAGGTTTACTTCTAACTTTTGGAAAGGCCTTCAGAAGTCGTTGGGTACTGAATTAAATTTTAGTACAGCTTTTCATCCTCAATCAGATGGGCAGTCAGAACAAGCAATTCAGACATTGGAGGATATGCTACGAGCTTGTTCTATGGATTATCAGGGAAGTTGGGACCAACATCTTTCTTTGGTTGAGTTTTCATATAATAACAGTTTTCATTCCAGTATACAGATGGCACCATTTCAGGCATTATATGGGAAGCGGTGTCGAACTCCAGCTTTCTGGGATGAAGTGGGTGAAAGGAAGTTGATGGGACCAGAATTGGTAGAAGAGATGGCAGAAAAAGTTCAGCTGATTCAGAAACACATGAGAACAGCTCAGAGCAGGCAGAAGAGTTATGCGGATAACCGGAGGAAGGATCTATCTTTTGAGGTAGGTGATCATGTTTTTCTCAAGGTTTCTCCTTGGAAAAGTGTGATGAGATTTGGTAAGAAAGGAAAGTTGAGTCCAAGGTTCATTGGAGCATACGAAATTCTGGAGAGAGTTGGATCAGTTGCATACCGAGTGGCTTTACCTCCGAGTTTATCTCAGGTACACAATGTTTTTCACGTTTCGATGTTGAGAAAGTATATGCCAGATCCATCTCATGTTTTGAGTCCAGAGGTAGTTCAGCTGGAAGAGAACCTATCTTATGAGGAACAACCGGTCCAGATTCTTGACCACAGGGAGCAAGTGTTACGGAATAATGTGATTAAGCAGGTAAAGGTTTTGTGGAAAAACCACATGATTGAAGAGGCAACATGGGAATCTGAAAATGCAATGAGGGATAAGTACCCCCATTTATTCGATAAGTAAATAAATTGCGGGGACGCAATTTTCTAAAGGGGGGAAGGATGTAACATCCCAAGTAAGTAATGAATAATAGATATTTTTATCTATGTCTATTAATGATTAAGATAGTGTTATAGAGGCTTAAAATGAAAATAAATACAATCTTATGCATGGAATACACTAATATTCTTAAAAGATTGTTTTAGTGCCTTTTGATGGAAAACCATTTTTGAATCTATATTTTGACAATTTTATAAACTATGTTTGTCAAAATAAAATTATTCTTTATGATTGGGACATCAAAATTTACTTTGTGTGAATTTTTGGTATTTTTCTGACAAGGTTCATTTTTTTAATGAATAGTGAAAAATACTGCATTTTACATCAAAACTGCTTTTTAATCTAATTTATTTATATGATTAGATTATCTTTTGAATTGGTCTTAATGTGTAATATGAATATATTTTTACCATTTAATCCAATGGTGGTCATTGGAGTCAATTTCACTTTGAAATTGGACTTAAGCTGGTGTCAATCTTTTGATACTTATTGTTTCTTAAAAACACGCTATTTGCTCTGACAGCGGGAATTAATTATTAAATTAATTAATGTGGCTTATATGATTTAAATTTTGTAAAATAGAATTCATTTTTGAATTCGGAATATCAAATATATCTTAGGGTGAATTTTTGGTAATTTTCTGAAAAACTTCAATTTTTGATGAATAGTGAAACCACTAAGTGATAATCAAGCAAACTGATTTTTCAGTTAAATGAAAGTTTACCACTAATGTGTATTGAATTTTGAAAATCCAAAATACATGGTTGTCATTAGTTTGTAAAATTTGGTTCAATGAGATTATAATAATTTTTTGGTGAATAGTAACTTATTAAGTTCTTAATCACGATTAGTGGTAATTAGGGTAGTTTAAGGTATAAATAATACTTTAATAAAATGAAATGACCTATACACATGTCCCAACCTCATTGGTTGTGTCATGGCCGACCATGACATGCCATGGGTCAACTTGGGGACCCCATGGATCCACTTTTGTTGGGAAATGACATAAATTACTTTTTATTTAATATTAAAGGGAAAATAACACAAACATAATATGTTTTACAAAAACAATTTTTAAGTGGGGTTATACAAGTCCAAATTTTGATTATAAATAGTAATTGGAAAGATAAAAATATTTCCTATATCATAGGATTTTTTTATAATTTTTAGACATTAAATAAATTTAATTATATATGACATAATAATGATGCAGCGATGACATCATTATTTGACGATTTAAATAAAATGGAAAGACAATGTAAACTCTATGAACTACACATGGAAAAAACCAATTGGATGAGTGGATTTAGAAACCTTATCACCTTATCCATGAATTAAATCAATGTGGGACCTTTTTAAACCGAAACACATTTTCAAATAAAGTAATATTTCTTTACTTTCCAAAAGTGCCCCTCCTCTCCTCTTATAAAAGGCCCCCACCTCTACCTCATTTCACACACTACTCAAGCCTTTGGCTCGGCCAACCCCTGCCCATTTACTCTCTCCACATCCATCTTCTCATCCTAGAGGATTCCCTTTGGGAATAATCTTTTCAAAGGAAGCCTTTAGACTCAAATCAAAAGGAGTTACACTTTTAAAGGTAATTCATTCTCTCATGTTCATTTGTTTTATTTTGCTTCTCCAACCCCCTAAACTCTTTTTATTTGCTTATTTTGTAAAAACACCAGTATCTTCAAAATACAAGGATGTTGTTATAATATTTATTTTATCTACACTCTCACACAACTACATCAAATGGTTAAAGAACATACGGTTTCCGTGGATGGCGAAATTCTGCCTCCCGAAACGATGATTGTTCAACACTCATTTAACACCTTCAAAGGTGGACATTATGATGTCACTATTTTTATATATGATATATAATATGTTTATGTTTTCCTTAAGCTTCTGTTTTTTTCATTTTGGGCATACCTTTATGGTTTCCATTATGGGTAAACACGATATCTTCATTTTAGGAAGTGCGGACTACCGCCCCCTCAAAGTGATTTGATTCGTTAAATACCATATGTGGGACATATAAAGGATGGAACTATGATATTATATATGATATTATACTGGAATTATAATATAACTTTATATAATTATTATTCCATTCTATAAAATACGAAATAGAAATGAAAGTAGCGTTCATGCGTACGTACGGCTTACCGTCTCCATGAACGGTGCATTTCATTTATTACCTCTAAATGATTATGTAATATTATGAATGCATGTATGTACTGGATATATATGACATATATGATATCTAAATCATGAATACCATTCTGGATATAATTAACCTTTGACCAAAGTAACAACATGTAAGTGTAAGAAGACTATTTTTGACTTAAGAACCAAATACCGACAAAATGAACATTATTAACTTAACTGATTACATGATGTTCATAACATGGTATAAAAGGAATAATGAACTTGAAAAAGATTCATAATCAAGTAGAGATTAACTCAAGTTTATTATTCAGGAGATTAAAGAACGGTCGGGTCAAGTCGGATACGAGATATGGGACTTGTCTCAATCTCCTTTCGTTGAGGCATATTTTATTTTATACATAACTTTCTTTTATACAATGTATAAACCACTTTGACTTTTGTGTTTATTCAAAAGGAATCTTTTTTTTATACGAAGCGTTTACTAAATGACAAAAGGGAATGTTTTTGTCGTACGTATGCGGCGACAATGACTTCTCCGCCGTCGTGACCGTTATTTGAGTTTCGGCTTCCTCTACAAGCCATACCTTCTTTTAAAAGAAAAATAAATACCATGTTTTACTTTTCTTTTATTTTGGTATTGAAAATGGTTTTCATAATGTTTTTATATCAATGTGTTGTATTGATATCTCGTGATTGAAATGTGGAAATTTTATGTTTCCTTTATGCATGTTTTATGTGATACGATTATGTTATGGTTCTTGGGAATTATTATGAAAACGGGTGGTTCCGTGATAAACTAAGGGAGGGTGAGCCCGATATAGCTCTCAAATGCATTGGGTAACGCGAAGGAGTGAAACGTTAAGGTTTCTCCGAAGAGATTTTAGGGAATATACTGTGATGGGTATTCCAAACGTAACCAAGAGGGTTACTCCCTACGTAAGAATGTTATGAATGCCTCAAGTTACCTTTATGTCTTATGATTTCTATGATTTATTCATGATTTTATGAGGTATGTTAAAGTGCCTATGTTTTATGGGTAAAGTATGATTTCATTCTTATGTATATATGAACTCATGTTTCCTTTCCATGTTTTTTTTATAACCCATACTGAGTTTTTATGCTCATCCCAAGTTTTTGAAATGTTTTTCACAGGTCAAGGGAAAGGTACATGATAAGATGATAGAGTCAAGGATGTGTTAAGAAATAATACATGGTTTATTTTAAATGTGTTTCCATTGATGGGAATGAAGAATACTATCTTTATGTAACCACTTTGTTTATATGTGGAATGTAATGCAAGTTTTATGATCTAATTCTCTAAAACTCTAAACCCGAAAAGATCCTCAATGTGTAATCTTGTAATAACTCAAGATTAAGTAAGGTTTAAGGCTGGGGCCTTATATTTGGTATCAGAGGTCGGTTTAGATAACTTTAGGAGTTAGAATTCTATTAAATGATTATCCAAAAATATTTTTTTTTTTTTGAAATGATATTGCATTTAAAGATTACCATGTTGCTTCATCTAAGACATGTTTGTTCAGAATGGTTTTCCGCAGAGGAAACAGGGAAGCAGTGCTAGGAAGGCATACAGAAGGAAATAACCTTCCGAATCAGCATCCAGAAATGGTCGGAATTGGAACTGAACAGTTTGTTGCAGTAATGGCGCAGTTGACTCAAGCGATAAATGGCGGTGGTATCCATGCACGAGATCAGCCAGAACAACCGCAGAGGAACATGTCAGTGGTGGAACATTTCATGAGGCAACATCCACCATCATTCAGAGGATCATCTGACCCTGTGCTAGATGAAGGGTGGATTAAAGCACTGGATAAGATTTTTGATGTCATGGGGTGTTCAGACAATCAAAAGGTTAGTCTTGCTATTTACCGTTTGGAGGGTGAAGCAGATCAGTGGTGGTCTATGGTTAAAAATATCAGGGACACCGATGAGATTGATGCTCTTGACTGGGATGAATTCAAAGGTATGTTTCTTGAGAAGTATTTTCCTAAGGCTGTTCGAATTAGGATGGAAAAGCAATTCTTGGAATTGAGGCAAGAGGAAGACTCAGTGGCTGCCTATGAAGAAAGGTTCACTCGATTGGCAAAGTATGCTCCAAATTTTATCCGAGACCTTGATAGTAAAATCAATCGTTTTTACTCAGGATTAAAGCCAAATTATCGAAGGGCATTTGCTTCTCGTGAGTTTAAAAGTTATGAAAATCTTGTTCGATGTGCTGAGAAGGTGGAAATGGAGTTTGCCGATGACCAAGTTTTCTATAAAAACCGGCAGAAGAAGAGACCGAGGTGGCAGGAGAAAGGTAAGAATTCTTCAAAAAAGTCTGATGGTGAGAGAACTAAGTTTCCAGTTTGTGATAAATGTGGCAAAAGGAATGCTGGGGAATGTCTTCTGAATTCTGGGAAGTGATACCGATGTGGTAATATGGGACATAAGGCTCGTGATTGCACTGAAAAGGATCAAGGTGAAGGTAAGAACAAATTTGATTTACAGTTAGTGAAATGTTTTAAGTGCAATGAGATGGGTCACTATGAAAATGAGTGTCCGACAAAGAGCTTGAGTGATGGGAAGCAGTTAGACTACAAGAAGAAAGGGGTGGTGAAATCCTTTGCAACTACTTCAGCAGATGTCGGGCCATCAAATGAAGTTGTATCAGCTCCAGGGAGCTCAGTTTTTTTCAAAGATTGACCTGAGATCGGGGTACCATCAGCTGAAGGTAAAGGAGGCAGATATTCCGAAGACCGCGTTCCGTACGAGATATGGCCATTATGAATTTGTAGTAATGCCTTTTGGGCTAACCAATTCACCTGCTGTATTCATGTACTTAATGAATAGAATTTTCCATGAGTTCTTGGATAAGTTTGTGGTGGTTTTCATTGATGATATTTTTGTGTTTTATAAAAGTAAAGAAGAGCATGAAAGACATTTAAGGGTTATCTTTCAAACCTTAAAAGAAAAGAAACTGTATGGGAAATTCAGCAAGTTTGAGTTTTGGTTGCAACAAATTTCTTTCCTTGGTCACATTGTTTCTAAAGATGGAATAACTGTTGATCCTGCAAAAACAAAAGTTGTGGAAGAATGGCCAAGACCCACAAATGTAACCGAGATTTGTAGCTTCCTTGGTTTGGCGGGCTATTACCGAAGGTTTGTTAGATATTTTTCACGGTTATCTAGTCCAATGAGTAAGCTAACTCGGAAGGGTGTTAAGTTTATCTGGACAAAAGAATGTGATGATTGTTTTCAGGAATTGAAAAGAAGATTGGTGAATGCTCCAGTTTTGGCACTACCTTCCAGGAATGGTGAGTTTGTTATATAAAGTGATGCTTCATTGAAAGGACTTGGTTGCGTCCTAATGCAGAATGATCAGGTAATTGCTTATGCTTCACGACAGTTGAAAACTCATGAGGTAAATTACCCTACACATGATTTGGAATTAGCTGCTGTTGTTTTTGCTTTAAAAATTTGGAGGCATCATTTGTATGGAGTAAAGTGTGAAATATATACTGATCACAAAAGTTTAAAGTATATATTCACTCAGAAAGAGTTAAACATGAGACAAAGGAGATGGCTGGAATTAATCAAGGATTATGATTGTACAATTCATTACCATCCGGGAAAAGAAAATAAAGTGGCTGATGCTTTGAGTCGAAAAAGTAATGCTTCATTAACAATGTTGCGTTTGGAACGTGATCCTTTGGTTAAGGATTTGATGAACTTTGGCATAGAAGTTTTTGGTGAAGGAAGTCCTTATGTTTTGTTTCAGGTATCAGTGAGATCTCCTCTATCAGATAGAATCAAGCAAGCACAGAAGCAAGACAGTGAGTTGCAGAAAAAGGTAGAGCTGGTTCAGAAAGGTAAGTTTCCTGAATTCAACATTGATAATGATTGTGTTTTGAGATTTGGGAAGAGATTGTGTGTGCCTTGTGATTCACAGTTGAAGAGATATTTGTTATGTGAAGCTCATAGTTCTCCGTTTTCAGTTCATCCGGGCAGTACTAAGATGTATAGAGATCTGCGGGAGTATTACTGGTGGGATGGAATGAAAAGAGATATTGCTGATTTTACTGTGAAGTGTTTGACTTGTCAGCAGGTTAAAGCAGAGCAGCAGTTACCGAAAGGGATGCTTCAGCCTTTACCAGTGCCAGAGTGGAAATGGGAGAATATATCCATGGACTTTGTTGTTGGATTACCGAAGACATCTCGAGGTAATAATGCAATCTGGGTTATTGTTGATCGCATGACCAAATCTGCTCATTTCCTTGCTATACGAGATACTTTCTCTCTTGATCAACTTTCCCGTTTGTATCTTAAAGAGATAGTCAGGTTACATGGAGTTCCTCTCTCCATTGTATCTGATCGTGATCCCAGGTTTACTTCTAACTTTTGGAAAGGCCTTCAGAAGTCGTTGGGTACTGAATTAAATTTTAGTACAGCTTTTCATCCTCAATCAGATGGGCAGTCAGAACGAAAAATTCAGACATTGGAGGATATTCTACGAGCTTGTTCTATGGATTATCAGGGAAGTTGGGACCAACATCTTTCTTGGGTTGAGTTTTCATATAATAACAGTTTTCATTCCAGTATACAGATGGCACCATTTCAGGCATTATATGGGAAGCGGTGTCGAACTCCAGCTTTCTGGGATGAAGTGGGTGAAAGGAAGTTGATGGGACCAGAATTGGTAGAAGAGATGGCAGAAAAAGTTCATCTGATTCAGAAACACATTAGAACAGCTCAGAGCAGGCAAAAGAGTTATGCGGATAACCGGAGGAAGGATCTATCTTTCGAGGTAGGTGATCATGTTTTTCTCAAGGTTTCTCCTTGGAAAAGTGTGATGAGATTTGGTAAGAAAGGAAAGTTGAGTCCAAGGTTCATTGGACCATACGAAATTCTGGAGAGAGTTGGATCAGTTGCATACCGAGTGGCTTTACCTCCGAGTTTATCTCAGGTACACAATGTTTTTCACGTTTCGATGTTGAGAAAGTATATGCCAGATCCATCTCATGTTTTGAGTCCAGAGGTAGTTCAGCTGGAAGAGAACCTATCTTATGAGGAACAACCGGTCCAGATTCTTGACCACAGGGAGCAAGTGTTACGGAATAAGGTGATTAAGCAGGTAAAGGTTTTGTGGAAAAACCACATGATTGAAGAGGCAACATGGGAATCTGAAAATGCAATGAGGGATAAGTACCCCCATTTATTCGATAAGTAAATAAATTGCGGGGACGCAATTTTCTAAAGGGGGGAAGGATGTAACATCCCAAGTAAGTAATTAATAATAGATATTTTTATCTATGTCTATTAATGATTAAGATAGTGTTATAGAGGCTTAAAATGAAAATAAATACAATCTTATGCATGGAATACACTAATATTCTTAAAAGATTGTTTTAGTGCCTTTTGATGGCAAACCATTTTTGAATCTATATTTTTACAATTTTATAAACTATGTTTGTCAAAATAAAATTATTCTTTATGATTGGGACATCAAAATTTACTTTGTGTGAATTTTTGGTATTTTTCTGACAAGGTTCATTTTTTTAATGAATAGTGAAAAATACTGCATTTTACATCAAAACTGCTTTTTAATCTAATTTATTTATATGATTAGATTATCTTTTGAATTGGTATTAATGTGTAATATGAATATATTTTTACCATTTAATCCAATGGTGGTCATTGGAGTCAATTTCAATTTGAAATTGGACTTAAACCGGTGTCAATCTTTTGATACTTATTGTTTCTTAAAAACACGTTATTTGCTCTGACAGTGGGAATTAATTATTAAATTAATTAATGTGGCTCATATTATTTGAATTTTGTAAAATAGACTTCATTTTTGAATTCGGAATATCAAATATAGCTTAGGGTGAATTTTTGGTAATTTTCTGAAAAACTTCAATTTTTGATGAATAGTGAAACCACTAAGTGATAATCAAGCAAACTGATTTTTCAGTTAAATGAAAGTTTACCACTAATGTGTATTGAATTTTGAAAATCCGACATACATGGTTGTCATTAGTATGTAAAATGTGGTTCAATGAGATTATAATAATTTTTTGGTGAATAGTAACTTATTAAGTTCTTAATCACGATTAGTGGTAATTAGGGTAGTTTAAGGTATAAATAATACTTTAATAAAATGAAATGACCTAGACACATGTCCCAACCTCATTGGTTGTGTCATGGCCGACCATGACATGCCATGGGTCAACTTGGGGACCCCATGGATCCACTTTTGTTGGGAAATGACATAAATTACTTTTTATTTAATGTTAAAGGGAAAATGACACAAACATAATATGTTTTACGAAAACAATTTTTAAGTGGGGTTATACAAGTCCAAATTTTGATTATAAATATTCATTGGAAATATAGAAAGATTTCCTATATCATAGTATTTTTTTAAAATTTTTAGAAATTAAATAAATTTAATTATATATGACATAATAATGATGAAGCGGTGACATCATTATTTGACGATTTAAATAAAATGGAAAGACAATGTAAACTCTATGAACTACACATGGCCAAAACCAATTGGATGAGTGGATTTCAAACCCTTATCACCTTATCCACTAATTACATCAATGTGGGACCTTTTTAAACCGAAACACATTTTCAAATAAAGTAATATTTCTTTACTTTCCAAAAGTGCCCCTCCTCTCCTCTTATAAAAGGCCCCCACCTCTACCTCATTTCACACACTACTCAAGCCTTTGGCTCGGCCAACCCCTGACCATTTACTCTCTCCACATCCCTCTCCTAATCCTAGAGGATTCCCTTTGGGCATAATCCTTTCAAAGGAAGCCTTTAGACTCAAATCAAAAGGAGTTACACTTTTAAAGGTAATTCATTCTCTCATGTTCATTTGTTTTATTTTGCTTCTCCAACCTCCTAAACTCTTTTTATTTTCTTATTTTGTAACAACAACATTATCTTCAAAATACAAGGATGTTGTTATAATATTTATTTTAGCTACACTCTCACACAACTACATCAAATGGTTAAAGAACATACGGTTTCCGTGGATGGTGAAATTCTGCCTCCCGAAACAATGATTGTTCAACACTCATTTAACACCTTCAAAGGTGGCCATTATGATGTCACTATTTTTATATATGATATATAATATGTTTATTTTTTCCTTAAGCTTCTGTTTTTTTCATTTTGGTCATACCTTTATGGTTTCCATTATGGGTAAACACGATATCTTCATTTTAGGAAGTGCGGACTACCTCCCCCTCAAAGTGATTTGATTCGTTAAATACCATATGTGGGACATATAAAGGATGGAACTATGATATTATATATGATATTATACTGGAATTATAATATAACTTTATATAATTATGATTCCATTCTATAAAATACGAAATAGAAATGAAAGTAGCGTTCATGCGTACGTACGGCTTACCGTCTCCATGAACGGTGCATTTCATTTCTTACCTCTAAATGATTATGTAATATTATGAATGCATGTATGTACTGGATATATATGACATATATGATATCTACATCATGAATACCATTCTTGATATAATGAACCTTTGACCAAATTAACAACATGTAAGTGTAAGAAGACTATTTTTGACTTAAGAACCAAATACCGACAAAATGAACATTATTAACTTAACTGATTACATGATGTTCATAACATGGTATAAAAGGAATAATGAACTTGAAAAAGATTCATAATCAAGTAGATATTAACTCAAGTTTATTATTCAGGAGATTAAAGAACGGTCGGGTCAAGTTGGATACGAGGTATGGGACTTCGTCTCAATCTCCTTTCGTTGAGGCATATTTTATTTTATACACAACTTTCTTTTATACGATGTATAAACCACTTTGACTTTTGTGTTTATTCAAAAGGAATATTTTTTTATACGAAGCGTTTACTAAATGACAAAAGGGAATGTTTTTTTCGTACGTATGCGGCGACAACGACTTCTCCGCCGTCGTGACCGTTATTTGAGTTTCGGCTTCCTCTACAAGCCATGCCTTCTTTTAAAAGAAAAATAAATACCATGTTTTACTTTTCTTTTATTTTGGTATAGAAAATGGTTTTCATAATGTTTTTACATCAATGTGTTGTATTGATATCTCGTGATTGAAATGTGGAAATTTTATGTTTTCTTTATGCATGTTTTATGTGATACGATTATGTTATGGTTCTTGGGCATTATTATGAAAACGGGTGGTTCCGTGATAAACTAAGGGCGGGTGAGCCCGATATAGCTCTCCAATGCATTGGGTAACTCGAAGGAGTGAAACGTTAAGGTTTCTCTGAAGAGATTTTAGGGAATATACTGTGATGGGTATTCCAAACGTAACCAAGAGGGTTACTCCCTACGTAAGAATGTTATGAATGCCTCAAGTTACCTTTATGTCTTATGATTTCTATGATTTATTCATGATTTTATGAGGTATGTTAAAGTGCCTATGTTTTATGGGTAAAGTATGATTTAATTCTTATGTATATATGAACTCATGTTTCCTTTCCATGTTTTTTTTATAACCCATACTGAGCTTTTATGCTCATCCCAAGTTTTTGAAATGTTTTTCACAGGTCAAGGGAAGGGTACATGATAAGATGATAGAGTCAAGGATGTGTCAAGAAATAATCCATGGTTTATTTTAAATGTGTTTCCATTGATGGTAATGAAGAATACTATCTTTATGTGACCACTTTTTTTATATGTGGAATGTAATGCAAGTTTTATGATCTAATTCTCTAAAACTCTAAACCCGAAAAGATCCTCAATGTGTAATCTTGTAATAACTCAAGATTAAGTAAGGTTTAAGGATGGGGCCTTATAGCTGGTCATGAAACCATTTTTATATTTTAACCAGATTATAATATATTTATTATATCTTATGTAATGTTCTTGAATCATTTTTTACATATGATATTAATTTATAAAACAAAATGAGTTCGTTGTGATCAAAAAATGCTAAATTAATATAAACGATTATCATTAATGATTTCTCTAATGAATCATCCTAAATTATAGAGACAATATGGTATTTTAATATTATATAATTTAATTAATAAAATATAAGTTATGTTCTAGACAACTATCTTTATTATACATGATGTTCCATACACATATACAACTAAACTGATCATGAAAACCAAGGAAATAAGCACTTCCAAAGGATGAAATTGAATATCTTAACCCATAAAAAGTCCATAAATGAACTTAATAAGGTTATAATAAATAAAATATACGTAAAAATGGTTCTTTACTTCTTAATTAATGAATCTAGTTTTATTATTCAGTACATTAAGATCAAGTGCATAATCTTTTCGGGCATAAGGTAAGGGATTCTACCCGAACCTCCATTATTCCTTTAGGTTACTCATCTCTTTTTTCCCAAATGAAATTCCATTTTATTTTTATGTTCATATTATAAATTATGTTTATATGTTTCAAAATCATGTATCAAGATACATTCATCCTTCTTTATTAGGTAGATACATGTTTTTAAAAGCCAAGCCCGATTTAAGGGAAATTACCGAATTCTTACCCATTTTAAAGTGTGATCCATAATCTATTTAAATACAATTTTATTTTTCTAAAGTCACTCATTTTATCATTAAAAAATATCTTGGTTCAATTATGGTTTTATAAAAAAAATATTCCTTTTTCCATTTTAAAGAATCTTGAAGGTTTTCCCTTAAACCGTACTGAAATTTTTTATTTCTAAAGATTCTTCAACACTATTTTAACTTCATTTTAACATCACTTATCATGATATTTTACTATATTACTTTATGAATGTACATTTATTATTTAATTCCTTTATTTCATAGACACTTTTATGATACACCCATTTATTATTCTATTGACTTGATTATGATACCCAATTCTTTCCATGGGTAACCCTTATGTTTATGTTTGATTATTATGCGTGATTATTTATATGGAAATCATATTCATGAAAATGTTATGATGGATTCACCTAGATATCCATCCAACTAATTTGGTAATTTTTAGTATCATGAGACATTATTTGCAATGGTCTTGGGGGTTATCCTTGACTCGTGCTCTATGTACAATGATATTTATGGTTAGCCTTGACTTGTGCTCCTCTATGTGAAATGAGACTTGACTTGTGATGCCCTATGTAAAAAGAGCAGTGAATTATGATAAATTAATGTTTTATATTTCTTCCAAATTAATATGAATCCATTATTATATGATCTCATGTTATAATTCCTTATGTTTAATCATGTTCCATTCCAATTTATATCACAATGTTTCTAACCCATCTGCTAAGATTTGTTTTAATGTTATTCCCTTACTAGGATTTTTTCTCCTCCCTTTGTTCATGTTATCCCCAGGTTATCCTATGCATATGTAAGGTCTCAAAGTAAGTTAGGAGTTATTAATGGATGATAAATAAAGAAATGTTTTATTAATTCCCATATTTTTTTGTTTTATGTACCTAGTCTTCCAAGACACTAGACATTATGATCCTTGGCTTGTAATTTGATGTGTAATTATGCTTAAAATAATGTAATTATGTGTTTAAATGGATAGGGTCACTAAAGTTAGTATCATAGGATGGTCTAGTTATTTTTGGAGACTAGGAATATGGCACTTTAGTAATAACATTAGGGATAAAACTAAGTATGAGAAAACATCCCTAAATTTTTTTAAGTATAGAGTAAGTGGTTTATGAAGAAAATACATCCCTTTTTGGATAATACAAGTGAATTTGGTTCTTGAACAGATGTACCTAGGACTGAAAACTCCAAAAAAATCTTTTATTCCTGGATCAGGGTAACCTAGTACACGATAATGGGTCTTATTTTTCACCAGGTTTGACACTCATGGGGGATATTATTTGGTAAATTCATAAGATCATTACGAAACATTATTAAGGAAACAAAGAAAATTACCATAAGAATATATGTTAGGAAACATATCATGGATAACCTATATAGAAACCTAAGTAATCATAAGTGAGGATATACTTTTCCTTTAAAATTTTATCCTTTTATGTTTAAATTTTCTTTTTTATGATTATTAGATAAGTATTCAAGACCCCTAATTATACTTTATTTTTCTTATTTTGAAAATTAAGTTTTTTATTATCAAAAACACTTTTATGGAAAAAGTGAGAAACCCCAACTTCATCCAGGACATGCATTAAAGGAAAAAACATAGTTGTTAAAATAAAACTTGACCCTATTAGCATCCTTATCCCTAAAAATTTTCCAGGAAAGGGAAGTTACCAGTGTTACTGGTGCATCATCAAGCAGGTCTTCAAAGTGAGACGCCATCTTGTCCCACACTTGCATGTATTCCTTCTGTGTGATCTTCTCTTCATTGAAACCTCTTACTAAAATTATATTTTGTTTGTCTATCCACTCACTCTGTTCATTGTTAGTATCCACGTGAATAGTCCTTCCCATAATCTTCTCAGCATCCTCTATGGAGGCATTAATCACCATATATTCTTCTTCCATATCTTCTTCGGAATGCAATAGAAATTCCAAAGGAATTTCCACATGATGGTCCCCCCCAAAGGGAGGCTCCCCCACAACCCCCCTCCTCCAAATAAATCAACGTTCCAGCCGAATTGGAAACGCTCCCCTTCTCCTTTCCTTTTGCTTTTTAAGTAGATCGAGACTTCATAGGTATAGGTAAATATGAGTAATACTTTCATCCTTTCTTACTGCCTTTCCACCCCTTCCTCATTCGTTAGACGCAAAGATCTTTGTCATGGAATTCTGGATCACTGTATTCAGCAGCCTGACCAGATGACTCTTCATCGTAATCCTCCCTAGGAAGATCATCCTCCTGATCAGACCCTTCAACCCCCATTCCAGAAAAGCGATTATCCAGCTTAATAGCTGGAGACACGCTCCTCGAACTTGATCTGTTCATAACCTTAGTCTGTTTAATGTACTCTTTACTAGAAGGACCTAGACCAGTAAGCACAGCCTCGGCATATGAAGCATCTTTAATGGCCTTAATGGCGGGAAATAGAAGAACATGTGCCAACAATTAATGTGATAGGAAATGTGATGATTTAACTAATTATATTCCAAGTATAATGGAAAAGAGTGCTCAAAACTTTATGACATTACTTTCTTAACTTTTTCAATTTATTAATAATAACTTGAATCACATAGAACACCCTCCTTATATAAGGAAATAACATGTTTCCATCAAATACTTCATGAAGTAAAGTCCTTCCATGTTTAGAGGATCTTCCAATCCCCTCCTCACGGAACAGTAGATTAACTCCATTGAAAATATATTATTAATCCTCTAGTGCTTAGAAGAATAGAAACTTGTGTTAGTGGTCTATCATTTAGATAGAGAAGTTAATCAATGGTGGAAACTAATCAAAAATATTAATTCTAAGGAGGAAATTGATTCCATAGATTGGGAGAAATTCGAGAAAATGTTTTTCAATGAATATTTTCCCCAAACCCGCCTTCTCAATCTGGAAAGAGAGTTCCTAAGACTTAAGAAGAAGGAAAATGAGTCTATAGAAGTGTATAGAGCAAAATTTACAAGGATTGTAAGATAATCCTCCAAATTTTTCATTAACATCGAAACCAAGGTGGATCACTTCTTTAGAAGACTAAATCCAAGCCTGTGAAAAGAGTTAGTAGTTTGAGACTTTGATAGTTATGAGGAGATTTCCCATTGTGCTATCAAGGTTGAAATGAAGATCGAAGACTCTCAATAGTCTTGTGGTCCTAGTGAAAAAAAGAATAAAATGGATTATAATATGGGTGGATCGGTAAATAAATCCCAGGATGGAAAAAATAATGAATATCTCATGTGTACAAATTGTGGGAAGAAGCATCATGGGAACTATCTAAAGATACCAAGGAAATGCTTCAAATGTGAAAGAATGGGGAATATGGAAAATAACTACTGAAGGGATATGAAGAATCTTACTAATGTGGAAGAATAAGGAAAGGTTCATACTAATGCTCAGCTATTATTGCGGTGTTTCAACTGCAAGGAATGTGGTCATTTTTTAAACCAATTCCCTAAGTTGAGGGTTGTCATAAGCAATCAAAAACAACATCTAAAGCAATAAGGAAGGGATTATTCTATCACTTCTACTGATGTGAAGCTTAAATATGATGTGGCGACAGGTTCTCTAGTTATTCATTAAATAATAGTGAATGTACTATTTGATTCTAGTTCAATGCATTATTTTATATCTTTCATGTTTAGTACAACTATTCAAACATCACGTCAAAATTTAGAGGTTGAGTTATCTGTGAGAATAGATAATGGGAAAATTATTACATCAAAATTACATGAATCCTCCCCAGTTAATGTTTGTGGACTAAACCTACCATCAAATATTGTCATACTCCCTTTGGTAGAGTTTGATTCTATTTTGGGCATGGAACAGATATCTTTATATAAAGACAACATCAACTGTCGGGAAAGGGAGATCACTCTTCACATCATAGTGCATCCTACAATTATTTTCAAGCGTAAGGAGGAAGATTAATCTTTATTCGAATCATTTATTCATGTTTGGATATTACTGCCTTATGAGAAATCATATCTCACTCAAATGATTAAGAAAAAGGATATGATCATGCTCTAAAAATGCCCACTATGAAGGATTACACTGATGTATTCCCTAAAGAATTGACTGGTCTTCCCCCTAACCAAGAAGTTGAGTTCTCAATTTAACTTATTCCTGGATCTATACCTATACCAGATACACCTTATAGAATGGCCACCATTGATCTAGAAGAGTTGAAGAAGCAATTATAAGAGAATCTAAACAAGGGTTTTATATGCCTGAGTGCTTCACCATGGGGTGAACCACTCCTCTTAATTAAGAAGGATGGATCAATGTGCCTCTGCACTGATTATCATGAGGTAAATAAAATCACAATAAAGAACAAGTATCCCCTTCCTTGGATATATTACTTGTTCTATCATTTGCATGGGGTCAGTTATTTCTCTAAGGTGGACCTTCGGTTGAGATATCACCAATTATAGGAAAATATATAATATATTCCCAATACTGCATTTTGAATGAGGTATAGACACTATGATTTCATAGTGATTCCTTTTAGAATCACTAGTTATCCAAAAAAATTCAAAGATTTAATGAATAGAGACTTTAGAGATTACCTTAATAAATTTTTGGTAGTCTTTACCGATGATATTCTTATATACTCCAAGGGCAAGGAGAAACATGAGGAGCATTTGAATATTGTGATGAAAACTTTAAGGAGGGAGAAACTATATGAAAATTATAGTAAATGTGAGTTTTGGATGGAGTGAGTATCATTCTTGGGGTATGTTATCACCAAAAAATGAATATATGTAGACCCTTCCAAGACAAAGGCAATGGAAGAGTGGCCAAGACCAACATCTGTAATGGCGATCCGCAACTTTTTTGGTCTATCCGGGTATTATCGATGATTTTTGAAGAAAATATACAAGTTTTCAAACCCAATTACCAAGTTTAAATGGAAGGGAGTGACGTTTTTCTGGACTATATAATGTGAGTAAATCTTTAAGGAGCTCAAAAAGAGGATTATCATTACGCTAGTACTCACACTCCCAAAAAGTGGGGAACTATTTTTGGTATAAAATGATTCTTAAAAGAAATGAATGGGATTTTTACTGATGAAAAATGATAAAGTGATAACCTATACCTCAAGGTAGTTGAAAATTCATGAGCAAAACTATATTATGCATGATCTGGAGTTGGTATTTGTGATCTTTACATTGAAAATCTAGTGATATTATCTCTATGGGGAGAAGTGTGCGATATATAATGATCAAAAGAGTCTCAAATATATATCTACACTAAAGGAGACTAATATGTTCTAGTGAATATGGTTAGAGCTCATCAAGGATTATAAATGCTCAATCCACTTCCATCCTGGTAAGAAAAATAAGGTGGTGGATACTCTAAGTATAAAGGATCTTGTATCTTTATCAATGATGAGAATTGAGAAGGGTAAAATATTTTTAGACATACAAAGGATGAACATAGGAATCATTAAGGGAGGAACATAATCAATCCTTTCTCAAATGATTGATCAACCATCCCTTGTGGATAAAATAAAGGATGCTCAAAGAAATGATGTGGAAATTCAGAAAAGGGTGGAAGCTATTTGAAATGGGAAATCCTCTGAGTTCAAGATCAGTCAGGATAGAGTTTTAAGATTTGGGTCATGACTATGTGTACCATCTAATCTAGAGATAAAGAAAGAGCTTATGAATGATTTATAAAGACCAAATTTCTCAACTCACCCAAGGATCACAAAGATGTATCGAGATCTCTGGGAGAACTTTTGGTGGGAGAATATGAAATAGGAGATCATTGAATATACATAAAAGTGTCCAGTATGTCAGCAAGTGAAGTCTAAAAAGAAATGTATAAAGGTATGATACAACTATTTCCCATACTAGCATGGAAATAGGAAAACATCACCATGGACTTTTTCACTAAACTTCCAAAGACATCCAGAGGAAAAATGCTATATGGGTTATTATGGATCATCTTACAAAGATAGCTCACTTTATCACAATTTGAGAGGACTTATAACTAGATAAAATTTCATGGATATACATCAAAGAAGTGGTAAGGATATATGAAGTACCACTGTCTATTTTATTCAACTGAGATCTGAGATTCACCTCCATGTTCTGGAAAAGTCACCAACTTGATCTAAGCACTGATCTAAACTTCTATACGGCCTATCATCCTCAAACTGATGGCCAATCTAAGTGGTCTATTTAGACACTAGAATACATGTTGAGTTCACGTTCTATAGACTTTAAAGGAGTATGAGACCAACATCTTCCACTGGTTGAATTCTCCTACAATAATAGTTTCAACTCAAGCATCCAAATGTCTATATATGAATCCCTTTATGGGAAAAGGTGTAGAACACTAGTGTGTTGGGATAAATTCAGTGATAATAAGCCTCTAGGACCTGAAATGGTAGAAGAAATAGTGGATAAGGTGAAAAAAATTCAGCAACACATTAAGGCAGCCCAAATTTGAAAAAAGATCTATGCAAACAATTATTGACAAGATCTAGAGTTTAATGTTGGAGACATAGTATTCTTCTGCATATCCCCATGGAAGAGGATCATAATATTTGGGAAGAAAGGGAAGTTATGTCCCAACTACATCATCCCCTTAGAGATCCTTGATCATGTCAGAGTTATTTCCTTTCAAGTAGAAATTCCACCAACCATGTCTCAAGTACACGATTTATTCCACGTGTCCTACTTAAGTAAGTACATACTAGATCCTTCACATGTACTGACATCAAAGGTGGTACAGTTAGAGAATGATCTTTCATATGAGCAGCCAGTGAAGATCTTGGATTGTAGAGATAAAGTTATACATAATAAGACTACTCACCATGTCAAAGTACTATAGAGAAACCATAAGTACAAAGAGGTAACATGGGAGTCGGAGTAAGTGATGAAGGAAAAGTACCCAAACCTATTTCCAACATAGAATTTAAAACAAAATTTAAAGGGAGAAATTTCATAAAGGGGGCAGAATGTAACATCCCAAATTTTTATCTATATAAATTCTCTTCTTATAATTATTTTAAATGGTAAAAATACATAGATAACATAATTCAAGCTTTATAAATGATAAATTAATGAAATAAGAAGTGTTTCTATAAGTTAAGGAACCGATATAGATAAAATAATAACTTGATCTTTGGAAAAGTAATGTGACCATTTTGAATAGTAAATCAGAAAATTGAATAGTAACCTCAACTATGAAAGTATAAATAAAATTTAATCATCTTATAAATGGTAATATGATATAATTATATCATAGTATAATTAAATAAATATTTTAAAAAAAATTAATTAAGTGTTGGAATTTTTGTAAGTCATAAATATTCAATTACAAATTTATGATTAATTTAACAATTTAAAAGAAATTTTATTTTCATAAAATGTATTCATAAATTATTATTTTTATTCCATATGATTATAATATAATTTTATGAGACCTTAGTTAATTTTTTAATGTGTTACAAAATCAGTTATAATTTTAAAAACATTATTTTCCTAGTAAATGATGATTTTAATTAAAATTAAAATGTAGAAAATTTAGAAAATTATTTTCAAAAAATGGAGTTAATTTTTTTAATTCTACATGTCAAAAAATGGTTTGGGTGAATTTTTTGGATTTTTCTAAAATACTTGAATTTTTGTGAATAGTAACATATGATAATTTTCAATAAATGCTAAATGCTTGAATTCTGGATTCATAGGTGATGTAGTGATTATGTAAGCCCATTATCTCGAACTATAATGATCAAATTTATTTATTTATTCTGAAGAATCAACACTATTATTTTTCTTGATCAAAACAATAAAATAATGATTAAAATATTCAAAAAACACCCCCCTCTCCACTATAAATGTCACCCCTCACAACCTCTTCTCCTCACACCTCTAAAGTCTTGATCATTGTCAAAATTATGCCCAATAATCTTCCCAAACCTCCTAACTACATTAAATAGCTTTTTGACTTAATAAAATACCAAAAAAATCCCCTAAGGAGGTTCTCAAGAAGAAGGAATCAAGAGCTAACTCTCTTCCTTTTAATTTAATTTCTTTTCAAGTTCCTTTCTTTTCATTTTCTCTTCTCACCTACACTCATCCAAATAGAATTAAAACTCCAGTATCTTACATATAATATAATTTTATCAAGTTTATGGAATAATTCTTTATCAAATCTATTATCATATCTCTTTTAATTTAATAATGAAAACGTCATCTGTAAGGTTCCGATTTACCACCTTTGTGGACAATGTGCTTTTATATTTCAATTATGTATTCAAGGATGGTCATGAAACCATTTTTTTGGTTGAAAAAGATTATAATATATTTATTATATCTTATTTAATTTTCTATAATCATTTTGTACACATGATATTAATTTATAAAACAAAATGAGTTTGTTGTGATCAAAAAACGCTAAATTAATCTAAATGATTATAATTGATGATTTATCTAATTAATCATCCTCAATTACAGAAAAAATGGTATTTTAATATTATATAAGTTAATTAATAACATATATGTTATTTTCTATTAAACTATCTTCATTCTACATGATTTTACATACACATATACAAGTAAACTGAACATGAAAACCAAGGAAATCAACGCACCCAAATGATGAAATTGAATCTATCAACCCATAAAAAAGTCCATAAATGAACTTAATAAAGTTATAATAAATAAATTAAATGTATAAATGGATCTGTAATTATTAATACAGGAATATAATTTTATTATTCAGGACATTAAGGTCAAGTGCATAATCATTTTAGACATAAGGTAAGGGATTCTACCTGAACCTACATTATTCCTTCAGGTTACTCCTTCTCTATTTTTACCCAAATAAAATTCTCTTTAATTTTTATGTAAATACTATAAATGTTGTTTAAAGTTTCCAAAATTATTTATCAAGATCCATTAATCCTTTTTTTCATGGATATACAAGCCTGATTTAAGGGAACTTCCTAAACTCTTACCCATATAAAAGTATTCTCCTTGATATATTTTAATCCACATTTATTTTTCTAAAATAAATTATTTCATAATGAAAAACTATCTTGGTTCAATTCCGGTTTTATAAAAACAATTATGCCTCTTCCATTTTAAATAATCTTGAAAGTTTTCCCTTAAATCATACTAAAATATTTTATTTCTAATGTTTCTTAAACACTCTTTTCAATTCAGTTTGACGTCAATTATCATGATATATGACAATATTCACTTATGAATGTCCATGTATGATTTAATTACTGTCTGTCATAAACATTTTATAATACACCCATTTATTATTCTTTTGATGTGATTATGATACCCAATTATTTCCATGATTAACCCTTATGTTTATGTTTGATTACTCATGTATGATTCTTTATATGGAATGCATATTCATGAACATGTTATGATGGGTGTTCCCATATAGAACTCCAATTAATTGGGTAATTTTTAGTATCTTGAGACGTTATGTGCAATAGTCTTGGTGGTTATCTTTTACTCGTTCCCCATGTGCAATGGTCTTGGTGGTTAGCCTTGACTCGTGCTCCTCTATGTGCAATGAGTCTTGGATCGTGATCCCCTATGTGAAACAATCCTTGAATAATGATAAGTTCTTGTTTTATGTTGCTTCCACATTACTATGAATCCATGATTATATGATCCCATTTTAGGATTCCTTGTGTTTAATCAGTTTCCATGCCTTTTTATATCATTATGTTATGCCCTCTAACCCATGTGTTAAGATTTAATTTAATGTTTATTCCCTTACTAGGCTTTTATCTCATCCCTTTATTGATGTTATCCCAAAGTTATCCTATATAAATGTAATGGATCAAAGGAAGTTAGGATCTCTTAATGGATGATGAATAAATAAATGTTTTATTAAGTCCCATGTTTTTTGTTTTATATACCTAGTCTTCCAAGACACTAGACTTTATGATCCTTGGATTGTAATTTGATGTTTAATTATACTTAAAATCAAGTAATGATATGTGTAAAAGTCTACGGTTTCTATACAAGGAGATTCACAAAGCATGTGGGCCCATCCCCATGGTGGGAATCCTTAACTGCACCCAAAATCCTAGTATCATATCTATGGGATACACATCGTTTATTCTTCCAAGTTACACAGCCTTTAGTTGGGTTACTACTACAAAAAAGGCCTTTAATAATGCTAAAATTGGCCATTGTTAGCAAAAAAATGATATCTAGAAGAGTGTGATTAAAAGCCCTGGTATTTTATCAGCACTTTTTTTATCACTCAATAAAGGGCCCACTTTATCAATACTTTTAGTTAGTGCTGATAAAGGTATCCTTTATCAATGCTAAAAAAACATTGATAAAAGGGCCCTTCATTAGTGCTTTTAGAAGTGTTGATGAAGGGTCCATTTATCACTGTAACTGAATACAATGATAAAGGTATCCTTTAACAACACCTTTAGTAGTGCTTATAAAGGGGACATATTGGAGTGTGCTATTAAATTTACAGCACACTACATCAGTAGAAACAACAGCAAAAAATAGTGGAAAATACAGATCTTAAATGAAATAAAATTTACAAAAAAAATACAAGAAAAAAACACCATATTATATACATTTCAAATATCGTTTTTTACAATTACATGTGTAAGTACAAATTATCACAGACATTCAAAAACATCAATGTTCCTTTGCCTTTGTCCATGAAACCCCACTCATGATATTGCAGAATAAACCACCCCATCTTGAGTAAAATAATTCACCAGTATAAGAAAAAAAATCTTATGTTAGTAATAATATAAAGAAATATATAAAACATAAATTTTTAATTTTAAACTAAACTTTGAGTCATACTAGGAACACCATGTATTAGATTGAGTTGTGGTTGATTCTTACACATCGAACCATTTCTTGTTTGTATTCAAGACTTATCTATATAAAAATTAACTAAATAAGTATAAGATAAAAATGATAAAGAAATTAATTAATTATTATCATATAGAATGATGAGAAAATAATCTGATCTCATTTTCTTGGTTTTGGAGATGTGATGCACATTTTAAACTAAAATGGAAATAATATATTGAAAACACACACTTTGAGTCAAACCAACCACATAATGTTTCAAATTGATGTGTGTTCAATTTCAATATGTCATGAATTAATTTTGGATCATTGTTCTAAATTATCAAAACAATCTAAATGTGTTTTTTTAGTATTCAATATGTCACTTATGTATTTTACTAAAATATAATTTTAGATAGGAAACACACAATTTGATTCATACCGGTCACATCATGTGTCGTATTCATGTGATACTAATTTCTACACATCAAAAATAAATTATTAATCATTTTAAAAAATTATCATGACAAACTGAGCATGTTTTCTAGGTTTTCAGTATCACTTTTTGAACTAAAATATCAATTTTAAACTGAAAATGGAAACTTTGAGTCATATTGAGAACATCATATATCGATTGAGGTGAAGATGATTCCTAAACATAAAAAAATAACTTATGTATCATTTTCCTAAAGTATCAAAACAATATGAATGTTTTTCTTGGTTTTGAGTATGTTAGTTGTCTTTTTTACTAAAATTAATGTCAATTTTAAATAAAAAGACACACTTTGAGTCATACCAGTAACACCATACATCGAATTGAGGTATGGTTGATTGCTACATGTAAAAAATTACTAATGGATCACTTTACTATATTATCAAAATAACATGAATGTGTTTTCCCAGTTTTGAGTATGTCAATTTTCTTTTTTACTAAAATGTAATTTTAAATTAGAAACACACACTTTGAGTCATATCAGTCACATTATGCGTCGATTTAATGGAGACTAATTCATACACATAAAAAAATACTTACAAATTTTTTTTATAAATTATTGATACAACTCATTTATGTTAGTTCAGTTTTCAGTGTGTGACACACTTTTTGAACTAAAACATCAATTTTAAACTGATAACGGACATTTTGAGTTATATAGGGAACACTGTGAATCATATTGCGGTGGGAAAGAATCCTACACATCAAAAATGAATTATGGATCATTTTATTATAGTATTAAAAGAACAATAATTTTTTTTATTGGTTTTCAGTATGTCACTTGTGTTTTTTACTAAAATTAATGTCAAATTTAAATAAAAAGACACACTTGTAGTTATACCGGGAACATTGTGTGTTGGATTGATGTGTGGATAATTCCTACATATCAAAAATTACTTATGGATAATTTTACTAAAGTATCCAAACAATTAAAATGTTTTTTCTTGGTTTTGAGTATCTCAACTGTGTTTTTTACTAAAATTGATGTTAATTATAAATAAAAAAGACACCCTTAGAGTCAACCGGTCACACCGTGTGTCATATTAAGGTGAGGATGATTCTTACACATCAAAAATGACTAATGGATCATTTTTCTAAAGTAAAAAAACAACACAAATTTGTTTTATCGATTTTGAGTATGTCTCTTCTCTTTTGTACTAAATTTTTTGTAAATTTTAAATAAAAAGAAACACTTAGAGTCCTACTGATCACACTGTTCATCGGATTAAGGTGTGGTTGATTCCTAAATTTGGAAAATAACATATGGATAATTTTTTTAAAGTATAAAAACAATCCTTATGTGTTTTCTTTGTTTTTAGTATTTCACTTGTCTTTTTCCCTTAAATTTACTTTTAAACTCGAAACATGCACTTTGAGTCATATCAGTCACATTGTGTGTTGGTTTAATAAGAGAATAATTCTTACAAATCACAAATGACTTATGAAAATTTTTATTAAATTATGGAAACAATCCAAGCATGTTTTCTTTTTTATCGGTGTTGATGCACTTTTTGAACTAAAATGTCAATTTTAAACTGATAATAGACACTTTGAGTTATACTAGGAACATTGTTCATTGGATTGAGTTACAGTTTATTCCTACACAAAAAAACATTATTTATGGATTTTTTTCCTATAATATCAAAATAATATGAATTTTTTTTGGTTTTTAGTAGGTCACTTGTGTTTTTTACTAAATTTAGTGTCAATTTTAAATAAAAAGACACACTTTGAGTTATTCTAGCCACATCGTGCATCATATTGAGGTGAGAATGATTCCTACACATAAAAAATGACTTATGGATCTCTTTCCTAAAGTATCAAAACAACACATATGCATTTTCTCAGTTTTTTAGTATGTCTCTTATGTTTTATACTAAAATTAATATCACTTTTAAATAAAAAGACACACTTAGAGTCATACCAGTCACACTGTGCATTGTATTGAGGTAAGGATGATTCCTAAATATCCAAAATAACTTATGGATCATTTTCCTAATGTATAAAAACAATATGAATTTTTTTTCTTGGTTTTGAGTATGTCACCTACCTATATTACTAAAATTAAAGTTAATTTTAAATAAAAATACAAACTTTGAGTCATATTGGTCACACAGTGAATCAGATTAAGGTGTGGTTGATTCCTACACATTGAAAATGACTTAAGGATTGTTTTCCAAAAGTATAAAAATAATATGAATGTTTTTTCTCAATTTTTAGTATGTAACTTATCTCATTTACTAAAATGTCATTATAAATTGAAAACATTCACTTTGATTCATACTAGACACATTGTGTGTCGTTTAATGTGAGACAAATTCCTACATGTCAAAATTGACTTATGATTTTTTCTCAAAACTTTCAAGATAATATGAGCATTTTTTCTTTATTTTTAGTGTGTGACACACTTTTTGAACTAAAATGTCATATTTTAACTGATAACAGACACTTTGAGTTATACCAGGCATGCCATATATAAAATTGTGGGGAGGTCAATTTCTATAAATCAAAAATGACTTATGAATCATTTTCTTATAGTATCAAAAAAAATGTAAATGTGTTTTCTCTATTTTTAGTATGTTTCTTGTCTTTTTTACTAAAATTAATGCCAATTTTGAAATAAAAATACAAACTTGGAGTCATATTGAGAACACCATGTATCGGATTGAGGTGTGGCTAATTATTATATATAATAAATAACATATAGGTAGTTTTTATAAAGTATCAAAAAAATATGAATGTGTTTTATTGATTTTGAGCATGTTAGTTGTATTTTTTAATAAAATTAATGTCAATTTTATATAAAAATACACACTCAGAGTCATAATAGTAACATCAAGTTTAAGATTGAGGTGTGTATGATTCTTACATATCACAAATAGATTATAAATTATTTTACTAAATTATAAAAACTATATGAATTTTTTTATCAATTTTGAGTATGTGATGTGTGTTTTGAACTAAAATATAAATTATAAACTAAAAACATAATTTTTGAGTCATACCAAGAACACTGTGTATCTTATTGAGGTGTGGTCAATTGAGTATGCGATGTTTGTTATGATTTCAAATATCTACACTAATCCAAAAAAGAAATAAATTTTCCATTTTGATGGAAGAGGAAAACCCATGTTGTATGAAATGCCTCATCTAAAAGCAATGTGTTCTCTATTTTATGGCTTATTGTGAACAATTGAAGGAAAAATATGACTTCCCAAAAGATCTGTGAAAAAAATAATTAATTGATAAAAATGATGAGAAAATAGTATATAAAATGGTGAAAAAATTAACTAAATAAGTAGTAAGAATTCAACTTTTCATGATGTATGTATACATTCTTAACTCATTTCTTTTTCACCATTATCTCAGTTGTATCCTTAAAGTCTGATATCTCACAATCATGAGAAGCTTCAAAAAAACCACCCCAACTCAATAAAAACAATACACCTATATACTAAAACAACTCTAATATTATAAATACTATAAATAAAGAAATTAAACCTAAATATGAAACAATATATAAATGAAATGTTAATTTTAAACTGAAACCAATGAATTTCAGTCATACTGGGTACACTGTGTATTAGTTTGATGTATGCTTGATTCTACTGTGTCTTTTTATCCTATAGAACATTCAACATTCTCGGTTATCTAACAATATTTCAGCTTGATAACCTAGAATGTTTAATGCATTAGAGAATAAAAATAAAATTTCATTATCATGAGTTCATCATCCTTGTTTAGTGAAAGATCACAGTAGAGGAGTGAATCATCCTTGTTGATGAAGTAATTTCTTTAGGATATCTATGAAAATTAAAAAAAATATTAGATAAAAATGATGAGGAAATTAACTAAAAAAGTAGATAAAGTTATGAGAAAATAAACTAAAAGAATAATTTTTCTAGTTATATATAATTAAACTATAATATAATTATTCTTGACCATATGAATGAAAAATAAAAGGAATTTAGTCAATATGACATGAACCTAAAAGAAAATACATTAGAATGTCTATTATGAAATTAAATTTTTTTCAGTGGTCCTTACCACATGACTTTAAACTATATAAAATACCATCCAATATAGATAATGATTAATTATATGCTATTTCTTTATTAAAGTCTCTAAACTATAAATCTTATCATAAAGGATATTTTTTTCACACTAAATTTTCTATATTAAAATATTGTTTACCTCCATCATAGATTAAAATTATAACACTCGTTTTTCAAATATAATTGGTATACCTAGTCCCATTGTTTAAAACTATGATTCCAAACAATAACATTTTTTATTCACTCACTATGGATATATATGAGAAATTTTAGAAGATCAATCCCAACAACATGATATATTTGACAACTTTAAAATAACATAACATTAATGTATTAAACAAAATTCCCATAAAAACTTTTATCCTTTTGGGTTGGTATGAAACTCATATATAAATAATTTCCTTCTTACCTACTATAAAAAACTATCATAACACATTATATATTCATGTATTATACTAAACATTAGTGTATACCTTTATTTATTCCTAGAAAACACTAACCATTAGTGTAAACCTATTAGAGATCATTGATTGAACTAATATAAATGTTTACATTTGAATTTTTAAAGAATATAATAGAATCTACTTTTCATTTTCACTATCATAGAGATTACAAACTCAATGAAAAACTATTTACCTTATTTTATAGAAAAAACTTAAATGTGACCAATTATGTTTTTTTATAATACACTAAACTCAATTATAAATTTTTTACCCCTTTTTTACAGTATTAAACATTAGTATACCCCTTTATAGCATCCAAATAATTCTACCACCTACCAATGTAAAACCACCGTATTTTTCTTTTCTTATATCATTTACCACCACCCATGATATAACCCTATAGAGTTAATTAGTATAACTTTATTCTAAAAATGATAAAAAAATAACTAAAAATGTAGATAAAAATATGAGAAAATTAACTAAATAAGTAGTATAAATCCACCTTTTCATAACACATGTATACATTCTAAAACCATGTGTTCTGCTCATTTCTAAATAAATTGATTTCCTGCATTATAATTATTCTTGATAAATGGATAAAAAATAATATATAATCATTGGTATACTAATTATTCACACCCCAAATATATTTCTATGGTCATAGACCATATTAGATCACAAACATAGCAGGTAATCACCTAAATTTTATGTCGAAAAATATTCCAACACCATGTATGTTTCCTACTCATATCTAAAAAATTTACTTCTTCTTTTTAGTATGAAGGTTTTCAGAAATTAAGGTAGTGCTGAGAAAATAAAGACAAACAAAAAATTAAGAAATATCTTTAATAAAATTTAAATTACCTTTGGAAATTACAAGTTCTATATGTTTTTATTTTCATGGTTTATGATATCTCTCATAAATTTGTAAATATAATATCCACAATTATTGTCATTATCTTTCTTTAGACACTACAAAAACATTAACCAAAATAAGTTATTTTTTTATATACGTTTTGATAGTTAAATATTTCAATATATACCTTAATATATTTTCATTTGAAGTAATCCACAAGCTTTTTATGTTCATTCACCAAATTTATGCTAAGATTTAGTCTATATTTAGTAACAACCCTATCATAACAAAATTCCTGTTAAAACATAGACTGAATGATATAATTCTAATTTTATCTATAAAATATTGATTGTATCATATTAAAAATTCACAACACACATAATTTGTCATAAATTTGTTTGATATCCATGCACTGGATCCAAAAAAATAAATATTTTTGGGTATCCAGATTGAGTGTGATCATCATTCATTGCTTCCTATAAAACAAAAACAAATATGTAATGAAAAAACTAAAAATATATTTTATGTGATTAGATTATAGAGTTTTACCCCTGCATTTTAAGCAAAAAATATAGTCAGTCGTATTTTATTTTTTATCAAATACATCATTTAGCACTTTTTTCTTATCAATTTATTCCTTCTCCAAAGAAGTTTCTTGCACAGAAATGATACAAGGATTAATGAATCCAAATCATGCTTCACACGATTTTCCTTTTATATAGTAATAATATAAACTTATATAGAAAATATGAATAGTTATTAGCTTTAATAAACATATTATATCATTTTTTGGATAAACATATTATCAAAATGTACCTTATGTATGCATTCACAACTGAGACTCTCGACCATTCAAACTTGAGAATATCATTTATACTCTCAAGACCAACTATGCATGTAATGTAATTTCTATATATTTATTCTTCGTATAGAATGTAATACATATTTCTATCATTAAATGTGGTCTCTATATGAAGTTGTAATGATAATAAATGTTTTTTTGGAACTCGGGAGAAGAAGGTACTCCCAGAAGGTCCTTTTGATTTCTTGGTCGATTCACTAGATTTTCTTGATCTGACCTTCCTTTTCCCTATCACTTTATCAGTCTATAAAACCATACCTCACTTCAAACCTTTTTCATCAACTGTTATAGGTTTTTTATATGAAAAAATTTGTTAAATACATACCTCATGTATATTTATAATACTAGACAACAATGTCATTAAAGTTACAATAGCATCATTGATTATTGTAATATCTAAATCATCAAGTGGAACAGGCAACTCATCATTTGGCTCCTGAGCTACCTAAATCCTCACTATCGTCTAATATTATGGGAGTTATTTATTTTGTAGCTTGTATCCTAAGATATTATACATCATACCCCTCAAGAAAAATAAGTTCATGGGTGTTGATGGATAGAAATCACATACAACTTTACCCTATAGAATTTTAGTAATATAAATTTATCAAAAGTTATTTGATTCACAATTAAGAGAAATAGTAATGAAAAAATTAATTACCTATAGTAAGTTATGTGGTTGAGGAGAATTAATATCCTCAAAGCTAGCTTGTTCATTTGGTTCTTCATGTGTAGATATTTTTTCCACCACTTGTTCACTTTGATCCTTTATCATATATTGGTCTTCCAAACCAACCTGGAAAATAAAATCTTGAAAAACATATATTTGCACATGAAATACTTTCATCATATTATATTTATCTTCTTGTGGTTTTTTATTTTTAAAATATGTTCAAGAAGACACTTAAAAACCTACTTCTCTAACATGACCAAATTGTTCCAGCCCCTTCAAAGCTACTGAAAGTAGTTCTTCTTTTTGGTACAGTCGCTACCGATCTTGGGTTTAAACCGTTTAAAAAACATATGAACATGAATAGATGTTTTTATGTAATAATATTATAAATCACAATGAATTACAATTATTCCATACTTACACTTATTTTCCATACTGTTTTTGTGTTTTCATAAACTAGTTTACCCTCCTTATTTACATGAGACTCCTTCTATAGCAAATGATGTGGGATAAAACTGGCTTTGAATTTTGATTCATCAATGTGTAGATAAACAAAGGAACATATATTGTTTCATATTATTTAAAACTTATATTATTGATTTAAAATATATACCAATTTCTTCTCTAGTTAAGTATACCCCATCATTTCTTTGAGATAGGGGTACATTGGTTTTGATGCATATTCTTTATTTTCATCACTATATTGTTGTTTCATAAATTAACAATTTTAAATTAAATAGGATAAAATAAATAATGTTAGATAATATATTATCGACAAAAATGAACCTAAAATGATTTCTCATCATAGAAACTGATGAAATAATTCCATGTCTCCTGCTTTATAATGTGTGCATAAATAACTAGTGGGTGGGGATTTACTTTCCCCTCAGCATCCCTATGATATAACTTGGAAAGAAGAGATAAGAAGCCTCAATGAGATTTTCCAAAAAACATTAAGATATATTTATTAAAAAAACTTATAAAATAAATGAACTATAAAAGGAATAATGAAAATGAAATCAATGTTTTATTATATAATTTTTTGGTAAAATAGAGAAATTATATCATAACATTACCTTTATATCTTCTCAAAGGGTTTCCTTAATTACAGGATGGATGTGGTTCCACGAATCTATATCAATTGGTGCATCCATACTCATTGTGACCCCAAAATAACTAATGAACATTGACTTTTTGGGGTTGACAGGACGATCACATTGATTCCATCCAACCTCAAATTTGGTACCTTTACTTATTGTCGTGATAATTTTATTCAACATTGTGATGTTTCATCATTATTGTATTTTTTCATCAATATGTTATTGATCCGCTAATAATTATATAGTTTTATCATAAATAGTTTTTTCTTCCCTGGGATTGGTAAAATCGTCATATGAAGAAAACATTTTCTGGATGATTAGTTAAACATTTAATTTAGATTAAGTTAAAGCAGTAGAGAACAACTAATATTATTAGGAAAAGTATAGTATATTAAAAAACACTTTAACCTTCTCATTGAACAATTTTTTAAGTTTTAAGGGATTTTAATCCCCTATCAAGAATCCAAATACCCTCATTGTGGTCCTCTCTAATATACAATACATGATCTACATTGGGACAGCCATGAACTGATTGTGATCTCCCAATGAAATGGCTATCATTCATTGAATTTTCATTTGACCTAATAGTTATTTTAGTCGTTAGAAGAATAATCAACCAATTCTTGTTTTCTGGATCTGAGAAATAAAATACTTTCACTTCTTGTAATCCCATTATGAATGGCTCATCCTTTTCCCCTTCCAGATTGAAATTCAACTTCATGAAGCCCATTTCATCAACTTTCACTCCACTCCTATTGTCAATCCATTTGAAATAGAAAATCAGAACTTGAAATGTTGTATAATACAAATTTTACATCTGTTTGATAATGATGAAATGTGAAATATTTTCATAAATTATATTTTTATCCTTATAACTTGATATGTGCATCAATTCCTCCACAAGAATAACTCAACTATTTTACATTATACAATAGTCATCATATTATTTTTTATAGAATGTATAACCACTGATTAAAAAAACCAGTTTAAGTTATAACTTTTGAATTGTGTCCCCTAGATAGCCATCGAATTTATTCAGTGATTGAATTCATATTTTTAGATAACTCCTTATAAATATTATCTGAGAACCATCATATAAACTGTTTATTATGTGTGTTTGATATCCATCCTTCATCCCTTAATAGATTTAAATATATGAGAATTTCTTTGTAGTCTTCAATATATAGATCAATATATTTACTATTATGTAAAATGTAATGGTGAGATTGATCCCACTCTGTGATTGTAATTATAATAACATCACTTCTAGAAATCCCTCCACCCATAAGGTTTTCACTGTGACGAGACTTTGGGAAACTGATGTTGTCAACATATGATAGAAAATCGGAAAAAAATTCAATAGCTTCTTCAACAATATATAGTTATTCAATAAAAAAAATTTCCAGCTTCGATTCTGGACATACCCTTTCAAAATATTCATATACCATTCAATGGGTTCTATCCATATGTAATTAAAAGGAACACATAGTTGAACCACTCTAACCAAGTGAACAATCAAGTAGACCATTATATCAAAGAATGATGTTGAGAAGAACATCTCGAATTCACATAATATGACTACAACCTCCTTATTCAGGATTATAAACTTCATCAAGTCTATAAATTTACTACATATGGCTTCAAAAAATAAGCGGAATCTGGTTAATGTATGTTGTACCTTTTTAGGTATAATGCAATGTAAAGCAACAGGCATCAAATCTTGCATCAAGACATGACATTCATGTGATTTTAGTCCCTATAACTTCAAATTAGTCATTAACACGACATTGTTGATATTTTATGAATACCACTATTGAACTTTTACATCGTTAAGGAAAATGAACATTTTCAATTTTTCATATCTAGATAGTGTGTGAGTAACTAGAGGAAGAAAATTCCTCCCTTTCCCTTTCACTGATCTGACTCTTCCCTTATCCCCATGTTAATCATGTTCAACCTAGACTTGATTAAAATTTTTGTTTTTATAGTAACATTTAATAATGTTCCATTAACTATCAAATTCATTTTTTTACATGCATGACATCAAGAAAATGTCTGATGTACAAATAATTCCAATATAGTAATTAAAAGAAAATTGATCTCTCTTTTTTTCCTAATTTCGTAAGATTTTTTGAAAATGGTTTAACAAAAATAGTTTCAATGTATTTTACATTATCAAAAAATTGATCACCCATTAAACTACTAAAAATAGGCCTTTAACAGTGCTAAAAATGGCCTTTATTAGTGCTATAAAAGTGCTAACTACCACAGAGAGATTAAAATACCTAGTCTTTTATCAATGCTAAAAATCACCGATAAAGGGGTCATTTATCAGCAATTTTAGAAGAGATGATAAAGGAAAAAAATTTATGCATTATTTTATTTAGCATTGATAAAGGGGACCTTTATCGACACTTATAGGAGCATTGATAAAGGTCACATTTATCAACCTTTGTAAGAGCACTGATAAAGGGGACTATAGTAGTGTGTTGTAACAGCACACTTCAGAACCAGTGCAATGTGATATAAAATCACCCCACAGCACCAGAAACACCACCAAATATCAAAAATATCAATTACCAATACATAATTTAAATGAAATGAAATTTATAACACAAAAACAAAAAAAACTATATTATAGACATTTAAAACATTGGTTTATAAAATTACATAAGTAAAAATTAGTACATACATTCAGAAATATAAATATTCCTTTATCTTTTGATCATGAACTTTAATTGTGATATTTTTGAAAAAACCACCCTTGATCAAGCAAAGGAACGCACCTATGTAATAAATAAATTCTTATGTTAGTAATGATATAAAGAAATAAATTCACAGAAAGTGTTAATTTTAAACTAAACATTGATTCATACCAAGAACATTGTTTATCGGATTGAGTTATAGTTGATTCTTACACATCACACCATTTATAGTTCATATTCAAGAATGATCTCTATGAAAATTAATTAAATAAGTATAAGATAAATCCCCATGGGTTCAACCTAGTGGTTGTGTCTTGTGGTGGGGTTTGGGATGTCTCAGTTTCAAGCTTCCTCAAATATATTTAGGTAGGTATTTGTTTTTTATTCTCTATCCCCTGAATGATGTAATATAAATAAGTATAAGAAAAAAATAATAAGGAAATAAATTAATTAATAGCAGATATAATGATGAGAAAACAATCTAGGCTAATTTTCTCTATTTTTCCAATGTGATGCACATTTTAAACTAAAATAACACTTATATGTTGAAAAGAAGCACTTGGAGTCATATCTATTATACCATGCATAGTATTGAGGTGTGGATGATTCTTATATGTCTCAAATGAATTATGGATCATTTTTTTAAAGTATAAAAACAATCGGATTGTGTTTGATTAGTTTTGATTACATCACTAGTCTTTTTTACTAAAATGTCATTTTAAACTGGAAACACACACTATGAATCATACCGATCACATTCTGTGTCATTTTTATGTTAAAATAATTCCTAAAAATTAAAAATTACTTATGAGTTATTTTCCTAAATTATCAAAACAATCCAAGTGTGTTTGCTTCATTTCAATGTGTGGGACTTTTTGAACTGAAATGTCAATTTTAAACTGATAATGGACACATTGATTCATACCAGGCACATCGTTTATCAAATTGAAGTGAGGATAATTCCTACACATAAAAAATAATTATGGGTAAATTTTCCTAAATTATCAAAACAATCCAAAAGTGTTTTATCGGTTTTGAGTAGGTCAGTTTTCCTTTTTACTAAAATTGGTGTCAATTTTAAATAAAAAGACACACTTTGAGTCATACAGGTAAGACCATGTATTGGATTGAGGTTCAGTTGATTCCTACACATCTCAAATGACTTATAGATTATTTAACTCAAGTATCAAAACAATTTGAATGTATTTTATTGGTTTTGAGTATGCCACTTGTCTTTTTTACTAAAATGTCATTTTAAACTGGAAATATGCACTTTGAATCATAATGATCATATCATGTATCAATTTTATGTGAGAATAAATCCTACATGTCAAAAATTATTTATAAATATATTTCCTAAATTATAAAAAAAAATATGAACATGTTTTCTTGGTTTTTGGTGAGTGACACTTTTTAAACTGAAATGTAGACTTTAAACTGAAAGCGGACACTATGATTCATACTAGGAACATAATATATTAGATTGAGGTGAGGCTGATTCCTATATATATAAAACCACTTATGGATTATTTTCAAAAATTATAAAAACAATCTGAAAACATTTTCCCATTTTTGAGTACGTTAGTTGTCCTTTTTTCTAAAATTGATATCAATTTTAAATAAAAAATGCACTTGGATTCATACCGGTCACACCATGCATTGGATTAAGGTTAATATGGTTCCTACACATCTTAAATGACTTATGGATTATTTTTCTAAAGTATCAAAATATTCCAAAATATTTTTCCTAGTTTTGAGTACGTCACTTTTTTTTCTAAAATGTAATTTTAAACTAGAAACATTCACTTTGACTCATTGTGTATCTGTTTTAAATGAGACATATTACTACACATCAAAAATTATTTATGAATTGATGTCCTAAATTATCATGAAAATATGAGAGTGTTTTCTATGATTTCATTAAGTGGCACTTTTTGAACTAAAATATCAATTTTAAACTAATAATAGACTCATTAAGTCATACCAGGCACATCATGTATCGGATTGAGTTAAAATTCGTCCCTACACATAAAAAATGACGTATACATTATTTCCCTAAAGTATCAAAATAGTATGAATGTGTTCGCTCTGTTTTGAGTTGGTCAGTTGTCCTTTTTACTTAAATTGATGTCAATTTTGAATAAAAAGATGCACTTGGAGTCATACCGATCACATCATGCATCAGATTAAGGTTTAGATGATTTCTAAAAATCCCAAATGACTTATGGATCATTTTCATAAAGTATTAAAATAATCTGAATGTGTTTTCTCAAAGTCACTTTTATTTTTTACTAAAATGTCATTTTAAACTGGAAACATGCACTTTGACTCATACTGATCACACAATGTATCAGTTTAACATGATACCAATTGCTACACATCAAAAATGTTTTATTAATCTATGTAAAAATATATTAAGAAAATCTAAGTTTTGTTTCTTAACTTTTAGTGAGTGACACTTTTTGAAATAAAATATCAATTTTAAACTGATAACGGACACTCTAAATAATATCGGCCACATCGTGTATCAGATTCAGGTATGGATGATTATTACATGTAAAAAATTAATTATGTATTGTTTCCATAAATTATCAAAACAATATGAATGTGTTTTCTTAATTTTGAGTAGGTTAGTAGTTCTTTTTACGAAAATTTATCTTAGTTTTAAATAAAAAGATGCACTTGGAGTCATACCAGTCACACCATACGTCATATTGAGGTGTGGAAGATTAATAAAAATACCAAATGAATTGTGGATTGTTTTTCTAAAGTATCAAAATAATATGAATGCTTTTTCAAGGTTTTGATTAAGTCACTTGTCTTTTTTTCTAAAATTTCATTTTAATGTTGAAACACACACTTTGACTCATAACAATCACATCATGTATCAGTTTAATGTGAGACTTATTCCTACACATCAAAAATGATTTATGAATTGATTTCCAACATTATAAAGAAAATACAATTGTGTTTTATTGGTTTTCAGTGAGTAAAACTTTTTGAACTAAAATGTCAATTTTAAACTCTTAATGTACACTTTGAGTCATATCAGGAACATCGTGTATCGAATTGAGATACGGTTGATTAATACATGTCACAAATGACTTATGGATAGTTTCCTAAAATTATCAAAATAATATGAATGTGTTCTCTTGGTTTTGAGTAGGTAATTTTTCCTTTTTACTAAAATTGATGTCAATTTTAAATTAAAAGACACACTTGGAGTTATACCAGTCACACTGTGCATCGAATTGAGGTTTGGATGACTCCAACACATCCCAAATGACTTTTGAAACATTATTATAAAGTATCAAAAAAAATATGAATGTGTTTTATCAGTTTTTAGTACATCACTTATCTTTTTTACTAAAATAACATTTTAAACTGGAAACACGCACTTTGACTCATACTGATCACATCGTGTATTGATTTGATGTGAGACTAATTCCTACACATTAAAAATGATTTATGAATCAATGTTCTAAATTATCAAGAAAATTTGAGTGTGTTTTCTCAATTTTTAAGGAGTGATTCTTTTGAAACTAAAATATCGATTTTAAACTCATAATGGACACTTTGAGTCATACCAAGTACATCATATATCGGATTGAGGTGCGGGTGATTCCTACAATATGAATATGTTTTCTTAGTTTTAAGTATGTCATTTATATTTTGTAATAAAATAAATTTCAATTTTAAATAAAAAATAATCACTTTGATCCATACTGGTCACACCTTGTGTCTGATTGAGGTGAGGTTGATTCCTACACAACACAAAGTCTCAATAAAAATCTTAACTTCCAATGTTACCAAAATTTCCATTGCCTTTATTTTTCAAACTTCTAACACTGCATATTGACTCAAAGTTTTTAGTTGAAAAAAAATATCATTGTTGAAATCCATAAGATTAGAGGAAGATCATGTGCCCATAATATCATAAAAAGTCACCACAATAGGCACATGAGCTTCCTATTATTTTCTAGATTTATACAAAAAAAGAAATGTTTTTTGGATAATAAAATTGACTCAATATGCAGTGTTGGTAGTTTGATAAATAAAGACAAAGGAAAGAGTGGTAAAATTGGTAGGAAGGAATATTTTATCTCTTTTGTGGCTTGTTGTAGATAGTTTAAAGAAAAATATGAATTCCCAATATATCTATAAAAAGAACTAAATAAGTATTATATAAAAATTATAAGAAGATTAACTTACAAATAGTATACAAAATATGACTAGTGTAATTAAATAAGTAGTTAGAATTAACCTTTTCATGATGGTTGAATTCATTTTTGATGTATTTCCTTATTATCATTATCTCAGTTGTGGGCTCAAAGTGCAATCCCTCATGAGAATGATCATCTTGAACAAACTACCCCAACTCAAACAAAAGAATCCACCTATATGAGAAAAAAATTATTATATGAGTAATACTAAAAAGAAATAAATTAAACATAAATATGAACTAATGCATTAATTATATGGAAAATTATTTTACTATGTAAATATAAATATTACCTCTATGATTGAGAAGTGGAGGGAACTTAAAGGAAAGTGATAAATTCTAAAACTTTAACGAAGAAAAGGTTTTGAGGAAGAAGAAGTTTGGGGAAGTTTTGGTACAGAAAGACATGAAAGATGGACAGGTCACCCCAACTAGAATAAATAAATCCACCTGTATGAAGGAAAAAATTCTTATGTGACTAATAATAAAAGGAAATAAATTAAACATAAATATGAAACAATACATTAATTATATAGAAAATGGTTTTACTATGAAAACATCAATATTCCATTTGTGATTGAGTAGTGGAGAGAAATTGAAGGAAAGTGATAAAGTCCAACACTACATAGGTAAAAATATATTGAAGGAGAAGTAGTGTGTGGAAGTTTCGGTGCAGAAAGACATGAAAGATGGATAGACCACCCCAAATCAAACAAAAAAATCCACCTGTATAAGAAAACAATTCCAATGTGAGTAATACTAAAAAAATAGTTAAACATAAAAATAAGACAATAAATTAATTATACACTACTAGAAAATTTACTATTTGTGGGGGGTCATTTGTAAAAAATAAATGAACCATTGCAAATAGTCCCAGGACTCGGAATATTTATGATGGAAGACTCAATCCATTTCAAATTGTCACTATTTTCCATGGAAAAAAATGTTCTGTCGCAAATAGTTTTGGCAGGCCTTCCTGTTGCTCAGTGCCAAAATCAATTACGACGGGTATTTGCAACGGACTGGTCGTTCTGTCACAAATTCCCCTCAACTTGGACATATTTGAGATAGAATTAATTATCCATCGTAAATAATATTCACCATGAGACTATCTGTGACATAATTAATTCTGTCACAAATAATTCATCGCAAAAAAATGACTTAACCATATGTGGCCCTCCTTTCTTCTTCCTCCTCCTTTCTTCTTCATCCCCTCCCACGTGGCATTGGCTCCTACTTTCTCCACATCGTGCTGCCTCCCACACCACCCCATTGTTCCACCACACCGCTACACCCTAGGATGCTTCACTACCCCACCACCACGCAACCACACTATCGTACCGTCGAACCACTCCTCGGACCGCCCGACCTCTATTTTGCTTCATTGAAATCCATTTCATCCATTTTTTAACAGATTCAGGTTCGACTATTTGTGTTACAAGTTCCTATTCTATTCATTTTCATTATTTTTTAGTTGTATACCTTTTTTTACATTTTTCATTTTGACAAACTCTAGGTTTAATAGTTTATCTATTTTTCATGCCTTGTCTGATATTTAGTATTGATACAATTTTTTTATTCAATATTTATATGTTAATCTGGTTCAACATTTTCATATTTATCTATTTATGATGTTTGGCCAATGTGACCCTTTGATTTGTATATTGTAAAACCCTATGTTCAATATTTTCATGTTCATCTAGTTTAGTATATGCATGTTTACCTATTTATCATACCTAACTTACATGACCCTTTGATTTGTATATATTTTTCTAATTTTTTAAAAAAAACTATGAACATGTGTGATTTTATAAATATCTTTGTAAACATATGTGTATATAAACATATGCAATTTTATTAACATGTATGATTCTATATGTGTGTGTGTGTGTGTGTGTGTGTCTGTATATGTATATGTATATGTATATATATATATATATATCTATGTGCATATATAAACATGTGTGATTTTATATATGTTTATATATATATATATATTATTAAATCTATGAAAATGTGTAATTATATATATATATATATATTAGATATGTATATTGGTTTAAAAAAAATTCAGAATATATTTGATATATTTATATTAGTTAAGAAATATTTTAATATATATGTATATAAGCAATAGCTTGTAAATATACAAATATAAATGTTTTAAAAAACATGTACGTTTTTTAATATATATATATATATAAACATGTGTATTTCTATATATGTATATATATCATGTTGAAAAAATCTTGTAGTGTTTTTGATATATATATTAATATATATTTACATCTGAATATATATAAATAAATGTTTTTAAAAACCCTTTTAGATTTATTTTATATATATATAAATATTTGATATGTATATTTTTTTTAAAAAGAGTTAGTATACATTTTATGTATTTATATTAATTATGAAATTGTAATATACATATTTATAATAATAATTAAAATTTTAATAATAGTTTAAATAGTTAATATTAATCTTTACATAATTTATAATAATTACAAATCAATTAGTCAATATTATTAATAAATTGTTAGTATGTATATATGTTTATATCTATGTATATAGATATGATATGTTAATTTGTTTGAAAAAATGTGTGAAAAATAATTTAATGTAAATATATTTGATTAATTATGTGTTATAAATATAAATATATATATATATACATATATATATATATAATGTGTGAAATAATTAGAAATGGCTATTTTGTAATAATGGTGAGAAAAATAATTTAAAGAAAACATTTAAACTAAACGTTATTTATAAGATTTGTTTACACTAAAAACGTTAAAAAATTGGTTTTCTGAAAAAACAATTAAAATTTAAAATATGTAATATTTATTAAAAACATAGTTAATAATAGTCAGGATTCCACTTCGGTGGTGGTGAGGTGGTGAAGGTGAGTTTCCAAACAAGGTAGTTCTTTGGGAGGTTCAGGGTTCGAATCCTGGGAGTCCGCTTTCAGGGCGAGCCTCTCCCCTGGGATCCACCCGCCTTGCCGGGTCGCCCGGATTCTTCTGGGCGGGCAAAATGAGGCGCGGCCCAATTGCTGACGGATCGCTGTGACGGACCATTTCTTCCGGGCTGTTACCCTCCGGGACGCTCTGCCATCTCAGCTGGCAACGGCTCCTTCCCCGGCTGGGGAGCTGCCTTCGGGTGCTACTCCTTCGTGGGGGAGGGGAGTTCCTTTGTTTGCAGGGTTCGAAAAGGCCACATAAGTAAATTCCCTTTTAAAAAAAATAAGTTAGGATAATTTTTTGTAAAACTTTATAAAAAAAATGTAACAATTTTAATACCTATTAAAAATTCATAAAAAATATTATTTATTAAAAATATAGTATTAATTTAAATAATTTATAATATTTAATAATTATTAAGTCATTATTATTAATAAGTTATTAATATTGATAATAATTATAAAATCATAATAATAATTTGTAAAAAATATATAAAAACATATATTAAAGTAAAAAAATATTAATAAATTAATAAAGAATTACATGAATAATAATCATTACATAATTTATAATAATTAATAATGAATTTATCAATATTATTAATACATAATAAATATAATTATTAATTTCAAAATAATATAAATAATTTGAAAATATGAGGAAATCACGAAAATTTGTCAAAATCTATAAAAGAAAAAATATGAGTAATTGTTAAATATTAGTAATATTTGTTATAAATTAAAATTTTATATCGCATCTAGGGTAAATCCCAAATCCCATACCCAGTGGTGATCAATGATTTATCATATGAGACATTGTTTGAAAGATACAAAATTTTTATAATAAATTATAATAAATATATTAAATTAATTGCCCTCACCTGCAATGTAACTAAACACTCGATGCACACAAATGTAATGTCGTGTCTATGGTAAACCCCACATCCCAAACCCAACGGTTATCTTCGATTTATCATATGAGACACCATTGGAGAGATATTCTACTATTTTCAAAAAATAATATGTTTCTTATATAATATATTTAATATTTTTGTTTTATCTATGATGAACCTCTACAGGCTCCCTTAGCTAGTGCAAACCCAATGTCTCACTTTACTAATATTCCATAGAGTATTTCAAGATGATAAAATATAATAATAATTTGAAACTAGTCAATATGATCGGAAATATTTATTCTTATTCATCTTTTTTTTAAATAACTATGGACTAGGGAAGTAGACAATGGTATCTATTACATGATCGTGATTGGATAAATAATCACAAAAATTCAAATGGATATGTTTTAAATCCTATATACTTTGAAGGAGTTGAAACCTTTATATCATTTGCATCATCAAATTCAGATTATTTTATGAAGGAACAATAAGATTTCTGTGTCAAAAATGTGATATTAAGAGATTCAAAACATTTGACAATGTTGGACTTCATCTATTGCATTTTGGTTTTTGGAAAGATTATATTTTTTGGTATCAATATGGTGAAAAGAATTCAGTATAAAATACAAATTTTTTGGTTCTAGATCTATCATTTTAGAATTTAATACATGAGGTAGTTGGTCTATAAATTCCTAAAACAATAACTCATAATTATATTCTAAATACAAAATCAGAACCTACTCAGTTTTACAATTTGTTGAAATCCACTGAGGAGGCATTATATTTGGGAATCCATATGAGAAAATTTGAAGCTATTACAAAATCCATAGATATTAAATCAGATTTTGGAATATCTAATAATTGTTTCAATCAAATTTTATCTTTTGTTAAGTTGTTGTTTCTGAACAAAAATACATTACCTAAAAGTTTCTATGAAAGTAAAAGGTTGGTTTATAATTTGGGTCTAATTTATCAGAATATTCATGCATGTTAAAATGACTACATATTATATTATAGTGATTATTAATATTTTTTTCAATTTTATAACATGTAGAGAATCAAGGTATAAAGAGGCATGACAAGGAAAGTCCAAAGTTCCCATGAAACTGTTGAGATATTTTCCAATTACACATCATTTACAGCATTAATTTATGTCTCACAAATCAACTAGATTTATGACATTCCATAAATCAAAAAAAATCTTTAAAAAAATATTAAATCATCAATGTGATGGTGATTCATGGAAATATATTGATTAGATGCATCCTTCTTTTACTTCAGAACCTCATAATATACGGCTGGGCCTTTCTACTGATGGTTTTTGTCCATTTAGTGCTTACAAAAGTCAATATTCTTATTGACTTATTTTTGTTAATCCTTAAAAATTTCCTCCTTAGATGTTGATGAAGGAAGCATATATATATTTGATGTTATTAATTACAGGACATCCATAGAAGAATATTGATGTTTATTTAAATCCACTAATTGATAAGTTAATTTCATTATGGAACAGCAATGTGATTACATTTAATATAACTACATATCAAAATTTTATATTGAAGGTTGCATTAATATGGATGATCAGTGACTTTCCAGGGTATGGTATGTTATCTGGATGAAGCACACGTTCTCTAAAATCATGTTTATATTGCATGGCTGAGAACAAAGCATTTATGCCTAGTAATGGGAGAAAGGTCAGTTATTTTGACTGCCATCGGAGATTTCTTCCTCAGAATCACCCTTTTAAAAGGAATTGAATCAATTTTACAAAAGGTCAAATTGAAACAGATGTACCTTTAGCAGTGCTCTCAGGTAATCAGGTAAAATATATAGTTTTTGTATTACCTCATGTTACTTTTAGACCAAACATAAATGAGAAAACGATGAATGGTTTTGGGGGAGATCATTATTGGATAAAGCGGAGTATTTTTGGGACCTTCCATATTGGTCTGATTTGTTGGTTCGTCACATGTTAGATTTAATATATATTGAGAATAATGTTTTTGATAACATGTTTTATACCATATTGGACACACCTGGTAAGACTAAAGATAATGTAAAGGCATGGTCAGATCTTACGCATATTTCCAGATGTTCTGAACTTCAATTATTTGAATATGAAAGATCACACAAATTAATGAATTCAAAATAACCTTACTCACTTAGTAAAGAAACCCATTTATTATTATATCAATGGATTATATATTTGAGGTTACCAAATGGTTATACTTCTAATTTGTCTCATTGTGTCAGAAATTTGCATATTATCAGGTTAAAAATTCATGACTTTCATATCATAATTGAAAGACTACTACTTTTTGGTCTTAATGGGAAATTGAATTCTTCAATCTGGGACATGTTGACCGAAATATAATATTTTTGTGAGATATTTTTGTGGAAACATCAGATTATTATTCATTGAGTTTTCTAGAAAAATATGCTTTTTAATTTTATGTAAATTGGATAAAATATTCCCACTGAGATTCTTTGATTCCTTGGAACATTTAATATTGCATTTTCTATATGAAGCTAAATTTGGAGGGCCAGTATAATTCCATTGGATGTATCCATTTGAGAGATGTATGCAAAAATTAAATAATAGATTACATAAGAAATCATCATTTGAAGGGTTGATTGTAGAAGTGTACTTATGGGAGGAAATTTTAAATTTATGCTCATATTATTTTCAGTCATAATTTCCTTCAAAACATAATCGCATGGGTTGCAATAAGAAACATTTTGATGATGTCTTAGACCATCAGTTGTTAGTTTTTAATCATCCTGATCTTGGTTTCAGTAGTTATCATAAGCGATGTCTTACAGATAAAGAACTGCATAGAGCTCAAAATTATGTTCTACTAAATTGTTAAGAAATGATACGATTTGTGTAGTACATACTACTATTTTATTATATCGCTAAATATTTATAAAATATATCCTTATTTGCATTAAATTTTTTGTATATTATATGATGACCATATTAAAAAATAATTTATACAAATTACATATTCTTCTCTTGAAGAACATCAGTAACAGAATTTTTCATATTAGTTTCAAAGACAGGTGAGATAAGATTATTTCGATGGAATATTAAATCAATTTCTCAATGATATCTATTATTAATAATTTTTATTGTTTATAGGTAACACAACATGAAAAAAAATTGATATTCGATTATGTGTGCTCAAAAAACCTCCATCAAAATTGGTAAAATCTTATAATGGGTATGTGGTTAATGGATTTTAATTCCATGCATGCATATATAGTGACTCAAAGAAATCAATGAATAGTTGTGTTTTTTGAAAGAACACCATCATAAAGAAAGTGAAGTTAAATTTTATGGTATAATAGATAAAATAATTGAGTTATTTTATCTGGGACAAAATTATGTTACAGTGCTTAAATTTCACTAGTTTGATACTGATCAGGGGTTGCGAGTTCATCCACAACATGGAATCATTGAAATTAAATATAACATTCTTCTTGAATCAAATGAAACTTTTTTTGGAACATCAAGAACAAAAAGTTTACTATAAAAATTACTATGATGTTTTGAGATATTTGAAGGACCAGTGGAGTGTGATAAAAATGAAATCATGTGAAAATTAGTTTATTGAAAATGAAATGGTTCTATGGAAGTGTACCATATTGAAATTTTTCAAGAAACATCCCAAAATATATCTATTACCCAATGAGGTATAAATATCGATGATGAAACCCCCTAGTTAAGGTCTAATGATATAGATAGTGTTGATGAAGTAATAAGTGATTCTAAAACTAAAATTCATATCAATGTTGAAAATGATAAAGATGAGGATGAATACATTAATGCTGATGAAAATGGTGTCGAAGATTATGATTGATGTATTATATTCAAGTCTTTAGTTACATGTAATTATAATATTCTGATATTTATTATTTTTTTAAAATTTAATATTTGTATTAAAAATTTGTTACAGGTAACATTATTTTATTCTGAAATTTATTAGTTTTTTATATTTCATATCTATATTAACAATCTATTACTGGTGAGAATATTTGTTTCATATGGTTGTAGATGATCCTGAAAATCTATTATGTTCTCTCACTGATGTCAGACTTCCTACTGATAAGCCTGATTTAGCTCCTCCATAGGCTAGTGTGCCTAGGAGGGGGCATGGTCTTACTCGATTACAGATTCCATATCCTATTCCAGATAGATGACCATCTATTGATTTTGATCCTTGTATATAGAGGTATGTTTAACTATTTAAGATATTTATTTTATATTAACTAAGTGTATTAATTTTAGTAATAATTTTCTGATTATATATTTTTTTCAATTTTCACATTTTTTCGCATTTAGCCATTGGGTAGGCTAGTGTGATTCTGAAAAATTAATTTTTCAAGCCACGGGTGTCATGGAACCCGGTACCCATCACCGTGCATGACCAGATGTTCGACCACAAGATTATATGTTATTAAATAATATATAATTTTAAAAAAAATATTTAATTACAAACATATTTTTTTTAATTATACTGTAGAATTTATTTTCTCTAATTTCTGATAGCCAAAGAGGTCATATCTAAGAGGCATGGGATAGTTGTATACATTAGTGCTTTCGTCAGTTTATACACAATATCAAAAAGAGATCTATGGATAAAGCTTGTGCTACCGTTTTCGATCAGTATTGAATCTATCATTGTCCTAACTATATATCAGCTCCGGTATGGGATAGGTTGTGCTCCTTCTGGCTAGGAGAGACCTTTAGGAGGATATCATCAACTGGCGTCAGATTTTGGGGAGGCAAGTGGTCACCCATAGGATTGTGAGTCATAAATTTGGTATACATCAATGACATATATTAAGTCATATTATTTATTAATGTATATATATTTTAACTATAACATGTTTTTTATATTATACAAGGTGCTATTGACTCATATATTATGAAATTTGAAGTTTATAAGAAGATGAATATTGATCCTCATATAGAAGAAGTTGTAGGCGAACGACAACGTCATATTATGGTTAATGATTTTTTTTAAAAATGTCATGAATATTAGTTTTATTATTATTATAATTTTCATTATATTTAAAGGAAACATATGAGGTTGTGACTTATCATTCATGATAGATTCAAGCTGAGATCGAACAATATGTCACTTGTGATTTGGGTTTTGATGAGGGGGCTTCGATACATGTGACTGCACAGGGTGTTGAGAAAGGTAGAGTGATTGGTATTGGTTCTCAACTGACACCTATAAGTTATTATGGTACTCTAGTGATGGATTCAGTGAGTGTGAAGGGAGCTTATGGAGAGTCATCATTGACGCTTTCATCTGTTTCATAGTATGAGGAGAGGTTGAGAGCCCAGAATGAGATGATATGGTAGATGCAGAAGGAGAGGGAGGAGGAGCATGAGTAGCAGCATCTGAGAGATAAGCAGATGATGGAGCATATGCAGTGACTTGTCCATGGAATTGGTATGGAGTTTCCTCCCCTTGGTCCTTCGAGTGATTCTCCTTATGGTTCTTCATATAATCCTCCTCCTAATTGATGATTTAGGAACTTTTTATGACTTTTTTTATAATTTGGTATGACAAACATGTTATTACTTAACTGATGTATTAATTTTATATCTGTTTTAATTTTTTCAATTTTATATAATGTTTATTAAATATTAATAAATTTATTAAAAAAAATTAATGTTTTTAACATATTTTAATTAATTTTAGGTTTTTTCATTATTCTTAAAGATATATTTTTTTTATTTTTCTAAATATTTAATATGTTAATTAATTTCAATAATTTAAATTGTTTTAATTATTTTTTAGTAAATTTATTTTGTAAATTAATTTTATTTTATTTAATATTTACATTTTTAAAAATATATATTTTTTAAAAAATATATATATTTATTTTATTTTATATTTTTAAAAATAATTTTAATTAATTGTTTTATTATTTTTTATTTTTGTTCGGAAAAATTTATTATTTTCGATGGATGAATCCATCCGTCGTAAATTACCTTTTGAACGTTTTGCGAGGGATCATCGCAAAAGTTTATTTAAAAACCATTATAGAAGTCTTTTGTGACGAACCCTTTGTTTGTTGCAAATAAATATTATTTTTGGTGGATCGTTGTAAATAAACACATTTGCGACAACACCATCTGTGATGGGGTATTTGCGAAGGAATCTCATCATAAATGATGTTTTGCGATGGGATTCCATCACAAATACCCTTTCATAATTTCCTTAAATTACAATTGTGATATGGAAAATTAATTTACTATGAAAGCATCAAGACTACCTCTATGATTGAGTAGAGGCAGCGTTGTTTCTCTTCTTGTAAAGGCGATGGAGGGAACTTGAAGGAAATTGATAAATTAAACACTACATGGGTAAAATGGTTTTTATGGAGAAGAAGTATGTGTAATTTTTGGTGCATAAAGGCATGACAGATGGATATAAATATTCTAAAATAAATAAACTCTAAAGGGAATAATGAATATTAAATCAACATTTAATTATATAATTTTTATATAAAATTGAGAAAGTATATCATAACATTACCTTTTACATATTCCCAAAAGGTTTTTTTTGTTATAGTTTGTTCTTTCAAGGGATTGATAACATCATCATGTGCAGAATACATTGTCTACATGAGTAGTCAAACATTTAATTAAGATTATGTTAATATAGTATAAAACATATAATATTAAAACGAAAAACATAGTATATTAAAAAACACTTTTTCCTTCTCATTGAACTCTATTTATTTTTTTTAAAGGTTTTAAGGATTTTGTACCTCAATTGAGAATCCAAATCCCCTCTTTATGGTCCCATATAATTTATAATACATTATCTCCATTAGCATTGGCATAAACTAATTGTGATCTCACAATGAAAGGGTCATCCTCGATTGAATTTTCATCTGAACCGACATTTGTTTTAGTCTCCAGCAGGAATATCGAATAATTATTTCTTACTGGATCGAATACGTAAAATAATTACACTTCTTGTGATTCCATTAGGAAAAACTTGTCTTATTCTCCCTCCACACTAGAATTTACCTCATGAAACCCATTTCATTAACTTTCACTACACTCATATTGTCAACCCATTTTTAATGTAAAGTTATCACTTTAAATGTTGTATAATACAAATCTTATATCTATTTGATAGTGAAAAAATATGAAATATTTTTATAAATTAGAATTCTATCATTGGAACCGGATATGGGAATCACTTCCACCACAAGAGTAACACTAGTTTTTTGCATCGTACTGCAGTCATCATGTTTTTTTTATAGAATTTATAACCATTGATTACAAAACTAGAGTAAGATATAATATTTTCATTTGGTCCCTTGATAGAAATTGAAGTCATTCATAGATTGAATTTGTATTTTTAGACAACTCCTCATAAATTTGATCTTAGAACCGTCCTATAAACTATTGATTATGTATATTTTATATCCATCCTTCATCCCTTGATGGATAAAAATATCTAATAATTTCTTTATGGGATTCAATGTATGGATCAACATCTTCACTATTATGTAAAATGTAAAGTTTTAATTACTTACACTCTATCAAGGAAATTGTAACAACATCTCTTTTGGAAATCCCATCACCCATAAGGCATCCATTGTGACGAGACTTTGGGAGACCGATGATGTCAACGTCTGATACGTAATCAGTATAGAATTCAATATCTTCTTCAACAATATATCATTATTAAATAAAACCTTCTGGACAACTTGAATTCTTTACATACCCTTTCAAAATATTCATATTTTGATTAATGGGGTACATCCATTTATAATGGGAAGGACCACATATCTAAACCTAGCTAACCAAATGAACCATCAAGTGGACCATTATATTAAAGAATTTTGGTGGGAAAACATCTCTAATACACATAATATGCCTATAACCTCCTTATTCATGGTTAGAAACTTCATCAGGTCTATAAATTTAATGCATATGGATTTGAAAAAGAAGTGGATTCTGGTTAATGTAAGTTGTACATTTTGAGATAGAATGCAACGGAAATCAACAGACATAAAATCTTTTATCAAAACATGATAGTCATGTGATTTTAGCCCTTATAACATCAAATTAGTCATATACACAACATTCTTGATATTTTATGAATACCCCTCTAAAACTTTTACACTGTTAAGGAAAATAAAAAATTTTAATTTTTCCTATCTGGATAGATTTTAAGTTACTAGAGGATGAAAATTCTTCCCATTACCCTTCACTGGTGACAACTCTTTACTTATCCCCATTTCAATCATGTCTAACCTAGCCTTGATACTATCTTTCATTTTTCAAGGAAAATTTAGTAATGTGCCAACAACACTATCAAATATATTTTTTATATATACATGAAATCAACAAAATGTTTGACATACACAAAAATCAATAAAATAATTCAAAGAAACTGATCTCTTCCTCCAACCTTATTTCGTAAGGTTATTCAAAAATGGTTTACCAAAAACAGGTTCAATATTTTTTACTTTGTCAAATAGTTTATCACTTGTTTTTATAAATAGTGTTGAACCTTTTTCAATATTTCTATTGAATGTTGTCGTCCAAGATCAGTATTTATGTCATCGAGGTAAAATTTTCCAATGTCCTAAAAACAATCTTAAATTAATGTTTCAAACAAATTGAGTGTGTGTATTTTTCACAAATAGGACACCCCAACATTATTTTAAAACTATAGCCTGATAAATTTCCATAAGCGAGTAAATCATTTATCGTCAGGTACAAAATAGCCCTTAATTTGGATTCTTCACTTCTATGAGCATCAAAAATTGTAACACTTTTATCCCAAATCAATTTCAGATCTTCAGTCAATGGAGGAAAATAGTCATCAATACCATTATTAGGTTTCTTTAATCCAAATATAAGAAGAGACAACATAATGTATTTTTGCTTCATGCATAACCATGGAGGAAAGTAATAATTTATCAACAAGACGGGCCATGTACTATGAGTACTAATCTATACACCAAAAAGATTTATTCTATCTATAGATAAATCAATATAAAAGTTTCTCGACACATTTCAAAATTTAGGATACTCATAATCAACTTTCTTCCACTGAGAAGAATATTCTGAATTATGTAGGTTCCAATCTTTAATTATTGTATTCGCATGCCATGTAAATTATCTCATGGTTTCCTAACATCTATATAGTATTCTAAATTGTGTAATGATGGGAAAGTACCATACATATTTTGAAGGACTTGATTCATTTTTATTGTATCTATTTGTTCCACACTTTGGTAATTTTATGAGTGATTCGTGTTCCTTGTGAAAAAATATGCAATCATTTGGAAAAGCATGTATTTTTTTAGAGATAATTCCCATTGAATATAGAATTTTTTTAGCATCATATGTTTGACATGGTAGTTCATTTTATTCTTGTAGCATATCATTCAAGAGAGCAAGTAGTTATGTAAAGCTGATGTCACTCTATCTACTCTGAGCTTTCAAATTATATAACTTAAATACAGCTAACAATGTTGTGTATTTTTTAAAACCAATATAAAATGGTTTTTAGCATAGTTATTTAACTTCTCAAAAAACTTTGGACAATTACGAAGGTCGTCTTTAATTTCCATTATCATTTATTCCATGTGATCTATATCATCATTTATACTAGTATTCATATCAAAAGATCCATAAACCGTAGTATCATCATAATTGGTGTGCATGTTTAGTTTTTTCCAATTTTTATTCATACATTTATAGATCTGATCTTTTCTCAGACAAATCAAATTTTCTTCCAACTCATTAGGATTAATTTTTCTTGAATAAAAATAAAGTAAACATGGACAAAGGATTTGAGAAGGGTTGTATGCATGATCTATTTCAAACTTGATAAACTCTTTAACTCCATCTTCATACTCTTTTATCAAACAATTAGCATACATCCATTTTTTATTCATATCCATCCTATTTGTTTCATAGAATATTTATTTTTTAAAATAATTAAATTAATACACATAAGTTATTCATTATCAAAAGTGAAAGTTATAGATAATTATAATAAGGGAAATGCAAAATTTGATTGTTTCAAATAATTTAAGTATTCTTGGATGAAAATAGATAAATGAATTTAAGAAAAGAATTTCTCTTCTATGGTAGGTTTTATCCTCTAAATTCATTCAAATGTGAAAGTTATAGACAACTATCATCCCCATCAGATCATATCCTCAGCATTAATCATTTCATTTTTGTTTTTGACACACATCCTCCATCTCTTGTAGATATGTACCTATGTTTCTGAAAATACTCTAAGCAGTAATCATCCATGGGATGAATAATTATCAGATTATTATAAGAAACATAAAAGAGATGGGAGATGAGTCTCAAGAAAAAATTGCAGTAATAACTATTTGGGGAATGAAGCTGATGAGGATGGCAGTTGTACTGCATTATGTTCTCTAAAAGGGGTTATACCTCTCATTTATGAGAATTACACCATTGGAACTAGTTATTAACTCATGGCCTATTGAAGGTGGGATTTGGGGGGCATAAAGATTATTTTCTTTGATTCAAGGGGTCTCGGCGAGGACATGTTATGATATATGAATCTTTCAGGACTCTATGAATTCTATATTTATAGGATAAATACCACTTTTAATACTTTCAATCCTATAATTAAGACTATACCTATATCTATTAAAATGATCCATCAAGTCAATCTAAAATCCCCTAAACAAATAAAAATATTATATAGGAAATTAAGGAGTAATAAGAAACCCAAATATGATAAATAAGAATAATAAACAATCATTTGATCAACTAGAAGATATAAAAATGTATTGTCAAAACATTTTAATAAATAGAGATTTATTTCATATATATGGATGGTAATTAGAGATTCCAATGGGTGGAACCAATACATGTTTACCTAAAATGATGAATACCTAAAAATAATTTCTAATAATTATTCCAACATGTATATAATTTTATAACCTCTATTCTATTTTTTGGAACAAGTGATGTAAAAACCTAAGGAATTATTACATTTAATATTAATGGTATATCAAATATTTGAAAATATCTCAAAATTTTAATTTCGATTAGAAATAAATAAGGATTGTAAAAAATATTTTTATTAAAATAAATTATAGATTTAAATGAACCAACCCTTAGGATACCCCTAGTGAAACTTCCTCTTGGATATTCTATAATATGTGGTTGCGGACATTTGATGCAACTAGCAATCTTAAAATGTGAGTTCTCCCTCAACTTAATTGGAAGTTTTAATTGGAATATATGGATGATATATTTTAAGGTTTTAAAGAATATGGTAATTCCCAAAAGTGGTCTTTCTATTCTATATTTTCATTTCATTTAGCTTGGTCCATCATCTCACACAATATTTGGCTAAGACGTTCAATCATAAAGGCAACACATTTCACCTTAATGGAAGGTAGAATCTTAAGGGTGTCAATGATCCTCTCAATTTTCTACACCTAATCATATATCTCTTTAGGATCATATTCCCTTGAAATGTTCAATTAAATCTTGAGGGTGACAATGATCCTTATCTCCATAAAATGTTCAATTAAATCAAAAGAAAATGGATATAAAAAGTCATGTCACTCTATAAAATATAGTGAATGTGCATGGTCCATAGCTCAACTCAAATGGAAGGATAAGATAATCAAAAATTGAAAAAAAATATTCCCAACTTCACTTGGAAACTCAAGATAGGAGGCTAAGAGATTTGGATAGACACTCCTTCAGACCTATTACTCAAGCTCTAATAGTCATATATCCTTTCAACCAAACATCCCCAATAAACAGTGTTGACCACATGGATATGTCAACAGTAAATAAATAATGATGATAATAAATGAAAATTGATATCACCAAATAAGAAATTAATGAATGAGGTGGAGGGGGAAAAATAAGATACCTTGGATCAAAGATTTAAATTCTCTGAGAAAAATTATAGATATTGAAAAGCTAGAAAATGTTCGATCCTTGGATTCGTTCAACCCTTGAATCATTCGATCCTTGTATTTGAGCCTTGGAATTATTAGAGCCTTGATTCGAGCTTCAATTAACCAAAGAGGAGCATCGGCAGAGGGTGGCTTCCATGGAAATCTTCAGATATCGTGATGAGTTCACTACTGGTTAGGGTTATTTAAATATATTAGGACACTTTTATCAGCACTTCAAAAAAATCACTGATAAAGATACCTTTTATCCGTTCTAAATTAATTAAAAAAATAAAAGGCATAATTAAAAGTGATTTTTGAACACTGATAAAGATAGATTTATCATTGCTAAAAAAATGCTGATAAATATTTCTTTTATCAGCGCTTATTACTTAAGTGATCATAAAGGATTTATAATTATAATTATAAATAAAAAATATAAATATCTTTATATAATTATATATAAATATCAATATAGTAAATATATTCTTTATTTAATCATATTTATTATAATTTTATAATTATTTAAATATATAATTATTTATTTATAATTATACAAATAGTTTTTTTTTTTAAAATATTTATATAATTATATATATTTATATAATTATATATTTATTTATTTATTTAATAAATATATGTATATAAATATAGTAAATATATTCATTATTTAAATAAATTTATTATAATTTTATAATTATTTAAATATATATAATTATTTATTTATAATTATATAAATAATTTTTAAAAAATAATATTTATTTATTTATAATTATAAATATATTAATGTATAAATATAGTAAATATACATTTATAAATATATTTCTTTATAATTATTTTTTTACAAATATATTTTTAACCTTATTAATGAATTTTTAATCCTAAGTGCATGCATCTTAAAAATGAGTGAAATTGAATAATTGAAAATGAGTACACTTTAATAATATTGAAAAAATGGATAAATTCTATTAATTAAATATAAATTATTAAAAAAATATGGATATATATTGAAATATTGATGATGAATACATATTGAAAATATTAAAACATAGTAAATAAATAAATATATATATATATATATAATAGAAATTGATTAAATTCCCAAAAAATAATAATAAGTTATTAAAAATGAATTAATACATAACTGTAAAAAAATTAAAATAAATAAATAAAATTTACGACGATTAAAGACATGATATATTTAATGCATCATGTCATAATGAAATTTTAAAATGAATACTGAAATTTGAATAAATTACATAAATATTAGGTGTGTGTTTTTTTCTTGAAAGGTGATACCTTTCATAGAAAAGAAATTCTCTTATATTATCAAAATAAATCCAAAATAAAAAAAGTCTAAAGAGAGGAAATTTACACTTGTCCCTTTCAAAAAGAGTAAAAAGATCACCAAGAATCTGATTGGACCACACCAAATCCTTACCATTAACACCTTTGTTGGCTAGACCATATATAAGTGATTTGGACTTTCTGTATACATGAATGATAATAAAATCAATGGATGAGAGATAAAAAAAGAAAATAATCCACCGAGCAGTTAATTTCCACAAAATATGCTTACAGTCTTCTCGGATGGCTTGAAAAATGATAGAGGAATCATATTCAAGCCAAAGGTTATTCCAACCAAGATACTTAGATTGCTCAATGGAAAACATTATACCTAGAATTTCAGCCTCAAGAGAAGAAGAAAAGACACATGAACCAAAAAGTCATCCCAAAACATCTCCATGATGATCTCTAAAAACAAAATCATAACCCGAAGGACCTAGATTACCTCTTGAAGAGCCATCAGTATTAATCTTAATCTATTCTGAAAAAGTCGATTGCCAAAAAAATCAATTGTGCCAAAAGGTGGATGAAGATTACCACAAATACCAAGCCACATGAAGACTGAAAAGTCGTGAACTGAATTATGACAATATCCATTTTTGGAGGGATTAGTTTCTATTATCGCAACCAACAATTGAGATAAAGTAGCTTGAGGCACAATTTTTTTTTAATCATGAATCTGATCATTTTTAGATTTAAAAATAATGAAGATCGTCTCATCAGCAGCAACCTGAAAGAGATAAAGAAGATGAGGGGAGAGGGGAAATATCAACCATCCCTTGATGAAATCACAAATGGAAGACAAATAAGGTAGATTAATCTCAAAGAAGTCATAAAGAGCACGCCACATAGATGAATTGGTGGCATAGCTCAAAATAAGATACTCAATATCATCCCTATATTTATGGAAGATAACACAAAAAGAGAAAAGTGATATACCAAAAGTCTGTAGAAAAATCATTCGGAAGTTACCCATGTGCCAAATGCCAAACAAGAACTAAACACGATCGCCAAATGAAACACCTATACAATTTTTCGAGCCACTACATATCCACATTATAACTAATAAGATTCATATAAAATATTTTATAAGTGAGAATACCACTTATAGTAGGTTCCTACATCCAAAAATCAGCCCCGGTAGATAAACAATAATTGTGCCCAATGGCCTTAATATTATCAAGAAAAGTATCTATATTATTCAATTACTGAGAAATTGGGAGGGTGAAATCCTAGATAAAATCATCATCTATGAGGGAATCAATCAAAGGAGAATCAGTCTAGTTTAAATTCCATAAATTAATGGATGAGTCCTTAGAGATCAACCACCTAGAATAAAAATCAATAATGGAATAGATGTATTTAAATATAGACCTAACCCAGGAGGCAATGTGAAGAAAATTTCCATTTTTTAGCTTGGTCAAAAATATAGCATGAAGAAAACCAGGAGCCACTAATTTAATATATACTATTTATTAGTATTTATAATTTATATAAAGTATAATCAATTCATTCATATTTATCAATAATTATTTGATTAATAAATTTTTTGATATTTTTTAAATAAACTCATTTTTTATTTTTTATTTTTTTAGTTATTTCATTTTATTTAGACCTTTATCAATGCTAAAAACGCTTATAAAGGATCTATTTATGGGTGCTAAAACTAAAGAGCTGATGAAGGGACCTTAATCAGTGCTAAAAAAAGCACTCATAAAGGGTGCCTTTTATCATCCCTAAAAAAATCACTGATAAAGGGTGCCTTTTATTAGCCCTAAAAAAGCACTGATAAAGGGTACCATTTATTAGAACCAAAAAAAGCATTGATAAAAGGTACCCTTTAATGGTTCTTTTTTTATAGCGCTGATAAAGGCCAGTGATGTTAAAGAATTGTTTTCTAGTAGTGTTAGTGAATATGGTGTTATAACTTATTCGGTATTCACATTTAATGTTATCATCTAGGATCAGTATTTATATCTTTATGGTAAAATTTTCTAAATGAATGTCTCAAATGAACTGAGTGCGTGAATTCTTCACAAATGGGACACCCCAAAATTCCTTTAATGTTATCTCCTAGAAAATATCCCTAAGAAGGAAAGTCATTTATCATCCCATACAACATGGATCTCAATGTGGATTCTTCACTTCTATGAGAATCATACATTGTAAAACCTATATCCCACATCAATTTCAGATCTTTGATCAATGGATCCAAATAGAAATCAATATCATTATCAGGTTACTTTAGTCTAGATATAATCATAGACAACATAATGTATTTGTGCTTCTTACATAACCATGGAGGAAACTTATAATTTCCAACATGATAGGCCATGTACTATCAATACTACTCTACACATCAAGTTGATCCATTCCATATATAGATAACACAATATGAAAGTTTCTCAGCTCATTTTCAAATTTAGGATACTCATAATAAATTTTCTTCCACTGAAGAAAGTCTATTGGATGACATAGGTTCTCATATTTAATTCTTGTATCTACATGCCATGTCAATTGTCTCATAATATCCTAACAACCATATAGTCTTCTAAACTATAGAATGATAGTAAGGTACCATACATATTTCAAAGGACTTGATTCATTTTTATTGTATCAATTCATTCCACACTTAAGACATTTTATGATTGATTTATGGTCTTTTAAAAATAATATGCAATTATTTGGACAAGCATGTATTCTTTTAGAGATCATTCCCATTAAATGTAGAATTTGTTTAGTGTCATATATTTTACATGTAAGTTCATTTTCTTTTGGTATAATACCATTTAGGGGACCAAGTAGTTCTATAAATCTAGTGTCACTCCATCCAATTCCAACTTTCAAATTATATAACTTCAATACAGTTGAAAATGTTGTGTATTTAGTAAAACTAGTATACAATGGTCTCTTAGCACATCTGTTTAACTTATCAAACAACTTTTTACAATCATGAACGTTATCTTAAATTTCTATTTTCATTTCTTCCATGTGATCTCTATCATAATTTTCTATGTTAGTCATATAAAATGATCTATAAACCACAGTATCATCTCAATCAATGTGCATGTTCAGTTTTTCCCCATGTTTATTCCAAAATTTATAGCTCTGAGCTTTTCCATGAAAAATCAAATGTTCTTCCAACTCTTCCGAAATAATTTTCCTTTAATAACTACATTGTAAACATAGAAAAAGGATTTGAGAAGGGTTATATGCATTCTCTATTGCAAACTTGATGAACTATTTTGCTCCATATTCATACTCTTTTGTCATACGACTAGTGTTCATCCATTTTTTATTCATATTCATACTATTTGGTTCATGAAATGTTCATTTTTTATAAAAAAATAAATAAATACACATAATATATTCATTATCAAAGGTGATAGTTATAGATAATTCTAATAAGGGGAACCCAATATTTAAATGTTTCAAATAATTTTGATATGCTTTGAATGAAATTGATAATTTAATTTAAAAAAATAATTACTCCACTATGGTAGGTGTTATCATATAAATACATCTAATATGATCATAATCACCCTATATGGGATGACTATTTCTCAGAGTAGTTCGAGCAACATAGGTGTCCATAAGAGATGGGGGATGAGTATCAAGCAACAAAATTCAATAATAACTATTCGAGAGATGAAGCTGATGAGGATGGAAGTTTTCTCCTTAAATCTAAATTTGGGCTGGGAGTTGGCAAAGCACCAGACAACATTTCTTAGTTTTTCACCTAAATATGAAAACTTTATTAGACACACAATGGTTTGACAGATGATTTGATCATACAATACATGTTCACAGTGTCCTTACACATTTATACCCCCTTCATCATTCCCAATGGGAAGAGATACATGATCACCTTGGCTTAAGTATACATGAACCACTATCCCTTGAATAGAAAAAATATTTCACCAAGACTACAATACGCTCTCTTGGTGTAAAAGAATGCATGATTTCCTAGTCACACTTATTTAAAACACTACGGAGAGGCTCCTAGTTGGCATAAAATGAATAAAACATAGAAATCATCTTCCATAAAATAAATGAAAGAATAAGTGGATGAATTGTAAAAAAATAGTTTTTAGGAATGATATTAATGAATAAGAAATTAATGATCTTATAACTATGAATGATTCCCAAATTCCATATTGAAACCAACCACTTTATAAAATGATTTACAAGATAACAAAACTTCTTAAATTACCACATCTTAATTTAAAATTACAAATCCCATCTCAAAAAAAATTAAAATTCAAAAGGTTTCTTTTTGAATTTTTAAAACCCATCATAAAACCAATTTTTTTTAATTCCACCTGAAAATAAACAATTTTTTACTAAAAAAACTTAATGGGATACGAACCCCCTTTCTATAAACAATTGTTAGCATCAACTTAAAAATTTTAAAATCATATTCAAAACCATCAACAATAAATTAAAATTTTAAAACTATTTCCATGTAAATATGTACACTTTGAAATGTTTAAAAATTTACAAGTTCACTTTGAAAGCACTTCATGTGTTTCAAAACACTGAATCTGTTTTATTTCATTTTAAGGGAAAACCTCATTTTTTCATTTCAAAACTCACATTAACATTTAAAACCAAGTTTCCTTTTTTAAAATGGAAAATTAAAATATGAATGGCCATAAAAATGCTAATTAGGCCAAAACCCAGTCTAAAGAAAAGCATGATTATTAAATATTTCACAAAAAATTTATAAATCTAACATGAATAAAATATTTTTATAAAATATAAGATTAAATTAAAAATTTAAATCCAAAAATGATTTTCTTGAACTACCCACTTAAATACCAAGGTGACCAAGGGTTTTTTTCAAAATTCAATAAAGGTTCTATTCATTTATCAAAAACCAGTTTCATCAAATATTACACAAGAAGCCACAAATCCAAGATTTCACATTCCATAAAATTTATTCAAGAATCAACATCAAGAAGGTCTTAAAAATATTCATGAAATTAAAAAATATTTTACAAAATATCATGAGGTGTTATATGAAGTCTTTGTGTGATATTGGGATTAGATTTTAATTGAATTAATCTAAGTGTGAGTCGAAATTGAGGTTCTTCAGTACCCAGGGTGTGAAATGATAGTAGATTTATTTTTTTTTTGGAAAGGAACCAACCATGAAGTTACATAAAGTTTCAAGTTTGTACATTGTTGTGGGTGTTTAAAAGATCATATAATGATTTGGGTTGTTTAGAAATTTTGACGGAGTGATGATATAGCACATCTACGGGTGAAACTGAGTATTTTTAGTGAAATTGTTTTCATAGGAGGACCGAATAATATTTTTTCACGAGATTGGGTTTGGTGAGATACAAACCACATCACACGTGTTGTTAACATTATATATTTATTCTTGGTTTATTGTGTAAAGTATGTTAAACATGATTACTTGTTTTAATATTATTTATTCTATAAAATTAAAGTTTAGACTTGTGTTATTTAATTATTTACATTCTTTCATTTATATAACTTCATGCTTATAAATTATATAAGCTCCAAATAATTTAAATATCCATAAAGGAATTTATCTATAATATGTATGGGTTATGTTACCTCACTTTATTTCGATAAAGTAACCTGAATATTCACATGTCAAGAAAGGAAATTAAAATTTGGTACATGTTTATTTTCTAATATCTTGAGTACTTTTAGTAAACCTGAATTTAGTTTTAAATCGTGAGTTTAAATGGGATGGATATACTTAGTTCAGTATTACCTTTTAGGATTTATCTTTTATTTTAAAAAAATTAATTTCCTTTAATTATAACCTAGATGAATTATAATTCAATGAACATTACTTAAACATGATTTAGTGATTGAATCAGTGATGACATAATGGTTGGGTTGATTAAGTGGGAATGAACAATTTGTTATGATAAATTATTAAGTATCATCAACATGTTTATTTTTTGAAACTAAAATAAAACTTTTTAAGAACTAAATAACCTAGTCCCACTCAATAACCTAGTCCCACTCTAACTAGACACAAGATAAACTAGAGTTTTTACTCATCCAAGATACCGTTTAGTTACTTATAATTCCCATGAACAAGAAACCAAGTGAGGAAGTTAGAAATAAATGAAAATAAAAACATATGGTAACAAAATAAATATCCTAAACCTCACCTCCAACAACCCTATATAGAATAAACCCTTTTACATCATACATAAATTATAAATTGATAAATATCCCATAACCAGCACAACAAATACTAGGGGTGATCAATGAGGGTTTCAAGAGCTATAAAACCATTTAAAAGTGCCAAAAAATCTATTAAACAAAATCTAACTTGGAATGAAAAGTTATTTTCCTTTCATTTTAAATTCAAAATTTTCAATACTTTGTAAATATTCAGAATCACACCATTTTTATATTTCAAACATTTCTTTAAAACTTTTTTTCTTCCTTTAAAACCCAAAATATGGCCTAACCCTTTTATTTGTCAGAAAAATTAACATGAAATGCCTCATAAGCATATGATAAAAAATTGGCATGATAAAACATTTAATTTTAAAAAAAATCAATCAAAATCCATGGGTAACACTTTATACCAAGCATTGAATTATACTAAAAAAATTCTAAATCCATTATAAACATTACACATAGGCATAGTTTAAATAAAAATTTATTTAAAAATACTCAAGCATTCCATGATTCGTAAAATGATGGATTATAAGAAAAAAACATACCAAAAAACAGAATAAAGGGAGGAGTCACCTAAATCAGAAGGAATAAATAGGGGATTTACATTTGAAAACACATGAAAATTGAGGGAGGAGACACCTAAATCGAAGTAGAAGAATATGGAAATCCTCTTAGGGATCCAAGGAGTTTTGACTGAACATGAGGAAGAAGAGAGGAGAGGATCCAAGAAAAGACTAGAATCACAATAACCATGGAACCTAGAAAAGAAATCAATAAGAGAAGAGGAGGAAAAAAATAACATATCTTAGATTTGATGCTTCATTCATCCGAGGTAGAGTATAAGAGGAGTGCCGAAAGTAGTGGAATTCCATGAAATATTTAGAATCATGACTAAAATATATGTGGTTAGGATTATTTTAAATAGATCAAAAAGGATTTTATCAGCACTTCCAAAATTGAACTAATGAAGATAGAGATTTAATTATCACAGGCTATCGGTGGTCGTCGGCACTTCAGCTTCCATCCTGTAGGTTTGTTACTTTGTCTCTTCTAGAGGATTCTAATATGGGTTCCTATCATCTTCTTGAATACCCGAGATGCATACATGGTTGGAGGCAGTTGGGAAGAAGATCCGGGAAGGTCCATTAGGGCTTTGGTTTCTTCGTTTTATAAGTTTTAGCCATAGTATTCGGGGTGGCTGGTCATGGTTAATGGCGGGAGACATGGGAGGTAGCTGTGTGGAAGATAGATGGGTGTTGCGGAGATTTTGGAGGAGTAAAGGGCCATTGGGTCAAGGTTTTAAGGTTTCTTAAGCTATCTCGCTAGTTTGGACATGTTCAAATGGTTTTACTTGTAATGGGCTTCGAACTATTGGGTTCTTAGGTCACTTTATCTATAGGCTTTTGGAGTTGTAATGGGTTCTCCATTAACTCATTTCAAAAGGGATGTCTCTCTCTATTTTTCTTTACTTAATGAATGGGCTTGTCCCCAACCTATTTCGATAAATATAGTAAGTATATTCATTATTTAAATAAATTTATTATAATTTTATAATTATTTATATATATAATTATTTATTTATAATTGTATAAATACTTTTAAAAAAATATTTATTTATTTATAATTATAAATTTATAAATATAGTAAATATAAATTTAAAAATATGCTTATTTATAAATATTTATTTAAATATATATTTTTAACATTATTAAGGAATATATAATTTTAAATGTATGCATGTTAAAAATCAGTGAAATTGAATAATTAAAAATGAGTGCACTTTAAAAATATTGAAAAAATGGATATGTTTTATTAATTAAATATAAATTATTAAAAAAAATATGGATATATATTTAAATAAATTTGAATATATATTGAAAATATGAAAACATAGTAAATAAATATTACAAAATGATTAAAATCCAAAAATAATAATAAATAAAAAATATTAATAATGAATAAAGAATACCTAACTAAAATAATATTAAAAATAAATAAATAAAATTTACCGATTAAACACATGATATATTAAATGTTTCATGTTACTAAATGAAATTATAAAATTAATACTAAAATTTGAATAAATTACATAAATATTAGGTGTATGTGCTTCAATATAAGATTTCATTAATTACATAAATATTTGTGTGTGTATGTGCATTGTATATAAAAATTATTTAATTACGTATTTGTATGTGTGAAATCAATGTAACACACATTTGATATATGTTAAATTTAAAAATCAAACGACATTCAATTAATTTCCATTACTCGAGGAAATTAGTCGGTATTTTTAATTAATATTAATTTTAAATATAAACCATTATTTATTAAATATATGAATTATTTAATGTAAGCATAAATATTTTTTATTATATAAATCATATTTGTGGAAATATTGTATATATTAATATATATATATATATAAATATATATATATATATATGAATATATTTCTATATTAAATGCATTAATGGGTTTTGTATCATCTATATTATTATATGTTTATTATTTTGTAGAAAATGATTTTATGAGGGATAGTATGGGCATCGAGGTAACTCTCCTCAGTGATTCCAATAGATACTTCAAATTTTAGGGTTCAATGGCTTCCAATCTTGATCCTGGTGATGCTAACTCTTTTTTCTTAAAGAAGGATGGCATTTCTGGTCTTTTGTTTAAGGAGTTGTTGGTCCTCTTCCCCTCAAATTAGGGTAATTATGGAAAGAAAATTATTGATGATAATGATAATGTTTCTAGCACTCAGAAAGTTGTCTCTAGTGATGATAATATTGTAGTGGAGTGTGACCTAGCCTTAACTCATGAAAAATTGATGCAAGGTTTCAACTCTTCAACGAGATTCTTCGATGATGCTCAATTTAGGTCTTCGACATCTAGGAGGCATACATAAAATGGTTCCCTGACTTTTTTCAAAGAAAATCATTCACTTATCTCAAAATTAATTGTTGATTACAAGCACTTGATCATCATTCGGATGGTGACCTAGTAGGGGATCAATCCGTGGAAGCTCGAGGACCTACGAAGCCACCATCTTCAATTTTGGGGTTATAGTGCCTGGAATATTGCATCACTCAGTAAGGGGTTCTTTCATATTATCTTTCCTTATTATGATATAAAGGTGAGAGCTTGGTGAATGTTATTTTTCAATCTCAAACCTAGTGTTCTGCAAATTCAGAACTCGGGTCCCAGTTTCAACCCAACAACTATTTTCAATTTGACCACTCATATGTGGATTTGAGTCTTCAGCCTCAGCGGTATCTATGGAATCCTCAAATATTGTGGGAAGTCACCTCTGTTATTTGGGTACCAATGAAATTTGACATGGAAATTAAACAAAAAAAGGTTTGAATTATTTTCTAAAACACTTATTGAGATTGAAATGTGTACGACTCTCATTGATACAGTGGTACTAGTGGATAATGTATTAAAATTTGAAATGCATATTGAAATTGAAAACTTATATTATTTATGTCAAAAATGTTACAAAATTGCACATACTGCTGACAAATGCCATAAATTCTTGTGTTGTGATAACTGTCAGAAGTCCAAACATGCAGCTGAGAAGTGAAAAAACAAATTGCTAAATGCAGGCCCTATGAATGAGGGAGACAATAATTCTACTGGAGGTAAGAACCTTAGATCTGTATTGAATAAAGTAGTTGAGAATATTCAAGGCAGCGATAGAGGAAAGGAAAATAGGGAGGGTCCTCAGTAGGCTACTCCTCTTAATATTGTATAGGATACATAGGATCTTGGGTAGGATAATCAGTGCTCCTCTGATGATGAGGGTGTTATTAATTTGGTAGACCTAATTGGTGAATTTTTCATGAAATTTTTCAATATAAAAGATAAAAAACCATCTGATGGATCAGATATTTCTCACCTAAAGAAAAATAAGAAGAAGAGTGGATCCATAGGACAACTGAAGTGGGGGCTAGGTGTTTCTTCTTCTAGAAAAGTTGGAAACTCCAAATTTGTAGACCCTGGTGTCTTATCCATATATATAGGTGTTTCAAGGTATGATCTCAACCTTGATCAGTAGGTTACTCTAAGGATTCTTGAGCCTCTAAACCATGTGGTTGATTCTTCTATGAAATAGCGTGTTTCTTCTCCTCCCTATAACCGATTTACTAGATTTTATGCCAGTGTCTTGCCTAATGAATCTTTATAGGTTTGAGAATTGTATTTTTCTAACAAGTTTCAGGCTTGGAGTCTCTAGAAGACTAACTATGTAGGCCTTGGTGATGGAGTTTCTATGGAGATTCATCTTAAAGAAGGGGCCTTGGAGGTGGTTTCTAGAGGGGTTGGGTATATTTCTGTTGGATGAAAAAACACTGCATTGCTAACTACATAATTGGTGATAGTGAAATGGACATGCCATTAGAATAAAAAAAGGATGTTTCTTTTGTGGAATTTAATGTGGAAGGGGCCTCAAGATGTCATATAGGTCTTAGGACTGGATCTCAAGAAGGGGATGATAGTGGAGGTATTCAAACAAGTTTTCATTTAGTGATGAGGTGAGGAATAAGTTTACCACTTCTGCTACAACTGATGTTGGTTCAGGTTATGTCATATATAAGGAAGTGTTTTTGGAGGTAGTGAGCATAGGGACTATAAGTATTAGGTATGGTCATCAAGTACAAGATCAGAGGGAGGTATCTAGTGTAATGGGTGGAACGGAAACTACTAAAATATCTTCAGATGAAGTTCATGAGCCACGGTAGAGATAAAATACTTGGTAGCATGACCGACATTTTCATGGCAGAGCCCCTCATGGTAGGGGTAATTGGGGTCCTAACCTTACCCATGTGGTTGATTTTCTTAATTTTTAGATCCTTTTTAGGTTGTTTGATGTTGGCATCTTTTGGCTCCTTTCTATTTGGATGTGGGCTATCTTTCCCTGTTGGTTCTCATCCTATTTGTATATTCTTTTTTAATAAAATGTATTTGTCCTTTGTGACTTATCCCTAAAGTTAAAAAAATATTAATGAATAATTATGTATAAAAACCATTAAAAATGAATAAGACATTAATATGTTTTTAATTATTACATTTTATTCATTTTTTATATTTATATTTAATATATGAAAAAGGTCTATCCAAATGCCAAATATATTAAACTTTTATTAAAGGTGGAAGAAAAATAGAACAAGAAAGTAAGAAAATGGATGGGGTCATACAAAGAGACACACTCTCATCTAGAAAAGCAATCTGTAGATAAAAAAAGAGGTTTCATTTCCATAGTCATAATCAGAATCAGCAGCATCATCAATAGTTTCCCACTCTGACTATGAATTATCTTGATTGAGGATCCCAAGGATTCTTTACTTGGACCTTTCTTTCTCCAAAGTGATCCAGATCATTGATTCCATGGATAAAGATTTGGTATAAATGTTCCTTGTTAGATTAAAATAATCCTTCTGTGGCCTTATTTTTAGTGGAATCGGGGTTAAACCATCACTACTTTCCTTCTTTCCCTTACCATTTAAATCAGTGTCCTTAAAATAAAAAAAAAGTCTCTACTACCCATCAATCCAAGATGAGTGGTATTTAATAAAACCATTTTCCACTCCTTGTCACTTTCATCATCCGATAAATTACCACATTTACCAGATAGCCCTAAAGAACTGAAGAAATTTTGAATCTATTAATGATAATCTATGCTCTTTTGAACAACAGATTTCCCAAACCCATCTTCCTATAGAACATTTCTTGAGAAGTCCATAGTTAGTGGCTGAAAAGTACAACCTTGTTCATCAGTTTTTGAATGAGATTACCATGGAACAACACCAACATCCTCATTTGAATACTTTACCACCACACCAGTGTGCTTCCCATCCTGTCCAAAACATTACTTGATAATCAAATTAGAATAACAAACCTACTGAACAGGTTTAGAAGGAGATCCATGCTAGTTCAAGTCAACACCTATAGAAACACCATCTCTTACCCATTTTAGTTCCATTACATTAGAACATGAGGGACTATCACAACCAATATTGGCTCTAGAATTTCCATTTCCACTACTCCTTCAATATGAATCCTTAACAGGTCTTTTACCCTTGTCCCACTTCCTGAATCTATCCATGGTATGCCCCCTCATAGAGCATAATTAATAGAGAAGATCCCTATATCATGTCTCCTTTGAATTCCCAACTATCTTGCATCCAGCAAAATATTCATGTGTCTTATAAAAATGACCTTGAGATCAAAATCATCATTCTCGGTTAAGAGGATGACCATTTCAGTAAGATTGGAAGAGAAATAAACATCAGTGAGTATCCTTCCAAAGTGACCAAAACAATCTTCCTTTTTGTCTCTTTCAATATTGATCAGAATTCCAATCATTGAGGTGATGTCGAATGGGATCCTTGGATGTCAAATAATCTAGCTCAAACCAAATAAGTGAATCCATACATGAGCTTTATAATTTATGATGGAAAACAGATTGAATTTGGAATCCCACTCTTGAATACAGATCATACCTGGCTTCAACGCTATCAAGAGAAACCCCCAAGCATGCTTCTTCATATCATCGGATGGGAAGATAGCATGGAAGTATCCTTGACCAAGTGGAGTAAATTTCCAATCCTCAAAACCCAAAATCTTCACAAGTCACTGGAAAAGGTCAAACACCCTCCAAGGTTTTGATCCCAAAGGAAAAATAACCCTAGCAGTGATAAAAAAAACTTATGAATCTTAAGCCTCTTGGAAATCTCAACCTGATTAGCAAGTATGTGATCCATCAAACCTCGTCTAATGATTTGATCTGAGCCCCCTTCTTTGAGGTAGGCGAATCTTTGATTTCCATTTTCTTTAATCACTGCATCCTTCAGAGTAAAAGCATTGACCTTCATCTCCTTCACAAAATACACCTTCAGAACCAATCTAGTGAGGATTCCCCCCACCAATAGCTCCATCTCAAGATCACGAGGGCAGGACATGGTGGGTTTGAAGACCTAGACCTCCGGAAATCCAGGGAGTCACCACGAGAGCTCCACCCCGATCGAATCCATCTTCTTATATTTAATATATATTATTTATTACTATTAATAATTAATATATATATACTAAACTCATTAATTTTTATTAATCATTGTTTCATTGATAAATTTTTTTATAATTTTTTAATTTATTCTTTTTAAATTTTTCTTTTTAATTATTGCAATTTATTCATTTTTAATTTTTTATTTAATTATTACAATTTAAAATTTTATATATATATATATATATAATATACTATTTATTAATATTTATAATATATATATATATATATGTATAATAAATTTATTTATTTTTATCAATAATTATTTAAATAATAAAATATTTCATATTTTTCTTAATTTACTCATTTTTAATTTTTATTTATTTAGTTATTTAAATTTATTCATTTTATATATATATATTTAATATATAAAATTTATTAATATTTATAATTTATATATATGTATAGTAAATTTATTCATTTTTATCACTAATTATTTAATTAATAAAAAAATTAACATCTTTTATTTTACTCATTTTTAATTTTTATTTGTTTAATTATTTCATTTTATTCATTATATATATATAAATTTAGTATATACTGTTTTTTAATATTTATAATATATATATATATATACTAAATTTATAAATAGTTATTTAATTAAAAAATTAATACTTTTTAAATTTATTCATTATTAATTTTTATTTGTTTAATTATTTCAATTTTCATTATTTTTCATACTTTTATTTTTTATTGGTTTATTTAAAAAAAATTGAATATGCACCAAACATGCTCTTTAGGACCCAAATATGAAGGTGGGTGGAGGGTCGGGTTAAGTATAGGGTTGTCCAACGCCCACGTGGGTCTGTGGTAGGCCCATTTAGGTGTGTGTAATGTATACGGGAGACCATCCTCACAATAGGCTTCTCATAAATGGATGTGGTCAAGTGATATATAAAGAAGCTCCCTCCCGTGTGCTATTTCGATGTGGGATTTGACCACCGATCGGAACCTTTTTCATTGCTAACAAAGCATTGATAAAGGATTATATTTATCAACACATTAATGTTAGTACTAATAAAGGGTATCCTTTTTCAACGCTACAAAAAAACACCAATAAAGGTAATCCTTTATCATCTCTAGAAAAAAAATGATAAAGGGAACCTTTATCTGTTCTTTTTTCTAGCACTGATAAAGAACAAAACTATTAAAGGCATGTTTTGTAGTAGTGGAAATTTTACAGATTCCAAATTTTCCTTCACGCGACTTGTATATCCAACCTTTTTACTACAATCCCCACCAGTTGACTACCCAAAATAAAATGAATTTTCCTTCAGTCATCGATCCTGGCCCTGTAATGGTCAAAAATCAGAAACTGGTCATTCACATGAAGCTTGTACACTGCCCGACGCCGCTACCGCTTGATCTCGTTGTCATTCCAGATATCAGATCCATGAAGCATCACACAAAACCCATGGTTCATTCTGATCCATCCTCTATTTTCTAATGCTTTCATCGCACATGAAACTAACATGAATTTGAGGGTTTGATTACACTCGAACCCGTCCCAGCAAAGTTGAACTGCAACCCCATAGGCCAACGGTGAAGAATAAAAAGAACTGATGGGTTTAAATCACATAAACAAACTGAAACTTTCATTTTCCAAACATTCATGGCCAATGATCATAAATTGAGGATTATCAAGGGTGATAACATATTCAATAAGGGAATAATTATACTAGATCAATTTAATCAATAAATTTCAGGTCTACTGTAAAGAACAATTATTGCAAATCAAGAGAATATGAAATTCATGCTTAATATTTTAATCAAAAGGGTAGAAAACCATAATATACAATACCTACCTATATTATGGATTGATCATTGATTAATAACACATTCTCTGGTTATGAGGATGATCTTTTGTACCTATTTCCTGTCGATCCGCCTCAATCTGATCACTGATCATTATCCGTTGTTGATTTTCCAATGAAGGTTAGAAGAGCTCCCCTAAATTCTACCAAGGTTTATGTGGATACCCCTATATAATTTTTATAAAATCCTATTTAAAGTGATTTTAATTAATTTATTTAATAAAATAAATAAATTATTTATTTATTTTAATTTAACGCACACTCCAATGGATGCCTCAACCGAACTTCCAAAACTGACCAACCTTAGGTCGCACCAAGGGTAAACCCCATGTTTCAGATTCAACTCTAGTATTAGATTTTTTATCTGAGTCTCTACTTAGGATATAAACCATTATTTATAAAAAAACTATGTTTATTTGATATTTATATATTTAATATTTTAAAAATATCAATTACAGACTCACTAAGCCTCGGAATCTCGCGTCGTCTCAATGTATGGCTCCAAAAATATTCCTTGATATATTTTCGAGTCTTATAATGGAAAAGAGGGTCTATCTAGAAAATAAATTTGATTCAATATCATCCTTAAAAAAATAAGACAAGTATATAACAAAAAAAAATAAAGAATTTGATAGTAATTATAGATTTTTGTAACTTTTTTAATAATAAAATAGTTTTTTGTAATTATAAAAATAGAAAGAATAAGAGTGTAATTTATCTCCAAAAAACTAACTCTAAAAATATATTCAACTTTAAACACTATCATAAATAACCACATAGATCGGAAGGTAGTGGAACCGGTATAATTGAGTGGTTGTTGTGGATTTTATCTATAAATAGATTGGTGGGTCACTTGTATAGGAGATTGGAAATCATTGTTGTTACTTTTGATTAATTGTAAAGTATATTTTTTGTTTCTCCTGAGAGTTTTTCTTCATATTTGGTCACCTGTAACTGAGTGAGACTTTCTCTTGTTATTCTATTAAAGTTTTAGTGTTTCTCAAGGGGTATGACTTATTTTGAACCATGTAAATTCCTATTTTTTTATGTTGAGTGTTTACTTTTGTTTTGATTGGTTCTATTTTGGGAGTGATTTGAGGGTTTACCTATATTTATTTAGTGCATGTCTGGAGTGTGATTATTCTCAGTTCAGATACACTAAGTTATGGTTTTATTTCATTTTGAACCTTTCAAAACATTTTTACACATTTGAGGTTTCATAAATTAGTTTTGGATCATGTTTTGGTGGTGCAATAGTTACACAATGAATAAAATACATAAAAACCTTTAATGTATAGTCTTAAAATTATATGAAATTAAAAATCCCCACAAGAGCAAGAATGGTTCAATAGGTAGTCAATCCAACTTTTCTAGATAGATGCTAATCCCCTAGGATAGTGAGAAGTTCAACCCAAACTCCCATTATCCATGGATCTCTACTTAAGAGAGGCCTTAATTTGAATACAATCTTAAAACCTAATATGCATAAACTATAAATGAAGGTGGTATTCCCTAAATCCTTATTTTTTATATGATATATTAGGATATATTTTATGGAAATTTAAAAGACATCATGAAGATATGATTTTCATGATACTACCTTCACTCGTGCAACATGCATAAAATGAGATTTCATGTATGCAACCTATACACAATCAATATTCCACTTAAACTATCATAAAGGATTGTTGTGTAATATGTAATGTATAGGGAACACATTTCATGAAAGTGTTTCATGAAAATATTGGAGGCATTTACTCATGTGTTATAACACATGAGTAAATGCAGCAATCACCAGAGGAGAGTCCTTATGGATTTATAAATCCAATCCATATGAATGCTTAGCCAAGACTCTCTTTACTTGAAGTTATCTTTCCCCTGAATCCTTTTTAACATGATATCCTAGAACATAGTGGAGGATATAGATTCCTACATGTAATAAATGTGATTGTGTTCAACCCGTGGATACACCATATAGAGGGGATGTCTTTTGGATTCCCTTATAGGTCTCTCTTAATCCCATACAATGGTGATCGAGATGTTGTGGATGTTCTTTGGCATATGGTATGTATATATATAGTAGTTATTCATTTTATTTTATGCATAATTTTTATATTTTATTCATGGTAGATCCTCAGGCAGGTTATTTAATCACTTTCTCTTGAGCTAATAATTTTTATTAGACCCTAACGATTCCCTTTAGTGGCATTTGAGTGTTCCAATATTTATATTTGTGAAATATTTCATGAAATGAAGAATAACATGAAAAAAGAATTATTTTTTAGTTTTTATAATTTATATACAAATTGAATTACCCTTACATATAATATTTCTATGTAAATGTCATTTATAATTTACCCATATGTAAATCAGTCTACGTGAGGGTCAGTCTATTTTACCCTTACGTAGAGCGGTCTATATGAAAATCTTTCTCCTTATTACATATTAATACATGATTTATTACATAAAAGTACACATAATACAACCCGGAAGATCTATAATTCTGGTTTCTTTATTAATTAGGTACATTACATAACAACATAAAATAAAAAATACATTATCTTTATTGAAAACTTCTTTAACATGCTCGTTCTTAAAACTGCATGGGATAACCTGGTAATATACATAAGAAAGGGGTGAGCTATAAAGCCTAATAAGGAAATAAACATGGAATAACATGAATTAAGTAATACATTTTAGAAAATATACATATCAATGGGGCATAAAAGTATTGATAATCATAAACATGAACAATGAGTCATGATATAGCATGATAATCATAAAGACAACATGGCAGATGTGGCAACAACATAAAAAACTACATCATAAATATAGGTCAAGGATAACTGCCAAAACATCATGATGTAAAAGGTATAATGATAGATTATGTTAACTCCCTGATACTTTTCATGATTTATCATGAGACTAAAACATTACCTAATGCAATGGAGCGCTATATAATTTTGGGTGCACCCGTCACTTTCATTTCATTCTCATGCTTAAGTGTTCTACAAAGATCATACAACATGGATTCATTCATCATCATATTTTATTCCAAGATCAAGAAGTGTGGAATAAAAACATGTAAGTCCCTAATCAAGAAGTATAAGTGCATAAATTTTAACACCCTTGATAATAAATGGATATGGGCATTCACTACACAATTGTTTGACATGGAAAATCGAGGTGAAATTTCGACAGCATAATAGGGGAATATGAATGTTCAAGGGAGGGATTGATGAGTGTGTATATAATAATTTATACATAAAATGTAAATTAATGGGTATATGGAAGAAAATATCCCAAAATTAGAAAATTAAGATAAAAGGCATAAGTTAAAGGAGATACTTGAATAAAGAGAAGAAAGAGAGGATCCATTACCTTGAGAGTGTGATTCCAAATGCTTGAGAGGAGATTCTTGAGAGATTGGGGAACCTTGGGAGGACTATAAAGAGGATAAGGAAGATTAAGGACATTATAAAAGGATTTATAGTGAAGATAAATTAGAGATTTGGTGGCTTTATATAGTAAATGAGTGGTGATTTATTTATTATTTCTCAAACTTAGGTTTTGGAATCTATGTAATAAAATAACAAAAACCACAAACCTTCCCATGGTTTTTTCCCATGGTTTATGAAAAAGGGGATTGATTTTCGTTATTTTATAAGTCCAGGGGTATAACTCAATAAAATAATATCCTTTCTAATGTGGAAGTTAGTCATGCTCTTAAAGAAATGATTTTATGACCTTAAAATATATTATAGTTATTGGAGGATTCATGAAGGCTTTATAAAATTAATAAAATAAACTTAAAGTCACATTATTTTAAAGGAGAAACATAGATTTGGTATTGGATACCATTTATAGTATTTATTACATCACTTTTAGGGTATTATTATGTCATAATACACATCGTATATTTATACAGTATTTAATTTTTATCCGAAAATTTGACGCTCAGAAAATTATGAAAAAATTACCATTGGATAATTTCAACCTTCTGATTCCAGAAATAATTTTTATTTTATTTAATAATTTTATGAATATTTTAATTTTAATTTTTAAAATATTAATTGACATTTATTAAGAAATTCTGGGTTTTTTGACAATAACATTTTTCAAACCCTTATAAAAATTATATTTGACTTCATAAAAATTATATGATCATTTATATTTGATAAGAATTATTTAATAATGATATTTTATTAAAATATTATTTATTTCAAAAATTCATTAATTCGTCAAAATAAATGCCTTAATTGAGTTTGAATATTACCCAAAAATACAATTTGTGTTTTGTTGTATCAAAATAAAATTTGTTTATAAAGTAATGGTAAGAAGTAAATATAACCATTATTATATTCAAAATAGAATATATATAATCACATTATTTTGTTCTTGATACATATCCATTTAATATACCAGAAAATTCCCTAAGGGTAAGGTGTGTGACAATGAGATTTTCATGGGGTGGTTCATCATACATGGTTTGGATCATGATCTTGATAAGCTTGAACTTCTCCCATAAATGGTTTCGATCATGTTTAATTTATTGGATATCAGGTTGGTCTTGGTTTAGGGAAAATACTAGTGTTGATATCTCTCTAAAAAGATCCAATAAATTGTCTTTATAGGGTACGATCGTACTGGTTGAGTCCATCACTTCCTTTGTCTGAGTCAATTGGATTTATTAAAACCCTATATTTATAATAATCATATGATCACTATTAAAAATCTATATTATCAATGATAATTATACTTAATGGTATTTTAAATCTAATAGGATGTAATAAAATAAAAAAAATCATGTGTTTTCTATATCCATAATATATAATAAGACATTTAATTAAATCATAAGGGGAATTTTATTTATAAAATTTTTGGTTGTTGTAGTCTACATATGGGTCATCCCTAGATAACTTTATGTATAAAAGTTATATGTAAAGGTTGTTGATGTTTTTACTTTACATAGAGGGGTCTATGTAATGGTTAATAAATATTACCTTTACGTAGATGGGTCTAAGTAAAGGTAATATTCGTTTAACTTCATGCATAAGGTACTACGTAAAGGTTATCATATGGTACCATTACTCAGTGGGGGTGTATGTAAAGGTAATAATTTATACCTTTATATAATGCACCTGCATAAATATATTTTTTTTACTAACTTTACACAAGAGGTAACTCCTTTTCTACCCTTACGTGAAGGAGCATGCGTAAAGGTAACGGATTCTATCTTTACACATGTGACCCCTCCTACATAACGGTACAGAAAAACTTAAAAATTTACATTTTTCTAAGTTTTATTATTTTTATAAATTGATTATAAATTATATTAACAGGTATTTTGGTTTATTTATTACTTAATAAAATTTTTATTAATTGGTTCATTATAAAGGGTTTATAATTAATTAATAAATGTTTATGAGACTTTTATTAATAGATATTATTTAAATATTAAAATTTAATATCTAAAATAACTTTTAAAAAATTACATGTCTTGTCTTATGATATAAAAATAGAATTTTTTATTTAGAAATCATAAGAGTAATTTATAAAATGTTTATAAATTATGAAATAAGGCTAAAATATAAAATGTTTATATTTTAAAATTATAAATTGTTCATAATTAGTTATTTTGAATTTTTCAAATTAAATAAGCCTTTTTTGGATATTATTTAAACCACATTAAAATAGTTTTAATAATTGATATTATCAAGGTTTAAATAATGAAAAATATGTGATATTTAGATTATGTAAAATGTTTGCATAATAGAAATTGGATTATGAATTGTTTGTAATGTATAAAATATAATATATTTAAAATAAACTTTAATATAATGAATAATATGAAAGATTTCATATTGAAATGAATATAAAATATTTATTTTCCAAATTATGGAATTTATATAATGATAAGCATGATTATAAAATGTTTATAATTAGCTTTGATTTATGATTGGTTTAGAAATGGTTATCTCAAGTTTAGATATTTGAATTTTTCATTTATTTAAAAGTTTATTCCCATTTTTATTCATATTCGTAAACTATTTATATTATGGATCATGCATTCTTTAGTTTAAATATTAAACAGATTCTTGAAAATAGAGCCTTTCATTACATATTAGGTATGAAAATGAATTTAATTTTTCATCTAACTTAAACTCGGTTTTTAATTGAATTTGTGAAAATGAATTTAGTTATTGGATATAGTTTATTCATATTAGGGTTTAGAGTTATGATGAATTGAATTCTCTCTAAAGTAAAGCCTTTTGGGCTAGAGGGACTTGGGGTCAGACTGCCTACTGTCCTGGAGGCTTATGTCTTCTCTTGAAAGGTGAATGAGGTTGGATATCTATTCCTATGAGTTTAATCATGTGGATATTATAAATATCATATAACTAAATGACTTTACATTAAATTTTCATACACCTTATGCATATGATTCATTTTTTGTGTGTAAAAATACTTGACTTCTATTTTTGGGAGAGTAATAGAAACTTGTGGGTTGTGTAAAGAGTTAGAAATTAATATATTTGGAACATATTGGTTTGGTGTAGGGAATAATATTCTCAAATAAATCACTAGAATCATACATACATAATGGTAATAACATGTGATAAGATTTTGAGATTAAAACCCTTTCAAATACTAAGTGTTAGATTCCTCCCAAAGCAGCAATTTTCAAGACCTCGATCATCCAACCATGTAGTTTTGTGTCATAGTTGTGTACCCCTAGATTATCTTTTGTAAGGAAATAAAGTAATAAGTGACTCTATGTTGTCCTATCAGGTAGTTTTTTCCATATTTGGGTGCCCCTGTATTATCTAGTGTTAACTTGTTTTAGTGTTTTCTTTGAGTTTTACTACCTAGGAAACCCTAAAGATTAGGATACTAGAGGAATAGTGTTGGGTTTATCCATATTATGTATTAGATAAAGAGTTGATTTACCAAATATCCAAGAGTAATATATGATATTATTGGGATAATTCCATACCAAAATAACTGATTAGCAAGATAGACTCCCTAGAGGACTCATTTTCTTAGTGAAATATGAGTTTTGAACCACTGATGGATATGATGGATTTAAAAGGAATAATAATTTTAATGGTATATAATTTAATAAAATTCCTTATTAAATATTTATAAAACATGATACTAATTTGATATAATATTTTTTTGTATATGAATAGCTTGATCATCATCAAACTAAACTTTAATATTAATCCTTCGAAGGAGAATCTGAATATAAGATACTCTTAAGACGGGTAACTTAAGAAAATTTCTTAAGAAAGGCTAGTGATTTGAGAAAAAATCTTAAGTAATAAAAATGTTCTATGTGTCTGAACAGTTCCTTCCTAGGTAACCAAGTGTTCAAATTGTTCAGCAAGTAAATCTGTATGCTTTTTGAATCATAAAGTGATTCACTTAAGGTTTTAAAAGCATTAGATACAAAATGACCAAAGGAATATTAAAATCCAAACATATAATCAATGTGATTGGGTATGTTAATAATTTAAGGAATCTTAGTCTCATATAATCAATATTATTGGGTATTCCAAATGATATTCAATGTGATTGAATAAATTAAGGACTTAATAATACTAAAGTTTTTCTTAAATATTTATTGGTTATATAATTAAATTCTATTATTATGATAGATAAATTATATCGACTACATGATCTACAAGTGTTGGGAATATACATAAGGTCAAAAAGAGAAAAGAATTGAAAAATATAGCTTGAAGTAATAGAGAAAATGAGTTGATTTATTAATAACTTTGATGATTCAATCTTGGATAAACTTTTAATAAGATGTGTATTATCTCATTTTTCTCTTGATAAGAGAATGTAAACAATTCTTGTTTAATAAAATGAGATGATAGTTTAATAAAAATAGTTTATGAATTGTATAATTATATAGCATGATTTAATGGAGACTAAAATGGATTATTCTATTTAGGTAATTCATTCTATTTTAATTTATGGAAATGTTCTGAAAATGTGAATGAATTCAAGAAAATTTTACCCGATGTTCTCAAAATGTTGAGAATAGAAGAATTGAACATGTGATTTCTAGATTCTGAAACTATATGAATAGTAAAATTGGGTAAATTTTCAAGTCAAAATAAAAAAATTTAGTTGAAATTTTTTAACATCATTTATCCAAAGGATCTGGTCAAGGTTATTGAAACCTAGATTTTTCAGAAAGGATGAGAAATAATTTCATATGATGGGATTAATCTAAATACCTGAAGGAGTTTGAGAATCTCTATGGAGTGTCAATGCTAGGTATAGCGGTTATATAAAATAATTATTTACTTTTTAAGAGTATGTGATACCAAATTTATATTTTAAAAATTATTGTAAATATACAGGAGTTCAAAATGAAAAGGAATAATTGAAAGAGATTATAGTTTTTATTTGAGTGGTGAAACAAAAGTTTTTACATTAATAATTTGAATGTAAAGGATTGTGATGAGATGAGATTAATATGTGTAAAAAATGTGTATATTTATCGCATCTTTCTTAAATGATAATATAAGTGTTTTGATAAGAAATATTTGTTGAAAAGAAAATTTGAGATGATTGATATTTTACACATGGTTTATGATTTATCAATTTCTATGAAATGTTTTGAGAAGAAGATAAGGATAAAATTGTTTATCTAGGATAAATTTTTTATCTAGTTATTTGTTAACAATATAATATAATATGATTCCCACCCATTAGTGGTGTATTTTAATGAATAAAATCCTCTTTTCAAGAAAATTATTTTAATTAATATAATACCATATATGATAAGCATACAATGGTTTATTTGTTAAATATTTTTACTAATAAGAAATAGGTGTGATTTCCTAATGAAAAAGGGTTTTTGTATCTTAGAAATATATTATGAAAAAATGTATATAGTATTTAATAAGCTAGTGGGATTGTGTTTGAATATAGAGATGTTCAAACTTAACAAACAAAGGATTACACTAATCTAAAATTAGACTGATTTCTAATTAATATCCTAAAAATTTTAGGATGTGTGATGGTAAATAAAAAATGTAATTAGTTTCATTTAGTTACCTTAAAAGGTGAATATCACTATTCCTAAAGAATTTATTGGTCTAAGATTAAATTTTATTTCACTTAATATCCTAGAGTTTAGGATATGTGATGGTAAAGGGAAATGTACATAGTTACATTAATTACCATAACAAAATGCATATCACTTTATCCTAAAAGATTTTGGTTTGTACTGGTAAATTATAATGTAAGTAGTTATAAGGAAAAAATTGATAAAAATGGTTCCAAAGATGATGATGGTAAACTTAGAAAGAATATTAAGTGGATAATATAAGTTTACATCATTACATTTGATGGTATGAAGTTAAGGAGTTTGAATATGTTCAAAGAGTTGAATGTTGGGAATATGATTCCTAAATTACACCATTATTAAAACTTGATTTCTTCATAGATGTTACTCACTAATAGAGTTTAGTGGTAGGGTTTTATAATATAGTCTCATGGATATGTGTAAGGAATTACATATGCATTTAATGATCTAAAAAACTCATAAAATAAAATGAATAGAAGGATATTCTGGAAGTTTACTATATATGATATGATAAATTATTGATTAAGTTGAGTTTGTAAAATGTTCTTAAAAGGGTTTTAGAATATGTAATGTATCATAGTATATAAAAGTAAATCTTCAATTTATCATTATTTCACATCAGTTTCATATCTGTGTATAATGATATACATTTCATGAAGTTTAATGATAATTCTCCTATCAATGTATGACTTTGAGTTATCCCTAACAAATTTTAATCATGGAGTATTATAGGTTATGAATAAATGTAATGGTTAGTGTGAGAATGATTCTTGTATATATAGAGTTATGGAATATGCTCATGAGGCACAAAATAAAGAATATGATTCTTTGTATGTGTTAGATGACCCACTTAGTATACCATGTGTAGTTTTATAAATATATATTTAGTATACTAGGGTTAAATGGATCATATGTGGATCCCCACTACTTATGGTTGGTGAGATACCAACTATAAGGACCTGGCTTATTATATACATAATCTTGAATTTAGTCAATAAAACACTTCCTCTTACATTGAGGATCTTTTAAAGTTTATAGCTTTAGAGAATTGGGACATAATATATTCATAACATTACACATTTTTATAGAGTGGATACCATAAAAAACAGTTTCCATTTTTTTTCAAAATATAAAACATTAAAACATAAACATGACTCCTTGACAATTATTCAAAATTTAACATGGCTTTATTCTTTGTCTTACACATCCATTAACCTTTGAAAATCTTTTAAAAACTTGGGATGATCCCAAAATCTCAGTAAGGGATGAAAAATGTAACACCCCAAGAAATTTAAAATAGATTTATTATAGAATGCATAGATCACTATGTCTCTACAAACACCACTTTGTTGTAACCTAGCTAACTAAACCTATTTTTTCACTTTTATGGTGTGAATTTTGAAAATCTGACATACATGGTTGTGTTCAGGGTGATATTTAGAGTCTAATAGAATTAATTTAATTTTCGGTGAATAGTAACCTACCCTTATAAATAGTAACCTGCCCTTATGAATAGTAACCTACCCTCATGAATAGTAATATGACTCTTATGAATGGTATCCATACCCTTGAATGTATAAATGAATTTAGACACCTTAAAAATGAGGATGAATATTCTAAGTGTTTATATATTTCAATTAAATAATGATTTAATTAAATATTTAATTAATCTTATTGAGAAAATTATTTTTGAAAAATGGACTTCATTTTTGGAATCGACATGTTGAAAAATGGTTAGGTTGAATTTTTGGGATTTTTCTAAAAAACTTGAATTTTTTATGAATAGTGACATACCATAAATTGATGTAAGCCCACTTGGTTCGGGATCACATGATAAAATTACTATTCTTGGTCATGTAATACTCACTATTCCTTGTCTTGAGGAGAAATAATAAATTAATTAGTTTTATATTAAGAAATCCCCTCTCTCCTCCACTATAAAAACCCCCTCTCACCCCCCCCCCCTTCCTTTCACTCCTCTAAATCCTTGTTCCTTATCCAAATTCTGTCCAAATACATTCCCAAACTCCCCCCCCCCCCCATTTCTAGAAAGATTTGGTCTCATAAAAAGACCAAAACCTCTCCCCTTAAGAGGTTCTCAAAGGAGGAAGTCTCAAGAGGTAAATTCCTCTTTCAAATCCCTTCTTTTCTTTTAAGTTCTTTTTGTTTCTTTTCTCACCTCCCTTCACCAAAATAGTATGATAAATCCAGTAAAATACATGTACTGGAATTTTTTCATGCTAATGGTATATATTTCATTACCTTCTCTCCTTTCCCCACCATTTATTTGAAATAAATGAAAGCACCGTTTGAGATGTGCTAATTTAGCACATTCAAGGACAACGGTTTATCGATTTCTGTTATAATCTTTTATTATGGTCATGAAACCATTCATGTTATGGTTGAACCAAATTATTATATATGTAATATATCCTATTTTTAGTTATGTAATCCTTTTGTAAAAATGGTATTAAGTTATAAAGAAAAACATGTTCATTGTAATCAAACCCACCTTTTAGCCAAAACGGTTGTCACTAAGGTTATATATATAATAATTCAACTTCACTCTAAGTAACCAAATTAAATTTAAAACCATGTAATCTTCTGTATGTTCACTAAAATAATACAACTTCATTTCTGTACAACCACATCCATCTTATATATTTATCCTAACTTGAATATAAGTGAACTGATCATTTAAAACCAAGTAAGAAAATGCTTCCAAAACAATAAAGTTGAATCTCTTAAACCCATAAAAAGGCCATTAATGAACTTAATAAGGTTATACCATATCAATTACATTTTTATGAGGTTATTTATTTATTAATTAATGAAGCTAAATTTTATTATTCGGGTTGTTAAGAACAAACAAGAACATGTTCGAGCGTAAGGTAAGGGATTGCTTAACTCAATTTTCATTCTTTGAGTTAAAAACCTATTTCATTGATTACATTGTTCCAAGAATATGTGTGAATGACCTATTATTGTTTTATTCTGTATATCTACTTTTATTTTGTGGTTTTATGTTTGTCACACATAATTATATCATTGATTTTTCCTCAATCTAATGATACGTTTTTGGTAAGGGATCCTCTCTCTCACTTTTATTCAAGAATCCACCTTATCTTGTGTGCTTTTGTTTTTAATTTATAATGATGGGTTATGTTTTATCAACTCCCCCATACTGCCATTTTGACATATAAATAATGGGATACCCCTTTACCTCTCATTAAGACCTTTCAATAACACTCGTTACCGTGCCAAAATGTTTGAAGAGGTTTTCTCATCTCACCTTCAATTCTGTGGGATTTTCATTGTTCGCCTCTTATTTCTTATATGTGGTATAGGTGTACTGCCATTTGAAATATTTTATCATGGTTACCATTATATTAATTTTACTATGTGACTCTTTTGGTGGTTATTAACTTTTGTCATATGACTCAATTGAATACAACACGATAATGAGCTTTGTCTCAATTTTCACTTCATTGTGACTTGCTTAGTAATTGTGCACCTACTCTTTCTTATGTGGTGTACATACTGTCCATTTGAGATCACTTTTCAATTGAAATTATATTCCATTTAAATATCCATATTCTCATATCATGGATATTATTATTGTCTAAGTCTTATACCATTTTACATACAGTATTTATTGTGAATGTTGTTTTGACTATGGAAATGTTGATGAATCTGTATCCTCTAATCTATATGGATAATGTAAATACATATTTCTCTTGTATTGAATATATTTATAAATAATTATTTGGATGTATAGGTGGGTGGTTTCCACTACAACCCCTCGATGCATTGGTAGTTCTCATGAGACAAAACAGTTTGGCGACAGACCCTTTGAGTTTGTTTCCAAAAAAACAGACGGGTTTCTACCCATAGAACTAAACCATTTTTGCGGTATTATGGTTCATGTTCCAGATACATGATGTACAATTAATAAGAATTCTCTTTATTCATTATTGGATATTATTATTATCCATGAGGTTTTCACTATGACAAAATCTATGGATGCAGTTTCATTCTCAGTTTATTAATGGCATTAGTTGTTCATTTATTCACTATGCCATTTTGTTTATGTCATATTGATTAAGATTTTATTATACTCATGATTCCGCTATTTGTAACCCTTACTGATAATTTGAGCTCACCCCTTCCATTGTTTACCTTCAACAGTTTATGAAGAGGAGGTTATTTATTGAGTACTTGTGGATGCAGTTTTTGTTTTTCATTATGTATTGTATCATGTAACCTTATCCAATGTAATTTATGTTAAATCTATGTATCTATTTTCTTCAAAACTACTAAGATGATAGTTCCTTCGGGATTTTCATTTATTATAACCATGCCAATATCACAAGTAATGCACCGGCTCCAGCCTAGTGGGTTCGGGGTGTTACAAAAAATAAGTAAAGAGCACATTAGTCCATGAATACTCGTAACGTATGAAAACATTTTCAAAATACATGCTTGTCATCCATATATACTTACTTTGTGTAACATGAGATTTATAAGAGATACACACAAAACATGATAACATAAATATAATCATAAATTTATCTTTGGTAATTACTTACATAATATTGTAACCCTCACGACTACCTTATAATTTGTAACCCTCACGGCTGCCTTACAATTTGTGTAACCATCGCAGCTACACATGGAGTAACCATACGGCCGGCCTCCAACTTACACATACCCAATGAATTTTAGGTAAATATAGGTCCCACCCTTCATCATAAACAATTCCCAATAACTAAAACATAATCATACAACATGAATAATTCCATAAAAACATTGCTTTGAAATTTCGTAAAACCGAATTTAAAGAGAGGATTTTAAAGGAAAAGCCCCTTACATAAATAATATAATTGAAGTGAGACTTAATAGAGTGGATGTAATATGATTAAAAACTATAAATACACATAATTAAACATAATATAAACAAAACCCATCACAAAAACAATTTCAATAGCACATAAATAACGAATTAGAAGGTTAACCCAAAGAATGGAAATCGGGTTAAGAATTCCCTTACCTTAGGATTGGCTTACTTCAAACTTGATTTAACTTCCTGTATAATGGTTAAAATATTTTTATTAGTATTTTAGAGAAAAAGTTTCATTTTTATAACATCTTATATGATCATTTAATAACATCATTTCACACTTTAATTGTTGGTATTTTCTCCTTGCACTGTTTTTGGGTGAGTTCTTTACATGATTTCCAAGATTGGTTCATGATGGATGTTATTGTAGATTGGAAGTGAAACTCTAGAATTGGAATGGAGTAGTATTTAAATATATCCAGTAACATAAATTATACCATTTATCATTTTTAATTCTTACATGAGGATGATTTACAAGTTAAAATATTAATGATGTTCGTTTAGATCATTTTAGTGGTTCTTTGATGATAACGACCTCATTTTGTTTTATAAACTAAAACCATGTGTAAAAAAGAATTAAAGAACCATATATCAGACATAATACTTATATTATATCCTGTTTCAACCATAAAAATGGTTTCATGACCATATTTTAAAGAATTAATGGAAATTGAAATCACATCGTCCACGATGTCGGTAATTCGACACATTGCAGATAATGTTTTTATTCCTTGAATAAGTGGGAGAGGAGAAGAATAGTGATGATGAATTTTATATGAACATGATAATATCCATAATATACATGATTCTGTACATTTCATGCCTCTTGGATAAGAGGAGTTTAGGAAATAAGAAGGAATCTTTAAATAAAAGAAAACTTGAGAAATTTCTCACGAAAATTCGGCAACCTAACGACCTCTCTTAAAATTTCATAAAAATAGTTTGATGAGAGAAAGGGGATATCTCATAAAACTTAAATAATATGTAATGTAAGGGTGGATATAGAATTAAATATCCCAACATAATCCAAAGTTAAAGGAAGAGAATAACATAAAATAAAATAAAATAAAGAAAACAAAAGAGGATGTTTACCTCTTGATATCTTCTCCTTGAGATCCTTCTTAAGGGCTTTGGTTTTGGTCTTTTGAAGAGACCAGAAGCTCTAGAACGTGAGTAAGAGACTTGGTAGGAGTATTGGGCATAACTTAGGCATGGATCAAGGCTTGAGAGGTGTGGGAAGAAGAGGTGAGTAAGGGTGGTATTTATAGTGGATGGGAGGGGGTATTTTTCATTATGTTAATCATTATTATAATATTTGTGTCCAAGATTATGAATAGTCTTAGTTCATGTGACCTAAAATAGTAATAATGGCATGTGAGTTCGAACCAAGTTTCCTTGAATCACTTATGATGTCATAAATAGTGTATTTTACTGATAACTTGATTATACGGTATTTTATCATATTTCACTATTCATCGAAAAATCAAGAATTTCATAAAAATACCAAAAATTTACCCTAACCATTTTTCAACATGTAGAATTAAAAAATGATGCCCATTTTTTTAAAATAATTTTCTAAATATTATTAATTTAATTTTTAAATAAAATCATGCTTAATTCAAAAATTATCAATTCTAATTCTATAACAACTTCTATATCACGATGAAAAATTAACCAATATGTTATTATCTTAAATCCATAAGAAAATAAAATAATAATAAAATTTACTATTCATTAGGGTCATATTACTATTCATAAGGGTATGTTACTATTCATAAAAAAACAAGTTGTTTTCATCAGACTCCAAATAACTTACTGAACCCAATTATAGATGACAGTTTCTTGAAATTCAAAACATAGAAGTGGAAAAATTATGTTTAAAGGCTAGTTATAAGTATCTACTTAAAAAAATTACATGCATTTTTATTTATTTTTAGAAAATATTAGGGTGTTATATTATCCCCACCTTCTGGAAATTGCGTCCTCGCAATTTTATTTACTTATTAAACAATTGAGGGTACTTTTCCCTCGTATCATTTTCAGACTCTCATGTTGCTTCTTCAACCATGTGGTTTCTCTACAAAACCTTTACCTGGTGGATTACCTTATTCTGCAATACCTATTCCCTTTGATCAAGAATCTGAACTAGTTTCTCTTCATAAGAAAGGTTCTAATCCAGCTGAACTGCTTCTGGGCTCAAGACATGTGATGAATCTGGCACATACTTTCTCAACATCGAAACATGAAAAAAATTGTGTACCTGAGACAAACTCGGAGGCAAAGCTACGTGGTATGCCACTGTTCCAACTTTCTCCAAGATTTCCAAAGGACCGATGAACCATGGACTTAGCTTCCCTTTCTTACCGAAATGCATCACACTTTTCCAATGAGAGATTTTAAGGAAAAAATGGTCACCTACCTTGAAAGAGAAGTCTTTCCTTCTGTCATCTGCATAACTTTTCTGCCTGCTCTCAGCTATCCTCATATGTTGTTGTATCATCCTCACTTTCTCATCCACTTCTTCTACTAATTCAGGGCCCATAAACTTCCTTTCACTGACTTCATCCCAAAACACTAGAGTCAAACACTACTTCCCATACAAAGCCTCAAAAGGTGTCATCTGGATACTGGAATGGAACCTGTTATTATAAGAAAACTAAACTAAAGAAATATGTTGATCCCAACTTCCCTGGTAGTCCATTGAACATTCTTAAAGCATATCCTCCAAATTTTGAATCATTCGTTCTGACTTCCCATATGATTGAGGATAAAAAGTTGTACTAAAATTTAATTTTGTGCCCAAAGACTTCTGAAGTCCCTTCCAAAAGTTATAAGTGAACCTGGGATCCTGATCAAATACAATGTAAAGAGGAAATCCATTTAACCTAACAATATCCTTGAGGTATAGTCGAGAAACTTGATCCAAATACATTGTATCTCGAATAGAAAGAAAATGTGCAGATTTTTTCAGCCGATCAACAATAACCCAAATTTCATTGTTACCTCAAGATGTCTTAGGTAGTCCCACAACAAAGTCCATGGATACATTCTCTCATTTACACTTTGGAATTGGAAAAGGTTGAAGCATCTCCTTCGTTAACTGCCTCTCTACTTTAACCTGTTGACATGTCAAACATTTCATGGTAAAATTAGTAATATCTCTTTTCATTCCATCCCACCAATAATACTCCTGAAGGTCATTATACATCTTAGTTCTGCCAAGATGAACAGAAAATGGAGAACTGTGAGCTTCACACAAAAAATATTTCTTCAACTGAGAATCACTAGGCACACACATCCTTTTTCCAAATCATAAAACACAATCTTTATCAAGGATAAATTCTGGAAACTTACCCATTTTAACCAATTCTACCTTTTTCTGTAGCTCATAGTCTTCCTTCTGTGCTCACATAATTCTATCTCACAACAACGTCTGCACTAAAACCCAAAACAAAATATAGGTATTTCCTACACCAACAACTTCTAATCCAAAATTCATCAAATCATTAATCAAGGGTTCATGTTCCAAACATAGCATGGTTAATGATGCATGATGTTTCTGACTCAAGGCATCTGCAACTTTGTTTGCTTTTCCAGGATAGTAATTGATCATGAAATCATAATCCTTTATCATTTCAATCCATCTTCTCTGCCTCATGTTTAATTACTTCTGAGTAAATATATACTTCAGACTTTTATGGTCAGTATATATTTTACATTTGGTTCCGTATAAATAATGCATCCAAAGTTTCAAATCAAAAACCAAAGCTTCCAATTCCAAATCATATGTGGGATAATTTAACTCATGAGGTTTTAGTTTTCTTGAAGCATAAGCAATTACCTGATCATTCTGAATCAAAACACAACCAAGTCCCTTCAAAGAAGCATCACTATAGATGAAAAAATCACTATTTCAGGAAGGCAAGGACAAAACTGGAGCATTCACCAATCTCTTCTTCAGTTCCTAAAAACAAACATCACATTCTTCTATCTAAACAAATTTAACCCATTTCCATGTTAACTTAGTTATCAGGCTAGATAATCGTGAAAAGTTCTAAACAAACCATCAGTAATAACCTACTAACCCAAGAAAACTATGAATCTCTATAACATTTATGGGTCTTGGACATTCATCAACCACCTTTTTTTGGAAGGATCAACTGTTATTCCATCCTTATTTATAATGTTCTCAAGAAAAGAAATCGGTTGCACCCAAAAATCACACTTGCTGAATTTTCCATACAGTTTCTTTTCTTTTAAGGTTTGTAAAACAACCCTTAGATGTTTTTCATGATCCTCTTTATTTTTAGAAAATACCAGAATTTCATCAATAAATACAACCACAAACTTATCCAAGAACTCATGAAATACTCTATTCATAAGATTCATGAATACAACAGGTGAGTTATTAAAACCAAAGGGCATAACAAAAAATTCATAATGCCTATATCTAGTACAAAAGGTTGTTTTTGGGATTTCATCCTCCTTCACCTTCAGCTGATGGTATCTGGATCTCAAGTCAATCTTGGAAAAGTACTGATCTCCCTAGATCTGATCAAACAAGTCATCGATATGAGGAAAAGGATACTTGTTTTTAACAGTGATGTTATTCAAAGCTCTATAATCAATGCAAAGTCTCATGGAACCATATTTCTTTTTAACAAACAAAACAGGGGCTCCCCATGGTGAAGTGCTTGGACGAATGAAGCCTTTATCGAGCAAATCCTGCAACTGATTTTTCAATTCAAGAAGTTCTATATGAGCCATACGATAAGGGGGTTTTGAAATTGTCTTAGCATCAGGAACTAAGTCAATTGTGAATTTGACTTCCTGATCAGGTATGACACTAGGTAACTCATCAGGAAAAACATCAAGGTATTCATTTACCACTGGCACATCATTAATCTGAATAGTTCCCATGTTTTCAACAATATGAGAAAGATAACTTTCATTTCCATCTTTCAATAGTTTCCTAGCTTCCTGATATGTTATCAATTATATGGGTTTGTTCTTGTATACAAATAGAAACTCTTTCTGAAAAACATCTTCTTTAGATCTACATTCAATCTTTGCATGATAAACAGAAAACCAATATATTCCCAAAATCACATCAAACTCGACTAAGGGAAAAACAACAAGGTTTTCAGGTAAAATATTTCCACAGATCATAATATAAATATTCTTATAATTCCTCTTTTCTATAATATTTTCCCCTTGTGCTTTAACAACAAGTTCGGGCCTCATTTGTTGAGGTGATATTTCCAATTTACCAAAAAAATTCTAAGAGATGAAGGAATGTGTAGACCCCGTATCAAAAAAAATTTAGCAAAATTTAAGTGAACAAAGAAAGTACCTAATACAACTTCATTGGATGGCCTGACATCGGCTGACATAGTCGCAAAGGATCTCACTTCACCTTTCTTCTTGTAGTCTGGCTTATTTGCATCATTCGGATCTCTCTTTGGGTAGGCATTTTCATAGTGAATCTTCTCACCACATTTAAAATACTTTACAATTTTCTTATCAAGATTAGTCTTTGGATCATTTTTATTACAATCTCATACCATATGTCTAAAATTACCACATTTATAACACTTCCTAGTTTTGCTAAGACATTCCCTAGGGTGTTTCTTTCCACACTTTTCACATACTGGAAACTAGATTTTCTTACCATCAGATTTCTTTGATTGATTCTTACCCATCACATTCCATCTAAACCTATTCTTCTCCTTATTTCCAAAATGCACATGATCATCATCAAACTCCATCTCTACCCTCTCAGCACATCGGACAAGTTTCTCATAACTTTTGAATTCACGGGAGGCCAACGCCCTTCGATACCTTGGCTTCAGTCCTGAGTAAAAGCGGTTGATTTTGATATCAAGATACATAATAATATTTGGAGTATACCTCGCCAGTCAGGTGAAGTTAACTTCATACATGGCCACTGAATCTTCCTCTTGTTTCAATTCAAGGAATTTATTCTCCATCCTAAGCCGCACCACCTTAGGAAAATATTTTTCAAGGAACAAACTTTAAAATTCATCCCACTCTAAGGCATCAAAATCCTCTCCATCCCTGATATTCCTTACCATTGACCACCACTGATCAGCTTCCCCTTCAAAATGATAAATGGAAATACTTACCTTTTTATTGTTTGAACATCCCATAACATCGAATATCTTTTCAAGAGATTTAATCCATCCTTCAGCTACTACTGGGTCAGAAGATCCATTGAAAGCAGGAGGGTGTTGTCTCATAAAATGTTCCACTATTGTCATGTTCTATTTTGGTACCTCTGATTGTTCTCTTTCATGGATTTCACCACCATTTATTGTCTGTGATATCTAATCCATTACTGTCACAAATTGTTCGGTTCCAATCCCTACCATTCTAGGCTGTAGATCCATAAGGATGTCATTATACCAGTGCCTCTCCTCTTCAGCATCCTTGTTCCTTCTGTGGACAAACATTCTGAAAAAACATATATTAGATAGAGCAACATGATAATCTTTAAATGCTAAAACATGTCAAATTAATCATAGGTTAAAAATCATTTACGGTATTTTCTTAACATCATCCTAACCCCTAAAGTTATCGAAACAATCATCTAATACCAACTATAAGGACCCAACCTTATTATATACATAATCTTGAATTTAGTCAAGACAAAACTTCCTATTACATTGAGGATCTTTTCAAGTTTATAGCTTTAGATAAATGGGACATAATACATTCATAACATTACACATTGTTACATAGTGTATACCATAAGAAACAGTTTCTATTTTTTTCAAAATATAAAACATTAAAAGTTAAACATGAATCCTTGACAATTATTCAACATTTAACATGGATTCCTTCTTTGTATTACACATCTATTAACCTGTGAAAATCATTTAAAAACTTGGGATGAGCACAAAATCTCAATAAGGGATGAAAAATAAGGAAAGAGCACATTAAACCATGAATGCTCGTAACGTATGAAAACATTTTCAAAATACATGATTTTCACCCATATATGATTAATTTTTATAACATGAGATTTACACAAGATCTACACAAAACATGAGAACATAAATATAATCATAAAGGTATCTTGGTTCATTACTTGTATAATATTATAACCCTCACGGCTACCTTATAATTTGTAACCCTCACAACTACCTTACAATTTGTGTAACCATCGCAGTTATACATGGAGTAACCATACGGCCGACATCTAAATTACACATACCCAATGAATTGGAGGGAAATATAGGTCACACACTTCATCATAAACAATTCCCAATAACCAAAACATAATCATACAACATGAATAATTCCATAAAAACATTTCTTTGAAATTTCGTAAAACCGGATTTAAAAAGAGGATTTTAAAGGAAAATCCCCTTAAATAAATCATATAATTGAAGTGATACTTAATAGAGTGGAAGTAATATGATTAAAAACTATAAATACGCATAATTAAACATAATATAAACAAAACCCATAACACACAGAAATTCAATAGCACATAAATAACGAAGTAGAAGGTTAACCCAAAGAATGGAAATCGGGTTAAGAATTCCCTTACCTTAGTCTTGTCTTACTTAAAACTTGTTTAAACTTCCTGTATAATGATTAAAATAGTGTTATTAGTATTTTAAAGAAACATTTTAATTTTTATAACATCTTATATGATCATTTCATAACATCATTTCACCCTTTAATTGTTAGTATTTGCTCCTTGTACTGTTTTTGGGTGAGTTCTTTACCAGATTTCCAAGATTGGTTCATGATGGATGTTCTTGTAGATTGGAAGTGAAACTCTAGAATTGGAATGGATTAGTATTTACATATATCCAGTAACATAAATTATACCATTTATCAATTTTAATTCTTACATCAAGATGATTCATAAGTTAAAAAATTAATGATGTTCATTTAGATCATTTTAGTGGTTCTTTGATAATAACGACCTTATTTTGTTTTATAAAATAAAACCATGTGTACAAAATAATTATAGAACCATAGATGAGACATAATAAATATATTATATCCTGGTTCAACCATTAAAATGGTTTCATGACCATATTTTAAATAATTAACGGAAATTGAAATCACATCGTCCACGATGTCGGTAATTCGACACATTGCAGACAATGTTTTTATTCCTTGAATAAGTGGGAGAGGAGGAGAATAGTGATGATGAATTTTCCATGAACATGAGAACATCCAGAATATACAGTATTCTGGAGCTTTCATGTCTCTTGGATAAGTGGAGGTGAGGAAATAAGAAGAAGTAATCTTGAAATAAAAGAAAACATGAGAAATTTCTCACGAAAATTCGGCAGCCTAACGACGTCTCTTAAAATTTCATAAAAATAGTTTGATGAGAGAAAGGGGATATCTCGTAACTATTAAATAATATTAACATTAAGGGGGGATATGTAATGAAATATCCCAACATAATCCAGAGGTAAAAGAAGTGGATAACATAAAATGAAAGAAAAGAAAGAAGACAAAAGAGGATGTTTACCTCTTGATCTCTTATCCCTGAGATCCTTCTTAAGGGATTTATTTTTGGTCTTTTGAAGATACCAGAAGCTCTAGGATGTGGTTAAGATCCTTGGGAGGATTATTGGGCATAACTTAGGCATGTATAAAGGCTTGAGAGGTGTGGGAAGAAGAGGGGAGTGAGGGTGGTATTTATAGTGGAGGAGAGGGGGTATTTTTCATTATTTTAATCATTATTATAATATTTTTTCCCAAGATTACGAATAGTCTTAGTTCATGTGACCTCAAATATTAATAATGGGATGTGTGTTCGAACCAAGTGGCATTTTATCACTTATGATGTCATAAATAGTGTATTTTACTGATAATTTGATTATATAGTATTTTATCGTATTTCACTGTTCATCAAAAAATCAAGAATTTCAGAAAAACCCCTAAAATTTTACCCTAACCATTTTTTGACGTGTAGAATTAAAAATTGATTTCAATTTTTTGAAAAAAATTATAAATATTATTAATTTAATTTTTAAATAAAATCATACTTAATTCAAAAATTAACAATTCTAATTCTATAACTACTTCTATATCCTGATGAAAAATTAACCAAGATGTTATTATCTTAAATCCTTAAGAAAATAAAATAATAATAAAATTTACTATTCATTTGGGTCATATTACTATTCATATTACTATTCATAAGGGTATGTTACTATTCATAAAAAACAAGTTGGTTTTATTGGACTCCAAATAACTTACTGAACCCAATTGTAGATGACAGTTTCTTGAAATTCAAAACATAGGAGTGGAACAATTATTTTTAAAGGCTAGTTATAAATATCTACTTAAAACAAAGTTCCATGCATTTCTATTTATTTTTAGAAAATCTTGGGGTGTTACATACCTAGCATGAGAAAATTAATAATTTGAAACCTTACTTATGTAAGTTTATATATTAACTTAGATAATACGAGGGTGGTCGGGTATGTTACTGATCATGTCATTAGTAAGATCTCAACCAAGAAGGGTTTTTCATCTCATATAAATATTTTTTAATTTGTTACCTTGATTAAGATAGACTATGGAGTGTGCATACGCACCTATATAGTACATATGATGTGATTATCTATTCAGATATGGGGCATGTGATGTACTAATCCATAAGGGTGAATGACATGTGATATATGTTGCATTCGGTGCCCTAGAACCAAATTCAATGTACTTTAGGTTCATATGAATTCATTGTTTTGAATATTAAAAAACTACTTATCACATCATGATTTTTCTTCTACATTACATAGTATGTGAAAATGTCCTAAGATAAGTTTTCATACTTAAAGGTCATATAAGTTCCCCGCTATAATGAGAAGCTAGAAGCACCAAAAAATTATTCTTAAATATATGTTCTATTGCTAGATGAAACCATTCAAGGGATAGAAATGATTTACACTATCAGGGGTGAAGGATCATAGGACATTGAGACACTTTCTCATAGTGTACTCCCTTGGTAATATCCAGTGTAGGATATTATGAGAACAAGACCTGTCAGTAAGAAATCTATATTTATATGTGTCATTGGATTTTCTTATCTTTGGACGTGTGTATTGATCCTTAGAATTTATTATTATTATTAATGAGTATTATAATTCATGTACTTTGATGCATTGATGAAAATCATGATGACAAATGTTCACAGCAAGGTAGGATATCTTGTGTGTGTCACGAGTAATATTTCATTAATGAATAATAAGAGAAAGGATTTTTCCCTTATATTCTTTAATAGAAGTTAATATATTAGAAACTTTTATGGAAATGGTATGGCCTAAATAAATCCATATCCATGGTGTTCTATATGTAAGTTTGATTTCCAGAAAGTCAAAGAAAGAGACATTGAACACATAGATTGATAGAACCAGCATGCAACATTCTTGATTATAGATATCATAATAAAATTATTATATTACACAATAAGTATTTTTATGATGTATTATGTCATTATAGCATTAAAAAAAATTCTATTGGTGCATTGGCATGTTGTCAGATGCTACCTTGAATTTTAGGCTACTTTGCCTAATGCCATTAAGAAAGAGGCGTAGAGGGTCACACACTAAGTGTATCCAAAATCTCAGTTAAATAATATATTATAATTTATTATCTAACAATTTGAATAAATATTATTATTTCATGTGGTTTAAAAATTATTCATGTTTTTATCACATATATTCTGTCACCAGTTATTTGAGATAATATTGTGTGAGTGGAATATTTAATAAATATTTGTTTGTTATTCAGTGGATATAATATGTATTTGTTTGTTGGAGAATAATGTAGTGATGTTTATTTATTATATAAATAGTCATTATTCAAGGCCCAATAAATATTTTGGAGGAATGGAGGATCGAGTCAAATATTCTGGCAATAAATAATATCATTTGAATGAATATTATTTAATTTAATTCATGAGTTTAGCACATGTCATGAAATAATAATAATATTGTTATTATAGACATGGGGTTATTTGGGGATTAAATAAATAATAAATATCACTTTTGAAATTATTTATTCTATCCCTATAGGTATATAAACCCAATTATATTATTTTATTAAGAGAAACAATTCATTTGTGTTGTGCACAATGAAATCTAGAGAGAATCCTCTCAAGCCCTAGAGAGCTCCCTCTCCTAGAATGCTCCCATGAATGGAGATCGATCTTCATCCACCTTCTACTCTTTATCCTAGATTGATCAAGGATAATCATTTGGAAGAGATTCCCATGGTGATCAAAGGATAATAATGCAAGCACTCCCATATTAGTACCTGAATATTCATACAGTGATGTTCAGAGATTTGTGGAACACATGTGGATTGAGAAGATAGACTAAAAATCCTACACTGTGTTTTTTGAAGATTCCTACATGATTTATGGTTATGGACCTTATCATAATAAAGTGAATAAATATCATTTTGAATACAATTTTCCTAATTATGTCCAATAGACTGACAATCCATACAAAATGGAGGCAATTTCACATATTTATTTTGAAAATTGATATCATCTTCCGATCTAGAAAGCACAACCTGGTCAACTAAAGTAGCATTGAGATAAATTTCAACTAAAACCCTTGAATAATAACCAGACATATCCATTTTTTGGTTCTATCCATTTTTATGGGTATGCCCACACCTGATGCAATATCTAACAAGTTGTAGGGAGTCTGGTCATATAACACAAGAGTAAACAATGTATAACCCAAAGTTACATTCTTTGTACTAGTGTTTAATGAACCAAGAATTAATTCAGAATTAATCCAAACCTTATGCAATTATTACACATGATAAATTTAATTATACAATGCATGTTGAACAGACCATCCTAGAACATGGTCAACTGGAGTACACGCCATGTAACTTTAGCACATGACATGTAGTCCCTTAGTCACATATGGGTCGTGTATTCTCTTAAGTGGCCTACATGACCACTGGTCATGTAACTCAAAGGCCACAAGCTATGTATCCCATGTACATGTCACACACTCTAATATTTTCCATGGCACTATTACATGTCGAGTCTGAAGTTGTGTGGTGCAAAAAGACAGTGATAAGAATACATATCGTGTATCTCTAATTTACATGTTGTGTACTTTTAAAAAATTATGTATAATTAAAAAATAATCTAATATACTATGCAAACCATATAAACATGTGTTTTGTGTGGTCATTAAGTTGATAGAACATTCCATGTGATGGGTATTATATATATAAATGTCTAATTAATTTCTACGTAATGTTTGGATCTACATATCATGTATATGTCGTATTACATCTATTACTCTATGCACAGTGAATCATAACATGCTAAGTAAATACAATGCGTTCTTTGTGGTCATTAAGTAGATAGTACATGCTGTGAAATTATATGATAAGTCATGTATGCCACATATTGCAAGAGTAAATAGTATACAGGTATAATACACATTGGGTAGTTCATACATGTACTCATTGTGTTGCCTCAAAGGTATATTTTGTACACAATTACTTTAAAATAAATTTATTTAATTTGTTCAAAATTATGATGGATGAGAATCTCATGGAAATTCATATGATAATTAAGATAAAATAATTGATTAATTATAGAAGATAATTAATTGATTCGATGAAAATTATCTTAAATGGAAACTATTAGAATTAAATGCTAATTTTATTAAATGTGTAATTCACTACATGCATGTGGATGATCATGATCCTAGACCAGATCTTTGTATGTGATTCATTTCTTTTAATTTATTATTTAAGTAAATTTTTGGTCTTCGTGTCATCTCTCCTCTCATTGTGTAAGGGAATGTGTGTCCATGGTTTATTTTATGTAAACCCCTTAACCAATACTTTGGTTCCATCACCTATAAGTGAGTAAAATCATATGTAATGGATGGATATCCAAAGCTAGTGGAGGTGATTCAATTTTGGGGTTGAGGCGAGACTGATCCAAGAGGTATATATAGGTGGAAAGGTGGAAAGCTGTAACATGAAACATAAATGTTTCAAGGTGTTTTTTTCCTTATTTTTAAGGTTATTTTTTCATCCACTAGATAAACTAACCATTAGTAAAAGTCTCATGATCATACCACTTTATTGTTTTATTTCTATCAAGTTTCATGGTTATTTCATTATAGATATTTTTTCGTGATCACATGAATTAGTGAATTAATAATCATGCAAGATAGAACTAAAAAAAATTGGATTATGAATAAATATTATCTAAGACATTTTTAATCACTTAAGTAAATCCACTTAATATTAAAAAGAATGTAATAAAGATAATAATTGTTAATTTACGAATAAAATATAAAATCTATCAATTGTATATATTAAGTCAGTATAGCCTTCCACTACTTTAGTAAAAATCAAAACATAGTTCAAAGTGCTTTTCCAGCCAAAGTTGGGGTACTTTCAATTATTAGGGAATTATAACTTGAAGTTTTGGTTTGACTTGACTTAGTTCACCTCAAGGGTTGACTGCCAAAATAGGACTTGGTGTAACTAAGAAGAAAAGGTTGAGGAAATCCAATTTAAGGATTTCATAATTGGGGAGTCCACTCAACAAATCAAGTAATTGTGAGTTAATGTAGTTGGAATTTGGAATGGCTACCTAAAACCATTTAAATTTATTGATTGTCTAAAGTTGGGTTGATGAGATGGGGAATATGGATAATTTCCTCTATAATTTTCAAAAAACATGATATTGTGAATCCAATGGTGAGGGATATTGGGTTTTGATAAAATAGTATGAGATTAATAAATATAATATTTATTTATTTATCTAAATTTTATCAAATAAAGTACTAAACTATGATCATATTATTTTTATAAAAATAAATAAAAATGACTTCAAACATGTCACAATGATCCATACTTTAGAAGGATAACCTTCTCACCAACACAAATTTCCAAGAGTGGTAAAGGTGCTTATATATTATCTTACTCCATGAAAAGAAATTTTATGTGTTGGAAGAACCTATTCTTGATGCGCCTAGTAATAAGGCTAGTGAGGAAGAGTTGACTCTCCATGAGAAACATTTGAATAATGCTACAGATGTTTAGTGTTTCATGTTGTCATCCATGACCAATGACCTTTTGAAGCAACATAAGTGCATGGCTGTGTATAGCATGATGTATCACCTTTAATATCTTGATCAAGAGAAGGTAATATAAGAGAGATATGAGATCTCCAATGCTCTGTTTACAACTAATCTTGGAGATTCTGCACTAGTTGGGACTCATATTATCAAGCTTATTGGATACATTAAATACTTAGACATCTTAGGGATTAAATTCTCAGATAAGTTGTGCATAAATCTCATACTTTCCTCACTACCCAATACCTTCTTCAGTTTAATTGTTAATTATAACATGAGAAATAATGAGAATATTCTTTTGAAACTTATTACTCTAATTCACCAAGTAGATACGAACATATGGCATGAAAATCCATATTTCTTATAGTGAATAAGAAAAGTAATAACAAGGTGAAAGGTCCCAAGACTCATAAAAAGAATAAATCTCATGAGAACCATCCTTCCAAAAAGAGGAAGATCCAGAGGCAGGGAAAGGAAAAGGAGGTAATAGGTTTTGTATGTGTGAAGCAAGGCCACTAAAATAAGAACTGCACCCAGAAGAAAGGGTAAGCTAAATTCGTATTTTTTAGTGAATTTAATCTTTCAATATCTATACATTAGGTATTATATAAAGCTTTTGCTGATCACATTTGTATCCAAATACAGAAACCAAGTAGATTTTGAAAGATTGCTAGAGGAGAGGTGGATTTGAAAGCTTACAATGGCATGAGGTAGGATTCTCTAACCATTGGAGACTACCACCTTTCATTTACAATAAGAATGATATTGGTTTTAAGAGATTATTATTATGTACTAACTGTTACCAAGAACATAATTTATGTATCATGTTGGGATGAAGATGGTTTTATTTTCAAGTTTGAGAATAAAATATGTTTTGTTTATAAAGACAACATATATTATGATATTTCACATTTAAATTACAATCTTTATGTATTAAATTATGAAAACCAAGTATTGGAAAAAGATAATGAATCATGTACACACAACTCATATAACACCCAGCTATAGTTTCCCCATCTTGGTCATGTAAATGAGAAGTGTTTGGCAAAGCTTTGTTGAGATGGTTATTTAGACTCTTTTGAGCTATAAACACTTGAAATATTTCATTCACTACTACAAAACTAGCCTTTAATAGTGCTGGTATTTATCAGCGTTAGAAAAAAGCGCTGATAAATGGCATATTTATCAGTGCTAAAGAAAGCACTAATAAATTTATCCTTTTATCAGTGCTTTTTTTAGTGTTGATAAAGGGTATCCTTTATCAGCACTATTTCTAGCGTTGATAAATGGTATCCTTTATCAGTACATTATTTTTAGCACTGATAAACGGTACTCTTTATCAGTGCTTTTTGTTTAGCAATGATAAAGATTTATTTTATCAGCATTGTTTTAGCGCTAATAAAGGTCTGAATAAATAAAATAAAATAATTAAATAAATTAAAAATAAAAAATGAGTTTATTAAAAAAATATTACAAATTTTATTAATTAAATAATTATTGATAAAAATGAATAAATTAATCATAGATTATTAAATATTAAACATTTTATTAACTAGATAATTATGATAATTAATGTTAATAAATTAAATATATAGATATATATTATTGTATAAAAATATGATTTATATATTACAAAATATTTATGTTCTTTACATCAAAGAGTCATATATTAATTGAATAATGGTTTATAATTAAAATTTAATATGAATTAAAAATACTGAAAAATTGCATAGTGTAATGGACATGTAATTAAATGTCATTTGATTTTTCAATTTAACATAGATCAAATGTGTGTTATATTGATTTCACATATGCGTAATTAATGCATTTCTATAAAAAAATTCACACACACATAACTTATCCATTTTTTCAATATTTTTAAAGTGTACTTATTTTTAATTTATTCAATTTCACTCATTTTTAACATATATGCATGCACTTAAAATTAGATATTCATTAATAATGTTAAAAAAATATTTGTAAAAAAATATTTATAAATAAATGTATATTTACTATATTTATACAATTATAAATTTATAATTTTAAATAAATAATTTTTTTTAAAAGTATGTATATAATTATATATATTTAAATAATTATTAAATTTATAATAAATTTACTTAAATAATGAATATATTTACTATGTTTATATTTATATATACTTATTAAATATATATATGTATGTATGTATGTATAATTATATAAATATATATAATGATATAAATATGTTTTTAAAAAAATATTTCTATAATTATAAATAATTAATTATAAAATTATAATAAATATATTTAAAAATGAATATATTTATGATATTTATATTTATATATATATTTATTAAGTATGTGTATATATTTATAGTTTTTTATTTATAATTATAATAACAAATCCTTTATTAGTGCTTAAGTAATAAGCGCTGATAAAAGCATCTTTATTAGTGCTTTTTCGTACTGATAAAGATGAGGCTTTATTAGCACTGAAAAAAACACTAATAAAATGAATATTTATCAATGAAAAAAAATTGATGATAAAATTATCCCGGTCTATTTAAAAAAACTTAACCATTTGCGAGCTTATCACGATATCAGAAGATTTCCGCAGAATCCACCCACTACCGGTGCTCCTCCTCGGTGAATTGAAGCTCGAATCACACCACTCAACTGCCTCCAGTTGCTCAAACATCTCATCTGACATCTGGTGTTTGGTTGTAGTTAGGGTTTCTAAATAGGATCTTAGATTTTTTTCAACCTAGCGAGGTAGGCCTACCGATTTTCTTTGGGTATTTTTTATTCATTTTATATTTCTTCTTTGATGATGTCATTATTTGTGGTCCAATGCTTGTATACTATTTTTCTTTTAGATTATGAACAGAACTATTTGTTTTTTATCTATTGTTTGATTGACTACTGATATTTTTCTCTTTTAAAATTTTTGTTTTGAATCAATTTTTGTTGTCTATTGTTACATATAAAGAGAGCACCACATCCTAAGGACCTATGGTTACCCTCATATTCACCATCCAAGTAGACTTTAATCCAACCTATAAATGAAGGCTTCTAAACAACATCAAATGTACTAGTAGGAGGAATAGTGTTACAAGTAATACTAAGGCACCATGAAATAATGAAATCCTAAATGGATCTATGACATTATTCCCTTTAATGGGAATTGTCTTCTCATATAATAGAAATTATCCATGATAACAAGGAATAAAGATTGAATTTGGTTTTTAAGTTTTAAAAATCATTTCGGATTCTCTAAATGATAAGTATTATTTCTTTCACAGCTACCTAAAATTTGTTAAATGTCTAATCAAACATCTAAAATCTATGCATCCTTCACTTAATAGAATTTGGGAAATGATATATCCTTATAGAAACACCATGTAGGAATCCTTTAGCTACTTCATAGGTATATTCATCAAATAGATTCACTGAAATTAAGTATTGTGACCATGATAAGTGTAGGGTACACATGTTCTTCAATTTTATATTCATCATGGGATTTTTTCATAACATGGATATCATGGGTTTTTTATTCATGTAATCTTCCACTATCAATATAAGTTTTATTCGATCCACAGAAAATTATCATATGTGTAATAGACTTTAAATGCGTCAAATCATTCTTGAAATTGTATAAAAATGATGAAATAATGTAAGTCGTAACCCCAGTTGCAAGAAATGGTGTAAATTGTTTCAATGGCATTAATTATTAATTAATATATCTTAAACAATTATATAATCACATAATATGATATAATAAATTTTAATAGAAGAAACAGTTTTGTTTCATTGGGTTTTCACATATCATATCATTCTATATGGCTAATTATAATGTATTATGTGATAAAATACACTATTTTCATGTCTCAAAATAGATAATCAAATCATGTTTATTATATCGATCAATAGTTGAAAATATGAGTACTATTTGAAGTTAAATTTTTCTTTTTCTATGAAGAGATCATAAAATATGATAGATAATCATGGATTATCTATTTCCTTTTAGGGAACACCAGTTATAAGGCATGATATATATTTACAATATATCATGGATTATAATATAATGTATATCATTAATTACGTTTTGAGGTACAATATTATGTTTCTAATTATCATTTATAAATAGAATAATATAATTTATAATATTATTATAAAATTTTTAAAAATTTATTTTGTGAAATTGAAATTACTTATAATTATTTTATATGAAAATTATTTATAAAGTATTTATAATTAGTTATTAACCGATTATGAAACATTTAAAAAATAAATGTCATTAATATTAATTAATAATATTAATATACCTTTTTTATATATATTTAATGTCTTATTATTTTGATAATGAATATATTATTTGTATTTATTTATATATTACATAAAATTAATCTTTTATAAACCTAATAGGATTGATATGAATTGAAAATAGATGCACGCTAATCATTTGACAAACAAATATGAAGATGGAGTTAAAGAGTTCATCAAGTTTGCAAGAGAGAAGGCAGTTGACCCTTCTAAAATCCTATGTCTGTATTTACGTTGTTGTTACTCAAGACAAATTAGTCCAGAAGAGTTGGAAGAAGATTTTTTTGTCACAGAATAGATCAAAGCTATAAATATTAGACTAAAAACAGGGAAAAATGAATGTGGACATTGATTGGGATGATACTAAGGTTTATGAATCATTTTATATGAAAACCTTTGTAAACGATGGTGGAGATCGCATGGAAGAAATGACAATGGAAATTGAATATAACCTTCATGATTGTAAAAAGTTGTTTGAGGAGTTAAATAGTTGTTTCAAGAAACCATTGTATATTGGTTGTAAAAAATACACAACATTGTCAGTTGTGTTATGGTTATATAATTTGAAAGCTGGTAGAGGATGGAGTGACACCAACTTTACAAAACTACTTGTTCTTCTAAAAGATATGCTATCAGAAGAAAATGAACTACCATGCCAAAATTATGATGCTAAATGAATGGTATATTCAATGGTAATGGTCTCTAAAAAATACATGCTTGTACAAATGATTGCATATTTTTTTGAAAGGACCATATATGGATGTCAAGAAACCACAATATAATTAACATGGTATGTAGGTATAATAATTAAATATGGTAACCTACATAATCTAGAAGATTCTCCTTAGTGGAAGAAAATTGATTATGAGTTTCCTGAATTCGGAGATGAACCGAGAAACTTTTGTCTTACATTATCTACATATGGAATAAATCTTTTTGTTGTACAGAGTAGTACTCATAGTACATGTCCCATCATGTTGGTAAATTATAACTGTCCACCATGGTTATGCAAGAAGCACATATATATTATGTTGTCTCTACTTATATATAGACCAAAGCAACCCGATAATGATATTGATGTCTATTTGGATCCATTGATCGAAGATCTGAAATTGATGTGGTATACAGGTGTTACAATGTATGATTCTTATAGAAGTTAATAATTCACATTGAGCACCATGTTTTAGGGAATGATAAATTACTTCCCTTCTTATGGAAATTTATCAGGCTATAGCATTAAAGGAATGTTGGGGTGTCCCATTTGTGAAAAACGCACATACTCAATTCGGTTGAAACATTCCTCAAAGACTATGTTTTTAGGAAATCAGAAATTTTTACCTCAAAAAAATAAATACCAATCCTGGATGACAGAATTTAATGGAAATATTGAAGAAGGTACAACACCATCTCTAATAATGGGTGATCAACTATACAAAAAAAGTAAAAATGATTGACACTGTTTCCAGTAAACCATTTTTTAAAAACCATAAAAACATATTGGAAGAAGATATTGATTTTATTTGAATTACCATATTAGAGGAGACCACAAAGAGGGGATTTTTATTCTTGATAGAGGAACCAAATCCTTGAAACCTTTAAAAAAAGAAAGAGAGTTCAATGATAAGGTAAAAGTGTTTTTTAATATATTATGTTTTTTCTCATAATATTATATGTTCTCTACTGCATTAACATAATCTAAATTAAATGTTTGACTACTCATAAAAAAATGTATTGTACACATGATTATGTTACCAATCCCTTGGAAGAAAAAACTATAATGAAGGAAACCCTTTAGAAAGATGTAAATGTAATGTTACGATATACTTTCTCTAATTTAATGAAAAAATATATAATGGAATGTCTATTTAATTTTCATAATTCCTTACAGAGTTTGTTTATTTTCAAATATTTCTATCCATGTGTCATGTCTTTGTGTCATGGACCATCCCAGTGGGTCCTGTGTCCTGACTACCCCAAGACCACCTTTAATAGGCAAGGGACAGACGACTAGCACTGAGTAGGAATATCTCAAAAATGGGAGTCATTTGCCTAAGTACCTATATGAATACAGAAATATCTATGCCCACAAAGCTAAAAAGAGATAACACCAACCACCATGGATGCATACACTAATAACCAACCACAAAGTACAATAGGAAAGTAAAGTACGGGAAGGTAAATCGGACCAGAATACAAGCCCATCAAAAAAAGGACAACTACAAAGTCCAACCTGCAAATAAATGTACTAAAGATACTGTAGAAAGCTGCCGGAAACACCTCAGCCCATATGATCTCACAAGGCACCATATGGTCCTGGTCCTAGTCCTTCTTTTTCTAAGACTCTGTCGAAGCATCGGTTGTATGCACAAGACACGACACATGTGGGTAAATCCTGTGCAGGGGTGAGTAAAACAATACTCAATAGGACAGCCCGAAACCACAAAGGAAAACCCATAAAAGAATGCACAATCATCTCTACACAGGTATATTTTCATACATATACAAAGAAACATCTAGATAAAATCACTACCAACCATAAAGAAAGAGAGGATATGTCACATCCAATCATCAGCCACGGGATTCCTCTCGAGGCACGCTTGTTCTGGGAGAACTCACTCCTCTAGCCTTGATGTCATCAGGGACTCTTACAAGAGGTCCTGCTAATTTGGGCCCTGCCAAAAGAGAAGACATTGGTCAAAGATCATGATATACAGATAGGTAATTCTCCTCATATAATACCATAAACCCAATCTGTATTAACCTGCAATTTAGGGTATTCTTCTCAGATAATACCATGAACCCTACCTATGTGGTTTGTAATGTAGAGGATTCTCCTCATAGAATACCATGAACCCTAATGATACGACCCACTAGATGCAGGATTAATGCCCTGTGCTCATATTTCACATCAATAACTAATAAAATCCATTAGGTTTGATAAAGTATGACTCTAGTCCCAAGGAGGATGCCAAAACTCCATAGATAAATCTATCCTCTCGAGGAGATTGCTGCCCAGTAATGTGGACACAATATCGTACTGAACCCTCGAGGAAACAACCAATTGGAAGCTTCACACCTACTTTTTTACTCACTAAAAATCCACAAATCTATCTCAAAAGGACCACCACCTAGTGAGGATCCAAACACTGCAAACATATCATCAAACGGACTTACAATTTGAAAGTTATGGGTCTTTTAGTAAAAAGGGGTTGGTTAGGTCTGGGTCTGGTCTGACCTAGTCGGATCAACCTGACCTGAGGGGCCAGACCTATTCTATCAGGTCGTCCTGCTTCCAACCTTTTCCACATCTCCAACTCGGCCTACCACATGCGGGCCGGTTCACCAACACCAGATGCGGCCCGGCTGGTCGCGCCCTGGGTCAACACGGTTGGTCCGTGTGACCAGCTTGCACCCGTAGATTAGTCATGAGTCCTCCATCTGACGCAGCTTGGGGAGCCACGTCCCTCCACCTCTATGGCCTCCTGTCATGGCTTATCACTACTGCTTACGGCCGATGTCGTCGTGGGATCCCCCTTCTAACGCAGCTCGAGCGAGCCACGCCCCTCCACCACGACCCGCCTAGCCGCATCTCCCGCATTCCGCCCGTGGCTCCTACCATCAGTCATTGAGCTGAAGGCCCCATCTCGTTGCATTCCACTAAGAATGGTCATAGCCACCACCTTTTACCACTGCCTCTTTTTTCCACCACCACACACCACCGTGGTCCCGGATCCCGCTCCAGATCATTGCGCCCATGAAGAACAAGAAGTCATTTTGGGAAAGAGAGGGTGTAACATAAGAACGCACAAATTTGAATGGATCTAGGACTTGTTCGTGTCGGCCTTGACCCATCTATGTTAGAATTGAAAATGGGGAAAATATCAACAATTATAAACATGGATAAATTCTAATCATGGTTAAACCTTGATTTAGACCCCGCAGCATAAATCCCAACCCTGCACTACGCTTAATCCATGAATCAATCCATTCATCAATTGATTCGCATTCATCATAGGGAAAAGAATAAATAATGGGGAATGAAACCAAATAAAATAGAACTCCCTACTTGGGATTGGATCATTACTTGTTGTGGATTTGTTGATATTGATGATCTTTTGAAGAACAATATCGATCTATATCTCTAATCCTAATTCGTTGGCGTTTTTCAATGAGGGAGCATCTTCTCTTTATATCGGGGAAACTATAGGGTTATGGTGATAACCCTGTATCTCTGAAAAATATTTTTTAAAAAGGAATATCTATGTTGTTCCAGAAATATTTTTATTTAATATATTTTAATGACGGTTACATCCAAAATCTAACTTTTTCGTCTGGACCACGCCGGATGATGTTAGGCCCCGCCTAAGGTAAAGTCGTTGTTCTGGACATAACAGTGCCCACATATTTTTTGTCTAGGCATATGTTTAGAAGATATTGAGGTTCAAAGTTATCTTCCCAAGTGATTTTAATTAAAAATTGAACTTTATTCAAAGGTTTATTCTAGGAACATCGGGCCCTATAATCTCATGTCATCTTAGCACTTGGTCTCAGTATTTTTCCAATTAATTTATTAAAAATAAATTAGATAAAAATAAAAGTCATTACATTCTCCCCACCTTAGGGATTTACGTCCCTGAAATCCAAAACTATTTCTATATAATAAAAAGATGAGGGTGTTGAGCATGAATATGAGCCTCCTACTCTCAGGTTCTCTCCTAGAGTTTCCCATGCTACCACCGAATGCGTACTATAGGGATCGACCACCCATAAAGGGTCTGCTCTTGTCAATATTTGGTCTCCACTGGGTACTCTACAAACATCACCCCAACATCAATGTCCATCTTTTCCCAGTCAATAACATGTGATGGGTCATGTGCGTATCTCCTTAGCTGGGATACGTAAAAGAGGTTGTGCACCCACTCTAATTGCAGAGATAGAGCCAAGTGGTACACCACCTCTCCCACTCTACACAGTATCAGAAAAAGGCTGATGAACCTCGGAGATAACTTTCCCTTCGGCCAAATCTTTGTATCCCACATTGAAGAGAGACCTAAAGGAACACATGGTTTCCCTCCTCAAACTCCAAGGGTCTTTGTCACCTATTAGCATAGGACTTATGATGGCTCTCTACAGTCTTAATCCATTCCTATATAACCTATACGTTCTCTATAGTAGCCTTCACCAACTCTGGGCCCATAAGCGTTGACTCTCTGGGGTCAATCCAGTAAAGTGTCGACCTGTAGGGTCGTCCATACAAGGCCTCGAATAGTGTTGTACCAATGGTGGAGTGGTAGCTATTGTTGTATAAAAAACTACACCAAGGTTAAGTGATCCTCTAAAATATGGCCAAAATCGAGGATACAAGCATGTATCATGTTCTCTAGAACCTAAATGGTCTGCTCCATATGTTCATCTGTCTACAGGTGGAAATATGTGCGCATGCATAGCTGAGTCTAAAATGCATCCTAAAATCCCTTCCAAAATTGAGACATAAAGCATGTGTCATGATCTGAGACCATAATAGATGGGACTCCATGGAGTCAAACTATCTCATGTATGTAGAGGCGTCTCAATCTCTCTACGGAACTCTACTCCCGGATGGGTAAGAAGTGGGCCGACTTGGTGAGTCAGTCAATGATCACCCATATGGTGTCGTGTTTCCTAGGTGTGTGTGGTAAACCTATCATGAATTACATTAATATCCCATCCCAATTCCACTCCAACACCTTGAGTGGATGATTCAAGCCTGTTGGAACCTGATGCTATGCCTTCACTTGCTGACAAGTGAGGCACTGAGAAACGAACTATGCCACTTCCTTCTTCATTCCTGGCCACCAGAGATGACTTCGGAGGTTTTGGTACATCTTCTCCACAACTAGATATACTGCCAAGGGGGTGTTTAGAACTCCCTCAGAACCTCCTCCCACAACTCCACTGGTACAACCATGCTCCCTCTAAAGAGAATGATGTGCTCCCCACCTATCAAATATTCGTCGGGGGTCTTCCCTATGGAAAACTGAGCACATTGAGACTCATAGTCAATATCCCCAATTTGTGCCTCCCTGACTCACCGCAAGAGAGGATGGGTGACAACCATCAACTATAGATAAGCTTCTCCACCGTCCTTCATGAAGGATATCTACAACGCAGCTAGCTGTTCTAACGCCTCACTCAGAAACTGAAAGTTGGATCTCCTTCTAAGTGTGTATTCCACCACGTTCCCCTTCCTAAGAGTATATACGATCTCTAAGTCATAATTATGAAGGAACTCTAGACACTGACTCTATCTAAAGTTAAGGCCCCTCTGAAAAAAGATGTATTTGAGGCTCTTGTGGTCTGAGTAGATGGTAAACCTCTCCCTCATCAAGTAATGTCTCCACGTCTTCAATGTGAAGACCACTGCTGCCAGCTCAAGATCATGGGTCGCGTAGTTCTGCTCATGTTGTCTCAACTAGATTAAGATATATGCAATCACTACTTTCCCCTGAATCATGAAACATCTGAGTCCAGTCCATAATATATCGTAGAATATGACATACCCAACACACTCCTCTAGTAGCCTCAAGATGGGGGTGCTCGTCAACCTCCGTCTCAGCTCCTGAAAACACTACTAGCACTTCTCTGTCCACAAAAAGGGTTGTCCCTTCTATTTAAAATCCTTTAAGGGTGTTGTTACCCTGGAAAATTTGGGCACAAACCTTTTATATTACCCATCCAAAATAAAGAAACTCCTCACCCCAGTCACACTCTTGGGTGGATCCCAAGAAAACACCACCTCTATCTTCTCCGAATCCACTGCAACTCCAGCCTCTAAAATGAAATGTCTCGGAAATTGGACCTCTCATATCCAAAACTGAAACTTTAAGAGCTTCCTATAAAGATGGTGCTCTCATAGTAAGTTTAGAACCATCCTTAAGTGTGTCATGTGCTCCTCCTCAGACACCAAGTACACCAGGATTCCATCAATAAAGAACACTACAAACCGGTCTAGGTAAGTTTAGAAGACCATATTCATGAGTCCCATGACCACTTATGGGATGTTTCTCATGCCAAACGGCATCACTAATAACTCATAGTGGTCATAGTGACATCTTAAAGTCGTATTCAAAATGTCCTCATCCCACACTCGAAACTGGTGATAGCCTGATCTGAGGTCTATCATTTTTCAAAAGGGAATTCCCTTGTGTGGCCTTTTCGAACCCTCCACACAAGGAAACCCACCTCCCCACGAAGAGGTCACTCCGGAGAGAGCCCTAGCCGGGAAGGAGCCGTTGCCATCCGAGATGGAAGAGCGTCCCAGAGGGTGACAACCCGGGCGGCGATGGTTCGTTAAGCAATCTGTCAGCACGGGTGGGTTGCGCCTCATTTTTTCCACCCAGTCAGGAAACGGGTGACCCGGCAAGGCGAGTGGATCCCGGGGGAGAGGTTCGCCCCAAAAGCGGACTCCCAGGATTCAAACCCTGTACCTCCCAAAGAATGGTGTTGTTTTTACCCCTCTCCTTCACCACTACGCCACCGCCGAAGCGGAAAAACGTGTTGTATGGGTAACGAGGTATAGGGCTGGCCTGCCCACCTGTGCGCCGCACGCCCCCAGCTAGGCCCAAGGTGGCCAACCCTTGGGCTTAGGCCAGTTCCTGCGGAGTCGAGGGTACGAGAGGATCGCTGGCATATGGTTCACGTTGCCTTTGCGAGGACTCGAACCCGGAAACTCGACGACGGGATGCCACCGCCTTGAACCAACTCACCCAGCCCCCGCGGGAAAACGTGTTGTATGGGTAACGAGGTATAGGGCTGGCCTGCCCACCTGCGTGCCGCACGCCCCCAGCTAGGCCCAAGGTGGCCAACCCTTGGGCTTGGGCCAGTTCCCGCGGAGTCGAGGGGACGAGAGGATCGCTGGTGTATGGTGCACGTTGCCTTTGCGAGTACTCGAACCCGGAACCTCGACGACGGGACGCCACCGCCTTGAACCAACTCACCCAGCCCCCGTGGGCATAAATGTGTTGTATGGGTAACGAGGTATAGGGATGGCCTGCCCACCTGCGCGCCGCAAGCCCCCAGCTAGGCCCAAGGTGGCCAACCCTTGGGCTTGGTCCAGTTCCCGCGGAGTCGAGGGGATGAGAGGATCGTTGGCGTATGGTGCACGTTGCCTGATCTGAGGTCTATCTTCGAGAACAATCTCGCTCCCTTCAGTTGATTGAAGAGGTCATCAATCCTTGGTAGTGGATACTAATTCTTCATGGTTACCTGATTCAAGTTTCGGAACTCCACACACAATCTCAACCTCTAGTCTACCTTCTTGGAAAACAATATTGGGGCTACTTAGGGTAAAACGCTAGGTTTCACAATGCCCTTCCTCTGTAAGTCCTCTAGTTGTACCCTCAACTCATGAAGCTCTATGCGAGCCATATGATATGAAAGTGTGGATATCGGTTTCGTCCTGAGATATAGATCAATGCAGAAGTCAACCTACCTGTGAGGAGGTAATCCAGGAACTTCCACAAGGAAGATGTCCTCATATTCGTCCACCACTACAGGAAAATGTGGACTCCTCTCCTCCACCACACCAAGGGTAAGGCTAGCCAACTAGTGATTTATCGACTGCACCCTCCTTTGAGAAATTTCATCTTGCACTTCATGTGTTTCTTTTTCACTGATAAAGGAAAACCCGGTTCCATCTCTGTGGAAACACCACACTCTGCACCTAAAACGATCAATATGATCATGAACTATGGATTACCAGTCCATACCCAGAATGACGTCGTAAGGACTTGATGTCGATACTATGAGATCTCAGTCGAAGCTCTTGCCTCTAATAGTAAGCTCACATTACTGTCACCATTGTGTGGTCATCAATTCCCCTCTCGTATGAGTCTCCAAATGTAAGGATCGAGCCAACGGCTCAACCAGAATCTCCAAGATCAAAACAAGGTTCATAGAAAGGAAGGAGTGACTAGAAAATGTGTTTATAAGAACTACATTTAGGGTGGAAAATACATAGATCATAGCTCTAATCATCTCTAGATAACCGGGGTTGTAAGCCTCCATCATCTGAAGTTGCCCCACCCCTATCCACCGACTCTCAGATCCCGTGGTGGGACACTTGGGGGGGAGTGGTGGTAGTACCTTGAACCTCCACCCACCTCCTGCTTCTCTGCCTCCTCCCCTTCTAATTATGCTACCCTATGAACCACCCTACTTGAACCTAAACCTCTACCTCTATGGCCCCTCTACCATCCGCTGATCATCTGTATGGCGTGTCGGGAAATCACGAGCTATGTGTCCTCGACCGCCGCATGTGAAACACAGTTTGTCCCTCAGCTATCCCACTCTACCCTGGGAGCCTCACACCGCTGATACTGTATCTTGGGGATGCCTCCTGAAGGACCTGGCCTTCTTGGTCCCCTTCTTATACCATCGTCTACCCACCACCGAAGACTCAGCTACCTGGTGCCTGCTGGTATCTCCCACTGCTGGCATCTGCTCCACCAGAAATCTCTCCATGAGTAGGGCTCACTCTAGTACCCCTGCCTGAGTAAAAATGTTGAGAGATACCACAGATTCCATGATCTCCTGACACGGTCCCTTCTCAAAATTTTGATCCCTGAAAAATGGGTCTTGCGCCATATTTGTGGAGTAGTGAGAAAGCTCGGTAAACCTTGTCGAGTACTCCACTATTATTTGTCTTCCCTACTGAAAAAGTAGAATCTATTATATGCATATTGATCACAAAGTAATAGAAAAAAAACCTCCTTGTAGAGGCACTCAAATTCAACCCAAGAGAGATTTATCTTGTCATGTGTCTGGATCACTAAGCTTCACCATCACACCACTGAGCCCTGAAGAATACTCACAGCTAGGAATTCCATCTGATTAGTGGGTGTTCTAATAAGGCAGAAGACACGCGCAACTAAATCCAAACAATCCTAAGCTACCTTTGGGTCTATCTCACCCTTGAACCTGGGAGTTCGTTGCCTCTAGAACTCATGCAACGCACTCAACTTGCGTTCATCCTCTACTAGTAGTGCTAGAAAGACCTGTTGTTTAACGGGTGGCATTATAGCAGGAAAACCACCCGGAGGTTCCATGACTAGAATAGGCCCCTATACTAATGCCTCATCACTAGGTGGATCCTCCTCGTGATCACGCATCATAATAATATCTGGTTGTCTATATTAAGGCATCCTAAAATAGATCAATATGAACTAGGGTCAATAGAGTATATCTGGAGAGATGGCTCAAGAAGGACATAGAAAACACAAACCATTCCTATATGATTCAAGTACCATTCATTTCCTTAAAACCATTTTTTTCATGTACTAAGTCGGAAAGAAAGTGTCTGGAGCCTGGTGTATGGATACATCAGTCGCTGCACCAACACTAGATTCTCTAGACTGAAATCCAAACTTGAAACATGTAACATCGTTGTCCCAAACCAATCTCACAGACTCCCGGTCCCAATGTGTAACTGAACCCCCTTTGATACCACTCTATCACGACCTGTCCTAGTGGGGCCCATGCTGTGTCTACCCCAATCCCGCCTCCAATAGGCCAGGGGCTGGAAACTAGCACTGAGTAGGCATATCTCACAAATGGGAGGCATTTTCCTAAGTACCTATACGCACGCACACATATCCACACCCACAAAGATAAAAATGAGATAACACCAACAATCATGCATCTATACACTAATAACCAACCACATAGTACAATAGGAAAGTAAAGTATAGGCATGTAAATGGGTCTATAATACAATCCCACCAAAATAAAGACAACTACAAAGTCTGGCTTGCAAAAAAGGGTGCTGAAGCTATTATAGAAAGCTACTAGAAACACCTTGGCCCATCTGATCTCACAAGGCACCGTCTGGTCTTGGTCTTGGTCCTTCTCCACCTATGACTCCATCAAATTGTCAGTCATCTATAAAATACACAACACGTGCGGTCAAATCCTATGTTGGGGTGAGTAAAACAATACTCAGTAGGATTCCCCGAAACCACAAAGGAAAAACCAAAAAAGTATGCACAATCGGATCTACACAGGTATACGCCCATACATATACCAAGAAACATCTAGATATAATCATTACTAGACATAAATAAAGATAGGATAAGTCATAGCCAATCATCATCCACAAGATTTTTCTCGAGGCATTCTTGTTCTTGGAGAACTCGCTCCTCGAGCCTTGATGTCATCGAGGACTCCTACAAATGGTCCTGCTAATTTGAGCCCCACCCAAAGAGAATACACTGATCAAAGATAATGATATACAGATAGGGGATTATCCTCATAGAATACCTCAAACCCAGTCTGAATTAACCTGCAACATAGGAAATTCTTCTTAGAGAATACCATGAACCCTACCGATGTGGCTCGTAATGTAGGGTATTCTCCTTAGAGAATACTGCAAACCCTATCGATACGGCCCACTAGATGGAAGATTAACGCCCTGCACTCGTAGGCTACATCAATACCCAATAAACTCCATCAGGGGAGATATATTATCACTCCAGTTCTAAGTAGTATTCCACAACTCCACACGGGACTCTATATTCTCAAGGGGATTGCTGCCCATTAATGTGGACGCAATGTCATACCGAACCCTCGAGGAAAGAACCAAGGGAAAGATTCATACGTATGTTGGTCCTCACTAAAAACCCAAAAATCTATATCAAAAGTACCTCCACATCATGAGGGTCCCAATTCCGCAAACGGATCATCAAACGGACTTATGGTTTGACAGTTATGGGTATTTTAGTAAAAAGGGGTCGGTTGGGTTCGGGTCCGGACCGACCCAACCCGTCAGGCCCAACCCAGCCCGTTCTGCTAGGTCGGTCTAGTCCGCATCTCTAGCCCGGCCCACCACGTGTGGGCTGGTTCACCAGCATCAGATGCGATTCATCTAGCTGCACCTCAGGTCAACATGGCTGGTTCGCGTGACCAGCTTGCACTCGTGGCTTAGCCGCAATTCCTCCATCTGACGCGGCTCGGGGAGTCGCGTCCCTCCGACATCATGACCTCCTACCATAGCTTTTCATCGCTACCTATGGCTGATGTCTCCATGGGCTCCCCCATCTAACATGGCTCGACCAAGCCGCATCCCTCCACCACGGCCCACCTGGTTGCGGCTCCCACACGCCACCTATGGCTCTCGCATGCCGCTCGCGACTCCTGCACGCCACTGGCTCCCACCACCGAACATCGAGCCAGCAGCCCCATCTCTCTGTGCTCCATCGAGAAAGGCCAAAGCCAACACCTCCAACCTCCACCTCTTACTGCCACCACCACGTGCTTCCACGGTCACGGATCCCTCTCCGAATCATTACACCCATGAATAATGAGAAGGGATCTTGGGAAAGAAAGGGCATAACACAAGAACACACAAATATATACAGATCTGGGCCTTGTTCATTTTGACCTTGATCCTTCCATGTAAGAATTTAAAATAGGTAAAAAAACAATTATAATCATGGTTGAACCCTGATTCAAACCCAGCAACATAAATCTCAACCCCGCACTATGCACGATCCGTGAATCAATCCATTTGTCGATTGATTAACGTTCGTCGTAGGGAAAAAGTAAATAATTGGGAATGAAACCAAATAAAATCACATTTCCTACTTGGGATTGGATCATTCACTTTCATGGATTTGTTTTCATTGAAGATCCATTGAAGAATGATCTCGATCCGCATATCTGATCCTGATTCACCGGTGTTTGTCATCGAGGGATCCTCTCCTCTTTATCTCAGGGAAACTTCAGGTTTATGGTGATAACTCTGGATCTCCAAAAAATATTTGTTTAGAAAGGAAGATCTTAGTTGCATCAAAAATATTTTTATTTAATATATTTTAATGACAGTTACGTCCAAAATCTAACCTTTTCATATGGCCCGTGTCGGACGATGTTAGGCCCTTCCTAAGATAAATTCATTATTCCAGACGCAACAGTGCCCTCATATTTTTTATTTAGACACCCGTTTAGAAGATATTAAGGTTCAAAGTTATCTATCTGAGTTCTTTTAACTAAGAACTGAACTTTATTCAAAGGTTTATTTTGGGAACACCAGGACCTGAAATCTCGTGTTGTCTCAGTGCTTGGTCTCAGTATTTCTCCAATTAATTTATTAAAATAAATCAGAGAAAAATGTGAGTCATTACACTTTGAAATAAGATAAATGACGTTGTCTCTACTCAAGGAAATAAGTAATCTTGATGTTTTCACAGTAAAATCATTGTCCATATAATTAATTTATTGTTTCATATTTATGTTTAATTTATTTATTTTTAGTATTACTAACATAATAATTGTAATCTTATAAAGGTGGATTCATTTGTTCGATTTAGGGTAATATGTCCATCTTTCATGCCTTTTTGCACCAAAACTTCCACATACTTCTTCTCCCTATAAATCTATTCACCCCTATAGTAGTGCATTTATCACTTTCTTTCAAGTTCTCTCCATTTTCTTTGCAGGAAGAGAAACAACGCTGAATGTACTCAATTACAGAGGTAATCTTGATGTTTTAATAGTAAAATCATTTTACATAGAATTAATGTATTGTTTCATATTTATGTTTAATTTATTTCTTTTCAGTATTACTCACATAATAGTTTTTTTCTTATACATGTGGATTCTTTTGTTTAGTTTGGGGTGGTATATCCACCTTTCAGGCCTTTCTACACCAAAACTTCCACAAACTTCTTCTCCCTCAAAACCTTTTCACCCCTATTGTGGTGAATTTATCACTTTCTTTGAAGTTACCTCCACTACCTTTTCATGAAGAGCAATGAAGTTTCATCTACTCAATTATAGAGGTAATATTGATGTTTTCATAGTAAAATTATTGTCCGTAGAATTAATCTATTGCTTTATATTTATGTTTAATTTATTTATTTTTTAGTATTACTCATATAAAAATTGTTTTCTTATACAAGTGGATTCTTTTATTCTAGTTGGGGTAGTATGTCCATCTTTCATGCCTTTCTGCACCAAAACTTCCACATACTTCTTCTCCCTAAAAACCCTTCACCCCTACAGTGTTGACATTTATCACTTTACTTCAATTTCCCTCCACTTCTCATCACATAGGTAATATTAATATTTGAATAGTAAAATAATTGTTTATAAAATTAATTTATTATTTTATATTTATGTTTAATTTATTTCTTTTTAGTATTACTCATAATAATTGTTTTCTTATATAGTTGGATTATTTTTTCGAGTTGATCTGGTTTGTTTGAATATTCTCATGTAGTGTTGTAAATTTGATAAATAAATAGTAACATTGATAGTCAAGATTTTTTTTTAGACTTTGAAATATGTAGGAATCAAATGCACCTCAATCTGACACATGATGCGATGGGTATGACTCTAAGTAATTCTTTATATTTAAAATTGACAGTAATTTTAGTAAAAAATACCACTGGCATACTCAAAACCAAGAAAACATATTCAGATTGTTTTGTTGATTTAAGACAACAATCCATAATTCATTTTTGATGTGTAATAATTAGTCACACCTCAATCTGATACACGATGTGTCCGATATGACTCAATGTGTCTGTTATCAGTTTAAAATCGATATTTTACTTTAAAAAGTTTCACTCACTAAAAACCAAGAAAATATGATCAGATTTTTTTGATAATTTATTGAATCATTTCATAAATCATTTGTGACATGTAGGAATTGGTCTCATGTCAAACAGATACACGATGTGATCTGTATGAGTCAAAGTTCATGTTTCAAGTTTAAAATGATATTTTAGTAAAAAAGACAAGTGGCATTCTCAAAATTAAGAAAACACATTCAGATTGTTTTGATACTTTTGTTCAATGATACATAAGTAATTTGGGATGTGTAGGAATTATCCACTCCTCAATTCAATGCACGGTGTGATCGGTATGACTCTAAGTGTGTCTTTATTTAAAATTAAGAACAATTTTAGTAAAAAACAAAGTGGCCTACTTAAAACCAAACAAACACATTCATATTGTTTTGATACTTTAGAAAAATGATCCATAAGTGATTTAATATGTAAATAAATTAGTTTTACCTTAATTTAACACACGGTGTGACCGATATGACTCTAAGTGTGTATTTTTATTTAAAATTGACATCAATTTTAGTAAAAAGGACAATTGACCTACTCAAAACTAATAAAATGCATTCACATTATTTAAATACTTCAGTAAAATGATCCATAAGTCATTTTTGATGTGTAGGAATCAGTCTCACCTCAATCTGATACACAATGTGATCAGTATGAGTCAAAGTGCATGTTTGAATTTTAAAATTACATTTTATTAAAAAAGACAAGTGATGTACTCAAAACCGATAAAACACATTCAGATTAATTTTAAACTTTATGAAAATTATCCATAAGTCATTTGTGATGTGTGGGAATTAGTTTCACCTCAATTCAATGTATGTTGTGACTGGTATGACTCAAAGTGCATCTTTTTATTTAAAATTGTCATCAATTTTAGTAAATTGGGGCAACTATCCTACTCAAAATTGAGAAAACACATTTGGATTGTTTTGATACTTTACTAAAATGATCCATAAGTCATTTTTGATGTGTAGGAATCAGACAAACCTCAATTTGATACATGATGTGCTCGGTATGACTCAAAGTGTCCGTTATCAATTTAAAATCGACATTTTAGTTTAAAAAGTGTCACTCACTAAAAACTGATCAAACTCACTTGGATTTTATTTATAATTTAGGAAAATTATTTATAAGTCATTTGTGATGTGTAGGAATTTATTTCATGTAAAATTGATTCACGATGTCATCAAAATTGGTCAAAAGTGCGTGTTTCCAATTTAAAATGAAATTTTAGTAAAAAAAACGGATGTACTCAAAACCAATAAAACACATTCATATTGTTTTGATACTTTAGGAAAATGGTCCATATGTCATTTGAGATGTGTTGGAATCATCTTCACCACAATCTGATGCATGGTGTGATCGATATGACTCCAAGTATGACTTTTTATTTAAAATTGACACCAATTTTAGTAAAATTAACACTTTTTATTAATTTATTTCTCTATATTATTACTAACATATGAATTTTTTTCTTATATAGGTTCTTTATTTTGCTCGAGTAGGGGTGGTTTTTTCATCAATTTCATGACTTGGGTCAGGATTAAAAGTTAAAGGAACATTGATGTTTTTTAATATATGTAATAATTTTTATTTATGTAATTGTGTAAACCAATATTTGAAAGTTCTATGATTTAATGGCCCAAAGGCCTTTATTTTTTTATTATTTTTGATAATCCACCTTTCAAGGGGTGAGGTGGAACCCTTACAAGGCTCGAAGTCTTAGAGACAATTACATGACCAGAAGGTCTTAGAGGAAATCACCCAAACAAGACAACTTGGAACTGCTCCTCCCTAGCACATGTCATGATATCAGCACTCCACCTTCGCAAGACTGGTCAGCTATTTATCTTGTGTAGAGCTTCACAGGCCCGATACTAATGTAAATTTCATACCCTCTTGTTCTTCCAATTCTGGTTAGCTCTACTCTATTGAATGCGCCTTCTATGAATCATCATCTGGAGCCTTGTCCCTTATAGTCTGACTGGTACATCTGCATATTCATGTGGCCTGAAGGCCTTTGGGTGGCCCGAAGGCCTTGAGGTGGCCCAAAGGCCTTGAGAGACAACTGTCTCGAAGGCCTTGGGTGGCCCAAAATCCTTGCAGAACCCAAGGACCAAACCAGTGGCCCAAAGGACCAAGTATTGATAAATGGTTTCTTTATCCGTGCTTTTAACAGCACTGATAAAAATCCCCTTTATCAATGCTTTTTTAGCACTGATAAAAGACCTGGGCTTTTAAGCTCACTCATGTAGTCAGTGCTTTTCTAGCGCTGATAAAGGTCATTTCTAACACTATTAAAGGCCATTTTTGTAGTAGTGGTAATTTTTTATAAGTAAAAATGACCAAATTGATATTCAGTGGATAGGGTGAAAGGTCCATAGAGATTCTATTATTCATACACACTGATGTTTGTAGAGCATTTCCAGTAAAATATAGAGGTGGTTATTCCTATTTTATAACTTAAAATGATGACTTGAGTAGATATGGTTATGTCTACTTAATGATGTATAAGTATGAGTCCTTTGATAAATTCAAATAATTCAAAAGTTAAGTAAAGAATCAATTTGGAAATAAGATAAAGAATCTTCAATTAGATAGAGGTGGTGAATATCTTAACCAAGAGTTTATCGAATTTTTATGGGAGTTTTGGATTATATCTCAACTCACTCTACCTTACACACCACAGTGGAATGATGTTAGTGAAAGGATGAATTGTACCTTGTTAGACATGGTAAGGTCGATGATGAGTCATGCAGATCTTCTATTATCCTTTTGGGGATATGCATTACAAACTGCAGCATGTACATTAAATCGGGTAACAACTAAAGAAGAAAATAGAATTCCCTTTGAGCTATGGAGTGAAAAGAAATATTTTTTCCCATATACATGTGTATGGAGTTTTGAAACATTTGTTAAGGATTTATCAGGAAACAAACTAGCACCCCATGGCATAAAGTGTATCTTTATAGGGTATCCTAAGGAAATAAAGGGATACTACCTATACAGCCCCTCGGACAAGAAAGTGATTATCGCCAGACTAGCTATATTTCTTGAGAGGGAGAACATCCTCAAAAAGGATAGTGGGAGAAATATGGACTTTGATAAAGTTGATTATCAATATACATAGGATTTGGTATAGAAATAGATTCCATAAGTCCCCATGGAAGAAGTAATTCTTGAAGCACAAGTACTACATAGAAGCATAAGAGTGGTAATAGAACCAAAGGGATATGGTTTTCTAGTAACTGAGGATGGTGAATCGTTATTGGTTGAAAATGATGAACCTCTCTCCTATAAAGAGGTAGTAGAGATATCAAAAGAAACAAGATGGATAGAAGCCATGAATTCTAAAATGGATTCTATGTATCAGAACCAAGTTTGGGTTTTGGTCGATGTACCATTTGATGTAAAGACCATAAGATGAAAATTGGTATTCAAGATAAAACTAGACATGGAAGGTAAATTAAATACCTATAAATCAAGGCTAGTGGATAAAGGGTTTAAATAACATCAAGGAATTGACTAAGATGAAACATTTTCACCAGTTTCCATGTTTAAATCCATTAGAATTCTACTTGCTATAGCAGCTTACCATGACTATAAAATTTGGTAGATGGATATCAAAATATATTTCCTTAATGGAAAATTTTGGGAATATGTCTATATAACACAACCATAAGGTTTTATGACTCCTGGTGATTCCAAAAAGATATACAAGTTGTAGAGATCTATTTATGGATTGAAGTAAGCAGCTAAGTCATGTAATATTCGATTCGATGAAGCTATAAAAGAGTTTGGTTTCATTAAGAACGAATGTGATCCATGTGTTTACAAAAGTTTTAGTGGGAATATGGTTTTTATCCTATTAGTATTTGTTGATGACATATTACTTATTATAAATGACATACTAGTCTTACATTTTGTGAAGAATTGGTTAAACAGGTGTTTCTATATGAAGGACTAAGGTGAAGAAGCCTATATTCTAGGGATAAATATTATTTGTGATAGATCCAAAAGGTTTCTTGTACTAATTCAAAGTGCATAAATTGACCAGATATTAAATATATTTATTATGGAACAATCCAAGAGGGGATTGGTTCTAGTGTCACATGCTATACATCTTTCTAGAAAAATGTGTCCTCATACATAACAATAGAAAGAGATAATGAGTAAGATCTCATAAACTTCATCTATAGGATCAATCATGTATGTCATGTTATGTACTAGACTTTATGTTGCCTATACATTGATCATAGTATATAGATATTAAGATGATCCATGATAGCAGCATTGGTTTACTGTTAAGGGTACCTTAAATATCTGAAAAGAACTAAGGATATGTTCCTAGTGTATGGAAGAGATAAGGATCTAGTTATCAGGGGTTATTCTGATTCTATCTTTAAAAAATATCATAATGATATAATGTTATAGTCGGGACATGTTTTTTGTATCAATAGAGGAGTTGTGAGCTGGAAGAGTTCAATGTAGCTAGTTGTTGTTTATTCTGCAACTGAGTCTGAGTGTATTGAGGCTTCTGATACAGCCAAGAAATCCATTTGGATATGAAACTTTTTCCATTATCTTAATGTGGTACCTAGCAGTAAATATCATATCACATTGTATTTTTATAATATTGTAGTGGTGACTCTTGAAAAAGATCCAAGTCACTCCAACGGACAAAGAGCATACTCCGAAAGTATCACCTCTTGAGGGATTTTTCTCAGAGGGGTGAAGTTTCAGTTAGTAGAGTTCCCACTGAAGAAAATGTGGTGAATCCCCTAACTAAAGGCATATCTCAGTAGAAGAATGAGTATCATGTGTGAGCTAGAATACTGGAGGTTGTTAGCATTTGGATCTAGTGGAAGTGGGAGTCTTTTGGAGTTTGTATCCTAGAACCAACTTCTGTGTACTTTATGATAACATTAATTCATTGTTCTTAATATTAATAAACTCCTTATCATATCATGATTTTTCTTCTACATACATTATATCTGATAATGTCCAAAGAGTATCTCTCGTACAGAAAGGTCATAGCATTTTTTCACTATAATGAGAACCCAAAAGTTTCACAAAAGTATTTTTAAATATATTTTCTATAGCCGAATGAAATTGTAACACCATGAGATTTTTTGAAATATTTTTTTGAATTAATTTATCTTTTTGATATTTTTCATTTCACGTGACACTGGAAATAATTTTATATATATATATTAAAACACTAAGTTAAACATTCCTTTCACATGACACAAACTTGGATTGTGCTACACACAACACTAGTTTGGATTTGGCTACATGCAATAGCAACATGTAATGCGCTACATGAAATACCGACTTGTCATACGTTATACACAATATCGAGTTTCTATGAAACATCATTTTATTGTTATAATTATTTAAATGAGTTAGTTATTACATATCCATTACAAAACAGTAATATGAATAGTAATAACTAATTTTCAAATATTTTTATAATGTTTTTATATAAATAAAACATATTGATAATGAAAAATATAATTTTTTTAAAGTCTTTATATGTTAAAAAATACTATTTTCTTGAATGAATTGTTTTTCATGTCCTTCTATGAAGAAAAAAAATTAGAAAAATATAGAAATTGAATTTGATAAAATAAACTTCATTTTTGAATTTAGAATTCCAAAATTAGCTCAGGGTGATTTTTTGGGTTTTTTTTTAGAAACTTCATTTTTGATTAATAGTTAAAAATACTACATTTTAGTTAATAGCTGCCTTTTCATTTAAAAAATTATTATTGTTAAATTAATCTTTAAATTTTTTGTAAGGTCACAATAGATCAATTATACATCTATTAATACATTTCAGGTCATTATAATCAATTTCACTTTGAAATTTAATATAAAAACTTAACAAGATTTTGAACATTTTTCTACTTTAAAAACCCATTATTTCATCTTGTCTATGGGATTGGAATTAATATTAATTTTTCCTCTTATATGAATTTAATTTATAAAAATTTACATAAAACATTTTAACCATTATAATATTTAGATTCTAATTAGATCATGTTAATTTTTGACCAAAAATATTAGTAAAAGTGATTAAAATTAATCACAATAATTAAGGTCAAATTAAGCTTAATTAGGGACAAAACCTTAATCTTAGGATCCAAATGACATATAAAATTTTACAAAACAATTGGTTGTCCATATTTAGTCCATAAACTTTCCATTATAAATTTTTTTTGGGTTTTTTATTACTTTTGTTAGGTAAGAACATGTGTAGACCTAACTTGTTTTCAAAAATTCCAAGTGAGTCATTTTCCTTCCCTATAAATGGAAACCACCTCTACCTATTCTTTACACCTATAAAACCTCTTATGTTCAGCCAATATCTACCCAATACACTTCTCAAAATTCCTCACTTCCTCATAGAATCATCCCCTTGGTTAGAAAGTGATCCAAGGAAGCATTTTGGCACAAACCAAAAGGAGTTACCTAATTAAGAGGTAACCTATTCTCTCAAGCTCCTTTCTTTTATTTTCATTTTCCAACCTCTAAAATATCTTTATTATATGATTTTATAAAAAAATCGATATCCTTGATATACTATTATTTTTTTATGATAATTTTTTTAAAAACACTTACGCACACCTCCATCTAATGGGTAACAAACATATTGTTTACGTGTACGACGAACTATCACCTCACTAAACGATGATTGTTAATTTTTTATTTACCACATCTCATGGTGAAAATTATGATGGAAAGTATATTTATATATTTTATATATTATATTTATTGTGCCTTTAATCTTCTATAATTATTTTACAACATATATCTTTATAATTTCCATTTTGTGTTAATACGATAATTTTGTTTGAGGAAGTGTGTACTACCACCCCCTCAAAGTGATGTAATTAGTTCATACACTACATATAATGTATTAAGTATGGATTTAGTTAATATATATAATATATATGATATAATAAATCTACATTAATAATGATATATATACATATATGTCTTTTACTTTCTTTCTTTCAACATGATAATTAAACGGAAATAGCATTCATGTGTACGTACGGCTTACCGTCTCCATGAATAGTGTATTTCGTTTCATAATTATATATCCTATGGATTATTATAATAAAAATATACTTAATATAAATTATATTTAAATCATGGTTTACATTCTGGAAATCATGATATAAATTTAAGGACCAAAGATATAACAAATTAAGACACATGTGAAAAACAAAGCAGATATTACCCGAAGTGAAACGTCAACATAGAATTGTTAACAAGAAGGTAATATAAAGCCATAATCAAACCATATATGGTATTAGAAGTAAGAATTTGGTTCTTTGATAGATTTATAATAAATTTATATTTATTATATAGGAGGTCTAAATGAGTACGATGAGAGTCAAGACACAAGGTAAGGGGATTTCCTATCATTTTTTATCTTTATGAGATATATGATTTATTCACCACTCATTACTTTTGTGTCATGTGTATAATACCCATGTATATATTATATTATTATTTTAATTAAATTTATTGGTATTTACATATCCATTTTATTCTCTTTATTTCATGGGGTTTATGTTTCAAAAGTTACCAAATCGATACAATAGTTTTGTCTCAATTTTCCTTATTTGAGACTCATGTTTGGTTATACACCTAAATTATTTTTTGAGGTGTATATAATTCCATTTTACATTTTATATCACGAATATCCTTATTTTCATGATATTTTAAGCTTCATGTAATTTCTTTTTCTTTCATGGAGAGTATAATGCCAAGTTATCAAGTGATAATATTTTATTGAAACAATCTTATCGCTTTTCAAGATTGTTAATGATTATGATTATTTGATGGAATCTTATGATCCATCCTCATCCTATTATTATTTAAGATATATCCATTTATTAGTGCCATTTTTTCACTCTTTGGTAATTAATATAATTAAGAAAAAAAATTAATAAAAATATGATCGTATCTCTCTCTTCGGTCGGAAATCTGTTTTATTTCAAAACCATATTTTTAAAAATGTTTTAAAAAATGTTTCCAAATTATCTTTGAAGATCATTTTCAAGGAAAAAAGGATTTTAAATTTTTTTTATGGTTTTAAAATATTTCTTTATAAATTTTCAAAGTTATTTTTAATGAAATGGTTTCCAAAACATTTTCAATATTTCTTTATAATTTTTCAAAGTGTTTTCCAAGAAAAAGGTTTTTTAAATATTTTGAATCTTATTTTATATGTTTTCAAGGAAAAATATTTTCAAAATTTTTTCAAGTTTCATTCATAAGTTATCAAGGTAAAAGGTTTTCAAATTTATTTCAATAGTTCTTTATAAGTTTTCAAATTATTTTCAAAGGAAATGGTTTTCAAATGGTTCTATGTTTTTTTAAAGAATTTTTAAAAGAAAAATGATATTTTTGACAAGAAAAGTTTTTGAAAGATATTTAAAAATTATTTTTCATCTAAGATGACATCTGTTGATGTTACTCATTACTTTCTATGAAATGATTTAAAGGTTCCATTCATATTCTTTATCTAAATGGTTTATGCTTTGATGTCATGATATTTATGAAACCTGTTTCTCTTCTATGAATATATGCATTTGAAACCCACTTCTTTTCACAGGTTATACTTTCATGAAGTGATAATGAAACCTATCTCTTTTCATAGTTTATGATGCGATTAAATGTTAATAATACCCATTTCATTTCATGGTTTATTATTTTATGTTTATAACACCAGTCTCTTTTTATGAGTCATGATATGATGAAAGTTTTACTTTATAGAACATGTATGAGTGATGTTATTGTGATATGGGTGGGACCTATATATACCTACAATGCATTGGGTAATTATGGATAACTCATGAGTATAAATGTTGTGTGTGAACCTGATAACATGTTCACAATGTTATTCATGGACCCGGTTTCATATCCATAAGTTTATGTGTGTTCCTGATTACATGTTCACACTATTATGAGTGAACCTTATTATGTGTTCACACTATTATGAATGGACCTGGTTTCATGTCCATAAGTTTATGTGTGAACCTGATTACATGTTCACAATATTATGCATGAACCTGATTACATGTTCACAATGTTATGAATGGACCTAGTTTCATGTCCATATAGTTATGTGTGAACCTGATTATACATTCACAATGTTATGCATAGACCTGGTTTCATGTCTATAAGGTTATGCGTGAACCTAATTACACATTCACAATGTTATTCATGGACCTATTTGCATGTCCATAAGTTTATGTGGGGGCCTAATTTCATGTCCTTAACTTAATGAGTGAACTTGTTTCTATTTATACATGTTCACAACATTAAAAACAAATGTGCATGCCGCAAATTCCATGTCTTGTTCCTATGTTATGCTTTCATGACTTATGATCTTAATTATATTATGATCCATGTATTATGAACTTCCAATATTTATTATGATCTCTAATATGTAGGGTGTGATCTTCAAATGTTATTCTCAAGTTCCATACCCTTTTTTTCATGTTATGCTTATATATTTCCTTTATTTACACTTACTAAGCATCTAAGCTCACTCGTTTCTTATGTTTCCTTTCCCCAAGTTATGAATAAAGGTTTTAGGTACAAGTACTAAAGGTAGAGATCTTTTTGGGAGTTTTTGAAGATATTTCCCCGGGATAGAATATGTTTTTTCCAAGTTTCCAAAGACACTAAACTATTATTGTCCAAATGTGTATGCCACAAATTCCATGTATTGTTCCTATGTTATGATTTCATGACTTATGATCTTAATTCTATTATGATACATGTATTATGAACTTTAAATATTTATTATGATATCTAATATGTAGGGTGTGATCTTAAAATGTTATTCTCAAGTTTCATACCCTTTTGTTCATATTATGCTTACATATTTCCTTTATTTACACTTGTTGAGCATCTAAGCTCACCCATTTCTTATGTTTCCTTTCCCAAAGTTATGAATAAAGGTTTTAGTTACAATTACTAAAGGTTGAGATCTTTATGGGAGTTGTTGAAGATCTTTCCCTAAGATAGAATATGTTTTTTCCAAGTTTCCAAAGACACTAAACTATTACAGTCCGCAGGCATGTATTTTTGTAATGTACTGAATATTCATCTAAAATGATGTAATATCCATGTATGCTAAGACTAGGTCACTATAGTTGGTATCAAAGGAAATGTTTAGTCAACCTTTGGAAACTAGTATGAGAAAACATTAGTGAGATCCCTATGTATATTCTTAAGGATATGACTAGGGATATCTCTAAGGATAAGTATAAGAATGAGTTAACATTTAAGAAAAATATCCTGGAATTTTGGTAAAGGATAGAGTAAGTGGTTTCCAAGAAATAAATCCCTATCTGGACACTGTAAGTGGATGTGGCTCTAGCATATATGTACCTAGAGATAACAATTCTTACAAGATGTTTCGGGTCTGACTCGAGGTAATCTGGTACACGAAAACAGGTCTTACTGCACACCTAGTTTGACACTCTCAAGGGATATGCTTTGGGAATTCACAAACTCTTCATGAACCATCATGAAGGATTCAAATATAATTTGTCTAACCTAATGTGTCATGGATTAAAGAAGTAGGATCCATGATTTAGACATCCTATAAGTAATTTTTCATGATTATGTGGCTTTCTTATATGATATGTGTTTCTCACCCTGTGCTTTCTGGTTTTAGTTAATGGAGAGAACTAGAATGAACATGGTTAACATTGAATGTTTTAGATGTGTAAGTATGGGAATTATGAAAAAAAATCCTAAGTGGAAATCTATAAAAGAGAATCAGGAAGGTGGAAATAGTATTGGTTATACTTCTAAAGATAAAGAGACTGCAAATGACATGTGAAAGGTATGTGATGTTCTTCCGGTATTGTTTACATTGATCATAAGAAGTATGGTTAGATTGAGGTTGATGATACTTAATACATGATTCATATTTCATATTATAGTAAATAGGAATTATGGAATGAGTTGATTAAGCCTGAGTAATGGTTTAAGAATAAAGTTGGATTAATGAAGTATTTATGTTTTGGAATTCAAGGATTATGTTATAAGAATCATGAAATGTATAGGTATTTTTAGTATAAGTTTTCATTAAGTATTGAAAGGTACATGGTGAATGGTGATGAAGACATAGAAGAGCGATTTCAGGGAAAGTTGATATTTTGATTAAGGGAAGGTAACCCTTAATTAATGCCTAAAATTGAGATAATGACCTTTGGATAATGATATTTTGGATATGAATAAGTAAATTGGACGGTACAGATTACCCTATAACTGATTATTGAAAACATGTTCTATGTCATCAAGGATGAAGTTTATGACTTCTTGGATTTAAAGTATATATCCAATAATCATTAGAATAAGGAAGAATGCACGTTTTCCAAAAATATTTATGGTAATTAAGGTTGTTTCCATGTTTCAATGGAATATACAATGAGGGTATTCACATGTTTGGAATGTGACAACCAAGTGGTAAATTATGATATATGGGGGATCAATGTTAATCCTATTTCATGACATTATTTCTAAATATTTGAATTTTCATCTTTCGGAAGGGTTATAAGGTTAACCATTTATTGAAAATTTAAGTTAAAATTTAGATGATGTCAGTAAGATTAAAGTGTTATCTTTCAATATGAAGATTTATGCATATTGGATAGATTTTTCAAACTACTTTGTGTTGATGATAACTTATGGGATAGAATATCATGGGTCTTATGATCTGTTAGTAATTCAAGAATGAAAAAGTCACCTTCCTTTTTAGAGAAAGAGGTGAAGTGGATCAACGAAATACAAAGGGTGAAATTGTCTTGAAATCATGAAAGTATATATTTTAATGAAAATTATTTAAATTTAGGAAAAAGGATCTTGATACCCAAGAAAAATTCCCAGTACCTCCATTTCTGATGAATCAGATGGTCCCTTAGTTCATCGTAGATTTATAGCTTCCTGATTGTTAACTTTCTCCTGACCTTTTTCTCTATCACTCACCATCAAAACCTGATAGTTATATTTGTCTTCCATGTAAATTATTCACTCTCAACCTATGTTCTCCTATTTGGAAACCTAGTTATATGTTACTTTGGGTAACAGTTATGGTTCCAACTTTCCATTTTAAAAGTAATTTTTAGTATTCATTTTTACGATGTGGGTTAAACTTTCAAGTGTTAAACCTTTGATAACCCAGACAAATTTCAAGGGTGAAATTCATTTTAAGGGGGGTATAATGTAAAACCCTGAGATTTTGGGAAATATTTTTTTCGAATTAATTTATATTTTTGATATTTTTCATTTCATTTGACACTAGAAATAGTTTTATATATATGTATATATATATATTAAAACACTAATTCAAACATTACTTTCACACAAAACAAACTTGGATTACACTACACGGAACATTGGCTTGGCTTTCACTACACTTAACACCGACTTGGCATATGCTACACACAACGCCGACTTGGCCTACGTTACACGCGATATCGAGTTTCTACAAAACATCATTTTTTTATAATTATTTAAATGAGTTAGTTATAACCTAGCTGCTAAAACATAGTAATATGAATTATAATAATTACTTTTAAAATGTTTTTATAATGTTTTTATATAAATAAAATATATTGATAATGGACAATATAATTTTTTAAAGTCTTTATGTGTTTAAAAATACTATTTTCTCGAATGAACTTCTTTTCATGTCCTTCTGTAAAGAATAAAAAAATTAATTTTAGACACATATAGAAATTTAATTTGATAAAATAAACTTCATTTTTGAATTTAGAATTCCAAAATTAGCTTAGGGTGAATTCTTTGGATTTTTCTGAGAAACTTCATTTTTGATGAATAGTGAAAAATACTGCATTTTAGTTGATAACTGTCTTTTAGTTTTAAAATTATTAATGTTAAATTATACTTTAAATTTGTTTTAAGGTAAAAATGTATTAATTATACATTTATTTATTACAATTTAGTTCATTATAATCAATTTCACTTTGAAATTGAATATAAAAACTTCATAAGCTTTTGAACATTTTTCTACTTTAAAAAATCATTATTTCATATTGTCTGTGGGATTAGAATTAATATTAATTTTTCCGATTCTATGAATTAAATTTAGAAAAATGGACATACACCATTGTAATCAGTATAATATTTGTAGTCTAATTAGATCATGTTAATTTTTCACCAAAAAGATTAGTAAAAGTGATTAAAATTAATCAAAACGATTAAGGTCAAATTAAGCTTAGTTAGGAACTGAACCTTAATCTTATGGGCCCAAATAACCTAGAAACATTTAAAAAACCCATTTAATGGCCATATTTTTTCCATATATCTTCCATTATCAATTTTGGTTGGTGTAGTATGACTTTTTTTAGGTAAGAACATGTGTACACCTAACTTGTTTTCAAAAATTCCAAGTGAGTCCTTTTCCTTCCCTATAAAAAGGTCACCACCTATCCATCGTCTTCACACATATAAAAACTCTTAGTTTCATCCAATATCTACCCAATACACTTCTCATCATCCCTCCATTCCTCATATAATCCTCTCCTTGGTCAGAAATCAATCCAAGGAATCCTTTTGGCACAAACCAAAAGGAGTTACCCAATTAAGAGGTACCTTGGGGCCCAAATAACCTAGACACTTGTCCAAAACCAATTTAATAGCCATATTTCTTCCATAAATATTCTATTCTAGATTTTGGTTGGTGTAGTATGACTTTTTTTAGGTAAGAACATGTGTACACCTAACTTGTTTTCAAAAATTCCAAGTGAGTCCTTTTCCTTCCCTATAAAAGGTCACTACCTCTCCCTCTTCTTCACACCTATAAAACCTCTTAGGTTCAGCCAATATCTACCCAATACACTTATCATCATCCCTACCTTCCTCGTATAATCCTCTCCTTGGTCATAAATCAATCCAAGGAAGCCTTTTGGCACAAACTAAAAGGAGTTACCCAATTAAGAGGTAACCTCTTCTATCAAGCTCCTTTATTTTATTTTCCTTCTCCAACCCATAAAATATCATTATTACATGATTGTATAATAAAACCAGTATCCTAAATATACTAGGATGTTTTTATGCTAAGGGTTTGACCTAAAATTACACACACCTCCATCTAATGGGTAACGAACATACTTTTTACATGTAATGCTAACTACCATCCCACTAAATGATGATTGTTCATTTTTCTTTTACCACCTCTCATGGTGAACTTTATGATGGACACTCTATTTATATAAGTTATATATTATATTTATTATTTATTTAATCTTCTATAATTATTTTACATCACATATCTTCATACTTTCCATTGTGTGTTAATATGATAATTTCGTTTGAGGAAGTGTGGACTACCGTCCCCTCAAAGCAATGTGATTTGTTCATACAATACATGGAATGTATTAAGGATGGATGTAGGGAATATATATATGATATATATGATATAATAAACCCAATTTAATAATGATATATATATACATATATATATATATACATATATGTCTTTTACTTTTTTTCTTTCAACACGATAATTAAATGGAAATATCGTTCATGCGTACGTACGGATTACCATCTCCATGAATGATGTATTCTATTTCATACTTCTATATCCTATAGATTATTATAATACACATATACTGAATATAAATTATATTTAAATCATGGTTTATATTCTGGAAATCATAATATAAATATAAGTACCAAAAATATAACAAATTAAGACATGTGAAAAACAAAAATAGATATTACCTGAAGTGAAGCCTTAACATAGAATTATTAACAAGAGGGTATTTAAAGTCATAATAAAACCATATATGGTATTAGAAGTAATAATATGGTTCTATGATAGATGTATAATAAATTTATATTTATTATACAGGAGGTTTAAATGAGTACGATGAGAGTCAAGACAGATGGTAAGGGGGTTTCATCTCACATTTTATTTCCATGAGATACATGATTTATTGCCAATGAGCTCGTACCTGAGTGGTAAGGGCTCCTGCTTGGCATCCAAGAGACCCGGGTTCAAAACCGGGTGGAGGTGAATTTTCGGGGGGGGTACTATAGCAGTCACTGTAGCAGTTACTGTTCAGTACTATAGCAGTCGGAACTATTCACCCGGTTTGGGCCTTCGGGCCACCGGTTTGGGCCTACGGGTCTCCAGGGCCTTCGAGCCATCAAAGGCCTTCGGGCCACAGGGCCTTCGGGTCAAGTAGACCATGGAGTAGCCCAGTTCACATAGAACATGCCCCAAAAGAGGATCAGAGCAACAAGAGTAGCAGCCACCAGATGCAGAGCTAACCGGATTGGAAGAATGAGAGGGTATGGCAGCCGCCATCGGGACCAGTCACCATGCAGCTTTGTACGGGGCAATGCTAGCCAATGAGCAATGCAAGGTGGGAGCTAGGTGATCAATGATGCAGAAAGCTGGGGAGGGGCAGTTCAAGTGGGCTGGGCCTACGGGTCATGTATTGGGCATGGTATGCCTCTGGGCCTTCGGGTCATGTATTGCGGGTTTGTCGGGCCTTGTTCCTTGGGCCTACGGGTCATGTACGGGTTCCCCTTCAACCCTTAAAAGGGGGATTATCCATAATAAATTAAAAAATAAGTCCTTTGGGCCATTCGGGCTTAGATACATGATTTATTCACCACTCATTACTTTTGTGTGGTGTGTATACTACCCATGGATGTATTCTATGATTATTGTAATTAAATTTATGGGTATTTAAATATCTATTTTATGATCTTTATTTCATGGGGTTTATGTTTTAAAAGTTACCAAATTGGTAAAATAATTTTGTCTCAATTCTCTTTCTTTGAGACTCATGTTTGGTTATGCACCTAAATTATTTTTCAAGCTGTATATACTTCTATTTTATATATTATATCATAAATATCCTTATTTTCATGATATTTTAAGCTTCATTTAATTTCCTTTTCTTACATGGAGAGTATGATCCCAAGTTACCAAGTGATGAGATTTTATTGAAAAAATTTCATCGCTTTTCGAGATTATTAATGATTATGCTTCTTTGATGGAATCTTATGATCCATCTCTCAAGAACACTCATGAGATTCCTTACCCTATGATTATTTAAGATATATACATGTATTAGTACCATTTTTCCACTCTTTGGTACTTAATATAATAAAGAAAATGTTTTTTAGAAAAATTTGACTGTATCACTCTCTTCGGTCAGAAATCTATTTTATTTCAAAACCTTGTTTTCAAAAATGTTTCCAAATGATCTTTTAAGACCATTTTTAAGGAAAAAAGGATTTTAAAAATGTTTTATGGTTTTAAAATATTTCTTTATAAGTTTTCAAAGTTATTTTCAATGAAATGGTTTTCGAATTTTTTTCAATATTTCTTTATAATTTTTCAAAGTGTTTTCAAAGAAAAAAGGTTTTTAAAATGTTTTGTATCTTATTTTATATGTTTTCAATGAAAAAGGTTTTCAAAATTTTTTTAAGTTTCCTTCATAAGTTTTCAAGGAATGATTTATTCAAAATGATTTCAATACTTCCTTCTAAGTTTTCAAAATATTTTAAAATGAAATGGTTTTCAAAAGGTTATATGTTTTTTTAAAAGAATTTTTTAAAGAAGAAAGGATATTTTCATCAAGAAAAGTTTTTGAAAGATATTTCAAAATTATTTTCCATCTAAGATGACATCTATTGATGTTAGTCATTCCTTTCTATGAAATGATCTAAAGGTTCCATTCGTATTCTTTCTCTGAATGGTTCATGATTTGATGTCATGATGTTTATGAAACCTACTTATCTTCAATGAGTTATATGTGTTTGAAATCCACTTATTTTCATGGGTTATGCTTTCATGAAGTGATAATGAAACATATCTATTTTCATAGTTTATGATGCAGTGAAATGTTAATGATACCCTTTTCATTTCATGGGTTATGATTTGATATTTATAAAACCTATCTCTTTTTATGGTTCATGATATGATGAAAGTTTTACTTTATGAAACATGTATGAATGATGTTATTATGAGATGGGGAGGACCTGTATCTCCTTCCAATGCATTGGATAATGATGGATAACTCATGAGTATAAATGTTATGTGTGAACCTGATTACATGTTCACAATGTTATGCATGGACCTAGCTTTATGTCTATAAGTTTATGTGTGTGCCTGATTACATGTTCACACTGTTATGAGTGAACCTTATTACGTGTTCACAATATTATGCATGGACCTGGTTGCATGTCCATAACTTTATGTGTGAACCCGATTACATGTTCACAATGTTATGCGTGAACCTGATTACATGTTCACAATGTTATGCATGGACCTGGTTTCATGTCCATAAGGTTATGCGTGAACCTGATTACACGTTCACAGTGTTATGCATGGACGTGGTTTCGTGTCCATAAGGTTATGAGTGAACCTGATTACACATTCATAATGTTATCCATGGACCTAGTTACATGTCCATAAGTTGATACGAGGGACTGATTTCATGTCCTTAACTTAATGAGTGAACCTATTTCTACTTATACATGTTCGTAACATTATAAACAAATGTGCATGCCAAAAATTCCATGTCTTGTTCCTATGTTATACTTTCATGACTTATTCTCTTAATTCTCTTGTTGGGAAAAAAATCCCTCAAGGCGTCATTGAAGCATTTTTGGGTTGGTTGTGTTTGTTGAAAAAGTCAACCTTGATGTTTTGTTTGTTGACAATGTGGGTTTCTAAGTTCAGTTTGTTGACAAAAGAGGCATCCATTGTGATTTTTTGGGTTCAAGAGATGTTGTAGACAATCCATGATTGACAGAAGAACCTCGATAAAGGAATGGACGATCTGGAGGTGGTACAAAAAGAGCAGATACAAGGTGGTGGTGTTTTCTAGTGTTTGCCAAATTTTTTGGCCTAAAAATTGGGAAATGGAGAGATGTGTTTTTGCAAAGGAAGGTGCGAAAAATATTGGAGTGGTGGGTGAAATAGAGGAATGGAATTTTTCGCGCAAGAGGTGTTTCGAGATCAGAAGATCGAAAATTGGCAAAGGTGTGAGGTGCGCAAAAAAATTGGAGCAGTGCGCGAAATATGGTGTTGCACGGAAGATGTGTTTTTCGCGCACGAAGAGGATTATGTGCTCAAGGAGGGTTTTTCGCGCAGGGGTCAAGTTTGCCTATCAATATGAGATGACCCCTCTCATTCGGAGAGCTCAAGACTTTGAGAAGATCCGAGCTTTGGTGCACATAAAAAATACGCAAAGGGAGTTGCGCGTAAAAGTTGGAGTTGTGTGTAAAAGTTTGTGTGGACATAAAAAATTGATGATGCGCGTAAAAGTTTACATTGCGCGTAAAATGAAGGCTGAGCAGAATTATTGAGGTTGCACGAAAAGTGGAATTGGGATTGTGCGCAAAAAGGATATTTTGCGTGCAAGGTAAGAGAATTACGTGCAAGGCGCAGTAAGGGCTGTGCGTAAAATTTGAGGTTGCCCAGTTCAATTCTGTGGTAAAACGGTATTCATTTGTGGATGAAAGTAGAACTTCAATAGAGAATTTATATACAATTAAGGATGCAGGTATTCATTCAATTGAAGAGACTTGCATGTCTATAAACTGTGAGTGGATCTTATGAAGAAGTAGTGAGCACACTTCAGTTGAGAGAGCAGTGAGCTTTCATATTGTGATTGGTTGTAAACCAGAAGGGACAGTGAGTCTGCTTCAAACTTTGTAAACATCAGTGTGCTTATAGTGGATTTGGTACATCGGCACATCACCGGTGTATGCTCCTTGGACGTAACTCAGTGAGGGTGAACCGAGTAAAAATTGTTGTGTCGTGTGCATGATTTAATTTATGCTTATACTTTACTACAGAAAATAGAGAGAAGTGAGTTTTGCTTAACGGCAAAACAAGATCCAAAGGGGTGGAGGTTTAAATTCGTCATACCCTGATTCACCCCCCCCCCCTCTTAGGGTTTCTGGCCTTGTGGGACTAACATCTCTTACGATCCATGTCTTATGAACTGTCAATCTTTATTATGATCAATAATATGAAGGGTATGATCTTTAAATGTTATTCTCAAGTTTCATACCTTTTTGTTCATGTAATGCTTATGTATTTCCTTTATTTATCCTTACTGAGCATCTGAGCTCACCCGTTTCTTATGTTTCCTTTCCCCAAGTTACGAAGAAAGGTTTTAGGTAGAAGTACTAAATGTGGATATCTTTATGGGAGTTGTTGAAGATCTTTCACAAGGATAGAAGATTTTGTTTCCAAGTTTCAGAAGACACTAAACTATTACGTTCCTCGGGCATCTATTTTTGTAATGTACTGAATATTTATCTAAAATGATTTAATATCCATGTATGTTAAGTCCGGATCACTATATAAATCATTTGAGGGACACGAATGATCCAGACTATCATGGGTGGAGACTTATAGGACTTTGAAGCACCTTCTCATGGTGGACACCCTTGGTAATATTCAGTGTAGAATATTATGAGAACAACATCTGCTAGTAGAAAATCCACATTTATATGTGTCATTGGATGTTCCTATCTACGGACATGTGTATTGATCCTTATACTTTAAGATTATAATTAATGAGTGTTATAAGCTGCGTACATTGATGTATTGAAGAAAACTTTGACGATATATGTTCACGGTGAGGTAGGATACGTTGGGTGCGTCGCGAATAATATTTCATTAATGAATAATGCAAGAAAAGATTTGTCTGTTATGTTCTTTGACGGAAGTTGATATCTCAAACCCTTTAATGGAAATGATATAGCCTAAATAAATCCATGCTCATAGTGTTCTATAGGCAGGTTTGATTTCCAGAAATTCAAAGAGACATCGAGCATATAAGTTGATGACATCAGCATGCAACCTGCTTGGTTAGAGATATCATGATAAAAACATTACATTACATAGTAAGCATTTGTATAAGGTATTATGTCACTGCGGCATTAACTTCTTTTTTTGTGGGTGCCTTAGCGTTTTGCTAGATGCAAACATTGGATTTTATGCTGCTTCACATAATGTCACTGAGAAAGAGGTGTAGAGGGTCATACACTATGTGTATCCATAATCTCAGCTAAATAATATATTATTATTTATTATTTAACAAGTTGAATAAATATTATTCTCGCATGTGGTTTAATAATTATTCATGTTTATTTGATCACATATATTGTGTCACCAATTATTTGAGAGCATATTATGTGAGCAGAATATTTAAAAATATTTATTTGCTATTTAGTTGATATAATATTGATTTATTTATTAGTGAATAATATAGTGATATTTATTTATTAAATAACTGGTCATTATTCAACATCTGATAAATATTGGGGAGGAACGGCGAACCGAGTCAAATGGTCCGGTGAGAAATAATATATATTGAATTAAATAAATAATATTTAATTTAATTCGTGAGCTTAACACATGTCAAAAAATAATAATATTATTATTATAGACATGGGGTTTCATGGGGATTAAATAAATAATAAAGGGTACTTGTGCAATTATTTATTCTAAACTTAATGGTATATAAACTCAATTGTATTATTTTCTTATGAGGGTTAATTCATTTGTATTTTGCACAATGAGATTCGGAGAGAATCCGCTCAAGCTCTAGAGAGCTCCCTCACCCAGAACGCTCCCAAGAACAGAGAGCAGTCTTCCTCCACCTTCCACTCTCGAGTCTAGAGAGATCAAGGAGAATCCTTTAGAAGCAATTCTCGGAGAGATCAAAGCTGAACGGCGCAAGCATTATGATCTACCCAACTAGCACCCGGATATTCATATGGTGATATCCAGAGATTTGTGGAACACATGTAGATCACCATTAGAGATAATCTATTCTTGATTTCAACAACGCAATGACACCATGATGAAGATCTGTTGTCAAATCCATCAAAGAAGAAAGAATTTATCACAAGGTAATTCTTTAATTGTTTAAATTAATTATAAATAGTATGTGATGATCTCGCGCTTCGGTTCCAGCGTTTATTCATTGTCTATATTATTTGATTCAATTTTGTTGATCATGGTGTTTATCGTCATGTAAATCTCGGATTAATCATTGATCTTGACAAAAAGCAAAGTTGGGCACGACCCATTTGACGCTTCCGCTGCACCCAAAACATACAATATATTCACCGACTAATTCAATCCATACTTTGATAATTGAGAACGTATGAGTTGGCTATATGGGATTGACATGCTCCGTGTCCCGTGGTCACTCAATGTCTTGGACAAAGGGAAAATATGAGAATGCACCTTTGCATATGATGCAAACCGGTGGACACAGGTATAGAGATATATGTATTTGATGGAGATCACGCTAGATCCCTTTATAGCTTGAGTAGTATTGACACTTTGCTAAATGTCGCTCTTTATTTACATTTATGAATCCGGATATTCATATTTGTTGTTAACGTTATAAAGGCTCGTTGAGTCACTTTGTGGTTTACTGAATGAAGATTGAGTTTGTCTCAGGAAGATACTCTAAAAGTGTCTTAGAGTTAATCCAAAAGAAGTTTTGAATTGGTATTCACAAGATATTGCATATGATATGATACAATGTGAAGCTAATGATAGTTTTCCAAAAGTGTTTTGATAAATATCCTAAATGAGTTTTGGATATGATTTTGTATATGATGTAATATAAGGTGAAATGACACAAAGTCTATTAGGCTTTAGTGTCAGTGGGAGATTGAAGATGATATGCCCTAAAGCCTTATTTTGTATATGATACATCAGACTATATTACATAGTATTTTGAAGGGCAACATGAATATGTGATTTCCATGATACTACTTCCACTCGTACACCATGCATGAAATGAGATTTCATGCATGAAACCTCCACACGAGTAATTTTCCACTTAAGTTGTCATTAAGGATCGTTGCATACGATGTGACGAATGGGGAACTCATTTCATGCCAGCGTTGCATGAAAATAGTCGAGGCATTTACTCATGCGTTATAACGCATGAGTAAATGCATCGATAGCTCCTGGAGTGTCCTTGTAGTTTTATAAAGCCAAGTCATATGATAGATGGGTGTGTGTGAATGTTTGGGTGATACTCACCTTACCTGAAGCTCTCTTTCTCCTACCACATTTGCATCAGGAGATGCATGCACATTGTGGAGGATGAAGAGTGGCATGTACAACATGCAATTCTATTCAATCCGTGGAGAGGGGATGTCTTTTGGGTGCCCTTAGTGATCTCTCTGGAGCCCATATGATGGTAATCGTGATGTTGCAGATGATTTTTGGTGTACAATCGGCATATATATATATACAACGGTTCTTCATTTTAGTTTATACATGCTTTATAGACATTTCATAAAATGAATAAATATAAACATTTCACATTTATCCAATAAGAACTCATTCGTATTGTTGATTTACATGGATTTTTAATATGAGCTAGTTCGTATTCAAAATATATGATATTTATGAAAAAAATTATAATCATATAAACATTTCATATTTTATGTAAACAATTTACATTAACTGAATATCACACATTTCATTTTATTTAAACCTTGATCAAATACCCCAAAACTCTTTTTGACTTTATTTAAATAAATTTCAAAATATGGTCTTGAATGGAACATTTCATAAACCAATATAAACAATTTTATATATAACCTTTTTTAATACTTTATAAACACTTAAAATTATTTAACCATGTAAATCATTTTTAAACCTAGATCATATATACCAAAACATTTTTGACACAATTTTAAAGCCTCAGCCCTCACGCTAAACCTAGATGTTATAAAACAAATGTTTTTTGTTCTGTATTTTGTGAAATAACACTTTTTATTTTAAAAGGTTAATTAAAAATATTAACTACCGTTAGATCCTTAAATTTATATGAAAATTATATATTTCCAACATAAAAAAGTAATGATTCAATAAAAGAAAAGGGCAACAATTTCAAACTAAATTTAGTAATAACTAAGTGAATCTTTAGACAATCTAAATGTGGAAAAAAAAAAGGATTGATAATGGCATTGCAATTCTAAACAATAACTAAAAATCAAAATGAAAAAAGATTTAAAAAAATAAGTGCTATTGAAATAAATTTGACCGATTGTCCCGGAATATCATTTTACTCGACTAAAAATGCAATTATTTAAAATGAATTTCAAATATAACAAAAATAATATTAATCTTCCCGTAAGTAGGGTAGGGCGGAAGTGTAGGGTTCGATTTTCTCGACCTTTGTGGTTCGCTTTTCGTTAATTTCCAGGGTGGGTCCAGGATATTAGAGGGAGGGGAGCTTTATCTTTTAATATTATTTCTTCATTGACCGACTCCTGGCGGTTGACCTCAGCCCCCTCGCTGACGTGGACCCCCGGTGGGTCTCTTCCCTCTGGCGCGTTCAAAGTTAACATTATCTGCACACTTCTGTTTGTTGTCCATTCTTGCTATATTTTATCCTGCATCGTTTTATTTTTTAGAGCATTAATAAAATGCGCCAGTCAGGTGGTGTTCTTGCCATGCACATCGAACCCAAAGGAACCGAAACACAAACACTTACATTCTTTTACGGCTTTCTTTCTTCTTGCATCTTGTATGTTCAATTTCTATTGTTTCAACTTCAGTAAGCAAAAGCCCCATTTAGTCCTACTTGGATTCATGTGTTCTACTACTGTCCAGTGCACCTTACTCCTCACAAAGTGGTATCAGAGCCATACTGGTTCTCTTTTATTGTCGAATTTTGTTTCTTGCTTTCAATATTGGTTTCCGTTTTAATTTCCGCATTTCAACCTCATCTCAATTCACCACTTTTCTTTAATGTTTATGATTAAAGCCACGGTAACATCTGTAATTCTTTTGCATTTCAAATCAACTTGGATAAACATGTATACCCAATGATATCATCCGGTTGTTGGGGGCGTACACTTAACGTTGTCCGTATGAACTCAGGATCAAATCGATTGGGTAAACATGACAATAACTAGGTATGGAATCTAGAAATTTGATGGAGACAATGAATTTAATTTATGAAAAATCAAGATGAGAGCCTTTCTAGTTCAGTAAGGACCGATTGATGCCCTCTGTAGGCCTAAGAAACCTACTGTAACTGTATTTGAAACTAGACATACTTCTACAGAATATCAAGATGTCCCCCTCCGATGTCTTAGTCAAAGCACATAGTTCCCTGCTTCTTTCTTTAAGAGATAAAGTTCTTATGGAAGTCCCCTACGAATCTACTGCTGCTGGTATATGGCTTAAACTAGAAAAGTTATATATGATAGCCTCTTAAGTTGGCAAAATTTATAAGAAACATTGAATATTCACATTTAAAACAAAACCCGGTAGTTCAATTAAAGCCCATTTAGATGAATTTAACAAAGTTATGTTAGATATAGCCAACATAAATGTAACTATTGATGATGAAGAACAAGAAATGATCCTTCTAATTTCTTTAGATAATACCTACAACACTTTAGTAAAAAACATGATGTATAGTCATGACTCCTTAACCCTTAAAGAGGCGAAGTATGCCCTTCTCTCTAAAGAATTACATTCTAAACCTAAAATAAAAGGCAAGGAAGAGAGTTTGTTTACTAGGGGTAGACCACAGTCTAAAGGTAAAAATAAATATTTTAATAAGGATAAAGTCAAGAAGTATAAGCAACTCAAACATAGGTCTAATTCTAGGGAAAGGAAAATTGTTTGCTTTCATTGTGGTAACCCCGGGAACACTAAACCTGAGTGTATGAAGCTTAAACAAGAACTTGAGACTAAACAACCCACTGACCAGTTTCTTCCAGTTGAATCTAGCTATGACACAACTGAGGTGTTGAACGTGTCAATTCATGCCCTCAACCATGAGTGGGTCCTAAACTCGGGTTGCTCATTCCACATGTGTCTTTTTAGAGAGTCATTCCTATGATTAGTTGTAGAGACCCGAAGCTTGACGTACATAGATATTACATTACTTTTGCGGAATACATAATACATAACAAAAACAGACACACAAGGACCGTAATAGTTTAGTGTCTTTGGAAACATGGAACGTAATCTTCTAATCGTGGTGAAAGATCTTCAACATCTCTCATAAAGATCTTCCACTTTTTGTTTCCTTACCTAAAACCTTTCTTTTAATCCTGGGGAAAATAAAACATAAAAATGGTGAGCTCAAATGCTCAGTAAGTGTAAGCATGGATAAAATAAAACATACCATACACATTTGAACCTAAAAACATGAACATAATGTTTAAACATCAAAATCTTGAGCAACGACTTAAAACATGGAAGTACATAAGGCATAGATCATAATAGAGCATAAATAATGATAACATAGCATGAGAATAAAACATGTAATTGTGGTATCCATTAAGCACATGTAATGATTTCTATAGTAGCCAAGACATTGCTGCCAAGACCATCTTAGTGAACAAAGTCCCTTTCTGAATCGAGTTCACTCCCCGTTTCAGTCTTGTAACACTGAACCAGATTAACTTACCATTCCAGCCATGTCTATCTCATGAGATATAAATCTTTACCCAATGCATTGGAGGGAGATATAGGTCCCATCCATCTCATAATGAAATCATTCTTACTTATGCCACAACATAAACATAAATCATTCATCATAACCCAAAGAATAAAATGAGTATCATAAACATCATCCTATCATAACATAATCCATATAAAAAAATGGATATCATTTCATCATAAGAACAGTGAAACCATGTAAATCATAGAGACATTATACTTGAAACATACACATATGAAATAATTTCATCTTAGATGGAAAATGATTTTGATAAAACACTTGAAATGAATTCTTGAGGAAAATATCATTTCTTCTTCAAAATCAATTTCATTTCACAAAACATCATGCAATTTTAAAAGAAAATGATTTTGTTGAAAATAGTCCTGAAATATTTTGGAGGAAGCTTCATGAAAATAAGGCTTTATAAAACCGTAAAAATCCTTTCATGCCGTATAAGTTAAAAAAAAACATTCTTCTCGTACTTTTGCCGGAAAAGTCAAAAAAGTACCTCGTAACGTAAACAAAAGAAAGATTCCTTACATACCATGTAGTAAAAGTCAAAAATGGGTAAAAAGGAATTTAAACATACATGAAAACTCTTTTATAAAACGTGGACATGGATGATATAAATAACCCCAGTAAATACTTACGAATAAGCAATCCCGGATAAAAATGAGATTTGCAAAATTATCTCTTACCTTAGGTCCGATATGCTTCGTACGTATCCGAACCTCCTGTATAATGATTTAAATAATGTCATTGACTTATTACAGAATCATATTCATTGTTATGATATCATATATGGTTCACTTATGACTTTATATTACCCGTTCTTTTGTAAATTCCATGTTAAAGAGCGTTTTGGGTAAAATCGTTTCATTTGTCGTCCGTGTTTTGACTTGTAATTATTCATATGATTACTTAGATCATGATTAATTAATTCCATAATATAAAACATGATTTATATATAATATATATTCAGAATATACATATATATATAATATATCGATAAATGGAAAGAAATACACCGTTCATGGAGACGGTAGGCCGTACGTACGCATGAACGTTGTTTTCGTTTCCTCATTGAATTGAATGGAATTAATTGGATGACATACATATATATATACATAAATAAAGTATCATTATTATGTCATATATTTCATGATTACTTATTATATATACTTTATAATCATTTATGAATGGTTAATCATTGAGAATGAATCTCATCGCGTCGTGGAGACGGTATTCCGTACGTACGCACGAGCGATGATATCGTTCCCATGATCGTGGAATTTTATTGGAGTGTATGTATATTATTACATAATCAATATCACTTTAAAATAATCATATATAGTTATTATTTAAACCATTATACCCATCCAAGTAAGGTGGTGGTGGAAAATAGATTACACCATGGCGTGGAGACGGTATTCCGTACGTACGCACGCGCGGTGATTTCGTTTTCCGTAGGACGGATAGATGGTGAAATAGGGTTGTTTCATACTTATAATAACATATTAGTATATGAGTGATACTGATTTTATTACTTCATAATGAAACAACCTAATAAGAAGAAGTGGAAGAAGAAATAAAGGTGAAAGAATCGGTAACGGACATTACCTCTTCTTTGAATCGCCTCTTTGAGACCTCCTCTTAGGGCACTAAAATTGGTCTTTGAAGAAGACCATGAACTCTAGGATGTTTCTAGGGAAGTGGAGAAGAGAATTTGGTAGGGTTTGGCCGAGATTGAAGGCTCAAAGTGGTGTGAGGAAGAGAGGGAGGAGGTTCCCTTTTATAAGGGAGGAGAGGGGCAACTTTGGAATAACTAAAAATATTATTTTATTATAAAGTCATATTCGGTTTTTAATAGCTACAAATTGATTTATTTCTAAGCTAAGGTGGGGATAGGTCTAAATCTTCTCATCCAATAGAATTTAGACAAGTTTAGGTCATTATATTAACCTTAACTTTTAGTTTTAACTCTTAGTTAATTAGATTGACATTTACCATGTCACTTTGTATTTTTATATTATATAGTTAATAAACTTAGCATATACATCCAAGCGACCCCCAAGTGGTCCATTAATGATACACCTATAATGATATAAGTATATTGGCCGAACCTTATATTTTTAGGAATATAATAACAATTTTTAATATAATATTTGTTTTAAAAACAATTTTATGTCAATTTTGACACTATTTGGTAATTGATTTTTGTGAAAATAATAACAGAATGATTAGTTCGAAAAAATTTAATTAAATCAATACTAACATGTCATATTAACATAGAAAATTATTTTAATTCATAAAAAGTCTCAAATTACATTTATTTGGGTATTTATAACATCAATTATGTCAATATTTCATTAATAAGATAATTACTGCATCATAATTGTTTCATAAATAAATTAAATTATTTTAAGTCTAAAAATTATAAATAAAATACCATTGTGTAGGAAATATTTTTAGCTTTCTAATGAATATTTATAGTTGAATTTATCGTATGTATAACTCTATATTAAAAATGATTTAGTTATTAAACTTTGATTTCAACTATTTTAACCCTTCTTTAAATAAATTAATAATAAATGTCCTAATCTAATCCAAGTGAGCCTAAATGGTCATATTTTATTCCTAAGGTTGTTTTTGGCCGAATTAAACTTATCCAATAGAATTAGGACATGTGTTAGGATAATAATAATATCATTTTTACCCTTAATTACCCTATTTACTTTTAACCGTGGTAAAAAAAAGTAAAAAGTTACTATTCACCAAAAATTATTTTCATCTCATTGAACCACATTTTAGTTTTTGATATTAACCGTGTCTCTCGGATTTTTGAAATTCCACTCACAGAAGCGGTAAAATTAAGTTTTATGAAAAATTCAGTTTTTTTAACTACCACTTAGTGGTTTCACTATTCATCAAAAAATGAAAGTTTCCAGAAAAATACCAAAAATTAGGCCTAAGCTATATTTGATATTATGAATTCAAAAATGATGTCTATTTTACCAAATTCAAAACATATCAGTTGCATTAATTAATTTAAAAATTAGTTCCCGTCGTCAAAACAAATAGTGTGTTCTTAAGAGATAATAACTATCAAAAGATTGACACTTGTTTATGTCTGGTTTAAATGTGAAATTACATCCAATAAAAAACATTGTATTAAATTGTAAAAATATATTCTAAATATACTTTAAAAACACTAAAATTAATAATTTATCACTAATAATTATTTCGATTAAAAAAATTGTTTTTAATTAAAATTTAGTAATTTCCACTATTCATCAGAATATGAAAGTTATCCGAAAAGTACCAAAATTTCACACTAAGCTAATTTCGATATTACGAATCCAAAAATGAAGTCTATTTTGAAAGATAAAATTTATAAAATTTCAAAAAGTGGGTATTACTATTCATAACAGCTAGTTCATAATAATATTATAATAATATCTCGTTTAGTGAAACTCGGTATTGCGTACTACACACGCTATCGAGGAAGGTCGCGATTGTGTGTAATGCAGCCAAGTTAGGGTTGCGTGTTGTGCAAGACTCATTTGTTGTAACGTACAACACAAGACATCAATAAAATTAAAAAGAATATTTCTCATAAAATCTCGGGGTGTTACATTATACCCCCCTTAAAATGAATTTCGCCCTCGAAATTCGTCGGGGTTATAAATGGTTTACTACTCCATAGTTTCTTTAATAGAAACCCACATCGTAGAAAGGAATACCAAAACCAATCTTTAAAAACTAAAGTATGAAACAAAACAGTTACCCAAATTAACTAATCACTGGGTTTCCACATAGGAGAACATAGGTGAAAATATGGATATGGAAGAGAAACCTAACCATCATGTTCTGATGGAGAGTGGTAGAGAACATGGCTATGAAAAATCCAACAATCACAAAGCTATAGATTTGTGATGATCTAAGGTACCATCAGATTCATCGGATATAAGGGAACTAGGACAACATTTTTGGTTTTCAAGATCATTTCCCTAAAGTTGATGAATTAAAAGAAATACTTACATGATTTTGGTACAATCTCACTGTTGTTCGTGAATTGAACAATTTCCAATTCATCCCTTAAAGAAATGAAGTTGAATTTGTTATTCGTGATGTGTTAGCAGATCATGTGATAGAATGATGGGTCATTCCATCTGTTTCAAACAAAAGGTTAGCAAAAGTTATAAGTCCATATTATGGTTAGATTAATCGTATATGGTTCCAAAAATTAACTTATACTTCATATATCATACCGCTTAATAAAATAAAACTAGTTTCTACTAACCAGGGACTTCCTGTAGGCCAGTGGTAGGAGATAAAGGCTAGTCGCACTTCGGTTGTGGGTTCGATTCCCACAGCCTTGTCCGACGCGATGGGCTGTCGCCTGTCCTGCAGGTTGTCATTTTTTCTAAAACTATCTTACTATAAAATCCCATCAATAATATCGAAAAAACTTCTATCCTTAAACAATACTAACTTATGTCCAACATAATCTATTCCAATCTTTAGGCTTATCCATAATACTGCAGTCCACTCTCATAATATAGTGAAAACGATTACCATAGATTTAATACCATTGTTGATCCCTATACATCATAAGATATGTCTTGTTGGTCACATTCCAAACATTCGAAGGCCTTAATCATGTATTCTCTTGAAAAATGAATACCCATTGAACCTTAGTAAAAACATGAATGCAGTTAAAAGTTAACACTTTCCACATACCAAAATTCTCAAAATTCTATATACTCAAACCATGATATCACTTAGTCCTTATATCAATCATGAGCTCATGAATAAAATCAAACATCTCATTATCTTCTTATTCCTTCATTATGCGCATATCATCTACTTTACAAAAATATCTGAATAACCTTCCATGGTTATTGGTACCATTCAACATATACTTTCAAATACTTTTAGGAAAAACAATAGTGTAACAATCCTTAGATGATTCTTTATTCCATAGTACCATTAACTATACAACATAACTCTCGATAAACTACAATCATTCCACTACCTTCTAAAACAACTAACTGAGCTTCAACACTTCTTTCAGCTCATATATCATTTGTAGTCTCCTCATCATCATCCACATAAATACTACCCATATGACCATGCTGATTCTCTTCATGAGATTTTCCATTAGGGCATTGGTTTGCATAATGCCCGTACATTCCACATTTAAAACATCTAATCATTGTTGATGTCGTAGCAATACCATTATCCTTGTTCATGGTGTTAACTGAACCTTTTCCTTTGCACTTACTGGCTTTGTGTCCTTCTTTTCCACACCCAAAGCATCTTCCAGTTCCTTTGAAACAATTTCCCTGATGCCTCTTCCCACATGATTTACATGAGGTAAATTGAACTTTCTTTCCTTTATGATCATCATGAAACACCATCTTTCTCTTATTATCTGAGTCAGGAATCTTACCAAAGTTGAGATTATTGATCATATTATGAGATTGCTGATTAGGCATAATAACGATGTTTGGACTTCCAGATCCCGTTTCATTTGGTTTCTCATGAAGAATATCATTCCATTGTCTGTCATATCCTCCATTATCGTGAATCTTCCTGTTTCCAGCCATTTTCTAAAACCCAAAAAGAATAGCGTGAGAGGCAAAAATCATGCTAGGGAAAACAACATAGTAAAGGGGGAGTTTCCTCAATATCTAACATCTTAGGTTAAATTCTAAGATCGTTACCGTAGTTCTAGGACTATATCCTATACGTATACTTATCCTTAGGGACATCCCTAAACATACCTTAGAAATATCTCTAGGGATCTCACTAACGTTTTCGCATCCTAGTTTCCAATGGTTGACTAAACCTTTCCTATGATACCAAATGTAGAGACCCGAATCTTGACGTACATAGATATTACATTACTTTTTTGGAATACATAATACATAACAAAAACAGACACACAAGGACCGTAATAGTTTAGTGTCTTTGGAAACTTGGAACGTAATCTTCTAATCGTGGTGAAAGATCTTCAAAATCTCCCATAAAAATCTTCCACTTCATGTTTCCTTACCTAAAAACTTTCTTTTAATCCTGGGTAAAATAAAACATAAAAATGGTGAGCTCAAATGCTCAGTAAGGGTAAGCATGGATAAAATAAAACATACCATACACATTTGAACCTAAAAACATGAACATAATGTTTAAACATCAAAATCTTGAGCAACGACTTAAAACATGGAAGTACATAAGGCATAGATCATAATGGACAATAAATAATGATAACATAGCATGGGAATAAAACATGTAATTGTGGCATCCATTAAGCACATGTAATGATTTCCATAGTAGCCAAGGCATTGCTGCCAAGACCATCTTAGTGGACAAAGTCCCTTTCTGAATCGAGTTTACTCCTCCTTTCAGTCCTGTAACACTGAACCAAATTAACTTACCATTCCAACCATGTCTATATCATGAGATATAAACCTTTACCCAATGAATTGGAGGGAGATATAGGTCCCACCCATCTCATAATGAAATCATTCTTACTTGTGCCACAACATAAACATAAATCATTCATCATAACCCAAAGAATAAAATGGGTATCATAAACATCATCCCATCATAACATAATCCATATAAAAAATGGATATCATTTCATCATAAGAACAGTGAAACCATGTAAATCATAGAGACATTATACTTGAAACATACACATATGAAATAATTTCATCTTAGATGGAAAATGATTTTGATAAAACAATTGAAATGAATTCTTGAGGAAAATATCCTTTCTTCTTCAAAATCAATTTCATTTCACAAAACATTATGCAAGTTTAAAAGAAAAAGATTTTGTTGAAAATAGTCATGAAATCTTTTGGAGGAAGCTTCATGAAAATAATCTTTATAAAACCGTAAAAATCCTTTCATGCCATATAAGTTAAAAAAAACATTCTTCTCGTACTTTTGCCGGAAAAGTCAAAAAAGTACCTCATAACGTAAACAAAAGAAAGATTCCTTACATACCATGTAGAAAAATTCAAAAATGGGTAAAAAGGAATTTAAACATACATGAAAACTCTTTTATAAAACATGTACATGAATGATATAAATAACCCCAGTAAATACTTGCGAATAAGCAATCCCGGATAAAAATGAGATTTGCAAAATTATCCCTTACCTTAGGTCCGATATGCTTCGTACGTATCCAAACCTCCTGTATAATGATTTAAATAATGTCATTGACTTATTACAGAATCATATTCATTGTTATGATATCATATATGGTTCACTTATGACTTTATATTACCCGTTCTTTTGTAAATTCCATGTTAAAGAGCGTTTTGGGTAAAATCGTTTCATTTGTCGCCCGTGTTTTGACTTGTAATTATTAATATGATTACTTAGATCATGATTACTTAATTCCATAATATAAAACATGATTTATATATAATATATATTCAGAATATACATATATATAATATATCGATAAATGGAAAGAAATACACTGTTCATGGAGACGGTAGGCCGTACGTACGCATGAACGTTGTTTTCGTTTCCTCATTGAATTGAATGGAATTAATTGGATGACATACATATATATATACATAAATACAGTATCATTATTATGTCATATATTTCATGATTACTTATTATATATACTTTATAATCATTTATGAATGGTTAATCATTGAGAATGAATCTCATCGCGTCGTGGAGATGGTATTCCGTACGTACGCACGAGCGATGATATCGTTCCCATGATCGTGGAATTTTATTGGAGTGTATGTATACTATTACATAATAAATATCGCTTTACAATAATCATATATAGTTATTATTTACACCATTATACCCATCCAAGTAAGGTGGTGGTGGAAAATAGATTACACCACGGCGTGGAGACGGTATTCCGTACGTACGCACGCGCAGTGATTTCGTTTTCCGTAGGATGGATAGATGGTGAAATAGGGTTGTTTCATACTTATAACAACATATCAGTATATTAGTGATACTGATGTTATTACTTCATAATGAAACAACCTAAGAAGAAGAAGTGGAAGAAGAAATAAAGGTGAAAGAATCAGTAACGGACATTACCTCTTCTTTGAAGCGCCTCTTTGAGACCTCCTCTTAGGGCACTAAAATTGGTCTTTGAAGAAGACCAGGACCTCTAGGATGTTTCTAGGGAAGTGGAGAAGAGAATTTGGCAGGGTTTGGCCGAGCTTGAAGGCTCAAAGTTGTGTGAGGAAGAGAGAGAGGAGGTGCCCTTTTATAAGGGAGGAGAGGGGCACCTTTGGAATAACAAAAAATATTATTTTATTATAAAGTCATATTCGGGTTTTAATAGCTCCAAATTGATTTATTTAGAATCTAAGGTGGGGATATGTAGAAATACTCTCATACAATAGAATTTAGACAAGTTTAGGTCATTATATTAACCTTAACTTTTAGTTTTAACTCTTAGTTAATTAGATTGACATTTACCATGTCACTTTGTATTTTTATATTATATAGTTAATAAACTTACCATATACATCCAAGAGACCCCCAAGTGTTCCATTGATGATACACCTATCATGATATAAGTATATTGGCCTAACCTTAGATTTTTAGGAATATAATAACAATTTTTAATATAATATTTGTTTTAAAAACTATTTTATGTCAATTTTGACACTATTTGGTAATTGATTTTTGTGAAAATCATAATAGAATGATTAGTTCAAAACAAGTTAATTAAATCAATACTAACATGTCATATTAACATATAAAATTATTGTAATTCATAAAAAGTCTCAAATTACATTTATTTTGGTATTTATAACATCAATTATGTCAATATTTCATTAATATGATAATTACTGCATCATAATTGTTTCATAAATAAATTAAATTATTTTAAGTCTAAAAATTATAAATAAAATACCATTATGTAGGAAATATTTTTAGATTTCTAATTAATATTTATAGTCTAATTTATCTTATGTATAACCCTATATTAAAAATGATTTAGTTATTAAACTTTGATTTTAACTATTTTAACCCTTCTTTAAATAAATTAATAATAAATGTCCTAATCTAATCCAAGTGGGCCTAAATGGTCATATTTTATTCCTAAGGTTGTTTTTGGCCGAATTACACTTATCCAATAGAATTAGGACATGTGTTATGATAATAATAATATTATTTTCACCCTTAATTACCCTATTTACTTTTAACCGTGGTAAAAAACGTAAAAAGTTACTATTCACCAAAAATTATTTTCATCTCATTGAACCACATTTTAGTCCTTGATATTAACCGTGTCTCTCGGATTTTTGAAATTCCACTCACAGAAGCGGTAAAATTAAGTTTTATGAAAAATTCAGTTTTTTTAACTACCACTTAGTGGTTTCACTATTCATCAAAAAATGAAAGTTTCCAGAAAAATAAAAAAAATTAGGCCTAAGCTATATTTGATATTATGAATTCAAAAATGATGTCTATTTTACCAAATTCAAAACATATCAGTTTCATTAATTAATTTAAAAATTAGTTCCCGTCGTCAAAACAAATAGCGTGTTCTTAAGAGATAATAACTATCAAAAGATTGACACATGTTTATGTCTGGTTTAAATGTGAAATTACATCCAATGACCAAAATTGTATTAAATTGTAAAAATATATTCTAAATATACTTTAAAACAACTCAAATTAATAATTTATCACTATTAATTATTTCGATTAAAAAAGTTGTTTTTAATTAAAATTTAGTAATTTCCACTATTCATCAGAATATGAAAGTTATCCGAAAAGTACCAAAATTTTACCCTAAGCTAATTTCGATATTCCTAATCCAAAAATGAAGTCTATTTTGAAAGATAAAATTTATAAAATTTCAAAAAGTGGGTATTACTATTCATAACGGCTAGTTCATAATAATATTATAATAATATCTCGTTTAGTGAAACTCAGTATTGCGTACTACACACGCTATCGAGGAAGGTCGTGATTGCGTGTAATGTAACCAAGTTAGGGTTGTGTGTTGTGCAATACTCCTTTTTTTTAACGTACAACACAAGACATCAATAAAATTAAAAAGAATATTTCTCATAAAATCTCGGGGTGTTACATTAGTAGAGAGAGTAGAAGGAAATGTCTTCTTAGGGAATAAAAAGAGGTGTAAGGTAGAGATAATATGTTCTGTTTTAATAGAACTTGATAAACACTCCATCATCACATTTCATGATGTTTGGTGGGTTCCCAACCTATATAGAAACTTGATTTGTAAGATCCCACGTCTGGATGGATCAAAAATTTCTGAAGGAATTTGAATTTTTATTATCGGACGGTTCGAATCTTAAATCATGACTCAGAATTGATTTATGAGAGTTGGGATGTCTCAAAAGAGAGCTTTTTAAGAGGAATAATGCTCGGGAGGTAGCCTGGGTGTTCAGATGAGCTTTGAAGGTCTTGGGTTAAGTTTCAAGAGTTTTAGAGTTGTTCTGGAAAGGGTGCATGGTTTAGTGTGCATGGTTTAGAAGAAACAATGCAACACCTTGATGCTAAAGAGGTTTTTAGTTCATTTTGAACTGAGCATGGTTGATTAGAACAGTTTTTGGTAAATTGTGTGAGGAAAAGGGAGAAAACGTGTGAGTCTAAGGTGGTTCTGAGGCATGGTGCATGAGTTACACATAGTTTCAGACAAATTGCGTGCCTTGGTGTAGAGGGGAGGCAGTGTTGACAAAACGGTTTTCCAAATCACGTGACACAACCTTATGAAGTTGGAGGTGTTGGATAGAAGGGGTGTGCGTGGATGGTGCGTGGTTTGGTCAACCATGCGGCCAAACCGTGCGAGTGGTGGCTTTAGACAGAGCCATGTCTGCCCATATTTCATTAAAAGGGGGATTTTACCAAAATTCCCCTTGGGGTTTTCAACCCCTCCACCCCCTTTCTTTCCCATTCTAGGTGCACGAACCGGGGGGTTCAAAACCCCCTTCATCCTCCTCCCTCTTTCGATTTTGGGGGTGTTTTCATGTCATTTACATGGCATTTGAGGTGAGTTATCCTCCTCTAGTGGTTTCTTTCTCCTTATTTCTCTCTTATTTTGGGGATCTCTAGCTTAGGGTTTGTTGACGATTCCACTGGAGCATGGTGGAATTGTCCGTTTCTCATGGGGCTTTTGGTTAGCTTGGGTAGAAGATATCCTAAGATGGATTCTGTACTTTTTTGTGTGCCATTTCGTTAAGGTATGCAATCACAATAAATTTTCTTAGTTTTTTCCAAATAGTTTAATTTAATTTATTTTCGATTTGGTATCACCTCTTAGGGATTTTCCTAGGAAAGGTGTCGGGGATCTATTGTGCACCACCCATTATGGTTTCTTGGAGTTTCTCCAAGAGGTGGGCATCAAGTGAGTTTTTTGGATTTATTCCAAGTTGGATTTTGTGCACCACCCATTATGGTTTCTTGGAGTTTTGCCAAGAGGTGGGCATCTTGTGAGTTTTCTGAATTTATTCCAAGTTGGGTTTTGGTTAATTAATTAATTATAATTGTTATAATTAATTAATTGTTGTTTTTTGGTGTAAGACTAGAGTTTGGGTGATCGTGATGTGATCAGTTGGGTGACGATGGGTTTGGATGATGCTTGGATAGGCCTTGGCAAGGCCTTCATGCATTGGAAATGTTTCAGAGAGATTCTCTAATGAGGTAGGTGGTCTAATATCTTTACCTATAGTCTTAATAATTGTTTTATATGTGCATTGTGGTATATTCATTAGATCCCATGTGTGATATGTTTGCTCCCTTGACTTACAAAATTGATTATGGCTTTAGTTTGATACCTTGAACCTTCCCTGGACTCTGTTGGATCCATTGGATGTTGTGAACCTGAACCTATGGCCACCCACAGGGTGTGCCAACCTTTGGAAGTTGAATGTTTTATGTGTTAAGTTTTTATGAAAATTATTATGAGTCTTTTGATATGGTTTTCAATGCGTTCTTTTGATTTTGACCTAGTTTTAGGATGTCAAAGAGGGAAGTCCATGTTTTGAAATGATTCTTATTTTGAAATGAGGTGTTGACCACATGGTAATTTTAAATGGGTTTTAAATAGATTTCAAATTTTGGTTTGAAATGGGTGTGTGGTGAGTCTTTGAACGGTTTTCATGGAATATGAAGGTCTTGGACCTTGTTTGGTTTTCAAATAGGAAAACACGTGTTAAGGGGTGGTTTCAAAATGTTTAAAGAGAATGCTTGATTTTGGTTTTCAAATAGGACCATGAAAAATGTTGTGATTTAGAAAGGGGGAATGGAAATGGTTAAAAAGGGTGTGTTTGATTGTTAAATTGTTTGAATAACATTTAACAGATATTCTTTTTAAGAAGGGAATCCCTGGGAGTGGCCTTTTTGAACCCTCCACCCTAGGAACCCCCCTCCCCATGAAGGGATCACTCTAGAGAGAGCCCCAAATGGGAAGAATCCATTTCCAGCCGATATGGAAGAGTGTCCCATGGGGTAACAACTTGATCAATGATGGTTTGACACAACAATCCATCAACAAGGTGGGTTGCGCCCTTCTACCCACCTGATGCATCACTGGGTGACCCGGTAAGGTGAGCAGACTGGGGGAGGTGGAAATCCCCCCAAGAGTGGGCTCCCAAGATTTGAACCCCATACCTCCAAAGAAACACTATTACTATGACCCTTCTCCCTTACCACTATTCCACCACCAAAGTGGAAACATTTAACGAATATGTATTAGAGTAAAGAATGAAATGGTTTAAATTGTGAATTTGGTTTAACATGATGAAAGTAATGGATTATGATAATGATTAATGAAATGGAAATAAATGATAATGGAATGATTGGGGATGGTCATACATGATGTTATACATCTCGGTTGGATTCATGGACTGATGCTCCATGTTTTCCAACTTGTGATTAATGGTTTTGGGATGTTGTAATGATGATCCACTCCCTGGTTTTGGCCAGGCTAGATTGATGTTCTAGGCACCCTGATGCACCACAGTTTTTCTGGGGAAGGACTGACACTCTTGAACCCAAGGGTATTGACATGGAATTCCATATCAAGTTTGGGATGGTCATACAAGATGTTCCGAGTCCTAGTTGGATTCATGGGATGATGTTTCATGTTTGTCAACCTGTGACCTAGAGGTTGGGATGGACAGACATGGAATTCTGAGTCTCATTTGGATTCATGGACCGATGCTCTGTGTTTTCTGACTTGTGACCTAGTGGTTGGGATGAACAGAAATGACGCACCGGATCCTAGTTGGATACTTGGACGAATGATCCTTGTTTTTCGACCAGTGACCCCTGTGATATGTGGCTCAGATGAGTGGCTTAATCTGAGGTAGTTTTGATGGAAATGTATAACCTTGTGGAACAAGGAATAAAAGTGATTAATTTTAATGTGGCTAAATAATTAAATCAGTTTTATTTACCTGCTTGTTTACAGTTATCCCCTTTCCCCTATGCATTGTTGCATTGGTCGATATTTTCTTTAGACACCATTGGTGGTGGCCTATTGAGCTTTACTAACACCTAGATCAGGCCGCCATTGCATGTGGGTAGTCAAGAAACTCTCACATATTTATTATAGGTATAGGTTTGGGATGAGGCCCATGTTGAGTATTGTTGGTTGAGCAGGATTGCTCGAGTGGTATCAGATGGCTGGATGGGTTTGGCTTGGTGAGGATGTGGAGATGTTTTGTAGTTTCTTTTAGTTTTGGTATGTTATGTTACCATCCTAGTGGGTGGTGGGTTTTATTTATGGTATGACCATTCAAGGATTTATTTAATTTAATTTTATTATAGCATGCTTCAATTTATTTATTATTTCCACTTTCTCTAACATGTATGATCTTTTGTTATTTACTTCTAGTTGTACACTATGATATGGGGGTATAGTCTCCGCATAGTCCCACTTAGACCCCTTCTACTATTCTAAATCCTATGACATATGAGGAGGTGTGTTTGAGGTCATGTAGAAAATTGGCTCGGGGCATCAATTTAGTGGCACCTGGGTTGGAACATTACAAAGCGGTATCAAAAGAGTTTACTTTCCTAATATCCTATTATTAGGTGTTTGGAAGATAAGAGATATAGTAATGTGTCAGAGCCTAATATGGATACCGGGTTGGTGCATCACAGACACCTGTTTCGATATAAATTCTAGGATGCCAAGGGCTTAGATTGCAATTTTGGTTTACGATGCTACTGCTGTATATGATTTTCTCTTTGAGCGATGCACATGTTGTTTGGATTTGATGGTTTATAATGGATTTTAATCTCTTGGACCATTAGTAAGAGGTCTATGTCTTGGTTTTGACTCTTGACTTATAGAGGTAAGATACGTCTCATGCATCATGTTAGACACATAAGATCCACATGTTATAGGATTTCTAGTGTGTGATTTTATGGATTTCATTTTTATGGACAGTTATGTGGATATATGGTGAGGTGCTTGGCGGTGAGGATGATGGTGTGGTCATCATGTATGGTTGGTGCAGTAACCCCTGTTGGGTCAGTATGGTGTAATTATAGGATCGTTGGACCCCCTTGTGGGTGGTTTTTTTGAGGTTGGTTGTATGTCTGAGTCCTCCAAGGAGTGGTATGATGCGCAGATGCTAGGAGAGGATGGGCACCCTAATTGTGAGTAGTTGGTTTGTATATGAAACATATATATTTTGGGACCCTAGATGAGGGTGTTTTGTTTTGATGATGTCATGTGACAATGAGACAGCCATATGTTGATTCCCCATGAGTTATGGCCTTTTATGAGTTGGCATATACCTTGGGTGATTGGATATAGTGATCTTTTTACGTGACTCTGGTTTTGGGAGTCGATATCATGTGGCTTTTGAGGGTGACCATGAGAAGGGTTGACTGAGTTATGTGTTCTTGGGTGTGAGGGGCATAGATGGATGCTTTATACTTTCAAAAATTTCATATGAAGGGTGCATCCTATTATGGGATTTTGGCACTAGGATAGCTTTGGTTATGGGAAAGATCACTTGGGTGTTAGTTTTTTGTCCTTGTGGTTAGTTTCTAAAGGGGCGGGTTTGTTTGGGTGCATTTTTCAGGTGACTATTGTGTAGGAAGGATGTGCTTGGTGGTTTTTGGCTAAACCATAAGTGCAAGTTATCTTGGGTGGTGACCACACATGTGAGTTATTTTTGATATGTGGCACATGAAGGTGTCTAGTTTTCTTGAGATGGGAAATACTTGGAGTGCTGGTGCAGTGGTGGTGCGTGTGGTTTTTGAGGGTAGGGCCAGTTTGGTGCCTAGCTCAATTAGCTTCGGACATGTCTTAAAGAGTGTGTTTTTGGTTCATTGAGTTGATTTTTGGTTTTAGAAATCACCAACTGGGCCTTTCGTTGGGTGAGATGGGAATGTGGAAGAGGCATGACCAATTGTTGGGGATTGTGAGTTGAGGTTTTGTAAAGCTTGGCTCATTAGAGTCGGAATCAGGCTCGGTGGTGGGGTAACACAAGAGTGTGTGATGGTTGAGTGTTAATGGGATCTTTGAGCCATGAAAGGTTGCTGGCATACTGCATCATTTGGTTTTTAGATCAGACGTTATGAGATCACATGCTCTAGGTTCTTGGGTAGAGAAGGCATCTGTGAGTAGACTGAGAAACAAAATGAATGTGATGAGATGCTTATGGACAAGGTGGCCCAATACCTTTGTATGGTTTTGATATATCCCTATAGATAGGGGTGACACTAGAAATGGATGGGTTGTGATAGTATTCATCGACGAAACCTTAGTGTACTCTTGGTTAGTGATGATTATGCCTAATATCCTGAAAACATCCTAGGTACATTGAGAGGGAAATGACTATATGCCTAACTACCCAAATGTCTTTTAGTTGGTTATAGGTCCACTCGAAGGTTACACTCATGGAGTGATGTATGTGGAATCGTATGGTGGGAAGTGCGTCATCGACTGTTTTCTGGTGAGGTCCTCAGGATGGGTAGAGTGTCGATGAATTCCATGGGTACCATCCTTAAGAGTTGGGGACAGGTGAAAGTTAATGTTTTTTTATTTCTCTAGTGAGAGATATAAGACCACGTCTAATTCTTGGGTTGGTAGTGAATGGAACATGGTCCATGGTGGTTGGAGCCTCTTGAGTGGGGTGATGATGAAAATCCTAGGGTAAGGAGTGATGTATCAGTTGTGGAGGCATGACCTTTATGCTGGATGGGTCACGGGTGTGTGGAGCTGGTTGTGGATCGGTCGTAGTGGCTCTAAGATGCTAAAGAGGAACCCTGTGGTGTGTGATTGGATTTCATTGGGAATTCTAATAGGAGATCAGTGGTGTCAGATGATCAAGCCACACATTGTCTTTAGGCTCGAGGTGGTTATGGAAAGAAGTTCAGGTATGGAATCCAATGGGTAAGTTTAGGTGGTTGTGGAATACATATGAGTGTGGGGTTAGTGCATGATATAGGTTCAGGAGGTTGTAAGCTATGTCTGGTGTGTTGTTGGGATGACGTGTGTGTTTTGAGTTTGAGTTGGGCTTTGAGGAAAAGCTGATATGTTCTTAATTCTTTCCTGGAAAATGGGTATTCATCTACTTTAGTTGGTTTTTGATAATAAGGGTGGGTGCCGATGGTGATTTTAATTTATGTGGGTGTTAAGGAGAGGTAATTTTAGAACCATTTCCAACGCTTGGTGGGAGTGGGAGTTCAGGGTTGGTTGTGCTTTCCTAATGGAAAGGGTGTTAAGTATTAGAAGTGTTCGTTATAATATAGAGCTTATGGTGGGGAGCATAATAGCTCGATGACTACTCAGGTGATGTTCCAAGCAATGTTTTCATTAGATGGGATTGGGTAAGTTCCATCATGGTGTTTTGGTTTTAGTAATGGGTGTTAGATTGGTCTTTCATCCAGTTGAGGGCCTTGAGTTGGTGGTTATGCCTCAGTAGTGTTATGGGCTATCAGAGTCTGAATGAGGATGTTGGTTGAAAATGTGGTGTCTGACATAGGTTGGGAGGTATAGATGGATGACCATTGAGTATTCTCTAGTATGAGAAGTGTTATGGTGTGGAGTTTGTAATATCTCATGTCTAGATGGATCAAAAATTTCTGAAGGAATTTGAATTTTCATTACTGGATAGGTTGAATCTTGACTCATGACTCAAAATAGTGTTTTGAGAGCTGGTATGTCTCAAAAAGGTGTTTTAATATGAGGAATGATGCTATGGAGGTATCTTGGGTGTTCAGATGATATTTTAAGGCTTCAAGTTAAGTTTCAGGAGTTTTGGGGTTTTTTGGAAAGGGTGCATGGTTTGGTGTGCACAATTTAGAAGAAATCATGCGACACCTTGATGCTAAAAAGGTTTTTAGTTCATTTTAAACTGAGCATGGTTGGTTGCACGATTAGAACATGGTTTGGGGCTAAAACTTGTGAGAAAAAAGTAGAAACCATGTGAGGCTAAGGAGGTTTTGAGGTATGGATCACGGGCTATGCACAGTTTCAGAAAAACCATGCTCCTTACTGTAGAGGGGAGGAAGTACTGATAGTACGGTTGGTGTAGAGATTTCCAAACTGTACAAAAAAAACCGTGAGAAGCTGGGGGTGTTGGAAAATAGGGGTGAACATAGATGATGCATGGTTTGGCTAACAGTGTGGCCAAACCATGCAAGTGGTATATCTAGACAGAGCCAACTGCACGATTGGTGTACAGTTTGGAAAACTGTGCAACCAAACTGTGCGACTGCCCAAATTTTATTAAAAAGGTGGATTTTACCAAAATACCCCCTTAGTTTTTTCAACCCCTCCACCCCCTTTCTCTCCCATTCAAGGTTCATGAACCAGAGGGTTCCCAACCCCCTTCCTCCTCCTCTCACCTTTGATTTTGGGGGTGTTTTAATAGCATTTCTTTGGCATTTAAAATGATTTATCCTCCTCCAGTGGTTTCCATTCTCCTTCTTATTTCTCTCTAATTTTTGGGATCTAAAACTTTGGGTTTGTTGATTTTTCCACTAAATCATGGTGGAATATTCCGTTTCTCATGGAGCTTTTGTTCATCTTGGGTGAAAGAGATCCCGAGATTTATTTCACACTTCATTTCATTCTATTTCATTAAGGTATGTGATCGCAATGAATTTTATTAGGTTTTTCCAAATAGTTTAATTTAATTTGTGGTAAATTTGGTATCACCTCTTAGTTATTTTCCTAGGAATGGTGTTAGGGATCTATTTTGGACCTCCCATGATGGTTTCTTGGAGTTTCTCCAAGAGGTGGGAATCCAATGAGTTTTCCAGCTTTATGCCAAGTTGGGTTTTGGTTAATTAATTAATTATAATTGTTATAATTACTTAATTGTTATTGTTTGGTGTAAGACTAGAGTATGGGTGATCTTGATGAGCTTAGTTGGGTTCCAAGGTGTTTGGACGATGTTTGGATGGGCCTTGATAGGGCCATCGTGCTTTGGAAATGTTTTGGAGAGCTTCAATAATGAGGTATGTGGTCTAAGAAATCTATCCATAGTCTTAATAATTGTTTTATTTATGAATTGAGGTATATTACTTAGATCCCATTTGTGATATGTTTTCTCCCTTGACTTGTGAAATTTCTTTTGGATTTAGTTTGATACCTTGGACCTTCATTGGACCCCACTGGATCCATTGGATGTTGTGAACCCAGACCTATGTCCACCCACAGGGTGTGCCAATCTTTGAAAGTTGAATGTTTTATGTGTTAAGTTTTTTATGAAAATTCCTAGGAATATTTTGATATGGTTTTCAATGTGTTCTTTGGGTTTTGACTTGGTTCTGGGATTTCAAATGGGGAAGTCCATGTTTTTAAATGATCATTATTTTGAAATGAGGTGTTGACCTCAAGGTTATATTAAATGGGTTTTAAATAGATTTTAAACATTGGTTTTTAAATGGGCATGTGGTGACTCTTTGAATGGTTTTCATGGAATATGAAGGTCTTTGATCTTGTTTGGGTTTTCAAAGAGGAAAACCCATGTTAAGGGGTGGTTTCAAAATGTTTAAAGAGAATATTCGATTTTGGTGTTTTATTTCTTTTGAAAGGGGTTGGATTTTATTGATCCATGTGTTGATTTAAAGGTCCTTGGGACCATTAAAAATGTTGTGATTTTGAAAAGGGTAATGGAAATGTTTAAAAAGGCCATGCTTGATTATTAAATGGTTTGAATAACATTTAACGATTATGTATTTGAGTAAAGGATGAAATGGTTTAAATTGTGAATTTGGTTTAACATGATAAAGTAATAGATTATGGGAATGATGGATGAAATGGAAATAAATGATCATGGAATGATTGGGGATGATCAGACATGATATTCCGAGTCCTGTTTGGATTCATGGACTGATGCTCCATGTTTTTCGATCTATGATTAATAGTTTTGGGATGTTGGACCGATGTTCCACTCCCCAGTTTTGGGTGGGCCATAATGATGCTCCAAGTGCCTCAGTGCATCGTAGTTTTTTGGGGTAAGGAATGATGCTCTTGAACCCAAGAGTATGGACATGACATTCCATGTCAAGGTTGGGATGGTAAGACATGAAATTCTGAGTCTCAGTTGGATTCATGGACTGATGTTCCATGTTTTTCTACCTATGGCCTAAAGTTTGGGATGGTCAGACATGGAGTTTCGAGTCCTGGTTGGATTCATGGCCTGATGCTCTATGTTTTTCAACTTGTGACCTAGTGGTTGGGATGTCCAAAAATGATGCACCAGATCCCAATTGGATACTTGGATAGAGGCTCCTTGTTTTCTAACCCATGAACCATGTGATATATGGCTCAGATGACCATCTTAGGCCAAGCCAATTTTGATGGAAATGGGTAAACTTGTGGAACAAAGAATACAAGAGATTAATTTTAATATGGATACATAATGAAACTTGTTTTATTTAATTTATTTTTCATGCAAGAACTATTTCACTAGCTGGTATTTACTTTAGACATATTTGGTGGTGGCATACTAAGTTTTACTCACACCCTGCTTGGGCCACCATCACACTTAAGTACCCAAGAAAATCTCACATGTTTATTGCAGGCACAGGTTTGGACCGAGGCCCATGTTGAGTATTGTTGGTCAATAAGGATTGCTCGAGTAGTATCAGATAGTTGGATGGGTTTGGATCGATGAGGTTGTGGATCCTTTTTATAGTTTATTTTATTTTTGGTATGTTATGTGCTGGCTTAGTGGGTGGTGGTTTGTATTTATGACATGGCTGTTCAGGACTTTATTGCATTTTATTTTATTATAGCATGTTTAATTTTATTTATTCTTTCTTCTTTTTATGATGTGTGTGATGTTTGGTTATTTACTTCTAGTTGTGCACTCTGATATGAGGGTATAGTCTCCTCACAGTCTCACTTAGACCCTTACTGCTAGTCGACAATGTCTAGCATATGAGGAGGAATTCTTGAGGTCATCTGGGGAACCAGATTAGGGCACCAGTTTAGTGAAACCCAGGCTGGGAATGTTACAATATTTCCTTATAGATTTTAGACCAAAATGGGTTCACCTTTAGGTCTATATCAGGCTATCTAAAAATCTATAAAGGCTCTAGAACTATCATAAAGGGTTCTCTCACTAATGGAATGTATATTTTTAATAGAAAGTACCATTAAAGAAAGTTGGGTAGTGTGTATACTACTAAAACTGATAATACTATATTATTGCATAGAATTTTGGGGCATATAAGCTCCAAGGGTCTATAAGAACTCAACAAAAAATGGTCTTTTAGTGACATCACACCAAGAAACCTTCCATTTTGTGAATATTTTGTGATGGGAAAGGATAAGATATTCACCTTTAATATGTCCAATTTTAAAGCTAACTACCCCTTAGAATACATACATTCTAACCTATGGGGACTAGCTAGGAATACCTCCTATAGTGGAGGTTCTTATTTTGTCACTTTTATAGATGAATTCTCAATAAATGTGTGGGTTTACATTCTGAAAAATAAATATGATATTTTTCAGAACTTTAAAACTTGGAAAATCCTAGTTGAAAACCAGGTTAGGAGAAAGATAAAAACTATGAGAAAAGATAATATATTAGAGTACCTATCCAATGATTTTATTCAATTATGTTAATTTGAGGGTATTAAAAGACAACAAACTATTAGGTACCCTCTAATTGAATGGTCTTGATGGAAGAATTAATAAAACCATTTTAGAGGTAGTCTGAAGCATGATTGCATGCTCGTGTCTCCCTAAATCCTTTTGGGAAGAGGCTTCCACTATGAAATTTTACCTCATTAATATGTTTCCTTACTTTTCCATTAATTCAAAACCTTGGAATAACTTTGAAATGGTAAGCCTCTCTCTTATATATACTTAAGAGTCTTCAATTTCACTTCTTATGCCCATGTTAAAATTGATAACCTTGAGCCTCATTCTCTTAAATGTATCTTTGTGGGATATCTCGAGGGTGTAAAAGGTTATGATATTTGGGTTAATAAACCTAGTTACCAAAAAATGCATCATTAGTAGGTATGTGGTGTTAAATGAGTCATGTTCTCCCAAATCAAAATCTATTACACTTTATAGTAGTAATCCAACCATAGATGGGGCTGAAGAAACTGAACCACCAGCCCAGTTTGAGGATAAAATACAACCCCCTTCACCTAACCCACATACCTTGAACCAAGCTGATTCTACCTTCAGTTCTGATTAAGAATCAGAAACTGAAACTCCTGCCAATAATAAAGATTTTCATATAATCTGAGATAGGGTTAGAAGGGTCCCTAGACCACCTGCTAGGTTTATCAAATATGATATGAATTCTTATTCCTTTTATGTTTCCCAGGATCTTATTGATGATGATCCTAAAACCTATAAGAAATCCATTAATGACAAAGACTCTAAACAATGGGTTTTTTCTATGAATGAAGAAATGTATTCCTTAAGAAAAAATCACACTTGGTCTATTATAGATAAACCACCCAATACTAAAGTAATTTGATGTTAGTTGATTTATAAAAGGAAATAAGATAACACTGATAGAAATTAAATTAAATTTAAAGCAAGATTAGCTGCTAAGGGATTCCTTCAAAGATATGGGATAGACTATTCTAAAATTTTTCCCTGGTTGTTAATAATTATTTAATTAGGATCCTTCTTGATTTTTTACCTATAATGACCTTCATATTAAACAACTTGTTGTTAAAACTATCTTCCTTCATGGTGATTTAAATGAGAAACTTTACATGAAGCCTCATGATGGTTACTCTAGAGAATTAAAATCTGACCAAGTTTGTCTTTTAAATAAATCATTATATGGTTTAAAACAAGCCTCAAGGAAATGGTATAGAAAATTTTATTCTTTTATACTTGATAAACATTTCAATAGGATCCAATATGATACTTGTGTTTATTTTAAACCAATTAAAAAATGAATGATTTATTTGTTGTTGTATGTTGATGATATGATCATAATTTGAAATAACATGAGTCTCATTATTACTGTAAAATATCAATTAAAATGTGTCATGACCTAACCCACTAGGGCCTGCCTGACCGGTGATAACTGGGTGTGACTACCCCAATCCCACCTTTAATAGGCTAGGGGATGGTGACCAGCACTGAGTAGGCATAACACTCACAGGGGATGCCTTAACCTAAGGTACCTTTATGTACATACACACATCTCCAAGCCTACACAATGATGAAATTTAAAATAAAACTAATAAACAATGCATGAAAACATATAAACACCATAATCATAGTACAAAAAAATAATGGGAAGAAATAAGGGAAAAGTACGAGCCCATAAAATCCGTAAAGAAGTCCAACCTGATAGTAAGAGGGGATTATAGTAAAATGTGACTCCTGGAACAAACCAAGGTCTTTCTAGCCCAATATAATCTCTATCTACTCCTGACCCACCGATAACCCCATCAAATGGTTGGTCATCTGCATAAGACACAATACGTATGGGAAGATCCCATACAGGGGTGAGTACAACAATACCTAGTAGGACACCCCAAAATCACTAATCATAAATCATAAATATTAGCCAGCTCACCAATAGATAGGAATGTCAATCAAGATACTAGACATACAATAAAACATCTAGATATAATCATGGTAGACACTAAGTCTCAAGGAAAGGTCACAACCACATTGTTAGCCTAAGATTATGATCGAGTGTCTGTAACCACACTCGCATAAGACAACTCATACCATGAGTCTGATAGCACTGATAGTGTCCATCTGAGATGTCTTGCTCGTTGGGCCTCACTATAAAGAAGTACATGCTGAAAGTCTAAAGTTATTGATACATAGATGAGGATCACACCCAGCGCCATGGGGTATACCAACAACCCAATCTGGATTAACTTGCTAAGTAGGGGATTGACGACCGTGTATAGTTGGTCACACCAATTCTGATAACACCACCTAGAAAAAAAGATGATAGAGGATCCTATCCCAAGCCTCTAAGGGGATTCCTACAACTCTATCCAAAACTAATCCCTTAGAGAGGATCACAATCATATGACCATGAACTAATGTCATACTATACCCTCATAGGGATGGATTGAGGGAACACACCCTTAAAGAAACTAGTCCGCATTAAGGGGAAAAAGGTTTCCAATTCATCTTTGAAGAAGTACATGATGTATAAGTAGGGTAAACGATGTGTACCGCTAATATTGGACCTGCCCATGTCCATGCCTATGTACCTCTATCCATTCCCATGTACATTTGGATGTTCCTATGTACTAAGGCTGTGTCATGCACCTAGCTATGTCTGAGTACCGGGTCGTGCTTGTGTACTCTACTTATGCCCATGTACCAGGCCATGCCCATGCCTATGTATCCTTCGAGATACACATTGAGTCACCAATTAGGGGTCACATGGTGTGTGAAACATGTTTTCACGACCTCCTCCCCACAAAAATAATTTAATGGGGGAGAGAGACAGTAACTGCTCGATTCCCGCCTCTAGTAGGACTCAGATTGGCGAATAGCACTAAGAGTATAATAAAAATTCATATTAGAGGCATTAACCTATAAGAGAAACATGGGAAAGAGAGAGGTAAGAAGGATACACCAATCAAAACCTTCTCATACACATATTAAATAAATTCAAAGTGCATACATTCCATGCCATACATTACTAAAAAACTAAAAGAAAAACTAAAATACCAAAAAGGTAATGATGACAACAACCATAAATCCCAAACAACTCCTACAAAACCATGAGCTAGTAATATCCATCCCAATCTCCAACCTGCTTAGGATGAACTAAATTTTTTTTATATATACATAGGGAGAATATAATAGTATACTTAGTAGGATCCTCTACAGAGCCTCACATGAAAAAGATAAAGAAATCATGCTAAAGAACAGTGAACAATAGTGAAACTAACTCATCACCTAAACATGTATATGCCCACGGGGTGTTAGACGAGTGGTACCCGTTGGTTGTACCCCTCGCTCTCTGTGGGAACTGGCCCAGGCTTGAGTCCCACCAGACTCAGACATTGTGCATATTATGCACAGGGTGATTCAAAGCCATTTACCTATCTGGGTAGCATGCGGTGTGCTCTGGGCATGGAGGGCCCCCCAGTGGGCGGTGAGGGTTACCCTACACACGTTTTGGCTGCTTCGGTAGTGGCGTAATGGTGAATGAGAGGGGTACAACAACGCCATTCTTTGAGAGGTACATGGTTCGAATCTTGGGAGTCCGCTTTCGGAGAAAACCTCTCCCCCAGGATCCACTCGCCTTGTCGGGTCACCCAATTTCTGACTGGGTGGTCAAAATGAGGCGCAAACCACCCGTGCTGACAGATTTCTTGAAGAACCATCGCTGATTGGGTTTTCACCCTCCAGGACGCTCTGCCATCTCGGCTGGAAACAAATCCTTCCCAGCTGGGGCTCTCTCTAGAGTGACCTCTTCATGGGGATGGGGGTTTCCTTGTGTGGAGGGTTCGAAAAGTCCACACATGGGAATTCATTTTTTAAAAGAACCTAAATAGGTATACCAAGTTCCCAGTCTCACCACGACTAAATTTCACCAAGTATCACATAAAAGAGAGAATATAATATAATAATGAAACACCAAGGGTACCCCACTCCTTCTTTCCCACTGGTTTTCTGCTCTGTCCCAATGTTGCACGTCCTGATCCATCTCTCTCTAAAATTAAGCCAACCTGAAGACACATGGAAAAGGTGTCACAACATGAACCTCGTGTATCACATAATCACATTATCCCATATCACATCACCATATATAGTAACCAATTAGTCTTTAGGATCCACCACATCCTGTATGACATGTATTATACATTAGGTATTATACCTCAAGACATTACATCCCATACACTAAGTAAGTACCTCAATCCATCACATATTATACACATCATACCTAAAATAATCCTTTGGATACTATATCTAGGAATACATGTGTGTGAATAACCACAAGCCATCACAGAACTCTACACACATATATGGGGAATCTAACTACCATGCATACTGGCATAAATAACTACCAAGAGAAGAGAGTGGGGCCAAAGGGGGTAGCCAGTCATCCATCCTACCACCAAGATGTTAGGGAAAACACCCCCTAGAGTCTATTCGGTGTTATTTTCCCTAAAAGATATGAGTGGTGTAGCATATGAAATCATAGAATATACATGATATAATATAGATCTCAACCACACTATGAACATAACCTCGTCTTAGATTCAACTATAGTTAATGTCGCATAGAGTCCCGTCTTCCACTACTAAGACCAGATATCCTATAACCACACAAGAATTTAAATGAGCTACATTAATTTTGCGACCCGACCCAACGGGGCTCGATCCATGACTCCCCAAGCCCGCCTCCAATAGTCCAAGGGTTAACGACTAGCACCGAGTAGGCTATCACACACATGTGAGGCATTAGCCTAAGGTACCTTTACACACACACACACACACACACACACACACACACCTCCATGCAATAATGTAGAGATATATAAAATAGAAACGAAAATGTATGCATACATCTATCCCAAACCAGAGTGAAATAGAAGCACAAAAGGGAAAAAACAGGGCCCACCAAAAGAAAACTGCAAAAGCATCCAACCTGATCAGAAGGAGGGGATTGCTATCAAAAGAACTCGCTAGTAAGCTCCTCGGCACAGCTTCAGTAAGCACCCCAGTCAGTCTCTCTCACAAAGCTCCGCCTGCTCCGGGTCCTCCTGGGACTCCGTTGAAAGGCCTGTGGTCTTCGAAAGACCCAAACATGTGCGGGCAAAGATCATACAGGGGTGAGTATAAAAAAACTCAGTAGGCGCCCCAAAAACCCAAAACAAAAGAGAGAAACTGAAAGGCAACAGTCAGCTCATCCTAGCCAGAGGGAACCCAGAAGAGAGAGAAACTCCATCTTGAGACCATCCTCATCTAACACAACTAGTCAGCTCAATTCAAGTGTATGCCCATACATACACCTTGAACATCCGCTCAGGTATATGCCCATACATATATCATGAACATTCACTCAGGTATACGCCCATACATATACCAGGAGCATCCACACAGATATACGTCCACACATATGCCATGAACATCTAGATATAATCTATACACACACCAAGCCACAAGAGGTACCAACCTCATCACCAGAAACTGTTCACAACTAGGAGATCACACTCCATGAGCACTATCATCTAGATGAAACTCGTCTGAGAGATACACTCCATCGGGTCCCATACAAACATCCCAGATGCTCACCCAAGAGATCACGATCGTCGAATATCATCACTGAGAAAGTCACACTGAAATAGAAAAAACACCAAACTCCTCGGATAGGGGATCACTCTTAGGGTTTTCTAGAGGATGCTAGAACCCACAAATGTATTCGAAGATCTTACCGATAGGGGATCACTCCCAGGATCCTCTAGGGGATACCACAACCCAATCTGGTATTCGATGATCTCACAGATAGGGAATCACTCCCAGGATCCGCTAGGGATACCACAACCCAATCTGGTATTCGAAGATCTCACTGATAGAGGATCACTCCCAGGATCTGCTGGGGGATACCACAACCCAATCTGGCGCTCCACATAATCACATCACTCAGATAGAGGATCGTCACCTGTCAAGGTGGTCACGACGATACCGAAACCCCATATGGTATAACTCACATTGTAGGGGATCAAACCAATGATGCACCAACCCTACCGAAACCATGCGTTGAGCAGGGGATCGTATAACCAACAATGTCGTAACCCTACTATAAACCACATGCTGAGTAGGGAATCGTATACCCGAGGATGCCACAACCCTACTGAGCACAACCCAATGCGTAGGGGATCATATTCCCAATGATGACACAAACCCTACGAGGGTTAACCTGCTATATAAAGGATCACCACCCATGTATAAGCGGTCACAGCGATACCAAGAATCCGATCTAGGGTAGCGAAGTTATATGATCCCACCCTGGGCCCACTGGAGGGATGCCACAACCCTAACAGATTAGAGATCCTATCGAGGGGATCACAAACCCATACCACGGTTATGATGCCACACGAACCCTGATACGAGAGAACCAAGGGAGTACCCTCAACCACTGCTGGTACAAATGTCGCAAACCCGAGTGACCCGCAACGTCACCACAATGCGCACCTCCTAGGCCAATACCGAGGCCACCACCACGGTCTACGTGGAAAACATGCAGGATAGGCTATTTACTCACCTGAAACGGAAAACTGGTGAACAATGTATTATTCACCATAGCCTGCCCGTGTGGGGCCCACACCATGATCCCGAAACTCATCAAGTGGATCAAACCATTGTGATCCCCTCAGAAAAACCCACAAGATCGACTACTCGATTGTCCAAAACGGACACCCGATGAAAAAAGTACTATTCACTAGAGCCAGACTAGGTAGGGCCCACACCACGATCCTGAAACTCATCAAGAAGATCAAACCATTACGATCCCCTCAGAAAAACACACGAGATCAACTACTCGATCTTCCAAAACAGACACCCGGCAGAAAAGTCACGTTTCTCCGTAAATGTCGAAACCCGACCTCATGGGTCCCACACACTATTCTCAGTCCCAACACCCTAAAACTATCTTGAAAAGTCCATCATACCATCAGGGTCCCAATTCCACTGACTGCACGTCATTTGGACACTCCGTGCAGGAGTTATGGCGGATCGAAGTTGAAAATAATAAAATATTATTATTATTTTCAACGTTTCATGGCCCCGGGCCAAAAACCTGACTCACAAAATTTAAAAATGGGATTCAAAAGTTCCATATCGATGAAAGGAACATGTCTCTGCAAACGGATCACAAATCGGACTTACGGTTTGCGTGTTACGGGGGTTTAAAGAACCCCCGGAAAATTCTGGCCGAACCACCGCCTGCCTCGCCGGAAACCACCGCACCGCCGCCGGAATCTTCCGCGCCACCGCCGGCCTCACCGGAATCCACCTTTCCCTGCCTCCCTCACCGGAATTTTCCATGGCCTCTTCTGGAGACCGGAATTTACGCCGGAAAACTTTCGGGAGCCACCAGGAGCACCCCAGTGCTCCAAATTCAGATCCGCAACATGTTTCGGAAAGCTCGGGACCCGAACTACACAACCCTTATGAAGATTTGAAGAAAAACAATGCATAAATGGGATCCTGGATTTTAAAACTCAAACCTCCTACCTCGCGGGCGAAACGCCGATGCTTCTAGGCCAGATCCGCGCTCTGAAGCTGCTGCTGTACCATCCGGGAGCGATCACCGTCAAAATCTGAGTCTGACGGCACCTTGTTTCTTGATCCGATGGTTGGTCGCTTGAAGGGGGAGGAGGGACTTCCACTGCGCACAAACGTGAAGGGTGTGGGGGAGAAGCGTGATTGATTTTTATTTAATTTTTAATTAATCAAATAATCAATTCAACAAACTACGCCCCCGACCAAACCTCCCGACACGGAAAGGATTAGGTCACCCCTAGGGTAAACGTGTCGTTCTGAACACAATGGAAAGCTCGTATTTTCAATATGAGACTCCATTTAGAAGTTATTCGAGCCGATGCTCATAAATAAACTTTTCCATTTATTTACGAAAATGCCCCTGGTGGCTTTTTCTACAGCAGGCCCGCGCCAACAAAGCTTACACCCCGAATAGGGTAAACGACACGCTCAGGACGCAACCGTGCCCTCAGATTCCTGTTCTGAGCTACCGTTTAAGAGAAAACACACTCCTTCCATGTGCATAGTATAAAAATACTTAATATTTTTATAAAATTTATTCCGGGCACATCGGGCCTTGGAATTGCATGCCGTCTTCGCGCCTAGCTCTAGAATTATTCATAGGAATATTCCAAAGTCTGACAAGGCCAAAACCTGAGTCGCTACATCCTCCCCACCTTAAAACTTTTCATCCCCAAAAAGCTATAAGCACAAGGAAAGCAACTGGACTCTCAACTGGGTCTCCCATGCCAGCGAGTTTGCCAAAAAACACCCCTTCCCGAACACATAAGTCAGAGGGACTCAGCCACCACACCTCTACACTATCCGCTTTGGGTGGCACTGACTCGACCGCATGGTTTTGATCACGTTACAACAATGCATCACGGTGGGGGAAGGATCCTTATTCCTCACACATTCGAAGAACGCTGAATAACACCCACACAAGGTCTTACCAACGCCCTGAAAAAACTCGAGAAAGCAATGGAAAGCAAAAATTACTGCTAAACAGTGTCTAAAAAAACTACTGCAGAAAGTAGAAAGGACACAAGGTGTACCTCTATCCATTCGCGGAGCCTCTGGGTCAACAGCCTCTAGGGCATGCAGTTTTCCTCGCCCTCGCCCTCCAGCTCCCTGAGCTCGGCATGGACCACCTGGGGGTGGTGGCGGTAGAATCTAATACCGCCTACCACCTCCCACTATTGCACCAGATCCAATGCCACGTCCATCGCCCTACGGACCTCCAAACTCGAGACGTTTCTGCTGCCAAGGCGGCCTATCGACCGACTCCCTCTCAGCATCACGACGGGTCGGACAATCTCTAGAAAGATGTCCCCGACCGTCGCAAGCATAAAACTGCCTCTCCTATGGCTAACCAAAACTATCATGTGAGCCCTATGATCCCTGAGCCTTAGATCCTCCATCTTGGGGTTGCCTCCTGAAATGTCGGCTACGTCCAGACCCTTGCGCCTGCCACTGGCTACCAGTTGTCGACGTCTCAGCTTCCACACGCCTAACACTGACGGGTTGAATCTGCTTAGCTAGAAATCTCTCCACCACCAAGGCTTTCTCCAGCACTCCAGCATAGGTGGGAAAACACAAGGAAACCACACCTGACCGGATGTCTCTCCATAGGCCCTGCTTGAAGGTTGGAGCCCTAAAGAATGAGTCTCGAACCATATCCAGGGAGTAGCGCGATAGGTTTGTAAACCTCGCTGAGTACTCCAACACAGTCATGCCTTCCTGCCGAAGTTGCAGAAGCTCCTGAATCCGCACTGACCTCAGCTTCACCAGATAGAACTCTTCCCTGAAGAGCCGCTCAAACTCTACCTACGTGAGCGTCTCCTCATCGTGGGACTGTGTCACTAGGCTCCACCATTGCCCGACCAAACCATGCAAAAGGCTCTCCGCTAGGACCACCATCTGATCTAGGGGTGTCCTCAGCAGGTGGAAAACTCGAGTGACTGCTTCGAGCCAGTCATCAGCTGCCTGAGGGTCTAGATCACCCCAAAACCGTAGAGTTCGCTGCCTCTGGAACTCGCGCAGTGCACTCATCCTGCGCGCAACCTCATCTTACACTATCGGCACAACCAACTGCTCGACAGGTGGTGACTCAACTGGTGGACCACCTGGAGGTGCAGCCTCAGAACCTGCGCCCTGGTCTACAGCCTCTACATGGGATGGATCATCACCACAATCCCACTGTGGAACTCTCACGGGCTGTCATCGTGGAGGTATCCTGAAATAAAATCAAGACACACCATATTCAAAGAGTATATCTAGAGAGCTGACTCAAGAAGAACAAGGGAAACCCAAAAACCCAGTCCTATATGATGCATGTACCATTATGTCCCTACGACTAGTGTCTAAACATCCCGAGTCAAAAGACAGGTTATCAGAGTCCTAGTGAATGGATACGTCGGCCGCTACTCCAACAATAGAGTCCCTAGCCTGAAAGATGAACTCGAAACATCTTGACACTGCCGCTATGCAACCCAAACCAAACTCACAGCTAGACCAGCTACGATCTGATATCCCAAAGGTGGAACCTCCTCTGATACCACTATATTACGACCCGACCCAATGGGGCTCGAGTCGTGACTCCCCAAGCCTGCCTCCAATAGGACAGGGGTTGACGACTAGTGCTGAGTAGGCTATCACACACATGGGAGGCATTAGCCTAAGGTACCTTTACACACACACACACACACATACACCTCCATGAAATAGTGTATAGATATATAAAACTGAAAAGAAAATTAATGCATACATCTATCCCAAACCAGAGTGAAACAGAAGTACAAAAGGGAAAAAATAGGGCCCACCAAAAGAAAACTACAAAAGCGTCCAACCTACTCAGAAGGAGGGGATCACTGTCAAAAGAACCCGCTGGTAAGCTACTCGGCACAGCTCCAGTAAACACCCCAGTCAGTCTCGATCACAAAGCTCCACCTGCTCCGGGTCCTCCTGGGACTCCATAGAAAGGCCTGTGGTCTGTGCAAGACACAAACATGTGCGGGAAAAGCCCATGCAGGGGTGAGTATAAAAATACCCAGTTGGTGCCCCAAAAACCCAAAACAAAAGAGAGCAATTGAAAGGAAAAATTCAACTCATCCCAGCTAGAGGGAACCCGGATGAGAGAGAAGCTCCATCTTGAGACCATCCTCGGCTAACACAACTAGTCAGATCAATTCAGGTGTATGCCCATACATACACCCTGAACATCCGCTCAGGTCGACGCCCATACATATATCATGAACATTCGCTCAGGTATACGCCCATACATATACCAGGAGCATCCACACAGATATACGTCCACACATATACCATGAACATCCAGATATAATCGATACACACACCAAGCCACAAGAGGTACCAACCTCATCACCAAAAATGGTTCACAACAAGGAGATCACACTCCACGAGCACTGTCATCTAGATGACACTTTTCCGAGAGATACACTCCATCGGGTTCCACACAAACATCCCAGATGCTAACCCGAGAGATCATGCTCATCGGATATCATCACTGAGAAAGTCACGCTGAAAAAACAAAAACACCAAACTCCTCAGATAGGGGATCACTCCTAGGGTCCGCTAGGGTATTCCAGAACCCACACCGGTATTAGAAGATCTCACCGATAGGGGATCACTCCCAGGATCCACTGGGGGATACCACAACCCAATTTGATATTCGAAGATCTCACAGATAGGGGATCACTCCCAGGATCCGCTGGGGATACCACAACCCGATATGGTATTCAAATATCTCACGGATAGTGGATCACTCCCAAGATTTTCTGGGGGATACCGCACCCCAATCTGGCGCTCCACAGAATCACATCACTCAGATAGAGGATCATCACCCGTCAAGGAGGTCACGACGATACCGAAACCCCATCTGGTATAACTCGCATTGTAAGGGATTGAACCGACGATGCACCAACCCTACCGAAACCATGCGCTGGGTAGGGGATTGTATAACCAATAACACCGCAAACCATATATAAACCACATGCTGAGTAGGGGACAGTATACCCAATGATGCCACAACCCTACTGAGCATGGCCCAATGCGTAGGGGATCATATTCCCGATGATGCCACAAACCCTACGAGGGTTAATCTTCTAGATAGGGGATTGCCGACCATGGATAAGCGGCCATAGTGATACCAAGAACCCAATCTAGGGTAGCGAAGCTAGAGGATCCCACCCTGGGCACCCTGGAGGGATTCCATAACTCTAACAGATTAGAGATCCTATCGAGGGGATCACAAACCCATACCACGATTGTGATGCCACACGAACCCTCATAGGAGTGAACTAAGGGAGTACCCTCAACTACTGCTGGTCCAAACATCGCAAACTTGAGTGACCCGCAACATCACCACACTGCGCACCTTTTAGGCCGATACTGAGGCCACCATCGCGGTCTACACAGAAAACCACGCAGGATAGGCTATTTACTCGCCCAAAACGGACAACTGGTGAACAAGGTACTATTCACCATAGCCTGCCCGTGTGGGGCCCATACCACAATCCTAAAACTCATCAAGTGGATCACACCATTGCGATCCCCTCAGAAAAACCCACGAGATCGACTACTCGATCGTCCAAAATGGACACCTGATGAAAAAGGCACTATTCACCTTAGCCAACCCAGGTGGGGCCCACACAATGATCTTGAAATGCAACAATTGAATCACACCATTGCAATCCCCTCAGAAAAACACACGGGATCAACTACTCGATCGTCCAAAACGAACACCTGGCAGAAAAGTCACGTTTCTCCGTAAATGCTGAAACCCAGACTCATGAGGCCCACACCTTGTTCTCATACCCAACACCTGGAAACTATCTTGAAAAGTCTGCCTTAACCTTAGGGTCTCAACGCCACTGACGACACATCATTTGGACACTCCGTGCAGGAGTTATGGCAGATCGAAGTTGAAAATAATAAAATATTATTATTATTTTTAACGTTTCATGACCTCGGGCCAAAAACCTGACTCACAAAATTTCCAAAGTGGGTTCAAAAGGTCTGTCTCGACACAATTAACGCGTTTCCGCAAACGTCTTGCAAATCGGACTTACGGTTTGTGAGTTACGGGGGTTTAAAGAACCCCCGGAAAATTCTGGCCGAACCACCGCCTGCCTCGCCGGAAACCACCGCGCCGCCGCCGGAATCTGCTGCGCCGCCACCGCCCTCATCGGAATTTGCCATGCCACCTCCACGCTCACCTGAATCCACCATGGCCGCCACCAGAGATCGGAATTTCCGCCGGAAAACTTCTAGGAGCCACCGAGAGCACCCCGATGCTCCAAATTCAGATCCGCAACATGTTTCGGAAAGCTCGAGACTCGAACTACACAACCCTTATAAAGATTTGAAGAAAAGAAACACATAAACGGGATCCAGGATTTTAAAATTCAATCTTCCAACCTCGCAGGCGAAACGCAGATGCTTCTAGGCCAGATCCGCGCTCCGAAGCTGCTGCTGCACCATCCGGGAGCGATCACCGTCAAAATATGAGTCCGACAACACCTTGTTTCTTAATTCGGTGGTTGGTCACTTGAAGGGGGAGGAGGGGCTTCCGCTGCGCACAAACGTTAAGGGGGTGGGGGAGAAGAGTGATTTATTTTTATTTAATTTTTAATTAATTAAATAATCAATTCAACAAACTACGCCCCCGACCAAACTTCCCGGCGTGGAAAGGATTAGGTCACCCCTAGGGTAAACGCGCCGTTATGAATGCAACGGCTGGCTCAGATTTTTGATTCGAGACTCCATTCAGAAGTTATTCGAGCTGATTCTCATAAATAAACTCTTCCATTTATTTACGAAAATGCCCCTGGTGGATTTTTCTGTAATAGGCCTGTGCCAGCAAAGTCTACACCCCGCCTAGGGTAAACGGCACGCTCCAGATGCAACCGTGCCCTCAGATTCCTGTTCTGAGCTACCATTTAGGAGAAAATGCACCCCCACTAGGTGGATAGTATAAAAATACTTAATATTTTTATAAAATTAATTCCGGTCACACCAGGCCTCAAAATCACACGTCGTCTTCGCACCTAGCTCTGGAATTATTCATAGGAATATTCTAAAGTCTGATAGGACCAAAACCCGAGTCGCTACAATTAGGTTCATTATTTTCTTTTTATCATCTCCTTATATTAATTAACTCTTTATAAATTAATTAACCATTAAAATTAGACCACATTTCATTAAAATAATCATCAGAGTAAATTCCATGCCCTCCAGGCATAATCCAAATTGAGTCCACAATTTGTCAAGAGCATTATCTTTTCGACGTTTTCATTCCATCAACACCAGTCCCATGGGTTAGTAATTATTTATTTATTATTAAAACCATTCAATAATCTAGGAACTCTAGGAAAACCATCCTAATCTACCACCAAGAGGAAACGTGAAACCAATCACACCCATCTACCACAAGAAGTGGGGAAAGAAATGTAAATAAAACAAGAAACTCGGACATCGACCATTAAAAAGATTCACAACTGAGCATACCAACTCTCAACATCACATCAAAAGGTAAGAACAAATTTAACCCATTCCATCATATTTGGTTCCATCCTTGAAACCCACATGTATATCCTGATGGATCTCTATACATCAGTCATTAACTACCGCCACATCATCTGGGCTTCCCCACCCACATCACACCAGTCATCCTAGGATCAACCATCTAAGGCTCAACCATCCCAGACTCATATCACATTTAGGAATCCCCTCCCCATATCACATCATCCATCCCAGGATCATATCACATCACATAGTGAATCTCACATCTAGATAACATCACAAGGAAGAAAGAAACAAATAGTCAACAAAGAAATCTAGTCCCTAAAAACAAGGCATCCAGCCTTCATACATAAATGAGCTCTCACAGCTCCAAAATCAAGGCACTCAGTCTTCTCAAGAAGATGGTAAAATCAGGACATAGAAATTATCTTTATCACAAAATTGGTACTTATTCCATCTAGAATTAATAGATTTATTATTATCAAGTTCCAACTATGGGAAACCAAAGACATCGAGCTATAATAAGCTATCAAAAGGTAAACATGCTCTTACCATTAAACTAGTTTCAAAAAACAGTGATAAGAACCATTCTAAATTAACATGATTTTTTATTATTATCAATATTCTCAATAATAATTTTTATGCTTCACATTCTTTATCAATTCCACTAATCACATTGAAGACCATTTACAATTTAACATGTGCATTGCATCAATTTGATCATCATAAAATTATAAGAAACACCAGATTCAAACATACCTCTTCGATAATTCTTAATCCAATTAGTTATCAATTAATTCTAGATTTATGTTCTTTATTAATTTCAACATGATACTCCAAGCATAATAATGTACTAAAAAATCAAAACATAGATGCCAAACTATCTAGAAAATCATGTGTCAACCCTTCACAGTGGTAAAAAATGCATCAACATATGATTGATACCAATAATTTATCAATTTGGTTAAATAATTTTTAGGTTAATTCCATTTCCATTAAAAGGATAAACCATTCTCAATTTATGATTTCATATAAATAAATAGGGAAGAGATGAATCCCTTACCTTAAAAGCATCAATGCTCTTCACACGAGAACATTCCAACGTTACAGATCTCCGATCACCTCTTTCGAGAGGAAACTGTGATCTCCTAAAGATGTCATGCCACAAATACACTGAAAAAACAAAGAAACATCATTAGAAAATTAGAGATCAAGCATCATAGCATATCAAATGGGAGGAAATGAGAACGATCAAGAAGAACCTTCTAGAAAATAAATAAGAAACACACCTTGGATCACCATGGATCAAAGACGAAAGCTAAGTAATGATCCCTGTCGAAGGAATCCCAAAAATACTATGAAAAGGGTCACCGACTGCTTGGAAAATGGGAGAAGGTGTAGGGTTTGAGGAAAACCTGAGCCGATGTAGCCTTTATAAGCATTCTACATAGAGAATTTACACAGAATGTAACCCTTACATGTCATGTAAATGTTAGGATTCAAGTTTTTCTAAAAAATGCATCACATCAAAGAATTTTATCCTGAATATTTAAACATTTTAAATCACCCTATAAACCATCCTTAATAAGACATGAAATGAGAATATATGACATGAAAAACTTACATGTTGTGTATTCTCCCTACTTCCATTTTTTAGCAGCCGAACCCTCTAGACTTTCTATAGGCCTCCTCCAAGAACCATAAGCTTCATAAACATGAAAAGGGCTGGACTACATGGATTTACGCCCTTAAATTAGATAAATCTAAAGTAATTCTCATCCTTGAGAATACAAAACCCAACCCATAGAGAAAATGAAAAGGGGTTATCCGAAAAACTACCTCACAAGATACCTCTCAAGGATATTTCCATCACCGGAGCTCAACTACCTCACTCATATAAAACAATAGAAAAACCATGAAACAATAAAAACTAGATCCTGAACACTCTCCTGGTGGTGATACCTCTCAAATGAGAGTAAATACATAAAAAGAAACAAGAGGAAACCATCTCATAAACCAGAAAGGTAAAAATCCACAAGAGAACAATGTTATAAGAGAAGAGTTATACATCAAACAGCTTAGGGTACTGAGTGTTCATCTACAAATCAAATTCCTAGGTACACTTCTCCACATCATCATGCTTCCAAAATACATGAACCAATGGAATATCACACCCGCACAACACCGTCTCTTGGCAGTCTTGGATCTCCACAGGATGCTCCTTGAAGTCTGTATCATCATAAACATTGGTCTCATCCCAATCAATGACATGAGAGTCATCATAAGGATAATTACGGAGCTATAACATGTGAGAAAACATCATGTATCTTGATCAAATGTGGGGTAAGTGCTATCTGATATGACATGGATCCAACACAAGCCAACACCTCAAAAGTCTCAAAAAACTAGGGAGAAATATTACTCCCACAACCAAACTTTCACTACCCATGATAAAGAGTCACCTTCAGAAAAACATGATCTCCAATGTCGAACTACATAGGTCTCATCCTATGATCAACAAAGGATTTATAATAATCCAATACTCCCTTCATCCTCTCAAGAATTACCTAAACCATATCTTTCATATTTTTTACCAGTTCTATCTCAAGAATTACTGCCTCTTCGACCCTAGTCTAGTACAATGGAGAACGACAAGGTTTATCGTATAAATATTCAAATGGAACCATAACAATGGTGGAGTGGAAACTTTTATTGTAAGAAAACTTGACCAAGAGAAGCTGACTCATCCATGAATCTCCAAAATCTAAGATACAAGAGCACAAAATGTCTTCAAGAGTTTGGATGGTCCGTTCTGTCTGAATGTTATTCTGAAGATGAAAAGTAGTGCTAAGGCATAAATAATAACCAAAAGAATACTGTAGAACTCTCCACACCCTGGAGGTAAAATAAGGATCTCAATCATAGATGATAATCTTTGGGAATATGTGGAGTCACACCAACTCCTCCAGATACTGCCTTGACAAAACCTCCACTGATCTCAACTCCCTGATCACAATAAAGTGGGTTGATTTTTTCAAATGATCCACTATCACCCATATAACGTCATAAACACCTTGAAATTGAGGTAAAATGATAACAAATTCTATTTAGATGTCCTCCCATTTCCACTGGGTAACTTCTAATGGCTGGAGAAAACCACCAGGAACACGATGCTCGAACTTCACCTTTCGGTAGAATAAACTTCAAGAAATAAACTCTGAAACAACACACTTTAGCCTAGGCCACTAAAACTAACCTATAAAATATTGGTACATCTTTTTCATGTTGGGATGTACTGCCATGGGTGAGTTATGAAACTCATGGAGAACCATATCATGCATCGCTGAAGGAATGAAAAGCCTTCCCTAGAATAACACTCAGTGTTGTCCATCCTCATACCAATCATCAGAGGCATCACCAAAATTAACTCAGTCCCTCCATACCTACACCTTGAAATCCACCAACTGGGAATCCTATAACCATTTCACTAAATATGATTGCACTTTCATCTAGAAAAGACAACCTCTTCCTCCAACCTCTCACATATCTAGATGCATCACTAAGAGTTCCTCTATTACTATGACAACCCTGTTCTTTATTACACACATAAACATGATTTATTACATAAAATTCACTTGATACAACATAGAAGATCAAGAGGTCTATTTTATTTGGGGATTAGGACCATTACTTAACAAATTAAAACATGAAATAAAACATCTTTATTGAAAACTTCCTTTACATGACCCCTACATTCCCTCATACTTAGCATTGCATAGGATAACCTGGGGACATGAATAAGAAAAGGGTGAGATATAAAGCCCAGTAAGGGAATAGATATGGAATAACATGAGTAATACAATACATGTTAGATAATATTCATATCAATGGAGCACAATAGAAACATAAAGGCATGATAAAGCATGATAATCATAACATGGAAATGCGGAGACAACATTTAACATGATTTTAGTATGATCCAAGGCTCATTAAATATGGAGCATGAGTAAACCCTCATTACACTTGAATTATAATGAGTAAACCCTCATTGAAATTTAAGTATCATGATAATAATCTTTACCCAATTCATTTGAGCGCTATCAGGGCACACCCTTATTAAACATTTCATTTCATGCATAAGTGTGCCACATGGATCATATAACATGAGATCATTCGAAATAATAAGTTATTACATGATTAAGAAATGTAGAATACACAAATTAAAGTTCCATTCAATATGTATATGTTCATAAAGGTGAATACCCTTGATAGAGACATGGGTATGGTATTCACTACACAATTATTTTGACTTGGAAAATCGCGATGCAATTTCGGCAGCATAACAGTGTGACATAAAAAATCATAAAAATGGTTGATGAGAGAGAAATAGGTGTATCATAATATTTAAATGAAATGGAAAGTAAGGGTTTCATATATAAACATGTCCCAATATAATTAATGGAATTTAGATTCATAATACAAAGTAATTGCTTGAATGTAAATGAGGAGAGAGAGATTCCTTACGGAATTTCGGCATGGTAATAGGTGTACATGGGAGGCATTAAATTAGAGTTAAAGGGGTATCTAATAATTCAAAAATAATGAGGGAAGTATGGGGGAGGTGAAAAATAACACCCCAACATTTTTAATTGAAATTAAAAGGGTACAAAAACATAATGAAATTGAGACAAAAATGAGAAAAGAGGAAATCCCTTACTTGGAAGTGTGATCCCAAAGGCTTGGGAGAGGCTTGAGAGAGGATTATTGAGAGATTGGGGCGCCTTGGGAGGATTATAGAGAGAGGAGGGAAGTGGTTGAATGAACTCAAAAGGCTTTGAGTGAATAGGAATTGGGAGCTTGGTGAGTTTATATAGGAAAGGAGAGGGAATTCTTTATTATTTAGGTTTGGGTCACCACACATTAAACTAATCAATACCACAAACCAGACCATAGTTTTTTCCCATGGTTTTTTCCAAAGGGAATTAGAAAAAAATATTTTATAAGTCCAATGGCCTAACTTCTTAAAATAATAGGGTTGATTATGTGGAGGTGAGTCACACTCTCAAGGAAATTCATTTAAAAAGTGAAAATGTTTTATAACTCTCAGAGGGTCCACTAAAGTTTTGTAAAAATAAATCAAACAAACCTAAAATAAAATTATTTTAATGGTAAAACATATATTTTCAGAACATTGCATTTATATTATTTTATTACATCACTATTGGGTCATTATGATGTCATAAAACACATTATATATTTAAACGGTATTTAATTTTTACCCAAAAATTTGACTGTCTCAAAAAATTATGAAAAATTCACCATTGGATAATTTTGATGTCCTGATTTCAAAACTAATATTCATTTTATCTAAATAATTTTCTAAATATGTGAATTTTTACTTTTAAAATAAAAACCGATATTTCTAAAAAATTCATGGGTTTTTGATAAAAACAGCTTTCAAACCTTAATAAAAATTACAATTGCATTCATAAAATTATACGATCATTTATATTTAATAAAAATTAATTTAATAATAATAATAATGTTTTATTTAAATATTATTGAATTCAAAAATACATTAATTCATCAAAACAGATTTTTTAGTTGAATATTAACTAAAAATACTATTTGCGCTTTAAAAAATATTTACAAAGTAACAATAATAAAATGAATATATATTCATTATTATATAAAAAATAATGCACATAATAATAGTGCTAAGGTCTTTTTACATAACCCCTTATAAAACTCTCATAAGACTGAAGAGTAAGGTGTGCGATGGTGACAGAATCTTGGGGTGGCTCGGATAACATTGCTTGGGTGGTAATCTCTATCAACTTCCACTTCTCTCATAGGCGATTCCGTTTGAGCTTAACATGTTGAATCTCAGCTTGGTATTGGTCAAGATAGAATCCCAATGATGCCACCTCCTTTCCAAGATCCGAAAAATGGGCTTCATATGGGGAAAGTCTCCTGGATGAGGCCATCACTTCCTTTGTCTGAGTAAATTGGATTTGTTAAAGCCCTATATTTATACTAATCATGTGATCACTGTTCAACGAATATATTAGAAATGGTCACAATTTTTAATGGAATTTTAAAATCCAAAAATATAAAACCAATGAAGTTCACATTTTATATAAACATTTTACATAATGAGACATTTAATTAGACCAAGAGGAATTTCCATTAATGAAAGTTTGGGTCCTTAAAATCTTCCCCCATTAAGAAATTTCGCCCTCGAAATTTCCTTTTCCTACACCAAAACAAATGTGGGTAACTTTTCTTTATCATTTCCTCTGATTTCCATGTCTCTTCTTCAAACTCGTGGTTTCACCACAACACCTTGACGAGGGGCATTGTCTTATTTTGTAGAAAATTTTCTCTACAATATAAGATCTTTATTGGTTTCTCCTCATAAGAAAGATCATCCTCTAAATGTACCACCTATGAAGAGAGTACATGTGAAGAGTCTGGTATGTACTTCCTTAACAGGGATACATGAAAGACATCATGTACTTTGGCCATGGTAGGTGGAAGTGCTAGTCGATAGGCCACAGCCCCGACACGATCAAGAATCTCGAAGGGGCCGATTTACCTAGGAATTAACTTCCCTTTATTTCCAAACTTCATGACCTTATTCCATGGATATATTCATAGAAATACCATGTCTCCAACTTTAAACTCAAGGTCTCGTCGATGGTTATCTACATAACTCTTCTGTCAACTCTGGACTGCCTTGATATTCTACTGAATGGTTTTCACCTTCTCCACCATTTCTTTGACCATTTCTGGTCCTATCAGCTTATGCTCATTGACTTCATCCCAACACACCAGTGTTCTGCACCTTTTCCCATAAAGGGCTTCATATGGTGCCATTTGGATGCTCAAGTGGAAACTATTATTATAGAAGAATTCAATCAGAGGAATATGTTGATCCCATTATCCTTTAAAGTTCATTGAGCATGCTCTCAACATGTCCTCAAGTGTTTGGATAGTCCACTCAGATTGGCCATCAGTTTGAGGATTGTAAGCTTTACTAAAGTTCAACTCAGTATCCAAAGTATGTTGAATACTCTTCCAAAACTTAGAGGTGAATCTTGGATCTCGATCGGATATAATAGATAGTGGTACTCTATGAAGCCTTACCACTTACCTGATATATATCTGTGCCAGTTGATCTAATGAGAAATATCCCCGAATTGCAATAAAGTGTGCATACTTTTTAAGATGATCCAAAACAAACCAGATTGCATTGTTGCCTTTGGATGTCTTCGAAAGTCTGGTGAAAAAGTCCATGGTGATGTTCTCCCATTTCCATGCTAGTATGGGTAATGGTTGCATCATCCCCTTAGACTTCTGTCTCTCAGCCTTCACTTGTTGACACACCAGACACTTTGATGTAAATTCAGTGATCTCCTTCTTCATATTATCCCACCAATAATTCTCTTATAGATCTTGATACATATTTGTGTTTCCTGGGTGAATAGAGAAATTTGAACTATGCCCATCATCCAAAAGTTCATTCTTCAGCTCTAAACTTTATAGAACACATAGTATTTTCCCAAATCTCACAGTTAATTCGTCATTAACATTGAACTCTGAGGATTTCCCTCTTCTGATAGCTTCCACTTTCTTCTAAATTCCCACATAATACTATTTAGTATCCTTTAACCTTTTCAAAAGAGATGTTTGAGAAATCATTTGTAAAAGGATTGATGATGTTCCATTCTTTATGATTCCCATGTCTATCCTCATAAAATCTAGGATGATTGGATCCTTCTCAATTCTCACCAATGATAGAATTGCTGGGTTATTTCTACTTAGATCATCCCCCACCTTGTTCGATTTCCCAGGGTGGTAATGGATTGAGCAATCATAGTCTTTGATCAGCTCTAACCATCTTTGTTGGCGCATGTTCAACTCTTTCTGTGTGAATATATACATGAGGCTTTTATTGTTTGTATATATTTCACACTTCTCCCCAAAGAGATAATGCCTCCAAATTTTTAAAGCGAAGATCACTACAGCCAACCCCAGATCATGTGTTGTATAATTGTTCTCATGAACATTTAATTTCCTTGAAGGATAGGCAATGAATTTGTCATTTTTCATTAACACACATCCCATGCCCTTCTTCGATGAATCACTGAATACCACAAAAAGTTCTCCACTTATGAGTAAAGTGAGCATGGGCGTAGTGATAAGCCTCATTTTTAAATCCTTGAAGCTTTCTTCACATTCATCACTCTAAGAAAACTTTACTCCCTTCTGAGTTAGCTTGGTAAGAGGGTTTGAAAATTGTGAGAAATTTCTCACAAATCGTCGATAATATCCAGTTAACCCCAAGAAGCTATGGATATCCGTTACCAATGTTGGCCTCGACCATCTGTCAATTGCAGTTGTCTTGGAGGGATCCATAGATATCCCATTGCTTCTGATGACATGGCCCAAGAATGAGACCTCATTCAACCATAAATCACACATTCTATACTTTTCATAGAGCTTCTCCTTTTGCAAGGTCTCTAGTACAATTATTAGATTCTCCTCATGATCCTCTTTGGTTTTGGAGTATATTAGAATATCATCTATAAAGAATACCACAAATTTGTCAAGGTAATCTCTAAATACTCTATTCATCAAGTCCATGAATATTGTTAAAGCATTAGTGAGTCCAAAAGTCATTACTATGAATTCATAGTGCTCGTATCTTGTACGAAAAGTAGTCTTGGGGACATCTTCCTTCTTCACCCTTACTTGATAATATCCCGACCACAGATCCACCTTGAAGAAGTATTGTTCTCCACATAGCTGATCAAACAGGTCGTCAATTCGTGGGAGAGGATACTTGTTTTTTATCATTATTTTGTTAAGCTCATGATAATCGATGCAAAGGCGTATTGACCCATCTTTCTTTTTGACGAAGAGGATTGGTGCACCCCATGGTGAAGCACTTGGGTGTGTAAATCCTTTATCCAGATTCTCCTGTAGTTGTTTCTTCAGCTCCTCAAGCTCCACAATATCCATTCTATATGGAGTCTTGGATATTGGTAATGCCCTAGGTATAAGGTCAACTGAGAATTCAACATCTCTTCTAGGAGGACGACCAATCAATTACTTGGGAAACACTTCAGCGAATTACCTCACAATAGGCATGTCTTCAAGGATGGTTGCTTTCTTAGACTCAATCATATGATCTAGATATGTTTGCTCATAGGGAAGTAATATCCACGCTTGAGATGATGGAGCTAAAGAAGATTCATCTTCCTCTTTGCACTTGTATAGAATCGCGGGTCGATTCTCCACATAGAGAATGATTTCCCTCTCACGGAAATTTTTGTAGGATCTATATAATGAAAGCCAATACATGCCAATAATTTCATCAAATTTCACCATAGGAAGTATGATGAGGTTCACCAGGAAGTTCAATCCATATATTATGACAGGGGAGGAGTTATATTCATGAGATGAAATGATTTCCCCATTTTTCGTACTCACCGACATCTTCACTTCCATGATTTTTGGTGGTGTTGGGATTGTTCTATTAAACTTTTGGGATATACAAGAATGCATATAACCAGAATCAAAAAGTATGCTTTCTATTCTTGAATGAATAACTAGCCTACCTTTCACCACTTTGTTTTCGGGTTTCACTTCGGCGGTAGTGATGGAAAAAGCTCTCCCTTGTTGCCTTGAAGGTTGTTAGTTGCCAACCCTTGGCTTAGGGAACTGATTTTAAAAGTGCCCTGGTTCTTTGAATTTGAAGAAATGAACAATGCATTGAGGGTTGAGTGGAGTGTTCCTCTCTTCTATCATAACCGTGGGTTTTTCTTGCCAACATTTAATTGCCAGGTGCCCTTCTCTTCCACACCTAAATCATTTCCTCATCCCCTTCAGGCAATTTTCAGGGTGCTTCTTTCCACAACTTTGGAAAGTGGGGTGCTAGATATTCTTAGCACCGTTGGATTTATCCATCGGACTGCCAACATTGAAGTCCACCTTATACTTCTTATCCCCATGATACCCCTGATATTATCTGATCTCCATTTCGACCATGAGGGCACATAGAACAATTTCCTCATAGATGTTAAAGTCACAGATCACCAGCGCTTTCCACAGCCTAGGTTTCAACCCACCAAAGAAGCGGTAAAATTTCTATTCAGGGGTAACGATAAAGTTGGAGGCATATCGTGCAAGCCTATGAATTTTTCCTCATACTCTCTAACATATTTTTCATCTTTTTTCTTTAGGTCAAGGAAGTCTCTTTCTATCTTAAGTTGGAGGGTTCACGAAAAATATTTATCAAAAAACATATTCCAGAAATCCTTCCATTCCAATGCCTCGATATCCTCCTTAGGCTTCGTATTTTTGATCAACATCCACCATTGATCAACTTCACCCTCCATATGATAAGCATCCAGGAGAACCTTCTCTTGTTCAGAACATTGAAGGATGAATAATATCTTTTTAATGGAGTTGATCCATTGTTTGGTGATTGATGGATCGAATGATCCATTAAAAGTAGGAGGACTTTGTCTCATGAATCTCTCGAGAGTGACTTGTTCTTTATTAGGGGGGTTGGACAATCTTCTTGACCCATGTTTCTATTTAAATCTTGAGTTAACTGAGAGAGAAGCGTGACAAAGTTCACGATTCTTGCTCCCATCAGATTGGGAATCTCATTAGCATAATCATCACATTGATCTTCACATCAGTTGTTAGCCCGCGTCCTCCTATTACTGGCCATTGGCTGGAATAAAAGGAAAGTTAGGGGTAACACATAAAGGGTAATCCAAGGACAAAACTGATGACTTATAAATAACTTTTATTTCCTTAACTTATGAATCTATAGGCTTCAATCTATGCTATTCATGATCTACTTTCTAACATATATTCTTAGGGACCTTTTTTTAATTACCTTAATAAGGGTTTATACTATGCTTGTGAATTTACCAAAGCATATCCCTCGGGAGTGTTGCAACCAAGAGTGCAACAAGACCCGTTGCCGTGTACCATGATACCCCGGGTCAAGCCCGGAACTCCTTGTCGGGGTTTTCACCCCTAGGTACATCTATGCCAGAGCCATCTCTACCTGCTCGTATCCAGAAAAGGATGTATTTTCTTGATAAACCACTTAATAAATACTCACCAAAACTTAGGGTTGTTTTTATTATACTTATTCTTGTCTCTAAGGATTTACTAGGGTCTTCTAATCCTAATCCCAAAAATAACTAAACCTATCCTATGATACTAACTATGAAAAGATTGTTCTTTATTACACACTTAAACATGATTTATTACATAAAATTCACTAGATAAAACATAGAAGATCAAGAGGTACAATGTATTTGGGGATTAGGACCATTACATAACAACTTAAAACATGAAATACAACATCATTATTTAAAACTTCTTTTACATGACCCCTACATTCCCTCGTACTTAGCATTGCATAGGATAACCTGAGGACATGCATAAGAAAAGGGTGAGCTATAAATCCCAGTAAGGGAATAAAAATAGAATAACATGAGGAATACAGTACATGTTAGACAATAGGCATATCAATGGAGAATAAGAGAAACACAAAGGTATGATAAAGCACGATAATCATAACATTGAAATGTGGCAACGACATTTAACATGATTTTAGCATGATCCAAGGCTAATTACACATGGAGCATGAGTAAAACCTCATTGAACTTGAATTATCATGATTAAACCCTCATTGCACTTGACGTATCATGATACTAATCTTTACCCAATGCATTGGATTGCTATCAGGGTGAACCCTTCTTAAACATTTCATTTCATGCATAGGTGTGCCACATAGATCATATAACTTGGGATCATCCAAAATCATAAGTTATTACATGATTAAGAATGTGTAATACACACATGAAAATACCATTAAATATGTATATGTGCATAAAGGTGAATACCCTTGATAGATACATGGTTATGGTATTCACTATATAATGATTTTGACTTGGAAAATCGCGGTGCAATTTCAGCAGCATAATGACGTGACATAAAAATTCGTAAAAATGGTTGGTGAGAGAGAAAGGGGTGTCTCATCATATTTAAACGAAATGGATAGTAATGAGTTCATATAGAAACATTCCCCAACATAATTAAAGTAATTTAGATTCATAATACAAAGGAATGTCTTGAATGTAAATGAGGAGAGAGAGATTCCTTACGGAATTTCGGCATAGTAACGGGTGTACATGGGAGGAATTAAATGAGAGTGAAAGGGGTATATCATAACTCAAACATAAAGAGGGAAGTATGGGGGAGGTGTGAAATCATACCCCAACATTTTTAATTGAAATTAAAATGGTACAACAACATAATGAAATTGAGACAAAAATGAGAAAAGAGGAAATCCCTAACTTGGAAGTGTGATCCCAAAGCCTTGGGAGAGGCTTGAGAGTGGATTCTTGGGAGCTTGGGGAACCTTGGTAAGATTCTATAGAGAGGAGGTCATAGGTTTGAAGAACTACAAATGATTTGAGTGAAGAGAAAGTGGGATCTTGGGTGGGTTTATGTAGGAAAGGAGAGGGAATTATTTATTATTTAGGTTTGGGTCACCACATATTAAACTAATCAATACCACAAACCAGCCCATGATTTTTGCCCATGGTTTTTTACAAAGGAGATTGGAAAATAATATTTTATAAGGGCAATGGACGAACTTCTTAAAATAACAGGGTTTCTTATGTGGAGGTGAGTCACACTCTCAAGGAAATTCATTCAAAAAGTGAAAATGTTTTATAACTCTTGGAGGGCCCACTAAAGTTTTGTAAAAATAATAAAATAAACCTAAAATCACATTATTTTAATGGTAAAACATATATTGGCTGAAAATATCATTTATAGTATTTTATTACATCACTATTGGGTCATTATGATGTCATAAAACACATTATATATTTAAACGGTATTTAATTTTTACCCAAAAATTCGACTCTCAGAAAATTATGAAAAATTCACCATTGGATAATTTTGATGTCCTGATTCAAAAAATAATATTCATTTTATCTAAATAATTTTCTAAATATGTAAATTTTTACTTTTAAAATAAAAACTGCCATTTATAAAAAATTCATGGGTTTTGATAAAAATAGATTTCAAACCTTAATAAAAATTATAATTGCATTCATAAAATTATACGATCATTTATATTTAATAAAAAGTAATTTAATAATAACAATATTTTATTAAAATATTATTTAATTAAAAAATCCATTAATTCATCAAAATAGATTTCTTAGTTGAATATTAACTAAAAATACTATTTGCGCTTTAAAAACTATTTACAAAGTAACAATAATAAAATGAATTTATATTCATTATTATATAAAAAATAATGCACATAATCATAGTGCTATAGTCTTGTTACATAACCCCTTATAACACTCGCATAAGACTGAAGAGTAAGGTGTGCGATGGTGACAAACTCTTGGGGTGGCTCCGATAACATTGCTCGGGTGGTAATCTCTATCAACTTCCACTTCTCTCGTAGGTGATTCCGTTTAAGCTTAATATGTTGAAGCTCGGCTTGGGCTTGGTCAAGAACGAAGCCTAATAATGCCACATCCTTTCTGAGCTCCGAAAAATGGGCTTCATATGGTGCAAGTCTACTGGATGAGGCCATCAGTTCCTTTGTCTGAGTAAATTGGATTTGTTAAAGCCCTATATTTATACTAATCATGTGATCACTATTCAATAACTATATTAGCAATAGTCACAATTCTTAACGGTATTTTAAAATCCAAAAACATAAAACCAATGAAGTTCACATTTTATATAAAATTTTACATAATGATACATTTAATTAGATCAAGAGGAATTTCAATTAATGAAAGTTAGGGTCGTTATAATTACTCTTCAAGAATATCCATATTCACACACAACATCACCACCTGAATTACTGATCAGTGCATCTACTACACCATTTACCTTTACTGAAATATATGAGATCTCAGATTCATAATTCTATAAGAATTACATCCACTATTTCTGACACAAGTTCAAGTCACATCGGGAGAGGACATACCTCAAACTCTAATGGTAAGTAAAAACTACAAAACACTCACCGATGAGGTAATATAGAAAAAATTCAAAGAAAAAACAACTAATTCCAACTAAAGATAATTGGTGGAATAGTTATTCTCGTGGGTACATAACTGTAAATACCTATAAGAAATAAATGATCTCTGCTACATTAGAACATAGCCCGATCCAAGACATAAAGAGTCAAAGAAAAACTCAAACTGAACTCCCTTTACTGAAAAAAATGAACTGGACCACGAACCAAATTCTACTTCACATACTCAAAAGCTACCTAACATTATTCAGTCCATAAGAATGCCTGATACATATGAGTCATGGCTTCTAGAGGAGTTTCAACCAAAGAGAAATCAACTATGAACATCCTATAATAGTCTGAAAGACCAAGGAAATTCTGCACCTATGAAATTGTCTTGGAGGATGCCTAAGACACAACCACCTCTATCTTTAAAGGATCTAAAACAAATCCCTAATATAATACCACATTCTCTAAGAAAAATACTTCATGATCCCAGAACTCACACTTAGACAACTTCCAAAACAGCTGGTCCTGATGAAGGACTCCAAAAATGGCACGCAGATGCTCTGCATGCTTCTCCCTAGACACGAAGTATACAAGGATGTCATGAACACTACATTAATCAACCCCATGAACACATATATAGAATTCATCACACCAAACAACATCACAATGAACTCATAATTCCCATGAAGAAAATGGAAATAAGTCTTCTGAATATCCTCATCCTTCACTTGCATATGATGATATCCCAAATAAAATTGATCTTCAAGAAGCAACTTTCTAACTTCAGTTGATAAAAAAAATCATCATTCCATGGAATAGGATATCATTTCTTCACTGTCACTTAGTTCAAGTGATGATAATCAATACAAATAAGAAAAATTCCACCAACCTTCTTCACGAACAAAACTTCTGCACCCCAAGGTGATACACTCAGACAAAAAAAACCTCACTGCAATAGATCATTGAGCTATACTCACAGTTCTCACAACTTAAAAGTCTCCATCCTATATAGAGAAATTGCGATAGAAGATACACCTGGCTATAGCTTGATCCCAAAATCAATCTCCTATTGAGGGGGCAACACTATGACCTCATCTGGAAATACATCAGGGTACTCTTCCACAACCCTTTTAAACACTGAATTTTGAACCTATGACAAGTTCAACATCATCTCATCCATCAAAGAAGACAAGGAAGGAACATGCATCTGACCCATCTTAGGGCCTTTTTCACCAAAAAACACTACTTTCTCTCCATCAACATCATAAAACACAACCTACCTTTTAAAAAAATACATAATATAATGAACCAAATAAAAAAAATCTACGCTGATGATGATATCATATGGTTGTATCTACAAACATTGGAAATATCCCCAAGAGTGGTACTTCCCTAGTACTAGATCACAATATCTGACTACTTCATACAAGTTATATCAACCTCCAAATGGTGTAGTCAATGATAAGAGACACTCCTTAATCAAACAAATCATGCACCCACATAGAAAACACACAAAGGTAACCTCAAATGACATCTGGCTCACAGGGTGCTGGCAAAGCTAAAGCATGAAGCTGACCGAGGCCTGATCAATAGCCTCTCTGACCCTACTTATGACCACCTATAAAATTGTTCTTTGCTCTCTAAGGATGAGGAGAATCTCAGGGTTCTCCTATGCCAACTTCATCTCCTCTATGTTGATCCCAGATTGTATCTCCCTACTGCTACTGCCTCAACTAAAATTGACTTAATAGAGGAACCTAAAACAAAACACCTGGAACACAATGATTTATCAGAAATCATGGGAACTATCATCACTTATGACCTCAACCTCCATAATAAAATAATGCATCTGATCCCTTGGTATAGGTTTGAGAGTTTCTGCCTCCAGAGAAATGAGATGATAAGGGATAGGACCTACCCATGGTTGATTTAAATCTCTTTTGTCTAGGAAACTAGGAACCACATACGACAAATATACTTTATGTGGAATCCTAATGACTCCCCTCTCGTGATGATACAATTCTATCCAACATGATATCAATAACCTCTACTCTCTCCAATACCTCTAGATACATCTTTATCATAAACTAGGTGACCTGGAATTGGATCTTTGGATGAAAAGACTCCTCAAATTTTCACACCCAAGCCTCCTCATCCAAAAATAGGTCTAAATTATATCATAGAAAGGTCTTGAAATAGATCTTGAACTCTCGCACATTGGAACTCCCCTATTAAAGGGTAAGAAGATCCTGGCGAATGACTTCTTTCATGGTCGAAGATAGAAAATCTGCTCAGAACTAGTCTCAAAACTTCTCCCACAAGGCCGTTGACTCCTTGAGATACTTGAGTAACAAGAACCAACATTTCCTCACTGCTCCATGAAACATCATTACAACAAAAAAACCTAGTGCTCCTTCTATGCACGAATCGAATTGAAAGCTATCTCAAACTCCCATAACTTTTCTTCTATGAATGAATCTAAAATAGAACCCCCATACTTCTATATAATCATTCATTGAAACTCTTATAGTGTCCTCCTAGAAGTGTTTTCATCATCGACCTTTACTCTACATCGATCTGTTGGAACATCCTGCTGAATAACTTCAGTACAAATCTGATGAGGATGTTGACCTAGATCCATGCCTAAAAAAAGAATAAACTGTTAGAGATTCTAAACCTAGAATATTAAATAATTAACATTATTTATTTATTTATTATCCTGTTTAAGGTTTTAACCTACCCCATGGTCTACCCATTTAAACCACAGGCACAAAGAATAATTATACATGATCCTTTCCTAGGACTCTATCCTATAACCAATAACACTTCATTTTGTAGTGTCAGTAAACTTAAAGGTCCATGAATCAGATTTTAGGGGTATCTAATACCCATGTCTCAGCTACTCTCCCATGTTTACATCACTTTATAAAATTAGCTGACATTATTGGCTTACCAACCCATGTAATATAACCTGTGCCTAACTCCAAACTCCATCCTATCTCTCAACCTAGACATCTGATACCAATATATCATGACCCCTCCCCACAAAGATTCTGCAATGTGGGGATAGAGATAGTGACTACTTGAGTCCCACCTCTAGTAGGTCCTGGGTTGGCGACTAGCGCCAGGGGTATAATAAGAATGCATGTGGGAGGCATTACCTTCAAAGAGAAACATGAAAAATAGATTTATACGAAGGGTACACAAATAAAAAATAGCTCATACATATATAAAATAAATACCAAGTGAATACATTTGATGTATTACAATACAAAAACAAATAAATGAAAAAATGCAAGTACCAAAAAGGTAAAGACATTAGCGAACATAAATCCTAAACAACTCCTGCAAATCCACGATCTAGTAACATCTAGTCTGACCGCCAACCTGATCTGGATGAAATAAAAAATATTTTATATATATGTAGGGTGAGCATAATAGTATAATCATTAGGATCCTCCCTGGATCCCCTCATGCAAAATATAAAGAAAGCATGATAAATCACAATGAACAACAATGAAACTAAATCGTCACCTAAACAAGTATACCAAGTTCCCAGCCTCACCACGGCTAACTCTCACCAAGTATAACATACAAGAGACCATATAATATAATAATGAAACACCAAGGGTACCCTACTCTAGCTTCCCCTCTATTTTTTCTCTCTATCCCAATGTCGTATGTCCCAAGCCATCTCTCTCCAAAAGTAAGCCAGCCTGAAGACACCTCGGAAAGGTGTCACAACATACACCTTGTTCAACACATAATCACATCATCCAATACCAAATCACCATATATAGTAACCAAGTAGATTTCGGGATCCACCACAACCCGTATGACATGTATTATACATCGGGTATTATACCCAAAGCCATTATAGCCCATACACCAAGTAAGTACCTCAAGCCATCATAGCCTATATACATCATACTTATAATAATCCTTTGGATACTATATCTAGGAATACATGTGTGTGAATAACCATAAACCATCATATCCCTCTACACACATATATGGTGAAACTAATTACCATGAATACTAACATAAGTAACTAATAAGAGAAGAGAGTGGAGCTAGAGGGGGTAGTCAGTAATCCATCCTCCCACTAGGATGTTGGGGAAAACACCCTCCTAGAGTTAGTTGGGTGTCAGTTTCCCTAACTGACATGGGTGGTGTAGCATATGAAATCAAAGAATATACAAGATATAATATATCCAAAAACCATACTATGGGCATAATCTATTCTTAGACTCAAATGTAGCTAACGTCGATCAGACTCCTGACCACCACTGCTAAGACCAAATATCCTATAAGCACAAAAGCATTTGAAATAGATACATTAAGTTAATTATTCTATTTTTATAATTTAATTCCATTAATTAATTCATTAGACTTTAATTAACCATTAATATTATTCCAAATTTTATTACAATTATCATCATAGTAAATGTCACGACCCGTCCCCCGGGGCCCGTGCCGTGACTACCCTAAGCCCGCCTTCCATAGGCTAGGGGTTGCCGACTAGCACCGGAAAGGAATTTCCCTAAAATGGGAAGGCATTTACTCAAAACTTGTACACACACAAACATGGTACACTGTGCACAAGTAAAACATAATGGAATAAGAAAGGTGAAACCACAAATAAAAACCACCATAGAGTGTAAAGGTAAGTACTGAAGTAAAGGGGCCAGAATACAAGCCCAACTGAAATGGAAATAAAAAAAAGGGGAAACAACTCCTGAGGTCATCCACCAAGGATCCTACCTAAAGGGTATGTACATATCATCACTATGGCTCTCCACACCTACTTGTCACCTCCGTACACCATCAAGTCCTGGCTCCTTGAGACTTAGTAAAAGCTGCCCGTCATCTGCACAAGACACAACAAGGTGCAGGGGTGAGTATAACAATACCCAGTAGGGACCCCAAGACCCCCAAACGTCTCTCAGAATTCCACAAAGGAAAAACCACAAAGCATGATCTCAATCAAAAAGCACAAAACAAAAGACAGTTTACATCAGGTTTAACTTAAGTATAGAAGTACATATGTTTAGTCACAAAATTAGATCATCTTATTCTGCCATGAGGCTCTTCTACTGACCCACAGAGGATTGATCGATGCTGATCCACATAGGATCACTTGGTGATGATCCACACAGGATCGTTCAGTGCTGATCCACACAGGATCACTCAGTACTGATGCACACAGGATCACTATTCATTCTTCACCTCTCAGCTAGCCACTGGATTCCAGCACAAAGCACACATGATTCCAGGAGGATCAGCTCCTCAATCCATCAGTCATATATCAACCAGTACTAAGTCCCATGAATAAGTAACCCGATGATCCACCATGTCATAAGGATTCCAATGCAATAGATGACATGTCAATCGGACACCTGATCTGTAAGTTATAGGCATTTTTGTGCTGAGGACCCGATTGGATTCGGGTACGATCCAACCCAGCCAAACTCCAACTTTCTTCGAAACTCATGTGAAGTATCTCAAAAGGAATTCCTCATACTAATAGTTCTAGCACCATAGACAGTTCGTCAAACAGACGTTCAGTTTAGTAGATACGCCATTTAAGCGTAACTGGGCCGAAAAGGGTCCGGGTCCAGTCCAACCCAGTCAGACTGACCTAACCAGGTCAGACCAACCCGGTCACACCAACCTGACCCGGCCCGGTTTGGCTGGGTCTGGTCTGGTTGGGCAGGGCCCACCGAGCCGTGGAACTACCCAGCCCACTGTCCGAGCGTGGGGGTCTGCTCCCCTTTCTGAATGGCTGAGCCATTTGGGTTTTTAAAGTGGCGGCGCCAGATGGCACCACACCACCTAGCCGGTCTGTTCGGACCAGTCACCCGTAGGAATCATGGGGCGCGAGTCCGCCCTCTACCGCTGCTCGAAGCTGCAACCTTCATCTGTGGCGCGCTGCTGCGGCGCACTGCCTAATGACAACACAACCGATGAAGACCGACCACCCCTTCCGTCCGCCGCGGCTCGGAGCCGCAAACCTCCTCCACGACGCATTTCCATGGTGCACTGCTATTGTCAATGTGGAAAGCCGCCCTTTTCCGCCGTGGAACCTTCGGGCGCCGCCTCTTCCTCGCGGCTGGTGGGTGTTGGCCGCCGCCTTCTTCAGTCGTCGGCACCATCGCACCGGCGAAGTTCCACAGGCCTCCGATGGAGCTCCAGATGTCCATTTCCTCTACTAACTGCACCTACGGGCCACCCAGGACACTTCCATCACTATGTGGCTATCATTTTGGCATTACTGCATTGTTGATCGGTCGCCCATGAAGAAACACAACCAAACCAAGTACGACGAAGGATCCAAGCCTTGTTCGTTTGGCCCGCGCCCTCTGCATTAGAATTATGACATGGGAAGCAATAAAAGAATTTACAAATCTTAATTAAACAACAAAACCCCCCTACCTCAAGCTTGTTAGAAGTCGCTGCAGACGAGGAAGGAGTGTCCACGTCCGAGGGTGTTGCGGACAAAGGAGAAGGTTCACGTCCTTTGGTGCTCGTCGTCGAACCCTCCAATGGGTTTTGAAGCATCGTTCTAGGTTGATGGAAGATGCAGCGACACTTCGTTAGAGGTTCCTCTCTTGAGTGCCAAAAACACATGCCCACACTTCATTTATGTAGACAAAAGAGAGGATCAACGCACCACACAATTAATGAGGTTCATTAATGAATTGAATTAATGAACCTATTAATTCTCCCAATGGTGCGGTTACACAACCAAGTGTAATCAGCTATTTAATGGTCTGACAACCCGACGATCCAGCCACCCCTGCTCAACAGTTACAAGAAAGAAAAAAATAACTCATTGAGTTATTTTTTTTATAAAGTCTAAAAAAATTAACTTTTTCATCCGACCCTTGATGATTGAAGTTAAACTACCCTTAAGAGAATCCTAGTGCTGTGAATTCAAAGGTGCCCTAGAATTTTTAATCTGAGCACTGGTTAAAAAGATAGAAATCACCGCTCGCATGTTTACTGAATGTACCTTAAAAAAGTTCAAAAAATTATTAACAGTCACCCTCGACCCATGCCGGTCAAGGTTAGGCTTTTCCTAAGGGGAGCACACCCTCACGAGCGCAATGGTACTCTTGGATTTCCAATCCGAGTTACTGTTTAGGAGTTATAGAATTTAACAATAAAATAATTTTTACTTAATTATTTTATTTGCGGCCATATACTAACTTCCACTGTTGCCCTGCACTGGCCAATGTTAGAATCTGCCTAAGGAAAGAAAACCCGCAAAAGTTCAGTGGTGGTCTGAGATTTTTAATTCGAGTCACCATTCGTGAGTTATAAGCATTTGAAAAATAAAATAATTTTATTTAATAATTTTATTTATGGTTATTCCATTTTTGGGTTTTCTCACTAGAGGTCTGCGCCAACTAAATATAAGTCACGCCTAGGGTAAACCCACCATCCTGAACGCAACGGTGCCCTCAGATTTCTGATCCGAGCACCCATTTAAGAGTTATTATACTTTTTCATAAAAACTACTCACGCGTGCTATTTAAAGCTTAACAGTTTTCGATGGATCATTCTCAACACTCCAGACCTCAGAATCACGTGCTATCATTTTTTACAGTCTCGTAATAATCCCATATAATTAAAAAAATTATACATAAATTCTAGGTTTTTACAGAGATTTACATCCCCAAAATCCAAAACAAATCTAGGGAAACAAATGGGGTACTGAGCACGTATCTGAGCCTCCTACTCTCATGTGCTCTCTTGGAGGTTCTTATGCTACCACTGAACTCGCACTAGAGGAATTGACCTCCCACAAAGGACCCACTTTTTTTGATCCTCTATCTTCATCGGAAACTCTGTGAACTTCTCCCCATCATCAATGTCTAGCTCTCCCCAGTAGATAAAGTGTGATGGATCATGCCCATGCCTCCTCATCTACGATACATGGAAACCATTATGCACCCGGTGCATCTATGGAGAAGATAGCTAGGTGGTACACCACCTCGCCTACTCTGCTGAGGATATGGAAAGGTCTGATGAACCTTGAAGATATCTTGCTGCCCCATCCAAATCTCCGAAATCCTCATGGGGATGAGACTTGTAGGAAGACATGGTCTCCCTCCTTGAACTCCAAGGGTATCTGTCTCTTATTAGTATAAGACTTCTGCCGGCTCTGTGCGGTCTTTATCCACTCCTGGATGATCTGCACCTTCTTAGTGGTAACCCGTACTAACCCTGGACCCATAAGTGGTGACTCTCCTAGGTCTGTCCAACATAGAGGTGACCTACATGGTCGCATGTACAAGGCCTCAAACAGTTCCATGCTGATAGTGGAGTGATAACTATTGTTGTATGCGAACTCCACCAAGGGAAAGTGGCCCTCCCAACTGCGGCCAAAATCAAGAATGGAAGCATGAAGCATGTCCTCAAGCGTCTGTATGGTTCGCTCAGTCTGACTATCTGTTTGAGGATGAAAGGCAGTGCTCAAGTGTAGTTGAGTCCCAAATAACTCATGTAATCCCTTCCAAAACCGGGATGTAAAATGAGTGTCATGATCTAATAAGATCATCAATGGAACCCTGTGAAGCCATACTATCTTCTGTATGTAGAGGCATCCCAAGCCCTCTACTGATCCCTAATCTCTAATGGGTAGGAAGTGGGCCGAATTTCGAGTTGTTCAATGATCACCTATATGGAATTGTAGCCCCTAGACGTACGTGGTAACCTTGTCACGAAGTCCATGGAGATGCAATCCCACTTCCATTCCGAAACCTCAAGTGGCCGAGTCAAGCCTGCTAGAACCTGGTGCTCAGCCTTCACTTGCTGACAAGTGAGGCATCATGAAATGAACTCTGCCACTGCTTTCTTCATCATTGGCCACTAGTATTGATGCTAGAAGTCCTGTTACATCTTCACCACACCAAGATATACTTCCAAAAAGGATGTTTAAAAATCCCTCAACACCTCCTCTCGCAGCGTCACTAGTACCATGGCATGTCCTCTGAAGAGGATGACGTGCTCCCCACTTTCAGAAAATCCTTCAGGAGCCTGTCCTAAAGATATCTGAGCACGTCAGGTCTCGCAGTCAACGTCCCTAAGTTGTGCCTCCCTGAATCACTAAAGGAGTGGGGAAGTGACTATCATAGACTGGAGGTAAGCTGCTCCAACACAATCCATGAAAGATAACTGTAACGCGGCTAACGACTCTGTCACCTCACTCAACAACTATAACCCAGACCTCTTGCTGAGTGCATCTGCTACTACATTTCCCTTCCCAGGAGTATAGACCATCTCAAAGTCATAGTCATGGAGGAACTCTAGCCATCGTTGCTATCTTAGGTTTAGGTCCTTCTGTGAGAAGACATACCTGAGACTCTTGTGATCAGAGTATACAATAGATCATCCACCCAACTATACTCTCAACTCCCAGAGCTTTGAGGAAGCCATATGATATGAATTTGTAGATATTGGTGTTGTTATTAGGTTTAAGCCAATACAGAATTCCCTCTACCTATAGAAAGGTAATCCTAGAAACATATTTTGAAAGGATGTTCCCGAACTCTGCCACTACTGTTGGGAACTGAAAACTCAAAACAACTGCTTCCACGAGGGTAAGGCTAGAAGACTCCAGAGTGATCAACTGAACCCTCTTATGCATGAGTTTTTCCCGTGATGCCTGGGTTCCATTTTTTTTCCAAACAAGGAAAAATCCATTCTGATGCTGTAGATATACCGCAACCTTTTTTACCTAAAACAATCAATCTAATCATGAACTGTGGATGACCATTCCATACCCAAACTAACATTGTAAGGCCCCGAAACTACCACCAAGAGGTTCCAACAGAAACTCTAACCTCAAGGGTTAGATCACACATTCGACATAAGTGTGATTATAGAGTCTCCTCTCATAGGTATCTCTAGACGTAAGGGTCAATTCAACAGTTTAACTGAAAACTCTTGGTCTTGAACAAGATTTGTGACAAGAGGGAATAATTAGTACCTATGTCTATTCATTACAATAGCTAGTAGTAGACATAGACCATACCTAAAATCATTCATGCAGCCCTTGGGTCACACTCCTTGACCGCATGCAGCTACTCCCTTCCCCTGTCCTCCATCTCCCTAAGCCTGGTGGGGACTACATTAAGGTGGTGGTTATAACATGTTGAAATGCACACCACCTCCTGCTGCTCTCCTAACTCCCCTTCCAAATTTTCTTCCTTGTAGATTCATTTTTACCTATCAATTCCTCTTCTTGAAACATTTTATACATTTAAGTCTCTACGACTGATTTCAGTTTCCTGCCTTCCCACTGCTGACATTCACTAGCTGCATCTACTCAACCAAAGAATTTTCAACCACAAAGGTTCTCTCTAGCACCATAACATAAGTAGGAATGCACAGATGAATAGTACTAGATCGGATGTCCTAAACACGTCTCTCTTGGAGATCTGATCCTTGAAGCACTGGTCTTATCATATTCATTTAGTACCTAGAATGGTCAGTACACCTCAATGAATACTCAATTAATTACATGTCATCTTGTCGAAACTGTAGAACCTCTTGGGAACACAAACCCCTTAGCTTTTCATGGCAAGATACCCCCTACTCCGAGGAAGGTTCTCAAGCTCTTTCCACAAAAAAAGTCACCGCATCATTAGATAGGGGTAATCTAAACCCTTCCATCACCATATTGAGCCACATATAATGCTCACTACCAGGACCACCATCTGATCTAATGGTGCCCTGGCTAGATGGAAACTTGGTCACCACCTCTAGACAATCCTTAGCCACCTGTGAGTTAGGCTCACCTCGAACCCTAAGGGGTATCTATCACTGAAACTCGTATAAGGCACTGAGACTATATGTGTCCTCTACCAGTAGCGCCAGTAGTAAATGTTGACCAACGAGCAGTGGTATCATTGGGATACTACCCAAAGGTACCATCTGGGGCAACAATCCTTGTACTGAAGCCTCATCACACTATGGACCATCATCACGGTCACGCATTGGAATCCTGGATGCCTTCCTACGTGGAGGCATATCAAAAGAGAATCAAGATGAGACAAGTTAAATAAGTTATACCTGGTGTGATGACTCAAATAGATCAAAAATAAAACGACATTTTCAAAACACATGCAACTAGTGTTTTTGTATACCGAGTCAGAAATTAGAATTTAGGGTCCTGGTGTATGGATACATCGGCCGCCGCACCAACACTGGACTCCCCAAATTGAAACCTAAACTCAAGACACTTAACACTATTACTCCATTGAAAACATATACTCTTAGTTCTTCTGGTAGAACCGAACGCCCTTTGATACCACTTTGTCACGACCCGTCCCCTGAGGCCCGTGCCGTGACTACCCCAAGCCCGTTTTCCATAGGCCAGGGGTTGGCGACTAGTATCGGAAAGGAATTTCTCTAAAATGAGAAGGTATTGCCTCAAAAATTGTACACACATAGACAGGTTACACTACGCACAATTAAAACACAATGGAAGAAGAAAGTTGCAACCACAACTAAAAACCACCACAGAGTGTAAAAGTAAGTACTAAAGTAAAGGGGACAGAATACAAGACCAAATGAAATGGAAATACATCAAAAATGGAAAACAGCTCCTGAGGTCATCTTTCAAGGATCCTACCTGAAGTGTAGGTACAACTTGTTACTACGGCTCTCCACGCCAACTGGTCACCTCCATACACCGTCAAGTCCTAGATCCTCGAGACTCAGTCAAAACTGCCCGTCGTCTGCACACGACACAACATGGTGCGGGAAAATACTATGTAGGGGTGAGTATAAATATACCCAGTAGGGACCCCAAGACCCCCAAAGGTCTCTCAAAATTCCACAAAGGAAAAAACACAAATCATTATCTCAATCAAAAAGAACAAATAAAAAGACAACTCACACCAGTTTTAACTTAAGTGCAGAAGTACAGATGTTTAGTCATAAACTAGATCATCTTATTCTGTCATGAGGCTCTAATTATGACTCACACAGGATTGTTTGGTGCTAATCCACATAGGATCGCTCGGTGCTGATCCCCACAGGATTGCTAGGTGCTGATCCACACAGGATCGCTATTCATTCTTCGCATCTCAGCCAGCCACTTGATTCCCACACAAAGAACGCATGATTATAGGAGGATCCGCACCTCAAGCCATCAGTTTTATTTTAACCAGAACTAAGTCCCACAAAGAATCAACTCGATGATCTGTCATGTCATAAGGGTTCCAATGCAACAGACGGCGCATCAACCGGATTCCCGGTCTGTAAGTTATAGGCATTTTAGTACCGAGGGCTCGGTTGGATTCAGACACTATCCAACCCAACCAAACTCCAACTTTCTCCAAAACTAATGTGGAGTATTTCAAAAGGACCACCTCGTCTTAAGGGTTATGGCTTCACAGATGGTTCGTCAAACGAACGTTCGATTTAGTAGATACGCCATTTAAGCGTAACTGGGCCGAAAAGGGTCTGGGTCCGGTCCGACCTGGTCAGACTGACCCAACCCGACCTACTGGGCTAGGCCCGGTTCAGCTGGACCTGGTCTAGTTGGCCACAGCTCGCTGGTCTATGGAACCACTTGGACTGCTGTCCGGGTGTGGGGGTCCGCTCCCCTTCCCGAACTGCTGAGCCATTCGGGTTTTTAAAGTGGCAGCGCCGGATGGCGCCACACCACCTGGCCGGTCTTTTCAGACCGATCACCCATAGGACCCTCGGGGCATGGGTCCTACCTCCTCCACGACTCGAATCCACGACCTTCTTCCGTGGTGCACTGCCGTGGCACGCCGCCTAGTGACAACATGACCAACGATGGCCGACCGCCCCTTCCGTCTTCCGCGACTCGGAGCCTCGACCCTCCTTTATGGCACTCTGCCATGGTGCACCGCAGTAGTCAACGCGACCAGCGTTGGCTGGCCACCCTTGTCCGCCGCGGTGCCTTCGGGCGCCACCTCTTCTTGACGGCCGACAGGTGCCGGCCGTTGCCTTCTTTGGTCACTAGCGCCGCCGTGCCGACGAAGCATCCACAGACATCAAGTGAAGCTTTGGAGGTCCGTTTCTTCTAAAGACTGTGCCTATGAGCCACCCAGGATGCTGGCATCATTGCGTGTATCCCAGTTCGGCCCTGACACATTGTTACTCGGTCACCCATGAAGTAACAAAACAATACCAAGAACGGTGGAGGGTCCGATCCTTGTTCGTTCGGCCCACGCCCTCCACATTAGCATTATGACATGGGAAACAATTCAAGAATTTACAATTATTAATTAAATAACGAACCCCCCTACCTCAAGATCGTTAAAATTCGCTAAAGACGAGGAAGAAGTGTCCAATTCCTAGGGTGTTTTGGATGAAGGAGAAGGTTCATGTCCTTTGGCGCTCTTCATTGAATCCTCCAACTGTCGTCGAAGCCTCATTCTAGGTTGGTGGAAGATGCTGTGGCACTTCATTAGAGGTTCCTCTCCTGAGTTCCAAAAACTCATTCCCAATCTTCGTTTAAATAGATGAAAGAGAGGATCAACACACAACACAATTAATGAGCTTCATTAATGAATTGAATTAATGAACCTTTAATTCTCCCAACGGTGCAGTTACACAACCAAGTGTAACTGGAAATTTAATGGTCTGATAACCCAACAATCCTTCCACCCCACTCAACAGTTACAAGAAAGAAATAAAATAACTTGTTGAGTTATTTTTTTTGTAAAGTCCAAAAAAATTAGCCTTTTCATCTGACCCTTTCCAGTCGAAGTTAATCTTCCCTTAACCGAATCCCAGCGCTGTGAATTCAACGATTCCCTCATATTTTTAATCCGAGCACTGGTTCAAAAGATAGAAATCGCCACCCGCACGTTTACTGAACGTACCTTAAAAAATGTTCAAAAAATTATTAACAGTAACCCTCGATCCACACCGGTCGTGATTTGGCTCTGCCTAAGGGGAACACACCCTCACGAGCTCAATGGTACTCTCATATTTCTAATCCAAGTTACCGTTTAGGAGTTATAGAATTTATAAATAAAATAATTGTTAGTTAATTATTTTATTTGCGGCCAAAAAATAACTTCCACTATTGGATTGCACCATCCAATGTTAGAATCTGCCTAAGGAAAGCATACCCATACAAGTTTAGTGGTGGTCTCAGATTTTTAATCCGAGTCAACCTTCATGAGTTATAAGTATTTGAAAAATAAAATAATTTTATTTAATAATTTTATTTATAGTTATTCCATTTTCGGGTTTTCTCACTAGAGGCCTGCACCGAGTAAACATAAGTCATGCCTAGGGTAAACCCGCCATCCTGAATGCAATAGTGCCATCATATTTCTAATCTAGGCACCCGTTTAAGATTTATTACACTTTTTGATGAAAACAACTCATGCGTACTATTTAAAGCTTAACATTTTTTGACGGATCATTCTAGGTACTCCAGGCTTCGTAATCACATTCCATCAATTTTCACAGTCTCGTAATAATCCCATAAAATTTAAAAAAATTATATGGAAATTCTGGGTCTTTATAGTAAAGTCCATGGACTCTATGAATAATCCAAACTGATCCCATGGCTTCTCAACAACATCGTCTTTTTAGTGTTTTCTTTCTATCAACACCAAACCCATGGGTTAAGAATTATTTATTCATTAATGACATCATTCCATAATCTAGGAACTCTAGTAAAACCATCCTAAGATACCACCAAGAGGAAACATACAAAGAAGAATACCCAACTATCTAAAGGAGTGGGGAAAGGACTACAAATAGTATAAGAAACCGCACCATTGACCATTAAACAGATTCAAAAGTGAGCATACCAACTCTTCATATCACATCAACATGTAAGACCGACTTTAACCAATTCCATCATCTCTGGTTCCATCCTCAAAACCCATATGCATATCCTGATGCATCTCACCATAACATGCATCAACTACTACCACATCATCTGGGCCTCCCATCCCACATAACATCAACCATCCCAGGTTCATATCACATCTAGGACTCCCTAACCCATATCATATCATCCATCCCAGGATCATATCACATTATATAGAAAAGATCACATTCAGATCACATCATATGGTATTAAGAAACAAACATTCGATTGGGAAATCTATGCCCTAAAAACAAGGCATCCATCCTTCACACATAAAAGATCTCTCACAACTCCAAACTAAAGGAACATTGCCTTCTCAAGAAGATGATAAACTCAAGCCCTAAAAATTATATTTATCACAAAACCTATTCTTATTCCATCTAGAATTAACCGATTCATTATTCATAGGTTCCAACTATAGGAAACCTAATGAATCAAGCTACAACAAGATATCAAAAGATAAACATGCTCTTATAATTAAAATAGTTTCAAAAAACTATGAGAAAGTCCATTCTCAATTAACATTCCTTTTTTATTATTATCAACATTCTCAAAAATAATTTCCACGCTTAAAATTCTTTATCAATTTCATTAATCACATGGAATATCATTTCCAATTCAACATGCACATTGCATCAATTTTATCATCATAAAATTATAAGATTCACTGGATTCAAACATGCCTCTTCTTCCATTATTAAGCCAATTAATTATCAATTAATTACAAATTTGTGTTATTTATTAATTTTAACATGCTAATAGAAGCATAATAACATGATAAAAAAAGCATATTATAGTTATCACAGTATCTAGAAAATCAAGTGTCAACCCGTCATAGTGGTATAAAGCACATCAACATGATATCACTAATTTTTTTTATAAATCTATAATTATTAGTTTAATTGTATTAACTCCAAATGGATAAAACATTATCAATTTATAATTTCACGTAAATAAATATTGGAGCAACAAATCCCCTACCTCAAAATAATCAATGTTATTCACATGAGAACAGACCGATGTTACGGATCTACTATCACCTATCCCAAGAGTAAAATAAATTCTCTTAAATTCTTCATGCAAAAAACACAATGAAAAAAACAAATAAACCTCATTAGAATAGTGTAGATCAAACATCGTAACATGGTGAGAATAAATGGGAAGAAACAAGAATGATTAGGGAGAACCTGCTATAAAACGAAGAAGTAATGCACCTTGGATCACCATGGATCTAAGGCGGAAGACAAGGACCAATCCCCGCTTAAAAAATCCCCAAATTCCTAGGAATAGGGTCACTGACTACTTGAAAAATGAAAGATGGAATTGGGTTTTAGGAGAACCTGGTCTATTACAGCCTTTATAGATGTGCAGCACAAGGAATTTACATGGTGTGTAACCCTTACATGTCGTGTAAATGTCAAGATTCAAGTTTCACTAAAAAATGAATTTCCATGAATAATTTAATCTTGAATATTTACATGCCATGAATCAACCCTTTAACTATCTTTTATAATCCAAGAACTATGAATACACAATGTGAAACACTTATATGTTGTGTATTCTTCTTGATTCTATCTTTTTAGCAGCCGAACCCCTCGATACTTTCTATATGACACCTTTGAGCACCATAAGCTTCAAAAACATGCAAAGAGTTAGACTACATGGATCTATACCCTTATATTTGTAACACAACATGTGATAATTCCTTATCTATAGAAACCCTAGCATTGTAGTTAGGGACCCACATGGTGTGTATTTCTGAATTGCATTCCATGTACCACATAATTTTCTAGATTAATCAGTTTATTCAAGCATCACCATTAGCTCCTATGGCTCCCAATATAGAAATTAATCATTCTAATAAACATGAATCTAGTCCATACAAGCCTTTCCATCACCTCTCTATAGAATATGGTATTCTGATTCACATGTAAAATCATCTGCCTCACCTCCCCATCATCACATGTCAAACCCCACTTGAGATCTTCGATCCATTTCCAATTCATCTTCAATACCGTCATATCTTGTTTAAAATTATATTCTCAAACCTAATCTCTGATAAAAATATGTTGTACTAAAGAATGTGTGTGAAATGATTGATTAACCAATATTTGTCAAACCACTAAGAAAAACGAATCCTGGCAATGAATACATAAAGAATGGGGAAAGAAATGAACAGACCAAAAACATGAAGAACAAAAATCATCCAATGTTCATGTTGAACTTGATTGAAAAATGGATAAATAAATATAATCAAGAAAAAATATAAATTCCTAAATCTGGAAGATAAACCCATACCTGCAAAACAATTGACCCACAAATCAATCTATTAGTTGATTGATTTGCCTTCATCATGGGATAATAAAATAGGGATAAATACACATAAATAAAAAATTCTACCTCGAGTTTGGATTGGTCACTAATGAAGAATGATATTGCATCACAGTCATTGGTGAGATCTATGAACTCTGATGTCGTTGGTGATCCTTACGATACAGAATCAATCCTCTGATTCAATTTCATTCTATAATGCCTCTCCATGATCTTCTTTCTAGGTCTCTAGGGTTATACGACTAACCATGAGACTAATCCATAATAGGCTATTTATAGAGAAGTCCTAAGTCGCTACATCAAATAAAAAAAAATTAACTCAATTAATTTATTTTATTAATTTCACCTGCAATAACTTTTTAGAAAACACCCAATGCTGAAAAAGATTATGTCGTTCCTAGGGTAAATACCAGTAACTATACTTAACAAAGATGTCATATTTCTGATCCAAGACTTTGTTTAATATTTATTTCATTTTTCAAGAAAACAACATGTGTTTGATATTAATATATTTAATATTTTTCAAATATCAATTTTGGGCTCACCAGGCTTCATAATCTCACACTGTTTTAGAATCTGGATAAAAAAATACTACTTGATATATTTTAAATATTTACATAGAAAAAAATGATACATTGAATTCTCCCCTAATTAGATCTTTTTGTCCTAAAAAGTGAAAAATAATACTAAAAAAGATATGGGTATTGAGCTCACATTTGGGTCTCCCACTCCCAGCTGCTCTCTTGAAGATTCTTATGTTGCCACTGGACATGAACTAAAGGGATAACTCCATCACGAAGGATCATATACTACCAATCCTTGATATTCACTGGTTACTCTATAAAGGTATCTCCATCCTTGAAATATAGTTTTCTTGAGTTGATAATATGCGATGAGTTGTGCACATATCTCCTCAGCTATGTTACGTGGAAGATTTCATGTAACCACTCTAACTATGATGATAGAGCCAATCAGTATGCCACCTATCCAACACTATGAAATATCTAGAAAAGTCTAATGAATCTCAGATAAAACTTTCCTCATTGGCCAAATCTTTTTAATCCACCTTTATGTGAGACCTTTAGAAACACATTCTCTCCCTCATTAAACTCCAAAGGCCTCCATCGTCAATCCGTATAGGAATTCTGATGGCTATGTGCAGTATTCATCCACTCCTAGATAATTTTGACCTTCTCTGTCATATCTCACACCAACTCTGGGCCCATGAGTACCAAATCACCTGGATCAGCCCAAAAAAGTGGTGACCTATAGGGTCACCCATACAAGGCATCTAATGGTTCCATACTGATGATGTAATGGTAGCTATCATTGTATAAAAATCCACTAAGGTTAGATGATCCTTACAACTATGGCCAAATTTTAACATTTAATCCCACATCATGTCCTCTAGAACCTAAATGGTATGCTCAATCTAGCTATAATTTTGAGGGTGAAAAGATGTTCTCAAAACCAATTGACTCCCAAAGGCCTCTTATAATCCTTTCTATAATCATGATGTGAAGTAAGAATCATGGCCTGAAACGATCGTTAAGGGAACTCCATGGATCTAAAATATCTCCTGCATGTAAAGGTATCCCAATCTCTCTACCAAACTTTTCTCTTGAATTTCTAGGAAGTGGGGATCACCCACATGGAATTGTATTCTCTAGACATACATGATATCCCCATCACGAAGTCTATAGATATTTCATCCCACTTCTACTCTGGAACCTCGACGGGTTGAGCTAAACCCAATGGTACCTGGTGCTCAACCTTCACTTTTTGACAAGTGAGACATCAAGAGACAAATTATGCTACACCCTTAATCATACCTAGCCACCAAAATTGATTCTATAGGTCATGGTACATATTTTCCACACATGGATGTACCTCCAAAGGGGATTTATGAAACTCCATCATAACCTCCTCATAAAATTTCACTAGTACCATCATCTATCCTATGAAAAGGATAACATGCTCCCCATCTTCAGAAAATCCATCAGGAGCACATCAAATGGATATTTGAGTATGTAAGGTCTCACCATTAATATCTCCATACTAAGCTTCCCTATCATACTATAAAATTGGTGGGGTAATGTAGGGTCCTGAAAACTTCACAAAGGGAATTAAATACCCCCACAAGCACTTTTTTGAAGGAATCAAACATTCCTACAGGTAAAACAAGGAAAATGGATGAAAATTGAATTGAAAACTTGGGAAGAAGCTTGAAGAAATAAAATTTTTTCAAGAGTTTTAAGTGACCCACGTACTATCATCAGGAAGGGTTCATGGAGTACCTAAATTGTGAACCACTGGTACGCGGAAGGACCTGTGAGGTAATGGAACACAGGGCAATGGCCTGTGAACCCAGGAAGCCACAAACCACGTCATTAGTAGAATCAAGAGGATGAAGGCCATATGCATACCTTCCTGTGAACTCAACAGTTCGCGGATGAATAAAGCTAACATGGTTATGTGAACCTTGATGTGTGAACCACAGCCTCCACAAACCCTAGTTGATGAGTCTTCTACGGGTTGAGATATTTCTTCATGGTCTTTTGTAGATGGCACCACATGCCCACATATATGATTTTCCTAGTGCTCTATAAAAGTATCATAGGAGTAATTGAGAAGAGGATGGATTAATAAAGCATGAAAGAGACTCTAGAGATTGAAATAAATAATTCAAAGAGGATTCCAAATTCGGTTTTGAATCATCGACGAAGTGCAAACAACGAACCACGTTTCCATAGGTATAACCAGTCGCGGACCATAAAAATAAGGGAACTAATAATAATGGGTAAACTTTGAACCTAATTAGTGTCATCACAAACCATAAATTCCTCATAGATGAACTCCTTGTGAACCACAGGTTACATGACCCTCCTTCAATACATCGCTCTGTATAGTGCATCACTATGCAGATCAAACCCCACACTGTGTACTGCATCAGTACGTGGATGGGACCCTAAGTGGCATAGAAAACTACATCCAGGACCACGTACCACTTTAGTACATGGTGGTCCACATCTAAGTATGTGTATTGATTTATTATGTGGACAACCCCTCTACCTGCATACCACTATGGTAAGCAGAGCTCCCCCCCATCCCACATGAGAAAATAGTATGCGGAATGGGGAATCTTCAGGTATCCTTCCCTCTAGCTCCAATCTCCTCCTCCATTACCGTCGAGTCCTCTATAGTTCCTCCACTAACCAGTCCACCAGCATTAGGGAAAAGCCTCCTCCAAAGCCACCAGACCCATATAATCAGATCATCGGGTGCATCATAGCAGCCCTATGAGTCTACATACCCATGGTAAGAGGAGTCACAAAGGTTTTTCCCACAATGGTTCAGACTCCTGATATTTTTGTAAGTTTACATTCCCATGGTAAACCAGAGTCTAACCTTGAGATGCTGATGTGAACCTCCCTGTTCTAGGGATTAAGGGAGATCGGTTTCTTTTCCATTCAATGAGGAATAGTGATTAGTTGAAGTAATAAAGCTCTCTTCTCCTTTTGATGATAGGCGACATTTCTCCCCTTTCCTAGAGTGGATTCTAGGGCACTACCACTGAGGTAAGTCCCTAATATTTTGAGAGACAAGCCACATTACCTCCAATGTAATCCCACATTGAAAGGTTCATCACTCTATTCTCTTTCCCACCATCACCTCAACTTCTTCCATCATAGGCCCAACCTCTTCCATAAATGGGAGAGAAGATGTATGGTTTGTTGAATATCTCACATCCTATTGTTTCTCACACCGAGAATGACTCATGTGGTCTCAGAGATTTGTGGTGATTACATAATCCATGAAACCAACCCATAATGAACTACAAGAACTCTGATTCCTGTTCAAACTAGGATACGTAGGATGCCTGATTGAAGGCCCAATCTCAAAATGGGTGCCCTTTCAAAAGGTTTCACCCAATTATGCTCCCAACAAATGGGCCTCCCACCAAGTCCAAACCCTGAGCTAACTGAACTACGTGGGTTCTCATTCCTCTCCCAAGGATAAATAATATGCCCATATTATGGGTCTGACCCCAATATGAAACCACCTTCTGTCCCTCTTGGATGACGATAAACTCCAGAGTTCTTTATTGCATAGATTAAGTCAGCATTGACTATGTAGCATCAAATCCATGTATATTCATGATGATCTTGCAAACTATGGGTATCCCATGGATAAAATATTCAAGAATGAACTATGGATTCATGAACATATGAACACAACTTAAATCTATAAGAGAGTCCCAGAATATGCAATAATTACCCCCAAAGGGGTGCCATGAGCCCGACCTCCCATCCTCTCGACCAATGGAGTCCTTAAGTGTTGTTGGACAAATATTCATCCAATGAGCACTTGCCTTTGGAAAGAAGGTCCATGAATCATGGATACTAGGGCTGTTGGGTGTTTCTGGATCCACGAATGAACCCGTTGGAGACTATCTAAGGAAGTCATATCCTAAGAGGACCGATTACACAAATACATAACCCCATGCAATCACTCATTGGGACCATTTTACTATGGAAACTCATTCATAATGTGGAAGGGATAAACAAACCAGTCCCCATGGGGTCAATCCAATCCCACCTAAATGATAACAATGCAGATTGGGTCGAAACAAAGATGGAGATGTGAAATTCTCTATAATAACGGACGAATGATCGTCACTCGTTGGACCATTTTTGTGAATTTTTCCTAAACATGTACATGTGTCGCCTCTAAGAAAAACAAAAATGGTGAACCTGAAATGATTCCTCAACCTAGGTTGTGGTTATACCCCACTCAAGCCCCTTCACCTCACAAAAAAAGAGAGGAAGAGGGCTAAGATGAATCATCAAATATGCATATGTTCAAGAGATACTACCTTGACGGGGTTTTGTTGTCTATATATATCATATATATATATATTGTAGGTTCCTACAGAGCAACCTTTGATCCAAATGACTTCTTGACAACCAATGAAGACATGCACCTCAGCGATCCCACAGGCGGCCGGGGCCCCAATGAAGAGTAGAACCCCCTCGCCAACCCAGCATCTTCAACATTGGGTATCTAAAATGATGATTAAAGAGTACCACCGAAATGGTACTCTTCCCATAGCGGAGGTCACAAGACAAGCCCTCCAGTCTGCAAAGACTCTCTAGCCACCTCCTCAGCCATTACTGGCACCCCAGCACAAGGCAGCCCCAGTGGTCGTCTCGAACTGTTTCAGGAGCCTATCCTCGGAGCATGAAATCAAGTACCTCCCTTATCTTTGGGAGGTTTATGAAGTCAATGATGATGAATTCATCCCAGCTGCACTGGGGTCCTACTCACAGATCCCTACCATAGAGCATCACCACCAACATAAGGTGACTAAGTATCCTCATTCTAAATAGGATCTTATGCTGAGGGAACCTACTGAAGTCCAAAAGACACGGGCCCCTTGGGCCGCCCATAAGACCAACAAATCTAGGTCATAGTGCATTAATGAAACAATGGGAGAGACCTAATCCTGTAGGGTTGGAGTCATTTTTACCCCAAGTTCCCGCACAACAGACGTTTTTCTTCTTCCTTTTTGGAAGAATGATAAACAAAGTGGTCACCCACTCCACCCCGTATCATGATTCATACCCTCAGAGATGAAGGCATATCACAAGGTCAGATTAGGGCTCCCTCTAGGTTGATCTTTGTGAAGAAATGTGAAGGATACCATAGAATGGAAGGATAAAGTACAACAAAGGGTGCAAAAATATCTCATACCATTCAACATTGGGTACACCACCCCCAATGCGGTATGCATCAGTGAATATGGTGAACATCATCCCCATGGATCTCACATGAAATAATACAAATGGAGAGGATTCAAGAAAAGGTGGTTCCCTCCTAGAGGCATCCCACACCGTGCCTGATGGTGTACATACCTGGAATCAGAGAGCTGCTCTAAATTTGGGTACACCCTTAGAAAACCCATTTCTACCTTCATCATAAATCCACAACAATGAGAAGAATACATCCTAGGTCATCTATGACCCACCTCCTCATCCCTCTAAGAATGTCTCCCTCATACTCGAGGAAAGACTCTCCAAGAAGGAGGAAGAAATAAAAGAGCTTAGGTGAATCAATGTTGAGCTGTGTTGAGGGAGCTATCTTGCGAGATGCGTTCCTCAAGTAGAATACCAATAGATGTTCCCAGAAGAGGTCCCCTACCACAGGCGCTCATCCCGGTAAATGAAATTAAGCTCAGATGCTCGTCCAATCTATCACAGGGACCATCAACCTACTTGAATCCATCCCTAAGAGGATATCAAGAATTACCTCTAATGGGAAAGTGGCCAGAATACATTAATGAAATCCCAAAAGGGATACCCCTGGCTGGGTATCCTCCCCAAATACCAACAGTGCCGACACATCTAGATTTTCCCCTTACTACATGCTCCCAAGATCAAGTCCGGTAGGATATGCCTCAAGGGATCTTTAATACCATCAAGAAACTAACAGATTTACTAGAAGATATGGAAGGGTGGTGCACTATGATACAACCAGATCACAAACCTTACCTTGACTGGGTGAGCAACATTCATCCACCGCCAAAATTTGGGAACCCCGTATTCCGAGTGTTCAATGGTTTAGGGGACCCAGAATAATATCTAATGCACTATGCCTCTTTCTATAACCCCATGAAAGGCACCCTGTAGCAACAAGAAGTAGTGAAACTTAGGTTCTTTGTATGAATTCTGTAGGGTTCATCCTTCATATGGTATACTATCTTTCCATCCAACTCAATCACAGGCTGGGAGGACCTCTGGCGATAGTATGTCTTTCAGTTCAGTTTGACATTCCCTAAGACAATGATCAATGATCTCATGAATTGAAAGCGGTGAGAGAATGAAATAGTTTTAGACTTCATCTCCATATGTAAAGGCCTGACTTACTCCATAAACTGGCCACTCCCCTAGGATGAAATTCTTGCTATGTGAATTAAAAATCTCCATGATAAATTGTGAACACTGCTCATCCTAGTGAAGTACATGAGTGAGTTCTGAGACTTCTCCTACCTTGCCCAAAGGATAGAATACTCCTTGTAGTGAACCAATATCAAGTATCGGGTGGCACCATTATCCCTAGGAAAAATAATGGGAAAATATTAAGCGGATTATGTCATGATTAAGCCACCCTCGACACCAGCTCTAGTTTTGAGGCCTCCACCAAATCGTGCAGGACCCCCTAGATGCCAACAACCACCCCAACCTGACAAGATGAGAGAAGGGGTGTGAAAAGAAATCAGTTCTAGGAATGAAGAAATAAGGCCTACTCATTCCAAGATGACCATGTATGTGGCTACTTCATAGACGCCATGAATTGAAACTTTATTTGGATACCAGAGCCAAAGTGAGATGATGAAGTGGGTCTTGATGACCATCCAAATTATTTTCCCTATCCCTGGATACTGGGGAACACCATCTAGGAGTGATTCATATTCAAGGATCTCATGTAAAAGATGGTGGATTCAGAACAAGTCAAGTTGAGTCCACCGACAACACAAGTGGTGTATGTCTCCACATTAGATCTAAGAGAGGAATAGGAATGAAAAATAATCACCAGCAAAGAGGGGCAAAAATTTGATAGTTGGATGACTTGAAAAATAGTTAACCAAGCTCATGAAATCCACCAGGCATAGTTGAAGCAACCAACTGTTCCCCAATATCTCATGATGAAATACAACCATAATCCTTATCCCTGTAGTCCTCTATGGTCCAGAAGGACAGAAATCAGAAGCAAGAAGATGAGCCGACACCAAAGCCGAAGCCAGTCTTGACACTTTCGAACTTCATGATATTAGACTTGAGAAAATGGGCACTTCCCTACCAAATGGGAAAACAGGCACCACCCGGCCAAATGGGAAAAAGAGAACCACCCCACCAAATGGGAGAAGATAGTCAGACAGAAGCATTGTTAGATCAAGAACGGATTTTCTTCTCCATTAATGTCATCCACTTGATGGACCCCTTCTATTATGGAGACTATGGCCATGAAACTTAATTCCCCATATCCAACCAAAGAGCTAGAAGAAGAGTTCGTAGAGGCCGAGGGTTTCTTAGAAGGCATGATTGTGGTAGGAGTCAAATTCCCAGCCACACCATAACTCAAACAATTAATATTTTAGAAACTCGCAGAAGAACCCTCCAACAGACACAATAGGAACCAGAATGTTTCCTCGCCCCCACCAAAATAAATCTGATCCCAATAATAATGGAGTATCCGTTGGAGGAAGAAAATATGTCCAATTGACCAAGGCATATAGGCAGACAAATTTGGCCAAACTCAGAAAGCACAGTAGTGCCATCATCTCTTTTCACAGAGGCCGAACCATCTACATCCAAAGATCAAGCCCCTAAAGCGCCAATGAAAGAGAATAACTACTAAAAAAATCACTTATACCCATGATTTGGAACTGTGGGTATAGCCCCAAAAATCGTGGGTATAGGCTATACCCACAGTTTTATAAACCGTGGGATACCAAGGCGTCAATATAGAGCTATACCCACGGTTTCTATAAAACTGTGGATATTGCCCTGGAGATTTCCATAATACCCACAATTTTATTTAAATGGTGGGAATATATCTATACCCATGGTTTAAAAAACCATGGGTATAGATTATCATACCAAAATAATATACCCACGATTATTGAACTGTGGGTATAGATCCTTCACCTATAAAAAAATATAGTTCCTACACTGGGTTGATATAGTAACCCAAACTGGTGCGCAGTACAAAAAATGATATCTAGAAGAATTATTTCTAAAATATTAACATTACATAGAGGATGAACGAATTATATAATTTATTGTCCCAAAGTTACAAGAAGAGTTTTTTATGCTAATATAAAGTGAATCTAAAATCTAATAGATGAAGGAAGGTGCACATTTGAAAGATATATTAATGTGAAAAAATAATGCAGATACATTTTCAAAAGATGATTCATAAAAAAAATCTATTGTTTATCCAAAAGATAAAGTACATATCACTGGAAGTAGAATCATCAATGGAACCTAAATGAGACAACCTTGAAAAAGTTTATAAAACTTTACTAGAAGATAAAATATCTTAAGAATGTGGAATGAATTCTCATAGTGATACATAAGATTAACAGTTTATTACATAATAGCTAGTAAGATAATATGTATGTGTTACAATCAAAGTAATACATTAGGTTTATCTATTTTAAATAATTTGAGGTTTCTTGAATTATATTCTAGAAATTACTTAAGACTATTCTATACTGATCATTTAATGTAACAATCATCATGACTATTTGAAAATAGTTCTTGATTGATGATGAGTATGGAAGATGAATTTTTTCTATTATTGATGGAGAAGTATTGAATGTTTTGAGTCTAAAACATGAACCAAAAACATGATGTGTAAAGAGTTTGGAATTTGAATCAATAAATTAAATCAATATATGCTAAGTATTATCTTGGAGCATCACGTATTGGAAAGAAATTCCATAAACTGAAGTAGAAATTGAAGAGGTTGATGTGGAAGACTGGAAGTTAGTAATGCTTATTACTTCAGTTGATGTAAATCTCAAAGTGTGTTGAATGGAATTCTAAAATCTACCAAGTTGCAAGAAACACCAAATTATTTAGCCATATCAATAACCCCATAATTTCAATAAGGAAAAGTACAAGTAATCTACCACAAACATAAAGTTTTTTCTTAGATTGAGAAAAAAACTTGTTAAAGTTGAATCAAAGAGAACAAGTTGGGTGATTATAGACATCACAAATTATTACCCACTATTCTAATGTCAATTATATGAAATGAAGATTTAAATATGAATTTAAGCTAACAAAAAAACATGATTTTTCAAATAAAGGCAGTTTCTAATAAATTTTTGATAATGTAAAAATATGCATTTGAGATTCAAAAATAAGAAATTCATCAAACCTGTATCATGTATAACCAGAGAATATGAATTGGTTTTTAAGTAAAAGGTAATTATTTCTATAAAATAGTTTTTATTAAAGATAATACTTGAACAATACCTCTCAACATTTGACCTGATGGCATTGTTATCAAGGCTGTTAGTACCAATATTCTAAAGAAAAGGAATTTCAGCTCAAACAACCTCAGTAGAAATCCCATCTACAAAGAAAACATCATAGACATTCTTGATCGCTGGTAAGGGGAAACAAGAAAGCTAGCTGAATGCTATATCTGCATGATAACACAATACAAATTATAATAAATGTCAATCAATGCTGTGAATATTTCATTGCACAAGAATCAGAAAGAATCAATAATAAAATTCAATGAAGTTTTAATAGATTAAATTCCAAAAAATTATAAAAACTAGTTATCTATGTGTGGAGTGTATATTTTCCTAGTTTTCTATCTAGAAAAATTTATCATGGTACTCAAAGAGAAAATTTTATTAGTATAAAATAATTGGTTTGAAATAGAAGATAATACATTTACATACAATACAATAGAACCCTAGCAAGTGTTGGGGATGCAGAGCCTCCATGGAATATCTCCAGTGGAATATCTCCCACCAGTCACTCCTCTCTCACCTAGAAGCAACCTTAGCACCAACCACCTAAACCATGAATGAAACAAAGACATATTTTCTAAACTAATCAACATACATCTGATTCAATTACATAACAACACAAACCTTGTATTTTTAGCATTCATCAATGCTACCTAAAGTGTAAACGTAAACCATGTAATTATCATTAATCCATTTCAATGACAATAAACTATGAGAAAACAGAACAATTGAGGTGTTCAACATCATTGGGATACCCTTTCAAATTGAAGAATTTGAAGGCAAGAAATGCCCAAGAATAAATTAGATGTGCCAACTTTCTTCAAAGGTAAAGTGGAAATTTAACACGAAACGCCCAAAAGAAATTATGGAACAAATATTTCTAGAATTTTCCTCTATTTTATAAATAATAGAAGGAAACAGAGGACACAATTATTGGTTAGTAAATGGACTGATAGGAGTGATGAATCAAGGGGAGAGAGAAAGACCACGAGTGATCAAAGGAGAATAGTGTGTGGTGATCGATGTTGTAATTTATAAAGAAGAAAATATTTGTTTCGAAGGGTAGGGGATATGACATAGTTACTCACTATATGTTTTAGTTAATCAAAGTTAGGGAGGAATAAAACTAGTGCTGTTGTTAATGATATAAAGAGAGAAAGAAGATTTTATTTTTTTCACGTTGTAATGAAGTTAAATAAAAAGTTGTAAGATTTTATATAGTATAATTTTCAGAAAATTAGGAATAAGAATAAGGTGAAACACTCATGTTTTCTACTATGAAGAAGTGTGTGTACTGTTGTTCATACCAAAGAGGAAGAGGGTGTTACTTTCATGATGTTGTTTAAGTAATAGAGGATAAAGAAGAAGAGTCAAGTAGTACACTGAAGGCGATAAGGGAGAATAAGAGATCAATTTCATGCATACTAATGCATTTTCAGGAGACTATAGTGTAATAATAGTTCATGGGTACTCCATGCTTACTGTAGCTTATAGGTGTATTAATAGCGGGTCATGTGTTTGCAGGTTTTTCCCACTCACACTAAGGATTAGAAACTATTATTGAGTAGTGATCCATGTAAATCACTATCCTCTTTGTGTGTGTGGGTATTTGGATGTGTTTTATGTATAACCAAATGTGATAATAGATAATGAGAGATCCATTTCATCCAAATATAATTGAATAAATAAGAAAGGGGATATAAATATTAAATTCGTTTAAAAAGTCATTAACACTGATTCACCCCACCTCTTAGTGTTTCATACATCCATAATTGATTCATTTAAATATTAGGGATAACAAGTTTGACTAAAGGAACTACAAATTATGGGGGATGCATATAGATAATTATTAAATCCAAAATGAAATAGGCATTCTATTAACTGGAATTAAGCTGGATAATATAGAGAAATATCAATGGGAATAGCCAGATCATTGGGCACTTAGAATGGTGAGGGTGAAATTGGTGAGGAATGTTGCTTTCAACATTCTAGAGAATAAAACAACTCAAGCACTAATGAATACCTTGACAGACATGTATGAAACAACAATACATTTAAAAAAGATTCTTATGATGTATAGGTTTTTAGGAATGAATTGATGGAATTAAGACCAAATTCAAACCATATTAATGACTGAAACATGTTCCATAGTTAGATCAAGTTACTAAAAGTCACTTTCATAAATGATATATGGTAATTTCTTCCTTTTTCAATGCTACTGGGGATTTGGGAGGCAATGGCCACTTCTTCTAGTAACTCTATTAGAAAATAAGTCTTTGAAGAAGTAATTAATTTAATCTTGAATAAAGAAATTAGGTGGAGGGATGTCTAAGAACATATAGAAATACTTTTATTGTATATGGTAGAGGAAGGTCACCCAACTAGAAAATGAGTCAAAAGAAAGATAATAAGTCTAGAGATGAGAGTAGAGGTAAATCAAACAGACTCGGAAATTTAATCATCACGTACCCGATGCTCCTCCAGCTTCCATGCCATTGTATTCCTACTTAGGATATTTTGAGTTGTAGCTCATGATGTTTTCAAGTGGTATCCATTACTGATTGAGTTCACAACATCCTAAGACCATCTCCTATGATTAAACCTAAAGAAAAAGACATTCTTGATCACCCAGAGCCATGTACACACCTACATCTTGCATGCATGCTGTTATTCAAAGAACACGATACTACTGAGGATAAAAATAAAGTTATATCAAGGTGTTCATTCATCCATAAAGCATGAATGTGTTCATATTATAAAAATTATGAAGCACACGATCTATATCATATACATGTGAGGAGTTCATTTCATAATAAGGGACACCACCATTTTCAGGGAAATACATGTGAAATTTTAGAAATACAGCTGAGATATTTGGTTCTTTGTATAGGGTTGTGTCATGGAATATTTGTGGAGTCTTTACTCAGTGTTATTATCAAAGGAGATATGATGAAACCACATATAAAAAGAGATCACCCAAGATCGAGAGCTGGTGCTGAGATATTTTATTTTTCACATTTTTCATTGTGAAAAAAAAACAACTGAAATTCCGCACTCTCATTATCATGAAGAGAGTTCTGCATGCCATTTCAGCTACAAAAATAAGAGGGTTTTTCCACATATTTCGTGAAGAAATAACCACATGCATACTATTTTGTACATAAAGAATAATACATTTTCCATGAACCTACTTGGTTATGTGAAGATGAAGTTTATACTATCTTAGTGTATTTACACTTTTATTGAGAGCATTATACTAAATTTACATGAAGAATATATTGCATCCTGAAGTAGAGAAGTTGTTCTATGCTTAGATTGTGGGAAGAAGAAGGATCTGTATATATAAGAATACATGAATAAGGACATACTTGTACATACTGATTTAGAATAATTTTCAAAAAATGAATAATAATAATAAGTCTAAATAGTTTGTGCTCACATAATAGAGAAGATCCATGTGAAAATTTTTATGTAAAGAAACATGAGTAAATAGCAATGCACACATCCAATAGGAAATATTGATCATTAAAATCTTTGTGTGTTGAACCAAGAATAAATAAGATGGGTTGAGATATTCTATGCATGATACACATTATACATGCATGAGACACAATGAGAATTTGACACCATAATTAAATATATCATATTTTTTATCGAAGATCGATATTAGAAGAGACAGCCTGCAAGATTCCTAAAAAAAATCATCCCATTGATTTTTGAATCAATAATACTCTTTGTAGTATTTTTTTGAGATAAAATGATAACTTTCAGTGAAGCAAGAAAGAATAAAACTTGCAATGTGTTGAGAAATATTTATATATTTATTCTGATATTACATTGAGTTGAAATAGAAGTAATATTTTCTACTCAATAATAAGAGTACTGAGATAACTTTCATACAGTTTTATTGATTATATTCAGTGGTGGTTGAATACTTTTAGTGAGACTAGTCAATTAAAATAATGGAAATATTGGTGAGATATCAAAAGATAACAAGTTATGATAATTGAAGGTGAGCAAGGCCAATAGTTATTCTAGAAAATATTTGACGTGTGGACTTAAAATAGAACAAGGCCTATATTCACACTATATTAGTAGGAAGAAGTAGTTGAGGACCTGTTCATAAGAGGTTGCGTAATATTTTTTGAAGAATTAGTAATTCCATTATAAATAACTCTATTTATCCTTTACAGGGCATGGATATTACCTATCTAAATTTGTGTGTAAATTGTACTACACTTGTCATCACTATAATTTATAGTGATAATTAAAATCTTTGAAACAACTATAGGTTGATCACGATATGTAAGTTCTCTCATAGAGACTGAACCATGTAAAAATACTCATGTTCTTTTCAATGTTTTTATTTTTTTCTTACAGGATAGGTGAGACTTCAATGAATGGGGGATTGATTTTTTAACTGGACAAAGAGGTTGAATTTAAAAAAATAAATAGAATTCATAAGAATTAGCCACTAATTCTCCCCCATCCCTCATATCAGTGGTTCATCCAACCAGGGGCTCTAAAAAATGTAGTATATATAGAGAGATGTAATGAAGAGGGTTATAAAAGTAGTTTTGGTGAAATTTTTATTAATAATAAAATTATATATAATTAGAAATTTGATAATAACATGATAGTTTATAGTTTTTTATTATATACTGTAATTAAGATATACATATGAAATATATACAGAATATGAAGATTATACTATAATGTGATATTCATTCATTTGTAGTTAAAAAAAATAAATTTTACAAACTAAAAATTTCAAAGCATTTTAAATATTGAAGTAATAATACATGTAATCTTGATTGATAATGCTAATTATTTTTATAACTCTCCAATAATATTATTGAAATCACAACTAATTTAACATTTTTTGTATAATTAATAGAGTATAATTGATCCAATGATAAAATTTTAGGCTCTGGTGGAATCACTTAAGAACATAATTATTAGTTTTATTATAACTGCTACCTTATTAGTGAATTTTTCAGTAATACCAGGGCATCCAGGGAATCCATAGTTAAATGTAAATAGTTTGGATGATCAATCAGTTTTGGTGAAATAAGTATGCAAGTGAAATATCCCAACATATTAAGTTTCACTGGAGTTAGTGTTAGAAAAATAGGAATATTTTAGGTAAATTTGTTGAATGAAATTAAATATAGTGAAAATAAATGGAATAAAATGTAGAAAAAAATATAGTGAAAAAATTGGAAAATTTAAGTTAAAAGATCATAGGGAACATACCAATGTAGAGACATGTATAAAAGTTTAGGAAATTTAACCAATAAAATCAAATTATGATGGAAAAAATGGAATATATTAGATCATAGGTAAAATAAAAAATGTGGATGGAATGTTACCAGAGGGATTAACTTCTGGGAAATTCTATAAAGTATGATTTGGGTACAAAGTTTTGATAGCCCACTCCCAAAATCAAAGAATACCAATGGATTTCAACAACTACCTGATCTAAGAATAATCAATGGGAAATTAACATTATTCAAAGGAGATGAACAACTACATCCTATGGTGAAGGGGTCTTCCCCTCTATTTCAATCCATGGATGCCCTGAAATTCAAATAGTAAACCAGATCATGTTCATACCTAACACCTACATCGATCATCATGAACAGAGGATAAGGTGAGATATATGGCCAAAGTTCTATTTTCATCAATAGTTGAAAAATTAATGTATGAAATGGTTAACAAAAGTATATATTTAACACAAGGTGAGATATATGGCCAACAGAATCCCTAAATCAATAGAGTACATAGAAGAATATGAATACCTTTTGAGGCTGGGAGGAGGTGAAGGTCAGGAGGTCGGGAGGAGGTGGAGGTTGAGGTAGCCATAGAGATGAAGGCGATGGATGAGAGGCAGAGGTGGGGTCCATAGGAATAGGTGGCCGTGAAGGTAGAGGCGTCCGCGGATGCAGAGGCGGAGGCGAGAAGGCGGAGGGAGGGAGGTGAGGATCGGGAGGCGGGGGCCAGGAGGCGGAGGCGAGGGCAGGAGGTCGAGGTTGGGGAGGGGAGGGAGGGAAAAGAGGCTAGGTCGGGGGAGAAATGGGGTAATAAATGAAAATTGAGAGGGGGATCCCAAAAAAAGATTGAAATCAGGGTTACTATACCCACAATTCCATAAAAATCGTTGGTATAGGTTAAAACATACAACCTATACCCACAATTCTCTTAAACCATGGGTATAGATGCGTGGGTATAGATCCATATTCTAGTAGTGCATCCCCAAGCCAGAAATTTCCAACCTTTAGGGAAACAATATGATATTTTTAAATAGTTAGCCTTAGTACCAGGAAATCTATCTATCCTGGATGCCTTGAGTCTGTCTGAAGACCTTAGGGATGCACTCATTGAAGCCTTACTAAATCCCCATGAATTCAAGGCCGAAGTAGCAATGGCTGAAGTCTATCGGATAGAGACCAAACTCAAAGAATGCCATACTATCACTCCTTTATAGATCAAGATGAAGATTTCGTTATACATGGACACATCAAACCCTTATATGTGTCTGGATAGATAAATGACATTGATATACAGATAATTTTCATCAATAATGGCTCTGGAGTCATCCTCCTCCCACTACAAACAGTTCGTCAGTTAGGCTATGATGAGGATAGTCTGAAACACTAAACTATAACTCTGATGGGATATGAAAAAAGCAATCATAATCCATTTGGATGAATCAAGCTTAAAACTTGGCTTAGTGACCTCATGTCTAATTTTGAGTTTTTGGTATTGCAGAAAAGTACGACCTTAAACGTCCCATTAGGGAGGACCTGGCTGCATCATCACACTATGATTCCCTCATCATACCATTAGTGCATCAAATATTTCACTAATGGAAAAAACGGGAAATTTCATGTCGATAAATCCCCATTCAAATCCTGTGAGTCACATTACATCAATGCAGGGTTCTATGAACCGAAAGAGAAGTAGTCTTTGGACAACGATGTTGATTGGATCACCACCCCAAATGGATTGGAAATAGATCCTGCCAATCCCCTAAAATAGATTTGTGGAAGAGTATTCATTACCCATAAAATATATTGAGTGTATAAGTTCAAGATCAGAAACAAACTCAACCGTCTACATGATTTCTGCTATAGCCGCCGAGTCCAAAGACACTGAAAAGTGTGCTGGCCCCTATGATGATAGGGAAATCCCAAAAAAGATACTCTTGGCCCATCCTCAGGACCTCATAAAATCCCTGTCTTACTTAAGGTAGAAGAAAATTTCTAGTCACTAAAAGAAAACAAGGAAATTTTAACCTCTTTAGAGAATTCCTCGCAACCAACTGGGGCCAAATGAGTTGTTTCAGCTTCCATAAATTGGAGTTAAAATTTCTCTCTTAATGATGGAGAGTTTATCATGATAATCCTATTCCCATAAGAAGAGGAAGATGATGAACAAGAATAAGATGAATAAGAAGACCTCAAATATGCCCCTCCCATATTTGAATAAGGTGTCTCCACTATAATCGATGAACTTAGGGTGATAAACCTAGGCATGAAGATGACCCACAAACTACTCTGATTAGTGTGGCTAGGCCTTTTGAGGAGTAAGAGGCATATAACTCCTTCCTAAAGAATAATCGATATGTGTTTTCCTAGAACTATACTGAAATGTTAGTCCTTGATCCTGAGGTCACCAATTATTTTCTAGGTCTGCTGGAAGACCATCGTGGCTATAAGATGACTTCTAGAAGGGCCCACCCGAAACATGATGGCAAAATAGTGGCTGAAGTTGACAAACTAATAAAAGTTAACTTCACCGGGGAAGTCCAATATCTGATCTATCTAGAAAACATAGTCCCTATCAAAAAGAAGAATGAAAAAATTAGAGTCTTCATTGACTTTCGGGACCTCAATCGGCACTGCCCGAAAGATGATTTATTGGTCATGATCACAAAATTTTTGATCAATAAAACTTCCAGATATGAGGCCCTCTATTTCATTGATGGATATTATGGATATAAATAGATATAAATGTCCTGAGGATATAAAGAATACACTTCTTTCAAGGCCCCCAGGGAGTGTTCTACTATAAGGCGATGCCCTTTGGTCTGAAAAATGCCGACACTACATATCAGCATGCCATGCATCACATTTTCAATACCTTCTTGGGAAAATCCATCAAGTGCTACGTCGACTATCTGGTGCTAAATCATGATAGTGCTCAAACCACTTGACAGATCTTGAAACTATTTTTAATAAGCTGTGACAACACAGTTTAAAGATGAATCCTCTAAAGCGTGATTTTAGTGTTACCACCGAGAAATTCCTCAGATTTGTCGTATGCTATAGTAACATCAAAGTCCACCCTGAGAAGACAAAAGCTATCCTTGGAATGTCTCCACCTCACAACCTCACCAAATTGAGGGGTCTCCAGGGGCACCTGTCTTACATTCCACACATCATTTCCAACCTTGTAGGTAAGTGTTTTCCTTTCACAAGCTTAATGAAGAAAGGGGTTGCATACAAATTGGAAAATGATTGTCAAGAAGCTTTTGAAAATCTCAAAATATATCTCCTAAGCCCACCGATCTTGGTGCCGCCAGTTGAGGGGAGACCAATCATTTTGTATGTACCTACCTTAGAATGTTCATTAGGTTCTTTCCTCATGTGTAAGAATGATTCCAGTAGTGAGAATAGTCTCTATTATCTCACCCGAACAATGATTGATGCTGAGACTTGATATTAAAGAATCAAAAAGAACTTCTTAGCCTTGAACTTTGTAGTTTAGAAATTTATGCATTACTTGCAGCACCATAGGTCCATTTGGTCTCCCGTTGTAACCCAATCAAGTATATCCTTAGCCGACCTTTGCTAACTGGGCACCTATCACGGTGGGAAGTAATTCTACAATAGTTTGACATATGGTATGTGCCCCAAAAATCCATCAAAGGCCAGACATTAGAAAACTTACTAGTGGAGCACCCATCGGAAGAAACAACCCCATTGGATACTGAACTTCCTAATGAAGAAATATTCTTCGCCCAAGAAGTCCCGCATGAGTGGGAAAGGTACTTCGATAATACCTCCAGAAGCCCGATAGGGAAAATGATGGAGGATCCTAAGCTCAATAGAGTGGGGCTGGGTGTTATACTCATATCCCTAGAAAAGGATGTCTTTCCTTACTCCTTCCTACTTTCAAAAGGGTGCAAAAATAATGAAGTAGAATACAAGGCCCTCATTGTAGGCCTGGAGCTGGCACTTCATACACGAGTCGAATGCCTTGGGATAAAAGGTGATTCATAGCTAGTCATAAATCAGGTCAATAGTGACTATGCCACTAAGAAATAAGTATTGGTACCTTTGATGAACCATGTTCGAGAACTGATGGAAGAATTCCCATCATATCCAATACTGACTTATGTCCCCCAGTCAAAAAATGCTCAAACCGATTCATCGGAAAATGCAGCTACAACCCTGGATGATCCGGACCGGGATGAAACAATCATCAGCATTTCCCATAGTTAGATGGTCTTACCATTCATTCAGAACAACATGAAGGAAATCAATGAGATTAGCCCCGTTTCTGAGCCTTATGGTCACATCATTGGCTGGATGACTCCCATTGAAAATTACCTTGGAAGGGGGGAGCTTCCACTAGATAGGTATGGAAGAGAATAGATTTGAAGGAGGGCAGTCAATTTTGTCTTGTACAATATCACAAAATAAGAAAAGGTTCTCTATAAATGAGTCCTTGATGGAGTCATTATCAGGTACATCGATGGAGAAGATACTGCTACCGTTATGGAGGAAGTGCATGACGGAGCTTGTAGAGGACACCAATCAGCAACTAAGCTCTCCCATAAAATTTTAAGGCTGGGATACTATTGGTCCACTATGATACAGGATTGTGCCATATTCATCAAGAAGTTCGATTACTGCCAAGTTCATGCTAAGTTTAATCACTAACCCCAGAGCTAGTTCACACCGCTAAGTACTCCTGGCCATTTTTTGTATGGGGGATGGATTTTATGGGACTATATCCTCCCTCCATAGCTAGACAATTCAAGTTCATTCTCACAACTACCTACTTCTTCTCCAAATGGTCTGAATCCATACTCCTTAAAGAGGTTAGGGAAAAATCATTGTTAGGTTTGTGAAGTTGAATATAATTACCATACTTAGTGTCCCTCATAAAATACTGATGGAAAATGGAACCATATTCTACTCTGCTGAGTTGGACAAATTATACTAGGAGTATGGGATCAAAGCCAACCATTCATCCCGCTACCATGTAGTGGCCAATGGAAAGATATAGGCTTTCAACAAGACTCTATCCAATATACTCTAGAAGATGGTGAACAAGGATAAGAAATCGTGGCTAGATACACTCTTCCATGATTTGTGGGCTTACCGGACCACAACCCGCACCACCACCTAGGCAAATTCAAACTTATTAGTATATGGGACAGAGGTGGTTTTACCCATTAAAGTTCAAGTGAGATCACTCCACATTTCTATTTGTGATCAACTATCCATGGACGAGAAATCTCAGAAACAATTTGATGATTTGGTGTAGCTATATGAGAAAAGGATGTTCACTTTTCACCATTTTGAATACTACCAAAATCCGATCACATGGGCCTTTAACAAAAAGGTTCACCTCCGATCTTTCCTCAAAGGAGAGATGGTGTTGGTCATCAGAACCCTAATGATACTTTGGGAGAAACCCCCAAAGCTTGAGCCAAAATGGGAGGGACCATATTTCATACATAAAGTCTACTCAAATGGAGCATATTCTTGGATATCAATGTATGGAAAGATCATCATATCTCCAACCAATGCAAGGTTTCTAAAGAAATACTTCACATAGAAGAAGAGAAGCGTCTTAGCTGCAAGATGTTAAACTGCATAGCATAAATCGTCCTAATCACATGATGCTAAACTGTGAGGCCAATTGTATCTTAGATGAACGAAGTTAAACCGCATATCATAAATTATCCTAATAACACGATGATAAACTAGAACGTCAAAATTTTCCTAACCACATGACATTAAAATGTATGGATTATGTCCTTACCGCAAGACATTAAACTGTATGGTTTCCAAAGAACTATATATGGATTGATTCCCATTCATCAGTGGGATTCATAACGACACCTCATCCCTCGATCTTGGACCAACCATCACATGAAACAAAATTCCCCTATTATATTCTCTATCATCCCATACTATAAGGGAAATCTTTGTCGCTCCTTGTTTCTCACATCAAGTATAACTCACATGAGTTTAGGATCTGTGGTAGGTATTCCCTTATGTGAAAAAACCATAGAGTAATATGATAGACCTGACACCTGTAGAGTATGAAATTAATATGCCCCTACTCTTATGCCTCAGTCAGATTGGTACAAGGAACATTTAGAACCATGTATGGCTTGATTCCTACCCTTGTAGGATACATAGTGATGCCCGAATTTAATAGTCAGGCCCAACCACCAATTAAGGAAAAATTCCCTCTCATTTCCCTATACGTGGGAAAAACCTCTATAGGGAACATTTAGAACTATGTATGGCTTTATTCTTGTCCTTTCAGAAGATATAGTGATGCACAGATCCTCTATCCCAGTCCAGCTGCCCTAAAAAATTCCCCTTCCACTATGTATAGGTTGGACTTGTGCGTTGGAATCCATGAAAGGTCCTAACCACATGACATTAAATTTCAAGGTTCCTCAAGAGTCATGTGCAACCCGACTTTTAGTGTTATGAGATCTCGAACATGCCCCCAATTTCCTACACAACAAATTCAAAGAGATAATAGAAATTACAAGTTTGAATTTCGACACTCATAAGGAGTCAAAAAATCATTGTTCCCTTACATATGAGTCATATCTATGTAAAATATTCAATAATTTGTGACTAATCATGGTCTGGATATCTCTTAAGTTCCCAGAAACATCTTTCCCATTTGTCAAACTCCATACTCCAGGAAAGATTGGGTCCCCATAAACATTCATGACCATAGGAGATTGAAGGACAATGTCCTACAAACACCTTTATTTGAGTATGAACATCATGCACTGGTGGCTCTACATACGTCAGCTACAAAAAGGCCATCAATCAAAGGCCAACCCGTCCTCCGGAGAGTCCTTTCCAACCTCCGTATGCCCAATGGCTTCCAAGACCAGTGTCATTCCTTCTGATACAAGGGCCCCTCAGGACTATGGTTTACACCTTCTATCATTACTCATGTATAAGGAATACAAAAATACCCCAACCAATATTAAATCAAAGCTATTTATGGTCTTTGTGAAAATTTGTCTCTGTAACACGATGGTGAAGTATGCCGCCAACACCCTTACCGCATGATAGTAAAACTGTAAGGACAGAAGGGTCTCGGTTGCACGACATTAAACTGCACCACATATTGGCAATTATTAAGTTCTTATCTTGGCTTGTCCTCCTAATAAAAAATTCATTTCCTTCCCACATAAGGGAAAAACCTCCACAAGGAATGTTCATTGGGAATCCTATGCAACTTGAATTCCCCCTGAAAAGATGTGTGGTGTACCCAAATTATGAGATCCAAGAACAAATTTAGAAAAATATTGAAATGTCCCCTTTTCTATGAAAGAATTGAATCAAAGTGGAGAATCCCCGAACAAGTCCCCTTTACAGGGATGCTTAAGGGAAATAGTATTTCCCTTCTCTCACATCGGGATTACCCTCTTTCCACCCCACATGATGATAAACTGTATGGGATTCATCCTTGCTACATGATGTTAAATTGCATAGCATTGGTCTAAACATAGAATGATCTCTTCCATTGGTTATTCCATTCTTAAGTGGTGACCTCAAATCCTTGTAATCCCTTATTTCTCACACCGAGCATAGCTCACGTGAGCCTAGAGACCTCATTAAGAGATCCACCATGACATCATGGAAAATAATTCTAGGATTTTGGTCCTAGTAGCATGACCCTAAAAGTAATTTTATGGTTCCATTCCTCATAAGAAACCCTGGGTCCTGGCCATACAACGTTAAACTATAGGGTACTCTAAATATGGGATAGATTCCTTACCCTACGTATGAGTCATATCTATGTAGGGGATTACTTGATCCCATGGGTGAATCATAGCTTAGGCATTTATAATGTATCCAGATATGCTCCTTCCATACATAAAAATCTATTCTTTGAGTAATATTGAATCTCCATAATCCTCCATGACCATCATAGATGGAAGGATAATGGCTTTCAGACACCTTTGTTTGTCTATGCACATCATACCCCGATGGCTCTGCATATGTTGCCTACAAAAGGGATGTCTACCAAAGGCAAATTATTCCTTAGGAGAGTCCTCTCATACCTCAATACGCCTAACGAATCCCAAGCCTTGTGACATCCCTTATAATTAAAGAACCCTAAAAGTCATGGTTTACATTATATTTCCTACCCATGTCCCGGACATATCAGAACATCCTGGCGCAATTCACCTCCATTCTTTCAAGGATTATGTAAAATAATGATACCCCATCCATATGCATGATGTTGATATACGTACAAACCCCCCACTTATTTATGATTTTCCCAGAAAAGTTCAGTCAAAGAAATTCCCCCTTTCATGTTTAGGCGCACCCCCTTTCATAAGCCATACTCCATGTCCAAAAAGGTCCAAATCTCCATAATCCTTCATGGCCATTGGATATGGAAGACCAATATCCTACAAACACCTTTGTTTGACTATGCACATCATGCCCTGGTGCATCTGCATATATCACCTGCTAAACGGTTGTTAACCAAAGGTAAATTCTTTCTCAGGAGAGTACTTTATAGTTTCCATAAGCTCGCATGACATTTATGTCCCATATCACTGCCCATATTTGGAAACCCCCTAGATTACAGCTTACACATCTTTCCCCTTTCAAATTCTCAGAGATGAAAAGCATTTCTAATTGAACTGAGGAGTAATTTACTCTCCCCTACCCAAGAAAAATTTTTGTGGGAGAATTTTACCATTCAAAGCTGATACAAATGCCCCAATACTTTCAGAAATCATCCCTAATATAGGCGAAACACTATGGTCTTAAACCTCAAAACAAATCCAATGTGTTATAAATCTCTTAGGCTATTAGAAATGGAAGGCCAGTGTCCTTCCAACACCTTTTGTTTGACTACGCACATCATGCCCCAGTGGCTCTGCATATGTGGCCTACAAAACTACCATCAACCAAAGGAAAATTCATCCCTAGGAGAGTCCTCTCCTACCTCTGTATGCCTAAAATGGCTCCTAAGCCTCAATTACATCCAAAACTCACAAATTCCGGGTCAAGGAGAACCCCTCATTCATGTCTAAGATTATTAGGATATTCCCAGCTGATGAATCCCAAATTGGACCCCTACCCTATCAATTTAGGTCAAAGATGTTTTACCTAAAAAATTATTAATAAGTCTGATTAGAAATACTATAAACTACCAATGAAAAAAAATACGGAAACAATACTCACCAGAGTGAAAAACACAAAGGACACCCCTGAATAAAAGTCGAGTATCAGATCGATAAACCTATACTATGTATGGTTTAGAAAAAAAGGAAAAAAATGTTGAGATATCAAATATTAAAAATGGTCATAAATCTTTTTAGGTTGAAAAAACGAAAATGGGGACCTAAGAAAAATTCAAGTTATACCCGCTAAGCCCGTACCAAACAGGTTTAAGAAAAAATTAGGGTAAAAATGTAAAAATACGCAAAAGTTCATGATGTTTTTCATAAAACCCCAGCAATAGTAGAACTACGCTCACTGAGTCTTGTGACTTAGGAAAAAATTAGAGCCCGATTCATTTATTTCAATTTACTGGTTTTAAATCATGGTTTAATATTAATAACTAATCAAAATAATGTTTATATGGTTAATTTTGATTAATTGAAATTACAGGGAAAAGGAAAAGAAGAAGCATTGGAGGGAAAAATAATTTCATTCTATTTCATAAAGATATGGAGGGAATGCATATCCTGGGGCCTCTCCTTGCAAGTGGGACATGATCATTACAGGATATGTTCAGTAGAATCACAAAGTTTCATCAACAATTGATGAAACTTCTCAATGGATTGACGAAGTTTTATCAAATTTTCAGTCTCAGCCTCTGCATCTACTCATAGTGCTTCTGCGTCCCTCATAGCTATGAGGAAAATCTGTTCTCCTTCTTCCATCTGTCATCAACCCTCCTCAACAACGACCATGATATGGGACTACTCCTACTTAAGTCGCTTCAGCTTATGAATCTGCTTCTTCACTTTCTGGTCAATCCGTTCCACTAAAGACTCTTTATTTGTGAGCTCATGTTGTATCCTCACAATAGATCCATCTTTATTGGTGGCTTTATCCATGAGGATTTATCTCATAGTATCAAGATGAGCCATCGACTTTGTAGCAGAAATTTGAGATTCAAGTGCGCTAGTTTCTTCCCTAGTAGCAACCACCTGTTCAATATGTCATAGATTCCATGATAGTCAAATATGTCGAATCTCAATACCACAAACCGGTGGTGTAGTTTCAGAAACTTCACCAACATCTCAGCTAATGGAGCCTGAGAGATTAATCTCCAAACATTCCCCCATGCCTTTTGAAGGATGGGACTGAGGTCAAACAGGCCTTCTCGATCAGTCTCAGAGTCACTCCCTGATGAAAAAATATAGTCAGGGATAAACGTCATAATAGAGGAACTTGATTCATAGGCTACATCATGACTCAAGCCCTTAGAGGATTCGACTATGATGATTGCAACTGATGAGAGGGTGGGAAAGTTCGCTGAAATTTCTAATGCTTGTGGCTACAATTCTAAAAGTAGAAAAAGGATGAGTAAAATATTCTTGAATCCTAAAAAAAGAATGGTGGTATGATTGAAAGAATGAAGAACAAGCCACCACTTGTCAAATCTTCAATATCTACCACTTCCCTAATAATATCACTACCAGGTAATGGTGAAACCACGTCTTCAATCATTATTCACACCCCACAGTCTCTCAAGGGTACCAATAGACCAGGACCATTCCAAACCGGAACAAAAACCTCTAGGAAATCCCCCAGAAGGACCCTCATCGATATTAGGAACGTGGTGATGATCATTCTAGATAAGGATATTGGTCTTGGGATTTTGGGGGCCAGAGCCAGAGCTACTCTCAAAACTAGACAAAAAGGAACGATAGCCCACTACAAGTTTTCAAAGGATTGGGAAATATCCTCTCCTATGTTTGCGAATTCTACAGAGGTGGAGTCAGCTTGTGAAGACAGAGCATCAACCTCCAAAGAGACTCCCTCTATAGGGGAAAATCCCATTTCTCCCTACCATAATGGTTATCCTATCTATCTCCATGGGAACAGGCTCAACATGTTTGAACAAGGAATCAACTTCCAGATATTTTTCTATTATTAAGGAAGAGGCTGTTTGAGAAGGATCAGATATTCCTAAAGGGTCGACAGTACCCTTGACCTCCTTGGTTTTCCCTGTTCCTCTACTTTGATCAATCACAATGGCTGGTGACCCTTCTTCTCCTATAAAGGAAATGGGATCCGTAGATGCCTGAGAAGCCTCCATTTGGTTACCGATAGGCCATACATCAAAATATGCAGATAACAATGAGTCAACAAGGTAAGGGTACTTAGTTCAACCACCAGGTGAATAGAAACTTACTCATGATCCCTCTCATAATGCCTCTTGATAGTTGGGATCCCTTCTTGTGTTTCCTCGATTGTCTCAGAGATGGTTCCTGGATAAGAGCACCCAGGGGAGCCAGAGGGGGAAATTCTCTGGAAGGGACCGCGATAACTGCTTCCATATGTTCTTGGGCTCTAGGGGATCCTTCCATAGCACCCCCCACAATTGGTAGGGTTCACTCTCCATCCATAGTTCTACTAGAGTAATAAATTGGGGAAAGAACCATTTCCCGAGACCCTACGAGATCCTACAACAAAAGTGGGGAGGACCTTTAGCATATCCATAATAAAGGAATTTAAAGCCATGTTTTGTAGATAGAACAACCCCTCCCTCGATGGTCATCGACCGTGGGAGTATTGTCATCAATGCTATGTGGTCAGACCAGTAATTCCTACCTTTGGGGGCGTGAAGTCACTTTTCCATTTCGTTCAAGTAGGCAGCCACCTCATCAGGCTATTCTTCAATCGAAATATAGGTAGGGGAAATGGATCCACCAAAACCTTGAAGGTCGAAACTTACTCCATGAAGAAGCCTCCAAATATCTTCATCATAAGCGTTCACCCTCAATTCATTCCAGACCCTCCAGATATATGGAAATGCAGCTGTGACTGGGATGGCCAGTGCTGGAAGACCAGTGTGGGGGAGCATAGTGGGTTTTGTCAAACAGAAATGTTTCCTAGGTATTCCTACAGACTTAGGACCCCCAGGAGATGAATGCTTATGGGACTTTGGGAGCAGGTAAGAAGCTTCTACCGTTGTAGCTGCAATAGGCGAGCCAACAACATTGTCATCCTCCTCATCAGTTTTTGGTCGCAACATGGAAAGCACCTAATGTGAGTATTTGTGGACACCATTTTAGGAAGGGATGAAGGTATCTAGGTCCTAAAAATAATGACCCACCTTCTCAGGATCCTCATCAAAAGAGACATCAGCGGGTGGTGAAACATAACCAATGTCGTTAAGAACAACTTCCCTAGTCTGGATGAGCTACCATAAAGCACGATGGGAATAGTCATGAGTGGATTAGAAGCCTTTTAAAAGGTCTCATTGCCTCTAGGACACTAAGAAATCATCCTCAAGAGAGATGGATGGTGGGATCCCAGCAGCAGCTCCCGCAACTCATTCGGCCACCCATGAAGTCATGACCCCATCTTTTAAAACTTTCCTTGGGGGATCCGAGAGGCTTTCAAAGGTCTTTTTCTGGCTGAGAGTGCCTAAAAACTCCATTTTTCTTCTCATTCCCTTTGGCCATGGATGCCTTGGATGTTATCACAATAGGAACCAAATCCGTTAATTGGACATCTGGATATGATTTAACACATTCCTCAATATAGCTTCTAGTGAGGAAGGGTACAAAATCCCTAGAGTCCGGAAGTCTGAACTAGCACCGGGTGTCCTCCTGAGTAAACATCATCCATAGTTAATGGGCTATAATTAGATGCTTCTCTTGATGGGAACTATTAAGAGTAGGAGAACACAACTTCTGGACATAGTTAAATTGATGACTGAATCTGCAAGGTGCATATCTCTCATAGATAAGCTTCCCTCTGATGCAGGAAACAAAGACGCCTTCTCTCAAAGAAAATAAATAGCCTCGGTTGACAAAGTCTACAGATGTGTTATTTATAATAGTACTGGTAGTTGAATTGTAAGGATGATAAGAAAAACATTAATGGACATTGAGATGAGGCAGTAATTATTTCTTGTTCTTTTTAGTTTTCTCCTCTTGCTTTTCCTATGAGGCCCAAGCCATTGGCATAACCCCACTAGTACTCTAAAAATATGGTTGGAGGATAGAATGTGTAATCGAAAGGGAATTGATAAAGGTATAACCTTCTATGTGGGATCCTATCCAACCCCAAATAATTTAGAAAGGCCCAATCATCTGGTAAGGTGGATCCCCTTTGCTGATCTGAACTAGCAAGCGATAAACATTGTCCAACATTTGAATAGTTAGATTGATGCATCTACCAGTGGCCACATGGGTAGCCATGATGAAAGTTGAGGCTCTCACACCACCAGATTCCTGTACTGGTAAGATCCACCCACTCAAAAACATGGCCCAGAAGGCCGCCAATCAAAATAATCGGTCAACATCAAGGATGATTCCCCATCTTCATTCATGAAATTTCCCCTCTTCCAAGGTGGTCCAATAGGTACCTACTCATAGCTGAGTTGTCTTGGTAGGGCATGCCCTAGGTCTGCACGGATGGGGATCTAGACCAATTTTCTGAACAATAGCACCAAACCACTCAACAAAAGGAATGTCTTGCTTCGAATAAGGATCAACTTCCTTCAAAATTTCCTTCGCTTGAACAATGAGTTTTTTGGACAAAGAAGGGGTCCTCTACTCATTTCCCCAAATAGAGGAAGGAGGTAGGAATTCATCATACATATCCCTGAAAATAGGGACTCCCAAATTATCCGAATGTCCTAAAGACTAATGCTGACTTCCCCATGGGTTAAATGAAAGGAATTGGTGTCTGGGATCCACTGGCTCAGGAGCTAGGAAATAAGGGTGTTGGGTTGGTTAGTGTATGTCTGAGATACCCATACAGTCTTGTATAGTCCCATAGCCTACAACTCAGCCTAAAATTCTTCTCAACTCTAACAAACCCAAAAAGGTCATTCCCAGTCTAAGCTAAACAATCCTCTAGAGTGAAGATCCTACATTGATGACCAGCTGTGTTGTTTGTTTAATATGGACTTACATACGATGCTTTGATAGCAATGGGATTCCTTGTCTGGATTCCGTTGCACTTCCCCAAAATTTTGAGGTTCATAGCTCAATAGGGATGCAACAATAAAATATCTCTAGAGGTATCGTCCCCTAGAATAAATAAAGGCCTTTGGGATGGGGGTGTTACTTATCCAGGCACCAGGCTGATCTTCCTGATTTGGTGTTGGAATCAATGTATCAAATAGTAGACCAAACCCATAAGTTGGAAGCCTATCTGAAGTTGGGTATTCCATTTGACTTACTGTAATTATATTTTCCCAATATTGATGCAATGGAACAACTGAAATTTTTTCATCAACCAAATCCACCATGTTTTTAAATATTTCATCAGCATTAGAAAGAGGGGTAGTAGCGGTAGCCTGAGAAGGAACAATGGTATCAATAGCGGTCTATGGAAGAACCATTTTAGCATGCACATAAAGACTTAAAATCCCACAAAAAGTCAATCTAATGATAATATTGTTGGATAAATGCCACAAAAAATGTCCAAGGGGATTAAAAGAGGGTTTTCATGGGGATCCGCATGCTGCTCCCAGAAATGGTATGCAGAAACCATTTCCCACGTACTACATGATACACGAGAGACCATTTCTTGCATAATACAACAGTATGAGGAAGCTATATACCAGGTATAACCACCAATATACGAAAGACCCATGAGGTTCTAGCCTGTAGAGCGTTGGCCAGAAAATAGAGGAGTTTTCAGAAGGAAGAAAATATAAACCAAGGCCTTACCATGCTCATATTCAAGGAATTATAATTAAGAGTTTAAGTTTGGTTTAATAAGGATTAAAGTTCAATTCACCAATTTAAGTTTGATGTGTGGAACATGTAAATTGCTTAACATTCTCCTATGTGGAAGTCCGGAATTTAGTTTTAAATTCCACAACACAGTTCGAAAAACCCAAAATTCAGTTCATGGGCAGAAGCAATTGTGAAGAGATCGGTTCATAACACGTACAAGGTGGTTCGCGAATATGAATTTCACAAAGAAATCGGTACGCGGATGTAGATAAAGCCAAGGGGAGGTCGAGATCACTTTTCTCCATGAGAAATAGTAAAAGAAAAATGACATGGCCCCCTATAAATAGGTTTGGTCTCCTCCTATCAGACCTATCTATTCTACCGCAAACCACTTCAGTTTAGGACCACTTCTACATTAGAATAGTCTCTTATTCATTCAGAATGGTCCCCATTCCGTTGGGGGGAATTTTTAGGGTCCTAAAAACTTCTCAAATTGAAGTAAATACCCCCATAGACACTTTTCATAAGCAATAAAACATTCCTATAGGTCCAATAAGGCAAATGGATGCAAATTGAATTGAAAACTTGGGAAGAAACTTGAAGAAATCAAATTTTTTCAAGTGTTTTAAGTGACCCGCATACCATCATCGGGAAGGGTTCACAGAGCACGTGAATCAAAAACCACCGATATGTGGAAGGACCCACGAGGCATGACCTGCGGGGTGATGGCCAGGGAACCCAGGAATCTGCAAACTACATCGTTAACGGAATCAAGCACATGAAGTCCATCTGTATACTGTCCCACAAACTCAGCAGTTGGTGAATGAAGCAAGATGACACAGTTCCACAAAACTTGACATGTGAACTAGAGCCTCTACAAACCCCGGTTGACCAAGTCTCATATGGGTTGATATATATCTTCATGGGATTACACAAATGGTGCCACATTCCCACATATATTATTTTCCCAGTGCTCTATAAAAGGAGCATAGGAAGAATTGAGAAGAGGATAAATGCAGAAAGAATGAAGGAGACCCTAGAGATTGGAAGAAAGAATTCAGAGAGAATTCTGACTTTAGTTTCAAATCATCAACAAAGTGAAAACTGCAAACCATGTTTCCGCAGGTATAACTAGCTGCGAATCATAAAAATAAGGAAATTAATAATAATGGGTAAACCGAGAACCTAATTGGTGTCATCGGGATCCATAAATTCCTCACGGATGAACTCCCCGTGAACCATAGGTTCCAGGACCCTCCTTCAACATGGCGCTCCGCATAGTGCATTGCTATGTGGATCAAACCCCATGCCATGTACTGTATCAGTATGCGGATGGGACCCAAAGCGGCGTGGCAGACCATATCTAGGACCACATACCACTTTGGTACACGATGGTCGACATCTAAGTCCATGTATTGATTCGGTATGCAGAAAAACCCTCTACCTACATACCACTATAGTATGTGAAGCTCCCCCATCCCACATGAGAAAACAGTACGCGGAATAGGGAGTCTTCGGGTGTCCTTCCCTTCAGTTCCAATCTTTCCCCTCCATTACCATCTAGTCCTCCATAGCTCCTTTGTTAACCAGTCCACCAGCATCCGAAAAAAGCCTCCTCTAAATCCACTGGACCTATATTATCAGATCATCAGGTGCATCATCCATCCCCTCTAAGTCTACATACCCATAGTGATCGGAGTCATGAAGGCTATTCCCACAACAGTTCAGACTCCCAGGATGTCTGTAAGTCTATATTCCCATGGTAACCCAGATACCAACCTTGGGATGCAGACGTGAACCTCCCCATTCTAGGGATTAAGGGAGTTCACTTGATTTTCCATTCAATGAGGAACAATGATTAGTCAAAGGAATCAGGATCACTTCTCCTTTTGATGGGAGGCGACATTCCTCCCCTTTCCCAGAGTGCATTCTGGGGAACTTCCAATGAGGTAAGTCCCTAATCTTATAATATCTGAGCTTCATGACCTCCAATGTCATCCCACATTGAAAGGTTCATTGCTACATGCCCTCACCCACTATCACCTCAGCTTCTTCCACCACAAGCCCAACCTCTTCCATCAGCGGGAGAGATGATGTGTGGTTTGTTGAATCTCTCAAATCCTCTTATTTCTCACACTGAGCATGACTCAAGTGATCTTATAGATTTGTGGAGATTAAAAAATCCGCACAAACAACCCATAATGAACTATGAGAACTCTGATTCCTATTCAAACCAGGATATGTAGGATGCTTTCTTAAAGGCCCAAGCTAAAAAGGGATGACCTTCCAAAAGGGTTCACCCAATCATGTTCCACTCAAATGGGAAGATTCCATTCATAAGCCCCAACCCAACTTGAACTACGACAAATTTAATTCCTATTCAAACTAGGATATGTAGGATGAATTCTTGAAGGCCAGAACTCAAAAGGGGTTCCCTTTTGAAAGGGTTCACCCAATTATTCGCCCAACAAATGGGCCCCCTCCCAGGTCTAATCCCTAAGCCAACCGAACTACGTGGGCTCTAATTATTCTCCTGAGGATATATAGGAAGCCTATATTATGGGTCTGATCCCAATATCAAACCACCTTTCATCCCTCCTAGATGACGATGAACTCCAGAGCACCTTATTACATGGATTAAGTCAGCATTGCCTCCGTAGCATCAAATCCATGTATATCCATGATGATCTTAGAAACCAGGGGTAGCCTGTGGATACACTCTTTAGGAATGAACCAAGGATTCACAAACATATGAATACAAATAAAATATATAAGAGTCCCAAAATAGGAAATAATTCCCCCCAAAAGGGCACGATGATCCCGACCTCCCATCCTCTCGACCAATGGAGTCCCTAAGTGTCATTGGCCAAATCGTCATCCAACGAGCACATGATTTTGGAAAGAAAGTCCATGAATCATGGATACCAGGGCCATTGGGTGATTCAAGCTCCATGAATGAATCCATTGGAGACCATCTGAGGAAGTCATATCCTAAGAGGATGGATTGCACAAATACTTAACCCCATGTAATTGCTTGCTGAGACCATTTTACTATGGCACCTCCTTTATAATAAAGAAGGGACAAATTTTCCAGTCCCCATAGGGTTAATCCAATCCCCCCTAAAGGATAACGATGCGGATCAGTTTGAAACAAATATGGAGAAGTGAAAGTCTCTATAATAAAAAATGAATTCTCATCACCCTTCAGATCGTTTTTGTGCATTTTTCCCAAACATTTACACACGTAGCCTCAGAGAAAAATAGGTAACAACCTTTGACTGAAGTTATGAAGCACCATCCTTATATTCCAAGGTAAACTAAAATGAGTCTAAATACAATGAGGCTAACTACTCCAATGCCTTGGCCAACAACTGAGAATAGGATCTCCTGATGAGAGCGTCTACCACAACATTCCTCTTCCCTGGAGTATAGACTATCTCTAAATCATAGTCCTAGAGGAACACTAGATGTAACCTCTATCTCAATTTAATATACTTATAAGATAAGTTATACTTGAGACTCTTTTGGTCATATTAGACAATAAACTTCTCACCCATAAGGTAGTTTCACCACACCTTCAGTACGAATGATACCGCTGCCAACTCAAGGTCACGTGTTGTGTACTTTTCCTCATACGGTCTCAATTTCCAAGACCCAAATACAATCAAATACTACATATGCATAAAAAAACAAACAATTATGGTCCATGAGGCATCAAAAATAACTATATACTTTACACCCTCCTCCAACAATCTCAAGATACAGGCACTTTTCATCCTTTATCACAACTCTTGAAAAGCCTGCTGGTATCTTTATGTCCACATGAATGGTTTCCATTTCTAGGTCAAAGTAGTCAAAGGTGATGATATATTGAAGAAATCGAGCATAAATATCCTTTAGTATCCTTCCAACCCAAGTAATCTCCACACCTCCATCACACTCTTGGGTGGATCCCAAGCTAACACTACCTCAACCTTTGTCGGGTCCACTGCTACACCATTATCTAAGATAACATGTCCTAGAAAGCAGACCTCCTAAATCCATAACTGATAATTTTAGAGTTGCCCATAAATCTAGTGCTCTAATTTTTTTTCTAGAACCATCATCAAGTGTCTTGTGTGCTCCTCCTTGGACACTGAGTACACTAAGATATCATTAATGAATACCACCGCAAACTGGTGTAAAAAAGGATGAAAGATCTGATTCATGGGTCCCACAAACATTGATGGGGAATATTTCATAATAAAGGGTATCAACAAGTACTCATAGTGACTATAGAAACATTTTAATTACATCTTAGGTATATCCTCATCTCATACTCACAGTTGGTGACAACATGATCTGAGGTCAATCTTTGAGAACTACCACACCCTTCTCAGCTGATTAAATAGGTCATCTATCCTTGGTAGTGTATAATTTTTTTTCACAGTCACCTAGTTTAGGCACCGATAATCCATTCCTAACCTCATTCACCCATCTCCCTTCTTAGAAAACAATAATGGGGCTACCCAGTGTAAAACACTGGGTCACAAAAATACCTTTCCCTACAAATCCACTAATTGCACCATCAACTCATACAGATTTGCAGGAGCCATCCGATATGTTGGCATAGATATCAGGTCCATTCTTGTGTGTTAGTCAATGCATAAATCTAACTCTCAATGAATAGGTAATCCCGAAACATCCTCAAGAAATACATTCTTGTACTTAGTCACCATAGTAAGAAACAGATAGCCTATAACATCCACTTGTCCAAGATTCATGTTAGCCAGTTGGTGAGTAATCAGTTGCACCATCCAACGTATGAGTCTATCCTGCTCTAACTAGGTCTCATTCTTGCCTATAAAGGAAAAACTCATCCCATAAACATTGGCACACCACATCCTTCACATAAAACAGTCAATATGTTCATGAACTATGTATAGCCAGTCTATGATTAAGATGATGTCGTAAGGCCTCATTACTTACATAAAGAGATCCCATGAAAAAAATCTCTCCTCCAAGCATCAGATCACACTCCCGAAAAAAGTTCATGATTACTGAGTCATCTACGGTAAGAGTCTCCAAGCATAAGGGTCGAACCAAGGGAATAACCGGAACCTCTAGGTATCAAAATATGTATGTAGAAAGAAAAGAGTAGATCTCACTTAAAATGTCTCTATCACCAAGGAACACTCTACCAGTACAATATAAGTAAGAATTCATACTGGTATCACACTAGCTTGGATGTATCTTTATAGACCTCACTCAAAGGTTCATGCCCAAAATAATAGATCTTGAAACATATCCATCGAGTATCAAGAGAGTTTGGAAAACCTTGAAGAATAATCAACCACAATCACACTTCCCTGATGTAGCTACAAAATCTCCTAGATGCACACTACTTTCATCGTAGAAGGGGAGTACTCCTCCCTAAAGAGACACTCAAAATTTGTCCATGAAAGAGTCACCTCATCATAAAAATGAACCAAAAGTCTCTACTAACACCCTAAAGAGCCACAAGGAAGGCTCACCACTTAGATCACCATCGTTTCTATAGGTGTCCTGATGAGATGAAAGACCCATTTAACTGACTCAAGCCAATCATCAACTGCCTATGGTTCTGGATTATCCCTGAACCTAAAGAGTCACTAACATTGAAACTCATAAATCACGCTCAGCCTGTGAACCTCATCTGCTAGTAATTTGGGTACCATCTACCGCTCGATGGGTGGAGGTATGACCGGAAAACCACCCATACGAACTACATCCTAAACACGCTCTTGTATCGAAGCCTCATAACTGAGGTGATCGTCTTCATGATCCTACTACTAAATGTGGCGTCCAGGATGAAAGAATGATGAAGCAACTTGGTTAAGTATTTCAGAATCCTTCGGAGGCTGAAAGTTGCAGCACTTTTTCCCAGACCAAGAGGCATGTTGGAGGTATTCTGGTCGGCACCCTTCAGCAGATGGTTGAAGTGAAACATGGATGGTGCTTCTAGAGGTAATCCAGGACCAGCAGGATTTAGGGTTATCTTTAGGGATCATTAGGGGGAAGTGGTTGAATGCAGCTATGACTCTTGTGGTAGGGCCACAACACTCGAAGCTGAAATGATGGCGGTTATTAAGGCAGTGGATACTGTTCACCAGTGAGGTTGGAGAAATATATGGCTGGAATGTGATTCAGCCATGGTTGAACAAGAAATTAGAGTAGGTCAAAAATACATCTCATGGAATTTGGTAGGAAAATTGATAAATTTACTTGAAAGTATCTGCTCCTTGATTCATCTCGTCACACATACCTTCTGAGAAGAGAACTACATGGAAGATGCACTTGCCAACAATGGTGTCTTGGAAGTGAATTGCACAACTCTCAACAATGTGCCTAATGAAATGGTGACTCTTATTCTATGGGAAAAATGTAAAGTACCCTCTTTCTGCATTGTATAACTCTTTTCTTTTTGTTCAATATAAGAGCCTCTGCTCTCACTTTTATAAAAAATGAGTATATCTGGGGAGATGAATCCCGAAGGACATAAAAATACCACCCATTCATATATGATGCATGTAAAAATGTTTTACCAGGAAACCAATGTCTACATGAACCAAATCCAAAGGTAGGTTATCATATTCCTAGTGTATGGATATGTCGGCTCCTACACCAATACTAGAGTACCTGTCCTGAAATACAAACTTGAAATACTTAACACCATTTCCATAAGACCCAAACCAATCTCATAGCTATAAAAAACTTCAAATTATATTCTTGTGATGGAAAACTACTCTAATACTACTCTTTCACAACCTGACCCACTGAGGCTCGCCTGAATAGCGATAAGCCAAGTGTGACTACCCAATCCCACCTCCAACAGGCCAGGGGATGAAGACCATCACTGAGTTGGCATAACACTAACATGGGAGGCCTTAGCCTAAATTACCTGTATGAACACACACTTTTGAAATCCCATAAAATTCTAAAATGTAAAATACAATTGATATCCAATGCATGAACACATATAGACCCTAAAATCAAAGTATTAAAAGAATACCAGGAAGCATTAAGGTCCAAATACATGCCCCCAAAAAACTATAAAGAATTATAACCTGACAGTAAGAGGTGAATACAGTAAAATGTGACTCCTAGAATGAACCATGGGTTTTCTAGTCCAATTTATGCTTTGTATACTCTAGGTCCACTAAGAACCCCATCGAATAGTCGATTGTCTTCATAAGACATGACACATGAAGGCATATCCCATATAGGGGTGAGTATAACAATACCTATTAGGACACCCTAAAACCATTAAGCATAAATAATCAATATTATCCAACTCATCAATATACACTAGTGCAGAAAACGTTTTTTACGTCGGTTATTTTTCATTTTTTACGTCGGTTTCTAGCCGACGTTAATACGTACGACGTTATAAATAAGGTTTTTGACGTCGGTTATTTAAAAACCAACGTCAAAAACATAAAATCGCGATGTTTATCACGTCGGTTCTAAAATAACCGACGTGATAAAGAAAATGGGAAGGGTTTATCACGTCGGTTATTTAACAACCGACGTGATAAAAGGCCTGGAAAATGGTTTATCACGTCGGTTATTAAACAACCGACGTGATAAACAGGGGTGAGGGGGGTTTATCACATCGGTTCATATAGAACCGACATGATAAACCAGGGTGAGGGGTGTTTATCACGTCGGTTCTACAAGAACTGACGTGATAAACTGGGGTGAGCGTGGTTTATCACGTCGGTTCTTATAAAACCAACGTGAAAAACCGGGGGAGGGGGTTTATCACGTCGGTTATTGAATAACCAACGTGATAAACCATTGTCTAGGCCTTTTATCACGTCGGTTATTCAATAACCGACGTGATAAACCATTTTCCAGGCCTTTTATCACGTCGGTTATTAAATAACCGAGATGATAAACCATTCTCCATGCCTTTTGTCACGTTGGTTATTAAATAACCGATGTGATAAACCATTCTCCAGGCCTTTTATCACGTCGTTTATTAAATAACCGACGTGATAAACTATTTTCCAGGCATTTTATCACATCAGTTATTAAATAACCGACGCGATAAACTATTTTCCAGGCATTTTATGACGTCAGTTATTTAATAACCGACGTGATAAACCCATTTTTTTGAAACAGAATGCAGTCATCTTCTCTCCACCAGAATCAACCAGAAAAAAAATCAAGAAATTGTACCACAAAAACAGAAGTAGATCAAAATTAAGCATGTACATTGATAACATATAAAACTTACCCCCTAGATAGCCCCCACCTTCATTTATACCCCATGGACAGCCTCCCCCACCCCGTTGGAGCCCTCACCCTCATGTATACCCCCTGGACAGCCCTCCCCCACCCCATTGGAGCTCCCACCCTCATGTATACCCCTTGGACAACCCTCCCCCACCCAATTGGAGCCCCCACCACACTCCTGGACTGCCCCCGACCCCCGGACACCCCCAAACACCCCTCAACAACCCCCACCCACCTGAACAACACCCCCTCACCCCCTCACCCCACTTGACAGCCCCCGCCACACCCCTGGACAGCCCCAAACACCCCTGGACAACCCCCTCACCCCTGGACAGCACTGCCACACCCCTGGACCGCCTTCCCACACCCCTAGACATCCATGCCACCCCCCAGGACTGCCCCCCCACCCCACCGGACAGCCCTCCTAGACCGCTGGACACCCCCCAGCCCCACTGAACACACCCCCACACCCTTGGAATCCCTCCCCCACAGACCCAAATCCATACCAGAAAAACCATCAAAAGTAGACCAAAACAAGAAGTAGAGAAAAATTAAACATTCACTTATATAACATTCAAAACTTACACTGTCAACTTCAAAAAAAAAAACTAAATCCAACCTAAACAACTACCAAATACACAATTAAAACGACAATATTCAAAATCACATTTTACATTACAAACAACTAAAATTAAATCAAACCTATAAAATTATTTGACCACTCCACTTGTACGTGTTTGATGTCTTTAGCAGTATAGGGTTGAGGGTCATCAAAAAGATAAAAATGAAAAATAAGATAGTTAACGTGTATAATGAATAAATCAAATTGAAATATTATGGCAAAGATTAAGAGGAAATAGTACCAGGTCAAAATTCACAACTGTCCCAGTTGTTATTATTTCATACATAAATCTTAACATATAATATCCGCATTCGATGACGCCTTGTTGTTCATGATAATTCTGTTTGAATGAGTGTAAATTCAATATATTATTTTTTTGTAATAAATCAAAAAGTACAAATTATAAATGGAAATTTACCTTCGCATTTACATATTTGATCTTTGCATTTATTTTCTTTGTGTTTTTTCGAAAGTAGACCCATGCACTATTAGAAAATAATATGAATGGGGTAAATTTAAAATTCATTATAATATATAAAACTATTGAGAAATTGAAACTTACTTTTCCAATATATTCTTAAAACTTTCCCACACATCACCATGAACAGAGCATATCCAATAAATAGCTTTCTCCCTTGGGAAAAAAATCCCTAACATCCAATGATCACTGATAAAAGGAAATTTAATGTTAGTGGTTTTTATGTTAAAAGATAATTAACTCTTTGAGAGAAATGTGTTTCATACCTCTCACAAAAAGGCATCATCCAATATTGTGTGATTATATTCTTTTCAAATCTTTCAGCAATATAAACCATTCTTTGTTCCTCATTCAATGCACATGCTTCAGGGGAAATCAATTGCGGGTCCATGAATCCATATACTTCTGTCAGCTCATTCCTCTCACAAATTTTATAAAGATACCTAATACAAAACATACATAAGTATACATTTTTAATAAATATAATGTAGGGAAAAGGTGTTTAGACTTACATGGAAAAAATTTGCACCACGTTGATGCCCAACTTATCTCCAGTAACAAGCTCCATGATATCAATTTTTGTAATCCCCACACTTTTTTCACGTCCACAAACATGAAATTCCATTGGAAACTCATAAAAACCCAACAAAAAATGTGAATATCTTGACAATCTATCAAGACCACTGGAATCTATATCTGATGTCATATCCTGTTGTCTTTGTTGTTGTCTATACAATATTTCTTTACCTTTGAAGTATTCCTGTGAAAAAAATTGAAAAATATAGTAGTTTTAAAATGATAAAACAACTTTAATAAAAAAATAAAATAAAAGATATAACATTCATACCTCTATGGTAATGAGTCGAAGAAGTCTGGATGGACAAACTAAAAAATGGCCGATACTCTGTCCAACTGTCACCACCTCATCTGTAGGTATTGGTACCCTAGCTGATCTATCTATAATATCATGTATAGTGACCCTCTAATTCTCTACCTCTAATTGTTGATGATGAACTGTATCTCCTATACAATATACCAACCCGTATGCTACTATATGATGTTGAGAATCATCAACATACAACTCGTAATATGTTGGAAGCTGCGGCGGAGGCGTAGGATAAAAAATGGGGTCCGCAGGCTGAGGTGGGGGAGTGGTAGCTACTGGAAGAGGTGGAGGATAAATAATGGGGTCTGCAGGGGGAGGTGGAGGAGTGGGAGCTTCAGTCTGAAATTGTCTTTGCATTTCTACAAACATAGACTGCACTGACTCTCTAATCTTGTCCTCCATCGTCGCATTAATATTTTGAACTTCAGCCTCCAAGGATTCTATTTTTTTTATAAACCCCCTCAATGTTAGAAGTTGAAGAACGTGGAAACACTTTTCTTACCGATACACCTGCCGGATATCCTCTTACACGACCAGGATGTTTGGGCCTTCCCAATGCTGCAAATAAAATATCTTCCCTCCCAATAGCTGTAAATGTCCCCTCTGAACTCTGCTCCTCAAGAGAGTCCTGTATCAATTAATTGAACATTTCTGTAATTATTGAAACTTATATGAAGAAAAAAGTTAACTTAAATAAATTAAATAGATATCTTACAATCCTCTCAGCTACGATTCTTGATTCTTCCGAAAGATATTTCCCTTTTTTTCCCTTCCGATCTCTCTTCCATTTTTCATGTCTAGATAAAGGGGATGGAGGGGCCACCTCTCCAAAGCTCGAAGACTCACCTCTTAGTTGTTGAAATTTTTCCGCCATCATTTTTTCTTCCAATAATGTATACCCTCCCTGAGATAAACTATGATGGTATACATTTTTAGATTGGATCTCCTGATGAGCTTTCCTTGTTTTCTATAATTTAAGAATAAGAAATCATTAACAAAACATTAATAAAATCATTTATATAAGAAATTTTATAAAAGTTTACGTTTCCCTTACCAGAAATGACTCTTTTTTTCTACTTTAAAAAAACTGTCTCCATGTGTCTTCATCTATAAAAGTATATATACGACATGGATTGTCATGACTCCTATGACCATAAATGAAATCAGATGAGAGGGTTGATTTGAAATCCCTCCATCTCTTGGCAGCCAACGATAAGCATTTCTTCCTGACTCCTCAAGTGTCAGGAATATCAAATGTCATTTGATAAAGAAGAGGTTAAACATATTATATATACTAGAAACATTAAAAGAATGATCAAACAATGACAAAAGATCTTACCAAAATCGTCTCCCACAACTGAGAGATAATCACTTTATCCACACCTCTCCAATAATCATACAGAATGCTTACTTTGGTCTTAGCCTGAGTTGCAACAAAACTCTTAAAATCTTTGGCATTCGGACCTCTAGGAATATCATCATCATCAAACTCAACGACTATCCTCTGATCCTGCGTATGGGCAAGTGATAATTTTGGTAAACGTGTGCACCCACATTTACCAACCTTTGAACTCTTTGTCATAATAGGAGCATGTGAATGTTCATCCACAGAGGTATGACCAGCAATATGCTCCTCTCCAGAATCATGTGGTTGATCATCTGAATGATCTGTCATTATCCTTCAAATAAAAAAAACAAACGTCAGTTCACAAATATACAAATTCAAATATTTTAATACTACTGTAATCAGAAAATAGAAAAGTGTACTAAGTTACATAATAGTAAACATTGGTAATATGGTAAGCATGTTAAACAATGGTAAATATGGAAAAGATGGTCAAGATGGTCAAGATGGTAAAAATGGTAAAAATGGTAAACCTGGTAAACATTGTAAACATGGTAAAGTAATTGTCAGTGAACAAAAATAAGCATTTTAAAATTCATGTAATGGTTATAAACATGATAAAGTAAACTAAACAAACTTAAAACAAAAAAAAATACTTATTTTATTTTAAAACATGTTTTAATAAATAAAAAACTTACAATATCTAACATTTATGGAAAAAATAAATGTAAACAAGAAATAAACATATGTTACCTGTAATTTTAGGAATGTACAAATGGATTTTTTTCCCAAATTTCTTCGTTGTGATCGTTACTTATGGCACAAACTATGTCTTCAACATGATCATCATTATGTTCTGTTAATATTTCCATGGAAGTAGGGATCTCACATAAATCGACATATTCATCAAGTTCATCCTCACCAACATATTGTTTTTTCCCTTGTAAAACAACATCCCACTGCATATCTGATTGATCTACTACATAGAAAATTTGTTTTGCATGTGTTGCCATTATAAAAGAATCAGCTGTGTCTTCCAATCTATTCAGATTAACAAGTGTCATTCCAAATTCATCGTGTCTGACACTGTTGTTACCATTAAACCATTTACAGTTAAAAACAAGAACTTTAATTTTAAATTAATCATCCTCCCATATGTCTTCAATCACTCCATAATATGCACTTGATGCAGAAATTGGGTTTTTGTCCTTAGCACTCAAAAAATGCATTGCTTCTGCAAACACCAATACACCACTATTCTGAACTGCACTTCTGTTGTCCTGAGCTTTTGTATGAAATGTATAACCATTAATGTCATAACCGGACCATGTTATCACATTTAAACATGGACCACCCACTATCCATTTTAATGTCTCTGATACATCTGATCTACCAAGAAAAGACTTTTTAATCCATGACAAAAAAGTTTTGTTGTGCTCATTCAAAATCCACATTTCTTTATTCTTTGGATGACATTATTTCAACTCATTAATATGCAATGTGATATACGGTTGAGCATCAGCTATGTTATTCAAGATGTATGATTCTAACTTCTTCATCTGTTCAGCTGACAATGATTTGACTTTCAAGCCGCGAATCCCCTTTCCCTCATTATTAACTCGTTCATGGCGAGATGGAGGCAAACCTATGTGTTGCACCGCAGCCAAGTAGCTCATACAAAACTCTACTACCTCCTCAGAAATATACTTTTCAATAATGGAGGCTTCAGGTCGATATAGATTTTTAACATACCCCTTTAATATTTTCATATACCTTTCAAAAGGATACATCCAATGAAGATATACAGGTCCACAAAGCTTTATTTCTCGAACCAGATGAATCATTAAATGCACCATTATATTAAAAAATTTTGGAGGAAAATACATTTCCAATTGACAAAGTATAAAAATTTCATCCTTTTCCAAAATGTTCAAAGCATTCACATCAATCGCCTTGTTACAAATTGAATTGAAAAAATAACACAACTTCATTATAGTCTTTCTGACACGAATGGGCAATATTCCACGCAATGCAACTGGTAGAATTTGTTTCATCATGATGTGACAATCATGTGATTTCATACCTATCAACTTCAAGTCCTTCAATGAGACAAAATTTTTTACATTAGAAGAATAACCTTGAGGCACTTTGGTATCATGAAGACACTGACAGAAGCTAATTTTCTCCCTCTTCGATAATGTATGACAAGATGGGGGAAGAAATGTTCGTCTTACTTTAGGAGTGGGAGCTAAATCCAAACGTATTCCCATTGATAGTAAGTATAATCTTGCATTCAACCCATCTTTAGTCTTTCCTTTAATATCTAACAATGTTCCAATCAAAGAATCACAGTTATTCTTCTCCACGTGCATGAAAAAAGGAATCTAAATCACCACCTAAACAAGGAAAAATAGTTTCATATACTCACTATGGATCACTCACAAAATAATTCATATAAATAAACCTTTTTGTATAAAAAATTATATATATATATATATATTAAAATTAAGGTTCTCAGATACCACTTCTCCACTAGTTTTCCTCTTACACCCCAATGCGCTACTCCACAACACTTCCATGCTACTAACATCTATAAAAAACTACAAATTTCTTTTAAAAACCAAAAAAAATGTTTATATTTATGTATGGTGGGCATAACATGTATACATAGTAAGATCCTCCCTAAAACATCTCATGAAAATGTTGAGGAATCACACTAAAGCCCTATGAAAAAAGGAATCTAAATCATCACCTAAACATGGAAAAATAGTTTCATATACTCACTATGGATCAATCACAAAATAATTCATATAAATAAACCTTTTCATATAAAAAATTATATATATATATATATATTAAAATTAAGGTTCTCGGATACCACTTCTCCACTAGTTTTCCTCTCACACCCCAATGCTAATGTCATGGTCTCACCCCACCCATAAATCATCCTACACCATGTGAAATTGTATCACTTCCATCAATGAATCATATGTATCTTAGATTATATCATCACCATATTATCAAAATAGTAATGAGGTGAATACTTGGAAACCACTACATCTTGTTTACATTAAATGTACAAAAATCGCAAAACATAATTATAGAATATCCGTGAAAAAAAAACGAACGAAATAAATTCGTGGAAGGCTTACTTGAATGTTGCGAGTTGAGATGATAGATCCGAGAGGAGTGAAGAAGATAAACAATGAAGCCAAAATGAGTTTAACGCAGGTCGATCGACGAGCCGATTAGGGTTTACCACGCGAAAGAGACGAGCCGACAGACTGTCAATCGAAAAATCGTAAATGACAGTCCACAGGGCTTTAATTTCTTTAAAAGTTTTATAAAATCGGTTATTATATAACCGATGTTATAAACTATTTTTTAAATTTATAACGTCGGTTATTTTAAAACCGACGTAAAAAAGCTCCCGCGCTTTGGTTTTTTACGTCGGTTATTTGGAAACCGACATAAAAAACCCGATATCTACGCGTTTTTTACATCAGTTATCAAATAACCGATGTAAAAAACCAAAGCCCGGGGGGTTTTTTTACGTCGGTTATAAAATAACCGATGTAAAAAACCCCGCGCTTTAGTTTTTTACATCGGTTATCACATAACCGATGTAAAAAACACGTAGATATCAGGTTTTTTACGTCGGTTTCCAAATAACCGACGTAAAAAACCCCACGCGCATTAGTTTTTTACGTCGGTTATAGGATAACCGACGTAAAAACCGAACAAGCACGATTTGTAACGTCGGTTATTAAAATAACCGACGTTAAAAAGCTACTCGCCGCATTTTTTACGTCGGTTATATATAAACGACGTAAAAAATGGTGACGTAAAAAATGGTGACGTAAAAAATGTTTTCTGCACTAGTGATATAGGTATTTCAATCAAGATATAATAAACACAATAAAACATCCAGATATACACATGGTAGACACTAGGTCTGAAGTTATGAGCATAACTGCATTTCCAGTCTAAGATTCTGCTCAAGAGTCTGTAACCACACTTACCTAGGAGAACTGACTCTTAATGTTTTATAACATTGATAACATCCATATGAGATGTCGTACTTGTCGGGTCTCTCCATAAGGAAGTAAACATTTTAATTCTAAAGACATCAATACACAGATGGGGATCACACATAGGTCCATAAGGTATATATACCAGGAACCTACTCTAGATTAACCTACTAAGTAGGGGATCAATGCTCATGTATAGTTGGTCACGCCTATTCTGATAACCCCACCTAGGAAAAAAGATGATGCATGATCCCATATTAGGCCTATATTGGGATTTCTACTACTCTATCTGAAACTAATCCCTTAGAGAGGATAATAATCCTATGCTTAGGATGTAATTACATACTATACCCTTTTAAGGATGGATCAAGGGAATTAACCCTTAAGGAAACTAGTACAAGCTGATAGGAACAAGGTCTCTAAGTCATCTTTGAATAAGTACACAATGTGTAAGTAATGTACATGGTGTGTACCGCTAATCTCAGACCTACCCATGTCAGTACCCATGTACATCTGCTTATGCCCATGTAAATTTGGTCATGCTAGTGTACTGAGGTCATGTCGTATACCTTTCCATGCCTGAGTTATAGAGACCCTATCCTTTTACATAAAACATTACATGATTTTAAGTATAATTATAAATTAGAGGAAAATCCAAGGATCGTAAAGTCTAGTGTCTTGGAAGATTAGGTACATAAAATTGAAAACATGGAACTAAATGAAACATTTCTTTATTTAATATTCAAATTGAGATCCTAACTTCAAATATTCTCAAACATCTACATCAGGTACCCTAGGGAACACATGAATAAAGGTATTATCTAAATAGCCCAATAAGGGAATAACCATAAGAATAAAGCATTGGAACAAGGGATAAAAGCCATGACATGATGATATAAAGAGGCATGTAACATATGTAATCATAACATATAGACATGGAATCATATAAAAACAGAGTCAGAGTAATGTGGCAGCAATATAAAACATGAATTTATCACGATTCAAGGCTAACCACCAAGATAGTTGCACATGGTAGCACAAGCCAAGGCTAACTGCCAAGACCGTCACACATGGTAGCACAAGCCAAGGCTAACCACCAAGAAAGTCTCACATAATGTCTCATGTGACTCAAATTTACCCAATGAATTGGAGAACTATCTAAGTTTACCCATATTAACTCCTCATGAATATGTTTTCCACATACATAATCATATATAGTCAATCATATATAAACATAAGGGTTATACATGGAAAGAATTGTGTACCAGAATCATGTCATAAATCATAAAAAATGGGCGTACCATAAAAGTGTACATGAAATAAAGGAACTAAAATATACACGGACATTAATAAGGAAAAATAGGCATGTATCATGGTAAGTTATTTTAAGTATAAGCTACAACATGTGAGAAAAGTATTAAAGAAATTTTAGCATTAAAACTTTTTTGTGCGGTTTTAAGGAAAATACTATAGAGAATTTCAAATAGAAAAGGGAAAAATCCTTTATAAAAAACCAGAAGTGAACCAAGAAGGTTTTAATAATAAAAATAATGATTTTATAACACTTGAAATCATGTAATAATTCGGAAAGTTCCCTCAAAACAGGCTTGATTATTGAGAAGTATTGAGGAGAGAATCACTTAAAAACATGTATATCCCCAAAAGAGAATGATGACAGGGTCTTAATAAATTAATTTGGAACATTTAAATAGCATTTATGATATTCACATGAAAATATAAGATAAACTCATTTTGGTAAAAGGAAGATAAGGCAACCTGAAGGAACAAAGGAGGTTCGGGTAGAATCCCTTACGAATTATCGGTATGGTATCATGTGAACTTAAAAGGGATTAATGAGAGATAAATGGGTTTATAATAACTTATAAATCATGAGGAAAGTATGGGGGAGGTGAAAAATCATACCCCATTATTAGGGATTACAGATAAAAGGTCATAACATAGAGGACTTTCTTGAATAAAAGTGAAATAGAGAGGTTCTCTTACCTTAAGTCCGACGGTGTTCTCTACTTGATATTAATGAAATGAATAATCAAATTAGGTTAATTAATTAATAATTAAATAACCTATTATATATGTAAAATATTTATTATAACCTTTTTAAGTTCATTAATGATATTTTTTATAGGTTAAGTGGTTCAATTTCATTGTTTGGGTCTGTTTGTTTTCTTGGTTTTTGTGATCGGTTTACTTATTTCATGAATAGAGAATCATGTAAAATGAGGACGGTTGTCCAGAATTGGAGTTATATTTTATTATTGAACATCTATAAGTTTACATAGTTGTAAATTTAATTTGGTTACTTGGAGTGAAGTTGAATCACTATATAAAACTTTAGTGATAACCTTTTGGGTTTATTGGCAGTTTTTGATCACTACAAACTAATTTTGAATTATAATTTAATATCATGTGTACAAAAACATTACAAAACCTTACATAGGATATATTACATAATTATTTGTTCAACCATAAAAAAATGGTTTCATGAACAGAATTGAATGTGGTAAAAGAAATTTTAAACCCATCATCCTTGAATGTGGTAAATTAACACATCTCGGATGGTGTCTTTACTACTAATATAAAAGAAGAGTAAAGGAGAGATGATAAAAACTTATTCCATTATCATAAAAAACTTCAATACATGTAATTTACTGGATTTATCATAACATTTGGATGGTCAGAGTTAAGGATAGAAAAGAAAACAAATGAACTTGAAAAGAAAGTAAAATAATTGAAAAGAGGAATTTACCTCTTGAATCAATCTTCCTTGAAAGCCTCTTAAGAGGAGAGGATATTTTGAAGAGACTAAGGGATGTTGTAAGTGAGGTATGATATTGGGGAGATATTTGGGAAGAATTTAGGCAAGGCACAAGGCTTGAGAGGAGTGAATAGAGGAGGTAAAAAGGGGTGGTATTTATAGTGGAGGAGATGATATTTTTCATAATATTTAATTCCTTAGTTTATTACTTTTCCTCAAGACCAGAAATAGTGATGATTACATGACAAAAAATAGTAATAAGTGCATGAGAATTCGAACTAAAATTTCTTACATTATCCATGATGCTAGGAATATACTATTTAGGTTATAATGTATATATATGGAAAATTACCGTATTTCTCTATTCATAAAAAATTAAAGTACTTTAGAAAAATATCAAAAATTCACCCTAACCATTTTTGAATTTGTAGAATAAAAAAATGAAATACATTTTTCAAAAATATCTTTCGTAATATGATTAATTTAATTTTTAATTAAAACCACAATTTACTTGAAAAATACAGATTTTAAAACTATAACTGATTTTATAATGCTTTCAAAAATTACATACGGTCTTATAAAATTCTCTTAAAACGAGAAAACATAAAATTGTTAATTTTTGAAAACCTTTTAGAAAAATACATTTTCTTTTAAATTAATTAATTGAAATTAATTATTTATGACTTTGAAAAATACCAATACTTTTACTGTGGTCATATTATCACTTATAAGATGCCTAAATTTTATTAATACATTCATGGGTGAGGTTACTATTCTTCTAAACAATATACTATTTATAAGGGTAATATCACTATTCATAAGGGTAGGTTACTATTCATAAAGGTAGGTTACTATTCACCAAAAAAATTAAGTTTCCTTATCAGACTCCAAACATATTACTGATCATAACCATGTATGTCAGATTTTTGAAAATCTAATCACAGAAGTGACAATATTAAGTTTAAAGGTCACATAGTACTTAGTAGTTCATTGTGTTGTGATTTCATGTGATTATATGACATAATTATAAGAATGGAATTTCTATTGATAAAAAATTGATTCATTACATTATTACCCCCTTATGAAAATTCACCCTTGAAATTTCATTTTACATTCTAAGCCATAAACAAGTGCGGGTACTTTTCCTTCACTGCCTCTTCTAGTTCCCATGTTACCTCTTCATACTTATGGTTCTTCCACAATACATTGACTAGGTGAGTAGTCTTGTTATGTAGAACTTTATCTCTACGATCCAAGATCTTAACTAGCTTCTCCTCCTAAGAAAGATCATCCTCCAACTGTACCACCTCTGAAGAGAGTACATGTGAAGGATCTGGTATGTACTTTCTTAAGAGGAATACGTGGAAGACATCATGTAATTTGTCCATGGTAGGTGGAAGTGCTAGTCGATTGGCCAAAACCCCGAGATGATCAAGGATCTTGAAGGGTCTGATGTACCTGGGACTTAGCTTTCCTTTCCTCCCAAATCTCATGACCTTATTCTATGGAGATATTCATAGAAATACCAGGCCTCCAACTTTGAACTCAAGGTCTCATCGATGATTTTCAGCATAACTCTTTTTTCAACTTTGGGATGCCTTGATGTGCTGCTAAATGGTTTTCAAATTATCCACCATTTCTTCAACCATTTTAGGTCCTAGAAGCTCACTCACCAACTTCATCCCAACATGCTGATGTTATGCACCTTTTCCCATAAAGGTATTTGTATGGTTCTATTCAAATAATCGAGTGGAAACTGTTGGTGTAATAGAATTAAACTAGTAGAAGATGTTGGTCCCATCCTCCTTTGAAGTCCACAGAACATTATCTCAATATATCTTTCAGTGTATGAATAGTTTTCTCAGATTGGTCATCAGTTTGAGGATGATAGGCTGTACTGAAGTTCAGTTATGTGCTTTAGAGTATGTTGGAGACTTTTCTAGAACTTTGAGGTGAATCTCAGATCTAGATCAGATACAATAGATAGTGGTACTCCATGAAGACATATCACTCATTTTATATACATCCATGCAAGTTGATCCAATGAGAATTTCTATCGAATCGTGATAAAGTGAGTTGTCTTTTTAAGATGATTCACAATGACCCATATAGCATTGTTTCCTCTGGATGTCCTTGGAAGTCCAATGACAAATTCCATGTTGATGTTCTCCCACTTCCATGTTGGTATGGGTAGTGGTTTCATCATCCCCTTAGACTTTTATCTTTCAGCCTTCACTTGTTGACATACCAGGCACTTTGATGTATACTTAGCAATCTCCATCTTTATATTTCCCCACCAAAAGTTCTCATAGGGATCTCAATTCATCTTTGTGCTCCCTAGGTGAATAGAGAAGATTGAGCTATGTGCGTTATTCAAAATCTCCTTCCTTATCTATGGATTAGATGGTACACATAATTGTGACCCAAATCTTAAAAATCCTTCCTCATCAATCATAAACTCATAGGATTTACCATTTTTAATGGATTCCACCCTTTTCATAATTTCGACATCTTTTGTTTGAGCATCCTTTATTTTATATATGAGGGAAGGCTGAGCAATCATTTGAGAAAGGATTGATGAAATTCATCTCTTAATTATTCCCATGTACATCCTCTATATATCTAAGAAGATTGGTTCCTTTTAAATTCTAATCATTGATAAATATGTAGGATCCTTTTTACTTAGAGCATACGCTACCTTGTTTTCCTTACCGGGATGGTAGTGGATTGAGCAGTCATAATCCTTGATGATCTCTATCCATCTTCTCTGGCATATATTAATCTATTTTTGTGTGAATATATATTTGAGACTCTTGTGATCATTATATATCACACACTTCTCCCCATAGAGATAATGTCGCCAGATTCTTAATGCAAAGATCACAACCGCCAACTCTAGATCATGCGTAGGATAGTTTTTCTCATTGATTTTAAACTGCCTTAAGGAATAGGCTATTACTTTATCATTTTTCATTATCACACAACCTAATACCTTATTTGAAGCATCACCATACATTATGAAGAGTTATACACTTGTTGGGAGTGTGAGTACTGGTGCAATGATTAGCCTCTTTTTCAAATACTTAAAACACTCTTCACATTTATGAGTCCAGAAAAGCTTTACTCCCTTCCATATCAGCTTGTTAATTGGGTTTTAAAATAATGAAAATTTCTTCACAAATCACCAATAATACCCGCCTAGACCCAGAAAGCTACGGATCTCCGTTACAGATGTTAGCCTAGGCCACTCTTCAATTGCCTTTGTCTTGGAAGGGTCCATATATATCCCTTTACTGGTGATAACATGCCCCAAGAATGATACTTCCTCCATCAAAAACTCACATTTACTTTAATTTTTATATAACTTCTCCCTTATCAAAGTATTTTTCATAGTATTCAGATGCTTCCCATGTTCCTCCTTGCTCATGGAGTATATCAGAATATCATCAATAAAGACTACCAAAAAGTTGTCGAGGTAATATATGAAGACTCTATTCATTAAATCCATGAAAATTTATGGAGCATTAGTGAGTCTGAAGGGAATCACTATTAACTCATAGTGTCCATATCTCGTTTTAAAGGAAGTATTGAGAATATCTTCCTTACTCACCTTTAATTGGTGATATCCCAACCGAAGGTCCACCTTAGAGAAATAATTGTCCCTATGAAGCTAATTGAACAAGTTATCTATCTATGGTAGGGGATACTTTTTCTTTATTGTGATTTTATTGAGATCATGATAAATAATGTAGAGGCACATTGAACAATCCTTCTTCTTGATGAAGGGGACTGGAACACCCCACGGTGAAGCACTCAGGCATATAAAACCCTTCTCCAGATTCTCCTATAACTGCTTCTTCAGCTCTTCTAGTTCTATGGTGGCCATTCTATAAGGTGTATTTGATATAGGTAGGGATCCAGGAATAAGTCCAATTGATAACTCAACCTCTTGATCAAAAGGAAGACTAGAGAACTCTTTAGGGAATACATCAGTGTAATCCCTCACGATGGGAATGTCTTCTAGCATGATTTTTTCCTTTTCTCAATCATTTGACTATAAATGATTTATTATAAAGAATTAATATCCAAAATTGAGACAATGATTCTAAAGGATATTCATCTTAATCCTTACACTTGTAAAAAATTGGAGGATGATTTGGGACGTGAAGGGTGATCTCCCTTTACTAACAGTTAATGTTGGCTTTGTATAAAGATAACCAATCCATTCCCAAGATAACATTAAACTCCACTAAAGGAAGTATGTCAATATTTAATGGTAGGTTCATTCCAAAAACATTTATTGAGGAGGTGTTATAAACCTTGGGTGCAATAATTTCTCCATTCACTGTTCTCACAAATAACATATCCTCCAAATTTTGAGGTGGTGTTTGAATAGTTCTACTAAACTTTCAAGATATGAAGGAATGCGTAGAACAAGAATCAAATAGTATTTTTGATATTTTTGAATGAATAAATAGCGTACCTATCACCACATCATTGTCCGGCTCCACCTCAGCAGTAGTGATAGCATAATCCCTTCCTTGTTGCCTTGGAGTTTTTTTTGATTTCCTCCAACAACCCTTGGCTTAGGGAAATTGTTCACATAATGCCCATGTTCCTTGCAGTTGTAAAACTTCACCACTGGCTGAGCGTTTATTTGATCCATCCTTTATTATTTCACATTAGTGAGATTCTTCTTATCCCATTGGAAACTTTTAGCAATATGTCCCAACTTTCCACATTTTATGAAATTCTTGGTACCCTTTAGATAGTTACCAAGATTATTATTCCCACAATTTTTACACATGGGATGGTCGAGCTTCTTTCCATCATAGAATTGTTTCATGGAACTGCCCACATTATATTATATTTTTCCCTTTTTTTTATTTGGCCCACTATACCACTGATAGTCTCTGATCTATATTTCAACCTTAAGGGAACAATGGAAAATATCCTCATAGTTTTCGAAGTCTCGAATTGCTAACGCTTTTTGTAGACTCAGATTTATTCCACTAAAGAAGCGATCCACCTTGATTTTTGTTTTCATGAAAAATATAGAGGCATACCTTGAAATCATTGTAAAGTTTACTTCATACGCCCCGATTGAATCATCTTCCTTCTGCCTAAGTCCGAGGAACTCTCTTTCATTATTGAGATGGAGGGTTCGGGGAAAATATTTATTGAAAAACATTCTCTTGAATTAATCTCAATCCATGGAATCAATTTCCTCATGGGGCTTCATATTCTTGATTAGTGTCCACCACTGATCGACTTCCCCATCAAAACAATAGACCGCCAGCACAACTTTCTCTTCTTCTGAGCACCAGAGGACAAAGAAGATATTTTCAATCTACTTAATCCATTTTTTCATGAGGAGGGGATCAAAATATCCACTAAACATGGGGGGATTTTTCCTCATGAAAGATTCTATGGAAACTTTCTCTTTTCTTTTAGGATGAGGGTGTTCCATATTATTCAATTTATTATTCATAACTTGAGCTATCTGATCAAGTACTGTCATGAAGTTTTGAGCACCCACTCCCATTATATTTGAAATATCATTAGGGAAATCTTTACATTCCCTATCACATTGATTGTTGTCATGTGTTCTTATATTTACCACCATTAACTAAGAAAAATAATGTACAATTATAGGGCTTTAGTACTTAGTTATTGAGCATAAAAAAAAACTTTGAACATAAAAGGATAAACTTGTAAAGGGGAAGTATATACTAACTTGTGATTCCCTAGGTTTAAATCTAGGTTATCCTTGATCTATTTCTTAGCTTATATTCTTACAGGATATTTTTTTTATTCCCTAAATAATGGTTTATACCAATCTCTTGAATTTACCAAAGCATATCCTCTGTGAGTGTCAAACCAAGAGTTCAACAAGTCTTGTTTTTATGCACTAGTTCCCATTCAAGTCTATCTGAAAGTGGTGTTTTTGGGTTTTACACCTAGATACATATGTGATAGAGGAACCTCAACCTGTTTGTATCAAAAAAATTAGGTATTTTTTTGATAAACCACTTACTCTATACTTACAAAAATTTAAGGGTGTTTTCTTATACTTCGTCTCATCCTTAAGGTTCTTACTAAAGTTCTCTATTCCTAATCTCCAAAAATAACTAAACTATCCTATGATACCAACTATAGTGACCCTATCCTTTTAAATATAACATTATATGATTTTAAACATAATTATACATCAGGGTACAATCCAGGTATCGTAAAGCCTAGCATCTTGGAAGACTAGGTACATAAAACTGAAAACATGGAACTAAATAAAAAATTTGTTTATTTAAAATTTAAATTGAGCTCCTAACTTCAAATATACTCAAATGTATGCATAGGGTACACTGGGGAACCCATGAACAAAGGGATGAGCTAAATATCCCAGTAAGGGAATAACCATAAAAACAAATCATTAACACAAGGGATAGAAGGAATGACATGATGATATAAAGAGGCATGTAACATATGAAATCATAACATATAGATATGGAATCATATAAACTTGGAGTAATAGTAATGTGGAAGAAACATAAAACATTACTTTAGAACGATTAAAGGATAAATACCAAGACCGTTGCACATGATAACACAAACCAAGGCTAACTTCCAAGACCATTGCACATGGTAGCACAAACCAAGGCTAACCGCCAAGATAGTCACACATAACATATCATGAGACTCAAATTTACCCAATGAATTGGAGTTCTATCTAGGAACACCCATCTTAACTTTTTATGAATATGTTTTCCACATAAATAATCATACATCATCAATGATATATAAACATAAGGGTTACCCATAGAAAGAATTGGGTACCACAATCATGTAATAATGCATAACAGATGGGTGTACCATAAAAGTGTACATGAAATAAAGGAACTAAAATATACATGGGAATTAATAAAGTGAAATATGAATGTATCATGGTAAGTTATTTCAAGTATAAGTGAAAAAATGTGATAAAAGTATTTAAGAAATTTTAGCATTAAAACATTTTTGTATGGTTTTAAGGAAAATATTATAGAGCCTTTAAAATAGAAAAGGGAAACATACTTTATATAAAACTATAATTTAACCAAGAAGGTTTTCATAATAAAAATACTGATTTTATAAAGACAATGGTGGATTAAAACAGAAGATAGAGTGCACTTGAAATCGGGTAAGAAGTCGGAAAGTTCTTTCAAAACAGGTTTGCTTATCGGGAAGTATTGAAGAGGGAATCACTTAAAAACATATATATCCCAAAATGATAATAATGAAAGGGTATTTATAAATGGATTTGGTTCATGTAAAAAAAATTAAAATATGCACATGAAAATATAAGATAACCTCATTTTGGTAAATGGAAGATAAGGAAACCCGAAGGAACAAAGGAGATTCAGGTAGAATCCATTACGGATTATCGGCATAGTATCAGGTGTACTTAAGAGGGATTAATGAGAGAGAAATGAGTTTATCATAACTTATAAATAATGAGGGAAGTATGGGGGAGGTGAAAAATCATACCCAATCCTTAGTTATTACACATAAAAGGGAATAACATAGAGGACATTCTTGAATAAAAGTTAAATAGAGAGGATCCCTTACCTTAAGTTCGATGGTTTTCTCCACTTGATATTAACGACCTTAATAATCAAATTAGGTTCATTAATTAATAATTACATAACCTATTATATATGTAAAATATTTATTATAACCTTTTTAAATTCATTAATGTCCTTTTTTATGGGTTAAGTGGTTCAATTTTATTGTTCAAGTCCGTTTGTTTTTTTGGTTTTTGCGACCGATTTATTTATTTTCATGAGTGGAGAATCATGTAAAATGAGGATGGTTGTCCAAAATTGGATTTATATTTTATTATTGAACATTCATAAGGTTACGTGGTTGTAAATTTAATTTGGTTACTTGGAATGAAGTTGAATCATTATGTAAAACTTTAGTGATAACCTTTTGGGTTTATTGGCGGTTTTTGATCACTACAAACTCATTTTGAATTTTAATTCAATATCATGTGTACAAAAATATTATATAAATTTAGATAGGATATATTACAGAATAATCAAGTTCAACCATAAAAAAATTGGTTTCATGACTAGAATTGAAGATGGTAAAAGAAATTGAAAACCCATCATCCTTGAATGTGTTAAATTAACACATCTTGGATGGTGTCCTTAAAACTAGTATAAAACAAGAGTAAAGGAGAGATGATAATAAATTATTCCATTATCATAACAACAATACAGTACATGTAAGGTATTGAAGTTTTCATAACATTTGGATGAGGAGAGTTAATTATAGAAAATAAAACAAATGAACTTGAAAAGAAAGTAAAAGAATTTAAAAGAGGAATTTACCTCTTGGATAAATCTTCCTTTAAAGCCAATTAAATGGAGAGGATTTGGTCTTTCGAAGAGACTAAGGGATGTTGGATGTGGGGTAGGATATTGGGGAGATATTTGGGTATAATTTAGTCAAGGAACAAGGCTTGAGAGGAGTGAATAGAAGAGGTAAGGAGAGGTGGTATTTATAGTGGAGGAGAGGAGGGTTTTCATAATATTTAATTCCTTAGTTTATTAATTTCCCCCAAGAACAGAAATAGTGATGATTCCATGAAAAAAAATAGTAATAAGTGCATGTGAATTTTAAATAAGGTTTTTTACATCATCCATGATTCAAGGAATAGTCCATTTAGATTATAATGTATATATATGGTAAATTATCATATTTCACTATTCATAAAAATTCAAGTATTTTAGAAAAATCCCAAAAATTCACCCTAACCATTTTTCAATGTGTAGAATAGAAAAATGAAATAATTTTTTCAAAAATATTTTTCTAAATACAATTAATTTAATTTTTAATTAAAATCACAATTTACTTGAGAAATACGGATTTTAAAACTATAACTGATTTTATAATGCTTTCAAAAATTACATAAGATATTATAAAATTATCTTAAAACTAGAAGACATAATTTTTTTAATTTTTGAACACATTTTAGAAAAATATATTTTTTAAATTAATTAATTAATTGAAATCAATTATTTATGACTTACAAAAATACCAATACTTTTACTCTGGTCATATTATCACTTATAAGATGCCTAAATTTTATTTATAAATTCATGGGTGAAGTTACTATTATTTTAGACGATTTAATATTCATAAGTTTCATATTACTATTCATAAGGGTAGGATACTATCCATAAGGGTAGGTTATTAATCAACAAAAAATTAAGTTTTTCATATCGGACTCCAAACATCTTACTAATCGTAATTGTGTATGTAAGATTTTCAAAAATCCAATCATAGAAGTGAAAATATTAAGTTTAATGGTCACATAGTACTTAGTAGTTCATTTTTTTTGTGATTTCATGTGATTATATGACATAATTATAAAAAGAAAATTTCCATTGATAAAACATTGTGTCCTTACATGAGTACTAGATCGTTCCTATGTGCTCTGCCCATGCCCGTGTATCGGCAGTTTCTATGCTCGTGTATCTTATGAGATACACACCAATCCACTAGGTAGTGGTCACATGGAATGTGACACATGCCACATGAAGAGTTATACATTCTTCTCTGCAGAAACCTTAGCGCCATATCTAGGTCCCCACACGACATGTATTTCTAGATTAAACATTGTGTACAATGGAATTTTCCAGATTCAATGGTTCCATTTATGTATCATTATCTGCTCCTCTACCCTTGGATATAACTGTGAATCACACGAGAAAACATTGATCTAGTATGGATGAGCCTTTCCATCACTACTCGCTGAAATCTGGTTATTTGATTTTCATAGAATATTATCTGTCACACCTCCCCATCATCACACGTCAAACCCGACAGGAGAGCTTTGATTTAATTCTAATCCATTACCATTTTTTTATCATAGCTCATTTCTAATGTTGTTCTCAAACCTGATTTGTAGTATCAATCTGTTATGTTAAAGAATGGGTGTGCAATGATTGATTGCACGATATTAGTTAAACCATTGACCAAAATGAATGTCAGTGATGAATGCATGAAGAATAGGGACATAAATGTACAAACCAAAAACATGAGGAATGAACCTTAAACAATATTCATTTTGGCCTTGATTAATTTCCATTAAAATAATGAACAAAGATATATAGTCAAGAAAAAAATATAAATTCCCAAATACCGAAGATAATCCCATACCTACAAAATGATCTACCCATAAATCATTTTGTTGGTTGATTGATTCATGTTTTTCATGGAATAATAAAGCATAGATAAATATACATAAATCAAGTGTCCTACCTCAAGTTCAAATCGATCATTGATGAAGAACGATCCTGTGTCATAGTCTATGGCGATATCCATAAACTCTGATGTTGTTGGGGATCCGTACGATATCGATTCGATCCTCCAATATGATGTTTTTCTTCAATACCTCTCCAAGATCTCCTTTATTAGTCTCCAAGTTTATGTGGCTAAACCTCATACTCACGCATAATAGGGTATTTATAGAGGAGTCCTTGGATGATGAATCTAAACAAACAAACAAATTAATTCAATTAATTTATTTTATTATTTTCTCCAATGATGAATTTTTTAGAAAACTACCAATTTTGACAAATATTATGTCATGGATATGGTCAATCCTACATTACAGACTCAATGATGGTCTCATATACTTGATCCAAGACTCCTTTTAAGATTTATTACACTTTTTTCCAGAAAACTGAGCACATGTGATATTAATATATTTAATATATTTCAAATATCAAATTTGAGCTCATCGAGCCTCGAAATCTCACTTCTTCTCAGTGCTTGGATCCAAAAATATTACTAGATATATTTTGAAATATTAAAATAGAAAAAAATAAGAATTTACAAAATTAATGTTCGAAATAAAGGACTTGGGTGCAGCTAAGTATATTTTAGGTGTTGAAATAATTAGGTACATACCTAATACATTTCCATATTTATCACAACATTATTATGTTTTTAAGGTTATAAAAAGATGCTTATTTGAATCTCTCAAGCCTATTAATGTACTTTTCAGAGGAGCTAATGATATTTGGCTCATTTCTAAAATCCCCCATTTAAATATAGTTGGCAGCATATTGTATAGCCTAATATTCAATAGGAATGACATTTTCTTTACAATATGCACCCATGGAACATTTATGGACACTCCATAGAATCCAAATTGGAATGAACTAAAATGGATTCTTCATTATTTTTCATTTAGTTCTCATTTGTATTTCTGTTATAGAAAAAATGTGGATACTTCTGAATTAATAGTTGGATATGTAGATTCTAACTATATAGGGAATAATTATAATATAAAATCATTGACTGGTTATGTTTTTACTTCTTACGAAGGATTAATTTTCTGGAAATGTAACATGTAGTCTGTGGTTTCCCTTTCAACCATAAAATCAGAATATATAGCCTTAACTGAGGATGTTAAAAAGGAATTATGGATTAAAAATTATATGATTAACTTATGTTTTTTAATTATACTATTAATGTTTACAGTGATAGCCAATATGCCTTACATTTATCCTAGAATTTATTATGCCATGATAAATCTAAACACCTAGAAATTAGACTAAATTTTATTATATATATTATAGAATCTGGAATTGTGTGTGTCCATAAGATACACACTAATGATGGCATGGTTGATTGTTTAACTAAAGTCATGGTATTGTATAAATTCAAATATTTCTTAGATAGAATGAATTTGGTTCTAATTATATAAACTTACATGTATGAACTGAACCAATTTTAAATTGAAAATGGTAGAGATTTTTGAAATTAGGATTTCACCTTTTTTTCATTTTGAAATTTTCCTATTTTTCTATTCTTTATTTTAATTTTTTTAAACACATACTTGAAAAATTATGTTTTTATTCTATATGATCAAAATAAATTATTCTATACTTGGGTTTTTCACTGGGCCAATGCCTTACCTTATGGGCCTGCTGTGCTGATCCATTCACTAGGATTGATCAAGTTCTAGCCCACGTTTCCTATGCTTTCCACTATGGAGATCCGTGTGGATTTATTTTTTGACCATTGATCATTACTTCTGACCATGTAATCCATGCCATCCATATTCCCCAGGTGCTTAAGTGTGCTAATAGCCTTTCTGTTTGGTTTGGATTTGTGGCATATTCGATTTTTTTGTGACATTTTGACGTGCAGGCTATTGTAAAGGGAATTGATCACCGCTGCTCTCAGTCTCTTTAATTCATTGGTCATTCAACTCCTTTCTGGACTGGTTCTCATTTTCTCTGGTGGAAACCCTAGTTTGGACACACCGTTCATCTACTTCATTGGAGATATAGTCCTAGATTTTCATCCTCCCTGACTTCACCTCATAGCTTGTTTTTGGTGAAGACAAAATACCTTCCATAGTGGAAAATGTGTGTCCTATTATTGACTGATTTAGAAGTATTAAATTAAGTTAGAGTCCTCATATACTGTTGAGTTGAATTCCTTTATTCCAGGAGTATCAAGATTTCATGAATTCCAGAGTGATATCCTCTATAGTTTTGTAAGTATTACAATTACTTTATTATTTTTATTTTTATGTTAACATTACCTGTATACTTCTATTTATTTTCCATTCTTGCTAGATTTTATCCTAGACTATTTTATTCTTTTGAACATTAATAAAACGTGTGATTTGGGTGTTGTTATTTTTATGAACGTAGGCCACAAGGGGACAAAAGCATGTAAATCCTTGTGTTCTTTTACCAATTTCTTTCTTATTTAATCTTGTATTTTCAACTTCTATAGTTTTGAATTTAGTAAGAAAAATCACCATTCGATCCTGCTTAGGTTCATGTGTTCTACTACTGCCCAATGTACCTTATCCTTATAATAGATATAAAAATATTACATCTAAATATATTTTAGTTTGAAAAAAATGTGAAATATGGAAATAAATTTAGATCTAAAGTTATATTTGACTCATTTATTAATCTTTAACTATTTATAATCAAGAACTCCATGTATCCAATGAAAACACACATTGATATATTTTGACATGTCATAAAAAAGTTGAATTATTTTCCAAACAATTGACACTATCACTGACACAAATTTGACCATACTCATCCTTATGAAAATTGGGAATAAAATTCTTCATCCCAAACAATTATCTTCATGTATCTATAACTATAATAAACTGAAACTTAGTGGTAAATAAAGAAACACATCTCCAGAATCTATACTATCAATATATACCCTAGGAAAAAGTGATCCAGTAACTTTAAGTTAATTTTTTTGAATCCATATTTCCACTCATATTTGAATTATAAATTCATTAAGCATTAGTTTCTTACCTCCAAAGTAGGGAATCCGGATTTTCTCTATAATAATTTAGAAAATTTATGAATCAAGGAGCTGATTCGGCATGGAATTTCTGGGCCTAGAGAGTCCCTATGTAGTGATATTAAAAATATTAAAAATTTTATATCATGCACACATAGTTTTAAATAAATTTGTAATGAATCCTGATTGAAGTCTCATATCAGAAATATGAGACTGTGGTTGAGTCTCGAATGTGGGTGCCTAGTTAGAGGAAATAATTATATGGATGTTGATAAGGGGTTTGTTAATTTAATAAAATAAAATTAATAAACCTACCCACCCCCCTTTGTTTTCCACACATGACATTAGAGAGGGTACACTTCTTCCTTGTGCAAAGGATGACCCGACGGTTAATCAAGAGAGAGGTTGTATCGCCAAACTCAGTTCTTAATCATGATCGACACTGGATCGAGGTGCATTAGGTTATTGGTGTCATGTTGGTCTTAAAGATTTTGTGTTTCTCCAAGAGGGAGTAGGATTTAAGATCTTTACTTCTTGATCCCCATTTATGTAGTTTCTCAAGGTTTTAGAGTCCTTTTATGACTATTGGAGATCCTTCAGGGGTAGATCTATGGGTTTTAGGTGAGAATCAGGGGTTTCAGGAGGCTCATAGGGATTTCCCACTCCAAAATTCTGATCACACACCCTATAGTGCTGGATCACACTCTATGTGTTCTTCCTATTTGAGGAATATGATACTTTGAGGAAAACACATTGTGTACTGAGGGTACACACGACGTAGTTATCCTTTTCCGTGCGACCGAGGACATGGATAGAATCTTTATGTCAAGGGAAATGTCTGTGTAGTAGTACATGAACTGATGGCATGGTCATGAGTTGATGTAGCGTCCCATGATTTTGGACCAGATGAAATTTCAAGTTAATTTTAATTTTATCATTTGGTGGATGGTCCGCTTTGAAAATTGAGATTCAAAATAGAATTATGGGAGTTTTAATACTTCAATGTGTTGTTTTTGGGACGTCATTCAAGCCCTAGGGGGGATGGTGCCCCAGGTGTTTCATCAAGTTTTAGGAGTGTTGTGATCCCCAACCTCAAGTTAGGAGGAGGTTGTAGGGGTGCATAGTTTGTATGAAACCATACAGCCTCTAGCGGCAAACCTTATGGCCTGACCCAAGGGTACAATGGGTGCTGTATGGGCTGTGAACGGTTTACCCAAACCGTGTTCCTAGCTCTCAGTCTTAGTTCCATTTAGGCAATGTGTTTTCACTATTCGTATCATGGTTGACACATGGTTTGGATAACCGTGCGAACCAAACCATATGGGTCACCCAGATTTTAAAACCTTGGGATTTCCTCTTTTTTATTTATTTATATTTTTTCTTTCTTTATTTTTATTTCCCCTTATTTCTCTCCTCCTCCCTATGTGTTGTGCGATCCCCCCCTCCCTTCTCCTATGTCATGTGTGAGCCCCCCTTTCAGATCCCTTTTTCTATGGAATTTTCTTTGGATCTTGAGGATTCTTGGTTGAATCTTCAAGGTAATCCCTCCTCTTTCTTCATCCTCCCTTTATTTGGTGTTTTTTTCTTCCCCATCACCCAACCTAGCTTAGTCAAACCTTAGGGTTAGGTTTGATCCTATTTTTTTTGTTTTCTTCCATTGTTAGGGTATGAAGTGGCTCTCTCGGGTTATCCTTATTCTTGATAAAATATACTCCACCGAAGGAAAAGTGTTTCAGACCGTTTTGGTTCACTGGATATCAATTTCCAGTAGGGTTTCCTCTGTTCTTCTTTATTTCTTAATTTATATTTGGGTATTTTTTAGTTTCTGAGTTTCTGGTTTTTTTCTTTAAGTGTGTTCGACCTTGCCGTGGTGGTTTTAGGTTTCCATTGTAAAAAGAGACTTTCATGTGTATGCATAGGTAGGCATATACTTGTATAAGTTCCCCTTTTTATATATTAACCCATGGAAGGAAGAATATATATAAATGGGATAGGTGTGCTTAAATGAGTATATGAAAATGCATACATGTGTATGTAAAAAGAGGTATATGCAGGTATAAGAATATTTATAAGGATCCCCTTGTACACACATGGTCATACAAATATGTACATAGGGTCTAGGTTTCCTTGCATATAAGAAAAATTTAATATGCATTCAAGTAGTAAATAGAAGGTTTGAGTTTTTGTTTTCAAAGTCATCAAGTATTGAGATGTTTCTTCTTGGTCTTCTTCTTCTAGAGGTAGGACCCATTTCCATTTTCCCATTAAATTTAAGAATGCATTAATTTCTCACTTTCACACCTTCCATGAATATTAATTAGTGCAGTATGATTTTTAGAATAAATTATTCTTTAACATGAATTTAATATAAATATTAAAATGATGTTTAATTATGCTAAATGAATTGTTGGTCAACAATGTCATGTTTTATAATAAAACCCCTTGATGAGGTGTGATGTCTTCAATTGAAAAATGATATGTGCACTGCCTTGTAGTTTTGTGCTTATTCTTAGGCTTAATTCCCATTGTCCTTAGCCACATGACATGGATTCTTGGATTGTTATAAGTAAAATGAGTTGTTCATTGCTTTTATCTTAGAGATAAGGGTGAAATAAGGGGTTCTGACTTAAGGATCCATTGCATGGACTCTTGTGCCTTCCTGTTAGAGTTGTTGATGGTTAGTAAACACACTGAGGGGTGATATAAACTATGCTTGAGATGGGATCACTAAGAATTATCTATTTTAACCTCTAGAAGAGTAAAATTAGTTCCCTAGGGGAGACCCCTTGGATGGGATCAAAGGAATGATGGTTGTACCAAGCCTCGAGTGAGACTCGATATCCTAATTGTGACACTAGGTATAGACTTAGAGGCTAGTACTTGACTTTTTACACCATGCTCAGAGTGACACATTGGGTCACCATGGATGGACTCCTTGGTATTGGTCATATGTGGAGCCCCTCAAGTAATACTTGGAAAGTCCTACCAGATTGTCATGGACAAGATTAGGGCGTCTCCTGATGTTTTTCAAAGTGGTTTTCAAATTGAATTTAAAGAAAAGGTAAAAGAACATTTTTAAAACACGTATTTATCCCCTTGGTATTAAAGATGTAGGGATGTGTCCTCTACGCCAAACCATAAGATTGGGGTTAGTCTAGCTCATATGTTATCTCATCTAATTTACCATTTTAGGATCCTTTGAACCAGAATCACTGGTTTAGGTTGAAGCAGGTAGATTAGATGGGTATCCAAGTGGGACATAGTCTAATTCATTGTTTTATTTATTTATATCTTGCATCTATTTACTATGGAACACTAATTTATTTATATTGCACAAAATAGATTGGGATAGACACTATGGATGATGTCCTACTAAGATTGTATCTCACACTCTACTCGGGCACCATTGGTACCCAAGTAGACTTTATGTCTGGAAGTATTAATGAATGGAACTAGCCAACTTCCAATGTTTTTTATTTACATTACTAGGATAGAGTTGGGGCATAGGATCAAGCTAATGATTGAGATTCTCATGGAGATAATTTTTGAGAAATTATTCTTTAATTACATTGTATTTATATTTTTAATTCTTATTACTTTTACTTGAATCATCATCTATCATGAATTCATTATTTTAAATTGGTGTTGGACACTTTTTCTCACTTATTATATTATTCTCCAACTATTTTATCTTTTATTATTACTATCTTTGATATTGTTTATTGATATGTAGCTAATATAACATTGTTCTAATCTGATATTGAGGTTATGGTCTCCCCATGGTACCACCATTAGACCCTCACTACTACTCAACAGCCTCTGGTGTATGGGGAGGCATTCTTGAGGCCACCAGAAAACCAATTCAGCTACCAGACTAGTGGTCAGTCCGGCCAGGTTGTTATAAAAGTGTTATTAGAGGTTATTTTCCTTTTATCTTTCTATTTTGGGCTAATATACAAGAGAATAGAAATGTGTCAGTGCTTGGTAAATAGTTGTGCATGGGAGTGATCAACCCATATATGGGGAAAATTCTAAGTGGCCAGGGATGGGTTTGTTGTTTAAGATGTTTTTATTATAGTTGATTATGATTTAACCTTTAGTGATTGGATTAATTTCCACTGCTTACTAATTTATGAGATTTAGTAATTACCCTTGGCTTGGTATGAAAAGGAGGAAAAATTTACATGAATCATTATAGGCACATAGTAATTCACCTTCCATGCATATTCCATGCCATGTGGTTTTTATTGTTTGACTATTTTGAAAAAATATTAATTTTCCTTGCATGTTTTATTAGCATGTTGTTATGTTTTATGTATTATGTATTTGATTACCATGTTTTGGTAACTTATTAGTGTAATGTCCCAGATTTCCCCAGGCCATTACATTGTGAAAATCCAGTTCTTGTGGTGTTCTTGGGAGTCGTAGTGGTTTGTTTCATGAGTTAGAAAAAAATCCATTTTCACCAAACGGTTTCACCGTAACGGTGGCACCGTGATGGTAGCCCTGTGATGGTGGCCCCTTGACGGTGGAACCATGACGATGTCATGCCAAAATGGTGGAATCGTAATAGTGGCATCAAAATGGTGGCACATTGAAAAGGTGGCACCATGATGGTAGCACTGTGACAGTGTCACACCGTAACGGTGGCACTGAAATGGTGTCTCACCCTTCGCCAAATTTCTAGTTTGCCGAGTTTTTCTAGTTTCACCCCCTTACGTTTTATTTGACATAAACTGAGTTTAATGCCCTTTTTGGGTGTTTTTAAGGGAGTTTAAAAGGATATTATGTATATATTTAATATCATAACACTTCAGGGACTTTGAGATATTTAAACTGCATGATCTTGACCACAATCCCACATTAATGACCTTTGAAACTGTTCTTCCTTTAATATAGGATATGGATCTTCAAATCCAGTATCTTCCCTTCCAAGTGTGTTTCCATTCACTTTTGGTACTCTTAGAGACTTACATTTCCATGGAGTCACGTGTTGTGCCATATCCACCGATCGAGCTTTCCTTGGAGTTTTTCCTTGGAGTTTTCCTTCTGCTTGCGTGATCCCCTGTTTTGGCGCAAAGAGGAGTTTTGCTCACCTATTGTTTTAGGTAGGGATTCTTCTACCTCTCTTTATTTGTGTATCATGTAGGGTGGGTGTAATAACAATTATTTGTGAAGAATAGGTGAATAATTTTATTAAATGTGTAATAAATAACGACAAGGAAGTGACGATTAAAAGATAATGGGTAAGGAATTAACGATGGTAGATGTTGATCATTAGTTTTATCTACAATCTTTGATTATTTTTATGGTTTGTTGTGGCTTTATGCCTTTTTAAAATCATATACTTTGGTGGTATTTTCTCACACATTAGTGATGTTATGTTTTGTTGTGATGCTCTATTAAATGGTTTTAACATTAAATTTAATTAATCACATATAATTGATTAAATAAATGGATTCCCCAATATCAAACCTATTCTGAGATTACCCCTATTATTTAAAGATGAATTAAAGAACACCTATTGATAAATCTGAATATGCTTGGCTTAATGATGTGGTTATCTGCTATGTTTGGTTGGGTTTTTTTACTTCGTGGGGGGTTGTGTGAAGTTATTGTTGGAACCTTGTTATGGGTACATGGGTGGACAGAGGGGGTGGTCCGGTGTTAGGGGCATGGTGTGTTTGTGTAGTAGGGTTGCTATTTTAATAGTGCTAACTATGTTTTTATGTTTGGGGTGGTATATAAGGTGTGAAATAATTTCAGTTTTAGTGGTTGATTGATTGTGGAATGGATGGAATTATTATGTTGTGGGACTACATTTGAGAAATGTTTGGGCAGCAGGGCTGTAGGATTGGGTTGTCACGAATTCATGTTTATAGGTGTGGTGGGTGTGGTGTTGTTGTGCAGTGGGGCTATTGGGTTTGGTTGTGAGGGTATGATTGAGCAGGAGAACTTTGAATAATGATAGTTGGCAGTGGTTGAATAGGTGTCTAGGAAGAAGGGGATGTGTAGTGGGATTGCAGGTTGGTTTTTATCTATTGTTTTTATGAATGGATGTTAAAATGGATCTCCTTACCTTGGTCCCTACTTCATTGTTTTCCTTGGTAGTGTTTAGTAGCCTTTAGCATTCAGAAAACGGTTTCATATGTCATGTTTGTTAGTTGTTCAGGTAGTGCTGGAATAAATTAAAGTGAACCCCTAAATAATGAATATCAATTGGTTAAATGAAAGGGGGTTAGGCTTGTGTTTTATTGTGGCTGTTTGTATGGTTTTTCATAAAAGGGTAGCAGAAAATGTGGTTCTATATGGGATGGTTATTTGTTTGAAACCCATAGGTTGGGCTCAATGTTTGTTTACTTATATATATAAATTTTAGTTCCTTGTGATTTCTATATGTACCCCACCCTTGTTGATCACCATTTTCCGAACACCCTCATTTCATTTGGGAGGGTGTCTTTCTCAACATCCTGGTGGGTGGATGGATGACTGGCTATTGACTTTCTTCCTCACACCCTCTTTCGGGTTCTTAACACTTGAGCGTATCCAACTAGACTGTAATAGATTGATATTTACTCTATCCCAAGATCCTTTGGGAAGGTTGTGGTGTGGGTGAGAGACCTAGGTGTTTGCATGCTAGCTTTTTTTCCCAAGTGTCTTCGGGGTGAGGCCATGTGTCTTCGGGTGATAAGCATGGCTATTGTGGCCCAGGTGTCTGTAGGAGAGATGTGTGGTGTGGTTGTGGCCCAAGTGTATGTGGGTGGGATTTATGTGTGGTTTGAGGCCCAGGTGTGTGTGGCCAGGTTGTGAAAGTGGGACTACATTTTGGAATAATGGTAGCGTCAAGACATTAGCCGTTAAGAATGACCAACTAACCAGTGGGAAAGTGGTGTGGGGTACCCAAATGTCGATGTGCTTATAATACTACTTTTCTTGACTTGTGTTATTTGGTGCGTGTGACTTGGTGAGGTTGGACTGGCTAGTACTCTTTGGTAGGTGCTTTGAGGTTCTACTATTCTCTCACAGGGGCATTAGTATGTTCCCCACTTGTGCATGGGTGGCTTTAGTTTTTCTACTTAGTATACTTGTATACTCACCCTACATTTGTAAAACTATTTTTAGGTTTCCAGGAGGACTTTGAGGACCGTGATGAACTTTACTAGCTCAGGCATTGGGATAGTTTTTGTTTTTTTGCTTAGTCTATTTCTTTTGGTACTTTCTTTGGTTCATTAGTTGTACTTTTTTCACGATTTACGTTTAAATCATGCAAGGGTTGGATTTTGGTTTCCATTATATAAATGTTTGGTGTTGGTTTAAATTTTTACCATCTTATATCCCAATCATGTTTCATTAAAAAGGGTAATGCCTTCCATTTTGTGTGAGATACTATACCCTTGGTGCTAGTTTCTACTCCAAGGCCTATAAAAGGTTGGACTTAGGGGTAATTATCTCTACTTCATCTTGGATAAGGAAGGGTGTGGCACTTTGATGTCCCTTTACTCATCTTGAGTAAGGTGGGTCGTGACAATTAGTGTTATTGTTTTTTATTTTTCATACTTTTATGATTCTTTAGAATAGGCTGAAACTTTTTATTCATGATTAAATGGGAGTCAACTTCCATTTTATAAGGTGTATGGGAGCCTTATAAGTTAGAAAGTGACGACCCGTATGACCGAACCATTATTAATATGCTTAATATACTTAAATAATATTGTATAAATGTTGAAGATGATAAAATTTAATCTTATCTTTAATATTGGATATATTTAAATGGGAACCAATTTCCAATTGGTAAAGTGTATGGACGCTTTATAAATTGGAACTGGGTGACCCATACAATCAAACCAATTTAGAGGAACCTTTTATACTTAAAGCCTTTTTATAAGTGTTAAGGCCATTGAATCCTCTTTTAAATCCAATATGAAATGGTTGTGGTTATATGGGAGCCACCCCCCAACTTGTAAAGTGTATGGGAGCTTTATACATTGAGGTTGGTAACCCATAAAACTGAACCATCTATTATGTGATTTTCTATAGAGATTGATAAGTAATGTAAAAGCTTTTAACCTTTAATGTTTTAATTTCCCCATTTAGGAATGTAGCTCTATTTCTTGGGATTAATGACCCATGTGTCTAAAATTATAAAGTCACAACTTGACACAAGTAGCTCAGTTGTGGCATGTTTCCTAAGGAATGAACCACTAAGGGTGTTTCAAATGATTAAGGATTAAAAATGTTCGGGTTGTTTTACTTGAACCCAAGATGTACTGAAGGGACCTGTGTAGGTCACCTATTCTTTTTATATGAATTAGTGTTTAAAATCATGGGTGTGTGATTATACTTTTTATTTATGGTCTTTTAAAGTGCTATACCCACCTATATGGTTTTACACACAAACATAAGGTGGTTTTCCTTCTTCCTATAACCCCCCATTAATTATTATAAGGCCTTTTTAATCTGCTTGAGCTATTTTTTGTAAAGACTTATAATTAAATGAATGGTTTTTAAATGGGTTATGTGAAAAAATGTCTTAATTATAATGGGATGTCACAAAACAATAATGGTTGATAAGTGGTTTAAAATACCTTTCTTGTTTTTCCTTGCGGCCAGTGTTGGTTTTTCTTAAAAACTAAACTTTAAAACATTTAAAGAATCGTTGAGTTTTGGTTTAATGACCTAAAATGGAACCTTAAGTGGTGTTTTGGACTTAAAATTGTGTTTGGGTAGTTTAAATCCTTTCATCATTTCTCCTTAAAATGGGTATGTGAGCATTACTTATAGGCCTCTTTTCCTATAACTCAGACTTAAGCGTTGCTGCCTCTTAAGCTTAGTGATCTTATCTGGCGTAAACCCTTGGTGGGGTCAATGCTTTCAATTTTTGTTAGGGTCTATCCATTTTAGGTAGTTCCCTTATATCTTAAAACCCTTTCTTGTTTATCATGATTATTTTCTCTTAAGAGGTACTATTTGGGTTCCATAGTCCCGTGTAAGACTCTTAGTTTTTGAAATGACACCCTTGTTTTGATAGGTGGTCATGTGTTATTTTATCCTTTCTCTGAGTATGAGAATTTTGAAATGTTTAGTTCTAGTAGGCTATACATGTCAATGACATGGTTAACTGCTTGGTAGGTCATATAACCCTTCTTCCCCTTATATAGGGATGAACGACGTTATATGTCGTCAGTCAGGTTAATAGTCATACAGAGTGGTGTGACTTCAGGTTCAATATTTTGAAGGAAATCAGATAATTGAATGTATATGACCAGTTGAGACCATGGATAGTATCAAGGATGCATCTTTTTCTCATATAATCTCAGGGTAGTATGCATCAATATACATGGTAACCTTTTCCTTGTTAAATGGTACATTGAACCATTTGAGTTCAATGTTAATCATTTAATTTGGATTTGTTACACTTTGAATGCCAGTCAGATCGTAATTAGAGTGACCTAAGCGTTGATAAAGGTACTCGATCACCCCAATGTCCAGGGTGATGTTTTAAGAAGAATAAGGCATTTAACAAGCTGATCATTTGTCTAGATTTTACACTTAATTCCTTGATGAGTGGTAGTGTGACTTAGAGAAGCATCATGTATAATTCTTGGTGTTAATCTAATCTATCACTCTTAAGTGGATGGTTATTTTTATCTCTTTTATTGAATGCTCATTAAAGTGTGATGACCACCTCTAGGACCTGCGATCGGTGGTTGATGGAGCATGTGCTATGGAATGAGATCCATTTCTCTGATAAATCCGATGTTAGGGATACTCATAAGGTGGGGGGCATCATGTTGATTCTGGTTAAATGTGTCCTTCCAAGTAGAAGGATAAAATCCTAGATGACCATTTAAAATGGTCAGACTCACTTGAAATGCCCTCTGGCTAGTGATCCTTCATTAAGATAGTGCTTGCTTGAGAGCACGATAGTGATGTGCTTGGCTATAGGTGCAACCTTTAGAGACACCATTGGTTGGGAATAGGCCACGATGGTTGTGTTTTGGTGACCATGTGATTTCTTAGGTAGAGAAGTTATTATGGTTAGGTTGTAAATGCATCGACAGATATAGCTGAGTTCTTCTGAGGAAGTTAGCCTGTAATGGTCTAACAGTCCTTCCCTTTGATTTTGGATGGGTTTGTTTTGAAATGTATGGATCACTCTACGCTTTTCATGATGAAGGTGTCTCAAATCCTTTTTTGAGATCATTAAAACCTCTTAGTGTACTCTTGAAATTAAGGCGACCATGTACGCAATCTTGGTATCGTCTGAGTATACTGAGAGAGAGTATCGGTCTTATGTCACACTAAAGTTTTAAAAAATGTTGGGCATATTTGGGTGGTTTATATCTGAGTGTGCTTTAGAATCTTGGTTATTCATAAAGGAATGGTTAGTCCCAAGTGATACCTGGGTTCCAAGGTAGGAATTTCTTGGATGGACTCATAGAATCCATCTATTTTCCTTTGACTGGATTACCATGTAGTTTTCTTCTTTTGAGTCAGTCAGTGTTCTTCTTGTGTTGATTTTCAACTTGGTACCAATGTATCTTTTGTAAACTATATTCAAGGATTTGCCTTGGATAAGATCCTCGGACTCCTATTGACTATTCTAAGGCTACCTTGAACTTTATTCAGGCTCAGATGAGATGTTTAAATGGGGTAATGTTCCTTGTGAGATGGTTCTAGATTACATCCATGTTCGTGCTGAGACAAAATAGTTTAAAAGGGTGTTTTGGATAGAGGCATCATCGAAAATAGGTTTCAGTAATCGATTATCATGACCAAAGAAGTCTTGAGGTACCTTCATCTTTGGGCATTAGGTGTAGATTTTGAAATGCACTGGCTGTCTATGTTGAGTGACTCGAGGGTAGTCAACCATGAATGATGTGACTTGATATCCCTCTCTCTTACCGTATGCAGCCGGTGAGGAATCAATTCTTGAACTTTTTAGGTAAGACAAATGAAAGTAGATCTTGGCCATATCTTTTCATGTAAATTTTAGCATGATCAGTTTAAATAAGGCTGTTTTTGAATTGAATATTTGATCGAATCATGTCTTGTGTCATGAGAGTCATTGAAACACTACAAGAAAGTCTTGGAAAACAAATCTAATGGTAGAAATACCATGATTAATAGTTTTCCCTTAAATGACTAAACCTATGGTGGCAGCACCATAGGACAGTTAGTTAAAGATATGATTAAGTGATCATATCTCAAGTTGGATGAGCTTGTATAAGCTCTGTCTCAAGGTTTCATATAAGAAACAAGCATTGGATTGAGATTCTATGGTTTATTTGTCACGTGTTAAGGTGATTCTTGAAGGTGTGTGGGGTGTTTGGAAATGAAACATGGATGCTTGGATGAGAATTCATGACCTATGTGGGTCTACTGATGTTATGTTAATTTTCTCAAGGCTTCTTAGGGATGATAAGTTTTAAGGTGGGGAGATTGTAGCATTCCGTGATTTTGGACCAGATGAAATTCCATGGTAATTTGAATTTTATCATTTGGTGGATGGTCTATTTTAAAAAATGAGATTCTGAATGGAATTATAAGAGTTTAAGTACTTTAATTTGTTTTTTTGGGATGTGGTTCAAGGCCTGAGGGTGCCTCGGGTGTTCCATAATGTTTCAAGAGTATCGGTCTCTAAAACCTCAAGTCTGGAGGAGCTAGCATGGGCGTATGGTTTTTCTAAAACCATGCGGCCTCCAAAAGAAAATTATGCACATATCCCACATGCTTGGTCCCATTTAGGTAGCGTGTGAGCACTTTTCATTACATGATTGGTGCATGGTTTGTCTAACCGTGTAACCCAAACCGTGTGGGTCGCCCAAATTTTATAATTTTGGGATTTTCCTTTTTGTGTTTCTCTTTATTTATTTCTTTATTTTTTCCCTCATTTATATCCTCCTCCTTGTTCATAGTGCAAGCCCCCCATCCTTATTCCATGGCATGCACACACACCCCTTTTGACTCCCTCATTCTACGGTGTTTTCTCCAGATTTCTTGAGGATTCTTGGTCAAATATCCAAGGTAAGCCCTTCTCTTCCTTCCTCCTCCCTTGATTTAGTGATTTTACCTTCCCTATCTCCCTACCATCTCAGTCAAACCCTAGGGTTTGGGTTGATCCGATTTTTAGTGTTTTCTTCCATTTTTAGGGCATGCAGTGGCTCTCTCGGGTCAACCTTGTTCATGTTCCAGCATTCTCCTCCAATGGAAAAGCATTTCTGTCCATTTGGGTTTTTCCGTCATCAATTTCAGGTAGTTTTTCCTCCATTCTTCTTTATTTCTCAATTTCTATTTGGGTCTTTTATAGTTTTTGAGTTTTTGGTTTTTTTCTTTAAGTACGTTGGACCTTGCTGTGGTGGTTTTGGGTTGCCATTGTCAAAAGAGACTTTCATGTGTATGAATAGGAATGAATGTATCTGTATAAGTTCCCCCTTTTTATATATTCACCCATGTAATGATGAATATATATAATGTGGCTAGGTGTGCTTACATGGTTATATGAAAATTCATACATGTGTAAGTAAAAAGGGGTATATGCACGTATAAACATATATATAAGGATCCCCTTATATATACTTGGCCATGAAAATATGTATATAGGGGCTAGGTGTCCTTTCATATAATTTAAGGTTTATATGCATGAAAGTGGTAAATGGAAGGTTCGAGTTTCCATCGTGAAATTCGTCGAGTGTCGAGATGTTTCATATTAGTCTTTTTCTTATTGAGGTAGGATCCCTTTTATTTTCCCTTTAAATTTAAGAATTCATTAATTGCTTGCTTTTGAACCTTCCTTGGATATTAATTGGTGCGGTATGATTTTTAAAATTAATGATTCTTTAAAATGAATTTAATATGACTCTTGAAATGTTGTTTAATTATGATTAATTAATTTTTGGTAAACAATGACTTTTTTTATAATAAAACCCCCCAATGAGGTATGCTGTCTTCAATTAAAAAATGATATATGAACTACCTTGTAGTTTTGTACTTAATCTTAGGCTTAATTCCCATTTTCCTTCGGCTATATTCCATGGTTTCTTGGAGAGTTATAAATAAAATAAGTTTTTTAGTGATTTTATATTAGAGTCTAGGGTAAAACAAGGGGTTTTGACTTAAGGATCCCTTTAACGGACTCTCGTGCCTTCTTGTTAGAGTTTTTGATTGTTAGTAAACACGCTTGAGGAAATATCAGCTATGCCTGAGATGGGCTTAATGATCATTATATATTTTTACCAATAGATGCGTGACACTAGTTCACTAGGGGAGATACCTTATACTGGATTGAAAGCATGATAGTTGTACCTAGCCTCAAGTGGGACTTGGGCCCCTACGTGTAACACCAGGTATGGACTCAGAGGCTAGTACCTGACTTTTCACACCATGCTCTGAGTGATGCATGTGACTTCATTCTTTGGTCACTATGGATTAAATCCTTAGAATTGGTCATATATGGATCCCCTTGAACAATACTTGGAAAGTTCTACCAGATTGTCATGGAAGGGATCATGGTGTCTCGTGATGTTTTGAAAAGTAGTTTCCAAATTGAATTTAAGGAAAATTTAAATAAACCTTTTTAAACAAGGTTTAATCCCCTTGGTATTAAAGACATAGGGACATGTCCTACTAGAAAAACCACAAGATTGGGTTATTCCACCTCCTATATTATCTCACCCAATTTACCATTTCAATATCCTTTGGTTCAAACTCACCGATTTACACCGAAGTAGGTAGATTGGAAGGGTGTTCAAGTGGGACCCATTATAATGTATTGTTTTATTTATTTTTATCTTGCATCTATTTACTATTCCACACTACTTAATTTATATTGTACGAAAAGGATTGGTCTAGACACCATAGGTGCCTTACTACTAAGATTATATCTCACACCTTACTCGGGAACCATTGGTACCCGAGTAGACATTATGTATATAGTTATTGATGAAAGGAATCATCTAGCTTCTAATGTTTTTGATTTACATTACTAGGATGGAGTTGGGATAGAGGACCAAGTTGATGCTCAAGATTCTTGTGGATCTTTTCATTGGGATGTTATTGTTTTATTATATTTTATTTCTATTTTTAATTTTTACTACTTGTACTTGTAGAATCATAAATCATACATTCATTTTTTTAAAATTGGAATTGGCCACTTTTACTGAGTTATTATATTATACTTCTAATGTTTTGTATTTTATTATTATTGCATTTGATATTGTTTATTGATCTGCACCTAATATACTATAGTAGTACTTTTATCTTGAGGGTATAATCTCCCCACCATACTGCCATTATACCCTTTGTACTAGTCGGCAACCTCTAGCATACGAGGAGACACACTTGTGGTCATGTGACTTAGAGTCTGAGACAAGAAATACCTTTGATCCTCGAGTAGAATGTTATGGAAGGTTGGATGGTTGAGACCACGAGACTTAGAGTCTAAGATGAGTATATCTAGGTTATTATGGGAGTCTTTTTAGTATGTCTCATATCTTGATTGACATACCACATGTTGATGAGCTGACTTGTCATGTGTAGCTGAGGTGTGGAGATGGAGATTCATGTTCTGTCTCACTTATGTTTTCTATACCCTCTAGCTATGGATCGAGTAGACTATTGCCTTTCATTTTATCCCTTTTATTTTGGGTTTTTGGGGAACCAACTAGGTATTGTTATACTCACCCCTACATGGGATCTACCCACACAAGTCATTTCTTTTGTAGATGATATATCTTTTTGAAAGAGTCCTGGGAGGACCATGAGTAGGTGGATCATAGTGAGATAGATAGACTGAGGTGTGTATTATTGGTTTCATTTGACAAGAGTCCCCTCATAATGATCATGTTTGACATTTTTATTAGTTTCATGCAGGATTTTATTTTTCCATTTCATATTTTCTAGTAATTGTTTTTCACTCTAAGTGTAGAATATATATGTTTACAAGCATTTGGTTTAATTGTATTATTATCTCTTCACTGTTTCAAGGAGATGGATGTGTGTGTGTGAGTATAGGTTCCATAGGATAAGGCCTCCGATGTGTGTGACATGCCTACTCAACACTAGTTGCTATCCCTTGGACTACTAGAGGTGGTCTTAGGGTAGTATAAATTGGATTATAATTGGCCAGGTGGGCCTCAGTGTCATGGGTCATGATAGATTGGTATCAAAGGAGGTTCTAATTTGGGATCAGAGTTTTGATATTTTTTTAGTTGTGATATTGGTTTGGGATTTATAGAAACAATGTTAAGTGTTTTGAGTTTAACATTCAAGATAAGGACTCCAATGTCGGTGTGATGACTGAATTCTCCATTCACTAGGACTCTGATAACCTTCTTGTTGACTTGTAACATGTAGACACTAGTTGTAGGGAAATATTGGTACATATATTGTATAATAATGGGTTGTGGTTTCCTTTTCCTTCTTGATTCTGGTATCCAGATATACTCTTTGACTTTGGTGCATCTTGATTTTATTTTTGGATGCCACTACTATGATATCCAACCAGGGTTCCATAGTGGTATTGTGATGATAATCTCCCCAATGATGAGGCTTTAATGTAGGGGAATACATAGGGGATAGTACATTAGGTGGGTTTCTAGTTTCTTCACCATTTTTTGAGCAGCAGGTTGCACCAATAGTTTTTGTTGAGGATGTGTATAGGTTGAGATACCTCTATGAGTTTTAGAGGAAAATACCTCATAGGTATTGGGGTGAACCAGACCCCCATGTAGATTATGCCTGGATTGAGGTAGTCACACACATTTTTCACCTTTTGAGGACACCTTCCGATCAAATGGTGGTCTTAGAGGCAAGTTTTCTTTAGGGATATACTAATAGATGGTGGATTTTGGTGATTTATAACCATGATGAGATGAATATCACTTGGTAAAAGTTTGGGTGGATCTTAAAGGAAGATTTTATGTATCCATGTTGCGATCGATGCATGTCCAGGAGAATCTGTAGCTTCAATAGGGTAGCATGACCATGGAAGATTATTCATTGAGGTTCAATAACCTTTCAAAACCCTCCTTTTATATGGTTTGAGGCTCATTATTCTAGGAATTTAACTTTGAGTAGGGATTATGTTGATATATCAGGTCTTCAGTGGAATCTATATTCATTCCCATCTATGTTGTAGTGTTGGAGCAGGGCTTGGTAGCGAAGAGATTTCTGGACAAGCATAGATCAATTGTTGGTGCTGGTGGTGGGAACTTAGGAGTTGAGACCTTGATAGTAGGTAGAAGATGGTAGGCTTAGGGATTTGGTCACGTGAGATGCTTCAGGAGATGATCCTAGGATGGAGGGTTTATGGCTTAGGGTTCACCGGATGGTTCTAGTTAGTTGTGAGAGAGGTGGTGTTTCGCTTGTGATGTATGGGGACATCACATGTGGGATTGTTCGACCCACTATGTATCTAATAGAGATATAGTTTTTGGACCACCCTAGCAGTGACAGTGGATATATCTTGGTGTTCCACTTGATTAAGGATGTGGTAGAGGAGTAGGGAGAACATCATGAGGTGATAGATGGTTTGACCTATTGCAACCACCACCCAAAAGTGGTCTATTCCAGGCTTAAGGAGCTGGAGGATAGGGGTGAGGACAACTGTGGGCCATAGAGGCCTATGACCTAGAGGCTCTAAGGATGATTATATATTTGATCTGCATCCTTTCTAATTTTGTATTAGCATTGTTATACATAGGTGTGAGATACTATATTCCTACCACTTATTATTTGAGGCTTATCTAGGGTGACACAAGGAATCAGGGGAGCCATGTGATAGTGATGTTTGATATAGATTCAGGATAATAATAAAGTGGGTTGCTTCCCCCGCTGAGATACATTCTTGTGATGTAATTTAAATCCTATGGATGTGTCAGTTCCACCCAAAGTGGATAGTGTCAAGGTGAAGTATACGAGTTCCTTTGACTTGAATGTTTAGGGTAGGTTGGTGTGTTGAGGTGTCAAAGAAGGACCTGGTTATGGTGAACATAAAGGAAAGGGAAATGATGAGCTTTAGGAAGAAGGGGATTCTATCCTAGAGTCTCAAGGGTGGTTTGAGGTGTGACATGTGACTTTTCTGAACAAGTTTCATTTAGAACAGAGTCATTAGCCACTTTTCCCTAAGCGTAACCCCTATTAAAGCTCTAATAATTCCAGTGGAGACTTTTTAGCTCGACCCTTGTTCTTAGAGGATCCATTAGAGAGTATTTGTGGTCATGAACTCCTATTGGAAGTGTGACCCAACTCTGGAGGAGATATCCTCACATATAATATTTATGTAGCTATAGAGAGACCCTATAATGATTTCCTCAGTGTGGATTAGTTTCCTACCATTCATGTTTATATGGTTTCTACCAGTGGTTGTGGTAGAGTTTCTAGATTTTAGGACAAAGTTCCTCCTTAAATTTTGAGTGATCCCAGAAAGAGTAGTATGAGAACATGTGGGGGAGGATACAATCGAATTTTCATTAGTTTGTTAGTATTACCCTCAGAGTAGTGGATTCTATGTGCCTTTTGTTACCTATAGTGGTGGTGGAGTGAGAGGATGTCTTTCTAGAGGATGTGATGGGTTTACCTACCCATTTAGAGTTTGAATTCATCATATACTAGAACCTAGGTATAACCCTGATATTTTCACTAGAATATCGAATGCCTCCCATAGAGCTTCACAAGATGAGGTTTAGTTAGAGGTTTGTAGATGAAGGGCCTAGTAAGACCCATCATGATCACATGGGAAGCCCTGTGTTGTTCTCCTAGGTGGTGGAAGAGATACTTGTGAACAAAATCCTATAACCCTATTTTGATAAGTTCATGATATTATTTTTTTGGTACCCTCATGTGATCATCATTAGAGTTTAACATGAGACACTTAAGGATGGATTCTAGACACTCTATGAGAGTACCTTATTCTTGGAGAATATCTCATAGAGTTGGTTCCAGATTGATAAGGTAAAATTCTTATTATATGTATTTTCAGACATGGGATTGAGTGGACCTGATAGAAGTTAGAATCATGCTATCTTTAGGTCCACCCAAGGGTGTGGTCGTATCAACAAATACTCATGACATGGGTTTCTATCCACTTTTTTTGAGTGGGGTGATAGATAATTTGACCTATTTGTAGTGGAACTTTTTTCCATGAAAAAAATATGATAGGGGATGCTTCTCCCTCACACAAAAGATAACCCAAGGATAAACTGAGGGAGAGGAGGCACCGCTGAACTCTATTATTGACAATAGTTGACAATGGATCAAGGTGAAGCGGGTGCTGTGAATCGTGTTAGAACTAATGATTTATAATTTAACTCTGAGGTAGGATGAGTTAAATGATTTATGTCACAATCCATTTTTATGCATAAATTTAAGGTTTTAGATCCCTTTTATGATATCTAGATATCCCATGGGGGTAGATCTATGGGTTTTGGGTGAAAATCGAGGGTTTTGGGAGGCTCTTTGGGATTTCACATTCTAAAATATTGATCACATGGTGTATAGTGTAGGATAAATTTCCATGTGTTCTTCCCATTTAGAAAGGGAAGGAATTTGAGGAATACACACTGTGTACTAGGGGTACATTCCATATAGTGGTCCTTGATCATGCGTCTGAGGACTTGGCCAAACTCACAGTGTCAAGGGAGATAACCATGTATTAGTACATGACCAGATGACATGGGCATGGTTTGAGATACATGAGCATTTTCTGAAGGAAACAACCATATGCCCCAATTTCTAGGACACACTGTGTATTGGGGTGGGGGTATATATCGTGTATGGAGGTATGGACAACTAATCCGTGTGGTAGGGATTACATGCCTAGGTGACTAGGCAGAGTTACATGTCATGTAACCTCATGTATATGTTGTGTACTATGTTATACATTGAGTACTACAATTGCACATGACTGGGTAAGTATTCAAGAGACATGTTGTTTATAATGTGTACACGTTGCATACTCCCCTGAGTGATTTCTCCCTCATACATCTCAATCTTCAAGACTTGTATGGAAGCCCATGAGTAGCCGATACTAAGTAGTTTTCCATATAGAACACAAAAATTACTATGGTTTTGGAATTAGAGATGTTATGTGAGGTTATTTTAGTAGGATAATGTTGCTAGAGATGCGTAGATCGATGCTAGGTGGGTGTTCTCCCTTGGTATGTCCCTCCAAGGATATAGAGAGGCAATACATCTTGAGCATAGAATTTTGATCCCCTCGATGGGACTAGTTCAAATAGAGTTCATGTATACCTCTAGGAATCTCAGGGTGGAATTCTCTATCACATCTTCTTCCTAAGTGGGGTTTGTGGTATTAATATTACCTTCATGCATGGGAGTTTATCCCATACTTAGAGGGTTGTTCATGAAGGTTAGATGGTATCATCATCTATATGATCCCCTACTTAGTGGATAGTTCTATATTGGGGTTTTGATGTCTCTCAACAATCCTATGTATGATCCCCAATCTATGTATCATGGTTTTGAGGCTTTTAGAGTTTGTGGTATCATCCTATAGTTTTATGTGTGATCCACCATCTGAGCATTATAATCTCCAGAGTTCTAAATTGGGTTTGTGGTATCCCCCAATGGTATTGGGAGTGATCCCCTATCTGCGTGTCGATATATTTTCAGTTCTAGTATGGTTTTTGGAGTCCCCCATGATATATGGGTGATATCCCCTATCTCAGTGTCGATATGTGTTGGGTTGTAGCATGATTTAATTATTGGTTAGACCTGATAAGCATGTTCTCATGACTGTATTCCATTAGGGATGGTAGGAATGTTCCATAATCTTAGTGATACTTGATAAATAAGATCTATCAGATGAGTGACACTGGGGATGAAATATCTATACCCAATGAGTGAAATATCTTAGATGGGTGCTGTCGAGGATGGTATAGATCATGGAGTGAGTACTCCTTGATGAGTGATACCTTTGAGGCTCGAGTAGAATCCTATGGAAGGTTGGATAATTGATATCATGAGACTTGGAGTCTAAGATAATTATATATGGGTTATTCTGGGTGTAATTTTAATATCTATCATATCTTGATTGACATACCATGAAGTGATAAACTGAATAGTCATATGTAGCCAAGGTTTTGAGATGGAGATTCTTGTTCTCTCTCACTTGGGTTTCTAAACCCTCTGGATATGGTTCAAGTTGACTATTTCCTTTCAATTGCAACATTTATTTTTTGTTTTTGGGGTACCTACTGGGTATTGTTATACTCACCCCTACATGGAATATTTCCAAACATTTCATGTCTTATGAAGATGAAATGCCTTTTGATAAAGTCCTGGGAGGACCCAGAGTAGGCATAGCATAGCGATCTAGATAGACCAGGGTGTGTACCAGTTGTTTTATTTGATAAAAGCCCCCTATTAATGAGTAGGTTGTACACTTTTATTAGTTTCAAGTGAGATTTCATTTTCCCATTTCATGATTTCCATAACTCTTGTTTTACTTTGATTGTGGGATATATATGTATATATACATTTGTTATCAATTGTATTATTATCTCTACATGGTTTCATAGAGATAGATGTGTGTTACTCCATATAAGTACCATTGGATAAGGACTCCCATTTTTGTGATATGCCTACTCAAAACTGGTCTTCATCCCATTGCCTATTGGAGGTGGGTTTGGGGTATTCAAAATTTTCTTATCACTGACCAGGCGGGTCTTGGTGGGTCCGGTCATAACATCCAAAATGCAATACCAAATCAAAAGTACCATGAAGATATCAAAAAATATACATCACTACTACCAAATTATTTCTACTTGTATTTCATAGTAGACTATTGATCACACCAACTGCATGAGTTATATCAAACCAAGTACTTGTCATCACATGCATGAAACAACTAACAATAGATGAATATAACAAAGGTTGCATCTCCTCTCTCTCTCCTAATTAGTAGAAGATATCTGGCTAAAACTGAGCTTAAAAAGTGAAGTAATAAGAGTAATAACCACTTTGTATTTATATATATATAAATTTTGAAGCACCTTCTCAATGTATCTCTACTAATATAGTAATGATTTATTATTATTTCATTCATGGGGGTCATCATGACAAAAATATGTCTCACTGGCCTCAAGTATTTCATCAAAAAATATTACAAAAGATTCTTATTCATTCTTTCAATTATAAAAGAATCATGGACAATAATAATAATATCATCAGCATAAATAAAAAATATAATAAAATAATCATAAAAAAATATCTAAACCAAAATACAGAGATCAGAAGAGGTATTCCTGAATCTATGATGAAAAATGAAAGAATCAAACTTTTTATATCACTATCTAAGAGCCTTATTCACACTATATAAACTCTTATTCAAACTGCATAAATAATTCTCTTTAGTTGTTTCAACAAAACCTTCTGGATACTTTTTATAAATCTTCTCCTCTAAATCACTACAGATAAAATATATCATAAAATTCATCTCCTCAATTTTTAGATCCAAACTAGTATCCAAATAAAGATTGAATTGAATGGAAAACATTTTGAAAACATGTGAGAAAATTTCTTCAAAATTAATACATTTATTCTAATGGAAACCATTAACAACTAACCCAAAATTATATCAAGGAATGGAACTAAATTATTCATTTTTAATTAGGTTAATCCACTAGATTTGAAAAGATATTTTACCTTAAAACAACATCACTATCTTAAAATATTGGTTTTCATTTAATGATATCATCTCACCATCCATTGATGCAACCCGTTTTTCCTTCTAATAATTGTTCTACCTAGTAATTGGATCATTAAATAGTATGTAATTACTCATTTCATTAAAGTTTGTTGAAGATCATGGGAAATTTAAAATTTTGATATTGAAATAGAAGATTATTTGATAATTGAATTTTAGATCAAAATTCCAAGAGTTGGAACATATTGGAGAGGTGTTTTGGATGTGTTTAGATGCCTGAGATGCGTCTTGGGTGTTCAGGTTAGTGTTTTATTAAATTCAAGTGGAATTTTTTTGAATCTTCATCGTGGGTGGCAGATCACATCGTAATGGGTTGGTGTTTTGGTGTGACATATTTTTTGTGAGATTTAAAGTTTTGGTTTGGTGTAATTACTAGATTTGAGAGATTAGTTATAAGGTACAACTAGTGTATATCGCATGCTACAAATGATCTAGAAGTCACAAATTTTTAGGTCAAGAAATTATCTAAGTCCCTATACATAAGAATCCTTATGTGAAAAGGGTACTCTTACATATGGGTATTCACTTAAATAAGGCTGGGATCATGTATAAAAGTCCATATGTGAAGAAGGTTACTATTATTTATGGGTACCCTCATACATAAGGGTCACTATGAGAAATAGGTTACTCTTATATATGGGTATCCTCATACATAAGTGTCCTCCTCCATAAAATCAGTCAAGTGTTGAATGTGTAAGGGTTTACTTTTATATATGGGTACCCTCATATGCAAGGTTCATCAGTCATAATAGTTACTCTTACATATGGGTACCCTCATATGTAGGGGTCCTCTTATTTAAAAAAATGATAAAGTCTCAAATGTAAGGGATTACCCTTATGTATTGGTTCCACCATACATAAGGGTTACCATGTTTAAAGGTTACTCTTATATATGGTGTCCTTCATACATAAGGGTTCTAGACTTGGCCAATTTCGATGGTTGATGCATAAAGGTTGATACACAAGGGTTCCCATACATGGGGGTCAATATATAAGGGTCCAAAACATTTATAAAAATTTCATTGATGGCCTAGAGGAGGTGGAATATGTTGTGAGATTGGGGTTTATGCCATGTTGTGTTGTGATGTATTTAGAGGTGGATCACCCTGTGATAGGAGGATTCCATACCATGAAGGCTTAACCACGAGAGTTTTGGGTCTTCCTTGGAGAAAAGTGCCACATCATGAGCCATATGGTCTATACTATGATAGATAGGATTTATATTTTTTTTTAAAACCAAGGGTAGGATGGTATTTTAGGATTTTAAAATGTAATACCCATTGTGATATTCCTCATTTTTGAATCGTGTGAGCAAGGGAGACTGAGAACCTCTTCCCTTATTTTTCCCCATTTAGACCTCCTTAATATGTACTGATTGGAGGTGGTTTTCCTTGATGTTTAAAGAATGATTTTTACATTTTTCCTTGGTTAATATTCTTACTCACTAGCCATTTATTTTGGTCTCTATGATCTAGGGTTTGATGTCGATTCCACCGAATCACGATGTAATCAGAATGATACGATGGGGATTTGGTGTGAGTTGGATAGAGGATGTCTCAGGAGGATGAACACTCTAGGTTTTGTGAATTTACCTTGATATATATTATTGATTGATTAATGTATATATTAATAATTATTTGGATGAAATTTTTGGATGAATTGGAGTGAGATACTGAGGATTTTATGTGTTAGAGGTCTGGGTGGATGTTGGGTGTGATACCTCAGATCCGCACTCCCAGATCTAATACTGAAAGCACAAACTTTATATATCGGATTTGATACCAAATTTATATTACGATACATAACTATCATATAATTTAAAGACCCAAACTTATCATACATAAATATTACATCTAAATAGATGAATATTCATTTCATAACATAAGGATCCATGCCATAATCATGTGGGTCTCGTGCCTTTGGAATCTTCTATGCAAAAACAACTCGTCCATAAGTGAGCTATGTCATCCCCCACTAAATTTTTCATAACTATAATCATTCTTAGATATATCATACAAAATACATTTCTGTATAACCCAGGAAAAGAAAATATTAGAAAGGGTGAGCTCAGATACTCAGTAAGGGTAAATAAGGGAGATATCAACATAACTTAAGCATAAGGATATCAAAATATGAGAATTTTTTTTTAAATGCCATACCCTAAATATCATATATCATAAACTTGTGTCATGTAATAAATCTTGGTAGTTTATAAGACATGAATCATAAATTAATAAAAGAATATGAGCCATGAGATCATAGCATTGGAATAAGATATAGATTTTTGGCCTACACATAAGCATAGAAAATATTTTGTTAATGTTATCCACTAAGACATTCATAACAAGTTAGGCTTGGGCTAACCACCTTAGTACCTACTTCAGGCTTGGGATAACCTTCTGTGTACCCTCTTTTGGGCTTGGGATAAACTCCCATGTACCATATTTTGGGATTGGGATAACCTCCCATATACCATTTGATCCCATATAACATTAATCATTATCCAATAAATTGTAGGGATATATAGGTCCCAACTATCACATAAACCATACATTCGTGTGCCACAAGATCATAAAACATTCATCATCTCATAACCCATGAAAATAAATTATTTTCACAAATGTTTCATCATAGCATAACCTGGGAAAAAGAAATGAGTTTTATAAACATTTAGTTATTTAATCATTGCATAACTTATGGATAAGGAATGAGTTTCATAAACATATTCTCATAAAAGATATAAACCATCCATATAAATAATTATTATTGTACAATTGGATCATATACATAGTAAAACATAATAAACACCAAATGTTGTTTTAATTACTGAATAAAATTTTCCTAAAATTTCCATTAAAAAATTATTGAGGAAAATATCCTTTTTATTTTGGAAACCCAGCTTTGAAATATAATTTTTTTCCAAATATCAAAGAAAACATTTTTCTTTGAAAATAACCTTTACACTTTTAAAATTACCCTTTTAAATGATAAAAGTTCACAAAACATTATGAAAATACATTTTATTGAAAATAATATTTGAAACCTATAAAGGAATTTTAAAAACATTGAGTAGTCATGAAAAAAATTGCATTCATGTCGTATGCATTAAAACAAACATTCCTTTCATATTTTTGGTAAAATAAAAATGATACTTGTTTGGAAAACATCACGAAGATTCATTTTAAAATATTTTTTGAAAATTCAAACAAGGGTAAAAATGTATTTTAAAAATAATAGAGGAACATTAAAATATTCTTGAATTTTTTTTTTGAAAACATGAACATGGAAGACAAATGGTTTTCAACCAAAGTGATAAATAATGTTATTTTTCTTTAAAAACATTATTTTGGACTCATGAGTACATAAAGGGAGGAAAAAGAAAGAAAAAATATATTTTCATGACATAAATAGAATAGAATAAAAAACATGAGTTTATTGAAAAATATACAATCATATTTCATCATCAAAAGTATAATCATAAATAATCCAGATCAATAATGAGATTGTAACATCAAACCCTTACCATTTTGGCAGCTTTTAAATCAAAATCCCCATGAAAGAATAACTTTAAATGAAACATCAAATATCATGAGAATAAAAAATTTGATGATATCACATATAAAAAAGTAAGTGTATACACCCACTTAAATAATATAAGTTAATAACATAACATATTTCCAAAATAAGATAAATTGGGAAAAAATCCCTAAACTTAAGTCTCGATTTCTTTCATACATGTTCAAACCTACTCTTCTTTGGAGGAACTATTTATGTTTATAACTAAATACTTATTTATATGGTTTAATAATAAAGTTAAATACTCTAGGATATGGATATATAAGTAGGGAATATATTTGGTAAGTTATTGGCTGAACCAAAGTGTTTTGGAAGTGTGAAGAGGAGAGAAGGGGGTCTGGCCTTTTATAAGTTAGGGAGATGACACACATGGAATTTTTGAAAAGAGTAAAGTGTAACCATGTTTTTCACATGAAAAAAGGCTCCAAAATAGGTCATTATTGAACCTTATATGTGATAAGGTAAAAATATCTCCTTAAAAAGGGTGTTTCACAAGTTTCTAGGTCATTTAAACTCTTATTTTTTTAGTTTAACCATCCAACAAATCCATTTTAACCTTAACCACGATAATTATTTTTTATTTTTTTACTATTAATTTTGACAAAAAATTAATGGGAACTTATTATATATTATTAATTGTGTTTATTAAATACATGGAATCCATTTTTACAAATTCAATTTATATAATTGGAAATTTTTAATTTAAAAATAAACCCACAAACACGAGGAAAAATTGGTTTTCCAAAGAGAAAATGTTTATAAGTATATGAAGTCTTAATATAAAAACTCAATATGAAATTGAATATGATAACCTAGTTTGGATAAATATATATATAATTTTACTAATTTTACTTTTAAAACCATATTAAAATAAAATTTGTCTTGTTAATTCTTTGAATGAATAGACTGTTTTTAATAAAAACTAGTATTTTTCACTATTCACTAAAAAATTTATCTTTTCAGAAATTTCTGAAAAATTTACTCCAAGATAATTTTGACTTGATGATTTAAAAAATTAAATTATTTATTTTTCTATTTTTTTTCTAAAAGTTTAAAAAATTAAATTTAAAATTATTGCACAAAATGTGACAAATATGTTTTTTTATAAAAAATATAGTTTTTAAGCATAAAATTGTATTTATTATTATCTCATGCATAGAAAAAAAATAAGATGAATGATAAAAACTTGATCGAATTTATAATATATAAATTTCATTAAAATCATTCAATAAAAGTGATTTATTTAATTAATTGAGTTAAAACATGTTTGTTCATATAAAAATAGTTTTTATAAAAATATTTCCTTTATTTTAAAATGGTTTTTATTTTCATTTATAATTAATTTGTCCTTAGAGAATTCATTTTATATACACATGTAAAACATATATTTTCATAATTTATTTAATCCTATTCATACCTTCCATTCCAATGACTAAGTGATAATTATCATATTAAATAATAATATTTTTTAATAGTACGTTGCATTTAGTTAAAACTCGGTGTTTCATATAACCCAATATATTGAAGAAAATTAAATTTATTTGAAAAAAAAATTCTTAAAATATCATTGTATTAAATTCTACCTCCCTTAAAATGAATTTATCCCACAAAATTTTCCACTTTGATAAAAACAATTGAGGATTCTTGTAGAGACCCGAAGCTTGACGTACATGGGCATTACATTACATTTGCGGAATACTTAGTACATAACAAAAACACACACACAAGGATCGTAATAGTTTAGTGTCTTTGGAAACTCGGAATAAAATCTTCTAATCGTGGTGAAAGATCTTCAACATCTCCCATAAAGATCTTCCTTTTTTTTTACCTAAAACCTTTCTTTATATCCTGGGGAAAAGAAAACATAAAAGGGTGAGCTCAAATGCTCAGTAAGGGTAAACAAAAGAAATATCAATCAGATCGTATTCATAAGAACATAACATTTTGGAAATCATAACCTGAAAAGAGAGCATAATTTTCATAACATGGGATAAATCATGGTAGTGAAATGTAATCACAATAATCATAACTTAAAACATGAAACTTTGTGGCATTCACAAATAATCATAGAGAATCATTTCTTTTTAGTCAAGACTCATTGCCAAGACTATCTTAGTGGACAAAGTCCCTTTCTGAATCGAGTAACCCTCGTTTCAGTCCTGTTTCACTGAACCGGTATAACCTACCGTTCCAGCCCTGTCTATCTCATGAGATATAAAATCTTTACCCAATTCATTGGAGGGAGATATAGGTCCCACCTATCTCATAATGATACCATTCTTATGTGTGCCACAAAATCATAAATCATACATCATTTCATAACCCATGTAATAAAAATGGGATTCTTAAACAACATGACATCATAAAACCATTCATATAAGATAAAGGAATTCATAAACATAATTCCATCAAAACATAGTCAAATCAATGTAAAAATATGGATAGAAACATAACCCTTTATTATCTTAGATGGAAAATAATTTTGATAAAACACTTGAAATGAATTCTTGAGGAAAATATCCTTTCTTCTTCAAAATCAATTTCTTTTCACAAAACATCATGAAATTTTAAAAGAAAGAGATTTTATTAAAAATAGTCATGAAATATTTTGGAGGAAGCTTCATGAAAATAAGGCTTTATAAAACCGTAAAAATCCGTTCGTACCGTTTAAGTTAAAAAAAAACATTCTTCGTACTTTTGTCGGAAAAGTCAAAAAGTACCTCGTATGAAAAACGAAAAAATATTCCTTTCATATCCTTTACTAAAAACTCATAGAAGGGTAAAATTAGATTTAAAAAATTTTAGGTGGATGGAAATAATATTACATATTGAGGAAACATGGATGTGGATAATAAAATACACCCCAGTAAATTCCAAAGTATAAACAATCTCTGATAAAAATGAGATTGTGATATTTTCCCTTACCTTAGGTCCGACTTGCTTTGTACGTGTACGAACCTCCTGTATAATGATTTAAATCATGTTATTGACTTATTCCAGAATCATATTCATTGTTATTATATCATATATGGTCCACTTATGACTTTATATTACCCGTTCTTTTGCAAATTCATGTTAAAGTAGCGTTTTGGGTAAAATCGTCTCATTTGTCGTTCTTGTTTTTAACTTGTAATTATTCATATGATTACTTAGATCATGATTACTTAATTCCAGAATATAAAACATGATATATATATATATATATATATATATTCAGAATATACATATATAGTAAATCAGTAAATGGAAAGAAATACACCATTCATGGAGACGGTAGTCCGTACGTACGCATGAACGCTGTTTTCGTTTCCTTATTGAATTGAATGGAATTAATTAGATGACATACATATAAATATAAATAATTCCAGTATCATTATTAGGTCATATATTTCATTAGTACTTATTATATATACTTTATAATCATTCATGAATGGTTAATCATTGAGAATGAATCTCATCGCGTCGTAGAGACGGTAGTCCGTACGTACGCACGAGCGATGATATCGTTCTCATGGTCGTGGAATTGTGTTGAAGTGTATGTATACTATTTCAGTATCAATATAACTTTATAATAATCATATATAGTTACTCATTAAACCTTTATACCCATCCAATTAAGGTGGTGGCGGAAAATAGATTACACCACGGCGTGGAGACGGTATTCCGTACGTACGCACGCGCGATGATTTCCTTTTTCCGTAGGATGGATAGAAAGTTAATTAGAGTTGTTTCATATTTATAATAACATAGAAGTATATAATAAATACTGATGTTATTACTTTATCATGAAACAACTAAAGAAGAAGAAGTTGAAGAAGAAAGAAATTGAAAAAGATCGGTAATGGATATTACCTCTTTTTGACGCGCCTTTTCTTAGCCTCCACTTAAAGAACTAAGGATGGTCTTTTAAGAAGACCAGGACCTCTAGGATGATACTAGGGAAGTGGAGAAGGGATTTTGGCAGAGGTTTGCCTAGCTTGAGTGCTCAAATTGGTGTGAGGAGGAGGGGGATGAGGTGCCCTTTTATAAGGGAGGAGAGGGGCACTTTAGGAATATCTCAAAATATTATTTTATATTAAAGTCAAAATCGGTTTATAATGGTTCCAAAGAGTCTTATTTCGAAGCTAAAGTGGTTATGGGTCTAAATCCTATCAACCAATAGGATTTAGACAAGTTTAGGTTATTATTTTAACCTTATCAATTAGATTTAACTCTAAGTTAAATAATTTAACTTTTAACATGTCTTTTTGTTTTCATACACTATATGGTTAATACACTTACTATAACATGCCAAACGAACCCAAAATTGTTTATTATTAATATATATATCCTTATATAAGTCATTTGGCCGAACCTTAGATTTTTAGGAATAAAATAACAATTAATAATATAATATTAGATTTAAAAACTATTTTGAGTCAATTTTGACACTATTTGATATATGATTTTTGTGAAAGTCATAACAGAATTATATGTTCGAACCAAGTTGATTAAATCAACACTAATATATCATAGTAACCTAGAAAATTAGTGTAATTTATAAAAAGTCTTAAATTACATTTATTTTGGTATTTATAATATCAATTATGTCAATATTTCATTAATAAGATAATTACTACATCATCTTTGTGTCATAACTAAATTACATTATTTCATGTCTAAAAATTACAAATAAAATACCATTATGTAGGAAATCTTTTCAGATTTCTAATGAATATTTACAACCGAATTTATCTTATGTAAAACCCTATATTAAAGATGTTTTAGTAAATAAACTTTGATTTTAACTCTTTTAACTCTTCTTTGAATTAAATAATAATAAATATCCTAATCTAATCCAAGTGGGCCTAAATGATAATATTTTACACTTAAGGTTGTTTTTGGTCGAGATACACTTGTCCAATAGAATTAGGACATGTGTTAGGGTAATATTAATATCCTTTTTACCCTTAATTACCCTATTAACTTTTAACCATGGTAAATAAAAGTAAAAAGTTACTATTCACCAAAATTTATTTTCATCTCATTGAACCACATTTTACTTACTGACATCAACCGTGTCTCTCGGATTTTTGAAATTCCATTCACAGAAGCGGTAAAGTTAAGTTTTATGAAAAATTCAGTTTTTTTAACTACCACTTAGTAGTTTCACTATTCATCAAAAATTGATGTTTTTCAGAACAATGCCAAAATTTCATCCTAAGCTATATTTCATATTCCGAATTCAAAAATGAAGTCTATTTTACCAAATTCATAACATAGAAGTTGCATTAATTAATTTTATAATTAAATCCCGCTGTTAAAACAAATAGCGTGTTTTTAAGAAACAATATCTATCAAAAGATTGACACTTGATTATGTCTGGTTTAAATGTGAAATTACATCCAATGACCAACATTGTATTAAATTGTAAAAATATATTCTAAATATACTTTAAAACCACTCAAATTAATAATTTATCACCATTAATTATTTTGATTAAAAATGTTGTTTTTAATTATAATTTAGTAATTTTCACTATTCATCAGAATATGAAAGTTATCCGAAAAGTACCAAAATTTCACCTTAGGCTAAATTCGATACTGCGAATCCAAAAATGAAGTCCATTTTGAGAGAAAAAATTTCTAAAATTTTAAAAAGTGGTTATTACTATTCATAACGGCTAGTTTTAATAATATTTTAATAGCATATCGTTGTTTCGTGAAACTCAGTATTACGCACTACACACGTTATCGAGGAAGGTTGCGATTGCGTGTAATGCAAGGCAAGTCAAGGATGCGTGTTGTGCAAGCTCCTTTTTTTGTTGCGTACAACACAAGACATTAGTGAAATTAAAAAGAATATTTTTCATAAAATCTTGGGCTGTTACATTCTACCCCCCTTAAAATGAATTTCGCCCTCGAAATTCGTCGGGGTTATAAATGGTTTACTATTCGAAATTTTCTTTAATAGAAACCCACATCGTAAAAAGGAATACCAAAACCAATATTTTAAAACAAAAGTATGAAACTTAACGGTTACCCAAATAAACTAATCACTGGGTTTCCACATAGGTGAAAATATGGATATGGAAGAAAAATCTAACCATCATGTTCTGATGGAGAGTGGTAGAGAACATGGCTATGGAAAAGCCAACAATCACAAATCCATAAATTTGTGATGATCTAAGGTACCATCCGATTAATCAGATATAAGATCACTAGGACAACATTTTTGGTTTTCAAGATCGTTTCCCTAAAGTTAAAGAATTTGAATTAGAATAAATACTTACTTTATTTTGGTACAATCTCAATGTTGTTCGTGCCTTTAACAATTTCCACTTCATCTCTTAAATAAATGAAGTTGAATTTGTTATTCGTGAAGTGTTAGCAGATCATGTAATAGAATGACGGGTCATTCCATCTGTCTCAAAAATTATATACATAAGTCGATCTATAGTGAGATTAATCATATATGGTTCCTAAAATGGACTTTATACTTCATATATCATACTGCTTAATATAATAAAACTAGTTTCTAATAAACAGGGACTTCCTGTAGGCCAGTGGTAGGCGATAAAGGCCAGTCGCACTTCGGTTGTGGGTTCGATTCCCACAGCCTTGTCCGAAGCGATGGGCTGTCACCCGTCCTGCAGGTTGTCCTTTTTCTAAAACTACATTACTATAACATCCCATCAATAATATCGAAAATCTTCTATCCTTAAACAATACTAACTTATGTCCAACATAATCCATTCTAATCTTTAGGCTTATCCATAATACTACAGTCCACTCTCATAATATAGTGAAAACGATTACTAGAGATTTAATACTGACGTTGATCCCCATATATCATAAGATATGTCTTGTTGGTCACATTCCAAAAATTCAAAGGCCTTAATCACATATTCTCTTGAATACCCATTGAAACTTATTGAAAACATGAATGCAGTTAAACGTTAACACTTTCCACATACCAAAATCCTCAAAATTCTATATACTCAAACGATGATATCACTTAGCCCTTATATCAATCATGAGCTCATGAATACAATCAAACATCTCATTATCTTCTTATCCTTTCATTATGCACTTATCATCTACTTTCCAAAAGTATCTGAATAACCTTTCATGGTTACTGGTACCATTCATCATACACTTTCAAAACTTAAGGAAATACAACAGTGTAATAATCCTTAGATGTCTCCTTATTCCATGGGATTACTTATACAACATTACACATGATAAATATGTAATCATTCCACTACATTCTTAGACCATTGACCGAGCTTCAACATTTCTTTCATCTCACATATCATTTGTAGTTTCTTCATCATCATCCACATAAATACTACCCATATGACCATACTGATTCTCTTCATGAGTCTTTCCCTTAGGGAATTTGTTTTTATAATGCCCATACATTCCACATTTAAAACACTTAACCATTTTTGATGTCGTAGCAATACCATTATCCTCATCCATGGTGTTAACCGACCCTTTTCCTTTGCACTTACTTACTTTGTGTCCTTCTTTTCCACACCCAAAGCATCTTCCAGTTCCCTTGAAACATTCTCCATGATGCCTCTTCCCACATGATTTACATAGGGGAAATTGAACTTTCTTTCCTCTATGATCATCATGGAACTCCATCTTTCTCTTATTAGTCGAGTCAGGAAACTTACCAATTTTTACTTTATTGATCATATTATGAGATTGCTGATTCGGAATAATAATGATGTTTGGACTTCCAAATCCCATTTCATTTGGTTGCTCATGAAGAATATCATTCCATTGTCCATCATATCCTCCATTATTGTGAATCATCTTGTTTCCAGCCATTTTCTAAAACCCAAAAAGAATAGTGTGAGAGGCAAAAATCATAATAAAGGGGGAGTAACTTAAATATATAACATCTTTTGTTTAATCTAATATCGTTTCCATAGTTCTAGGACTATATCCTATATGTATACTTATCCTTAGGGACATCCCTAGACTTAGACATACCTTAGAAATATCTCTAGGGATCTCACTAAAGTTCTCGCATCCTAGTTTCCAAAGGTTAACTAAACCTTTCCTCTGATACCAACTGTAGAGACCCGAAGCTTGACGTACATGGGCATTACATTACATTTGCGGAATACTTAGTACATAACAAAAACACACACACAAGGATCGTAATAGTTTAGTGTCTTTGGAAACTCGGAATAAAATCTTCTAATCGTGGTGAAAGATCTTCAACATCTCCCATAAAGATCTTCCTTGTTTTTTATACCTAAAACCTTTCTTTATATCCTGGGGAAAAGAAAACATAAAAGGGTGAGCTCAAATGCTCAGTAAGGGTAAACAAAAGAAATATCAATCACATCGTATTCATAAGAACATAACATTTTGGAAATCATAACCTGAAAAGAGAGCATAATTTTCATAACATGGGATAAATCTTGGTAGTGAAATGTAATCACAATAATCATAACTTAAAACATGAAACTTTGTGTCATTCACACATAATCATAGAGAATCATTTCTTGTTAGTCAAGACTCATTTCCAAGACTATCTTAGTGGACAAAGTCCCTTTCTGAATCGAGTAACCCTCGTTTCAGTCCTGTTTCACTGAACCGGTATAACCTACCGTTCCAGCCCTGTCTATCTCATGAGATATAAAATCTTTACCCAATTCATTGGAGGGAGATATAGGTCCCACCCATCTCATAATGATACCATTCTTATGTGTGCCACAAAATCATAAATCATACATCATTTCATAACCCATGTAATAAAAATGGGATTCTTAAACAACATGACATCATAAAACCATTCATATAAGATAAAGGAATTCATAAACATAATTCCATCACAACATAGTCAAATCAATGTAAAAATATGGATAGAAACAGAACCCTTTATTATCTTAGATGGAAAATAATTCTGATAAAACACTTGAAATGAATTCTTGAGGAAAATATCCTTTCTTCTTCAAAATCAATTTCTTTTCACAAAACATCATGCAATTTTAAAAGAAAGAGATTTTATTAAAAATAGTCATGAAATATTTTGGAGGAAGCTTCATGAAAATAAGGCTTTATAAAACCGTAAAAATCCGTTCGTACCGTTTAAGTTAAAAAAAAACATTCTTCGTACTTTTGTCGGAAAAGTCAAAAAGTACCTCGTACGAAAAATGAAAAAATATTCCTTTCATATCCTTTACTAAAAACTCATCGAAGGGTAAAATTGGATTTAAAAAATTTTAGGTGGATGGAAATAATATTACATATTGAGGAAACATGGATGTGGATAATAAAATACACCCCAGTAAATGCCAAAGTATAAACAATCTCTGATAAAAATGAGATTGTGATATTTTCCCTTACCTTAGGTCCGACTTGCTTTGTACGTGTCCGAACCTCCTGTATAATGATTTAAATCATGTTATTGACTTATTCCAGAATAATATTCATTGTTATTATATCATATATGGTCCACTTATGACTTTATATTACCCGTTCTTTTGCAAATTCATGTTAAAGTAGCGTTTTGGGTAAAATCGTCTCATTTGTCGTTTGTGTTTTTAACTTGTAATTATTCATATGATTACTTAGATCATGATTAATTAATTCCAGAATATAAAACATGATTTATATATATATATATATATTCATAATATACATATATAGTAAATCAGTAAATGGAAAGAAATACACCGTTCATGGAGACGGTAGTCCGTACGTACGCATGAACGCTGTTTTCGTTTCCTTATTGAATTGAATGGAATTAAGTAGATGACATACATATAAATATAAATAATTCTAGTATCATTATTAGGTCATATATTTCATTAGTACTTATTATATATACTTTATAATCATTCATGAATGGTTAATCATTGAGAATGAATCTCATCGCGTCGTGGAGACGGTAGTCCGTACGTACGCACGAGCGATGATATCGTTCTCATGGTCGTGGAATTGTGTTGAAGTGTATGTATACTATTTCAGTATCAATATAACTTTATAATAATCATATATAGTTACTCATTACACCTTTATACCCATCCAATTAAGGTGGTGGCGGAAAATAGATTACACCACGGCGTGGAGACGGTATTCCGTACGTACGCACACGCGATGATTTCCTTTTTCCGTAGGATGGATAGAATGTTAATTAGATTTGTTTCATATTTATAATAACATATCAGTATATAATAAATACTTATGTTATTACTTTATCATGAAACAACTAAAGAAGAAGAAGTTGAAGAAGAAAGAAATTGAAAAAGATCGGTAATGGATATTACCTCTTTTTGACGCGCCTTTTCTTAGCCTCCACTTAAAGAACTAAGGATGGTCTTTGAAGAAGACCAGGACCTCTATGATGATACTAGGGAAGTGGAGAAGGGATTTTGTCAGAGGTTGGCCGAGCTTGAGTGCTCAAATTGGTGTGAGGAGGAGGGGGAGGAGGTGCCCTTTTATAAGGGAGGAGAGGGGCACTTTAGGAATATCTCAAAATATTATTTTATATTAAAGTCAAAATCGGTTTATAATGGTTCCAAAGGGTCTTATTTCGAAGCTAAAGTGGGGATGGGTCGAAATCCTATCAACCAATAGGATTTAGACAAGTTTAGGTTATTATTTTAACCTTATCAATTAGATTTAACTCTAAGTTAAATAATTTAACTTTTAACGTGTCTTTTTGTTTTCTTACACTATATGGTTAATACACTTACTATAACATGCCAAACGAACCCCAAATTGTTTATTATTAATATATATATCCTTATATAAGTCATTTGGCCGAACCTTAGATTTTTAGGAATAAAATAACAATTAATAATATAATATTATATTTAAAAACTATTTTGAGTCAATTTTGACACTATTTGATATATTATTTTTGTGAAAGTCATAACAGAATTATATGTTCGAACCAAGTTGATTAAATCAACACTAATATATCATAGGAACCTATAAAATTAGTGGAATTCATAAAAAGTCTTAAATTACATTTATTTTGGTATTTATAATATCAATTATGTCAATATTTCATTAATAAGATAATTACTGCATCATCTTTGTGTCATAAATAAATTACATTATTTGATGTCTAAAAATTACAAATAAAATACCATTATGTAGGAAATCTTTTTAGATTTCTAATGAATATTTACAATCGAATTTATCTTATGTACAACCCTATATTAAAAATGTTTTAGTAAATAAACTTTGATTTTAACTCTTTTAACTCTTCTTTGAATTAAATAATAATAAATGTCCTAATCTAATCCAAGTGGGCCTAAATGATAATATTTTACACTTAAGGTTGTTTTTGGTCGAGATACACTTGTCCAATAGAATTAGGACATGTGTTAGGATAATATTAATATCCTTTTTACCCTTAATTACCCTATTTACTTTTAACCGTGGTAAATAAAAGTAAAAAGTTACTATTCACCAAAAATTATTTTCATCTCATTGAACCACATTTTACTTACTGACATCAACCGTGTCTCTCGGATTTTTGAAATTCCATTCACAGAAGCGGTAAAATTAAGTTTTATGAAAAATTCAGTTTTTTTAACTACCACTTAGTAGTTTCACTATTCATCAAAAATTGATGTTTTTCAGAACAATGCCAAAATTTCATCCTAAGCTATATTTCATATTCCGAATTCAAAAATGAAGTCTATTTTACCAAATTCATAACATAGAAGTTGCATTAATTAATTTTATAATTAAATCCCGCTGTTAAAACAAATAGCGTGTTTTTAAGAAACAATATCTATCAAAAGATTGACACTTGATTATGTCTGGTTTAAATGTGAAATTACATCCAATGACCAACATTGTATTAAATTGTAAAAATATATTCTAAATATACTTTAAAACCACTCAAATTAATAATTTATCACTATTAATTATTTTGATTAAAAAAGTTGTTTTTAATTATAATTTAGTAATTTTCACTATTCATCAGAATATGAAAGTTATCCGAAAAGTACCAAAATTTCACCTTAGGCTAAATTCGATACTCCGAATCCAAAAATGAAGTCCATTTTGAGAGCAAAAATTTCTAAAATTTTAAAAAGTGGTTATTACTATTCATAACGGCTAGTTTTAATAATATTTTAATAGCATATCGTTGTTTCGTGAAACTCAGTATTACGTACTACACACGTTATCGAGGAAGGTTGCGATTGCGTGTAATGAAAGGCAAGTCAAGGATGCGTGTTGTGCAAGCTCCTTTTTGTGTTTTGTACAACACAAGACATTAGTGAAATTAAAAAGAACATTTTTCATAAAATCTTGGGCTGTTACAATACTTATGCCTCTTTACATCCTCAGGTTCCCCACATAAATTCCTCAAGCTTGTGGTTTCACCACAAATCTTTGACTAGGTGAGTGGTTTTGTTTCAAAGAACCTTATATATATGATTCCAAATCTTCACCGGTTGTTCCTCATAAGAAAGATCTTTCTTCAGTAGTAAAACCTTTAAGTTCATTACATGTGATGGATCAGGTATATACTTCCTTAGAAGAGATACATGAAACACATCATGGAATTGAGAGAGGTTTAGTGGAACCAAAAATCGATAAGATACCATTCTGATATGATCAATAATTTCAAAGAGACCAATATACCTTGGGATTAACTATCCTTTCTTCCAGATTCTCATAACCTTCTTCTATGGGGAAATTTTTGGAAAAACTTTCTCACCAACTTCAAATTACAGATCACATCAATGATTATCCACACAACTTTTTTATCGATATTGTGACGCCTTGATGTGTTACTAAATAGATATAACCTTATCTGATGTTTCTTATGCTAGATTAGGTCCCAATAGCTTTATTTCTCTAACCTTATTCCAACACATTGGATTTCTACAGTTATTTCCATAGAGGGATTTATAATGAGCCTTCTAAATGCTCAAGTGAAATCTATTATTGTAAGAAAACTTATCTAGAGGATGATATTGATCCCAAAAAAATTTGAAATCTATAGGAAAATATCTTAGAATATCTTGTAAGGTATGAATTATTCTTTTATACTAACCATCTGCCTTAGGATGATATGCAATTTTGAAACTTAGCTCTATATCCAGGGCCTACTGAAGACATTTCCAGAATTTCGAGGCAAACCTCAGATACCAATCAGATACAATATAATGTGCTAATACTTGAAAAATTATCACTTATTTAATGTATATACTAGAAATATAACCCAAAGATAAATAATATCTGATAGAAATGAATTGTGAAAACTTTTTAAGGTGATTGAATACAACCCATATAACATTATACCCTTTAGAAATTTTGGGGAGTCCGATGAAAAAATACATGGTAACATTTTTCCATTTAAATTATAGTATGAGTATTGGTTGTAATATACCCTTATATTTTTGTTTCTCATCCTTAACTTACTGATATAAGATAAACTTAAATAAAAACTTTGTAATATATCCCTTTATTCCATACCACCATAAATATTTTTTCAAATATCTATACTTATTTGTACTTACAAGATGAATATTGAATGAATAAGTTTGAGCCTCATCTAATAGATCCTTCAAATATGGTATGGATAGAACACATGCATGGTTTTTTAACCTTTTCATTCCATCACAATCTAGGATAAGATTTGGAACATTTCTCAATTTATTATATATCTTTACATCTTCCTTATGAACCTCTCTAATCTTCACTTGTATAAATGGTTGAACACTCATTTGATAAATATATGACTTCTCCCCTTTATTCAGGATTTTTAGATCCATCCTTTGAAAATCCATAAATACTGGATCTTTTGTGATCATCATCATGGATAAGGTAGCATGAACCTTTAGGCACAAAACATTGACTACCTTGTTCGCTTTCCTAGGGTGGTAATGTATTGAGAAGTCATAATACTTAATCAGGTCCAACCATATTTTGTAGCACATTTTCCACTCCGTCTATGTGAATATATAATTTAATTTTTTTATTAGTATATATTCCATACTTTTCACCATAAAGATAATTCCTCCATATCATTAAAGTAAAAATTACCCCGGCTTACTCCAAATAATTATTCAGGTTATTTTTCTCATGAGACTTCAATTGTCATGAGGAATAAGCTATAACTTGGTCATTATATATGAGAAAACATTCCAATCTCTTCTTGGATGCATAACTATAAATTATAAACCCTACTCCATTGTATTGTAACATAATCATAGGTGCATTGACTAATTTTCTCTTTAATTCCTTGAAATTTTCTTCACATCCATCCATCTAGAGGAACTTAGATCCCTTTTGAGTTAACTTAGTGAGTGAATTATATATTCATGATAAATTCTCAAAAAACTATAAATAATATCATTCCAAACCAATAAAACTTTGTATCTTAGTCATAGTGGTTGGTTTGATCCAATGTTTAATAACTTCCTTATTTTATGGATCCAACAACATACCCTATCTTTAGATTATATAACTAAAAAATGAAACCTTTTGTATCCAAAATCCACTCTTTTGTAAATTTTGAATGCGTTTTATCCTTTATTAGGGTCTTTAATACAATCCTCAAGTGATCTTCATCATCTTATTTCCTCTTTAAATAGTTAAAAATATCATCTATAAAAAACTAATCAAGGTAATCTATAAAGATATATTAATTAAATCTATGAATATAGATGGGGGAATTAGTAAGACCAAAAGGCATTACTATATATTCATAGTTTCCATATCACGTGTAGAGTGTTGTCTTGGGTATATCATCCTCAAATAACTTTTCACTAAAACATGTACAAAACCAAAGGTTTACACTACCATGAATGTCTCCCAAATATCCTTAACATTGATATACTCGCATCACATAATACCGAGAAAGGTGTGTCCAAGACTTTGAACTATGATCAACCTAAATCTTATAAACCCATGATGAAATCCATAACTCTTAATTTAATCTTACAATGAGATATATATGCTTCCAAAAATAACACAATCCTTAGATGTTTCATGATTCTTATTACCAAAAGTCCATTAGAAAAATACTTCTGCAATATAATTTTCTAAATACCAATATATTGAATAATTCAACATTTTAACTTCAATGATCGAAATGGAATGAGTCCTTCCATGGTCAATAAGTTAACTCTTGTGTTAGGTCATTGAATTGGATAAATCCTATGTTATTCACACATAAGACATTGAAATCCTTGATAATTCATTGCATTATGACCTTTATTTCTTCCTAGAAAACATCTTACCCTCTATTTTGAGATATTATTCTAGGTGATTATTCTCACCTTCTTGACATTTAGTAATCAAAATCTTATTTCCCCATGAACTATAATATAAGTCCATATTCCTATTATTTTACGTGTTAGGAATCTCACAAAAGTTCATGTTATTAATCATATATCATGATAGATGGTTAGGAATAATCATGATATATTTATATACCATTATCATCCAATTTGGTTGATCATAATCACAAAATTATCCATTACATTAATCATTAACACGATTCCTCTTGGTTACATCCATTTTATTAAACGAAAAATCATAGTGTGAGAAACACTAATAATACTGGGAAATAACGTAGTTATGAAGAATCATTTATAGGATGTCTAAATCAAGACACCTACTTTTAAATCTATGACACCTTAGTTTTTACTAAGGTCATTCATGATCCTTATTTATTTAAATCCCTCATGATGGTTTGTAAATAAAATGTTCATTAACTAAAGTATATCCCATGAGAGTGTAAAACTAGGTGCACATTAAGGCCCGTTGTTGGGTACAAGGTAACACTCGAGTCAATCCCAATAGATATTTTTCAAAGTAATTATCCCTTGGTACATCAGTGACTTAACCATGTCCCCTTCTGGTATCCATACATGGATGTATTGTTTGGTATACCACATAATCAATTAATTACCAAAAATTTAGGATGTTATCATATATTTATAATCATCCTATGAGTACATCACTAATCTTTTCACATCCTAGTTTCCAATGGTTAACTAATCCATGATCTAATACCAACTATAAAGACCCAAACTACTTATAAATAAATATTACATCTTAATAGATGAATATTCATTACATAAAATAATTATCCATTCCAAAATCATTCAGATATAGTGCATTTAAAACATAGACTCATAAGAAAATGATATATAAGTAAGCTACATCATCTTCCACTAAGTTCTTCATAGCTAGAACCCTTTATACATATCATACATAATACATTTCTTCATAACCTGTGGCAAATAAATATAAGAAAGGGTGAGGTCATATTATTATCAAGGTAAACAAGGTAAATACCAACACAACATGATCATAAGGGTATGAGAATATGATAATACCATTTGAAAAACTATACCCTGCATATAATAGATCATAAACTCAAGTCAGGACATAAATATTGGAAATTCATAAGACATGAATCATAAAGGAATTAATGAAGATGTTCGATGAGATCATATAATTGGAATAATATATATATTTGTGGGATATATATAAGAATATAAAATTTTATGTCAAGGAAATCCACCAAGACATTCATAACATGTTAGGATTGAGATAAACATCCATGTACCTTCTTCAGGCTTAGGATAACCTCATGTGTAACCTCTTTCAGGCTTGGGATAACCTCCCACGTACCCTTTGAGCTCATATAACATTAATCATTACCCAATGAAATGGAGGGAGATATAGATCACACCCATCACACAAACCATACATTTGTGTGACAAAAATATCTTAAGAAATTCATAATATCAGAACTCATAAAAAGGAATGGGTTTCATAAACATTTTTTCATAGCATAACCCATGGAAAAGAAATGAGTTTCACAAAAATTTCATTATTTCATCATAGAATAACCCATGGAAAAGGAATGGGTTTCATAAAAATATTATTATCTTAGACATAAACCATCTAGAGAAAGAATAAGGACGGTACAAATGAATCATATCCCCACTAAAACATAAGAAATACTAAAGGTTACTATCTTGGATGAATATAAATTACATAAAAACATCATTAAAGATTTATTGGGGAAAATATGATTTCCATTTTGGAAACAATTTTTTTTTTAAATCTAAAAATTTCTCAAATATTAAAAAAAAAAATTCCTTTGAAAATAACCTTTTCACTTTGTATAACATTTTTTTTAAAATATAAAATTTCAAAAAACATTATGAAAATACTTTTCTTTGAAAATAATAATTGAAAATTATAAAGGAATATTTAAACATTCAGTGGTTATGATGGTAAGAAATTCAGTTCATGTAATACATATTAAAATAAATATTCCTTTAATTTTTTTAGTAAAAGACAAATGGGCCTTGTTTGGAAAACTTCATGAAGATTAATTTTAATTTTTTTAAAATCAAAAATGGGGAAAATTACTTTAAACAATAATAGAAGGAATTTAAATAATTATTGATTTTTTTTAAAAAATGGATATAGAAGAAAAAGGGTTTTTGACTGAAGAGAGAAATAAATTCAATTTTCTTTAAAAACATTATTTTGGACTCTTAAGTAGATAAAGGGAGGAGAAAGAAAGGAAAAAATATATTTTCAGGACATAACTAGCGGAGAATAAAAAAATGAGTTTATTAGAAAATTGATCATATTATTTGATCATTTAAATCATAATCATAGACAGTATTAATAAATAATGAGACTGTAACATAAAAACCTTACCACTTTTGTAACTTTTGAATCGTAATCCCTGTGAAAGAATAACTTTAAATGAATCTTTAAATATCACAAGAACAAATAATTTCATAATATCACATGTAAAAGTTTCTTTTTATACACCTCCTAATGTATGATAGGTTCATAAAATAACATATGTCACAAAGAATACAAATTGAGACAAAAATTCCTTACCTTAAGTCTCGACTTCCTTCATACATGTTTGAACCTTCTCTTCTTTAAAGAACCTATTTAGGTTTATATGTAAAGACTTCTTTAGAGGGTTTCCTAACCAAACTAAGGACTCTAGGATACAAGGAAGAAATTAAGGTAGATATTTGGGTAGGGATTGGATGAATCAAATGGTTTTGGATGTTTAAAGAGTACATGAGTGGGGGTGGACATTTATAAGTAGGGGAGAGGACACACATAGAATTTCTGAAAAGAATAAAGTGTACCCACGTTTTTTCACAATCCAAAAGGCAATAGAATGTGTCATTATAGAACCTTAGAGGTTATAAGGTCAAAATATGTCTATACAATGGGTTTTATGAGTTTATACGTCATTTTACCCCTTATCCTTTTAGTTTAACCCCCAGTAAACCTGTTATAACCATAACCATGATAATTAATTTTTATTGTTTTTACTATTTATTTTGACCAAAAAATTAAGTTTAAATTATTATATAATATTAATTATGTTTATTAAAAATATGTAATACATATTTATAAATTCTATTAAAATAATTGGTAAAATTTAATTTAAAAATTAACCCATAGACGCGATGACAAAGCGACTTTCCAAAGGGAAAATTTTCTTAAGTATAGAAATATTTAATATCAAAATTCAATATGAAATTGATTATAATGACCTAAGTTGAATTAATATAAATATAATTTAACTAATAATATTTTTAAAACCATATTAAAATAAAATTTATCTTGTAAATTCTTTGAGTGAAAAGGAAGTTTTTAATAAAAAATAATAGTTTCACTATTCACAAAAAAAAATTATTTTCAGAAAATTATCAAAGATCAAATCCAAGATAATTTTGAAATTATGATTTAAAAAATGAAGTTCAATTTTTCAAATAAATTTTATAAAATTGGTAAAAAATAATTTTGAAATAAGTGCAAAAAAGGCGACAAAACTACTTTATAGAAAAATATAGGTTTTAAATGTAAAATGGGATTTATTATATTCTCATATATAGAAAATACATAAGATAAATGTTACAAATTTTATGGAATATATAATATATAAATTTAATTAAAATCATTCACCAAAAGTGATTTATTTAATTAATTGAGATAAAACATGTTTGTAACGCCCCGACCCAAGATACCCAGAGTCGGTGCATTATTACATAACACTGGCATGATCACAAGAAAGATGAAGTCTCAAAAGACCGATTAGTTTAGTAGCCTTGGAAACACTAGATATATTCATAAAGTTTACATTACATCATAAAATGAAAACTACAACAATATAGTCTCCATAGTCCACACTATTATCCCCTCATATTATCCCTGCATGTCATTCATAAATTACTTCTTCACATCCTGGGAAAAATAAAACATAGAAAAGGGGTGAGATCAAATGCCCTGTAAGGATAAGAATATAGCGGAAACTTTCATAAATAAGAATAAACATTTAAGGCAATGTATAACTAAAACAAAAGCCTTTTAAACTTGAACTTCAACATAGTATGACAAAAATAAAATGAAATAATGCCATTTACTTATTCACATGGATATTCTACTAATCGAATAATCACATGCAATATCAATAACCACTTTCATAATGATGGAATTCATAATGACATACTATCATAACCACATAGCCAAGACCTCGTGCCAAGACTACAAATAAAATTTTGTCAAGGCCTTGTGCCAAGACACCAGTTTGTCTCATTAGACCTACCAATGCATCGAGGATCTATAGCGGGCTTCACCGGTCACATATTAAGTCCAATGCATTTTCATATGAAAATGTTTAAACATAACATAAACATTCGTATTAAAACTAGCATACGAAATGTAAATACTACAACCATAAACCACGAATGGTATAAAAATAACACATCCACATTCAAACACATCACAAAAACTTCAAAACAATATGGAAGTTTTATATCATAATAAATCAATTTAAAATAAACTTAAAATTCATCAAAGGATGTTGACATAGATGAAATCAAAACTATTTGAGAGAAATATCTCTTTTTTTGAAATCATTTAAAAGTCACACATTTATTAAGGAAGTACTTTAGAAGATATTTTTGAATCAAAGTGTCCCATACCACTTCAAAACTTTTGAAAAGAAATATCTTTTCAAAAAATTCATGTCCATATAAATAAATCCTTAAAATCATTTTGAAAACATGGACATTAATTAAAAAGATTTAGAAAGATAAATCTTTAAAACATTTAAAATTCTGATTTTGATAAAGAGTACCTTTCAGAAAATCTTAAAATATACATTTTGAAATAATTTAAAAGTCACATAATTATAAAATAAAACATTTACTTTCAAAATATCCTTATATTCTTGTAAGGGAAGCTTCAAAAATTTTATAATGGCGGAAAATAGCCGCACCCTCCGTATAAGTTAAATTTTTTTTTTACCTTAAATATGTCAAAAAGGTTAAAAAGGAACTTGTTTGGAAAATGACAGAAAGATTACTTTATAAACATCTTATAAAAAGTAAAACAAGGGTATAAATGAATTTAAACCATATTCTGTAAAATAATAAGAATGTTTTGAAATACACTTTCAAGAAACATGGATGTGAATGATAAAGAGGTCCTAGTAGATAATTACGTATAAACAACCTCGGATAATGAAGAGATTGTGAAATAACCCTTACCATGTACTTTTCCTTGGTTGGGGGTAGGTTAACCTCCTGTATAATGGTGAAATAATTGTTATTAAATTATAAAATAATCATATACATTAATATGATATAATATATGATCTTTTAACATTGATTTGTTAATAATATCTTAGTATTATCGTTGTTTCTGGTGTTAACTTACTCGCTTTCTTTTATATGTTTTGTTACATAAGTCGTGTTTGTCATGGATAGTTTGTATATTAATCATATCCAGAATGATATCAAGTCCTTAGATACTATTATTAATCATCAAATGAGAATTATACTTGAATGGATACGATGGAGAATGAATCTCATCGCGTTCGTGGAGACGGTAGTCCGTACGTACGCACGAGCGGCAATATCATTCTTTTGATATTAAAATAATATATAATTGGATGGTATATAATATATACAGAATCATTATTATGTTATATTTATTATTTACATGAATTACATATCATTATTATACCCATCTAAATAATAATTTATTGAATGACAATTACACCACGACGTGGAGACGGTAAGCCGTACGTACGCACGTATGGTGACATGCCATTCAAAGGATGGATAGAATACTGAATATGGTTGTACCATATTTATAATAACATAACAATATATGTAAGATACTGGAGTTATTATTTTAGAATAGAAATAACAAAGAAAGAAGAAGTTGAAGAAGAAAGGAACTTGAAAGAGGGTGGTGAAAACATTACCTTTTCTTTGGGTTCTTCCTTTTGATTTGATCAAAAGGGCTCCTTAGGTTAAATTTATGATAAAAATAAGGCCTCTAGGTTTTATTTAGGGAAGTTGAAAGAGTATTTGGGCAGGTTTTGGCCGATCCAAAAGGCTTTGAATGTGTGAATTAGTGAGAAGGTGGAGTACCCTTTTATAAGAGGGGTGAGGGGCATCTTTGGAAAAGCTAAAAATATTACTTTATAATTACTTCATATTCGGTTTATAATGGCTCCAAAGTGGATTATTTAAAGGTTAATGTGGGGATGGGTCTAAAACCACTCAACCAATAGAATTTAGACAGGTTTGGGTCATTATATTAACCTTATCTTTAAGTATTAACTTTGAGTTAATTAGTTTCACTTTTACAATGTCTCTTTGTATTTTTATATTATATGGTTAATAAACTTACTATATACATCCAAGAGACCCCCAAGTGGTCCATTAATGATATAAATATCATGATATAAGTCCTTTGGCCGAACCTTAGATTTTTAGGAATTTAATATCAATTAATAATATAATATTTGTTTTAAAAAATCTTTTTTGTCAATTTTGACACTATTCAATAATTGCTTTTTGTAAAAATCATAACAGAATGATTAATTCGAAAAACTTTAATTAAATCAATCCTAACATGTCATATTAACCTAGAAAATTATTTTTATTTATAAAAAGTCTCAAATTAAATTTATTTGGGTATTTATAATATCAATTATTCTAATTTTTCATTAATTAGGTAATTACTGCATCACCATTGTGTCATAAATAAATTAAATTATTTAATTTCTAAAAATTATAAATAAAATAAAATTATGTAGGAAATATTTTTATATTTATAATGAATATTTACAACTGAATTTATCTTATGTATAACCCTATATTAAAAATGTTTTATTAAATAAACTTTGATTTTAACTCTTTTAACTCTTCTTTGAATTAAATAATAATAAATGTCCTAATCTAATACAAGTGGACCTAAATGATAATATTTTACTCCTAATATTGTTTTTGGTCGAGATACACTTTTCCAATAGAATTAGGACATGTGTTAGGGTAATATTAATATCATTTTTACCATTAATTACTCTATTTACTTTTAACCGTGGTAAATAAAAGTAAAAAGTTACTATTCACCAAAAATTATTTTCATCTCATTGAACCAAATTTTACTCCTTGATATTAACCATGTCTCTCATATTTTCTAAATTCCACTCACAGAAGCGCTAAAATTAGGTTTTATGAACAATTCAGTTTTTTAACTACCACTTAGTGGTTTCAATATTCATCAAAAAATGAAAGTTTCCAGAAAAATACCAAAAATTAGGCCTAATATATATTTGATATTATGAATTCAAAAATGATGTATATTTTAACAAATTCATAACATATCAATTGCATTAATTAATTTAAAAATTAATTCTCGTCGTCAAAACACATAGCGTGTTTTTAAGAGATAATAACTATCAAAAGATCGACACTTGTTTATGTCTGGTTTAAATGTGAAATTACATCCAATGACCAACATTGTATTAAATGGTAAAAATATATTATAATTATACTTTAAAACCACTCAAATTAATAATTTATCTCTATTAATTATTTTGATTAAAAAAGTTGTTTTTAATTAAAATTTAGTTATTTTCACTATTCATAAAAATATGAAAGTTATCCAAAAAGTACCAAAATTTCACCCTAAGATAATTTAGATATTATGAATCCAAAAATGAAGTCCATTACGAAGGATAAAATTTATAAAATTTCAAAAATTAGGTATTACTATTCATAACGGCTAGTTTGATTGGTTGTGGTGTGTTAGAATCTCGAAGTTGCGTACAATACACATCATTCCATTATTCAAAGGGAAACGTACCGTGGAAGCTTGGGATGTTTCATTGTAAATTTTTGATGTCCCCATTCTAAAAAGTAAATTTATTTAGTCAAATTGAATATATAAATGTTTAAAATATTGGATTTAAAAAGGGTTCACTTTTAAAAGTTAGTAAAAGTGCAATACTGAAAATAAATTTGTTCTTACATTATGTCTAAGAAACTCATAATATGGATTATAAAATTATAAGGATTATATAATGTTTAAAATTTAGTTAATACTATTCATAAATTCTTTTGAATGACTTGTTTGGTAAGTCATGGTGCGCTTGAACTCAGTGTTGCGTGTAGTGCAAGTTATTGAATTATTTTGAAGAAATAACACACTATGAAATCTTGGGGTGTTACATTATCTCCTCCTTCAACAAATTGCATCCTCGCAATTTGAAATTGTTCTTCGAAAATAAAAGGTTGAATATATAAAATATCTTTGTGGGAAAAACCACATCCGAAATTGGATTAATAAAATTTAGTCTTAATAGGAGGAAAAAAGAAATGAAAGGGTCACCACCAAATTATGATCTCTATTCGGAGAACGTTGGTGGAAATTAGAGACATATAATTGGAGGAAAAACGTAAATATTTATAGCTAGTGATTTAGGTCATCAATCACAAACAAGTGTAAAATTGAGGGCCTTAAATTCATCAATCTATGATGATTTAAAATACCATCAGTTCAGCAAAATATATGGTATTAGGATAACACATTTTTTGTTTTAAGATCCCTTCACTACAGTATAAGAATTAATTTCTTCATTGAATAAGAGAAGAAGAAAAATATATACTTGACAAGTAGAGTCTCATCCTTTAACTAAGTTCTACAACAAACTCATCTTTCACTCTAAAAGATAATATAACTTAAAAATAATATTCTATTTATCCTATTCGTATAGGGTTAAAAAAATGAATTTATAATTCATCTAGCAGGACCATTAAAAAAACGACATTATTCAATCCAGGACATAACGTGGGTCCATGGTAGGTGATACACCCTTGTCGCCCTTCGGTTGTGGGTTCAATTCTCGCGGCCTTGCCGGAAGCGACGGGTTGCCGCCCGACCTCCGGGTTGTCCTTTTATGGCAATCCAAAATAATCCAAACTAGAACTATCCAAAATACTTTAGTCCAAAATTTATAAGGAAGGTAAACACAATGAAGATCCTTTTTGCCACGTAATAACATGTGAACACCTTCATCATGTATTCTTTTAAAACACTGTAACATCCTGAATTACCATAAAACCTTATTGATTACATTCATGATCCCTTATTCCATAAAGAATAATAGATATACTCCTTCATTCCAAAAATGTTGTAAACCCAAACAATGATAGAATATACAAATCATTAATCAGTTTCAAGGTAGTCAAGAATATCCAATATAATTTATCCAAATCAATCATGTATTATTATAAAATCACTACCTTGGTATCAGAACCATATTATGGTTTATCTTTCTCTCAACCATATATTTTCCAAAAATTTAACCTTTTATTGAGTCACTTTTCTTTGTTCCACACAATCTCAAGTCCTTAATGAAATGGTACTGCAGTACAATCCTTATATACTCCATAATTATTATAACAAGTACATTGTTGATACAACACTCAAATGACATAATCAACATAAGAACTCTAATCATTCCTCTTCATCTGTGGTAGTATCATAACATGATTATTATCCAATAGCATCATTTTCGGCATAGTCTGATCACTAGGACATAGGTTCGCGTAGTTTCCAAACTCCTTGCAAATGAAGCATTGTACATTTGAAACCATTTTCTTACCATTGTAGTCACATACTTTGTGCCCTTTTCCTCCACACTTATAACAAACTCCCATTCCTTTCAGGCAAGTTCCAAGGTGTTTCTTCCCATAGTTATCACATATGGGAAAATTCTTCTTTTCCCTCTTCCCTTTATCCATCTTTCCCTCTTCCATCCTTTTCTTCTATTGCTTCCCTTCAAAGCCATATGACTCAGTAAACTCTTTACTTATCTTATCAACACATGATATTATTTCTTCATATGATGATAATACATGGGAGACTACTTCTCTTATAAATTATGGCTTAAGACCATGAAATATATGATCTTTCTTTCTCTTTGGATCATGTGCATTGCTGGAGTTCTCATTCCTTCTACTGGGCGCCATTTCTAAACAATGGCATACACTAGATTAGGTTATGAATAACAATACCTAATCCGAAACTTGTAAAACACATAACATAAATTAAATAGTTTATGGATATAATCCATAATCATAAAAATGTCTCCTTTGAGGAATTATATACTCATAAACCCTTCATAATGGTTTGTAAAGAAAATGAGAATTATCCTTAGCATATCCCCTGGGAGTGTCGTAACCAAGAGTGCAGCAAGGGCCGTTGTCGTGCAACAGTTCCCGTTCGAGTCTAGCTCCAAGCGGTGTTTTTGGGTTTTACCCCTAGGTACATCTGTTCCAGAACCGCCTCTACCTGCTCGTATCCAGATAGGGATGTATTGCTCAGAAAACTCACAAAATCTCTACAATACCAAAATTCTAGGAAGTTCTTCTATACTAATCCTCAAATTTCATCTTAGGTCTATGTGATCTAATTAGAGTATATCTAAATCTAGCTTCCATGGTTTGTACTAAACTTCCTCTAATACCAACAGTAACGCCCCGACCCCAGATACCCAGAGTCGGTGCATTATTACATAACATTGGCATGATCACAAGAAAGATCATGTCTCAAAAGATTGATTAGTTTAGTAGCCTTGGAAACACTAGATATATTCATAAAGTTTACATTACATCATAAAATAAAAACTACAACAATATAGTCTCCATAGTCAACACTCTTATCCCCTCATACTATCCCTGCATGTCATTCATAAATTACTTCTTCACATCCTGGGAAAAATAAAACATAGAAAATGGGTGAGCTAAAATTCCCAGTAAGGATAAGAATAGAGCGGAAACTTTCATAAATAAGAATAAAAATTTAAGGCAATTTATAACTAAAACAAAAACCTTTTAAACTTGAACTTCAACATAGTATGGAAAAAATAAAATGAAATAATGCCATTTACTTATTCACATGGATATTCTACTAATCGAATAATCACATGCAATATCAATAAACACTTTCATAATGATGGAATGCATAATGACAGACTATCATAACCATATAGCCAAGACCTTGTGCCAAAACCACAAATAAAATTTTGTCAAGGCCTTGTGCCAAGACACTAGTTTGTCTCATAAGACCTATCGATGCATCGAGGATCTATAGCGGGCTCCAACCGTCACATATTAAGTCCAATTAATTCCCATATAAAAAGGTTTAAACATAACATAAACATTCGTATTAAAACAATCATACTAAATGTAAATACTACATCCATAAACCACAAATGGTATAAAAATAACACATCCACAGTCAAACACATCACAAAAACTTCAAAATAATATGGAAGTTTTGTATCATAATAAATCAACTTCAAATAAACTTAAAATCCATAAAAGGATGTTGATATAGATGAAATCAAAACTATTTGAGATAAATATCTCTTTTTTTGAAATCATTTAAAATTCACACATTTATTAAGGAAGTACTTTAGGAGATATTTTTGAATCAAAGTGTCCCATACCACTTCAAAACTTTTGAAAATAAATATGTTTTCAAAATATTCATGTCCATATAAATAAATCCTTAAAATCATTTTGAAAACATGGACATTAATTAAAAATATTTAGAAAGATAAATCTTTAAAACATTTAAAATTTTTATTTTGATAAAGAGTACCTTTCAGAAAATCTTAAAATATTAATTTTGAAATCATTTAAAAGTCACATAATTATAAAATAAGACATTTACTTTGAAAATATCCTTATATTATTGTAAGGGAAGCTTCGAAAATTTTATAATGGTGGAAAATAGCCGCACCCGCCGTATAAGTTAAAAAAACATTCTTACCTTAATTCTGTCAAAAAGGTTAAAAAGGACCTTGTTTGGAAAACGACAGAAAGATTCCTTTATAAACATCATATAAAAATTAAAACAAGGGTATAAATGAATTTAACCCATATTTTGTAAAATAGTAAGAATGTTTTGAAATACACTTTCAAGAAACATGGATGTGGATGATAAAGAGGTCCCAGTAGATAATTATGTATAAACAACCTCGGATAATGAAGAGCTTGTGAAATAACCCTTACCTTTTACTTTTCCTTGGTTGGGGGTAGGTTAACCTCCTGTATAATGGTGAAATAATTGTTATTAAATTATACAATAATCATATACAATAATATGATATCATATATGATCTTTTAACATTGATTTGTTAATAATATCTTAGTATTATCGTTGTTTCAGGTGTTAACTTACTCGTTTTCTTTTATATGTTTTGTTACATAAGCCATGTTTGTCATGGATAGGTTGTATATTAATCATATCCAGAATGATATAAATTCCTTAGATACTATTATTAATCATCAAATGAGAATTAGACTTGAATGGATACGATGTAGAATGAATCTCATCGCGTTCGTGGAGACGGTTGTCCGTACGTACACACGAGCGACAATTTCATTCTTTTGATATTAAAATAATATATAATTGGAAGGTATATCATATATGCAGAATCATTATCATGTTATATTTATTATTTACATGAATTACATATCATTATTATACCCATCCAAATAATAATTTATTGAATGACAATTACACCACGATGTGGAGACGGTAAGTCGTACGTACGCACGTATGGTGACATGCCATTCAAAGGATGGATAGAATACTGAATATGGTTGTACCATATTTATAATAAAATTCCATTATGTATAAGATAATGGAGTTATTATTTTAGAATAGAAATAACAAAGAAAGAAGAAGTTGAAGATGAAAGGAACTTGAAAGAGAGTGGTGAAAACATTACCTCTTCTTCGGGTTCTTCCTTTTGATTTGATCAAAAGGGCTCCATAGGTTAGATTTGTGATAAAAATAAGGCCTCTAGGTTGTAGTGAGGGAAGTTGAGAGAGTATTTGGGTAGGGTTTGGCCGAGCCAAAATGCTTTGAATGTGTGAATTAGTGAGAAGGAGGAGTGCCCTTTTATAAGAGGGGTGAGTGGCACCTTTGGAAAAGCTAAAAATATTATTTTATAATAAATTCATATTCGGATTATAATGGCTCCAAAGTGGATTATTTAAAGGTTAAGGTGGGGATGGGTCAAAAACCACTCAACCAATAGAATTTAGACAGGTTTGGGTCATTATATTAACCTTATCTTTAAATATTAACTCTTAGTTAATTAGTTTCACTTTTACAATGTCTCTTTGTATTTTTATATTATATGGTTAATAAACTTACTATATAAATCCAAGAGACCCCCCAAGTGGTCCATTAATGATACACCTATCATGATATAAGTCTGTTGTCCGAGCCTTAGATTTTTAGGACTTTAATATCAATTAATAATATAATATTTTTTTTCAAAACTCTTTTATGTCAATTTTGACACTATTCAATAATTGATTTTTTAAAAAACCATAACAGAATTATTACTTCCAAAAAAGTTAATTAAATCAATACTAACATGTCATATTAACCTAGTAAATTATTTTTATTTATAAAAAGTCTCAAATTAAATTTATTTGGGTATTTATAATATCAATTATTCTAATTTTTTATTAATTAGGTAATTATTGCATCACCATTGTGTCATAAATAAATTAAATTATTTAATTTATAAAAATTATAAATAAAATAAAATTATGTAGAAAATATTTTTATATTTCTAATGAATATTTACAACTGAATTTATCTTATGTATAACCCTATATTAAAAATGTTTTATTAAATAAACTTTGATTTTAACTCTTTTAACTCTTCTTTGAATTAAATAATAATAAATGTCCTAATCTAATACAAGTGGACCTAAATGATAATATTTTACTCCTAAGATTGTTTTTGGCCGAGATACACTTGTCAAATAGAATTAGGACATGTGTTAGGGTAATATTAATATCATTTTTACCCTTAATTACCCTATTTACTTTTAACCGTGGTAAATAAAAGTAAAAAGTTACTATTCACCAAAAATTATTTTTATCTCATTGAACCACATTTTACTCCATGATATTAACCGTGTATCTCAGATTTTTTAAATTCCACTCACAAAAGAGGTAAAATTAAGTTTTATGAAAAATTCAGTTTTTTAACTACCACTTAGTGGTTTCACTATTCATCAAAAAATGATTGTTTCCAGAAAAATACCAAAAATTAGGCTTAAGCTATCTTTGATATTATGAATTCAAAAATGATGTCTATTTTAACAAATTCAGAACATATCAGTTGCATTAATTAATTTAAAAATTAATTCCCGCCATCAAAACAAATAGCGTGTTTTTAGGAGATAATAACTATCAAAAGATTGACACTTGTTTATGTCTGCTTTAAATGTGAAATTACATCCAATGACCAAAATTGTATTAAATGGTAAAAATATATTCTAAATATACTTTAAAACCACTCAAATTAATAATTTATCACTATTAATTATTTCGATTTAAAAAGTTGTTTTTAATTAAAATTTAGTTATTTTCACTATTCATCAAAATATGAAAGTTATTCGAAAAGTACCAAAATTTCACCCTAAGATAATTTAGATATTATGAATCCAAAAATGAAGTCCATTCCAAAAGATAAAATTTATAAAATTTCAAAAAGTAGATATTACTATTCATAACGACTAGTCTGATTGGTTGTGGTGTGTTAGAATCTCGAAGTTACGTACAATACACGTCATTGCATTATTCAAAGGGAAACGTATCATGGAAGATTGGGATGTTTAATTGTAAATTTTTGATTTCCCCATTCTAAAAAGTAAATTTATTTATTCAAATTGAATATATAAAAGTTTAAAATATTGGATTTAAAAAGGGTTCACTATTAAAAGTTTGTAAAAGTGCAATACAGAAAATGAATTTGTTTTTACATTATGTCTAAGAAACTCATAATATGGATTCTAAAATTATAAGGATTATATAAAGTTTAAAATTTAGTTAATACTATTCATAACCTCTTTTGAACGGCTTTTTTGGTAAGTCATGGTGCGCTTGAACTCAGTGTTGCGTGTAGTGAAAGTTATTGAATTATTTTGAAGAAATAACACACTATGAAATCTTGGGGCATTACATGTTTGTGTGTATAAAAATAGTTTTTTCGATAAATATTTCCTTTTTTTAAAATGGATTTTTTTTATTTCTAATTAATTGGTCACCTAAGAATTCATTTTATATAAATGTGTAAAAAATATATTCTCATAATTTATTTAATCCTATTTATACCTTTAATTCCAATTGATAAATGATAAATATCATACTAAATAATAATATTTTAATATCATTCTGTGTTTTGTTAAAACTTGGTGTTGTATGTGACACAAGCTATCAAAGAAAATTAAATTTATTTGAAAAAAATATTTCATAAAATCTATGGATGTTACATATAAACACAATAATCTAGAAAAATATTTCATTAAAATATATTCTAATGAAATTTTAGGTTTGGCGCTTTAAAAAATTAGGAAAAATCATAAAATAATAAACCCCATGTATTTATAAACTAATGGATGTTCTTAAACTATATTAGAATCTATTTAATCTATAACAAGTCTTTGAAGTCACAAATATGTTCTACACACTAGCTATTATATTAAACATACAACATGTAATACATTTCTTTATAAACTTAGGAAATGGAAACATAATAAGGGGTGAGCTCAAAAACTCAGTAAGGGTAAATATAAGAAATAAAAATAAAAGAGAATAAGTGAGAATAATATGAGAATAAATAATATGGAAGGAATAGATAATAAATAATTCCATAATTAAATGAAATAGAAAGAATAATATATCCATGGATTACAATGAAAATGAAAATATCACACGGATAACATTAACTAGTTCCTTATCAATGAAATTCGTAATGTTAGGTAGCTAATTCTATTTCCTAAGACACAAAATCCTGATCTTATACATCATGATATTACCCTCAAGGCCCTGTGTTTAGGAAAAATTCTATTCTGGGAAGAAATACACCAAAATACTCAAGCTTGGTTATCTTATTAGACCTATCGATGCATCAAGGGGCTACCTATGTTGGGCCCCACCCACCACTAATTAAGTCTAATGAGTTAATGATATGAAGGAATGAATAAACTATACAATACATAACCAATATTCATTTTTAATCAATTAACATCCGTATTGAAATAACAAGTATCACTACCACAAAAAAGGGCAAGGGAAACAGTGCCTTTTATTAGCACTAAGTAGAAAGCGCTGATAAAGGGGTGAGCCTTTATCAGCGCTAGCTAAAAGCAATGATAAATTTGACCTTTATCAGCGCTAAAAAAGCATTGATAAAGGTGTATCCTTTATCCGTGCTTTTGTTAGTGTTGATAAATGACACATTTATCAGTGCTAATAATAGCACCGATAAAAGTTTTTAATAAAAAATATTATGAATTTATATAAAATTATTATATTTATATTGAAATTAATGTTTATTTGTATACATTAAATAAATTTTTTTTATAATTAATATATATTTTTTAATAATTAAATTATATATATATAATGTTTAAATTGAAAAAAAGTATTTCTAAGGTTATAATTAAATATATACATATAATTAAATTATTATAATATTAAAATAAATTAAATTTAATAATAGATATATTTATTAGATTTATTGTATTTATTATATTTATTATATTTATTATATTTATTAGAGATTTATTAGATTAATTTATTGGATTTATTAGATTTATGGGATTAATTAATTATATTTTTTATATTTTTTATATTTAATATATTTAATATATTTATTTTATTTATAAATATATAATATTTTTTAATATATATATTTATAATTAAAATTATTGAATATATATGTTTTTCCCAATGAATTTGGTCAATGAATATATTGATCATGTGTATATATATGTTATGTATCATGCATTAATGTTCATTTATACATTACATCACGTTTTCCATTGATGTGGTATATTTATTAGTTCATAATGTTACCCATATCAACTATATATCTTCTAAAAAATGTACTATAAAATTACATTAAATATATATAAATAATAAATATATTTTATTATATTTTTAACGATATATACAAATAATTTTAAAATACATCTGTAATTATAATTATAACTATATATATAAAAAATTATAAAATTATACATATAATATTATAATTTTATTAATATATATATATTAAAAATTATATACAAATATTAATAGATATATACTATTTATAGTTATAATTATAACTATAAATAAATAAATATATATTTGTATATAATTATAAAATTATAATAAATATATTTACTATACTACTTATAAAGTTATAAATATATAATTAAATAGATATATTTATAAATATATAAAAATATTTACAAATAAATACAAATAAATTTATATTTATTTAAATAATTATTTAATTGTTTGTGAAATTTTTATGATAACGATGCCCTTTATCGTTGCTTTTTTAGCACTAATAAAGATGGCCTTTATCAGTGCTAAAAAATTGCTGATAGAAGAGGTCTTTATCAGCACTATAATTTTAGCGATAATAAATAGGTATTTTATCAGTGCTTTTTTAGCACTGATAAAGACCTATCTTTATTAGATCTAACAAAGCGCTGATGAAAGTATGTTTCATCAGAGCTTTTTTATTTCAGTACTAATAAAACATACCTTTATCAGCGCTTTTAACTAGCGTTGATAAAGGTTACAGTGGGTTTTATAAAAGAACCATAACAGTCTCCTCCTCCCTCGCACCCTTTTAAGCCTTTGTGGAAGCTGACCCCTGCGTCTTTGAACCATCCTCTGTCGTGACCCCTCCTCCACTACAACCCCTCCTCCTCCTCCTATGTCACCGCTACCTTCTCCTCATACTCTTCCACAACCCTCCTCCATCACATCCCCTCCTCCTCCTCCTGCTCCACTGCCACTGCCTCCTCATCCTCCTCCTCCTCCACCACTACCTCCTCCTCCTCCTCCTCCCCATCCACCAACTCATCATCCTCTGCCTCCTCCTCCTGCTCCTCTTCCTCATCCTCCTCCTCCTCCTCCTCCTCCGCATCATTCTCCTCCTCCTCCTCCGCCTCATTCTCCTCCTTCTCCTTACGTGGCCCCCTTGTCCACCTTACCAGCTTCGGCACGCCCTCCTCATCTGATGACTATCCTGACAGCCTCCTCTATAGTGCACGAATTCCCCTCAGTGAGTTTCTATTGCGGTTTCCCTAGTTTCCATTGGGTGCATAGGGTTTGGGGGAGTTTTTCATCTAATTGTTGGTATATTATTGAGTTTTGGGAGAGTTTTTCATCTAATTGTTGGTATATCATTGAGTTTTGTGGTATTTTTTCATCTAATTATTGGTATATCTATTGATTATGCTTGTTCACTCTTGGATTATTATTGTTTACTGTTATTTATTATTTAACTTAGGTGGATATTCTTATTAGATATATTCCATTCCCTTTATTTTTTATTACCTCTATTTATTTTTATTTTCAATGTACTACTCTTAATTTTATTATCTTTTTTATTGTACAAAAAGGGGGACAGATATTAAAATTTTGGGAGAGTTTATTGGATTTGGTGATTATCAAATGGGTTGAATGGTTCCTTGCCACTCTGTCTATGTTTTGATAAATTTATATCCACTCTCAATTTGATTATTTTTATTTTGATAATTACTTATTCCTCTCTTAGTTTATATTTTATTATTCTTTATTGTAGTGGAGATACTTCTTAGATAAATTCATATCCCCTCTAAATTCATATGGGTTTTCTATCACTTATTCTTACACATGCTCTTTCTACCAACATAGACCTATTCTAACTATTTATACCCTCATTCATTCTAATTTTTGATAGATCTTACCTTTATGCTCAGCCTACATCCTTTATGATGGATAGGTTCTCTAGTAGTGTCTATCTTTTAGAGTGGGAAAATATTTTAGCTTTATCTTATTTTATTATTTTCTAGTGTCTTGAGTAATATAATAGAAACAAACTTTAAATAAAAACATGTAGGACTCATCTCTCTAATTTTTAAAATTACCTTAGTAATATCCAAATATATTATATAATCCTCAAGGCATTTATTTTTCCTTTCCTTCTAAATTGAATTGGAAGTAATCAGAATCGTTTCCATGAAAAAGGTATATCTTCAATCCTATTTTAATATTCAAAATTCATCACACATAATAATGAATTTCTTAGTAACTCATATAATTGTGTCGACAAGATTGGGCTCTCCAACCTACTTCCAAATTTTCCTTCTCTATTATATATTGACATCAATATTATTGACACTTCATTTTCATTGATAAAAATACAAAAAAAGGAAATTGGTCTCAACGACCACCTATTGGTATTATCACATATAAAAAATAAAAAAAGAATAAAATACATAAGGGCTCTATTACATCCCCAAACCTTTCTAAAGTTATACCAGCACCCATCAATCTGCCTAACCTGATTATCACACTAGTCAAAAATTAAGTAACAATCAAAAGTTATAATAATAGTTATAGACCAATTGAAAATGTATATAGTTTATATCCACTATCAGGACACCCATGGGTGTTATCCCAGTTTCCATATCCCACCGACAATAGACATATTCAGATGGTCTAGTACCACAGGCAATGCTTGTGGATGTAGTCCCTATTATGGGGAACCTATATCCATGCCTTTTCTATAGGGCATCAAATTCCATGGGTGGACTATAGAAATAGGTATCTCCATCAATTGTTTATGAATTTGGCTAAATAATTCGAAATATTAAACAAAATGATGAGATTTGATCTCAGGACCACTTCCACAATTTATCTAAGACTTTAACAATAATCTACAATGAACCATCTTTATAAATATATACACATCTATATATCTACATATATAAATATATGTTTGTGCGTGTGTATAATTTTTTATAACTATAATAATTATATTTTTAGATAAGAAAAATGGTAATGGATTCAAGAACCTTTGGCCATAGTCTATATCAACTATGGTCATAGGTGTTATAGGAAAGTCCTACTACCACTATATATATGGATCATGGCCCTAGGACTTTCCCATCACCTTCCCATGAAAAAAATTCCTTTGTCCATAGTCCATATCAACTCACACACCAGGTATACCTCCATTAAAAGGTATGTGATTTGGTGATGCTAACCTAACCAAAAAGCAGATCGCAGGTTGTACCTTGTCATTGGAAAAAGAAATATGTCTGGGTTATGCCTCTAGGTGTGTAAAAGGCAAGGGATTTTTATTCATTCCTTTTTATGGTGAAAGATAGATATTTAAGAGTTACACTATCCTTCAAAAGCGAGGTCTATCTAGTGGATATCAATATGACACCCTTGTATTTTAAAAATTAACCTAGGGTTAGTTTCGAAGGTGAAAGAGGGAAGTTGAACTGATTTTTCAAATGGAACCAGATTCCATGATGCGGTAAATATTCTATACCGTAGAGGTTATGTTTGTGGCATGGTTGGGAAACTATAGTGTGGAAGATAGTTTTTATGGTTCTAGTTGTTTTGTAATAGTTGTGTCATGGAGTGTTGGTTGTGGTGTGAAGTATTATAATGTGGAGTTCACAGAGTTATTCCTATTTTGGTATAATTTCACTACGGAGGGTGTGAGGGCATAGAGGTTATGATGTAGTGATTACCAATGCATCATAGTCCATTTCCCATAGATTATATGATCTCATTGTTGATTGTGCACGTGGATTCTAGATGTGTTTTTACTAGGAAACATTGTGGTGTGGCCATCTCTTTTGTGTCGTAGTTCTTTCTCATTTGGGACCCATTGTGGAGTGGCCCGATGTGTTATGTTGTGATGCATGTTTTCCCAGATTTCCTATGTGTTGTGTTGTGATTCATGTCTTGTTCTCCCTTATATTTAAGTACTTTCCGTTTAAGTCGATTTGATGCTTGGATGCTTGATGCGCCTCTTCTTATTGAACCTCATAATGGAATAACACAACGAAACTAAATATAATTACTTAAACCAACCTCATTATAATAAAAAATATACAATGAATATTTAAACGCACTACCACATCATCATTTCCATCAACATATCCACATCATTCAGCTCCCCCAAACTTATTATTTACACATTCCACTTCACTTATAACTATATTAGTTTCTGAACCCCAAATCCTATATTTAAATGGACATGGGTTAGTTACAATTGGAAATGTAATGATACGACCTAGGATGGTATCATAACTAACACCTGACCCGCCTTTCCACTAAACTAAGAGGCGTTCATGATCCCTATGAGATAGAAATGATCCCATGAAAAAAAGATACAATTAATTTAGAATATTTTATCCCTAAATTAGAGTAATTTAAAAATTATCTTTCTCATGAAAACAAGACATGCCCCATTCATAAGTTGAACATCTATGAAAATAGTAGATATTCAAAATATAAATACACAGGAAGCAGATATCATAGATGGAAAATAAAATCCCACTATTGACCAATAAAACTGCTTAACTAGACATGTCCCATTTCTAAATATCATTGGACCTATTTTGGATAGGTATAACATATGAGTTCTCATTTTATGTTTCTTTTCAGTTGGAAATATCCTCTGCCGCGTGCCTCTCCTCAGTCGAGAAACGCACCTTCTCCACACGCTGAATGAATCCTTCACAGTGAGTTTTCTCCTCTTACTCATTAGTTTCCTCTTGTTCGCATGTTATTACTATTTGATATTGATGGTTATGTAAGAATTGTATGGGCTAAACGCCTCGCTGAAAATCATGGACGTTGGTGGACCTTGTTTGTGCACTAAATGAATTTCATGTTGGTTGGTTCTTGTTGAAAATTTGAATATAGAAATTGGTAATTTATGTATACTTGGATAATGAATGAATTCCCTAGGATAATAAAACTTATGTGATAACCCCTAAATTAACAAGAGGAATTGAATAATGGATGCTTTGTAAAATCTGAAATTGTCTTTATTTAATTTGTATGGTGTTACGAGTGTGATCACGATTGTGTGTTTGTATGGTGTTGCGGTTGTTGGCATGATTGGTATGCCATTTTTTTCCATGTTGTGGTTCCTCCACAATTGAAAATCAATCCAAACCTTACCCATTTCAATGCCACCACCACTTTTTTACTAGTACAATTCCACTGAATCTTAGAAAACCACTTCACTAGAGGACTCTATGGGACACTTTATGGACACCCTAGTCAAATAACCATACCAACACATGTAATGAATCCTTCCACCCACAAGAACTTTATGTAAAATCATACCATATATTAGTTTAGTACCATAGTTCTTGACTCGAGACATTATGTTTCTAGAGAAACACTAAAAAACCGGTTTACAACAATGCATATAGATCATATGCGGGATACTAAAACATTCTAGTGCAAGGGAGTCTCACAGCTAGTTCCATTGATCAGGTGGTTGGGAAGATGGGTGTGATCTACTTTGGTTCTGAGTAATGCATGGAGAGGTAAGGGTATTGTTTACCATAGCTAGTTCCATTGATTATAGTTGGATGATGAACCTAGTTGAACATATTTTGTGTAATTATTTTGTTAAATATTAATATTACTGAATCAAATAAGATGAATATGAATAAAGAATGGATGAATTCCAATCAGTTAACAAAAGAGTATGAATATGGCGTGAAAGATTTTATCATGTTTGAAAAATATCATGCATATGACCATTCTCAAATCCTTTGTTCGTGTTTATGCTATTTTTATTCAAGACAAATTATTCCAGATGAGTTGGAAGAACACTTGATCTGTCACGGAATAGATTGAAGTTATAAATGTTGGAATAAACATGGGGAAAAATGAATGTAGGTAGTCGATTAGATAACAATGTGTTTTATGGACTATCTGATATGATTACAAGCATGAACAATGAAGACGACCGTATGGAGGATGTGATTACAGATGTGAATAATGATGAAGACCGTATTGAGGAAATGAGAAGGACAATTGAAGATGAACTTCATGATTTCCAAAAATTGTTTGAGAAGTTAAATACTGGTGCAAAGACGCCATTGTATGATAGATGAACTAAATATAAAGCATTGTCAGTCGTAAAAAAGCTTTATAATTTGAAAGCAGGCAATGGGTGGAGTGACACCCATTTTAAAGAACTATTTTATCTCCTGAACGACATGCCCATAGAAGATAATGAGATCCCGAGCCAAACATACGACGCTAAACAAATGCTACGCTTTATGGGTATGATCTATGAATGAATACACACATGCCCGAATGATTGCACATTGTTTCTCAAGGACCACAAATCACTTAAATAATTCCCAAATTGTGGTGATTATCAATACAAGAGATATGAATCCAGTACTACGAAATTTGTATGGTACTTTCCAATCATTACAAGGTTTAGGCACCTATATAGAAGTGAGGAGACTGCAGGACAATTGACATGGCATGCAGATACAAGAATTAAATACGGGAAACTACGTCACCCAACAGACTCTTCTCAGTGGAATAGAATTGATCATGAGTATCCTGAATTTGGAAACGAGCCAAGAAACCTTCATCTTTCATTATCTACATATGGAGTGAATCCTTTTGGTTTTCAAAGTAGCACTTACAGTACATGACCGATTATGTTGGTAAATTATAACTTACCATAGTGGTTATTCATGAAATGAAAATACATCATGTTATCTATGCTTATATCAGGACCAAAACAATCGGGTAATTATATTGATGTTTATTTGGCTCCATTGATCGATGAATTGAAATTATTGTGGGATTCAGGTGTTACATTGTATGATGCTTACAAAAATAAAGATTTAACTTTGAGAACCATGTTTTAAAGAATTATAAATGAATTTATGCTTATGGTAAATTTTCAAGATATATCATTAAAGGAACTCAAGGTTGTCCTATTTGTGAACAGGGTACACAGTCAATTAGGTTGAGACATTCATCAAAAAGCGTGTTTCTAGGACATCACAGATTTCTAACCTGATGAAATAAGTACCGATCTTGGACGACATTGTAACGACCCGAAATTTTTAAATAAATTTTGTTTCCTAATTTTATGTGTTATTGTTATACTCAACAAAAATGTTTTATTTGATAAACATGATTATAATTAAAAAGAGATCAGTGGGTTTTGACTATTATATAACCATCGGTCAACATGATCGCTGTGAACAAAGTGTTTTGATTATTGTCTCTAAATATAAGTAATCTTGGTTAATTATTATAGAAAGAAGATTAGATGGCCTCACCTAGTAGTCTTGGACCGATCGAAGCCCATCTAACAGAGCTTGGGAAGGAGGTAGCACCACTAGGCTTTGCTCTGGATCAAATCCAAGCCGAACTTCATCATGTGAAGCTGGAACGAAATCGCCTTCGTGAGAAGTTCAAACTGATAGAAATTACTACTCGGGTAATATTGACTGAGCCGCCCCAAGCTTCTATCACCCTAGCACACCTTACTCTTAAGTCCTATGCTGGTATTATAAGGGGTTATGTAACGAGACCGTAACTACCTTGTGTAATCCTTGTTTTAAATAAAAATTTGGGATTTTTTCTTATGATGAAGTTTATGAATTTTGAAATGACCGGATAAATATAGTATGCATATTTTTGAGGAATTTTAGAAAAAGGATATTTTAAATATGTTTATATAAACCCTAAATAATTAAAAATGTGTAATGATTTTCAAAAAATGGTCTTCTGCAATTATGTTCAGTACTAAATTTAGAGTCTAATAAGATCAACTTGATTTTTGATGAATAGTAAATTATGAATAGTGATTTTATGATTAGGATTAGTAATATGACCAAATGGATTAGTAATCTCACTTAAAGAAAGTTTTAAAATAATCTAGGCACCTTGATTAAGTAATGTGATTCAATAAAATAGTTAAATAATGGTTTCATTAATTATTATTCAAGTATTAGTTTTTAGGGTGAATAGTGTTTTTTAATTAAAAATTTAATTAAAAATAATTAGAAAATTATTTTTATAAAAATGACCTTATTTTTGAACTTAGTGCATCGATATTATGTTATGGTAATTTTTGGGGTTTTTTCTGAAAAAAATGAATTTTCGATGAATAGTGTTTTTATTTAGAAATTAAATTAAAAATATTTAGAAAATTATTTTTCTAAAATGGATTTCATTTTTGAAATCAGAGCATTGATATTTGTTTAATGTGAAATTTTGGGATTTTTCTGAGAAAGTTGAATTTTCAGTGAATAGTAAAAATACAGTTTTAGGGTTTCGGTATGTTTAATGACATCATAACGGTGTCATGATGATGTCATGAGATCTTTTGAGGGTTGGCCGGCCAAGGGTGATGAATTATTGTTTTGGGGGCCCCATGTGGCCTAACTCCATGATAAATGACAAGGGAGAGCACATGGGTTTGAGAAAAGCACATGTGAGGTGTCCCTTGGCCATTAATGCCTTGTCCCCTCACTTTCCCTATAAATACCAAGCCCTCCTCTCATCCATTCGACTCCCCACTCATTCCCAACGAATTTATGGTCTCATTACCTCCCAAGGAGTCCTCCCAAGGTGCCCCCCAAGCCCTCAAGGTCCCAACCTTTGAGGTTTAAGAGTTACATTTTAAGGTAAGGGATCCGACCCCTCTCTTTCTTTTCAAGTAATCTCTTTTATGTCATTTCTTTTATACTCCATGTTCTTATGTTGGAGGATGTTCTTTTATATTCATCCTACTGCCTATTTCATGTTCATATGATGAGATACCCCCCCTTGCTCTCATCAATTCGTTTTAAGAATGTTTAAGTGGCGCCGTTAGGCTGCCGAATTTTTAAGGGATTCTTTCACCTTCCTCGTTTTCAAGTTCTATTCTCATTCAAGTCTTTCATGTTCCTTTTTGTTATATTGGGGTATGATCTCTATATATATCATACTGGACTCTTATGTTCATATGATTAGAGACCCCATTTGATCTCTTCAATTCAGTATTTTGATGTTTTAAGTGGCGCCGTTAGGCTGCCGAATTTTTAAGTGGTTCTTCACCGTTCTCGTTTTGAAGTTCTACTCTCATGTCAGTTATTTCAAGTTCCTTTTTGTTATATTGGGGTATGATCTCTATATATATCATACTGGACTCTTATGTTCATATGATGACAGACCCCATTTTATCTCTTCAATTCAGTATTTTGATGTTTTAAGTGGCGCCGTTAGGCTGCCGAATTTTTAAGTGGTTCTTCACCCTTCTCGTTTTGAAGTTCTACTTTCATGTCAATTATTTCAAGTTCTTTTTTGTTATATTGGAGTATGATCTCTATATATATCATACTGGACTCTTATGTTAATATGATGAGAGACCCCATTTTATCTCTTCAATTCAGTATTTTGATGTTTTAAGTGGCGCCGTTAGGCTGCCGAATTTTTAAGTGGTTCTTCACCCTTCTCGTTTTGAAGTTCTACTTTCATGTCAATTCTTTCAAGTTCCTTTTTGTTATGTTGGGGAATTATCTCTATATATATCATACTTAACTCTTATGTTCACATGATGAGAGATCCTATTTGATCTTTTCAAATCATTTTTGTTGATGTTTAAGTAACGCCGTTAGGCTGCCGAACTTTCATAAAAGAAATCTATTTTTCTTTATTCCTTCCATGTTTTTCATTTCAAATGGTATGTACTTGAAATTTCATTACCATGATCATGTATCCTTCTTATTCTGTCCATGTACTATTTTATGGGTCATTTATGAATGTTTGACCCATTTACCTCTCTTTTAATGTCTTCTAAAACCTCGGAACATTGCCGTTATGCTGCAGAATTTATGTCTCAAAATGTCTATCTCTTTTTCTAAAGTCCTTTTATTTTATTAAGTGAATACTCAAAGCTCTTTATTCTAAAGGGTTATTCACATATATACCAAAATGTTCTATTTTAAATTCTGGGATTTACATATATGAGACCCACCTTCCTTTTCTGTGGGTTTTAAAGTGATATAAAGATCATGTCTTTAAAGCAGTTTTTAAAAAGTTATGATTATGAAATGAAACCCATTTCCTTTATGCTATATGGGTTATTTATGAAATGTTTGATGACTATATATGTGGCTCACATGATAACAAAGGAAAATTTAAGGGTGCGCCCTGATAGCGCTCCAATGCATTGGGTAATGATGTAACCACTAGAGATTACAATTTTCACGATACCTTGGTGAATAACCTTGGTAATTTTAAAATGACACCTTGGGGATGGACCTTGGTGATATGTTCATGATTTTATATGTTAAATTATGTAGCCACATCTTCAAGTTATGAAAAAGTTTTATTTTTATTATGATATGCTTCATGATTTCATTTTCATGCATTAAAGTTCTTTTCATGACTTTATTGATGTATCTCAAGTTCATATGTAAAATGTTTCACTTGTTTCCCTTGCTGGGCCATCTGCTCACCCTTCCTTTTGATGTATGTCCCCAGGTTATGAGATGCAGTAATGAGCCTAGGGTGAACATGAGGAGAAGCCTTTCAAGTGTTTAAGAAGAATGTTTTTTTTCATGTTTTATGTTCCTTGTTTCCAAGACACTAAACCTTAAAGATCCTCAGTTCCGTGTAATGGAATGAAAAGTTATGTTATAAAAAGACGGGATGCTATAGTTGGTATCAAAGGATGGTTTAGTTATTTGTGGAAATTAGGATATGAAAACTCTAGGAGGAACCCTATAGAAAAGTTTAATATAGGAAATCTTCCTGGTATTTTGGTGAGTATTGAGTAAGGGGTTGCCAAGAAAATACATCCCTGTCTGGATACGAGCAGGTAGAGGTGGCTCTGGCACAGATGTACATAGGGGTAAAACCCGAAAACACCGCTTTGAGCTAGACTCGAACGGGAACTGGTACACGACAATGGGCCTTGCTGCACTCTTGGTTACGACACTCCCGGGGGATATGCTTTGGTAAATTCATAAGCTTGGTATGAACCATTGTTAAAGGAACAAAGGTAAAATAAAATAAAGGTTCACATAAGAATATATGATCATTCATAACCTAGATCGGAACCTAGGAGATCACAAGTTAGGGTATACCTTTCATATACAAGTTATCCTTATATGCTTTCAGTTCCTTTTCATGATTATTAGCTAAGTACTTAAGCCCCTAATTACGCTTTCTCTTCTTAGTTAATGGTGGGAAATGGAAGAACATGTTCCGACAACCAATGTGATAGGAAATGCGACGCTTTTCGTATTAATATGACAGGGATGATTAGGGGATTAAAACATGATTATTATTTTGGAAGACGTTCATTATTTTGGGAACCATATTTGATCGAGGTAAATAGATTACTACGGTATTTTCATTGAGGAGTAAGGTTGACTTATATTTTGAAGAATCGATGAATTTAAGGTGAACTTATAGTAATTTAGGTTACTTATGGGAATGACTAACCTATCTTGGGTAAAATATGTTTAGGTTAGCTACTTTTTTTATAAGATGTTAGGAGTGGTTGATGTTGTCTGGAGATGAACAATGAAGTTGTTTTGGAAGACTATGTTATCAAATCCTTATTGTATTTGGGTTTCAATCTTAGTTTGGTTTGTTTTGAGGAATTTTAAGGACCGTTATTTATGGAATGGTCTATGATGAACTTTGGGTAGTACCATGGAACTTTGATGATTTAAAAGTAGTTTCCATTCCTATGGGATTCTTTCTTTTTGAAGAGTTGTTTTACCTTAACCTTTCTGTTTTTGGGATAATGTTTAAAGATAGAAGAAATAGATAGTTAATCTTTTGTAGATTATGTGATTCTATAGAAGATGATTCTTGTGCTTTTATGAGACCAAGTGTTTTTGAATTCTCATCATTTGGAGAAAATATTAGTGTTGGTAGGGACTTGTTAAAGGATGAAACTCTACTTGAAGGTAGGTATATTTTCTTATGTTTTTGTTCTATGTAGTAAATGAAATCCTCAAAATTATGAAAAGAAACGTAAAACAAAAATGTTGTTGGTTTACGTTTCCTACTAGGTAATCAAAGACCGTTTACACACATCATAAGTTTGGGATTTTCTCATGGTTAACTTTCTCCTAATCATGTTCTCTATCACTCTCCCTCAGAACTTGACCCTTTGTTTTCTCCTCCATGTCCATGTTTTCCTACATGGAACCCTAGTGTGGGTTAACTCGGGTGACCTTTGTACTTCCCTTTCTTTATTTTAAAGTAATAGTTTTACTGACTCCTTTTCTGATGTGGTACTTTCAATGAAATTTCAAAACCCAATTTTAAAATTGCGAGGATGCAATTTCTTAAGGGGGGAAGATTGTAACGACCCGAAATTTTTAAATAAATTTTGTTTCCTAATTTTATGTGTTATTGTTATACTCAACAAAAATGTTTTATTTGATAAACATGATTATAATTAAAAAGAGATCAGTGGGTTTTGACTATTATATAACCATCGGTCAACATGACCGCTGTGAACAAAGTGTTTTGATTATTGTCTCTAAATATAAGTAATATTGGTTAATTATTATAGAAAGAAGATTAGATGGCCTCACCTAGTAGTCTTGGACCGATCGAAGCCCATCTAACAGAGCTTGGGAAGGAGGTAGAACCACTAGGCTTTGCTCTGGATCAAATCCAAGCCGAACTTCATCATGTGAAGCTGGAACGAAATCGCCTTCGTGAGAAGTTCAAACTGATAGAAATTACTACTCGGGTAATATTGACTGAGCCGCCCCAAGCTTCTATCACCCTAGCACACCTTACTCTTAAGTCCTATGCTGGTATTATAAGGGGTTATGTAACGAGACCGTAACTACCTTGTGTAATCCTTGTTTTAAATAAAAATTTGGGATTTTTTCTTATGATGAAGTTTATGAATTTTGAAATGACCGGATAAATATAGTATGCATATTTTTGATGAATTTTAGAAAAAGGATATTTTAAATATGTTTATATAAACCCTAAATAATTAAAAATGTGTAATGATTTTCAAAAAATGGTCTTCTGCAATTATGTTCAGTACTAAATTTAGAGTCTAATAAGATCAACTTGATTTTTGATGAATAGTAAATTATGAATAGCGATTTTATGATTAGGATTAGTAATATGACCAAATGGATTAGTAATCTCACTTAAAGAAAGTTTTAAAATAATCTAGGCACCTTGATTAAGTAATGTGATTCAATAAAATAGTTAAATAATGGTTTCATTAATTATTATTCAAGTATTAGTTTTTAGGGTGAATAGTGTTTTTTAATTAAAAATTTAATTAAAAATAATTAGAAAATTATTTTTATAAAAATGACCTTATTTTTGAACTTAGTGCATCGATATTATGTTATGGTAATTTTTGGGGTTTTTTCTGAAAAAAATGAATTTTCGATGAATAGTGTTTTTATTTAAAAATTAAATTAAAAATATTTAGAAAATTATTTTTCTAAAATGGATTTCATTTTTGAAATCAGAGCATTGATATTTGTTTAATGTGAAATTTTGGGATTTTTCTGAGAAAGTTGAATTTTCAGTGAATAGTAAAAATACAGTTTTAGGGTTTCGGTATGTTTAATGACATCATAACGGTGTCATGATGATGTCATGAGATCTTTTGAGGGTTGTCCTGCCAAGGGTGATGAATTATTGTTTTGGGGGCCCCATGTGGCCTAACTCCATGATATATGACAAGGGAGAGCACATGGGTTTGAGAAAAGCACATGTGAGGTGTCCCTTGGCCATTAATGCCTTGTCCCCTCACTTTCCCTATAAATACCAAGACCTACTCTCATCCATTCGACTCCCCACTCATTCCCAACGAATTTATGGTCTCATTACCTCCCAAGGAGGCCTCCCAAGGTTCCCCCCAAGCCCTCAAGGTCCCAACCTTTGAGGTTTAAGAGTTACATTTTAAGGTAAGGGATCCGACCCCTCTCTTTCTTTTCAAGTAATCTCTTTTATGTCATTTCTTTTATACTCCATGTTCTTATGTTGGAGGATGTTCTTTTATATTCATCCTACTGCCTATTTCACGTTCATATGATGAGATACCCCCCCTTGCTCTCATCAATTCGTTTTAAGAATGTTTAAGTGGCGCCGTTAGGCTGCCGAATTTTTAAGGGATTCTTTCACCTTCCTCGTTTTCAAGTTCTATTCTCATTCAAGTCTTTCATGTTCCTTTTTGTTATATTGGGGTATGATCTCTATATATATCATACTGGACTCTTATGTTCATATGATGAGAGACCCCATTTGATCTCTTCAATTCAGTATTTTGATGTTTTAAGTGGCGCCGTTAGGCTGCCGAATTTTTAAGTGGTTCTTCACCCTTCTCGTTTTGAAGTTCTACTCTCATGTCAATTATTTCAAGTTCCTTTTTGTTATATTGGGGTATGATCTATATATATATCATACTGGACTCTTATGTTCATATGATGAGAGACCCCATTTTATCTCTTCAATTCAGTATTTTGATGTTTTAAGTGGCGCCGTTAGGCTGCCGAATTTTTAAGTGGTTCTTCACCCTTCTCGTTTTGAAGTTCTACTTTCATGTCAATTATTTCAAGTTCTTTTTTGTTATATTGGGGTATGATCTCTATATATATCATACTGGACTCTTATGTTAATATGATGAGAGACCCCATTTGATCTCTTCAATTCAGTATTTTGATGTTTTAAGTGGCGCCGTTAGGCTGCCGAATTTTTAAGTGGTTCTTCACCCTTCTCGTTTTGAAGTTCTACTTTCATGTCAATTCTTTCAAGTTCCTTTTTGTTATGTTGGGGAATTATCTCTATATATATCATACTGAACTCTTATGTTCACATGATGAGAGATCCTATTTGATCTTTTCAAATCATTTTTGTTGATGTTTAAGTAACGCCGTTAGGCTGCCAAACTTTCATAAAAGAAATCTATTTTTTTTTCTTCCTTCCATGTTTTTCATTTCAAATGGTATGTACTTGAAATTTCATTACCATGATCATGTATCCTTCTTATTCTGTCCTTGTACTATTTTATGGGTCATTTATGAATGTTTGACCCATTTACCTCCCTTTTAATGTCTTCTAAAACCTCGGAACATTGCCGTTATGCTGCAGAATTTCTGTCTCAAAATGTCTATCTCTTTTTCTAAAGTCCTTTTATTTTATTAAGTGAATACTCAAAGCTCTTTCTTCTAAAGGGTTATTCACATATATACCAAAATGTTCTATTTTAAATTCTGGGATTTACATACATGAGACCCACCTTCCTTTTCTGTGGGTTTTAAAGTGATATAAAGATCATGTCTTTAAAGCAGTTTTTAAAAAGTTATGATTATGAAATGAAACCCATTTCCTTTATGCTATATGGGTTATTTATGAAATGTTTGATGACTATATATGTGGCTCACATGATAACAAAGGCAAATTTAAGGGTGCGCCCTGATAGCGCTCCAATGCATTGGGTAATGATGTAACCACTAGAGATTACAATTTTCACGATACCTTGGTGAATAACCTTGGTAATTTTAAAATGACACCTTGGGGATGGACCTTGGTGATATGTTCATGATTTTCTATGTTAAATGATGCAGACACATCTTCAAGTTATGAAAAAGTTTTAATTTTATTATGATATGCTTCATGATTTCATTTTCATGCATTAAAGTTCTTTTCATGACTTTATTGATGTATCTCAAGTTCATATGTAAAATGTTTCACTTGTTTCCCTTGCTAGGCCATCTGCTCACCCTTCCTTTTGATGTATGTCCCCAGGTTATGAGATGCAGTAATGAGCCTAGGGTGAACATGAGGAGAAGCCTTTCAAGTGTTTAAGAAGAATGTTTTTTTTCATGTTTTATGTTCCTTGTTTCCAAGACACTAAACCTTAAAGATCCTCAGTTCCGTGTAATGGAATGAAAAGTTATGTTATAAAAAGACGGGATGCTATAGACATCATTCAATGGAAGTTTAGAAGAACGTACAACACTGTTTCCACTAACAAGTGATCAACTGTTTGAGAAAGTAAAAGATGTGGACACTACTTTTGGTAAACCACTTTTGAAAAACCGTTAAAAAACCGGTTGGAAAAAGTGATCAGTTTTTTTGAATTACTAAACTAGAATTGTCTGTATGTCATACATTTTCTTGATATTTTTCATGTTGAAAAAATTTTATGTTATAGTTTTAATCGGTATGTTGCTAAATGCACCCGAAAAAAGGATGAAATTAAGGCTAGGTTAGACATGGTTGAGATGAGAATACGAGAAGAGTTGGCATCAGTGAATGGTGAAAAATACGCATTTCTTCCTCCTGCTGCTTACACTCTTTCTAGAAAGGATATGTATCAGTTTTGAAACTTCTTGAATGATGTAAAGGTTCTAGAGGGGTATTCATAAAATATCAAGAACATCGTGTCAATGAAAGATTTAAAGTTAAAGGGTCTGAAATCACATGAAAACCATGTTTTGATGAAATATCTAATTACTATAGCTTTACATTGAATTTTTCCCATGAATGTCTACCATACATTAATGAAGCTATGTTTCTTCTTCAAAGCTATATGCATCAAAGTTTCAGAACAAAAAATTTTTCGAATTATGGAAAGAGAAATTTCTATCATATTATGTGAATTGAAAATGTTCTTCCCGCCGACATTCTTTGATATGATGGTTCATTTGATGGTTCACATATTGAGAGAGATTCGACTATGTGGTCCTATACAATATAGATGGATGTACCCCATTGAATGGTATATGAAGATTTTGAAACGGTATGTCAAAAATCAAAGTCTGATAGAGGGTTTTATTGCAGAGAGATATATTGTTGAGGAAGTTGTTGAATTTTTCACCGAATACCATTCTAGCATGGAAATCGTTGGCCTACTGAAATCTTGTCACACTGGGTGGCTTGAGGGTGAAGGAATTTCAGGAAGAGAGGTTGTCAAAATCAATATTACAGATCAGGAACATGTCAACCTTTATGTTTTTCATAACAGTTTCGACTTTGAACCATATGTTCAAACCCAAAAAGAAATTATTAGGCATTTGAATTTATCTGGGGCTGAAAAATGGATATCATATACACATAATAGATAGTTTATAGGATGGTTTTGGGACTATATTTTTAAGAAGTTAGATGAAAATCTGGACTCAATTTCAGAATGAATTCGATGGATATCCGGAGGACCAAGTGTGTATGTATTATCTTACAATTCTTATGTAGGTAATGGTCGTACATTATATACTTATGAACATGATGAAGACAATACCATGCAGAATAGTGGGGTTACAGTTGTGGCTGAAGCGAAGCATGTCTCCAGTGCTAAGGTCAAAAATCCAATTTATACGAATAAGTTATACTTTGGCATCATCAAACAAATATGGGAACGCATGCTGATTAATGTACAATCATGGAACCATGTTGTCACCGGGATTAAGACACTAATATGGGAAGATATTATGATAAAATTATGATATCATTTCTTTAATTTATTAAAATCAAATAATATACTAAAACGTTGACTTACTCTACATCATCCATTGCAGAGTGCATTTATAGTAGATTCCTCGGACAAGGATTATATATTAAGAGTTGCAGGAAGGATTCATAGAGGATTCTGTACAATTTTAATGAAATATCATTTTAAATATGTTGAATGGAAAATAAAGCCACACCCACCTCCTCTTAATGAATACTTGATATTCCAAGGAGTGTGGGATGCATTTAGAAGCCGTCGTGCTGAGCAGATTTTTTAGGTACATTTTGTCTGGTAATACGTTGTCTGATGTTGCTTGTATTCATCACTTTAATTGAAAGATTTTTATTTATAAAATATAAACTAAGTGCTGAAAATAAGGAACGGGTATAAAAACTAGTGTACCCCTACCATAAAGTAAGGATGAGGTACGCTTCACTTGATAAAAAATTGGTATGTATTTTAATTCTATCGTAATACTTTTATTTGACATAAAACAACACCATAACCATGTTCATCTGTTTACATGAATATTGATGAATCGAAATAAAAAGACACTTCCATCCCACACCATGTGCTATGAAAGGAGTCTTGTGTAAATAAAGAGGGCATACTGATAGATAAAAACACAGAAAAAGTGTGGGAAACATGTATAAGTTTGACATAATATTAATTGTTTTCTTTAAATCTCTATTACATAACAATGATTACTTGTTTTTCTATATTTTCTATCTAACATAGTCTCAAGAATAAAAAAACCCACACCAGATGCAGACATACTTTCAGCGGCCTTGAAGTAGCTAGAACAATATGGTCGCGTCAGAGGTGCGGTTTTTTGGGGTGACACCCCGAACATATTTTAAGAAATAAAAACAATCAGAGGATCAAACTGAGGAAATAAAAAAGATGAAATAAACATTAGCTTTGTTTCAAGAATAATTAAAATACCAAATAGAGTTGATAGCAAGTTTAATGGGGGGGGGGGGAAAAGAGAAGAAACAACTCAAGAACAACCCATGCGTGAAGATCACACCCCACCCCCACCATTTTTGAGGTGGGTTATTCCCCTAAAAATTGACTTAGATGAGGTAATCAATGTTCTAATAATTGTTTTTTCTAAAATCTAAATCACATAGACACTGATACCTTTCCTGTACCGATATTATACAGGTGAAAATGACTGTGATTTATATCTTTCAACTCCCACCTATCACCTTGTAGCGAGGGATACATTGTTAAATATAAATAACTACATGATACACAACATACCACTTCTAGCAGGTCATGTTAGAGTGTCGATTAATGTAGCTCATGAGCCGAGTACCGAGCTACCTGATCCAAATGACGACGATGACATTCATTGGTTCGAACAAGTTGTTAGAACATTTATCACATGGCCTTCAATTCTTGTAAGAAAACATGTTGACAAGGAGGTATTCATTTCCAATTTATTTTTCAATTTGAACCTTTAAAATTTAATGAAAAAAGGTCTGAACTAATGAATTTTATTACAGAACGACAAAGAGAAGGTGGTGAAATGAAATATCAGCTCAAAACTATCTCAAGGATCAACCAACCGATTGAAACAATCTACTAAGAGAACCTTCACCCCTCCCGTTCTATATCCACATTTAATATCATTGCAGGATCATGTGGATACAAATTTGAAGAAGATAATACTCACACTGTTGATTTAAAAAAAAATATATACAGAGTGGAAGAATCAGATTACACTAGTGCTGAAAATGTAAATGAAATTCTCATGTATGAATGGCCAGGTTCCTCAGTTGTAAATGTATACATGAGATATGTTTTCATGATTTTATTTTACAAAAGTTTATATACTATGATAATTATGACTAAATACATTTTATATTTTTCATATGTGTATATATGAAAAACAAATGAAGGGATTTCCCCATGAACAAAAATTTGGACTCGTTAGTCCTCACCTCACCTCTTCAAAAGAAGAAGTAAATTTCGATAAAGAGGGTGAAATAATGTCATCCCTGCTCAAATAGTTTGAAAACAAAATTATAGATTACAAACTCTTTTTAACACAATGATGCAGGGGTAAAACTCTATAATTTAATCATATCAAATATATTTTCATTTCTTTCATTAATTATTCCTTTTTTTGTATTTTTAGGTAGTATTGGATGCTCATTGTGGTCAATTTGGATACTCCAAATATTTATTTTCTAGATTAAATGCATGGATATCCAACAAACTGACCATACATGATGGCGTTTGTCAATTTTCAATACACTATATCCAAAATTTTAGAACTAAACATCTAGTTATATAATTTATATTATCTTTTAATGAGGATTCTGTTATGATAGGGTGGTGCATCAATATCATCTACTTCATGGATTGAATCCAGGTCCCGAGGACAAGAACGCTCATAAGATCCACAACTGGACAAGTATCATGGTATACATAATAATATTTCACTATCCAAACACATATCAAAACAAATTACTTATTTTTATCGATGTTTCTACAATGTCTAAAACAAACAAATGAAAAGGACTGTGGTAATTTTGTTTGTAAATTTATGAAATAGATAGTATTTCATCAATAAACTAGCATCCCTAAATAGGTATTTTCTAAAGTAATTACTAGTTCATTAAAAATATTTATTAATCCTTTTTGTATTTATATTTTTTAAGTACTACCATGACTGTCACAAAAACTCATATTCACAGGATGATATATATGTGTTTAGAAATGAATGGACAACATACCTGATGGAAGATTTTACACAAATAGGATGAAGGTGAATTCATACTACTTATGTTATCCCGATACGATCATTGATATCTCCATTTTTTACACTTATTGAGCATATATGATCACCCTTTACTATGTTTTATATCCTTAGGTTATGAATAATGGTTTTAGAAATTATTTTTCTTTATAGTAAATCATAATTTAATGAGAGACTCTTATTAACTAGTTCTTTATGTTTTCATGTTTCCAAAATCACTATACCTAAACTATTATAGAATGGATCATCTATATTATGTATTTTGGTCATTTATTCTGCTGTTTCTGTTGATGTTGTGTATTGGAAGAATATTGGTTGTGCATCACTCACAAATTTAATAACAAAACTATGGATTCTTCACTACTGTTGGTTAACTACCGCTTAGCATGACATCTAATCTGAACTTCTGATCTCGCATCCCCATGATTTTATCATATGACACTATCTCTATGATATCATCATTCAACGTTCAATTTTCCTTCTCTTCCTGCACTGTAAATGGGTGTAGGAAGAGAAGGAAATGTGAATTCTAAATGGTAATATCATAGAGATGGTGTCAGATGAGAGCATCCTGGGGATGCCAGATCGGAAGTTCAGATCAGATGCTATGGTAAGCAGTAGTTAACCAACAGTATCAAAGTGCATAAAGAATCATTAGTTTTGCTATTAGCTTGTATCTGTACCAAAGAAACCCTTTGGAAAGATGTAAATGTAATGTTATGATATAATATCTCTATTTTAATGAAAAATTATATAATGAAGCATTGATTTTATTCTTATTATTCCTTGTAGGGTTTTTTTATTTTATAATATTTCTATCAATTTGACATGCCTTTGTAGGAAGAGAAACGACGTTGTGTTTGCTCAATCATAGAGGTCATTTTGATATTTTCAAAGTAAAATCATTGTCCTCAGAATGAATTAATTATTTCATATTTATGTTTAATTTATTTCTTTTATTTAAGGAATATTAATCTACTCATATGTGATATTAATGTATGAAATGTTTAGGTCATTATAGTTGGTATTAGAGTATCTGAACTTTTCAAAATCGATCAAACACATTCAGTTGATTTGAAACTTTAAGGATATGATTCATAAGTCATTTTAAATGTGTAGAAATCAACCCCTCCTCAATATGACACATGATGCAGCCGATAGGACTCAAAGTGTCTCTTTTTATTTAAAATTAACATTATTTTTAGTAAAAAGAATAAGTGACATAATAAAAACTGAGAAAAACCATTCAGATTGTTTTGATACTTTAGTAAAATGATTCATACATAATTTGTGACATATAGGAATTGACCTCACCTCAATTCAACACACAATGAGACTGGTATGACTCAAAGTGTCTCTTTTTATTTAAAATTTACATTAAATTTAGAAAAATACAGAAGTGACATACTAAAAACCAATAAAACGTATTCATATTTTTATGATACTTTAAGACAATGATCCATGGGTCATTTGTGGTATGTAAAAATCAACCACACCTCAATCCGATGCACGGTGTGACCAATATGGCTAAAAGTGTCTATTATCAGTTTAAAATTGACATTTTAGCTTAAAACGTGTCACTCACTAAAAACCAAGAAAACTCACTCCAGTTTTCTTCATAATTTTGGATAAAAATTTATATATTATTTTTTCCATGTATGAAGTAGTCTCATATCAAACCAATGCATGATACGACCAGTATGACTCAAAATGTGTGTTTTCAGTTTGAAATGACATTTTAGTAAAAAAACAAAAATGACATACTAAAACCTAATAAAATGCATTAAGATTGTTTTATACTTTAGGAAAATTATCCATAAGTCATTTTTGACATGTAGGAATTGATCGTACCACAATTCAACACACAATGAGATTGGTATGACTCAATGTGTCTCTTTTTATTTTAAATTGACATTAATTTTAGAAAAAAAACACAAGTGACATACTAAAAATAGAGAAAACGCATTCATATTGTTTTGATAATTTAAGAAAATGATCCATGAGTCATTTTTTACTTGTAAAAATCAACCGTACCTCAATCCGATGCACGGTATGACCAGTATGGATAAAAGTGTTTGTTATTAGTTTAAAATTGACATTTTAGCTCAAAATGTGTCACTCACTAAAAACCATGAAATCCCACTCCAATTGTATTTATAAATTAGTATAATGATTCATAAGTTTTTTATGATGTGTATGAAGTAATCTCATATCAAACCAATGAACTATGTGACCAGTATGACTCAAAATGCATGTTTCTAATTTGAAATGACATTTTAGTAAAAAAACACAAATGACATACTACAAACTGAGAAAACACATTTGGATTGTTTTGATACTTTAATATAATGATCCATAAGTTATTTTTTACATGTAGTAATCAACCTTCCCACAATTAAATGCACAATGCGACTGGTATGAGTCAAAGTGTCTCTTTTTATTTAAAATTGACATTACTTTTAGAAAAAAACACAAGTGACGTACTGAAAACCAAGAAAATTCTTTCAGATTGTTTTGATACTTTAGGAAAATGATTCATGAGTCATTGTTGATGTGAACTAATCAACTACAACTTAATCCAATGCATGGTGTGACTATTATGGATAAAAGTGTCTATTATCAGTTTAAAACTGACATTTTAGCTCAAAACTTATCACTCACTGAAAACCAAGGAAACCCACTCCAATTTTCTTCATAATTTAGGATAATTATTCATAAGTTCTTTTTGATGTGTATGAAGTAGTCTCATATCAAACCAACACACAATAAGACCGGTATGACTCAAAATGCATGTTTCTTTTTTGAAATGACATTTTAGTAAAAAAAATACAACTGACATACCAAAAATAGAGAAAATGTAATCAGATTGTTTTTATACTTTAAGAAAATGATTCATAAGTAATTTTTGACATGTAGGAATCAACTACACCTCAATTAAATGCACAATGCAACAGGTATGACTCAAAGTGTCTCTTTTTATTTAAAATTGGCATTAATTTTAGAAAAAAACACAAGTGACATACTAAAAACTGGGAAAAAGGATTCAGATTGTTTTGATACTTTATGAAAACTATCCATGAGTAATTTGTGACATGTACGAATCAATTACACCTCAATCCAATGCATGGTGTGATTGATATAAACCAAAATGTGTCATTTTAATTTGATATTAATTTCAGTAAAAGAACAAGTGTCATACTCAAAACCGAGAAAACCCGTTCAGATTGTTTTAATATTTTAAAACAACGAACTACGACTCATTTATGACATGTAGGAATCAAACTCACCTCAATACAACACATGGTGTGACTGGTATAATTCAAAATGTTTTTTTAAAAAAAATTGAAATTTTATTCATTTTTTTGAATGAGGCATGAGACCCCTTAAATTAAGAAAGATGGAAATGTAAAAAAAGTGTAAAAGTACAAAAAATGAGGAGGATAAAAACTGACTAACAAAAAAACAAATCAAAATTAATCTCAAAAAACTCGAGAGTGAGTGCTCATTTCATTACAAGAGGATCTTCCACCCTGACCACAAGAGTGGAGACCCCTTCGTCAAGTTTTTACAATCACCCATACGCCATCACAATCATCAGAGTGTACAATATTTCCATCTTCCTTTGTCGCATTCATAGTAGGTGTGCCAAAATCTTCCACACTATTTTCAGAAGCCAGTAAATCAAACAGATTATAAGTGCATACCTTCACTTTAAACTTTTCTTTAAAATGATGAGAAGGAGGAGATGTTACATTCCCTTTATTGTCTAATGCATGCACTAGTTCCTAGGGTAGATTATAGTTCCATACAATCCCCCTTCATCTTTATCAGATGGGGAGGCTAAAAAAGGGCTGGATCCGATCCTTTCCCATGAGGGAAAAAGTATTTTGGAACACTATAAGTAACATGGGCAACAGGAGTATCAGCAATCACTTTCCCTGTAGAAAATTTTGAGTCAGCATCAGGTGTAATTGAATCCCTCTCCCGAGTAAGGGTTGCTTTGAATGGGAGACCTCCTTCAGATATATTCTTTGGAAAATAGACTTCATCTAGATTAACCTTACCCTTATGGTTCTTATCATATATCATCTTTTTTTCTTTCCATATGTTGAGGTCCACTAACTCCTAGGCCAAACATTCCATGGAATTTTGACTATCCTCTAAGTCTTTAGAAACCTGGTTATCATACAAACCTCTGGATAGAATGTCCTTGATAGAAACAATGTCCTTATGTTCACTTTCTCCCAAATTAGTCTAAGAGATTGCAAGTTTTTCTGGACTAGACAAGACAGTAGTACACGATGTACTATTACAGTTTGGAGCAACATTCCTGGACTGGGTACCTTCTAAGTTTTCTTTTTCCATCCTAGTGCAATCTAAAATGGGGCTACCCTTATCATTTAATGATATAGAAACATTATTAACAGAAATCAAAGATGGGGTTATGATAGGAGGTGGAACTACTCCAACATCTACATTCCCCTCTACCTCGTTAAGAAGTGTAGCACTCTTGTCTCTTCTTCTTTAGTGATCTAAGTCATGTCCCTTCAAATGAAATTCCAGAAAAATATTTTTTATTCTATAGTTCAAGGTAGTATGACCAATAACAGTACATTATTCACCAAGCTGAGGCATTTTTTCATATTCCACTCTAAGATTAATATCATCCTGTGGAGTAGAAAGAACAATATTATCAATCCTTGGAATAATCAGATCAAATTCTACTAGCATAAAAGAAAAATGGAAAAAAGACACCATTTCTGTGGGACTATCCATCCTTATGGGGGCTCCAAATGCAGATGAAATATCAAATAAAATTTCTTGATTCCATAGGATCTAGTTTAAGATGTGTATTTTTACCCAAATATGGGAATAAGTCTCCTTGAAATAAGACAGGTTGAAATTTAGATGCCAATCGTGTAATCTCAAAGTTCTTGGACTTAAATTGATTGACCTGGTGCTCCAAGATTTCCATTTCAAGTCTGCAGAAGGAAACAAAATGTGGAAAAACCTACAGCCTGAAGAAACGCATTTAAAATCAGAAAACCCCAAATGGTTGTAAGCCGGTCAACAAGATCTATAAGTTTCCATGGTTTAATTCCTTTTGTTAGGTTGATTTGAGCCATGATAGAGAACTTAGAGAGATCTAAGATTTCTACAATATCACCGTTTGATGCCAAGATATGGGCTGTTTTGCCTTTTTGGATAACATGTTGCATTGTCTGGTCACTAAAAGCCATAAAATAAATGAAAGTGAAACCCGCGAAGGCCATAATGTTCCCTATATCTTTCACCTTAGAGTGCCTATAATGGTTTCCTTGATGCCATCCACTCGAAAGGAATCATAGGTATACAGATTCAACCTTCTAGGTTTTTCTGTTGCAGTATGTCTAATGGTGAAAACCAGGGTGAGGGAGTCCCGATCCTCCATCCTTTAATATTTGACATCATTTTATTAATGTATTATTTCATACTAATGTTTAATTTATTTCATTATATTATTAATAACCTAATATTTTTTTCTTATATAGGTGGAATTTGTTTCATGAGTTCAGATGATTTGTTCGACAATTAATACCATGGATGACAATTTTTGAGAGGGGAACAGAAATTCCAAAGGATGAAACATTGATGTTTTTAACTGTTTGTTGGATAATTTTAATTGTAACCATATAAAACATTGTTTGAAATGTATATAGTAGTGTGTTTTTTTATTCATGATGTCAAGAAAATGTATATAGCATTGTTTGTGAAACTCTGGTGTGTTCTGTTTTGTTCTTCTGTGCTTTTTCCGTGTGCAGGTGCTGTTTTGTGCAGGTGTGCAGGTGTTGGGTGTGCTGTTAAATAAACAACACATCCTAGGAAACCAGGCCTTTATCAGGGTTTTTTTAGCATGGGTAAAGGGCCGCCTTTATTAGTTCTTTTTAGTATTGTTAAATGGGACCCCCTTTATCTTCATCGCGATTAAAACCACTTTTCTAGAGCTATTAAAAGCAGTTTCTAGGATTGTTAAAATCGATTTCTAGCGCTTTTAAAAGCCTTATTTGTAGTAGTGTATGAGGATTTTTGATATTTTCCCAATCAATAAATGGAATGAATTTATATTTAATAACTCCTAAAACTAACATCATATAGAGTAATGGTATATGGTTAAATCAATAATTTCTACAATCAATCGTTGCATAGAAATCTAGGTGAATTTCCTTTAAACCATTTAATGAAAAATAGGGTATTCATAGAGGAAGTGTTGGAAGAAAATTCATGTCTATAAAAAATTATGATTTGGAAAGGTAAAGGTAGTGATGGATTTATGATAATTTAATCCCCAAAAATAAAATTGTATGCTATTATTTAGAAATTAATCCTTGAACAATATAGAAACCACAAAAGGAAATAAGTGGTGAATATGAATCCTAACTCAATGAAACAAAATTGAGAAGAAAACACCATTATAGTTAAAGTAATGTAAGAATAAAAAGAACATGGGATATATTCCATGAAATTAAAATATAATGAAATTAAATATATTCATTATACTTAAAGTTAATATGGTATTGACTACACCATATAAAATAAAATATGGGGTGTAATATCAAACATAATGATTACAACTTTATAAAATTTCAAATCAAAACCCCTTGATGGATAGAATTTAAAATGAAATATTAAATAACATCAATAATGATAGGATCATGACACAAAATATTAAAGGGTAAGTAGATAAACCATATGAAATATAACATGGTTTATAATAAAAAATATGTCTCAAGGGGTGAAAATTGAGATAAGAAACCCATTTCAAGTAACATAATATTTGAGGTAAGAACAGTTAGATAATGAGATTATAAGGAATATTTTTTGAACCCAATATAGGAATGAGTAAATAAAATATAAAATATTTATTTTTTAGAATAATTCAAACGTGTAATAATATATTTCAATTAGAAAGTTTGTAATTTGATAGAAGAAAATCGAGTTAGCACAAAACCATACCTTAAATCTTGACTTCTACTATAGTGATTGAATATACTATATAAAAAATAACTATATTAATCAACTATTTAGGAACCTTTTTCATATCCATAACCTTTTATAAACTTAATTTATATCCATTCTCTACTTGTATATTAGTTAGTTATTATCTATTTTCAATATTAGGTGTGAGTAATCTTGATCGTTTTGAAATAGTTTCATAAAAAAAATGTTACTATTCATTCTTGTCCCAAATTTCATTATTCCAGGATCATATAAGAAATTTTAAATTATATTTTATAATTATTTATAATTTCATTCTTTGGTAGATTTGGATACGGTTCATGTAGTTGAAATTGGCGACATGCATGTTTCAGTGATTTTGAACCAATGAACAAAAATATATTAATTAATGAGTATAATATTAATGTTACCATTCTAGATCAAAAATAAAATATTCAATTTATTATTTATATGATATATTATTAGAAATTTTTTCTCACATCCATCCATGATATTACTTTACAACATTATTCAACTAGGTGTTTGGACCGACCTAAACAAGAACATAACATAATTAATGGATGATTATAATTATAATTTTTTTTTATTTTAGGAATAATACCATTATTATAGAATAATAATGATATTATTTATATAATTTTAGTTTTTTTGAATAAAATTAGAATAAATTTTAATAAATAAAAAAGAAACTAGATAAAAAATGAGATGCATTACTTTACAGAGGCAGTAGTCCGCACAATGCATAGTTAACATTTTTATTTCTCAAAGAATGAGAGGGAAAGAAAGTGGATCATAGTTTTTCTCCTAATAATCATAATTATGTTATAAATTTGACATTTATTCTTCAATTTTACCATTATAACTATATAATATAGTTCTTGGTGAAAAAAGGAAGTCATCACTTCGTGGTGGCGGTAGTCCGCACAATGAATGAATAACAATTTCATTTTTCTTAATATAAAATAAGAGAAGTGGTTAATAGTTATTAACTTATCATAATATAATTAAGTATACAAAAAATATTGATTTCATTATATAGTAATTATAAAATTATATTTGGTAAAATGATTAAGAAAAGAAAAAAGTTTGGAAAAATGAGTACTCATATTGAGGACTTGGGATTTTCCTTGAAATACTCCTTGTAAATGGAGGTATTATGTAAATATATTGTGGATAGAGTATTAATAAAAAGGATTATGATTATACGGTAATAAAATAGGATATGTTTAAGAATAAACTGAATTTTGGGAGTGGTATTGATGGGGTGGTGAGAAGCCCCTTCTATAAGTGGTGAGAATGAAATTTTTATAAACATTTCAAGTTAATATAATGATAGAACATGTTTCAAATATAAATAAGAATAAAAAATGGATAATAATGTAGCTTTTTGTGATATATTTTTAATAATACCTTAATTATTCATTTTCACACATGTTTGGAACATGTTCCAAAATTCTTTACTCTTATAATTTTCACTTTTACCATGTTTGGCTTTATCGTTGTAACTAATTTTTACCTTAATAATTTACTTTTAATGACTTAAAATAAAATGGACCATTTTATATAATTTGGACCTAATTATTAGAAATATTAAATAAAATTTATCATATAAATTTTATGTATAAAAAAATCTATTTTTAACATTATCACGTGTAACGTGTAAAACTCTATTTTTAGAAAAAGTGTATTTTTAAGATTAAAATTTATGTGTAGGATAAAATAATTAATGTATTTTATTTTAATGATATAAATTAGTTTATTATAAAATAAATAAAATTTATTTTTCTTTCAAATCAATCCGAAACCAAATATTAATGAAATGATATTTAACAAAAAGGAAAGATCAAAAACTGTTTCCTTGATTAGAAAATATAAGTGAAGTTCATAAAATGTTAAACATGTATTTTATAATCTCAAAATAGTATTTAAAAATTTATATTTTTATTCCTTAAATACATATTTTATCAATTAAAATGTTTTATAAAATTCTAGGTCTTGATTATATAATGTTAAAGTCATAAAATTTATTATTTTGGTAGAAATTGTGTTTTTCACTACTCTCTTAAAAATTAACTATTGTAGAAAAAACTCAAAAATTAATCTTAAGATAATTTTGAAATTCTAATTACAAACTTGAATTTTATTTTTTAAAATTAAAATTCTAAAATTTGAGAATTTAACTTTTAAATAAAAACATAAAAATATAATTAAAACTATTTTCATTGAAAAATATCCTTTTACAAGTATTAACTATTCTTATTCTTATTTCCTATAAATTACTAATCAAAGTGGTATTAATATAATATTCATATAAAAAAAATATTTTATTTATAATAAATTTAGTTTCTTAAAATAAAACACAAGAAAAATAAAATACTTAGAAAGATTACATTTTAAAGAAAATATCAGTTTTATTAGTTATTTAGATACATTAATTAAATTTTTAATTAATGCCTTAATATTAATAATGAAATTTATTTTTTCTTATATATATTTCATAACACGATTACCTCTATTTTTACCCATCAATTATACAACTATATTTTAATGATTATATAACGTTCTACATTTCTTTTTGGTTCGGTGTTGTGTACGAAACAAACTATTGAAACCATTTGGTTTTAAATGAATATATATCTGTAAATTAAATTCTTAGGGTGCTAAATCTAGGGTTGTGCATATCCCATTGCTCAAGTTTTAGGCCATCGAAGATCACCTAATGAGTAATTCTTTATTATAATCAAGTATTAAGTATGAAATTGACATTAGTGTAATGTGAAAAATAAATTATAAGCATTTTATAATTTATTAAAGTGGTTATTGATGAAATTAGGGCCATATGTTGATGGTCAATGGCTAGTTGGTCTTGTATGAGTTTAAGTGATGGCAGTCGATATTTTCTTAAATTAAATAAACATGATTATGGTAAGTGGTCCCTAAACATGTCCTTAATATTTATGCATTTTTTTATGTAACATGTGATATAAGGTCTCTACACATGTGTATAATAAACCTTAAATTTAAAACGAACTTTTTCTTTAAAAACCCCATGAGTATAATGGAGGTGTCTTAGGACATAATAAACCTTGAAACACTATGATTGATACCTCAGTCACCACCAAACATTATATTGACCATAAATATATAATATATGATATATGAACCCTAGAAAGGTATAAATTATTTGAATAAAAAATATTAGACCATGGAATAGGTTCCTTTAGTTCCCTTAGAGTATGAGAGTGTGCTAGACTAAAAATGGTTGGCCGTAGAGCATGTCATATGGAACCTTGAGTTACCTTGAAACCTCTTCAATGGTGGATTAGGTAATGGGGAGAGTGTCCAATCTCTGTTGGTATGATGGTGACTGGGTGGGAATACCTTGTAAGATATTTATGTATAGGTTAGGTATGGGAGTACCGATACCCCTTTGAGTGATGGGATTTGATATTGGAATTTGGGAATGAGTTAAAGAAACACATTTCAGGTGTTTGGGCCTTATCATGACCTAGGTTATTAGAGTGGGTTCCCAATTATTTGGTTGATATTGGAGAGGATTGGAATTGGAGGATAACATTTTTGTGTCCTTGTATGAATGCAATGATTAGAATAAGTTGTGTTCTTGAGAGGCCAACCCATGTAATGTAAAAATTGATATTCATGAGGGTTGATCTTACCCAAAAATGTTGGTATATGGGATGATCTACACAGGTATATCTTCTCCCCAAGTGATTATATTTTATATGTTTCCTTATGGAACCCCTATTGTTGATATATGAATTGATTTGGTTGGGATTCTATTCTCTTCGAGTGATTAAATATGATATTTTTTCAGAGGGGTATCTCTTATCCCATAGTGTTGGTATATGAGATGGTCTAGGTGGGTTTCTCTTCCACCCAAATGATTATATATGATATTTTTTTGGGTAGGGAATTCTTCACCCATATTTTTGATATATTAGATGATTTGTACCCTTCCCCCAAGTGATTATATATGTGATGTTTCTAGTGGATCTCTATTACCCTTGAGTGTTGATGCATTATGTCAAGAGACACCTGACACTAGACATAGCAAGTATGGTCACAATTGGATGACTAGGATAGTACCCATGTCCATGATGATTATTTTTTATGCAGTTATTTATTTATTCATTCCGATCATATCACATAGTGAATGCATTTTATTTTCTAGCTATGTTAGGGAAACCATTAGTGGTGTCCTATTGAGTAATATTCACACCTTTCTTGGGTGGATGTGACACTTTAGTACCTAATAAGACATCATGTTTGTTGGAACAGGTATGTTAGAGGCTCGGTAGTGTATAATTTATTTGGATAACTTGAATGGAGTCTAAAGATGGGACCAAGCTTGGACTCAAGACCAGGTTATGGTTTTTAGTTTTTTTTACTTTTTTGTTTTGTTCATTTATGATAATCCAATATGGGATCTTGTTGACATATGTTATATTTTTCTGAAATTTTAGAATAGTTTATTCTCTTATATCTTGTCATTTGTTATTTATTTCTGATAGGATTTGGTTGCAGTGTCTCTTTTATTTAGGTGATTAATGTGACAACTAGTTTTGTGTTATTTTATTTATTTATTTTACTATGAAATGAGGGTATTGTATCTCTATGAAATTACCGTGTACCCTCACTACTAGTTTAAATCCTATGGCATACAAAGAGGCATGTGTGAGGTCGTGTGGTGCATTGATTTAGTTATTGTAGATTGAGTACCGTCAGGACATTAAAAAGTGGTATCAAATCATTTTTTATTTGTCCTACTATTTGGGATCTAGTAGACATGAGTTATGTTGAGTTGGAACTTGATATGAATTCTATATCGTGTTCCTGGACAACACCTATATTAGTTAAAATTCTGGGTTACCAAGGATTCAATATTTATGTTCTTGTATTTTTATGTTATAGTTGGGTTGATTATTGTTGAGTATGATTTTTTGAGTTATTCAATTTACTAGGTTTTCTATTGACCCATGGTGACAAGAGAGTGGGGTTTTATTAATCATATCAGTCATGTAAGTTCACTTGATATGTATGTTCCTATGAATTATTATGACATTAAATTTGAAAATAAAATAGGTTTAATTATTTAAAGTGTTAACAATAACTTATTTGGTTTTTTCCTAAATAACTTATTGGTGGAATTATACATGACTAAACTAGATAGATATGGTTTTCTTGACATAATTCAATATAGAATAATTTATTTTATATGCACATTGATTTTACCTTGATCCTCAAGGGGGTAGTTTGGTATGTGGATTCTCAGTGAGGATTATTAGCCTAGTGTGAGAAGTTGGAATCTGTATGTAATGCCTGAGGTATATATATAAAGAACCTAGAGTGCATGTTTAACCCATTAGTTGTTTATTGGTATCTAAAATGGGATAGATGATATTTCTCTATGATTTGTGAACCCTATGAGATGTGAATTATGGTCTTTGTGGTAGATCCTGGTGATGTTGGGATGCAACTTAGGATATTGGTGAGTTAGTTTTATAATTGAGTAGAAGATTATTTCTTGTTGTTGTTATAGGTGAGTTGTGATTTTTGAGGGTAACCTAAGATAGGGGTATTCCTAGGCTTGTTAGTTCCTTTAGAGATGGGAAGAATGATTAAATGTTTTTGTTTTATATTTATGCACCTATAAAGCATGTGGTATAGGTCTGATAATGCCTTAGGTATTGTGGATGTGGGAGCATGAGTAGTTCTTGTATTATGATAGGTATAACATGAATAGGGGACATGATCAGATATTGGTTAGGCATGTGATCCTAGGACTGATGGGATGTGACTTAATATGGCATGAGTCAAGTTATATAGTAGGGTAGAAACACGTTGTATTCCTACTTGGGTATGCATTAATTAGGTAACAAAAGATCTTGAGCACTGTTGAGAGGTCGGATATATGGATACTCTCTTTCCATAGATTAATAAATTTATATATTGTTAACCTTTTTGGTAGATGGATCTATGAGACCTAAGTGTAGCCTAAGGTAGGTAAGATGGTGTTTAGTTAGGAATGATTAGACTTGGATGGCATGTGAGACATGTTTCTCTCCAGGATAGCGAGATCAAGTTTTTTAAGTTATGCAGATCCTAGGGTGAGGTCATGAAAACAAATTAAGATACACCATGGATACATTAGATTCATTATTAGTGTGCATATAATCCATTTTTCGATGTATTAATTCATTCCCTTGAGGGTTGTATGGGTGTAGTAACTTTTGAGGTGCTGGTGTGTTGTGAGGGTGTCTAGGAATCTTTATCATCCCTGGCACATGGAGTTAGGTCTTGGATTATAGATGGGCTCAGTGGATGATCACATGTATATTATGATCATTATAGAAAGGTATGAGACTTCTTGTTATGATTTATAAATATAAAAGGGTTCCTGACCATTGAAGTTATGACATATGTTGGTGATATTAGGTTTTTCTATATGGTATGATCATCTGTGATTGACTAGTGGAAACCAGTGCATCGGGATATGATTGGTTTGTGAGATGAGACCTTGGTAGTGTAATAGTGTAATGACTGAAGGTTCATGTTATGGTGTATATTTTAGTATGGAAAGCTTATGTGAGAGATGAGCATGAATTTTATGAAATGTGTAATGTGGTATGATGATTATTAGTTCTTATGAAACATCGAGGGGATGAGTGGATTAATTTACTGGATAATAAATTAAAGGAGTGTCTTAAATATGGTGAGTTGGGAACTAATGAGACAATGAGTTTCTAGAGGGACTAGGTAGGACTTATAAAAGGATAAAATTTGATATTCATGTAATGGTAAACAAGGTCATGGACCTTGAGTTAAATGTGTTAGGACCAGTTATATGATGATGAATAATTAGTAGTATTAGACAATGGTTGGGTAGGGTGTTGCAATATTATATAAACCAATTCGTGAAACATGAGTGGGGACTGTGAGTGTCAGTGTTTGGAAGATAATTAATTTTAGGTATATTCATTGTAATTGATCAATGATAAGTAATTTTCTATATTGGGGGGAACACCATAGATAATTTAAGTGTATGGTTCTAATTTTGAATATTTTTTGGTAAACATTATGAGTGAAGTGTTAGTGGGAAAACCAGAGATGATTCTAATTTTTATGATACTTGTATGAAAGTGGCTTGGTTATTTGTAGTAAATAGGAAAATAACCAAATGTGGGTATTGATCCATGATAATTTAGAAGAGTTGGTTCATTCAGTAATTGACAACCGGTATATATGGGAAAATGGTATAGTATTATGCCCAATTGTTTCTTTTGGGAAACAAGTTGGTGTAGTGTCTGGGTCCATGTAATGTTGTAAAACATAGGTGATTCACTAATATATACAATGAGGTGGGGCTTTGTGTTTTACATATAGTCTTAGAAGTGATACTATGGATTCTGATGAGGATAATTGGGTTATTCTTGTGTATAATGCTAATAAAGTGATGGTTTTGTGTAAAACAATGTTTTCAAAGGATGGTGTATGATTTATAGGGTTTGATAATTCAATAATTTTACTGGGATAGGGGAATCTTTATGGAGTTGGTTGAAATAATCAATATCCTGATATGCAGAAAAATTGGGTTTTGAGTAGTGGAACTGGTTTGGGTGTAGTGTTGGCACTTTCATAACCAGCGAGAGAGATAGAATTTAGGTCAATGTTTGGTGAATGAGATATTTTATGGAGTAAAAATGAGGTGACTTCTTAGGGTTGTTAAAAATTATATTGGATGTGTTTAGAGGCCTAAAATGTGTCTTAAATTCTTAGATAAGTGTTGGAGTAGAGTCATGTGGTATTATTGTGAATCTCTATTATGGTTGGTAGGTCATGTTATGATGGCTACTACTTGGATTTTTCTATGTGAGATTTAAAGTTTTGGGACTATGGTGTTCATAGATTTAATGTATTATTCATAGGTTATGATTGGTGTATATCATAGGCTATGAATGATTTGGGAGTTAAATATTTTTGGGTCAAAAAATTTTCTAAGCCCCCATATGTAAGATTACTTATACGAAAAACATACTCTTATGTATGGGTTGTCCCTTATATAAGGGTAGTCCCATGAATAAAATTATATATTCAAAGAGGGTTACTCTTATATATGGGTACCCTCATATGTAAGGTTCACCATGTGAAAGGGGTTACTCTTACTTATGGGTATCCCCAAACATAAGTGTCCTACATTTTAGAAAATCATCCAAGTGTTAGATGTCCAAGGGTTTACTATTATATATAGTTACCTTCATACATAAGATTCATTTGGCATTAGAGTTATTCTTATATATGGGTTCCCTCATACGTAAGGTTCCTCTATTTAGAAAAATGATAAAGTATCGAACAAAATTGTTTACCCTTATGTATTGGTACCTCTATACGTTAGGGTTACCCTGCGTAAAGGTTACTCCTGCATATGGGTACCCACATATGAAAGGGTTATAGAGTTATTCAATTTTGATGGTTGATTCATAAAGGCTGATATGTAAGGTTTCCCATACATGTGGGTTAATTCATACTAGATTGTTCGATGGTGTACTCAGAAAATACTGACCCGATGATATGATTAGATTGTATGGTGGGAAGGTTCAGTAAGAATTTACTCCTTGATCTCCCAAGTTAGTGGCAATGTTGGAAAAAGGAAATTCAGGTAGAAGTCATTCTGTGAGATCTTTATAAAATAAATAGTGGACTGAGTGGAGAGGTTAAGGTAATGGAATTATTTGACTAAATAGAGGGTTCTTCCATAGAGATCAAATCAAGTGGTCTACATCCCTCAAATATTGGATTCTAGTGAATGTCAGAAGCACCAGTTGGGTTCTAATAGAAATAGTTGGGTGGATCACTTGTGATTAAAAACACTTGTGAGCAATTTAACCATCATTAGTTTACTTGAATAAAGGGTTATAATGTTCCCCATGTGAATTAGGATACAAGTCTGAACCAAGTAAACTTGTGTTTTCATTATGCCTTGTTTTTTATTCCTATCATTATCTAGTTTCATGTGTGTATAGAGGTTTTTCAATGTGGGGTGGTGATTAGGGTATGTTTTTCTTAAAAGTTCCAAAAATTATAGCATGATATCATTACTAGTGCTTTATTTTTTCCATTATAAGTTCTAATAAATATTTCTCATTTGGTTTATTAGATGATAGTCATGATCCCTAAAAGTGGTATCAGAGCTTTTATTGGAGTTTTTTAGATAATCAAGACCCAGTGAAGTTGTTTTGGAGTTCATTTTATTAGCATCATTATTCTATTTGACTTATAGGAGAATATTGATAACTAGTTATTAATATCTCTTTTGCGTAGAGTGGACATGAGTGGGAATTCAAAATTTCTAGAGGGATGGAATCGGAAGAGGGTAAGGTCTAAGAGAAGTAGTTTAAGAGAACATATTTGGAGTTTTTAAAGCATATAAAAGGATTTATTAATATAGAATGATCTTGATATTATGTTAATAGGTATAATGTTGGAAGTGATGAAAAAGGAATAATGGGAGCGTCTTGATAAGAGATCGTTGGAGATGATATGAATTTCATTAGATCAAAATGTGGATTCTAATATCTAAGAAGTAAATACTACATTATAACTTATGAATATGCTTATTTACATATATAGAAAGCCTACAGTGATGAAAAAAGTGATCTTTCTAAGGTTATTTTTTGATCTGAAGATGATGGGAGTAAATTATATTATTTATTATATTAATGACTTTAATATGACAAGAAGTTGTATGGAGTAAGTGAAGGTGAAATTCTTAGATTTAGAATGGGAACTGTTGCTACGCTCATCACACCCTAAATCTTGGTATGTGATGGTCACTATTGTGAGTAACTTGAGTGAAAAGAATGAACTAGTATTTTTAGATGTATGGGACCAGATCTTGAATGAGGAGCTTCATTAGAATAAGATCCAAACATATTCCATCATTACCTATAATATGAAACGAAGAGGAAAAACCACAATATGAAAGGGTCTGAGGAAAGGTAAGTAAAGGAGAATATGGAACAAGATCATATTGGGGGAAGGTGGCCTCATCTGATGGAATTTTGGGAAGAATGGTAATTTAAATAAGGATTTCAATGAGAATAGGATGAACTATAGAATATTTAATTTTGGAAGTGGATCTATAAATCTTGTGTTAAAAGATAAGAGTGGCTTAATCCTAAGTGAATCTAGTCCAATTGAGTCTTTAGTGATAAATTATGGATCTTCGCTTCACTCATCAAACGAGGGAGTATGTATGAAGAACTACAGATTTAGAAGATTCATAAAGGTAAATTCTGTAGATGATAAATCCCAAGATATATTTGGAATGAAATGCATTTCTGTCTGGACAAAGAATGAAAGCTTACAGAATTTTTAAGGAGTGAAATACATCTCAGGATTGACAATACCATAATAGGACGTCGTTTTTACTTGATATTATTTATTTATTTATTAGTTTTTATCTTTTTCTCTTGAGTTTGGGTTATTTTTCTTTGAAATTAAGATGAATTAGGGGTGTTTTTTATGTGAAATAGTTTATTCAGGGTTAGTTAAAACTACGAAACACATTAATATAATGATTGAAACTATTTTTAGAGGTAATCTCATGGTTACTACATGTTTTATTGAACAATTCGGTCAAAATGTGTTGTGTGAGGGACAATTAGACACATTAAGTTCATGGTTTAGTAAACCATGGGGCCAAACCATGCGACATAAACTAGTTGCATCCAATTCCATGTGAATAATTGGTACATAGTTTGTTAAACTGTACAATAAAACCATTCATCCATTCTGGGTCATTAAAAGTTAAGAATTTACCCTTCCCCCTATTCAAATTTAACCCCCTTGGAACTTATTATTCTCTTATTCAACTTATAAAATCAATGGAATATATCCCACTTGGTTATCCCATTATCCTTGTAATCTCTATAGAATTTCTTTCACTTTTGAAGTAGTTTCCTCAATGTAAAGTGGTTTAAACCCTTCCACCTCTTATCATTATTAAGTTTCATCCTATTCTATTTCCCTAGAATTTTCATGGAGATGTAGGGTTCTGTTTTGTTTGAATTTAATTGTGGATTTTTCATTTTAAGCCTTCAAATGGTCTTATAAGTGTTTCTCTTTACATTTTGTGACATGTTTAATGTCACGATTTATGAAAGAAATTGATTAAGGTACTTAACTTTATGAATAAACCTTTAAATTTGAATCCATTGATTTCTTACTTGTTTAAACCCCCTCTTTGAGCTCATTTAAATTTATATGAAATTTTTCTAGTGATAATTACTCAAGGAAGTTAGTTTCCCTTTAGGTTTTATTTGGTGTGATGTGTATTCCCCATGTTTCTATACTTAAACCCAATTTTCATATAAATTGTGCACACTTACTGTTATTTTAAATGTATAAGGGGCTCCTTCCAAAAAAAAAAATATTATAAAAGGGTGGTTAGATTATCATGGATTTCTAAAGAAATAAATTCATGTCTTAAGGATTTTTTTTGAAAAATAACTATGTATTCAGTTTATTTAAAAATGTTTTTTATGTTATTTAATTTATTTGTGATGTTTTGGATGAGGTTATGTAATTTGGTTTTCAAGGAGGATTTTAAATTTTTTTTCTTAAATGATGCTTCAAATACCCAGTTGGAACTTTCTAAAATGTTTTTTCTTAAGTAAATGGATCAATGAAGTGTGCCCCATTTTGCTGTTTGTATAAAGTGGATGGAATTGTCCCTGTTATAGGTCATATTTATTATATCTATATTTTGGAAAAAAATTGGATGATTCTATAAAAAGTTTTTAGAGGTGAGGATGTGTTGAATTTATTGTTTAGTATTATTTTTTATTGTACTTTTTATAACTCACATCCATTTTATATATCATGGGGGGACCAAGAGTATCTAGGCACGATATATAGGTTAACATGATTCAATAGTGTATGAATTTTCTCTGCTAGTGGCTCCAAGTGAGGGTATTCCTTACTTTGTATATTTTCCCCTTAGTTATGATAGATATGGTAAGGTTTGATTTTTCAGGAGAGATAATATCATTAGGCACAAATAAGATGGATCTCATTTAAATTTGTTCTTAGATCATCCCTAGAGCTCCCTGGTGTTCCCCAGATCACTAGTTCTTGATTATATTATGATGATTGTTATTTATTTATTTCCATGATAGTTGATATGTGGTTATTTTTTTATACTATATTATTATTATTGTTATTATTATCATTATTATGGTTATTTACTATCATTAGTATTTTTTTAAATGAACAAATGTGTCCTATTTATCTAAAATGTAAAGGATCTATAAACATTGGTTTTCTTCAATATATGATTTTAAAAGTGTTTTCTTGTATCAAATGTTTCTTTTATTTAAAAATATAATGGGTTATTTTATTTTCAAATGTGTAAACTCCTTTTCTTGAAAGAAATGGTTTCAAATTATGATAACATTTTATTGACTTTTAATAAAAGTGAAAATATTTCATTTATATTTGTATTACAAAAAATCATAAAATGGATGTACTTTTAATGGTTTTGCATAGGGTGTATGGAGGATACCTAATAGAATTTTTTTCTCACACCTATTATATTATAGGATCAATTTAGATTTTGTATGGATGTGGTGATTGGTTATTAAATTCTGGTTTGGGTATGTTAGAGGTGATAAGTGAAGATGGTTTACTTGGAACATGAATATGGGAGGTTTCAATTTTTTTATTTTGGTATTATGTTCATCAGTTTTAATTTTATGCATTGACACTTCTGTTTTCAATTTCTATTTATACTTTGTTTTGGGGTAATATATTAAAGTTTAGTTTATTGATTTTGGAATGTATCAGCTTTTTATTATCCTTCCTTATTATTTACAAGTTTTTCTTATTTTTTAACATCATGCTTGGTTTTTTTATTATTTAATTACTTATTTATTATGAGCATGATTATCCGACTAACAGAGTTCTCATGCCATATTTTCTTGTAGAATTCCTCTTTATTATTAATCTATTTGGTGAAATTGTTTGCAATGGTTTATGTTTGATACACCAAAACTATTTTCTAGCCCATGGTGATTGGAAATGAGCTTTGGGACATGTCATGGGCTAGCTTGGGGACCTAGAGAAGGGGTAGCCATAGTTGGTTATAGGAAAAGGATTCAAGGATGAAAATATATACATAATGGGTGTATCATAAGGTGCCATTCATGTTAGAGAAGTAATTTATATGAATTTATGGCATGACTATCTTGGTCACCTTAGTGAGAAGGCGATGGAAGTCCTGAATGCAAAATGAATACTGAAGGATTGAATCATGGAGTATGCAACATGCGATGAATGAATTATAGGGAAGCAACAGAAGGTGTCCATATAAGAGTCCAAAGTTCCTGGAACTACAGTTGGTGTATTTGGATATATGGGGAATATATATTTTCTTTTATCATGGATTATCAGTATACTACATAAATTTCATTGACGATGAAATAAGAAAACTGTGGGTGTTCTTTCTGAATCACAAGTTTGAGGTATTTAGAGTCTCTATTTGATGAGGATCCCTGGTAGAAAAGGAGACTGGATGTAAGCTTATTTTCTTGAGTTTTGATAATGGTTACAAGTATAGAAGTGTTCAATTTTGAAGGTTATACTGGTGGAAAGGCATATAACTTGAGAATATTATATCAGGTACTCCAGAACATAATAGAGTTTGATAGAGGATAAACTATATATTAGTTTAAAGGACTAGGAGTGTGATATTTCACATAGGATTCCCCAAGGTGTTTTGGGTATAAGTGATGAATTTAGGGACATAATTAATCAATCATAGTCCTTTTTCTCTATTGGAGTAGGAAATATCATATCTTTATTGGTCTAGAAGTAATATTGACTTCACTCATATCAAAGTATTTAGTGCACTCTCCAATATCCAGTTTTATTCTAAGAAGGGGGAAAATATTCATTATAAGTCCTAATTATTTTACTTTATGGGGTATGATGAAAAAGATTTTTGTTTTAGACTCTAGGAACAAAATGTTGGAACCATGGTCTTCTATGCATAAATTGAAGTATGGTTTGTGTTTGTTGTCAATCCTCAGTGGAAGTTTAGAATCTGTACCAGCAAAGTGATCATAAGTTCAAGGAGACAACAATATTGAAGGTGGCGCCGTTTCGTAGTGTTTGCCAATTTTTTGGGCCCAAAAATCGACAAATGGAGAAAAGTGTTTTTGGAAAAGATACTTCTGTTCCGTGTAATTGAAGGAGAGGAAACTTGCGTGCCATATGTTTTTCAAGATCAGAACATGGAAAAATGGAAAAGGGATAAGGGTCGTGTAAGTTTTGGGTTGGTCGCACCGGTGACCTGTGTGCCGAGAAAGGACTTGTTCACCGATGCCTAGGAGGTTTGGAAACTTTCGCACTGGTTGTTCTTCATGATAAGAACTTCCAAATATGGAAAAGGAAAGTAGGTCGCACAAGTATTGGTGTGGTCATGCAAGTGAATAGTGCGACAGAGGCTAGGGCAGTTGGAGCTGTGCACCGGGACTTGCGTGCCGTGAGGACACTTGTGCGCCACCGCGCAGGGGGTCTAGTATGCCTATAAATAGAGGACCACCCCTCCTCATTTGTAATTAAGTTCAAAAATGAGAGATTTTTCGAGCTCTCGTCCCGCAAGTGGTTGAGTCGCGCAAGTGGTAGTTGGGTCACACAAGTAGGGGCTACGCGCCGGTTGTTGGCTGCGTGACCAAGGCGGTTTGGGAGTTAAAGGTGAAGAGTCGCACAAGTTTGGAGTTGAATGAGGCAGTGTCGCGCAAGTGTGTTATTGTCACCTGCGTGCCATTTTTGTACCGCTCAAGTGACTTGTGCGCCGTTCTTGAACCTTGCACACTAGTCTTGGAGAAGAACTCCAGGTGAGGTTGTTGTATGCCGGTCCTTTTGGAGCTGCATGAAAACTGGAAGATTGCCCGATACCTTCAGTGCAGACTGGGATTAGTATACGAGTGAAAGTTGGACTCCAACAGAGCATCTACATTCAACTGTGGATGCATTTTTTTGTAATGATGAAGAGACCTTCACGTCTATAAACAGAGAGGGATTTCACCAAGGGCGGTGAGCCAGGGGGAGTCAATGGGAGTGACCCGAGGGAAGCAGTGAGCTATCCCTGAATCTTTGTAAAGACAGTGAGCTTGGGACAGAGTGACTATACCCGAACTATTGTAATCCACATATAGTGAAGTATAGTGGAATTTGGTATGACTGAAAACCTGTCGGTGTATTCTCCTTGGACATATCCCTTAGTGGTGAACCAAGTAAAAAGTGTCGTGTTGTCTCTTTGCATGTGAATGTTTTCTTTCTGTTCATTTCCATCATACAGGTTTAACAAGTTCCTACCAACATGGGAACAAGATCCATCACTTTAAAAGAAAATTTGACACCATGATTCACCCCTCCCCTCTCAGGGTGTCTTGGGGTCTTACACAAAACCTTTGGAAGGTGGTAAGAAGCTGAAATATGACCTTTAATGAAGAGATCTAATGGAAATATCAAAACTAAGTAGAGAATGCCTATGAGATAAAAGTATCATCAAAAGTTTCGGTTCAATTGAATGAATGTATTAAAGTTATGGATGTTATGGAGAATTCAGGAAGCACATCAGTACTAGAAACACATGACTATTTGGAGAATTTTACAAAATATAATCAAATTCTAATTGTGTTTCCAAGGTCTGAAGTACCAAAGAGTTCAAGGAGTGTTAATGATATAAAAAATCTCTATAAGATAAAACGCTGAAATTTTTAGTGAAAACAGAGTTAAACTATAAAGGGGTTGCAAAGATCTACCAGAGTAAGGATCCAAGTGTAGAGGTATGAAAGTAAATTTTACTGGTTGATTGTAATGAAAGATGGAGTGCCTAAAATCATGAAATCCTAAAAGAGGAAAGAATTTTGGAAGACTCTAAATAGTGGGAGTTATCTATTATAGATAATATTAACTCCCTTAATATGTCCAAAACATTGGATATAGTTGAGAGACCTATTGGAAAGAAATTTCTTAAAAATAAATGGGTGTATTGGGTAAAGGAAGAAGTTGGTGGTAGGAAGAATTCTAAGGCTTGGATAATCCTAATAGGGTTTTAATAAATAGAAGTTATGGATTTCTTAGAGATATTTTCATTAGTTTTTAAACATATAACTATTCAAATGGTGTTGAGTACGATTTCCATGGAAAATTTATATCTGGAATAGTTAGATACCAAGGCAATATTCCTTCATGGGGAATTAGATGAATACATTTTCATGGAGAAACCAGTTGGTTTTGAAGAGAATAAAAAATGGGATGTTGTGTTCAATATAAATTGAATCCTTTACAATTTTAAGTGTATTTAAAAGAATTATAATCAAAAGTTTAATGTCTTTATAAAGGATAATAAATTTATCTGATGAAATTTTGACCATTTTTGTTCAATAAAATGTGTTTTATGATGGGAGTTTCATAAAATTAATTATTTACACTGATAATATATTGATTGTAGGTGTAATGAATTAAATAATCATTGAAATAAAGGATAAATTTTCCATAATCTCTATGGTGAAAGATCATATTCTGAGGAAAAGGATTTTGGGGATGTAGATAGTGAGAGAATTAAAATTCCAACAGGTTTTACCTAATCTAGTTAGATCAAATTTGAAAGGCGGTGGTGCACTTTAGCATGGGTGAGGTGAAAATAATGACCACACCCTTGGTTAAACATTTTATCTATGTAAGGAGAAGGAACCATGAATGGAATCTGAGTTCAAGTATATGGTGAAGATTCAATATGAATCAACTGTCAGAATCTCGATGCATTCCATGGTTTATACTCATCTATACCTTGTGCAAGTAGTGGTAGTTTTCAGCATATTTATGTCAAACCATGAAAGATAACACTGGGAGATTGGGAAGTGGATTTTCTAATAATTAAATGGTTCTAAAATCATAGAATTTAGATTTATAATGGACGATTAATTGTAACGTTTTTTAAAATATGGCATTGTTGGAGATGTAGACACTCAAAAGAGAACCACTATATACATATTTAATTTTATAGGAATGGTAGTTTGTAAAATATCAAAACTTAAACTGGTAGATTTTGTCTTAAATTTGAATCAGAGTTCCTCATATTGATAGAAGTTTTAAAGGATCTTATCTGGTTGAAGTGATTAACATAAGATCTCATAAGAAGGTAAGTTTATAGGATTGTTTTTGTTGATTTACAATGTATGATTCACTTAGACAAAAATCTAACATTTAATTCAAGGAAAAAGTATATTAAATTGAAGTATCATTTCATTTAGAAGTTTTTTCAGTATAGAGTCCCTGATATATGGAAAATTTAAGGGACTCAAAATCCAGTGGACATGTTAATAAAGGTTATAGTTTAAGATGTGTTGCGGTGATTTTGTGGCATAGTTGGGATGGGATGACTGAAGGAATGATGGGGGAACCATTCTAGATAAAACAAAAGATTCAATATAAGAAGTAATTATGAGGATGATAAGGAAGTAATTAGTGGTGAATCCTGGAAATGGTTCTCAAGTGGGAGACTGTTAGGCTGAGTAGTGAAAATAATTTTCTAACCAAAGGGTTAATTTAATTGGAAGGAGTAAATATGATAACCTAATTTCCAATGTTGTGGATGGTTATGGTGTAGTGATATCAACAAGGGTCTAGGGTGCCCATAATATTGGAAACCAAAATTTAACACAAACTAGATTGTCATATGGTGTAGTTGAATGATGTTGAAAAAATGATATGACTGAAAAATATTGTTGAATGGTGAACTTTTAAAGTTACCCCTTGATCACATAGGATGGAGGGAGTGAGGGAAAATAGAAATTTGTGTAGAATAAATTAAATTACATCTTTAGAATATTCACATTGAACCAGATAGAGGATTTTAAGTAGTATAAGTCTTTGACTAAACAAAGGGTTTATTCATGGAGATTGCCTCAGGTGGAGTTCATCCCATAAAGATCAGATAACAACAACTACTAGAAACATCGACTGGGTGCTAATATAAATATTAATGTTGATCAATTAAGATTAAAAACACTTATAAGTGATTGTAATCATCACAATAAGAATTTATGATAATTGTGATGTGTCATTTGCAATGGATTATAGTCGCAGATGAATTTTTGAAATGGGTGTCTGCCGCAAAAAACCCATCACAGAAGAAGGTTTCACAAATATAATTATTTGTGATGGGCCATCACAGAAACCATTTTTTGTGATGAATATACAATCAATCACAAAAACAAAATCATTAAATATTATTTAAACACTTTTTGCGATAACTTATTTATCTATCATAATAAAACCTTTCAAAAAAATAATAATTAAAATTATTTATAAATAAAAAATAAATTGAAAAATATTTAAAAATCATTAAAAAAATATTTTTTAAAAATAAAATACACATAAAAGTAATACATAATTTAAAATATAATATGTCTATCATACCAAATTACAAAACAATCATAAAATATTCAAAAAACATCAACTAGAATCAGGTTGAGGAGGATAACTTGACGGACCAGGGGGAGGAAACTCCATACCAACGCCACACACAAGTCTCTGTATATACTCCATCATCTCCACATCTCTTAGATGATACTGTTCATGATCCTCCTCTCTCTACTTCTTCATTTACTGTATCATCTCATCCTGAGATCTCAACCTCTCCTCATAATCTGCAGTGGACAACGACATCGATGAAGACTCTCTACGAGATCTCTTCACACTCACTGATGCCATTGTAAAACTACCATAATAACTCATAGGTTTCAGTCGATAACTAATACCAATCACTCGAACATTCTTGAAACCCTACAAAGTCGCCTGTATCCAAGGCCCCTCATCGAAACCCGAATCAGTAGTGACATCTAGTTCAGTCTCATCTTGAATCTCCCATGAATGAGAAGCCACAACCTCATATTTTTTCCTTTAAATATAATGAAAAATTAGAATAATAATAAAATTAATATTGATGAAATTATTCAATAAAATCACTGACCATAATATGGCGCTGTCATTCATGTACAACTTCACCTGTACAGGGATCAAAATATATCTTCTTATAAACTTCAAACTTCGTAATATATGGGTCAGTAATGACCTGTATAATATAAAAAACATATTATAGTAAAAATAAATATACATTAATAAATAATATCAGTTACCATATGTCATCAATGTATTCCAAATGTATGACTTCTGGCCCTATGGGTGACCACTTTCCTCCCCCAGCTCTAATTTCCAGCTGATGATATCCTTCTTAAAGTCTCTCCTATGAAGAAGGAGCACAACCCATCCTATACCTGAGCTGATATATAGTCGGGACGATGGGATACACAAGACCGATCAAAGACGGTATCACAATATTTATCTATAACTCGATTTCCGATGTTGTGTAGACCCCGACGAAATCACTCGCATATACAAGTATCCCATATCTTTCAGATAGGACCTCTATGGCTATTAGAAATCAGAGAAAATAAATTCTGTAAGATAATTAAAAAATATATGTTAGTGATTAAATTAATTTTGAAAATTATATATTATTTAATAACGTACAATCCAGTGTTCGAACATATGGTTATGCACGGTGATGTGTACTGGGTTCCATAACACCTAAGGCTCAGAAAAATAAAATCTCATAATCCCACCATCCTAGCCAATGGATAAAGGAAAAAAACTATACAAATTGAAAGAAATATATAATCATAAAATTATTAACAAAATTAGTATACACTTAATTAATATAAAATAAATCACTTAAACAATTAAAAATACATTTGTAAACAGGGATCAAAATCAAAATATGGTCATCTCTCTGGAATAGGATTTAGAATCAGTAATTGAGCAAGAGTCCACCCCTTCCTAGTAGGTGCACAAGATGAGGAGGAGGAGCAAAATTAGGCTCATCATCTGGAAGTACGACATTAGTGGGAGAACTTAATATATCATCATGAGGATCATCTCTGGCCATCTGAAACAAATATTATCACCAGCAAGAGATTTTTAAAACAAATATAAATATTAAAAAATAATGAACATCAGAATAAAATAATTTTACCTGTAATAGATTGTTAATACAAATATGAAATTTAAAAAACAAATGATTATTAGAATATGATAATTACCTGTAACTAAATACCTGATTATAATACATCAATCATCATCTTCGTCTCTATTTTCATTGAGATCAATGTATTCATCCTCATCTTCATCATTTTTTACTTTCATATGACTTTGAGTTTCATCATACCTTATTACTTCATCAACATTATCTATATCATCAACCCTTGAATGGGGGGTTTCATCATAGATATTTATATCCCATAATGTAAGAGATATATTTTGGGATGTTTATTGAAAAATTTAAATATGCTTCATTTCCATAGAACCATTTTTATTTTCAGTAAACTTAATTTCACATGATTTCGTTTTTATCACACTCCACCAGTCCTTCAAAATCTCTAAAAACATCACAACAATTTTCATAATAAACTTGATGTCCTTGATGTGCCGACATAAATGGTTCATTTGATGTAATAAGACTATTATATTTAATGTCAATGACTCCATGTTGTGGATGAACTCACAACCCTCGATCAGTATCAAACCAATGACATTTATACATTGTGACATAATTTGGTCTCAGATTACATAACTCAATTATTTCATCTAGAATACCATAAAATTCAACTTCACTTTCCTTATGATGATATCCTTTCAAATGAACACCATTATTCATTGATTTATTTGATCCACCATATATGTGTGTATGGGATCAAAATCCATTAACCACATACCCATTATAATATTTTTCCAATTTTGATGGAGGTTTTTTGAGCACACATAATCGACTATCAATTTTCTTTTCATGTTTTGTTACCTGTAAATAATAAAAATTATTAATAATAGATATACATAACAAAATGATTTATTTTTCCATAAAAGGAAAATTTACTTACCAGTCTTTGAAACCAATATACAGAATTTTGTTGCCGACGTTCCTTAAGAGCAACAAATGTAGTTTGTAGAAATTCTTTTTTGATATAGTAATCATATATTCTATAAAAAATTTAATGTAAATAAAGAGATATTTTATAAATATTTAACAAAATAATAAAAAATTAGTACTTGTTACAAAAATCATGTAATTTCTTCACAATTTAGTAGAACTTAAGTATGAGCTCTGTGCAGTTCTTCATCTGTTAGCCATCGCTCATGATAACCACCAAAACCAAGCTCATGATAATTAAAAAAATAACAATTTATGGTCTATGACATCATCAAAATTTGTCTCATTACGACCCATCTAATTATGTTTTGAAGGATATTCTGACTGAAAATAATAAGAGCAGAAATTGAAAGTTTCCTCTAACAAGTGTGATTCTACAATCAACCCTTAAATTGATGCATTGTTACATAATTTCTTCTTTAATTTTTTGCATACATATCTCAATTGGATATATCCACCAGAATTGTACTGTACCTCCGCATTTATCTTCATATGAAAAATACAATATTAAATGGTCCATGGAATCAAAGAGGCTTGGTGGGAATATTTTCCCCAATTTACATAAAATTAAAAAAAAACATTTTTCCAGGAAATTAAATGCATTATAATATGATATTGCCGCACAAATATCTCAAAAAATGATATTTTGGCGAACATGTCCTATATTGAAGAATTCAACAGCCCTCTAAGACCAACGAGTAGTAATCTTTCAATTATGACATGACAGTCTTGATATTTTAACCCTGTAATTTTCACATTTCTGACATAATGAGCAAAATTAGAAGCATAACCATCTGGTAACATCGAATCTCTAATCAATTTACATAATAATGAATGATTTTATTTACTATGTTAGTAAGCTACTTTTGGCTTCATTAATTTGTGCGATCTTTCATCTTGAAATAATTCAAGTTCTAGACATCTGCAAATCCGCACAAGATCTATTGATGCCATTACATTATCTTTGGTCTTAATAGGTGTGTCCAACATGGTATAAGACATATTATGAAAAAAATTCTTCTCAATATACATTACATCTAACATGTTAAGAACCAACAAATCAGACCAATATGGAAGGTACTAAAAAATACTTCGCTTTATCCAATTATGATCTTTCCGAAAACCAGTTATATTTTTCTCATTTATGGTTGGTCAAAAAGTAACATGAGGTAATGAAGTGACAATATATTTTACTTGATTACTTAAGAGCATTGTTGGAGGTGCATTTGTTTCAATTTTAGCTTTTGTAAAATTAATTTTTTTTCTTTGAAAAGGTTGATCCGAAGGAATAAATCTTCGATGAAAATCCAAATAACTAACCTTTATCCCATTACAAAGTATAAACAAGTTGTTCTCATCCATGCGGTATGAACATGATTTTAGACCATGTGTGCTCCATCAAAATAACATACCATAGGCTAGAAAGCCACTGACTTTCCATATTAATGCAACCTTCAATATAAAATTTTGATGTGCAGTTATATCAAATGTAGTCACACCATTGTTCCATAAAGAAATTAACTCATCTATTAGTGGTTTCAAATAAACGTCTATATTCTTATTTGGATGTCCTATAATTAACAACGTCAAGTATATATATATGGTTACTTCCTTAACATTCAAGGAGGTAAGTTGTAATGAGTAATGAAAATATGCCATCAAGAATATTGACTGTTGTAAGCACAAAATGGATAAAAACCATTAGTAGAAAAGACAAGCCATATGTTACGAGGTTTTGTATAAAAAGAAGAATGCATATAACCAAAAATTTTCCATGATTCACCATCACATGGATGATTTCATCTTTCTGTGACAGAAATATTTGATTTATGCCATGTTAAAAATCCATCTATGCTATGAGACATAAATAAACACTGTAAACAAGGTGTAATTGGAAAATATCTCAACTATTTCACAGGAACTCTGGACTTTCCTTGTTTTTCCTCCCTACACCTCAATTCTTCACATGTTCGACAATTAACCAAGGATTCATATTCACTATAATATAAGATGCTTCCATTTGAACATACATGGATCTTATGATAACTTAGACCCAAATTATGAACCGACCTTTAAATTTTATATAAACTTGCAGGTAATGTATTTTCTTTAGGTAACAATGACTTAACCAAAGATAAAATCTAATCAAAACCACTATTATACATTCCAAAATCTGATTTAATAGCCCTAAATTTTGTAACACCTTCAAGTTTTCTCATCTGTCTTCCAAAATATAAGGCCTCCTTAGCAGATTGCAATAACTTATAAAATTGAGAAGGTTTAGATTTAGGATTTGGAATACCATTCTATTTTTTTAGGAATATATGGATCAACTACCTCTTGCATTAAATTTTGAAATAATGGATCTGGAACCAAAAAATTTGTATTTTCTACTGAAATATTTTCACCACACTGATACCAAAATATATAATCTTTCTGAAAAACAGAATGAAATAAATGAATTCCAACATTGTAAAATGTTTTGAATGTCCTAAGACCATATTTCTTACAAAGTCATTTAATTGTTCCTTTAGAAACAAAATATGAATTTGACGATGAAAATGATATAAAAACTTCAACACCTTCAATGTAGATAGGATTTAAACTAGATCATTTTTGTTTTTTGTGATAATTATCCAATAGAATTCACATAATAGATAATGGTGTCTTCTTCCTGGGTCCATAGTTGTCAAAAAAATAATAAAATAAAAACAATTATTACAGATCATTTTGACTAATTGCAAATTATTATTATATTTTAACACCTTGAAATATTCTATGGAATATGATCAGAGTGAGACACTCAGTTAGCACTAGATTACAGGGCCCATAAAGGATTGACATAGATAGAATAAAAATATTAAATATATTATATAAGACACAAACTATTTTTTGAAAATAATAGAATATCTATCGAACATTGTCTCATATGTGACACAATATTTTTTAAGAAATGCTATTTTTATATTTTTTAATATTTTTTTTACAAATTATTATTATGATTTTATAATAATTGGTAATATTAAAAATTTGTTAATAATAATGACTCATTGATTGTTAAATATTATAAATTATTTAAATTAATACTATATTTTTAATAATTAATATTTTTTTATGAATTTTTATTAAGTCTAATATTTGTTATATTTTTAAAAAAAAAGTATTACTAAAAATGTAAGGAACCAACCCCAGTTGCCCAGAGCTGGTGCCTTATTTCATTACATTGGCATATAAACAAGGAATATACATCCAAAAGGACCAATTAGTTTAGTAGCTTTTGGAAACAGTATTTATAAATAAGTTCAACTTTATATATTGAAAGGAAAACAACACTAATTTATTCTATTAGAAACATCCATGCCACCTAGATTATGCTTAAAAATCATTCATAAATTACTTCTTCATATCATATAAAAATGAAACCTAAGAAAGGGGTGAGATCAAACGCTCAGAAAGAGTAAGAAATACAGTGGAATATAACATAAACAATATACATGGTGAATAATTTAAAACACATGCCATTAAAAATAAACCTGAACATAATAGGAATATGACCGAAGTAAATAATGCCATAATAAAACATAATTTTGGGTAGAATAACCACATGAACTTTCAAGTAATAGGTTTATAATGAGGGAATTTCATATTCTAGACATTCAGAAACATTTTTTCAAGGCCTCGTCCAAGACGTCTAAAAATGATTTAGGCCTCGGACAAATCCATATATCACATTGGGAAAGGCCTCCACCAATTCCACTTCTATTTTTCTCATAAGACCTACTGATGCATCGAGGGGATATAGAGGTCCCAACCCATCACATAATAAGTCCAAATCATTCCTCATATGGTCAGAGATAAACATAATCAACATATACATTCATATTTAAACTAACATATGAAATGTATCTAACTTTCCCCAATCATTAAACATAAACACTAACCATTCGAAGTAATATGGTGAATGGTTTCAAGATATCACATACACAATAAAAATAGTAATAAACCATGAAATTAAATATGGTATATGAAATCATAAATGATTAATCCCAATAATAAATAAGAATAAACCAAAGTTTTGAAACAGATGAAAATACTATTATAAAACCATTAAGTAATTCTTGAGAAAAATACTCTTTTATTCTGAAAAGAAGAGTTATTTTGGAAAAGTATTTGTATGAAATCATAACTGAATTAATATAGTATTTTAATAATAAAATTATTGATTTTATAAAGATAATGGTTTCCAAAAATAGACTATATAGTGCCCTTGAAAATAGATAAGATTTTCAGAAATTCCCTTGAACCGAGCTTGAATTTCAAAAACAGTTTTGAGAGTTTCTTTTAAAACGTGTAACTGTCCATAAAATATGGAAGGGTTCTATTTGGTGTACATATAAAGAATACTCACACAGAATTTATGAGGAGTACATAATAATACATAATAATTTCATTTAGGTAATTAGACAATGAAAGTAACCTGAATGAAAATGGAAGTTCGGGTGAAAACCCTTACCTTAAGTCCAAATATGTTCCAATTTTGAACTTAAGGTCATGGAATATGAAATTAGAATTATTAATGACTTATTTAAGAACCTATTATACATGTATTTAGTTTATAATAATTCTATTTAGTTCATTTTTTCCCTTATTGATAAGTTACTATATTGAATTTCATCCTTCTAGAGTGTTCGTTTTCTTTATTTTCATAATCAGTTCACTTGTTCTTAAGTAATGGAGTTCATGTGAAATGGATTTAAATCTCTTGAATTTAAATTAAATATTATTTATGAACATTCATAATTGTTAGTGGTATTTTATATCATTTGTTTACATGGAAATAGGATGAATCATTAGCTGAAATATTTATAACATTCACTTATATTATTTTAGCGGTATTTTGATTATTAGGAACTAGTTTGGTCATACAATTTAATAATATTTATGTATACTAGATCCTGAAAATTAATTAGGTTATAATAAATATATTATAGTCTGTTTCAAACATAAAAATGGTTTCATGACCTGTAATGAAGGAGAAATTAAATAATGAAACTCTATTATCCATGAAGTTTATAAATTGGAACCTCAAGGATGTTGATTTTTTTTAAAATAAAAGGGAGAGAGTAAGAATACTGATGATGGTTATTCCATTAACATGATATAATTCCAGAATATAGATTATAATATATTTATCATGGTATTTTGGATAGATTAGGTGTGGATAGGATAACAAAATAAGATAAATTAAAATGAAACTAAATGAAAAAGAAGGGTGTTTTACCTCTTGAAATAACCTCATTGAGAACCTCCTTAAGGGAAGGGATTTTGGTCTTTTGGGAAGACCAAGAGATTTTTAGACATGGGGAGTAACTAGGGGAGGGTAATTGGGTAGAAACTTGAGGAGATTCAAGGATTGGAGGAGGGAAGATAAGAGGGAGTGATGGGGGGTTTTATAGTGGAGGAGAGGAGGGTTTTCATAATTTTTTAATCATTAGTTTATTAATTTACCTCAAGACAAGAAATAGTGATGATTCCATGACCAATAATAGTAATAAATGCCAGTGAGTTAGAACCAAGTGGTCTTAAATCACTTATGATGTCATAAATAGTGCATTTAACTGATAATTTTTATATACGTTGTTTTACCGTATTTCACTATTAATAAAAAATTCGAGTATTTCAGAAAAATACCAAAAAATAACTCTAACCAATTTCAACGTGTAAAATCCAAAAATGAATTCTATTTTTCAAAAATAATTTTCTAAATATGATTAATTTAATATTTAATTAAAATAATAATTTATTCTAAAAACAACAGTTTTAAAACATTTATTTACTTATTCCAAAGCATATGTATATCATACTTCCACTCAAATATTATTTATATACTATCATAGGTAAGTTTACTATTCATTAGGGTATATAACTATTGATAAGGGTATGTTACTATTCATAAGGGTAGGTTACTATTCACCAAAAATTAAGTTTTTCTTATCGGACTCCAAATAACTTACTGATCGCAACCGTGTATGTCATATTTTCAAAATTCACATCACAGAAGTGATAGACTAATGTTTAATGGTCACATAGTACTTAGTAGTTCATTATTTTGTAATTTCATGTGATGAAGCCATATTTATAAGAAATTAATTTCCATTGAAAAAATATTGTGTTATTACATTCTCCCCTCCTTGAAAAAAATTCATCCTGGAAATACACAAAATTGTTACCTAAAAAGATTCGAGTATGTCTTAAACATGAGCTCTTAAGGATCCCATGTTGCTTCCTCCATCTTATGGTTCCTCCAAATAACCTTTACCAGATGAGTTGTTCTATTTCTCAATACTTGTTATTTGGTATCAAGAATCTTGATAGGCTCTTCATAGTGAGATAGATGAGGATCAAGTTCCATTTTTTCATAGGTGAGTACATGTGTTGGGTCTGACATGTATTTCCTTAACATTGACACATTTAACACATTGTGAACTTTGGAGAGACTTGGCGGAATTGCCAGATGATAATCTAAGACTCCAATTCGGTCCAGAATTTCAAAAGGTCCAATGTACCTAGGACTTAATTTTCCCTTCTTACCGAATCGTATAATACCCTTCCATGGAGATACCTTTAATAAAACATGATGTCCTTCTTGAAATTACAAATCCTTCCTTCAGTTATTATCATATCTATTTTTTCATACTTTGAGCTGTTTTGATATGAGTTTGGATAATCTTCACCTTTTCCATTGTTTTCACAACAAGTTCTTGGCCTACAAGCTTTCTTTCACCAACATCATCCCTGTAAGTTAGTGTACAACATCTCTTTCCATATAATGCTTCATATGGTGCCATATGAATACTTGAATGGAAGCTATTGTTGTAAGAAAATTCTACAAGAGGTAAATTCTGATCCCACATACCGAGAAAGTCAAGTGAATAAGACCTCAAAATGTCCTCAAAAGTTTGAATAGTCCATTCTGATTGTCCATCAGTTTGTGGTCGGTAGGAAGTGCTTAAATAAAGATCAGTATCTAGGGACTTCTGGAGACTTTTCCATAATTGTGATGTAAAATGAGGATCACAATCAGAAACAATTGATAAGGGTACACGATGAAGTCTTATAACTTCATTAATATACAGTCTTACTAAATGTTCAAGTGGTAAATCTTCTATTATATCAAGAAAATGTTATGATTTTGTTAGGAGATAAAAAATGACCCATATCACATCATTATTTATTAGAGACTTTGGTAGTCCCCTACCAAAATCCATTATAATATCATCTCATTTACACATATTAATAAGAAGGGGTTTCATGACTCCTCTCGGGCATTGTCTTCCAGCCTTCACCTATTGACACACCAAACATCTCGACACATAATTAGCAATCTCCCTCTTCATGTTTTCCCACCAAAAATGTTCCTTTAGATCTCTATAAATCTTTGTGCTACCAGGGGATTATAGAGAAATTAGAGCTATGAGTATTGTACAATATTTCCCTCTTTAGATCAGGAATAGCGCTAACACAAAGCCTCTTTAAGAATTTCAAAATTCCACCTTCATATACGAAGTCAATCAACTTCCTATCATTTATCGATTTAATTTTCTTTTGAAAATCCTCATCATCAACCTCAGAACTTTTTATCCTTTCTAGCAAAATGGGTTTGGAAACCATTTGAAAAAGTAGTGATGTTCTACCTTCCTTGATAATTCCCATATCCATCCTTACTAGATCCATGAACAAAGGATTCCTTTCAACTATCATATTGTTCATAATTACTTGGTCCTTTCTACTAAAAGTGTCTATTACCTTATTTTTCTTCCCTGGGTGGTAGTGTATTTTTAAATCATAATCTTTGAGTAGCTTAATCCATCTCCTTTTTCTCATGTTGAGTTTTTCTGTGAAAAGATATATTTCAAACTCTTATGACCTGTATAGATCTCACATTTTTTTACATAGAGGTAATGTCTCCAAATCTTCAGAGCATATATTACCAATGATAACTGAATATCATGAGTTGGAAAGTATTTTTCAAGAAATTTTAGATGCCTAGATGCATAGGTAATCACTCTATCATTCTGCATAAGGACACAACCAAGTACTTTCTTTGATGCATCGCTGAAGATCACAAATCCATCATTCCTTGATGGTAGAGTCAATATTGGAGAATTCACTAATCTTATCTTCAATTCTATAAAACATTATTCACATTCCTTTTTCCATAAGAACTTAACCCCATTTCTTGTCATTGGGTCGGCTAAATGGGTGAATTTATGAATGAAACGCCAGTAATAACCTGCTAATCCAATAAATCTATGTACCTCAGTTATGTTCGTTAGAGTAGGCCATTATTGCACAACTTTTGTCTCCCAGGATCTACAAATATTCCATCCTTAGAGACAATGTGGCCCAGAAAAAAAACTGGTTAAAGCCAAAAATCAACATTCTAGACTTCCCATATAATTCATTTCTTCTAAGAGTCTTCAGAACTGTGCGCAAGTGATTTTCATGATCTTCATAGATTTTAGAGTATACCGGGATATCATTAATAAGCACCACCACAAAGTCATCAAGATATTCCTTGAAAACTCTATTCATTAGATCCATGAAAATAGATGGTGAATTAGTTAGTGAAAAAGGAATTACTGTAAACTCGTAATGCTCGTACCTGGTTCAGAATGGTGTTTTTGGAATTTATTCCTTCCTCACTAGAAACTGGTGATATCCAGATCAAAGATCAATCTTCGAAAAATATAAAGCTCCATGAAGTTGATCAAATAAATCATCAATTCGTGTAAGATGATACTTATTATTTATTGTAATAGAATAGATTTCCTGGTAATCAATGCACAACCTCATGGTTCCATCTTTCTTTTTGAAAAAGAGGAAAAGGGCTCCCCATGGAGAAACACTAGGTTGAATGAATCCTTTATCACTCAATTCCTATAGTTGTTTCTTTAGTTCCACTAACTCCATAGTTTCCATTCTATATGGGGTATTTGATATGGTCCTTTAACTAGGAATTAAGTCTATGGAAAACTCAATTTCCCACTCTGGAGGTTGCCTCGGTAAATACTCTAGAAATACGTCAATATATTCTTTCACAATAGGTACATCTTCTATTTGAACATTCTTTTCCTCACCAATTGTTATTTCTTTCCCTTCCTCCATAATGATTTAATTCAGTAGAGCTACTGGGGTTGGATCTAGATGAGAATAAGATGGCAAGATTACTGCTCTAAAGGTAAGGTATTCTACACCATTCTCAAAAATTGTAACTTCCTTCTTATTGCAATAGATCTTCACATCATAATTTGATATCCAATTCATACTAAGAATTATATAAAAGTCAATAATTGGTATGATGATAAGTTTATCAACTAAAGCATGCTTATGTACCCTGAGGGGGACTAATTGACACGCCTTTGTTGCAATGATACATCCAATAAGAGTTTTTATTGATAACTCCTTTATTAAATCAAATTAGAAAAATATAATTTTCTTGGAAAAGTGGGAAGATATAAGTGAATGCGACGATCCAGAATCAAATAAAGCATTGGATAAGTTTGATGAAATTATTAATGTACCGGCCACTATATCATTAGGAACTTCAATTTCAGCAGTTGTGATCATATAAGCTTTTCCATGCTCCCTTGGGCTTTTTTGTGGTATGTTTGCTTGACGCTTTAGAAAATCATTAGTACAGTGTCCCATCTCTCAAAAGTTATAGAATTGAACATTATTATATTCCTTCTTCCCCTTATAATCACCAGCAAGATGGAATTTCTATCCACATTTGTAGCACACTCCTTTTCCCTTTAAACAGGAACTAGGGTATTTCCTTCCACAATTATCACAGGGTGGAAATTCAACTCTTCCCTTCTTCCCTATTTCCTTATTTACTTTTCCAGAGTTTTCAGCAACCCTCTTCTTCTCTTACTTTCCCTTAAAGTATTAATACTTATATAATTCATTTTCCATATTGATAGCGCATAAAACTATATCTTCATATGATAAGAAATTTTGGGAGACCAGTGCCTATCAAAGGAATGGATTTAGGCCATCAAAGAATGGATAAATATTTCTCCTTGGATTTCATATGTAGTCTACAACATGTATTTATAACCTTGTGAAGTTAGCTTCATACTTTGCAACATTCTCATCTTCCTTTTGCCTCAATTTCAAAAACTGCCTTTCCATATCCGCTCGCTGTTCACGATGAAAGTATTTCTCTAGGAAGATTTCTTTAAAATCCCTCCATTCCATCTCTTAAATATCTTCCTCCTCCTTTGTGTTTTGGATTAACGACCACCACTGATCTGAATCTCCTGATAGACGATAAAATGAACTGATGACATTCTCTCTTTCATTAAATCCCCAAGTGAGAAATATATTCTCTAAGGAACTTATCCACTAATCAGATAAAAGGGGGTTTATATTCCCATTGAATGATGGTGTTTGTTTTCATATCAAGAGATTTAAAAAATATCCTCCACGCGGTGGATCTGAATGCTTTATACGGGTAAGGTTATTGTTTATAACCTGAGTAAGTTTTCCCAATATAGTTATAAGATGATCTGCACCAGTCACAGCACCAAAGACAACATCGTTATCTTGCATCAGAGGGAAACCCTACATGGGATACACGTGTTCATGTGGTTTTCATTTCTTCCACCGGGATCTATTTCTAGATAATTTCATACACTATATTAGGGTATGAATCATAATCTTAACTTGTAAAAATATTAAGCATAAATTGAAATCCTACGCATGGCTAACCCCAAAATCACAGAAAAAATCTTCTTTGAGGAAAAATTTACATTTCAATCCTTCGTAATGGCCTGTAATGAAAATGTGAATTATCCTAAGAATATCCCCCAGGAGTTTCAATACCAAGAGTGTAGCAAGACCCGTTGTCATGTACTAGGATACCCTGGGTCAAGCCTAAAACTCCTTGTCAGAGCTTTCACTCCTAGGTACATCTGTGCTAGATCCACCTCTACCTATTTGTATCCAGACATGGATGTATTTTCTAGAAAGATCCACATAATCTATTCCTTACCAAAATACAAGGATGTTGTTGTATGCTTATCCTCAAAGACTATCTTATGGATTTTTTCCCTAATCAACATTTTCTAAACATAGTTTCCAAGTTTTCTACAAAACTTCCTCTGATACCAACTGTAAGGACTCGACCCCAGTTTCCTAGAGCGAGTGCCTTATTTTATTACATTGGCATATAAACGAGGAATATGCATCCTGATGGACCAATTAGTTTAGTAGATATTGGAAAAAATACACATAAATAAGTTAAACTTTACATATTGAAAGGAAAACAACAATAATTTATTCCATTATAATTATCCATGCCCCGTAGATTATGCTTGCAAATCATTTATAATTTACTTCTTCATATCATGGAAAAATGAAACATAAGAAAAGGGTGAGCTAAAATGCTCAGTAAGAGTAAGAATACAGTGGAAGATAACATAAATATTAAACATGGTGAAAAATTTAAAACATATGCCTTTAAAAATAAACCTAAACATAATATGGCCGGAATATGAGCTGAGTAAATAATTCCATAACAAAACATAATCATGGGTATTATACTATTCGAAAAACCACATGAAATTTAAGTTACTAGATTCATAATGAGGGAAGTGCATATTTTGGACATTTTGAAACATTTTTTTAAGGCATCGGCCAAGACGTCTAAAAATTATTTAGGCCTCAGCCAAATCCATATATCACATTGGGAAAGACCTCACCCAATTCCACGTCTATTTATCTCATGAGACCCAACGATGCATCGAGGGGATATAGTGGGACCCACCTATCACATAATAAATCCAATGAATTACTCATATGAGTGGGGATAAACATAATCAATATATATATTCAAATTGAAACTAATATATGAAATGTATCTAACTTTCCCCTATCATTAAACATAGACACTAACCATTCGAAGTAATATGGTGAATGGTTTCAAGAAATCACATAAAAAATAAAACTAGTAAAAAACTATCAAATTAAATATGGAAAATGACATCATAAATGATTAATCCCAATAATACATAATAATCAACAATAGTTTTGAAACAGATGAAAATACTTATATAAAACCATTAAGTAATTCTTTAGAAAAATACTCTTTTATTCTGAAAAGAAGAATTATTTTGGAAAAGTATTTGAATGAAACCAGAAATGAAGTAAGATATTATTTTCATAATAAAATGAGTGATTTTAGTAATATAATGGTTTCCAAAAACAGATTATAGAGTGCCCTTGAAAATATATAAGAATTTGAGAATTTCTTTTGAATTGGGCTTGTTTTTGGGGGACAGTATTGAAAGTTGATTTTAAAACGTGTAACTATCCATAAAATAAAGAAGTATTCTGGTTGGTTTACATATATATAATACTCAAAAATAATTTATGAGTAGTACATAATAATACATAATAATTTCATTGAGGTAATTAGAGATTGAAAGTAACCAGAATGAAAATGGAAGTTCGAGTGGAAAACCCTTACCTTAAGTCCAAACGTGTTACCCTATTGAACTTAATATCCTGGAATTCAAAATTATAATTATTAATAAATTATTTCAGAACCGATTTTACATGTATTTATTTAATTATAATTCTGTTTAATTCATTTATTCCCTTAGTGATAAGTTATTATATTGAATTTCATTGTTCCAGAGTGTTTGTCTTCTTTATTTTCATAATCGGTTCACTTGTTCTTAAGTAATGGAGTTCATGTGGAATGGATGTAAATATCCAGAATTGAAATTACATATTATTTATGAATATACAGAAGTGTTAGTAGTATTTTATATCATTTGGTTGCATGGAAATAGGATGAATCATTAGATGAAATATTTATGACATTCACTTAGATTATTTTTGCAGTATTTTGATTATTAGGAACTAGTTTGGTCATAGGATTTAATAATATGTATGTATATTGGTTAATAAAAATCAATTAGGTTATAATACATATATTATAGTCTAGTTAAACCATCAAAATGGTTTCATGACCTATAATGATGGAGAAATTAAAGAATGAAACTTCGTCGTCCATGAAGGTTATAAATTGGAACCTCATGGATGTTGATTTCGTTTTTAAAATAAAAGGGAGAGAGTAATAATATTGATGATGGTTATTCAATTCACATGATATAATTACATTATATATATGATACTAGATTTATCATGTTCATTTGGACATAGGAGGTGTGGAGAGGATTACAAAATAAGATAAATTGAAATGAAACTAAATGAAAAAGAAGGGTGTTTTACCTCTTGAAATAACCTCCTTGAGAACCTCCTTAAGGGAATGGATTTTGGTCTTTTGGGAAGACCAAGAGTTTTATGGACTTGGGGAGTGACTAGGGGAAGGTATTTTGGCAGAAATTTTAGGAGCTTCAAGGCATAAAGGAGTGAATATAAGAGGGAGTGATGGGGAGTTTTTATAGTGGAGGGGATGAGGGTTTTCCTAATTTTTTAATCATTTGTTTATTAATTTCCTTCATGACATGAAATAGTCATGATTCCATGACCAAGAATAGTAATAAATTCATGTGATTTCGAACCAAGTGAGCTTACATCACTTATGATGCCATAAATAGTGTAAGTAACTGATAATTTGTATATACTGTATTGTACCGCATTTCACTATTCATAAAAAATTCAAGTATTTCAAAAAAATACCAAAAATTCACCCTAACCATTTTTAATGTGTAGAATCCAAAAATGAAGTACATTTTTCAAAAATAATTTTCTAAATATGATTAATTTATTATTTAATTAAAAACATAATTTATTCTAAAAACAACTGTTTTAAAACATTTATTTACTTATTCCAAAGCATAGGTTTCTCGTACTTTCACTCGAATACTATTTATATACTATCATAGGTAAGGTTACTATTTGTTAGGGTATACCACTATTTATAAGGGTATGTTACTATTAATAAGGGTAGGTTACTATTCACCAAAAATTAAGTTTTTCTTATCAGACTCCAAATAACTTACTGATCACAACTGTGTATGTCAGATTTTCAAAATTCACATCACAAAAGTGACAAACTTATGTTTAATGGTCGCATAACCCTTAGTAGTTCATTATGTTGTGATTTCATGTGATGAAGAAATATTTATAAGGAATTTCTATTGAAAAAATATTGGCTCGTTACAAAAAATTACCCTAATTATTTTTAAATATGTTTTTAATAAACAATACACATTTTAATATTTTTTCATTAAACCCATTTTTTAATTTTTTTAATATAAAAATTCTTATAAATAACGTTTAGTTAAAATTTTTTCTTTAAATCAATTTTCTAATCATTCTTAAAAAACAACCATTTCTATTTATTTCATACATTATATATATATAATCAAATCTGTTTACATCAAATTAATTTTTACACTTTTTTTCAAAGAAATCAACATATCAAATCTATATACATACATACACGCACAGACATAAATTTTCATATATTTCATCAATTTTTCAAATTATTAATAATAATTTTGTAATTAAAACTATTATTTATTTTTTATTATTAATATTTTTGTAAATAATTATTTATATATATTTATATATATTTATGTATATTTATATTAAAAGATTTCTAAATTAATATAAATATACCAAAAATATGCTAACAATTTTCTTTAAACCAATATACATATTAAAATTATATATACATAGATATAAACATACATAAATTTTTAATATATATTAATAATATTGACTAATTAATTAGTAATTATTTTAAGTTATGTAATGATTATTATTAATTATTTAAATTGTTAATAATTTTTTAATAATTATTATATATATATATGTATATAACGATTTCATAATTAATATAAATACATAAAATATATTTTGTCTCTTTTAAATAAATATACATATCAAATATATATATATATATATATATATATTAAACCTTACATGTATTTTTAAATTATTTGTATATACATATTTAGATGTTAATATATATATATATTACACAATTTCATTATCAAATATATATATATTAGATAAATACATAAATACATGCATACATACATACATACATATATATATATATTAAAAACCTTACAAATTTTTTAAAACATTTATATACGTCTGTCAGTATATATATATATATATATCATAAACGTTACATGTTTTTTTAAAACTTATATATATATATATATATATTTTAATATACATACATGTATGTATTTATATATATATATATATTAAAAATATTTTAATATTATATATATATATAGGTTAGAAAATTTACACGTTTTTTAAAACATTTATAGATGTATAAACATAATGTATTGTTTACATATATTTATATCAAAAAAATTTCTTAACTAATCAGAATGCATTATTTATATGTATTAAAATTAAAATATTTATTAATTAATATAAATATATAAAATATATTTTGGAAAAATTCTTTTAACAGATCTACATATCAAATTTATATATACATATATACAAATATACATACATACCAACATACATATATGTATATATATATATATATATATATCTAAAACCATAAATATATTTTTAAAACCATTTATATATATATACACATATAAATATCAAAATTAAATAAACACATTTTAATATATATATATATACATACACAAACATATATCAAAATTAACATGGTACACAAACATACTTATATATATATATATATATTTACAAATATAAATACAAAACACATATAAATATTAACAATAAAAAATTAGCAGAATTCCTAAAAATAAATTAAAATAAATTATACGAACTAGATTAAAATAAAAATTGAGATTAATACAATTGCGTCAATCCTAAATATCTAATAAAACATTCAGATCAGATAATTTTCTAATCTTAGAGTTTAACTAAACCAATATATTTAATATTGAACCCAAAATGGGAAAAAAATAAACCAGATAAAAATCAAAATAGAAATTAATACAATTGCATCTATCCTAAATATCAAAGAAAGCATACAAATTAGATAAATTTCTAAACCTAGGGACCAAACCAGTATATTTAACATTGAACCCAAATATGAAAAAAATGACAAAGAATATAAGAGGAGTTTGTACCTTGAATATCTGAGCCGAAATCAGAAAAAAAGAGAAGAATAGAGCCGGACAGAGATGAGGAAAATTGGTCGGACATAGCCTTTATGGGAGGTGGAGGAGAATGTGGAGGAAGAAATAAATGAGGGTCGCGCAGCTATTAAAACATCAAAGTTTTTTTACGAAAGTCTATATGTGATGGAATTTATACCATCACAAATAGTTTTTCGTCAAGACAATTTGTGATGGGCAATAATTTTCGTCGCAAATAATGCTGAGCTTAGGTTCATTCGAGAAGGATAAAAAAATCCTACAAAAATGACCGTCATGGTTACTTTTCAAGCTGGGAAGTGGGAAATTGCGCCAAAAACATTTGTGAAAGATTATTTATTCTGTCATAATAAACTATTATTTGAAATGGAATATATAATCCACCACAAATAGTAACAAAAAAGATACTATTTGTGATAGATCATTTGTCTATCATAAATAACCCATCGCAAATGGCCAAAATTCTAGTAGTGCATGTTTTTTTTACTTGAATAAAAGAGTTTTAGTTTTCCCCTTATGGATTATAATGAAAGTATGGACCATGTAAACTTGTGTTGTTCTTATACCTTAGTTTTTATTTTCATCTTTATCTATTTAAAGTTATTTTCTATGTGATTTGGAAGGTTTTGAACCATATAGTGATGATTTGGGTGCATTTTTCTTCTATTTTCCAGACATCATAGTGTGGTCTCATTGTTGGTACTATGTTTACTCCTTTGTAAGTTTCAATGGATGTCATACATTTGGTTTATCAGATGATTACCTTAAGCCCTACAAGAATCACATCATGAGGAATAAAATACCATATAGTGAAGGCTTTTCCATGAGAGTTTGGGATCTTCCTCAGAGGGAAGTGCCACACTGTGAGAAATAGGTTCCACACTATGATGGGGGGCCTTTCTATTATTTTTAAAAACCAAGGGTGGGAGTGTATTTTTTATTTTCAAATGTAATGACCCTTGGATGATTCTTCTTTTTTGAAATGCGTGATTTGGGGATAATAAAGTTCTCTTTCCTTCCCCGTCCCCCTTTTGGCCTCCTTTGAAAAGTCACCTCTCTAATAAATGAGGAATCCCAGAGTGGGTGGGGGTGGGGGGGGGGGGGGGTTGAATCAGTCATTCTATTTATTTTATGTTTTCTTAAAGAAACAACCCCAATCAATGGTTAAAGTGAATTTTGATCACTATTCAACACACACACATTAGAAGAGTTCAACATATTTATAAGGTTCACCTATCAAAATAAGAAGGCTAGTCCTTAGCTTGATTCAAATTCCACCATGATCATACAACCCACTAGTTTCAACATATAGGTAAAATGATTAGGGTTTATCCTTGAACTCATATTATATCAAGTCTCCTAATTGTGATAGTCTATCCTACACTGAAACAATAAAATAAAATTGTATATCAAAAAGTAGAAAGTCTTCCAACCATATCCATCAATTGTTTATGCAGTGATTCTCCTTTTTTTCTTTAACCTCTAGAAACACAGGAAAGATATCCTCACTCTGTACCAATATACACAACCACTTCTTCATCTTATTCTTTTCTTCCCCTATTCTCTATCTCTCTATTTTTACCTATAAAATTATTTTCTTGTAATCCACTTTTTTTAACAAGAACACTTCTAGTTGAAATTTGAAATTCAAATTCTGATTAAAATCACTAGATTCTTTAAAACTCTCTTTAAAACATATCCTTTGGATCTTAATTCAAAATATCTTGATCATCCAATTTGAAATTGGTTGTTATTGTAGACTGAAATATCCACCGAAGTGATCATATGAAGCCAAGTCTGATTGATCCCAAAAAACTACCTAGATTTTACTTCTACGACATGGACATTGGCATTATTACACAACCTTCAAATTCCAAGTAGTTTTCACATTACTTGCATTCAATTTTGTGACATGGTCCATGTGTTGCGGTATAGAGAGAACCAAATCTTCAGAACCACAAAATCTAGTTGGCTCCTCTATATGATATTTTCTACACAGCTATAGTATAGTCTTCATTAATTTTCATGATTATGGTGTGTTCAAAGGACAATGGAATGGAGGTCCCAAAAATTCCAAATCCACCAAATTCCATCGAGCCAAGATATGCGGTGTGGAATGCTCAATGTGGTGTGGAAGACACCAAAATTCTATAATCACTAAAATTATGAAATTTGAGCTTTGTAGCATAGACCTTCACTATGGCATGGAGAACTTCAGTTGAAGACTCCTCTATGGCATAGACACTTGTGTTATGGCATATTATGGTCTACTATGATGTGGAAACTCTATTTTATCTCCACTTCTCTTTTAATTATGCTTGCATCATGAACTCCAAACATAATATATAGACACTAATATCATTTCACATGAAATAGACTAATTGAAACACTTATAATATGATTTATATATTGAAAAAAATAAAACATACTTAATAATATCCTCTTCTACGAATTTCTATTGTCATAAATTATAACAAATATCCAAGCACCTCTTAGGATCAACAATCTCTCCCTTTTTATTTTGTTGGAAACCAAGGAACAAAAATCACTACTAAAATCTGAAAAACTTAGTAATGTATTACCATTCAATAATTATAATCTATTGTGATTGAAAATATCATAGAAAAAAAGAAATAAATAATATCATCTTTTCATAAGATAGTGATCTATATGCATCTTGCTTAAATATGAACTTCACAGCCTTCAAACTAAAATTCACCGTCACATGAAAAATTCTTACAAACCTAAAATATTCCTACAAAAAGTTGTAATAAACTATTAAAATAGTTCAAACATTCTGAAATCATAACTTACCCCATTTAATAATTGTCTTTAAATACATATTTCCCCCAAGGGTAACACAAATCAATGGATACTCCCCATACATTGTATACTCTCCATTTGACAGACAATAAGAAGATAAACATAGATGAAAGATTTATATTGTAAATTTTCTCCCCCTTTGAAAACATTACCCAAATAAAATATGAGATATGTGACAATAACAATATACATTATCCCTATCAAGAGTGACGTTGAACACCTAATTTCAACCTCAAATTCTGAAAAGCTTTTTTTGGAAGTGGATTAGTGGACACATCCACCATTTACTTCTTTACATAAAAAAAATACTAATTTTAATTTATTCTTGTATACAATCTCTTTGATGAACTGATATTTTTTATCAATGTGCTTGGAACTTGAATGCTGAAATATATTTTTTTAAAGGTTAATAACACTTTTATTTTCACATCCCAAAAGTAATGAAAGCTTCACTTCAAATTTCAGATCTCATAGTCATGTCTTAATCCACATAATCTATGTTGAGGATTGAGTGACAACCACATATTCAGACTCTTTTTTCTGCATGGTTACTTAATGTTTCTTTCCTTAATTCCAAAAACCATATCTTTTTACAAGAGATAAATCTACACCACATCTTGACCTCTTTTCATCAACACATCCTACCCAATCCACATTAGAATAACCAAATTGATCAATCCTCCCTTTACTCTCATATTTCAACCCAAAATTTTATGTGCCTTTTATATATCTAATTATTCTCTTTAAATCCAAAAAATTATACTATTTTGGCGCACTTTGATACCTGGTATAAAATATAACAACATAAACAATATCCGGTCTTGAAGATATCATGTAAATTAAAATAAGGATCAGATTTAAAAATTATATTGGATCAACTTTCTTTCCCTATTTGTATTTTATTAACTTTGTTCTTACTAAAATTATTATATAAAGATACTTAAAATCCTCAAATATAAACCTATTCAACATTTCATTAGCATGATTTTTTTGATATATAAAAATATAATCTTTCTCTTGATAAATTTGTAAGAAAGGAAAGTATATCATCTCACAAAGCATAGAAATTTTGAAAAGTTTCTTCATTTATTTTACAAATTCATCACAAAATCCTTCATTATTTTCATAAAAAATAATTTCATCGATATAAATAATAACAATGAGAAATTCCTCATTATCATATTTGATATAGATATTGTTTTCAACTATCCCTTTTATGAAATTTATATTTTCCAATAAGGTATCAATATTAGAATACCAAGCTCGTGGGAATAGATTTATCCTATATAAATAATTCTTTAACTTATAAAAAAATTATCATCTTCACTAATAAATAAACCACATGGTTTTTCTATATAAAATTCATCTTACAATTCACCACTAAAGAAGGATAACTTGTCATCCATTTTAAAGATCTTACAGTGTCATTGTGCTATAATGATAATAAAAATTATTATGGTTTCAAGTCATGAAACTCATGCAAAGGTTTCATCAATGTCAACTCCTTCAACCTGTGAATAGCCTTTACACACCAATCCTACTTTATTTATCACTACTTCACTTTGTTTATTCATCTTTTTTTAGAACACCCACTTTTTCCCAATATTTTTGTTTCTTTGGGATTTTGTACCAATTCACAAGTCTCATTATTTTCACTTTAATATATAAATTCATTCATTACATCTATCCACTCGTGATGTTTGATTTAGTCTTACACATATTTTGGTTCAAATTGAGAGAACAATGATATATGAGAGTTTTTATAAAAGAGTTTTCTAGTTTGAATCTGTTTCCCATGATTTTCAATGATATTTTGGACCCAAACACATCTTATCAACCTGGGATGATATGAAAAATACTTTTCTTCATCACTATTTTTTTTTGAATTAACTACTTTTCAGGGAACTTCCTTATTTTTCTCACTATTTTTTGAAGCTTCACCTTTCCATTTCACAAAAACAGATTCATTTTCATTACTTTTGGAAGTTGATTCTTCATGATATTTTACTTTATTTATATTCTCCATCACTTTCACATAATAAACATAAAAAATATTTCATATCTCTTTGTTTTAATAATGATATTTTATTCCATTTGGTGTATGACTAATAAGGATACCTTCAACACCTCTTATTTCAAATTTTCACAGATTTTCACCTTCAACTTTGATGATATAGGGGCTTCTAAAAACTCTCATATTCATAAAAATTGGCTATTTATTGTAATAAATATTATAAGATGATATATTAAAAATTTTCATATTAATAAAATGACTTTGGATATGAACTACTGCACTAATTGTTTGCCTCTATAAAAAGTAATTTGTATCATGCTCTATCAACATTGTCTGAACCATCTCCACAAGACTTATATTATTTTGGTCATCCACAGGTGTGTATGGTACACTAAGTTCTTGAATAATTCCACGTTTTTTAAGATAGGATTAAAATATTCTACTAGTATACTTAGTACCATTATCAGTTTTAATCTTCTTCAAAAAGTAACCACACTCTTTCTCAACACTTCTACAAATAATTTTAAATCTTTTTAAAGCCTTCAATTTATGATTCATAAAAACAATTAATGTAATGTGAGTAAATTAATAAATAAAGGAGATAAAATTATTATCTCCATTTTTCAATTTCTTCCTCACAGGCTCAAAAATGTCGGAGTGAATCATCTCTAAAGGATGAGTAGTTTTTATTTTAACATTCAAATGTGGAGTATTCACAATTTTTTCCTTTTGAAAGGTGGATCACATCCAGTCCCTTTCTCTCTTTAACTTAGGAAAATCATGAACATTGTTTCCACAAATAAGCTTACACAAGTTCCTTTATCCAATATGACTTTTTCTTCAATGCCACAATTTATTTTCTTCTTTTATACTTAAATAACATGAATTTATAGTATCACCCATTTGAAAAAACTACCTATTGTTCAGTTTCCTCTTGTCAAGATACATCCATATTTCAATATCTTAAAAAAACCCATATTTATGAAAGATAACTTCATTAACTTTATCTCATAACTGAGACACACTAATAATATTATGTTCTAGTCCTTCAACATACAACATTCTTATGGATTTCAATTGATATTTACCAATCAATGATGTACTAACACCATTGATTTTGAGTGACCCATCTTTTAAAAAGGTTACGGAGCCTTCTTTTAAAGTTTCTACATCCTTGAGTATATTTATATATAATTTAATATGAGAAGAACAACCTCAATCCAAAATTCCTGGACATTATCCTTTGGATGCTTTGTAGGAAACATAACAAACCAAGGCCTTTTATTTTACTTTCTCCATATTATTTTGAGACTTCTCAGCATTGTCTCTTGAGAAAATTTCACATGGTAGCATAAAAATACACCATTTTTAAATATTTTCATGTTTATCACATCATTCAAAAATATATTCCAATGGTAGAGATCTATTTTCAATTTTCAATTCATATTTTATATGATATATTCGAATTGTTCTCTTTTAAGAGAGATGAATCCCCCTAAACTCTATTTTCAAAACCATCTAAACACATCATCATATTAGTAATTAAACCAAAACATCCTTACTATGTGACCAAAACCACTACAATTCTAACAATAACCATAAAACGTATATTTTAATTTATAAACATCATGTTTTCTATAATTATGATCTTGTCTTTCAGAATTTTTCCAAACATTAATTTCGGATGATTTATGTAAACCAAAATTTTTGTGAACTTATGAAACTTTCTTATTCATATTTAACTTTTTATATATTTTTTTCCTTCACCATTTGTAGAATACTTTTTATTCAAGTAGATGCACTCATAATTTTTAGAATCTGTAGAATCACTTGATTTTGCTACTAACTGGGTCTTTTGGATTTGATCCTACTTCTCTGATATAGAACAATTTCTATCAAAAGTTCCTCTTTATTTGTGAAAAATAACTACTGATGTCCATGAACCTTGTATTTACTTGATCTTTCCCCAACTACATAAATATAGTTCTTGAAATTTAGTGTATATTTTTCATGATATTTTTCCATACTCATCAATTTTTATTGTAAAAATATTGAAATCCCTATGTTTATCTTTCATTCATTATTCTATCTTAACACTTGAATTCTTCAATTTAGCAACATGATTATTCAATTTATTATATTCTTTCAAAAAATTTAATTTTTATTCAATATGGACCGATTAATTACTTCTAGAATATTGATTTTCCTTCTTTATATTTTTATCTCCTTTTCCAAATTAGATATATTTATGAGAAACTCCATTAGTTTTATTTTCATTAATAATTATATCTATTTTTCTTTATTATTTTCAACTTCATTACAACTTTTACTAGATAATTCTTCTTTATTCACCTTTACAACAATAATCTGTTCAGAAAATTCTCTTGACATCTCTATTTATTCTTCACCATCACTTATACCACTTATTTCAAATTTAGATAAGAAATTTCCTTTCTTAATTTTTGAGAATTTTTTCATCTTATCTTTAGAATAACCCACTGGTTTTTCAAACTTTTTTGATCTCTTCTTAAAGACACACCTTGAAGATTCTTCTTCCTCATCACTAATAGCATATTATTTTAACTCAAGACAATTTTCAAAAAATATCCAATTTATCCACACCCAAATCATTTTAGTGTAATTTTTCATTTAAACCTTACCCTGTCTCATCTCACATTTATTGAGTTTAGAGACATCATATTATCAAACTTCAAACTTAAATCATAATAAAAATAAAAATAATAAAAAAATTCTTCTTAAAATTTCTTCTTGTACTTATCTTACTATAAGGAATTAAAATATATTCCTTTTTTATCCTTTAACTTATAACGGAGGACACATTCTTTACTCATCTCATAGAAAATGAGAAATCTATGTATATCATCTATAATAAGTTATTTTGAATATCTATCTTCAAGATCATATAATTTAATATCAAACCTATCTAGAAAGATACAAAGTATTTTCTAAACTGTTATTATGTCTTCTAATTTATCCCTATAAATTCTGATATTACTCACAATCACATTAATTCTTATGAGTAATTCATCTACAATTTAATCTTCATTCATTTTAAGATCTTAATATTTAAATCCTTGGATATATAGCTTAGTATACTTCACCTTATTATTTTCTTCATAGATATTTAAAATTTTTTCCTAAATTACATTGGCTGTCTTGAAACCTATAAATTTTAGAAATCCCTTATCAGATAATTATGATAGTAAAGAATTCCTATAATGGAAATTATTATCAATTGTCCTTATATCTATTTTTATAAAAGTTGGATTCTCATCATGAGGTAGAAATCCATCAGTTGTAGCCTCAAGAATTTTAAAACTAATTGATAAAATATAAGGCAACATACTATATTTCTAGATATAATAATTTTTCCATAAAAAGTGGTAATCCCTTTCCTTTTCATTGAATTATGATTTTCCATGAAATACACTAGGAATTCAGTGACACTTACTTCAAACAGAGAGAGACTTATTCTCAAAATTTAAATAAAAAATCACCAATGAGTAAAACCTCCCTCTAATACTACTTGAAATAGAACCTCCTATATCAGTGAGGAATCACTAAGAGGGGGGGGGGGGTGAATCATTGATTCTACTTATTTTATGTTTTCTTGGAGAAAAATCCTTTTCTCTAATTAAATTAATTCTGGATCGTTGTTTAACACACACAATCAAGAAGGGCACAAAATATTTACAAGGTTTACCTCTCAAAATGATAAGGTTAATCCTTATCATGATAAATATTCCACCAAGACCATATTACCCACTAGTTTAAACATTTAGTTACAATGAGTAGGTTTTATGCTCAGACTCATATTATAAGAAATCTTCCCATTGTGATAGTGCATCCCATAATGAAATAATAAAACAGAATTTAATATTTACAAGAAGGAAGCCTTATAACCATAACATTAAATTATTGATGCAGTTATTATCCTCATTTTCTTATACCTATAGAAATTCAAGAAGGATCTCCTCACTATGTACCAATATAAACATACACTTGTTCTTATTATTCTTCTCTTCTCCCTCTATTCTTTTTATCTATGTTTTTAATTGTAAAATTTCTGTCCTATAATCCAATTTTTTTTCATATAAGAAATTGTAGTTTGAATTTGAAATTTAAATTAAAATTGAAATCACAAAATTCTTTCACATAGTATTTCAAACTCATCCTTTGGATATTAATTAAAACTATCCTGATCATCCAATTTAAAATCGGTACTTAATATAGACTGAAATAACCACAAAAAGTCATTAGATGAAGCTAAGTTATCTTGAACCCATAAAACTATATAGATTTAACTTCTACAGTGTGGTCCTAAGAATTATGGGATAACCTTATATCTTTTAGTAGTTTTTATATAACTACTATGCAAGTATACTATGTGGTCTCGGTGTTATAGTGTGGAGAGAACCAAATCCCCAGAACCACAAAAATATAACTGAATCCTCTTTGTGGTGTGGTCTTCAAAACTATGGAATATTATTCATTAATTTTCATGACTATGATGTGCTAATATAAATGCAACATGGAGATCCAAAAAATTATAGAGCCACCAAATTCCATCAAGCCAATAGCTGTAGCATGGACTGTTCACTACGACATGGTGGTCACAAAAATTGCAGAACCACTAAAATTATAAAATTTTAACTCTGCAGTGTGGAACTTCACCGAGACATGCAAAACCTTAGTTGAAGTATCCTCTATGGAATAGACACTTGTGATATGGCGTAGTCTGTTCCATTCTGTCATGGAACCTTTGATGCATCTCCATTTCTCCTTAAATTTTGTTTGTATATTGAACTCCAAACATGATATATATACACAAATAAAACTTCAAAAGGCATCAACTAATTTAATCACATATAATATTATTTATTTATTGAAAACAAAATCCAACACACTTAATCATATCCACTTCTATAAATTTTCATTAGAAAAAATCACAACAACCTTTAAAGCACCACTTGGGATCAACATCCTTGATTTGTGTTGATTGGAGGTTGTTTTACTTTACATTTAAGGCATGACTTCCCCCCTTTCCTTGGTTAATATTTTCCTTATTATCCATATATTTTGGTGTCTTAAGGCCTGGGTTTAATACAATTTTCACCGAAACATGGTGGAATTTGGCTGAGATGATGGGGATTTAGTGTGGGTTGTCTAAAAGAAGTCCCAAAAGGATTAAAACACCAGGTTTATTGTATTTCCTTTGAGGTATGTTTTTAATTGATAAATTTAAGTATTATGAGTGATTTATATGAAATTTATGGATGGATTAATGTTAGATATTGGGGATTTTGTGATTTAGTGCACCGAGTGGACAATGAGGGTGGCATGCACCCCGTTGATCATGGTTTAGGCTATGAGAGATCACTCGATGAGTAATTCTTAATTATAAAAAATTATTAGGTTTTAAATTAATATCATTTTAATATATAAAATAGATTATAAGTTTTTTATAATTGAATGAAGTGGTTATTGATAAAGCTAGCACTTCATGTTGATGCGTGATGTTCGGTCAGGATTGGATGGGATTATGCTATAGTGGATGAGATTTTCTGAAATTAAAAAATCTTTATTGATCTAGGTGGTTCGTAAAAATATCCCTAGGGTTTATGTATTTTTTTTGTAGCATGCGATATAAATTCTTTCCACCTATGTGGGATCGTCCTTAAACTGAAAATGAATCGTTTCTTTAAAAACCCCAAGAGTAGAAGAGAAGTGTTTTGGGGCAAGTTGAGCCCTTGAAAACTGATCTTGGTGCCTTGGTGACTAGTGTTCTTGGGATTGACCATAAATATGTGCCATGTGATATATAAATCTTGTAGGGGTATAAATTCAATGAATAAAATATAGTCTACCATAAAATAAAATCCTTTAGTTCCCCAAGAGTAGGGGAGTGTGATGGATTGGAAATTCTTGGCCTCAGAGTAGGCCATATAAAACCTCGAGTTACCTTGTATCCTATTCATTAGTTGATTAGTGTGTGGAGTGAATGTCACTTCCCCACTAGTATATGGGTGATCAGGTGGGTATACACTGGAAGAGATTTATGTTTGGGTTCAGAGTAAGAGGACTGGCCTAGATTAACTATTGAAAGTGAGATGGTCATTATAAAAATCCTTTTGGTGTTTTATCTAAATTTTTTTATATGTGTATCTGATTAGGTAATGACATGTTCATGGCTATATTGAGGTAAATGATTCCCCATTGAGTGATGAAATTTGATCTTAGAATTTGGGAATGATTTAAAGGAACCCATGTGGGTGTCCATGACTTATTATGACATATTGGGCAATAGTGGGTGCCCCGGTCTCATGTTGATATTAGAGAGGATTAGAATAATGGGACAACATACTTATTTACCAGTATGAATGTGGTGATGATAATAGGTTGTATACTTGTTTGGTCTTCCCAAGTAATCTAAAAAGTAATATTTGATTGGAATTTTCTTCCCACCCTCCTATGGGTGTTAGTAAATGAGATGATCTCAGTGGTCTGATATTCAGCCTCGATGATTACATATGAGATGTTTCTAGGTGGGCTACTCCCCCCTCAAGTATTTATATTTGAGATGATCCAAGTTGATCACTCTTCGCCCTAAGTGATTATATATGAGATCTTTCTCAATGGGCCTCTCTTCCCCCTCAGTGATGATGTAACATGTTCATAGACATATGACACCGGTGAATAAGGTACATTCACACTTGGGTGAATAGGATAGTAATAATGGTCCTAAAGGTCATTTTTTATAGGGGGTTTTTATTTATTATTTTTGAGCATATCACATTGAACATGCATTTCATTTAATGGTTATGTTAGGGACACCGTTGGTGGTGGCCTACTGAGTTATCTCACACCATGCTTAGCCAACCTAGATACTTTGGTACCTAAGAAGACTTTTTGATTTCAAGAACATGTTGGGTATAGGCCTATTATTAGATAATTGGGATAGATATATTCAATGTATTTAGTGTATGGGATAGATTCGAGACTCAGGACCAGGTTTTGGTTTTCAATTTTATTTACTTTCGAGGCTGTGTTGTTTATGATCTTCCCATGGGGTTATTTTTGATATATTCCTAACTTGTGTGAAATTTTGTAATAGTTAATTCTATTATAGTGTGTGATATGTTATTTATTTATATATATCTTTGGATATGGTGTATTTTTTATTCAGTTGAGAATTTCAATGAATGGTTTTTTATTTTTCTCTATTTTCTATACTCTGATATAAGGGTATAGTCTTGAACCTATGTTATCTTAGAATATAGTTGTTAGTTAATAACCTATAGAATATAGGGATTCATTTCTAAGGTATGGTGGTGTATCGATCTAGTTAATATTGAGTGAGCCCGATCGAGACATTACACAAAAAGTGCATCAAAAACATCAAATCCAACCTGTTCACCCTGAACATCATTGTACTCATGAACATAATCACTATAACAAAAAAAAATGAGAAAAATATTAATATGAAACTAAACCAAGACTATCAAAACCATAAAAATTTATAGAATTGTATTTTTCTCCCATATCAATGTTTGGAATAATCTGATCCTTCATAAACAATGCATTACAACTTCTAACAAGTTTCCTCAAAACATGATCATAAATCCTATAAAAAAATCATCATTCCCTTAACTAATAAAAATTAATTTCCATTTTTACCATCCAATTTTTATCTCTCATATATTGGAACATGAATAAAATCCTTACAAACAAAAACATGAAAGTTCTTATACTTGTTTTCTTTTCCATACCAATACCCATTACGATTACCTAACTAAAAAAAGGTGGGTAATAAATTCCAAATATATAAAACATTAAAAATTACTCACCGCAAAAATGTTAAGGAAACTTTTCTTCCCAAATTAAACATTGATGTAAAACATTGTACCATTACTGGGTGAGAAATTCTAGGGGAATTTGAATTTTTGATTTGGTGGTGGGTTTATTTTGAGAACCGAGTTTTAGATATAAATTTCGAGTGTTTTAATGTCTTAAATGCTTTTTCTGGACATGATTAGAGGCCCTATAGGTGTTACATGTTTACTAAAAAAAGTTAGATAAGGTTCGGGTTTTCAAAGTACTGAAAAATAGAAGATTTAGTCCTTTCACAGCATGAATGGTGGTTCACACCATGAATGGATTTCATGGGGTGAGTTCAGAGCTTGAAAGTGGAGATAGATTAGGGGTGTGGGCTACTACCTCGGGATTTTATGGCATGAACATCATGTTAACATTGTAAAACCTATCTGTGTATTTTTTGGATGGGGAGGACCAGTAATTTATTGGATATAACCCCTATGTTTTAATGGAAATGATGCTCGGGGAGGGATATTTTGGTGGGTCACTTCCCCCATTCCTCCTTGGTACAAGAAATTTTGGGTGTTATTTTTGTGATGATTGGGCTATGATTATCCATCTATTTAATTAAATTTTCATTTCCTTTGATCATCTAGGATTTCATACAATTTTGGTTTAGGGTTCGGTGTTGATTCCATCATATCATAGTGGAATCGATCGATTTTGAAGGGGTTTCATATGAAGTAGTAACCTGATCTACTGATATGAGTTTTATATGTCCTTTCACACCAATTATAATAAGCCTCCTCATAACATGATTTTTTAAAGAGTTTTTGAAAATTTTAAATTAAATTGGTTGTTGAAACTATAATATAAATTGGATATTTTTCATGGATTAGGTTCAGGGGCCTGTTGGGAGTAGGCCACAAGCCATTTCTCATTGGATCATTGAGAAGTTGATGCCCATTAAGTTTTTAAGCACTATGAATAATTGAAATAAATGTTTTAATTAATTATAAATTGTTAAAAGTGAGTTGAATAATTAATTATAATTGTTTATAACTAATTATTGGATGTTTTGTTTTGGGTTAGGGAATTTGGTGTTTGGCCGAATACTAAATGAGATTGGATAATCCTGGTTGAGAGTTATTGAGTGGTGAATTAAAAAGGTAATAAATCTGAAATGAGGTAGGTGTTCCCTTGTACATACCCCTTGGTATTATTAATTTTTTATTTATGCATGTGATATGTGTGGTCTCTCTACTATGGGTGATCAAATTTTTTTATTAAATTAATTTTCTATTTTAAATGAAATTTCTAGACTGAACAAAGTGCCAAGGTCTACTAAGGACCCTTGTGGATTGGATTGAATCATCAACTACCGATGGTTGGGGACTGGATGATAAATGAATTCCTTGAGATATAAAATCCTTGAGGGTTGAGTTTTAAATAAATTAAACGAACATCAACAACCATTAGTATAAGTTACTAGGAAACCTACAAGTAGAGGAATGTGATGGGTTGGAGTGAGTGGACCTATTAAGAATCAGTGAACTGTGATATTCCTTACATAATTTGGGATATTTTAGAAGACCGTGGGGTGAGTGTTCTTCCCCCACTGAGATGTGATTACCTGGGTGGGTATTCCCTAGGTAGACCTTGGATGGGTTAGGTGTATGAGGACTGATCTCTAACCTGGAAATTGATATGGTCCTTATTTTGTATCTTGATACCAATTCCAATGAGTCTTTCCTTATGAGGATACCGAGGCGTCAATATGACTACAATGATACTGAGGGACGTTATTCCCTCTAAATGATAGGTGTTGGACCGAGATATGAGAACATAATAAATGAGTTGAGTTGTAGTTTCCTATTAGATATGGGGTATAGGGGACCACATAGGGTTCCCCTATGATATATTTACCCCTAATAGGGTTCACATGGGAGTGGTTAGTATTGATTTATATTTCCACATTAGAACTAAGATCAATGATGTAAGGATGACGAGGATGTGATTATTGTTGATCATCTAGGATTTATTTCTAGTGATCATCTTAGATCCTGATGATTATAGATCACTTGGGACTACCTATTATTAATTGGTGATAATTACTAATATTTACAGATTTATGAGGGTTATCCCCTAGGGATTGTATATTAAGATTTTTATTATGATTTCCTTAAGTCATCCCCCAATGAAGAAGATATTGAGCCTGATACTTATTTATTTCCTAGGGCCATCCCCATAGGAATAAACTATTGATACTGATACTATGATTTTCTAGATTCATCCTCTTAAGAGACATCTATAGATCCTGATGTTGCTAGATTTACTAGGGCCATATTCCCAAGAATCATCTAGGATCATAGTTATTATTGGATATTCTAAGGTCATCCCCCTTGGAATCGATGATAGTACCTGATATTATTTATCACTAAGGATTACCTCCTGGTGATCAACTTCGAGCCTAACTATTATGGGATCACCCAATATCACCTCCTTAGGATCATTGATGTCTCCTAATGACTACTGTATTACCTTTGATTGGCTCTTAGGGGTCGACTTTGATCTCCTAGAATCACCTATTAGGTATCATCTTGTGTAATTTTTCTATGGGATTCCTTGTACATGATCCTTAGATCTAGAAGTTATTCTTGATATTGTGTGGATGCCTTGGATACTTCATAGGATTCATAATTTACACATGTTTATATATATCCATTGGTCTTGATATTGGTTGGCATAATTATCTGACATGCTTAGAGACAATCAAGAATTGGCCAAAGGACGTTTCGGTTGATCAGTAATTTTACTATAGAACTTGATGATCTTTAATGGTTATTTTATTCATGATTTTATGGATATTTCTTTTATATTATGAGAATATTTCATTTTTGGATTTTATTTATTAGTTATGTATGGGATCACATTGGTGGTTCTACACTGAGTTGTACTAAATCCTTTCTCGTGTAGTCTTGGAAATTAGGTACCCAAGCATACTTTACTTGTTATAGGTTCAGTTTTCAAAGAGTTCTAGAGTAGAATGATTGAGAGGGACAGATCAGATGAGATTATAGATTGTTATAAGGTGAATCTTAGGGATGTGGTGGATCTTCTTGTACATTTATTTTGGTTCTTTTATTGTTTTTGTATATGTGGTCTTCTAGATGGGTGGCCATCGAGTCTATTTAACTGTATTCATTTATTATTGATTATTGTTTATTTATTTATTATAATTTTTTGTATGTTTATTTTTTATGGATCTAATTTTTTTATTTAATATGTTTTTCATACTTTTATATGGGAGTATTGTCTCCCCATAATAACACCCTAGGCCTCTGCTACTAGTTTTAAACCTCTCGTGCATGGGGAGGTGCACCTGAGGTCTAAGTGACTACTCCTCTGTTCTGGGCACCGCTAAGTGGTTGTAACCCATGGGAGGATGTGATAAAGTGGTATCAGAGAATTTAAGATACTAATATAATAGAATATATCTATTTTTTATTTTTTCTTACTATTTGGGGAGATTGTAGACTATTGACATAGGAATATATCATTAATTATGATGGATATCAGATCAGTGCATCACGAACACCTTTTCTATTAGGAAGAAAACCTTACCAGGTCATGAGATTGATGTTCTTGGTTTCTAATTCTATGATTGTATGATTTTCACCCAGCATGACGCACATGGAATTTTAAGATTTATGATTTATAGGTTTTTCCTCTTGACCTGTTGGTAAGAGGTATATGTCCACGTATCATATTTGGTACATTGGATCAACATGAAATACATATTATTTTATGTGATTTATATCACCAATGATAGATGGTTAAACTATTTTAAGTGTCAGAAATAACTTATATGGTGTTTCCCCATACAACTTATTGGTGAAATTATACTCAACCAGACTATAATGTATTTTTATTCTGATGACAGGTCATATGGATCTATGATATGATTCTCAGTGATGACGGAAATATAGTCCTCATGGTATAGGGTGTATAGTGGCCCTATTATGCTAGTACATGCATATGATTCCTTAGTGATGGACCCCTTATGGGTGATTATAATACTGGTTCTAGAAATTGGAAAACAATTTGGTTACAACCTATATGGTATTTTACTATATATACTCTTGGTGGAAATCTACATAACTAAACAATATGGTTATGATATAATTAAAGCAAATTGTGGTTGGGAGATACCATTACAGATGTATGTTCTTGGATGAGAATGTGACCCTCAAGGGGGAGACTCTTGTATGTAGAGGCTGAGTGAACATCATCCTAAAATTAGAGATTTTGAGGGGTAGTCATGTATGTGGATGCTCGATAAGAACCAATTCCATATTAGGTGTAGATTTAGAATGTGATGAATGAGATGGATATGTGAACCTTAGAGTGGGTGTGATGCCACATGATTTTTCATGTGACTATTGAGATGGGAACAATGTGGTTGCCCTTGTGTTGTGATTTATGTGAGGTATGACCTTTGGGTTAGGTGGGAGAGACTAGTGTTTGGAGATGTAGCTCAAGATTGGTGAGAAGGGTGTTATAGATGATATTGACTGTGATATTCTAGGATTTCAAAATAAAGAGGGGTTAACCTAAGTTTTTGAGTGTCTTAGAGATGAGAAGCATGGATATATGCTTAAGGTTTTGAGATTAGTGCACATGAGGTGCTTCCAGGTATGTGATATTGTCATGGATATGACTTGAACTTTATAGATAAATAACTTTAAGTATTGGTTATTTTGGAATTGAATTTTGTTCTTTAAGGTATTATTATTCTAGTGTATATTTTTATGCATTTTTTATGATGTAGTGGTTGAGAATGGATAGACACTTGTGGTTTGGAACAATTTTCAAATGGTGGGTGATCATGAGATAGACCATGTTATAGGTGAGATGCCTATTTTGAATAGGAGTACTAAAGGTGATCTAATTATACAATTGACATGTTTTAGAGTTTGGATAATTTTTCAGGTGTGTGGTCTCAACCAAATTTACCCTATAGGTAGAAGCATCTATTGTTGTACATGTAGGGGTCGAATCCATATAGATCGATGAAGTGAACCTTGAGATACTCTAATTTATTGAGGTTTTAGGATATGAAGTGGATATCTATTTATTTATTAAGGATATTAATAATAAATAAATAGTTTAATTATAGAAAAAACAAAACAAACAAATACTTGAAATAAACAAAAAATAGAAGTGGATTGATACTTGGTTATTCTTAGGCCTATAATGGATGTAATTTTTTTCTTAGAAAAATTCAGATCACTTGTACAAGATGTATCCAATAAATAAAATTAAGTCCCCAATATCATTAAATTATTTAATAAATAAAAAATTATAAGGATAATATCTTAGTCATGTAGAGGAAAAATTTAATGATCACTCGAAGGAATAGTATTATACTAGAACTCAAATTGTGTAGTCGTTAAAATCAACAGAGATAAAGAAGAAAATAAGTATGTGAAAGGAAATATCAAACCCAAGAACCAATTTTATAATTTAAGAACATAAAATAACATCAAATATATCCCCATTAAACTTCCTATAATTGAACCACAATAGGTTTATCCTTTTATTGATTCATAACTCTTAATGGAAGATGGAAGTTGACTTAAAGGAGTTGAATTAAAGAAGATAAAAAATAATAATAAAAATCAATCACTCCACTATTGTTGTGTGAATTAAATAACACATGAATATTATGGTATCCTAGCGAAAAATATTATAATATGATGAATTTAAAATAATTAGTATATTTAAATAATAAATCTATGGTGAAATTGGAAAACTTACAAGTGAAGAACAAGCGTACGACAACAAAATTGCAGCTTAATATTACAATGAAACAAAAATAACCAAAAGATTCCTATTTCTTCTCAAAATACCACTTAAATATTTACTTTCATCCCCCTTGGTCAAGACACACCATTAAAATTAGAATCATTCAATAGGGTAGGGAAAAGAGTGTTGGAAAGTGGGTGGATAATTAATCTTTCATCATCTCCAAAGAAACATTCATACCCTTTCTATGTCCTCATTGATGTGCCAAAAATACAATTATTGAAATTTAATTTGGATAGTACAAAGAAGGTAAATATGTATATATATATAAGTCTTCTAAAACATATCCAAATGTGATCCCCATTGGATTGGACTTTTAATAGTCAGTCCCAAAATGATTAGATGACTTGTTGGGCCTTGCAATCTGACCAAGAATTTAATCTTCAACTTGTGCCACCTGGATATCCCTCAAAATAACCAAATTATCCTTATTAAAAGTTTAGTGAAATAATATATATTAATAATTACGCCTTAATTTAAATTTTAATCTTCATTTGACTTCTATTTTGGGCTCTGCATCCATTTTAATGGGCTGTGGTAAAATATGTTTTACCCAGACATTTATGTGTTAGAGGCCCAATATAACCATAATCCATTATGAATATCCAATTTATACAATAAGAAAAAATGTTACTTATATAATTATATTAATGGCACTTAAATTTAAAATTAAAATAATTAAAATAGTTTTTTCCACAAGCTGATGGAAAATGGCCCATGATTAAAACATTTTAAACATGAATTGCAAAAATGATGAGAAATGAAGTTCTAATTGTAAAATGAATTAACCAAGGATTTTAGGAACAAATAATCACAATAAAATTCATAAAAATTTAATAAAAATTATGTAATTTCAAGGTAAAATAACACCTTAACGTGATATATTCTAGTCCCTAGAAAACTACTACAAAAAAATCAATTCACTGATACCCTTCATCCAATTCCAATTAAGCATTAAGATGATTTGTGCCTCACAAAAGACATGGGGTTAATTTTCTTGTTCAAGGGGAAAATAAATGGAAGCACTATCTAGGAATCACATTCCACATTAATATTATTATCCATTTTTTTCTTTTTTTGAACCAAAATATAGATGAAAATACCAACTCCCAATAGGGAAACTCTCGAGTTACAATTCCCATGTGTTGAAAGCCACACATCTTTTCAATTAAATGCTCTATAATAGAGATTTAAATACTACCTCTGGGAAATATAACTATGAATTCATGATCCCTAAGTTTCAAACTCTACACATTAGGAAAAAAATCTCTACATGGTCATTTTTCTTCTTCTTTGTTTTGTGATTTTTGTGATATTTTAGATGATAGAGTTAAATTTAAGTGATCCTGAAAACTATGTTATGAAAAATAGACCCTAATAAATTAAAATAACACCCAAAATCTATTGTACATGAAATTTGGAATTTTTATTAAATGGATGAATAATTAGAAGATGAAAAATTTAAATGGACAACTATGGAAACCAATATTATACTTATAAACTTAGACTTCAATATTGATTAGAATCAAGGAATTCATAATCAATTAACATTCAGTTTTTATGTTTAACAAGGTACATTATAATAATAAAGGATGAAAAATATAAAATTTTACATAAAATCCAATTTCTTTCAAAAAAAATCAACAAAATTTAAGATTTTCACTCCCCCAAACTTAGAATGACACTACCCTCAGTGATGAATGAGTAGAGAAAAGAAAGTTCATAATTATTAAGAAAGAGTGGAAGAATGATATTTGAAATAAAATAATGGAATAAAATCACCTAGTTTTAATATTAATACCCAGTATTATATGATTGATCATTCCTTCTCTAGGTCACATGTATTCTCCACATAGATGATTAAACACTAGGATTAAACTTTGGAGAGCATTTGGTTCCTTTGAAGTCCAAAATCTATTAATCTTTTAAATCTTACACTTAAACAACATTAGATCATATTTTAATCCCTAATAGGTTTCCTTAACTAAAAAACAATCAAAACCCAAAATATGGATTAAAAACAAACTCATTTTTTTTATTTTTTTGGTTAATGTAAAAAACAAAAAAAAATATGGGTTTCCTCTCAGAAAGAACTTAGTTTCAAGTCATTTTGATCTACATGGACCCCCAACTTACCCAATACAAAATTTAAACATTTTAAGGATTAAAATTTTAAACACTTCAATTTGATTATGATCGAGAATCCATTGGGGTTGGTGAGAAGCCTTTTAAGTTGATAAAAGAACAACCATATAGGTACCAGTGTATGGGCTAATCCCATGAATATAAAAAAGGGTTCATCTGATTTATTTCTTAATATTTCTTAGTACATAAAGTATAATTTTCTCATAATTAGAATTTCTATTTTATGAAATGACAAATGAAAGGTTTTGGTTATCCCTAATGAAGGAATACATGAGAGAGCGGGGATGGACCTTGAGTTTGAGATTGGGTTGGTTTAAATTTATAAAATTGGATTAAAAATTTAAATCAAAATCAGTTTATTATATATTTTTTTTAAATAATTGGTTACTTACAAAAATATGTTTTAACCCCCAAATTTTCTATTTTGTTGTCATGGGTTGGTACATAAAGTTCATGATTTCATTAAAGGGTTCACTAATTGGTGATCCTGTAAATTATTTATTGGATTGATCTACTATAGATTAAATCCATGAATAAAAGATTCCATTATGTGAATACAAAAAATTAATTTCCTCACAACTTATACATCCATTAAAAATTCTCTCATGTTAATTAGGTGGACTTTCAATATTACCTAAATAGTAATCTGGTAACTATTTATTAGATTATAAAGTAATTTCTTCATCATTTTTTTATGATTTTGAAGCCTCTGATGGTTTGGGAATCAATGTTTCAAGTTTTTCATTATTTTTTCAACTCTTTTAAATAGTTATTACTTTGAGTTATTTATAATAGGTTTTTGTGAAACAATATTCTTTTATCAATGTTAAGGAAGAGACTACTTGAGTGGGAATCAGTTCCATATTCATTTCAAAGATTTGTAGTTAAAATATAAATGTTAAAAATTTTGAATTAATTTTCTCTATTTATTCACACAATTGTTCTAGTAATATTTGTGGAACTAATTGGACAAGAGTTTGATCTAGTTAGGATTGAAACTAGTCATGGATATGAGAGTTTTATGGGTTTTCCGGATTTTGATTGTGTAATTGATCATCCCACTAATAAAATCCATGATTTTCATTAAAACACATATTTAAATATTTTTATTCATGGACAACTTTAAATTTTATATTATTCACCTTTTTTAATTATCCCCTAAGAATAATTTCCTTGTTTGATGGAATGGTTGAGTAATTGTCAGTTTTGTGGTCATATTTTTGAAAAAAATAAAACTTGGTCAATTGATTGAAATTATTCGACACACAATGGTCTATTTATTTGATCCTATTATAGAGAGAATCAAGATAAGCTTCAATAATATCATTATCACCAATAGTGTTCATCCTACTAGGTGTAGGGTAATCATTGAAGGTTTGACCAAAGAAATTACCTAAGTTAGGGGTTACCAAATATATATTTTCTATTTGATTCCAACCTAGGTTTAAGATGGGGTTATATTCATTAATCTCCATTAATATGGAATAAAATTTAAATTTATATAGTTTAATAATATTGGTATTCAAAAGAAAAAAATTTCTAGTATCAATTGATTCCTCTACAAAAAGATTATCAAGACTAATAGAGCGGTCTAGATGTTCTCAGGTGTAGGAAGGCACGTTCTAGAAATGGGAAAAAAAGGAAGGGGTGAAGAAAAGATAAATGGGGGTGAGAAAATATAATTTAGGGTGAGAAACGAAGCTGATTCTCTAAGATACTTACTTGCTTCCCCATAAATGATACCAAAATTTGGTCTCATCCAAATTTATGCTATAGGTAGAATACATCGTTATATTACATGTAGGGTGAGAATCAATATGGACCGAAGAAGTAAACCTTCAAAAACATTAGTTTATTGAAGTTTTAGGATATGAATTACAAAAATATTTAGGGATTAATGATTAAAAAAACTAATTTAATTAAAGAAAAAAACACAAAAATTCTTGAACTAAACAAAAAATAGAAATGGGTTGATCCTATGTCGTTTCTAGGGATGGAATGTATGCAACTGTTTTCTTAGAAAATTAAGCTCACTAGTTCTAAATGTATCCAATAAATGAAATAATTAAAATAATTTCTTCACTAATTTAATCCATATATAATTTTAAGGCTAATATCCTAGTCACATAGAGGACCACTTTAATGATCACTCAAAGGAATATTATTGTACCAGTACTCAAAATGTATAGTCATTAAAGTCAATGGAGATGAAGAATAAAATAAATCAATGAATGGAAATATAAAAAAAAATAATTCAAAAATTTAATCACATAAATTAAAATACAGTCCATCCCCATGAACTACCCTAGAATATAACCACAAGATGGTTGTACTTACATTGAGGCAACACTCTCAATGGAAAATGGGGGGGTCAAGTTAAAGGAGAGGAATTAAAGAAAATAACAAATAATTAAAAAAATAAATCACTCCCCCATTGTTGTGTGAATTTAATAACATGTGAATATCATGGTATAAACGTTAAATAGATTAGAATAATATGGATTAAAAAATTTACATAATAAATCTAGATTTAAATTGGACAACTTATAAGTGAAGAAAAAGTGTAAGACAACAAAATTACAATATAACATTAAAATGAAATAAAAATAACCAAAATATTACTAATTATTCACTAAATACCACTTAAATAGATCCTTTTATACCCCTTGGTATATCCACACCCTTAAAATTCTAATAATTCAATTGGGCAGGACAAAGGTTGTAGGAAAGTGGTTGGAAAATTAATCATTCATCGTTTCCAAGGCAGCATGCACACCCTTTCTCTCTCCACATTGAAGTGCCGGAATGACTGTGATGGATACCATATTGAGATTTTATATGAAATAAAAATATTTATATCTATAATTATTATAAAACATATCAAAATATTATCCCTATTGGATCATCACTTTAATAGTTATTCCTGAAATGGTGAGGTGATTTTTTAGACCTTGTAATATAGTCCAAAATTTAATCTTCAACTTGTGTCACACAAATATCCCTAAAAATGACCAAATTATCCTTAAGAATAGTTTATCTAAGTTATATCTAGGAATTTATATATCTTACTTTAAGGTTTCATCTTTATTTGACTTCTATCTCAGGTTCCACATCTGTTTTAATGGGATGAGGTCAAGTATGTTTTTCCCAAATATTTCTGTGTTGGAGACCCAATATAATCATCATCATTTATGAATCTATAATTTCTATAAGAATAAAAAAAATCTAAGATAATTATATTAAAATTTATAATTAAAATAATTAAAATTTTATGCTCTACAAGTTAATGAAAAATGGTATGAGATTAATGTATTGGAACATGAATTGTAAAAATTATGAGAAATGATGTTCAAATTGTAAAATGAATTAACCAAGGGTTTTAGGAATAATGAAGCACAAAAAAAGTCATAAAAATTTAATGAAAATTAGATAATTTTAGGGTCTATTAATCACATGAGACTAGGTACATTGATGTATGATTCAAGGGATCATGAGTTGGGTTTGGTTACCAGGTGGTACAGGAGCGTACACATGTTGGATTTTGATAACGAGAAGGTGGTACATGCTAGTTACTCTTGGTAATTTTTATTATGTAATAAATGATTATTCGTGTATGATATAAGGAATATTTGGAAGTTTGAACACTAGTGGGCATATATACATAAATCGTTGATGATAATTAGAAATATTCTTCTATGGAGAGACACGACTTTGGAGTTGGATCAGGTGTCGTAGGATAGTGGACCCAAGTGTCATCCTTAACACATATTTTCAAGGAGGCATGGTGTTATAGGTTGATAGTGTATGATAATTTCTCATGAGGGAAACACACATGTGATGATGGATCCCTATGAGGTGATGCTCAAGGAGAAGTATATGGTAATCCATATGGTGGGGAGTGCACAATAGGTTGTTTGAGGGTGTGACACTCTTTATAAAAGGAATTATATGGATGTTAAGAATGATAGTCCCATGATTCATGAATTTGTATTGATTGAAATTTATTGTTTTCACTTAGTTGTGATAGTTATGGCCACATATAGTGATTACATGCATTAATGGATGGAGCGTGAGCCATAGAGATATGACCTCAAGATGGTAGGGTCATGGGTGTGATGTGACTGATTATTAGACGATTGAGATGGTGTTTGGATTTTGTTCATTATATTGATGTAATTAATTAATTTCCATGTTTAATAATATATTTTATTTTTAGGAAAATTAATGGATAGATTCTATACATCGACATCGGTTGCGAGTGTGATGGTTATTTTTGTTTTTTGATGACCAAAACATGTAATTACACCAAAATTTATTTTTTTTAATTTATTTTAGGATACTTCAGAAATATTGGGATGTATTTGAAGTTAAGACATCGGGTTTGGGTAAAGGGATCAGACTTCAACGGTTGCGGCTAAGCATTTTTGGAATTGGCCGGGCAAATGAGGGATGATCAGTGATTTTATGTGCTATTGTTTGTGGTGATATGTAAACCACATAGATAATATCATTGGACCATTTTGGATGAATTTTTAGTTGGAAATTCCAATGTTGGGGATCACCATGGATCAAGATCACCCATAATGAGATGAGTCTCATAGTGGAGAACACAATAAGCCGGATAATGAATTGACTGACGAAACTATGGTGTATTGGGATATATGGATGTTAGTAAGTGTCATATAAAGGTTTTGTTAGTGGTCATGAGTGTTGTATTGGGTTCTGATAAATAGAATGCCTTATGTTTTGAGTATCACAGTAGTAGCTCATTCAACATTCTGGGATAAATGTGGAAAATTTAGTATGTTTTAGCGATTGATATTGGTTGATTAAAATAGTTTAAAAAAAACCAAAGCTTCTTGGATTTGAGAAGTGCTATGGTGGTTAGGTTGAAAAACCTCATACATTTCTAGGGTGTGAAATTCCCAAGAAATTTGATTTTTTTTATTTGGTGGTGGGTTATTTTTGAGAACCAAATTTCAGATCAAAATTTTGAGTGTTTTGATATCTTAAATAAATTTTTTTAGACTCTTTTATTTCCTATAAATGTTATGTAAGTTTGGGAAAAAGTGGGAGAAGTTATGGGTGGTCGAGCTTTTGAAATATTGAAGTTGAAGACCTTTCATCATGTGAAAGGTGGCTTACATTGAGAATGGATTCCATGGGGTGAGTTTAGGGGTGAAAGTGGAGATGTCCAAGGGGTGTGGGATATTTCTTTAGGATTTCAAGTTTTAACCTCATGTTCATGTTTTGAAACCTATATGGGTATTTTTTGGTAGGTTTAGATTGATAATTTTCAGGTCATGCCCCTTTTTAGGGGTAACAGTGCTTGTGGAGGGATATTTTAGTTGGTTTATAACCCTCATCCTCCTCCCTTAGTTCCCCCTTGATCTGAGACATTTTATGTGTTGTTTTTATGATTATTGAGGTATGTTTATCCCTCTATTTTTTTTATTTTTCTTTCCTTAAACCATATCTAATTTTAGATGATCATGGTTTAGGGTTCACTATCAATTCCACTGAAGTATGGTGGATCAAATGATTTTTTGGGGGATTTCATATGGCACAGCTAAAGAGCTTATTGATACAAGTTTTTCATGTCATTACATTTCATTTTAGTGAAGCTATGTAATTATTTTATTTTTATGGGGTTTATTTTTAAATTTAATTAAATTTTCCACAAGAACATGTGTTTAAATTGGTTCGTTTTAATGGCTTGCATTCAGAGGGTGTTGGGAGTGTCCACACCTTATTTCTCATGGGTTTAGTAAGAAATTGATTCCCAGTGAGTTTTCATGTGTCATTTAAAATTAAATTAAATGGTTTAATTAATTATAAATTGATAAAATTGAGTTTAAGAATTAATAATTATTTATTATATTTAATTATTTAATGTTATGTTTTGAGTTAGGGAATCGAGTGTTTGAATGATGATCATATAGACATGGATGAGCTTGTGTGATAGTTGTTGTGTAGTGAATTAAAAAAGGAATGAAACTAAAATGAGTTTAGTGGTACCTCATATATTCCCCATGGTGTTATGCATTTTTTATCCATGCCTATGATATGTGGCGTCTCTCCACCACGGGAGATCAAATTTTTTTATTAAATTAAATTTTTATTTTAAATGAAACATCTTGATTACACAAAGTTCAAAGGGACACTAAGGACCCATGCACATTGTATTGGTTCCTCGATCATCAATGTTGGAGTACTTGATGATAAACGTATGACTTGAGATACATGGAACCCAATGAGTAATTTTTAAATGAATTAAGAGAACATTTTGGAACTTAGTATAAGTGTCGTGTCAACCTCCAAGTTGAGGAATGTGATGGGTTAGAGGGAGTGGACCTAGTAGTCTTCAATGAACCTTGGTATTCCATATAGCCTTTATGATAGTTGATATGACCATGGGGAAAGGGTTATTATCCCATTTAGATTTGATTACCTGGGTTGGTATTACCAACGTGAACCTTTCATGGGTTGGGTGCATGAGGACTGACCTATAACCTAGAAATTGATATTGGCCTTGCTCCATTTCTTGAGACCAATGCTAATGAATATTGGCTTATGAGGCCAGTGATGCCTCTATATGAATATGATGACATAGAGAGAAGTTATTCCCTATAAGTGATGGGAACTATCCTGAGAGATGAGATTATGATAGAGGAGACCATTTAGAGTGTCTTGCTAGAGATGGGACATAAGGGACCACATAGGGTGCCCCCGTGATATATTAACCATAGAGAGGATGCGTGTGGGAATAGGTAGTGATGATCACGAGTGTCAACTTTGAACATTGATCGATGAAGTAATCCCAATGAGTCTATGATTACTATTTATTGCCTCGAATTAACTTCTAGGGATCAATGATGACTTCTGATTTTACTGGGTTGCCTAGGTGCAATACCCCATGTCTATACGAGTTGTGAAAATTTAGAAGGAACTTGAATTTTTCATTGGGACAGTGGATCATTTTGAGAACCCAGATTCATATTATAATTCCAATGGTTAGGTAATACTTAAATGAGGATTTGGATGTGGTTCATTTCACGATTAGATGTATGGGTGCTTTGTTGAGCATAAAAAAAGGTTAGGTGGCCCAAGAGTTGAATTTTTAGATACTACATACATTTACGATGTGAACCATGAGATTCAATATTTGAATGAGGCTGTTAGAGGGTTGTAGTTCTTTTCCTCAAAGGTTTCGTAGCATAAACCATGCTTCACAACAAGCTTCACACCATGAATAGAGGTTGGATGAGGGTGGTATCCCTCTGCTTAAGTATTTTATAGCGTAGACCTCACGTACATGTTGTGGATGATGCTAGGTGCCTTAAAAATGGGAATTCTCCAAAATTTACCTACAAGATTTTTAACCCTAACCCCTTATTTTCTTCTCCTCCATCATGAAAACACATCAAAATTTCCCATAATTTTTGGATGATCTCTTGGGTGATTTTCATGGAGGATCAAGTTTATTCATTTTCTTATTCCTCTGTTCCTTCTCCTCTTTGGTTCTCAATAATTTTTCAATGCTATATTTTAGGATATTGGTGTAAATTTTACTAGATTAAAGTGGAATCGTCTGATTTTTATGGGGTCTTTGTGTATCCTAGTGAGAGGATATCATGAGATGGTATTTTCAAACCATCTCATATTATTTTGATGAAGGTATGTCTCCCCATGATTTTACTTACTATTATTAGTGAATTTGGGTTAAATTAATCATTGTACTAGGTTTATAAAATGGGGATTTTTTTGGCTTGGGTTCAGGTGAGTGTCAGGAGTAGACTGTTCCCCATTGCTAGTGGTTTTTTTGTGATGAGGTAGTTCAGTAAGATTTTGGGTGTCATGACTAATTAAATTAAATTATAAACTAATTATGAATTGTTATATATGAATTAGATAATTAATTATACATTTTTTATAATTAATTATCATATTTTGTGACTTGAGATAGGTTCTTAGGATGTTGATGTGAGATTGGGTGGGTCTTAGTGAGGAAAAATGAGTATTATTTAAATAATGGAATAACTCTGGAAATAATGTAGGTGGTCCCTTAAGAATAAATCTATAGTATTTTTAATTTTTAATATATAATTTGTAATTTGTATGTAGTCTTTCCACTAAGTTAAATTAACCAATTTAATTTAAAATGAATTTCTTATTAAAAATTTATTTCCTTAACTAAAAAAAATTTCAGGGACCATGATGGGCCCTTGTGCACTAGATTGTTCCCTCATACGTCGATGGTTGGGGCCTTGGTTATATTTGTGTTCCCTGAGAAACATGGAATTTTAGGGGTGTAAAAGGAGTGAATTAAATGAAATTAATGTATTGGTATGTAGTTATTGTGATACCCAAATCGTAATTTGTGGTCAGAGATATATTTACAGTCTCCCTATATATAGAACTGTGGCTAACCCAGGGGTCTCTCTCAAGGAAGAAATTTTGCTTTTCCTAGTGATATTACAAAAATATTTTTGTGTGTCTTTTTGTATATTTTGAAATAAAAAAAATGAAAATAGAATGAAAACGTAGGATGGAAAGAAAAAAATGAAAAAAATGGAAAGTGAATAAGAAGAATTAGGGGAAAATCAAGGAAGAAGAGAAGAAACCCTATGAGCAAAAGTCCAGATCAAGGTCAATACACTCTTTAACTACCTATCATAGAACTACTAATGTGAAGGACCAATGAAACTCAACCACACATAGTCCATGTTCAATTTCTCAATTCACACACTTCTCTCTCCAAATATAGTGAACAAACATGAACAGAACCACTTATGGGGTGTGAGAGTTCTACCAAAAATAAAAATTCACCCAATCTAACCTCCTTATCCAAGAACCACTTCCTATAAAAAGTTATACTTATGAGATGATCAATAACATATCCTCTCCCAAACACTCAATAGAGTAAAAAAATAATAATGGGGGAAATGTGAAGGGAAATAGTAACAAACACTTCTTGTAAGTGGTTTTTCACTCACATCACCACTGACTCCATCACTATCTGCCAAGTATAAGGAAGAAAAGGATGTTCAACATGATGTCTATATATCCAAGAACCATTAGATATTCACTCCCTAGTTCTGGGTTTACAAATTATCTCTCCATTTCTGGAGTTTAGAAATCACAACACTTGTAGAAATAAGAACATGTAATAAAAATGCATTTATAGTGGATAACCATAATTAAAACATATTAGTGAGGAATAAATAGATTAAATTTAGGTCCCATGAAGCAATAATGATATACATAGAGGTTAATTACACTACTTATTCAAAAATAGAAAAAATTACCATCATAACTGACTGTGTAACACCTAAAAATTCTAAAGTAAATACATTATGTATCATACGCATCACCAAGGGCGTAAGGTAATATAATAACCTGAGAATTTATAATATATTTACTATTTTAAATAATTTAAATCTATGATATATATTAAAATACATGTGATTCTGAGTTATCATGTGTCACATGAAAGAACGATCTTATTCAATGGCTCGCATTACATGCAAGAATGAGTTTTACCGAACAATAGTACATTATTAAAATTTTATTATTTAATATAATAAGATATAACCTGAACACTAAATTAGAAGTTATGAAAAAGGGTTAACTAAATTTTAAAAATATATGTTAAAAAAAAATATAAAATCAATTCATTGGTTACAAATTAATAAGAAATAAATATGAAAACCAATTGAATATAAAGGAAAATATTATTATTTTTATGCTCATAAAACTATTTTATCCTAATAAATTAAATGAATTTTAATTAGTGAATGATATTTATGAAATATATATATTATATATTTAATCAAATATTTTTTATATTCATCCAATATATTTTATAGGAAAAAGATAACAATAAACTAAATTTTACGCATGAAATACTATATTTTTATTGAGGCACTTTCACCCCCTTTTAATGGAGAACTTATATTAAATCCATTTTTTGAAAATTTTATAAATCTTATATGTAAAAATAAACTTAATATTTGGAACTAGAGAATAAAAATTAGTTTATTGTGAATTTTTTGTAATTTTTTGTGAATTTTCATTTTTTAATGAATAGTGAAAAATAAGGAATTTTAATTCAAAATTGTTTTTTCGTCTAATTTATAGATAATGTTAAATTATATTTTTAAATGGTTTTAAAGTTTAATTAGATTAATTTTTTATAAATTAATCAAATTTAGTTCATTTTAATCAATTTCACTTTGAAATTGAATATAAATACTTAGCAAACCTTTGAACGTTTTTACTTTAAAAAAACTCCATTCTCATCCTGTCTCTAGGATTAATTTTAAATTAATTTAAACCACTTATATGACTAGAATTTTAAAAAATGGATTCAATATTTATGATAAAAATAATTTATAATTTATAATAATGTCATTTTTTTACCAAAAATATTAGTTAAAGTGATTAAAATTAATTATATCGATTAAGGTAAAATTAAGCTTAAAAAGGGACTAAACTTTAATGTTAAGTAGAAAAGTGACCTATAAACTTGTCCAAAACCTATTTTATGGACATATTTAGGTCAATAAACCTCTAAATTTATGTAATGGTCCATTTGGACACTTTTGGAATAAGTAATACTTGCGGAACACAAAATCCTTTTCAAAAATACCATGTGTGTCCTTTCCCTCCACTATAAAAAAGTACTCACCCATCCCATTTCCTAGAAACTCTCAAGAAACTTTGGCTCAACCAATATCTACCCAAATAGATACTAAAAGTACATCCCCTCATCCTATAAACCTCACCTTGGGTATAAATCCATCCAAGTAATCCCTTTAGTGCAAACCAAAATGAGTTACCAGAATTAGTGGTAACATTCTTCCTCAAACTCTTTATGTTTTATTTTTTTCTTCACCCATTATTTTATTATTATTCCATGCTTATATACTAACACCAATATCCTAAATATGTTTATATGTTTTTATTATAAGTTTTTTACCTACAGTTATACACACTTCCATCTAATGGGTAACGAACTTATCATTTATGTGTGTGGTGAACTATCAGCTCACAAAATGATGTCGTTTGTTTTTACTTTACCACCACTCATTATTGGGAATTATAATAGACACACTTTTAATATATTAAATATAATATATTTATTATTTATTTATTATTCTTTAATTATTTTATCACACATTCCTTTATAGTTTTTATTTTTTGTAAATATGATAACATCATTTGTGGAAGTGTGAACTACTGCCTCCTCAAAGCGATATGACTCATTCACACAATACATGGAATGTATAATGGATGGTTTTAATTAAACATATGTGAAATACATTACATATATATGATATACATGACACAATTACATTTTTATAAATATAATATATTATTTTATTTATTACCCTTTTCATACACTAAAAAGTGATAACGTAGGTCATGGATGTGTGGACTACCGCATCCCCAACACAATTTGATTCCATTTAAAACCCAATAATTATATATATAAGTATATATGATTAAATAAAATTATATTTTTGATGTAATTATCATTTTGGAAAGATATATTGTTATTTAACTTCTTTCCATAACGATCACAAAAAAATGGGAACGTTATTCATGCATGCGTACGACCTAACGTCTCTGTGATTGTAACATTGGTTCATATTTCATAAATATAATACACATGGGACAAGGCAGTCTCAAGGTAATGGATTTCGTGTCAATTTACATTCCATTTAGGCTTATTTGTTGTTATGCACAAATTCACTTTTATATGGTGTATATACTTCCATTTGACATGTTATATCATGAATATTATTATTATTATGATATTCCAAGTTTTATTTAATATTATTCCTTCGTTAGGATTATGATTCAAATATTTCAAAGTGGTATGGGACAATTTGGAATGTTTAAAGATTATTTTCCTCAAGAATATTTTTAATGATCTTTCAATGGTATTTACATTAATCAACAAAAAAACATTATTGTTACTTATCCTACACTGGGGAATTATTTATAAATTTGTGTCCTTTATTCAACATTAAAATTTGATGATAAGGAACATTGTTTATTATTTAAATAAATTATTAGATATATGAGGAATGCTTTGGACTTGAAAAAATAGGTGGGTCTGGTTATAGATAGAGCCTCAATGCATTAGTAGTCTCATGAGATGAATTAGTTGGACAAATTGAAATAGTTTAAACTATCTTGAGAATGGATATTAATTGTATAGTGGTTCATGTTCTAGATATGTGACGTCTAATATTAAAAGGATTTCCTTCGTTTTAGTTAACATTTTTATCCATTAGATTATGTGTCGACATATTAATAGATGAATTTATTTTTTAGTTCATTAATTAAGTGGTATTTGTTTCATTTTATTACCTTGACATATTGATTTTTTCTTGTTTATTTATTTCAATGGCATGTGTCATTAGTTATTTACCATGTCATAATTATTATTCTCATGTATTTTTTATTTATTCAGCTTTAATTACTCTAACTGAGTATTTGAGATCACCCTTATTATGTTTCCATTCCCAAGGTTATGAATAAGATTCATTTTAATAAGTTTCAAGGATTTTGTTTATTTCATTTTATTATGTATCATGTTTTTATTTTCTATTTCCCAATGTATTATGGGTATCATGTATGTTATCTTGCTTTCCAAAAATGCTAAACTGATTGGTCCTTTAGGATTTAATTCCTTGTAATTATTCCAATTTAATAAAATTATGCACCAGCTCTAGGTTTTCTGGGTAAGGGAATTATAGTTGGTATCAGATTAAGATTAGCATCAACCTTAGAAACAAGATTTAGAAAACTTAGATTAGGAAACGTAACTATATGATAGACTTTAAGGATAAGTATAGAAGAATATACTAAAATTTTGGAATGATAAAGATTATGTGGGTATTCCCAGAATATATCCTTGTTTGGATACTACAAGTGGAGATGGAGTTGACATAGATGTACTTAGGAGTAACAACTCTAACAAGGTGTGCCAAGCCTGACTTGTCATAACCCGGTACATGAAAACATTCTATATTGTGCACCTGGTTTGATGCTCCTTGGGGATACACTTATGAAAATTTTCATTTTATTAACTTACCATTATGAAGGATTTTAAAGTAAATAATACCCAAAGAAACCATTTTTTATCTCTATAAGATTAGTTAGGAATTTTTTTTTAATTTATGATTATTTTTTCACTAGTTTTGGGATTATACATTATGTTGTACAACATTATGATATAATCTAGTATTTTTCTTTGTTTAGAAATGTCACCTATAAATAATAATGGTACAAGTAATCATGAGAAATATAGAGATTAACCTGCTGAGGAAACCAATACATCTGGTATTATAATTGAGAATGTTGTGGAAATATTAGGGAATCTTAATTAGGTTATGACACATAAACTTGCTCGTATGGAGCAACCTGTTCCATAATTATATTCTCCTATTTGGATCACTTTATGTGACAGAGGCCCACATCATTTAGTAGAACTATATACTAATTTTCAAAAAAATCAATGGATTAAGTCTCTAGAGAAGATATTCGCGACATTGGTATATGGTGAAGAGGAAAAGAATACACATTCAGTGTATTATCTCAAGGGTGATGCAGATCAATGGTGGCCTTCAATCCAGAATACTAGAGAGTAAGAAGAAAAATAACTCATAGAATGGAGACCTTTTAAGGATACATTATTTTATAAATACTTACCTCGTGAGCAACAAAATGAGATGAAGATAAAGTTTCATAGTTTAAAGAAAAGGGAGGAAGAAAGTGTTGCAGAGTATGAAGTTGTCTTTACCAGGTTAGAAAGGTATGACATTGATTTCATATGCAACATGGAATACAAGAATGATCATTTGTTTTAAGGACTTAATCCAAGTCTTTGAAGGGTGACAGTGTATCAAACCTTTTCCTCGTACTATTAAATAGTTTTATGTTCCATCAAAAGAGAGAATTAATTTTCAATATCCTACATATTAGAGGGAATACAAGAGAAGAATAGGTCTTTGGAGCACTATAAAAAGATAATGAGTCGAAGAATAAGGGAAATAATGATTTTACCTTATGTGATAAATGTGGAAAGAACCACTATAGTAAATTCTCAAAGGGAATGTGAACTTTTTATAAGTGTAGATATAAGGTTCACCATGGTAAAGAATAAAAAGGGAAAAATAAAAAGGATACTATTTGGTGTTACAACAGTAAGAATATGGGTAACTATGAAAATTAATACTCCACACATCAAGGTAATGTACCTCAAAAGAAGGTAAGGGGCTATGGAAAATCATATCATATTGAAAAAATAGAAGTGGAATGATTAATGTTCTTCTATATCTATATCTATGAAATATTTTGTAAAAGTGTTTTATTAAAGACTTTCTCACCATATGATTTATGAAATATTAAAGGATTGTACTGTAGTACTATTTAATTAAGTATTTGTTATAATATGTTGAATGATACCAAGAAAATCCACTCAATAGTAAGTTAAACTTTTTGGAAAATACATGGTTGGGACAATGATGTTTAGATAAATAAATGATTGGTTTGGATAGTGTAAATCGTATAAGTGTCTACTACCTCAGAACTGAGTATTGATTTATTTAAAATGTGGTTTATGTTATAATTGATGGAGTTTACATCATTTTTTTTATTTAAGGAATATATCTAATAATCTATGTTCAGTTTAAGGATTGAGGAAGCTTGTATGTTTTCAATTAGGTTTTATGGTAATTAAAGTTATTACCATGTATCAAGAGGATACAAGATTAAGGTATTCACATGTTTGGTATGTGATACTTCATATTGATTGTAGGCTAAGGATAAGTTCATTTTGAAAATTCAGTTACCTTCCTTCTAAAGTGTTGGATCATAATCTTTGGTAAAAGTTAACTATTCATAAAATAACTTAAGTTGATCTTTTGATAAAGTTTTATAGGTTAATTTACTACATCCCCATATGATGGAACTTGTGCTGAGAAAATAACTATAAATAGGTCAAGGAAAAACTAAAGGAAAAGATTTTGTTTATGAAATAATAACATATATTTACTTATATTATTATAGAGTTAAAGAATTCCTCAATTATTAGAAAAATGGTGTTCAAATAAAAATGTTGTCTGATTATCATCATTTTTGATGATATCAATGACCTTTTCATAACAGGGGTTTAAGGTTTTGTGTTCATCAACTTTATTCTAAACACTTCCTCTATCACTCTCTATCATAACTTGAATTTTATATTTTTCTTTTATATTCATGTTTCTATTTCCCACATATGTTCTCCTACTATGAAACCTAGTTAAGTGACCATTGTACTTTCTTTCCCTTCTTATTAAGAAGACGTGTTATTAACCTTTTTACGATGTGGATTTTTCAAAAATAATTAATTTTCAAATATCAAACCCTTGATTACTGAGATAAAGTTTAAATTGTGTGGATGCAATTTAGTTAAGGAGGGGAGAATGTAGCACCCCAAAATTCCAAAGTAAAAACAGTTATCACACGCATCACCAAGAGCATAAGGGAATATAACACCCCTATACTTTAAAATATATTTACTATTTAAGATAAATTAAATCAATGATATGTCTTTTGATGCATGTGATACTAAGTTACCATGTGTCATGCACAACAATAGGTCTATTCAATGGATTGCATTACACATAAGACCATGTTTTACCGAACAACAATATATTATAAAAATATTATTATTTGATATATTAAGATATAACCTAGATGTTAAATTTGTAGCTATAAAAAGGTCCAATAACTTTTGAAAATATATGGTTTACAAAAATATAAAATTAATTCAATAGTTACAAATTAATGAGATATAAATATGATAACCAATTGAATATAAAAGAAATCATTATTATTTTTATGCCCACTAAACTGTTTTATCCTAATAAATTAAATTAATTGCAATTGGTGAATGATATTGATGAAATATATATATTATATATTTAATCATATATTTTTTATATTCATCCAATATAATCGATTGGGATAAGATAAAAACAAACCCAATTTTATGCATGAAATACTATATTTTTATTAAGGAACTTTTACCATATTTTAATGGAGAATCAATTTTAAATATACTTTTTAGCACATACATAAATATTATATTTAAAAATAAACTTGATATTTTAAATCGGAACATAAAAATTATGTTAGGGTGAATTTCTGGTATTTTTCTGTGTAGTTTCATTTTTTAATGAACAGTGAAAAATAATGAATTTTAATTCAAAACTGATTTTTCATCTAATTTATTTATAGGATTAAATTATATTTTTAAATTATTTTAAAGTTTAATTGGATTAATTTTTTATCAATTAATCCCATTTAGGTTATTTTAATCTATTTCACTTTGAAATTCAATATAAAAACTAATCAAACGTTTGAACACTTTTACTTTAAAAACCTACATTGTCGTCCCATCTGCAGGATTAAATTTAAATTAATTTATGCCACTTATGTGATTCGAATTTATAAAAATAGATTCTAAATTTGGAATAAAAATAATTTACAATGGATAATATGGTCAAATTATTTTTTGACAAAAAATATTATTGAAAATAATTAAAATTATTTACATCAATAAAGGTAAAATTAAACTTAACAAAGGACTAAACCTTAATATTTATAGATAAAATGACCTTTAAACTTGTAAAAACACTATTGTATTTAATTATTTCAGAACCTCTACTTATAAGGTTCCATAATGGTCTTTTTTTACACTTGGGGAACAAGTAATACTTCCAGAACACGCAATTCTTTTCCAAAATACAATGTGTGTCCTTTCCCTCCATTGTAAAAAGGCACCCACCCCTCCCACTTCATAACACCTATGAAGCTACTTTATATCAACCAATATCTGAAAAAATAGATCCTAAACATACCTAACCTAAACATATAATCCTTTACTTGGGTAGAAATCTATCCAAGAAATCCTTTTGATGCAAAAAAAGAGTTACCCAGATAAGAGGCAATATTCTTCCTCAAGCCCTTTGTGTTTTATTTGTTTCTCCACCCATTCATTTATAATTATTACTTTCTTATATAATTAAACCAATATCCTCAATACACTAATATTTTTTATTCTAATTTTTAGTCCTACACTTACAAACACTTCCATCTAATGGGTAACGAATATACCATTTGTGTGTATGGAGAACTACCGGCTCACAAAAGGATGTCATTCATTTTTACTTTACCCCAACTCGTGGTTGAGAATTATGATGGAAAAGATATTAATATATATATATATATATGTGTGTGTGTGTGTGTGTGTGTTATATTTCTTATTTATTATTCTTATTTAATTCTTTTATAACACATACCTTTATACTTTCCATTTTGTGTAAATACGATAACATTGTTTGTGGAAGTGTGGACTACCGCCTCCTCAAACCGATGTGATTCATTCACAATATACATGGAATGTATAAAGGATGATTTTAATTAAAAATATGTTAAATAAATGATATATATAGGATATAGGTGAAATAATTACATTTCTGGAAATAAATTATATCATTTTCTTTACTACCCTTTTCACACACAAAAAAGTAATAACGTCTATCATGGATGTGTGGACTACCGCCTCCCTGACATGATGTGATTCCTTTTACATCACAATAATTATATATATTAGCATATATGATTAAATAACATGGTATTTATGATAAAATTATAATTATAGAAAGATATAGTGTTACTTACCTTCTTTCCATAACGATCACTGAAAAATAGGAATGTTACTTATGCGTACATATGACCTACTGTCTTCATGAGTGTAACATTGGTTAATTTTTCATAACCATTATTCCAGATTGTTTTTAAAATTATAATTGGTGTATAAATATGATAATTATTTTGTTATTATTATTCTATATATGTTTATATAATGAACCCTTTGACCATAGTTGACCTACCAAATTCATTTTTAATGCAAAAACCTAATATGGCCAAAACACCCGATATAAATTTAATTGTTAAAGTAATTTATTTAAACATTGTAATAAGTGAAGAAAAAGTAATAATAAAATTGAAAAATATTTTAAAGAGATTAAATTATTAAAATAATTTTATTTTCTAGGAATATGAAGACACACGTGAATTTTTTAAGTGGTAAGGAATACTTTAGAATGTTTTAAGATTATTTACTCAAGAATGTTTTTAATCATATTTCAATGGTATTTAAATTCATCAAAATCCAAAACACTTATTATTACTTATCATCTACTAGGGAATTATTGATAAATATATATCCTTTATTCAATATGAATATTTAAAAATAATGCACATTTTTTATTTATTAAATTAGTTTTTCCATATGTGAGGAATGCTTTGGACTGGCAGACACAAGTGAGGCCCATTTATATATAGACCCTTGATGCATCAATAGTCTCATGAGATGAATCAATTGGAAAAATTATAATAGTTTAATCTATATTGAGAATAGATTTTTTCTAGTATATTTTTTCATGTTCCAGATACATAACATCCAATATTAAAATCCTTGCCTTCATTTCAGTTATCATTTTTATCCACGATATGTTGTGTCGATATATCTGTGGATGCATTTCATTCTCGGTTCATTAATTATGTGGCATGTGTTTTAGTTTCTTGCTTTACCATATCAATTTTTCCTTATCTAGTTAATTGGACAACATGTGTTATATGTTATTTAGTATTCCATAATTATTATTCTCATGGATTCATTATTGTTTCTTCTTTATTTACCCTTACTAAGAATTTTACAAAACCCTTATTATGTTTCCTTTCCCCAGGTTATAATGAAGACACCTTTGAATAAGTTTCAAGGATGTTGTTTATTTCATTTTATTAGGTATCATGTTTATATTTTTTATTTCCCAATGTGTTATGGATATCATGTATGCACTTTGGATTTATAAAACTTCTAAATAGACTGGTTCTTCAGGATTTGATTCCTTGTAATCTTGCTAATGAAATAAAATAATGCACTGGCTCCGGGCTTCTGGGATCAGGGCACTACAAACAGGCAGTGACATCCATGTAGAATTCTCTTAGGTTCTCGTGATAATATTTTAGTTAAGTCCTAGTGAATTTGATTAAGATCCTATAACAAAATTAAATATCCCACGTGGTCAAGGATTCAGCTCAACCTCTTGATTATTCCTGTAATCACCAGAATCTTTTGGCATCTTAACCCCTTCTATAGTCTCGAGCTCCGTTCTTTTCTTTGAATTTAATTATCCAATGAGATATTAGGGCATCACATGCATTTTATAACTATTTTTATTGTCCTGACGGAGCATTAGATCCATACGCAGGTGCTAACCCTTCAAAATCCCAAACCTAGTGTGGCCCACGTACCCTTCTCCACATTTAGTTTACTTCAAGTCCACTAATTCTCCATCTCCATCACTTAAACTAATAGTGGGGATCTCAAATTCATTAGTTCATTGGATTTAAATTATTATCAACAATTTATTCACTCAAATTCATTTGATTTCCAAAATTATTGTTTTATTCAACTTTCATCAAAGACTCGATTCTCATCTAACTTTCATTTCATGCTTATATGACTCACATTTTCTTTAGGCGTGGGGTACACCCTAGTTTGAACATCACTCTAACATTTTATCAATCACTTTTTGTTCACCTTACTTCAAACCCATATCTATAATAATGAGGAATATATAGGCCTCGTCTTCTTTATTCCCATCCGGTATAGGCAATAGAAACCAACAAATAATCTCCCAAACTTGATTCTCTATATTTTTCTTGTTTCCAATTGATTTATCACCTATTTGTTGACACACAAAAACTCATAAAGTTTTGGTCATTCGGTGGTAGCATCACCTAACTCAGGATTTTCATTATCAATACCAAGAAGATATTGATTTTGGGTTTGAGTTTTCATTTGTAGATCAGAGCATGCAATAAGATTCAGTGTCCCTTTCTTGATCTAGTTTATATTCAAGGAAGGTTGATCTTCAGTGTCAGTTAAACATTAACCCACTTCAACCTTTGTTTGTTTGATTCAATTTGACATTGACAGACCTCATATTCCTCCATATTTACCCTTGATCTAATTTTGGATTCATTACCAACATGTGATAACCTAGACTCTAGAAACCTAAAGTAGATAGTTATATTAAATTTTTGGCATAAAATACAAGAGATCTTGCATGATCCAACAGATTAGTAGTCTTAGAATACTAGATACAGACATACATTACATTTGAACACAAAAGATACAACATATATTTTAGAGATGTTTTAAAGGATTAGATTCAAATTTTCTCTTTTTCTGGATGTATTTAAAGTCAAATTAAATGAATGGTGTCAAAAATGACATTAATAATATTTTATAATAAATAATATTTTTTGAAATGAATTAAAATTACTAAAAATAATATCATAATACAAATAAATTAGATATGGTTGAAACAAACCATGTTCTATTCATAATTCACTTTTCCTTTTATAGTGACATTATTAACCTCTAAAGGCTGGAAAAATTTAATATTATGATAATTGAAAAAGGGGTTAACGGGGGGTTAAAACTAAAATATAAGGGTGAAAACATAACCAAAACCTGTACAAAGTTTATTTGATTAGATTATTTCAAATAAAAATCACCTTATCTTAGAATTATATAAATATATATCCATTTTTACATAAAAAATAATTTATATTAATTTAATATTTTATAAAATTTCATGAATTTTTCTCCCCTCACTTATAAAAGGACACCCCTTATCTATTTTGTTTACACCACTTTGATCAACCTTGATTGAAAAAATCCCAATCAATTCCATTATAAACATAATCATTCACGTTATAGAGGTTATTTGTCTTCTAAATTCTAACCCTAGGTTCCTTTTGAGGATATCTAAAATAATTATATTGAAAAAGAGGAAATCGTCTTTACCGGCTCTTTAAAGTTTATTTATTATTCTAATTCATCTTAATGTGTTTTAATCATCCTAAAATAATAAATCTAGTATCATAAATATACTGAGATGTTATTATGATTACGGGATAACCATATTCTATCTCTTTTCCATCCTAAAAAAGTGAAAAATTTACTAGTGCGTACGTACGATTTACCATCTCCACATAGCGATATAATTCTTTTTACATCACCACTTTACATGGATGGTTATAAATATGGAACAAATTAATATATATATATATATAATAGTGATTTAGGCATGAAAAAAATAATCCTAAATACTCATCATTCAGAAAAATGATGAGATGGTGGTGGAAACTGATTAAAGGATTAAAATCTACTTGTCAAGAAAGTATATTGCCTTATAGGTTCAATCTAGATGGTAAAGTAATTTATCAAGTCTATGAAATGTATCCTGAAATAAAAAAAATATCATTTTACCTTCATTTTAAATTAATTAATGTTCTTTTTATCCATCATGGATATGGGTTTTTGGTGTAGTAAACTTTTTCTTAACCATGTTCTATATCACTCTCTATTAGTACTTGGTCATTAGTTTTCTACTCCAGGTCCATATTTTCATTTCCCATTAATTTTATCCAGTTTGGAAACCTAGTTTTGATTTATTCTAGATGAACCCTATATTTATATTTCCCTATTTTAAAGAGTAATTTTTATCCACCCTTTTTACGATTAGGGTTTTTGAAAAAAGAATTTTCGAATGTCAAACTCTTGATCATTGGGAATAATGTTAAATTTAAAGGATGAAATTTATTTATGGGGTGAGAACATAACACCATGATATTTAAAAGAACACTATATTCGGTAACTTATACAATATTTAGCACTAACCTTAAATGAACCATGAAATATTATTATTTAAATACAATGATACAACCTAGCCATTGAATTAGTCGATTTTAATAAGATTAGCCACATTATAAAATATATATAAATGACCAAATCAATAAAAATGTATTGATTAATTCTTAAGATATAAGAACTCAATTTTTATTAAAGACATTTTGTTCTTCAAAATACATTTTCTTCAAAAAAATTATTGATTTTTTATGAAAAAATATTATAGAGTTTTCTAAGAGCATGGGTAATGGAGAATATAGAGGAAATAAGGAATAATTTCATTCATGTTATAAATGTGGAAAGAAAATTCTTAGAAAATGCATAAAGGGTATGAGAATTTGTCATAAGTGCAGAGATAGGGTCATCTGGCTAATGAACATATGGAAAAAGAAGAAACCACTAGCATGTGGTGCTTCAACTGTAAACAGATAATCATAAAAGGGAAATTACCACAGAAGAAGCCAAGGGGATAAGGTGAAGATTATTCTATTGCTACTATTGAAATGGAATGATTAAAGTGATTGTGTATTTAGATTCATCAATTATGTTTATCAAGGATATTTTTTGTTACAATAATCGAAAAACATGAAGGGATATTATTATAGTAATTTTTATTTAAGTATTTGAAAGAATACATTGAATGGTACTGATAGTAAAGAAAATTGATTTAGTGGTAAAGTATTATTTTTAAAGAATACACGAATAAGGAAAAAATGACCCTTGATATTTTTCTAATGTTGAGTTAATAATATTTATTTGAGATAAAGAGAATATTCAAACTAAGTAAGTAAATGGGATCATATTACTAATCTTGAAAATAGTTAATTATTTGATGGAAAAGTAATTTATGATGGATTTTATTGAATTTTTTGATTTTAGGGATACGAGGAATAAGGATAGATTCAAATTTTATAAGCAGTTATGTATTCATTGATGTTTTATAGTGATTCAAGTTATTAGTATGTTTTAAGAGAATATGTGATCAATTAATTCACATGTTTGGTATGTGAAAATATGAGATACTTTATGTTTTCTAGGAATAAATGTTTGGTCAAATATTTTATATTTTTGTGTTTTGAATTTGGTTAGAAATATTTTGAATGATTCTTAATGTTAAAACTTTATAAAATGGATTAAGTTGAATAATGGGGGTTGTTGAGGTTTTAGAGATTAATGTATTGTTGGATTACTTGTGCTAACCATTTGGTTTTATAAAATATCCAGGGATATGGGGAATGAATTTTTATTCTTTCAGGGAAGTTATAATCCATTAAAAGTTAATTTTTGTGCTTTCGGTATGAACCATACATCTAGAATACTAATTGTTTGGAAAAATGATGACATTGTGGTCAAAAATGATTAAAGGATAAAATTATACTTGTACAACAATTATATTTCCATATAGTTTTAGTCTAGATGGTAAAGTAATTTCTCAAATATTGAAAAATTAACTTGACTAAAAAATTTAACCTTTTAAATTTATTTCCAATTAATAGATGTTCTTTTTATCCATCATATATTTAGGGTTTTTCATTTGATAAATTTCTCTTAAACGTGATCTTTTGTAACTCTCTATTAGTACTCGGGCATTAGTTTTCTCCAGTATATCCAAATTTTTTCTTCCCACTAATGTTCACCTATTTTGAAACCTATTTTTTTGTTATTCCAAATTACCTCATATTTACCTTTCCCTCTTTTTTAAGAGGAAGTTTTATAATCTATTTTTAGGATTTGGGTTTTCGACAAAATAATTTTCAAATGTCAACTCCTTGATTACTGAGAAAAAGTTAAAATAGTAAAGACACAAATTATTCAAGGGGGTATAATGTGACATCCTAAAATTTTAAAAGAAATCTATGTTTGATATCTTATATAACATGCAACACCAATCCTAAACAAACCATGAAACACTATTATTTAAATATGACTATTATAACCTATCCACTGAATTGGTAGGTTTGAATATGATTAGGCACATTATGAAATTTATGTAAATTACCTAATGAATAAAAAATTATTTATTAATTATTTTTATAGGATCACTTAATTTTTAGTAAAAAAAATTATTTTTCAAAATATGCTTTCCTTAAAAATATCTTTTATTTCTTTTTATGAGAAAATATTATAACTAATATCTAGAACTTTTAGAAATTTTATTTTATAAAAGGATATTATCTTTTTTATTATCATTTCAAAATTATCTTAGAGTGAATTTTTTGGATTTTAATGAAAAGTTTTATTTTCTAATGAATAGTGAAACAAACAATTTTAATTATCATTATTCAATTATTTTTTTAATAATAATTTATTCAATTGATTGAAAAATAAAAAAAATGGTTTTAAAAATATTAAAAGTAATAAAAATTTGATGAATTATTATGTTGTAAAAAATCTATAGATACATGTGACATGTTAGGAATATTTTATAGGAATATATTTGAATTCCCTCTTTTTCATGATGTATTTAAAGTCAAATTAAATGAATAGTGTCAACAATGACATTAATTATATTTTATAATAACTAATATTTTATTAAATGACTTAAAATTCATAAAATTTATATCTTCAAAAAAATTAATTATATGTTTTTTTAAAAAAATTATGGTCCATTTCTCGGTCTTTTTTTCTATTATGCTAACATTCTTGACCCTAAAAGTGTAGAAAACTTTAATGTTGCGGTAATTGTCAAAAAGGTTAACGGATGGTTAAAAATAAAAATAATGGGGAATACATAACCAAAAATTGTCCAAATTTTATTTTAAAATATTATTTAGACTCATAATCAAATTATATTCTAATTATATCGATTTTAACCATTTGGAAATAAAAAATAATTTATATTAATTTAATACTTTAAGAAATTCTAAGAATGCTCCTCCCCTCACTTACAAAAGGACACCAATTATATATTTTATTTACACCACTTTGAACAACATATATTGAAAAAATAATACCCAATTAACTTCTAAACATCCTGATCCAAGTTCTAGAGGTTTTTACCTATCCAGAAGACCAACCTATGTCATTTAAGAGGATATCTAAATGAAGTGTACCAAAAAAGAGGTAATCGTCTTTACTGAATATTTGAAGTTAATTTCTTCTTCTAATTCTTATTAATGTGTCGTAACCATCCTAAAATAATAAATCCAGTATAATAAATATACTTTTATTTTATTATGATTATGGTACAATCATATTCCATCTCTTTTCCATCCTATGAAAAGAGAAAACATTGCTCGTGTGTACGTATGACTTACCATATCCACATAGTAGTGTAATTCATTTTTTATCACCACTTTACATGGATGTTTTTAAAGATCAAAGTAGTGAATATATATATATATATATATATTATATTTATGAAATAATAATACTTTTATAATTATTATATCATATCTACCTTCTTAACTTCCAATCCATTGGAAATGATAACCTCGCTCGTGGGTACGTATGGACCACCACTGCCACAAAGCGATGTAAAAAATTTTTCATTTAATATTTAAATGGATGGTAATAGGGATAGTTTTAATGAATATATATGATATAATAATGATTCAATTAAGTTTAATTATTATTTATCTTTCTTTCATTCCATCCATCGAAAAGTTAAAACAATTTGCATGCGTACGTACAACTTACCATCTTCAGGAACGATGTGATTCATTTTTCTATCTGTAAATTTTATAAATAAATCAAAATATAAATATATAGAATATATATGATATTTATATCATGAATAAAATTATTTATATGATTGAACCATGATAAAAATTCAAGGACACAAACTACCGAATCAGAACATCATGAAAAACGAAGTAACTAACCACCAAAATAATGATAATAAAAAAAGATTGATAACAAACAGGTGATGAAATATTATAACTTGATAATATATAATATTATATATGTGTTTATTTTATTTTATTTAATTATAATAAATCTACATTTCTTATTAAAGAGGTTAAAAAAACTTACGAGGCAAGTCGAACACAGGGTAAAGGATTTCGTCTCAATTTCCACTCCATTGAGACATATTTGGTATTATGAACCTATTTACTTTATATGGTGTATATTTTTCACTATTTTAAGTTTTAAAACGAATATATATTTATTCATGATTATTAACGATTCCATTCAAGTTACTCCTTCAAGATTAATGTTTAAAACAAAATCTGATCTTATTTCTCTTTTTGATTGTCTATATTTTTCTTCCATTTCCATATTTTTCAAAATTGTTTTAAAAAAGTAGTTTTTATTACTAAAATGATTTATAAAGGAAATTTTAAGTTATCCTTTAATTTTTCAAAGGGTTGAAATGAATATTTATAATTTTTTACTGAAAAGGCGTTATTTTCAACTTTCATTATGAAAATTAAAAATGAATGTTTTCTTTTTAGCATATATGGTGATAAAATATTTTCCATCCAACCTATACATTTTATGCGCTTAGATTATTCTATAAGATTTCATTATTTTTAAAAATAAATCTCTTTAAATAAATATTATTTTAATATTTTTATTCCATTTTATTTATTTCTTCAAAGGATATGATTTTATTACAAAACCTATATTTCTGATGAATTGATCGTCATCTCTTATCTATTATTAATTTTTTCGTCATTAAATTTCTCTCAAATAATTTAATTTCTTATGAAAATGGAAAATTAAATTTATCCTAAATATCTATATTATTTATATCATGGATATTATGAGTTCATAAACCATATACTATTTTTATATATGGTGATTTACTTTGAAATTTTTTTGATGAACTGAGGAAATATTGATATTCCATATTCATTAATCTATATGGATTTTTATTGATAAGGTATTTTTTTATGAAAAAAATTGATCATTCAATAGATTAGGAATTCATTGGAAATGTAATAGTGGGTGGTTCTATAGTGACTCAGGTTTTTACCTGATATACTTTGAAATATTCTTACGAATAATTCCAAAATTCAGAAAGGAGACGGCATGCGACTATGAGGCCCGACATGTCCTGAATTAATTTTATAAAAATATTGATTATTTTTATACTATTCATGTGGAAGAAACAGTTTATCTATAAAATGTTAGCTCAAATCATAAATACAAGGGCACAGTTGCATTCAGAGCACGTCGTTTACCCTAAGAGAGCTATAAGTTTTGTCGGTGAGAACCTACTGTAGAAAATTTTATCGAGGGCGGTTTCATAAATAAATTAAATTTATTTATTTTGGATGCTGACTCAAATAACTCCTAAAAGGAGTCTGAGATCAAATTTTTTAGATAGTTTTTGAGTCCGATATTTCATTTTTACTGTCAGCATGACATAATTTTAGTCGGCGTCGGGTGCCGGGTTGGAGGCGTGTTAACGGGGAGTTAAAATGAAGAGTTTGGTTAAAAAATAAATAAAAATCAATCATCTCCTTTCTACACATCCCCTCATATTGTTTCTATGTAGAAAGTCATATCCTTATCTCCCTTCGATGAACAAATCAAGGAAGGTTCCACTATGTGTCATATTTTGACGTTGATCGTCAGTATATCGAGCATCAGCACGTCGCGAGCATCGTTATGCACCTGAGGCTTTGGTAATCTACCAACGTGGTAGGCGGTTTGAGTTTTAAATCCATGATCCCATTTATTATTTTTTTTAATTCAATTCATCATCGTTTCTGTATAGATCTATTCATGAGGGTCGCAAAACAGGTTTTGGATCGCGTTTTGGACTATTGGGGTGATCATGGCGGTCCGTAAAAGACTCACTGGCGCGGCGCCACTATGGTACAATGGAGGACTGACATAGGCAGACGATGGGATAGAGAAATTGGGAGGTGGATTCTGTGGAGTGCACCGGTGTGGGGAACCACGTGGTGGAGGTCCGCCGGTCGGGGCGGGCCAGCCTAGGTTGGGGCGAACCTTCCAATGCAGGCCGGTCTAGCCATTTTGGGTTAGGGGTTCTTTAAACCTCCGTAACTCACAAACCGAGTGTCTGATTTGTGATCCATCAATGGTGACGTGACCCTCAAACCAATATGGACCCTTTTAGGCTGGTTCTAGAATTTAAATAATCGGTTTTATGGCCTGGTGGAACAAAATGTTGAAATAATAATAATATTTCATTATTATTCAACTTCGGCCTGCTGTAACTTCAGAATGAAGCATCTGAATGACACTTTTTTAGTGTTTTTGTGACCTTGATGATAATGAATAAGTTTCTAGATAAATTTTTCTTTCTTAATCCTTAATTGGGATGCGCACCCTCTGAGGCCCATTCTGTGAGTTTGTGGTAAAATGCGCCTTTTTTTCCGGGTGTTCGTTTTGGACATATGAGTAGTTGATACCGTGTGTTTTTTCATGAGTATCACAATAATGTGATCTTTTTTATCTGATTTTGGATTGAGACATGGTCCTTATGAATACGTGTTTTACTTTCTGTGGTGGATAGTACACTTTTCACCGATTGTCCGTTTTTGGTGAGTGGATAGCCTATATTGTGTGTTTTTTCACATAGAACATGATGTTGGCCATAGTTTGAGCTTGGAGATGTGGTGTATAGGATATGTTGTGTTGGTTTCTTAGGTTAGTGATGCTTTAACCAAAAGGGTAGGGTCAGTTCCCATGGTTCCTATTTGTAACGTTTCGATCATTTGGGTTGAGTAGGTTCCCCTGATCATTTAGCTATGAGGATTTTTGGTATAACATCCCCTTACCCAAACTGTGACCCCTCTTCGGCTACTATGAGGGTTTTCGATATCACGTCCCCTTCACCAGGCTGTGACCCCTCTTCGTCTATTTTTCATACATGCAGTGCGGGTGCCATTCTGCTTTCTGGAGTGAGTTGTCTTAATCCGCGTCAAAAGAAGACTCTATGGATTTGGAGCATGCGTCACCCCAACAGGCCCGGTGTGATCCTTATGTCCCTTTGTGTTTCCCTAGTATGGTTTTTATTGTCGGCATGACCAATGTTTACCCAGGAGATGATCCTCTACCTAGGATATTCTAGTAGGGTACGGAGCCCCAGTGAGCCCTAGGCACAAACTCCCTATCTGTGTATAGAGATGTTTTTCTTCATTCGTTGATCTACCGTGGTGTTTTCCTCATTATATTTTTTAGAATTTATGTGACTAAATATATATGGTAATTGATCCTCTACAGGGTAGTTTGTTCCAGATTCGAGTTGTTTTGTGATACCCCTTTATGAGTTCAATTTTCCAGCTAGGTTTTTAGTGTCCCCCAATAGTCCCTGGGTGGGATCCCCTACCTGAGTAGCTGGGGGAATTTTAGTCACCAGGTTACTTCGTCTGTGGAATTGTCTGTCGAGCGTGCCCTTGTGGAAAAGTTTCACAAGGGTTGGTTGGGTGTGCCATTTGTTTGTGTTGCCGATATAGTGGCATCTCTCGGTGGAGTTCCATATGGGATGGTGTGGTTGGATCATTGACTGTGAGCTGCCAATGTTGGACCCTTTCATTTTCTGATCTATCAGGGATAGATTGGATTTTGATGTTGTATATGAGGTTGTCACCTCATGAGATCATTGCGAGTGATGCGTTGGAACCTTGAGTTGTTCACTGTGGTTAGTCTATGGTCAGGACCATGATACTGGGTGATGGTTCTAAGTATATCTAGGTATGTTTTGAGAGTCCTTGTGGTATTTGTCGTTTTTGTTGACATACTAGGGACATTCATCTCTCTAGTCGGGTATATCCAAGGATGGTCTTGAGATGGAGTTTCTCTCTTATTGGGTTCCCTCAGGCTAGGTCGAGTTAACTGATACCTATCAATTACTTTCATTTGGGTTTGGGGTTTTAGGGGTGCCTATTGAGTATTCTTTATACTCACCCCTACATGGGCTTTTCCCACACATGTATTGTGTCTTGTGCAGAACACAAGTCCTTCGATGGAGTCCCAGTTGGACCTAAATCAGGCAGAACATAGTAGCTGTATTGACTGGGGTTTTCACCGAAGCTTAGTCGAGGAGCTTTTCGGTGGGTGTTTTAATGTGATCCCATCCTTTAGAGCAGGTTGGATGCTTTTGCAGTTTTTCTTTTAGCGGACCCTGTATTTATCCTTTTTGTACTATTGTTTTACTCTGGTTGTGGGATAGATGTATGCATGCACTTATTTTAATTTTTTTATATCTATGTACTATTTCAAGGACGTATCTATGGGTGTGTGCATACAGGTACCTTAGGTTAAGGCCTCCCATGTGTGTAATAGCTTACTTGGTCCTAGTCGCCAGCCCCTGGCCTATTGGAAGCGGTCTTGGGGATTCACAGCTTGTTCCCCATTGGGTCAGGTCATGATAGAGTGGTATCAGAGTAGGTTGAACCTTTGGTACCTTAGAGTGTAGTTGTTTTAGTTATGATCTCGGTTTGGGTTTCATAGTGACGATTTTAGGACGTTTCGAGTTCGACTTTCAGGCCAGGGAATCTAGTGATGGTGCGGCAACTGACGTATCCATTCACCAGGACTTTAATAACCTACATTTTGAATTGGGACATTAGGAAATTGTTCATTGGGAAATAATGGTACATGCATCATATAGGACTGGGTTTTGGATTTTTCATGTCCTTCTTGGGTTAGCTCCCCAAATATACTCTTTGACCATGGCACATCTTGGATTTGTTTCAGGATTTTTCCACGATGAAAAACTTTGAGGTTTCCAAATATGGGTTTGGTGTTTGATCTGATGAGTGATGAGGTCTCCTTGTAGGGGCCTGGTCTCGAGGTAGGTTCTTCTTTAGTTGCACAACTGGTGGAGCCACCACACGTCGAGCATCACGTTAACCCGCCTCCGAGGGTTCAGGTGGATGCAGCATGTCAGATTGATCTGTGGATCTATCTATTGGTGTTGGAAAACGATGTGTTGGGGTTGCATGCGCACCACGTGCTTCAGACATAGAATTCACCTGAGGTCTAGGTCGAGCAGGAACTATAGTTATCACCCATCTAGCATAGGAGGGACCATCGTTTTCAATAGCATGCCCATTCTTAGACTCAAGCACATGGGTATGAGGAGAAAGAGCCAGGTTAGGGCTCTGTTCAACACAAGAAGATGTGCGACTATGCTTGTGATAAATGAGTACATCATTCGAGATATTTTATAACCTTTCCTACTTTTGAGTGGGATATGGTCAATAGAATTTCTTTTCATTGGTGTCATTTCGATCGCATAGGTCAACAGGGTGGCAGACATGGTGCAGGAGTGGGTGTAGCAGTAGGTGGTGGAAGACAATATGAGTTTCCACCACCACCACCACCCTGAGGTGGTCCACGTTATGCTCAAGGAGCTGGAGAATGGGGACAAGGATAACTACAGGCCTTAAAGGTCATTGACCCAAAGGATTCATGGATGGATAGAGGTATGAATTGTGTCCTTTCTACTTTCTGTTGTAGTTTTGATAGACACTGTTAGGCGGTACTCTAACCTTTCCATTTTTTCTCAAAGTTTTGTTTGGTGTTTTAGTTTGCCACTTCAAATGCACAAGGAAGAGGGATCCTTGACCCTCTGAGACATGTTTTTGTGATGTGATGAAAACAGTGCAGTCGAGTCAGTACCACCCAAAGTGGATAGTGTCGAGGTGCGGTGGTTGAGTCCCTTCGACTTGTGTGCTCTGGGCAGGGTGGTGTGTTCAGAGTTTTTCATAAAGGGCCTGTTAAGACCCAATGTGGCCTTGGTCAGCCCTGTTTTTTCATTGTACCCCATATGTTGAGATGTGAGGGTGTGGTTCGGTTAAACAAAGCTTCAGGATCACAAGTATGAGGAACTCTTTCCCCACTAAGATCATTCTTTAGACGTGATGAAAAGTCGTGCGGGCAAGTTATTTCCACCCAAAGAGGATATTATCGAGGTGTGATGGATGAGTTCTTTTGACTTCTGATGTCATGAGTGGGTTTTTGTAGGTCTTTGTGTCAGGTTGGTGAGGGGAGAGTTCTGCTAGACCCGATGGCAGCAGATGGACCCCGTACCTAGTGTTTTCCACCCATCGCAGCTAAGGAACTGTGTGCCTTCTTTTTCGCACAAGGTAAACCTGGTTGAGCAGGACTTGGGTATGGCCTTGGGCTCCGCAGAGTGTCTGCTCATTAGCAGCACGAGAACACTTGGTGTATTTTTTGTGATCTTTATTGAGATTTCTATCATGGGAGTCCAAGTGGAGAGCTCAATTCCTTTCCCATGTTCCTAGGCCTTTGTATTTTTGAGGGAAAAAAGCCTTAAGGTGGGGAGGATGTAAAGAATTGGGTTTTTTATGTCATAATTTTGAATATTCCTATGAATAACTCTAGAGCTAGGTGCGAAGTGGGCATGTGATTCCGAGACCCGATGTGCCCAGAATTAATTTTATAAAAATATTAAGAATTTTTATACTATTCACATGGTGAGAATGGGTTATCTCTCAAACAGTATCTCAGATCATAAATTATAGGTCACGATTTCGTTAGAAGCATGTCGTTTACCCTAGGCCAGGTATAAGTTTTGTCAGTGCAGGCCTTCTATAGAAAAAGTTATTGATGGTATTTTCATAAATAATTTAAATTTATTTATTCTGGATGCTATCTTGAATAACTCCTGAATAGAGACTCATATCAAATTTTTGAGACTTTGGTTGAGTCTTGAATATCATTTTTACCCTAGGCATGACATAATTTTAATCAGAGTCGGGTGTCGGGTCTGAGGTGTGTTGACATGGAGTTAAAATGAAGATTTTGTTTAAAATAATAAAAATAAAAATCAATCATCTCCTTTCTCCCCCCCATCCTGTTTCCATGCAGGAGGCCATATCCCCCTCTCCCTTCGACGAACAATTCAAGGAAGGTGCCACAAGGTGCTTTTTTTGACGCTGATCATCATCAGATCGACCATTAGCAAGTCGTAGACATCATTTTGCACCCAAAGCTTTGGCGATCTATCAATGAGGTTGGAAGTTTGAGTTTTAAATCATATATCCCATTTATGCTTTGTTTTTATTTGATTTATCATCATGTCTGTATTGATCTGGTGCTAAGGGACGCAAAAAAGGTTTCAGATTGCATTTTGGACTACCGGGGTGATCCTAAAGGTCCGTGAAAGACTCACCAGCATGGCATCGGTGCAGTGGCACCGTGGTACAATGGTGGAGTGCTGTGGGATAGCGGTGTGCCAGTCCAGCCATTTCAGGTTGGGGGTTCTTTAAACCCACGTAACTCGCAAATTGGGTGTCTGATTTGCAAGTCGTATACGGAGACATGACCCTTGCATCGCGATGAACCCCTTGAGGCTGATTTGGAAATTTATATATTCTGGTTCCGGGCCTGGGGTCACAAAACATTGAAATAATAATAATATTTTATTATTATTCAACTTTGACCCAATGTAACTTCTGCATGGAGTGTCTGAATAATGCGTCACCAATGGCATTTTGACCCTGATGGTAAGGAGGATGTTTCTAGATAATTTTTGGGTGCTTAATTTAAAATCGAGGTGTGAACCCCATGGGGCCCATTCTGGGCTTTTGTGGAGAAATGCACCTTTTTCGTCGGGCATCCATTTTGGTCGTCTGAGTATTGAATACCATGTGTTTATCAATGATCATCGCAATGGAATAATCCTTTTGTTGTGATCTGGGATCAAGATGTGGACCCCATGAAGACTCGTTCGGGCTTACTGCGGTGGATAGTACCATTTTCACTAGTTGTCAATTTTGGGTGACTGGATATCATATCATGTGTGTTTTTTCACATAGAATGCGATGGTTTCCACGGTTTGGGACTTGGAGATGTGATGTACATGCAATTTTGTGTGGGTGTCTCGGGTTAGAAAATCCTTAACCGGTAAGGTTGAGTGATTTCCCCCAAGTTCTTATTTTTGACGTTTTGATTAGTTGGGTTGAGTGGGTTCCCCTGGTCCTTTAGCTACAAGGGTTTTTGGTATCATGTCCCCTTCACAGGACTATGACCCCTCTTTGGATACTACGAGGGTTTTTGGTATCACGTATCCTTCACCAGACTGTGACCTCACTTCAGCTGCTTTTCTTACGTGCAGTGCGGGTACATTCCCTCTTTCTGGAGTGAGTTCTCTCAATCCGCTTCGACAGAAGACTCTGCAGATTTGGAGCATATGTGTCCCTAAGAGGTCAGGAACGATCCTTGCATCCCTTCATGTTTTCCAAGTAGGGTTTTTGGTGTTGGAATGGCCAATATTTACCTGAGCATTGATCCTCTGCCCAGGATGTTTCATTAGGGTACGGATCCCTAGTGATCCTTGGGTAAAAACTCCCAATCTATGTATTGAGATGGATTTCTTCCTTATGTGATCTATCATAGTTCTTTCCACAATAAAGTTTTTGTAATTGGTGTAACCAACTCTACATGGACGTTGATCCTCTTCTAGGTGGGTTGTTCCAGATTCGAGTTATTTCACAATAGTAGTTTTTTTTTGTGTTATAGCTAGGGTTTTAGTGTCCCCCAATAGACCCTGGGTGGCATCCTCTTCCTGAGGAGTTGGAGGTAGTTTAGTCATCGGGTGACTTATTTCGTGGAACTTTTCATCGATCGTGCCCTCGCGGACAGGTTTCACGAGGGTTGGTCAGGTGTTTCATTTGTTCGTGTTACCGATGGAGTGGCATGTCTGGGTGGAGTTCCATCTAGGATGGTGGGGTTGGATTGTCGACTTCGATCAGTCGATGTTGTCCCCTTTCATTTTGTGAGTATCAGGTATGGCTTGGCTTTTTTGTTATCTATGAGGTCGGTAGATCATGAGATCATTGTGAGTGATGTGTTGGAACCTCAAGTTGTTCATCGTAGTTAGTCTAAGGTCAGGACCATGAGATTTGGTGATGGTACTGAGTAAATCTAGTTATTTTCTAAGAGTCCTCACGGTATGTGTCGTTTTTGTTGACATGCCAAGGACGTCGAGATGACTAGTCCAGTATAGCCAAGGATGGTCTTGAGATGGATTTTCTATCTTGTTGGGTTCCCTTGGGTTGGGTCGAGTTAACTGATTCCTATCAATTACTCTGATTTTGTTTTGGGGTTTTCGGGTTCCAATTGAGTATTCTTTATACTCACCCCTACATAGGCTTTTCCCTCACAAGTCCTGTGTCTTGTGCAGACCACAGGTCCTTCAACGAAGTCTTAGTTGGACCTAGAGCCGGCAGTGCTTAGTAGCTAGACAGACCAGGTTTGTCACTAGAGCTTGGATGAGGAGCTTACCAGTTGGTATTTTAAAGTGATCCCCTCCTTCATAGCAGGTTGGATTCTTTTTCAGTTTTTCTTTTGGAGGGTCCTGTATTAGCCCTTTCTGTACTATTATTGTACTCTAGTTGTGTGATAGATGTATGCATGCATTTATTTTTAGTTTTTATATATATCTTCATTATTTCATGGAGGTGTATATGGGTGCATGTGTATAGGTACCTTAGGCTAATGCCTCTCATGTGTGTGATATCCTACTCGGTGCTAGTCGCCAGCCCCTATCCTATTGGAGGCGGGTTTGGGGAGTCACGGATTGTGCCCCGTTGGGTCAGGTTGTGACAGGTTCCTAATTATATATATCCCCTCGATGCATCAACAATTCTCATGAGACAAATCATTTTTATAGCCTTATTTAAATGGGTTTTTGTGTATGCCTACCCATAGTTTAATGTATCTTGGTGTAAGGCCTTGAAACTAAAGATATTATGATATCTAAGATCATTATGTCCAATTTAATCATTTCCTTTAATAAGAATTTAGTTATTATTATCCATTAGATTCTTGCATTTTATATTATCCATAGATGCATTTTTTACATGTGTTATTTATTAAATGGAAAGTGTTTTCAGTTATTTACCTTGACATTTGGATTATTCCTTATTGTTTCATGATACCTTTTATTGTACATAACTAGTACTAAGTATCTGAGCTCACCCTTAATTTTTTTTATTTTCCCCAGGATATGAATAAGGATAATATGAATAATACCAAGGATCTAAGAATTTGTTTATGTATTTTATATTTCCAATGTAATATGGGAATTATGTATGTATCTAGTTATTTAAGGATACTAAATTGATCAGTATTTTGAGATGATATCATTTGTATATAGTACCAATGTAATAAAGTAACCACTGCTTTGGGATACTAAGGTTGATGTATTTACACCACCCTTCACCTGATTAAGTCTAATGTATTCACCATTAGATTAAACAATACATTTTATGCCATTTACTAAGGAAACTCTAGATGAATATAAACATGGATATACATACAAAAAAATATGGAAACCAAATACTTCCCCATTTAATGGAATAATACTGATTTCTAGGTGAATATCCCCTAATAAACTTAGAAATTGTGATTTGTCATAAAAGTAACAGGAACTACCCTTATCAAATAAATATAGTCTATAGGCTTCTCTCAATGTGATGGGTTATCCATGGAATATAGTAATTTGGTTCAATGTTTTTTATTGGTTGGAGACCAAGGAAATGGTATGAGAAATCCATCATCATACACCATAAAGAGAGTTTGAATATTCCAAAGTTTGTCCCCCATGAGTGTCTACAAAGGTGTGTAGTCTTAGGACCACTTGACATGCATTAGGGTTATGGTTGATTCAATTCTCAACCAACTCTTTTTAGGGTCATTACCCCTAGGTGTATTTTTTCCACAAACACATCCACTTGCTAACATCCAGAAATGGTTTTCATTTCTATAAAAACCATACACTATTTAATTTCCCTAAATTTAGGATTTATGGGAATTGTAAAGGCTTTGAAAAATGATTTCATGAGATAAAATCTCAATGTAAATATATTAAATGTTTGATAATTCCATATAATTATAATCATGAAGAAATTACAATAAAGTTTTGTAATTGAAAATAGAAGGGGTGGAATGAGGGCCCTTATGTTGGAATAATAATGACATAGGAAAAAAAATATAATGTGAGGGGATAAACAATATCACATTAAAAAAATATAAAATTGGAGGTGATACCATGAAATTAAAATCAAGGAAATATGTATAAATGGTATTATAATAAAATAATTTCAATTAAAAAAGGAAAGAGAAGAGTCAGAAACCCTTTCCTTGATAAGTATATTTTTAAAGCTTGGGAGGTCTCATTAAAACCTTAGTAGATACTTGGGATGGATTTATATTGGGATAGAGAGGGTAACTTCATGATAAATTCCTTTTGGGTGGAGTGGGATGAGAGAATTGGTGGGAGTGGGATTCTTTTTATAGGTGAAAAGAAGGTATTTTTATTAGAAACTAAAGTTAGGTAAAGGATAAGAATGGAATCACATGGGTGTTAGGTGGGTTAGGTGAGTTAGGTGTATAAATGGTATATGATACATGTGATTATGGATTTTATACCTAAAAATTATTTCTATAAATGTGTAATTGACACTTCAATCATTAAAATTTCTAGATACTTCATTTACCCATTTTTACCCTTATTAATCTTGATTAAAAATTAAACATGGTAATTATTTAATTACTAACAATATAAGATGACCCCTATTTATAAATTCTAACATTATAAATCCAAATTTTAACTCTAATTAATCTAATTCAATTTTTAAATATGATAAAATCTAATTTTAAATTAAAACATAAGATAAAGGAAAGATTTTTTTATAGAAAAATGTATTTTATACATTAAGTGTTTTTTATTCTAATTTCCTATTAATTATTAATTTAATTAATATTTATATATCTATTTATAATATTAAATATCATATTAAAGTCATAATTTAAAATTTATTAATTGATATTTTTAGATGAAATCTATATAACTCTTATAAAATTAATTCTTTTAAAACAACCATTTTACTTCTATGGTGGTATTTATTCTTAAATATAAATTTTTTATTTTAAATGCCTCAAAATATTAGAAACCTTGTTACATAATTTATAATTAATTTTGATAAATATAAAGTCCATTTTATCAAATAAAATCAATATGTTTAGGGAAAATTAATTTTAATATTAGTGTGTGTAAAACCCATTTTTAGAAAAATTATATTTCTAAGCCTAAAAACTTTATTTAGGATATAATTATCAATGATTTTAATTTTCATGAAATAAATTTTTTTATTATAAAACCAATAAAAAATTTCTTCCAAATCAAGTAAAACCTTAATTTTACCAAAATAATATTTAATAAAAAGAAAGACCAAAAACATTTTCTTTTATTGGAAAATATTGCTTAAGTTTATAAAATGTTAAACATAGGTTTTATAAATTATTAATTATATTTTAAAAACACTTATTTGAAAATTTATAAAGTTTTATAAACTTCAAGGTCTTTCTTATATAATTATTAAGTCATAAAAGTCACAATTTTGTTAAAAATTATATTTTTACTATTCACTTAAAAATCCACTATTTGGGAAAAAAATTACCAAAATTTCATCTTAAGATAATATCTTTATGAGAACTTAAAATATGAATTTTATTTTTTTAAAATATAATTCTAAAATTCATAAATTAAAATTTTAAATATTATAATGAAAAAAGGATCTTTAGGGTGTGCATTGTGTGATAGATCGAGATATGGTGTTTGCCTACTACAGTAGGTTCTTGGGTATTACATTCTCCCCACCCCCCAAAACAACTGCATCCTAAAAATTGGGATATATATCATCTATTGAAAAAATATGGATAATCCTTCCTTATAGCTTCGTCAGGATCCCATGTTGCCTCTTTTAGTTTGTTATTTCTCAAAAGGAATGTCACCAATCAAGTTGTTTGATTCCCCAAAACTTTTTTTCTAGTGATAAGAATTTGGATAGACTATTAATTATAAGACAAGTCGGGCTCAAACTCTATTCCTATAAATGAGAGCACATGCATTAGGTCTAACATGCATTTCCTCAGTAATTAAACTACTAAGATGTCATGTAATTTAGAAATTTTGGTTGGTATAGCCTATCGGTAAGCTACAATTCCAATTCTTTCTAGTATTTAAGAAGGACCAATGTACCTAGGGAATAAATTCCCCTTTTACCAAATCTTACAACTCCCTTATATGGTGAAACCTTCAATAATACACGATCCCCCACTTGAAATTGCAAGTCTTTCCTTCGATTATCCTCATGGATATTTTTTATTCTTTGGACTACCTTAATATGATTCTAAATAGTATATAATTTAACAATCATTACCTATACATTCTCTAGGAAAACTAAATTTATTTCTCACACTTATTCCTAGAAGGTTTGAGAATGATACCTTTTCCCATATAATGCTTCATATGGTTTTATCTGGATGCTTCAATGGAATCTATTATTAAATGAAAATTCAACCAAAGAGAGATATTGATCCCATATATCTTGGAATTCAAGAAAATATGATCTCAATATGTTTTTAAAATGTTTGGATAATTCTTTAAGACTACCCATCAGATTAGGGATAATAAGTGGTTCTTAAAAGTATCTCAGCGTTAATATCTATCTAAAGACTCTTCTAGAATTTTGATATGAATCAAGGGTCATGATTAGATACAATTAATAGAGGTTCCCCATAAATCCTTATGATTTCATTGATATAGAGCTGGGTAAGGTTCTCAAGAGTTATATCTTCTCTTATTTATAAGATGTGAGAATAATTAGTTATACTATTATTGATAACCCATATAGAATTGTTGTTCCTTGGAGTATTTGTGAGTCTAGTGACAATGTCCATTGTAGTATTGTCCCACTTCCATATAGTTGTATAAAGAGGTAGTATGACTCCATTAGGATGTTATATTTTGGCATTTACCCACTGGAATAGTAAACATTATATCACATAGTCCCAGATTTTTTACTTTATTCCATCCCACCAAAAATGTTCTCTTAAATCCCTATAAATGTTTGTGCTAGCATGGTGTATTGAGAAATTTGATCTATGTGCTTAATCTAGCAATCCTCTCTTCAACTCTAGTATGGATGGAACACATAACCACTTTCCAAACTTCAAAACTCCATCTATGTATGTGAATTTTATCAATTTCACATCATTTAATACTTTAATTTTCATTTTTAGGTCCTCTTCATCTTTTTGGGACCTCTTTATATTTTCTAGTAAGTATGGTTTAATAATTGATTGGAAAAGGGATGATGGTTACCCTTTACTAAAAATCACCATATCCATCTTTAAGAGATCTCTATAAATATAATCCTTGTTAATCCTCATCATGGTTATAACTCTATGTTCTCTCCTAATAATTGTATCATCCACCTTATTTGCCTAAATAGTGTTGTAGTGTAGTAAGAAATTATAGTCCTAGAGTAGTTTCAACCATCTTATTTGCCTCATATTGAGATATTTTTGAGATTAGATATACTTAAAACTCTTTTGGTCCATATATATATTGAATCATTCACCATATAGTTAGTGTATCCATACTTAAAAAAAGATTATAGATATCAACTCAAGGTCATGGGTTTGATTGTTATGTTCATGGATTTTTAATTGCCTTGATATATAGCCATTAACCATATCATTCTTTATAAGGACACAACCACGTACCTTCTTTGATTCATCACTATATTTTACAATTCCTTCCATACTGGATGGAAAAGTTAATACCAGTTCATTAATCATTATCTTATTCAACCCTTAAAATCATTTCTTAAATTACCTTGTCCATGTGAATTTAAACCTTTTATGTGTTAAATTGGTTAACGGGTTTGAAAACTTGATGAAATTTTGAATAAACTACTAACAGAAACCTATTAAACCTAGGAAACTTTGGATCTGAATTATGTTCTTTGATGTTAGGCATTATTTTACTACTTTTTTAAGGTTCAAAATATATTTCATCCTTTGAGACAATATTTCCAATAAAAGAAACTTCACTGATCCTAAATTCACACTTACTATATTTTCTATATAATTCCTTTTTTGAGGGTCTCCAAAATTATTTGTATATGATCTTCGTGCTCTTCGTATATCTTAGAGTATATCAATATATCAATATTTAATACCACCAAAAAATTACCAAGATAATATTTTAATACTCTATTCATTGGATCCATAAAGATAGAAGGTGCATTGGTCAATTTGAAATGCATTGTTATAAACTTATAAGGTCCATGCCTTGTTCAAAACTTCATCGTCAGTATATCATCCTTCTTCACCCTTAGTTAATGATAACCAAAGACAAGACCTGTCTTTGAAAATTATTAGTATCCTTGGAGTTGATCATATAATTCTTCAATGTGTGGTAAATGATACTTATTCTTTATATTAATTAAATTTATCTTTCTCTGATGCACAATCTCATAAGACATTCCTTATTTTTCACAAATAATATAGGGGCCCCCATGGTGAAACTCTAGGGTGTGTAAATTTATTATCACACAACTCTTGTAGATGTTTCTTCAAATCCACCAACTCCACCAGTTCCATTCTACATGGAATTTTATATATAGGACTTTCATCGGTAATATGTTCAATAGAGAACTCAATTATATGCTTTAGTAAATGATCAGCTAATTCTTCTGAAAAAATATAAATTAATTTTTTCACCATAGGTACATCCTCTATTATTAGAATATATTATTTATCCATAGATCATTCATTATCTTCATCTCTCCCTAGAAGTTAATTAAGGAGATCCATTGGGGTGGATCTGGACATGATTTAGGTGATTAAGTATCCACTCTAAATATAATAGATTCCACCTCACCTTCACAAATCGCAATCTCCTTCTCTGGGAAATAATTTTTTGATTTATACTTTGAAATTAAATCCACACCAAGGATCATATCAAAGTCAACCATAGGTATAATAACCAATTTTTAAAAGAGGTTAAGTCTGTGCATCATAATTATAATTTATTGGCATCTCTTTTCTGTAAATAGATTTCCACTAGGTTTCTTAATTGATAACTCCCTTAATAGAGCTCTAGGGAAGTATTTAATATTTTTAGAAAACATAGAATATATTAAAGGGTGAAAAGATCTAGAATCAAATAAAAAGTTATCTAATTGTGAGGCTATGATCAAATTACCTTCTACTATATAATTAGGAACTTCAACTTCATTTGTGGTAATCGACTAAGCTTTCCCTTTCTCCCTTAGACTTTTCTAAGGTAAATTACCTTTACATTTGGTGAATTGGATCACATAATGCACCTTATATTATAGTTAAATCATTGAACATCAATAACTTATACCTTTTATTTTCATTCACAATCATGATGGAACTTTTCTATGAACTGGTAAAAAACAATGTTTACCTTCCTATAACCCCCATGGTGTTTCATCCCATAGTAATCACATGTGGGAAATCATAGCCTTCCTTCATCCCCCTTTTCTACACCGTTCTTCCCATGATTATAAGTTGGGATCTTCTTCTCCTGATTTCCATTGAATACATACATCCTAGAGAACTCTTTTTATTATTAGTGGCACTTGAGACTATATCCTCATATGTTGAAAAGTTCTAAGTGACTAATTTCATCCAAAGTCCTATTTTTAACTCATTACAGAAATGATCAATCTTTCTTTCCATTCTAAGTACATATTTCATGGTATGTCTAGATAACCTTATAAAGTTTGAGTCATTCTTAACAACATTTCCTTGAACTTTTATCTAATATTGAGGAACTTCCTTTACATTTATGATCTTTTATCATGAGGAAAATATTTTTCATAGAATACCTTCTTAAAAGTTACTTATTCCCTAAGCATTATCTCATCTTTTTATTAAGTTTTTTGATTTAGTGGCCACCATTGGACCATATATCCCTTCGGATGATAGAACACCATGATGCATTTTTTCATTTCACTACTTCCCAAAGTGAGAAATATCTTTTCTAAAGACTTTATGCATTATCCAAATATTAATGTATTAGTAGTTCCACTGAATACTAGAGATTGTTTTCTCATAAAGTGATCCAACATAGTTACACTGTGTTTTGGATTAGAAATTTGCTCTATGAGGTTGATACATTTTTCATAAATTGGGTTAAATTCCCTAATATGGTTATGATTTGATTATCCTAAACTCTAGAATCTTTGAATTGCTCAGGGGGAATATCCCTACATTGACTGTAGGTGTTGATATAGTTCTCATTCCCCCAATTATTCACTATATCCTTATAATGGAATAAACAAAATTATATCATGATATTATATTGTAAAGTAAAATTCTTATTATATTTTATAGTGTTCCATAGAAATCAGAAGGTTTTTTCATAGTATTTATTCTATCTTACTAGGTTCCTCTAAATTTAGCCCCCAAAATTCCTACCAAACATTATATGATACCTATTGTAACAACCTATACTTTAGAAATCCATATTTTGTAGTTATATTACATTATTAGAAAATAATACATGAGTTTTTATAGGATCCAACAACTTAGTAGTATTGGAAGACTGTATATGTACATACATTGTATTTTAAAACATAAGATACAGAATAAAACCATTGAGAGAAAATTATTAAACCTTCCATTATATCCTTAAAAATTACACATAGTTATCCTCTAGGTTTCTTGGGTAAAGGAAAACAAATAAGTTTGATCTTAGATTCTTAGTAAGTAGTAGAATACAACAGAAGATATCATGACATAAACCGGGCACAAGTGATATGGAAGGAATAAATAAATCACATGAAGCCATAATCAACTGAAACTGAGTGAATGTTATATCCAAGAAAAATAATAAAAATGTGGATAATAATAATCATTGATGTCATACTGATGGAATGAATAATCCCATAAATTCAAAAAATGTTTTCAATTCCTTATTCCAAGATGCTATACAGATATAGACAGAGGTATATACCAAAATCAAAGTTATTTTGTCTCATAAGACTTGTCGATTCATTGAGGGGATGTATAATTTTGAGGCTCACCCATACCCTGATTAAGTCCAATGAACTCCCCATCAGAGTCAAAAACAAATTTAATATAATTTCCTAAAGAACATATGGGTGAATAAAAACATGTCTTTTCATACAATGAAAAATATGGAAAAAAATACATCCCCATTTTTGTAATAATGTGGATGTCGAGGAGACCATCCCATAATCAACTTAGAAGGTGTGGGGTATCTCCAATGTAATAAGAAGTTACCTTATCAAATAAATATTGTGGTGAGGGTAATTTCAATGTGCTAGGTTATACATGGAAGATATTAATTGGGTTCAATATTTTTTGTTGGTAGGAGACTACGAAAATGGTATGATAAATCCATCATCATAGTTCATAAAGAGTTTGAATATTCCCATGCATATCCCCCAAGAGTGCATATCCAAGTGTGTAGTATTAGGCTTACACACAATTCATCGGGGTAATGGTTGATTCAAAACTCAACTATCCCTTTAGGGGTGATTAACCCAAGGTGAATCTATGATACGACCACATCCACATGTCAGTATCCAGACAGGGATGTCAATTCTAAGAAAACAATAAACCATTTACTTTCCAAAATTTTAGGATTTTTGGCATTATGACAGATTAGTAAAATCATTCAATGAGATAAAATATCAAATTCAATATATAAAATGGATGATAATGCTGTATAATTACAATCAGGATGAAATTACAATAAATATTTATAATTTAAAATGGAAGGGGTGGAATGAGAGCCCTTATGTCGGTATGATAATGACATAGAAAAAAGGCTATAATGAAGGGGATAAGTAATTTCCCATTAAAAAAATATCAAATGAGAGAAAATACCATGAAATTAAAATAAATTAAATATATGTAAATGGTATTATAACAAAATAAATTCAATTAAAAAGGAAAGAGAAAATTTGAAAACCCTTAGCTTTCTAAATAGCTTCTTAAAGATTGAGATGACTCTTTAGAACCTTAAAAACTCATTGGGACATATTTAGAGAGGTACAGGTAAGTCAATTCATTATTAATTCCTTTTTGGTGGAGTGATATGAGATAATGGGTGTAGTGAACTCCTTTTATAGGTGAAAAGGAGGCTATTTTCATGGAAATTAAATTAAGGTAAGGGGTAAGAATGGAATTACATGGATCTTAGGTGGCTTTGGTGTATAAGGAGAGTTAGGGGGAGATATGGTAGGTGATAAATTTGGGAAAGACTTTAATATCAAAAAATTACTTCTATAAGGTGTAAGTGCCCTTTTAATTATTAAAAAATATACTTCATTAACTCATTTTTACCCTTATTGATCTTGATTAAAAATTAACCATGGTAATCATTTTATTACTATAAATATAAGATGAACCCTCTTACCAAAATTTAACATTATAAATCCAAAATTGGACTCCATTAAATCTAATTCAATTTCTAAATGTGTGAAAATCATCTTATAAATTAAAACATAAGATATAGGAAAACTATTTTTATAGAAAAATGTTTTTTATAGAATAAGTGTTTTTATTATTATTTATTATTAATTATTAATTGAATATATGTTTATATATTTGTTTATATTTTTAAAAATCATATTATAGTTATAATTTAAAAAATATTAGTCTAATTTATTTAGATAAAATTTATATGAATCTTATAATATCATTTTTTAATGACCATTTTACTTGTTTCATGGTAATTAATCTTTAATATAAGTAATTTATTTTTAATGCCTAAAAATAATATTAACGCTATTACATAATTTGGATATAATTATTTTAAATATAAATTCAAATTTATTAAATAAAATCAATATTTTTAGTTAAAATTAATTTTAATATTAGTGCATGAAAAAACCATTTTTTAGAAATTGTATTTTTAAGAAAAAAAATTATGTTTAAAATAAAATTATCAAAAAAAATCATGACAAAAATTGATTTATTATAAAACAAATAAATTTTATGTGGCTTCTAAATCAATCCAAATCTACATTTTACCAAAATAATATTTAATTAAAATAAAAGACCAAAAAAGTTTTCTTTTATTGGAAAATATTACTTAATTTCATAAAATGTTAAAAATAGGTTTTAAAAATTAAGAATATTATTTCAAAAAAATATTTGACCATTTAAAATGTCTTATAAACTTTTAGGGCTCACTTATATAATGAAAAAGTTATAAAAGTTACAATTTTTGAAAAAATTATATTTTTCATTATTCACTTAAAAGTAAACTATTTTAGAAAATGATCCCAAAATTTTATCTTAAGATCAAATATTTATAAAGAGTTAAAATTAAAAGTTTATTTTTTTAAAATAAAATTCAGACATTTAGAAATTAAAATATTAATTATACTCATGAATTAAGGCTCTTTAGAGTGCATAGATAGTTCAGGATATAGTGTTTACCTACTATAGTAGGGTTTTGAGTATTACAAAACAAATTTGAGTTCTTCATTTCCTATTATTTTATTTTAATAACTCATGTATTTAGAAATTACTCAGGTATTCAATAATTTCATAGGAATGGTCTCATGTTCATCTGGATTCAGATTGGTCCATAATTCTTTCACGATTGACCGTGTAATCTACGGTCAGTTGATCACGGTAGGTTCTTAGAGGCATGTGGTTAGTTTCTCAAGAATGGTTGGAAAATTATTAATACAGTAAGTCAAATATTTTTTCCCCTTGTTAGTGTAGAAAATTGAATTTCTTTATAATAAGTTGTCGCAGGAGGTTGGATATTTGGGTATGGTAAGTCAAAATTTCATCTTGTGGTAACTTGCTCTTCCAGACTTAGTGGGTTCAAATAGGCATGCAAACTATTAGTATTCAGTCTTATGGTAAGTTGAGTTTTTTCTTGCAGTCAGTTCATATTTTTTCATGTGGTAGTTTTCTCATAGTTATTTGAGTGATTGTGGCATCCTTCTATCAATAGTTTAATGCTTTTCCAAAATTTATACATGTGATCACTTCTTTTCTCCGTGTGGTTACTTGGGGAGTTTTCCATATTTTTCTAGAGATACTAAAAAAATGAAAGAAGAATTCAGTGAAAATAATCAACTTAAAATTATAATTCAAAAAATCAATATAAAAATTTACAATTAATTTCATAAATAAAAATTAAAAAAATGAATTCCAAAAAATATGTAAAAGAAATAAAATCATACAATTATGAAATAATTAATTCAAGAAATTCAAAATCAACAAAATCACTACCAAATTATTATTTTAATATTAATTCATCAAAACAATGAAACTAATTATTATTCAAAATAAAGAAATTAAATTGAATAACTTTTAATCGTTAAATCTCTAAAAACCAATTTAACACAAGATATTTAACGAACTGTAGAATAAGCATTAAATTGATCCAAATTTTATATTATCTCAATAAATTCACATTTTCATCATTAATATATCAATAAATCTCCAAAAAAAATTGTGGAAATATGTATTAAAAAATGGCTGCATCAAAATCCCCCATACTTGATCTATTGAACTCCTAAGAAATACCATGAATTTTATTTATTTACAAAGACTCCTAAAAAAATTGATTGTCCTGACTAGGATAAAATTCATACACTATAACAAAGGAAACCCATATATCCAAACATTTACAAAACAAATCATGCCTTCTGTGTGAATTATAATCATTATATCACTTCCATCCAATCTCAAGTTTCAGTTCTAGGAGTGCAGAAAGAATAAATTTATGTGGAATTAAAACTTTTAAAAAATTAATTATAGTTTTCTTTATCTCTTAGGTTACTTAAACAAAATATTCACTTTCTACTTATTTTATACAACTCAAATTATTTTCTTATAAGTCAATTTTCCCCTTCTTCATTTGAGTTCAATATTACCTTCACTCAAATGAATTCATTTTTGACACTTAGGTACCTTATTGAAATTTCCCATCCATAAATATGCAAATAACTTATTTAATTTACAAAGTAATTTTATTTACTCCCACACCCAATGCCTATTGTCTCAAATATTCACTATGGAATCCCAATTTCTCATTTTACCCTAGTTTTTAAAGATAAATATGACTATATTTTTAGTTGCCTCTTTGAGGTGTTCAATTTCAAAAAGTACAATTTACTAGGTTCAATATCAAACATCTAGTTCCCTAAAGTTATAATTTCAATTCCATAAATATCTTACTTATCACACTCTTTTTACTAGTTTTCAAATAGTATTTCTATAATAAAAGTGGATATACTCACTCAGAAATCATATAATTCTTGTAATTTTAGAATCAATGAAATCCCTAAATCTAGTATGTAATTTCCCCTTAGTTAGTACACAATCAATTTCAATTTTACTAACACACTAAAAGAAAACATAATGTATAATTTATTTACATTATTCTGGAAAGGGTGGAAATTTTTGAATATTTTTGGGGTTTATATTTTTTGCAATATTGAATCGTATTTAATCCATGTTTTAAGACCCTTCTCCCCCACACTTAAAAATGAACAATTTCCTCAATGTTGAATCTTGATATGAGAGAAAAAGTTAAAACATTTTAATTTCAATATAGATTTATAAATTCATCAATGAAATTAGTATGTTTGGGGGTTTATAGTTTAGATCAAAAATCACTTTTCCACATAGCATAAACAATCAAATAAGACACAACATGCACATAGTTCCTACTGGACATTATATAAAACATTTTACAGTAGAACATCATTTTCAAAAGTGTTACATTCTTAACATTTGGTTCAATGATTATTTTTAAAAATATCTTCTGAAATATCATGCAATATGATGATTTTAGAAAAGAAAAATCTCAAGACACTATCAATGACTAACATACTTAACCAATAATTTCCTGCATGTAGTATAACACTTTTAGAAAATTTTCATCCTCCACCACCAGAAATAAAATTTGAAAATAAATGGGTGGTATTAAAATGTTACATAAAGTAGAAAAATAATAACCTGGAATATATAATATTTTTTCATTTGATCACAACCAAATGTATCCTCCCTTTTTTGGTTGAGTAAGTTTGGTGGTTGCATAATATAATTCCTTATATGGTGTAAAAAATAAACATTGGTATTTTATAGGTGAACCTTAGAAATAAAATCAACCAAGGTTGGGTGAAGGAGGGTTTTACAGCATAATCTTGAGCTTCTAGATCATTTTTTCCATGAAAAACTGTTGATTATGTCATGGTTAGTCCCCAATTTTCAATAGGATTCCTTATATTAGTCATGCACCTTATGAATACACTTCCTAGTTATTACCTAAAAATAATACATTCATTAAATTAAAGACACTGAGAAAATTTTAAATAAAAAAAGGAGTGAAATAAACTATTAGATAATCTTGGGATAACCCCCAAGGGGTTCTTTATTTAGATATTCTACATGTAGATAGTCTTTGGGTCAACCCCAATATGATGGTGGTTGTGGTTTCTTCATTATGAACCATTATAATCTTTCCATTCCAACTTAAGTGCTTTGAAACTTATGAAGTACCCATTTATAAACTTTATTCAAGTTCCACTCCTTGGATGTTCATGTCTTATAGAGTAGTGGAGAGGAAGACAAAAATTGGGGGGGGGGGGTACTTCCCTTATCCATCATATTGAGTTTAGGGTGTAAAGGTTGTAGGAATTCAACTCTTGTATGGTTATTGTCTAATATTTTGTGCCAAAAAATCATTTTAAATTTGAATACAAAAATCTGTCAAAATACTCTTTTATCCAAATGTATAGGAACAATATATATTCTTCTACATCAACATCTACCAACTTTGAATTTTCATCAAAAACAGGTAATTCAAAAACCTCCTGCTTAGGTGTCGGTTCAGTTCCTTTGAGGCTCTTCCAAAGATAAAAAATCCCATCTGATTCTTCAATGTATACATAGAGATAAATAACAAGAAAATTAGTTTTAGTAACATCAATATTAAATGAAAACATAAATTTTTCTAGGAAGTAGTGACTTCCATGAATCTATTCAGTTGTTTGTTCTTTTAGAGGAAGTAGGGCCCTTGGGAGTATAAACTGGGTTGGAGTAAGGTAGTCAATATCCTACAAACTCTTATCAAAGTAAATTACTTTAGTTCTGGTGTCTTATAAAGGAAAATAGAGGGTTTATTAAGCTGTTTAATCTAAAAAATCATTTAAAAATCATTAAAAATTTAGTATATAAACAATATTTCCAATGAAAAGTATAAATCAGTTGATCATCCAATATAAATCCATCTTGATCGATTTTAATAGGTCCCTCCTCTTATAATCCCTTAAAATGATGCTCAGAAAGTTGAATTTTTATTTTTATCTTCACATCGATGAGCACTTCATATTCAAATATGGGAAGCTCTAGATCTTATTCTCTTTTATCTTCAAAGTCATGTCCAAAAATAATGTTGAGGATCTTCCCTATTCTTATAGTCCTTATGTTCTGAGTAGGAAGGTTGAAGGAAGTCCATCAATCACTTAATAGACTAAAAGTTATTTATAGTATGAAAATGAACCATTTCCTATATTTCAAGTTCATCACATCTTCTAATTCTTGAGTAAGTTCCTACACCTAATATTTTTCTTATAGTGATAAAAATTCAATAATTTGTAAGTCCATCACTGATGACATTATTCTAAATAATAATTAAATAAAACTTAAAATCACTCAAATAGTCATTGCTTCCCTAAAAATAATTCCAAAATATGATTATTCCTCCACTGTAACAGGTGTTCATAGATACATTCATAATCTCCCTAAATATAGCACAGTGGTTGACTCATGGGTCGCTCTTAAGGAAGTAGTTCAACTTTTCCTAGTTATCTTCCTAAAAAATTATGTTTTTTGTATATTTTGAAAGAATAAAATAAAAACATCTTGAAAACATAAAATTTAAAGTAAATATTCAAATAGATAAATGAGAATAAGAATAATGATAGAGAAACATAAAATAAGAATAGAATAAAGTCAGTGAGAACAAGTCTAGATCTAGGTTGATCTACTCTTCAGCTATATATCATAGAATTACTAAAGTGAAAGACCAATGACACTGAACCTCACTCAGTACATGTTCAAATTCTCAAATCACACACCTCAATCACCTAAAATAATTAATAGATATTCACAGAACCACTTCTGGTGTGTGAGAGTTCTCCCAAAAGTGAAATAATCACACAATAAAACCTCTTCATCCAACAATCTATTCCTAGTCGAAGTGATCCTTAAGATATCATCAATAATACATCTTATCCCAGACACACGATAGAGTAACTAAAAGATAAAGGGGGAAAAGATAAAGGGGGAAGGGTAATAAACACTTTATATGGGTATTTTTTCTCTCACATAACCACTTACACTATCATTTTCCACCAAGAGAAAGAAATAAGATGATGATAAACATGAAGTTAGAATCTCTAAGAAGTATTAGAGCTATACTAATAGTTCTAGTATTGAAAATTATCTCCCCATTTCTTGAGGATCAAGATAAAAACACTCATAGAAATAATAAAAATCAATTAACATGTATTTACAATGAAGTACCAAAACTACAAAATGATAAGTAATGAAGAAATAGATTATATTTTGGACCCGTGAATTAGGAATGGAATACACTGAGGTGAATTCCCATACTTATTAGAAATAGAAAAATGGTGAAATCCTAACAAACTATCGGTGAATTACATGTGGCATGCTATTAAATTCTTATTATCATATCTCAATGAAGTCCTAATGACTGTAGTTAACCTCCCTTAATAAAATATGATAGACCCATATGGTCATGGATTCGACTCAACCTTTCGATTATTCACACAGTCACCAGAATATTCTGGAACCTTTTACCCTTCAATAGGCTTAATATATGCTTATTTATTTTAATTTTATTATCTAATTATAAATTAGGGAATTACACACATTTTCTAATTCTTTTAAGGGCCTCACTTAGATTTAGGACTATGCATAGGTGTTTACCCTTCTAAATCCCAGCCTAAGTGCAGCCTAAGAACACTTCCAAGCATTCAATCTTCTTTAAGTCCACGGATTCACCCTCTTCACCACTAAAACTAATGGAATGAGGTCTCAACTTCATCATTTCATTGTATTTCAATCATAATCTTCAACTCCTTCACTCAACTTCATTCAATTTCAAAAAGGCTTATTTTATTCAACTTGCATCAGGCACTCAATACTCATTAATATTTCATTTCAACTTCATATGAAACCTATTTTATTTATGCATGGGGTGTACCCTAGTTTGAACGTCAATACAAAATTTCCTCAAGAATGTTCCATGCATCTATGTCCAAACCCACAACAGTAAGAATTGGGAATACATATGCCTTATCAACTTAATTATCAACCCAGAAAAGGAAAAAACCCAAAAAATAATCACCTATACTAGATTGTTAGTATTTTTTAGGTTTCAAATTACATTATCACCTATATTGCAACCCTAATAAATTCATCAAGTTTTGGTCAATCAGTGTCAATGTCCCCAAACTCGATCTCTTCCTCATCAACATCATGAAGGGAATGAGTTTGGGTATCATTTTTTGTATCAACCTTATATTTTTCAAGTCTGGTATGTGTTAATATCATCCTTTATTCATGTGTTGTTGAACTATGAAATTCTTGGGCTAATTTTTTTGTGGTTTCTAGTTGATTTTTGGGAGTTTTTGAGTCCTTTTAAGGGTGAATGGTTAGACCATTATTTGAAGAAATTGTGTGGCTTGTTTAGAGAGGGGTGTTGGTTAGATCATGGTTAGATAAAACTATATGAAATTCCCCAAAACTTTTGTGTCGTGGGATAGAATAGAAAAACATGTTTGGATCATGGTTTACTAAACTGTGTGAACAAACTCTGTGGGTACCCAGGAGAGGCATAATCTTTACACGGTTGGTCCGCGGTTTGGAAAATCATGCATCCAATCATGTGGGTGTGAATTAATGACCTAAAAACCTTCTTTTTGGTCATAATTGATCCGATTTGACCCATTATTCTTCCTAATCCTATCCTTATAGAACCTAGATACTCTATAGTATACACCCATCAATTTCCTCTCCTTCGTGCTCAATTTAGATGGATCAAAGTGTGTTGGTGATTAGTAATTAAGGTATGTGATCCAAAACATTTGTTATTCACGGTTATTATAGATATACCCTTATTTATTTGATGTGAATCATAGATCCAACATTTCATGGTTGGATGTAAGGGTTATGATTCCATATAATTATGAATTCTTGGATCATTTCTAGAACGTTGGTGGATCTTGACTATTGGTGGAATTCCTTCAATCAATCTTGTGTCTAGTTTCATTGGTGGAACCCGAGAGGTGTGAAATTATTTTCTTTAGACAACAATATTCTTGAAATCTATTCTATAACCTTGATTTGATTGATTTGGGATTGGTTCTCGAGCTTCTTGGTCTATAGGCTCATTCTGGTTAGAGTTCGGGTGTGACTCTGGTATCGCTTCTCAATGGGTTTCCTAGATTTTCATAATCAAGTTTAAGGTAGAAAGTTCCTTATAATTTAGGGACCTTGTATGATCTATTTTCTTTGATATGATAATTGGGTTGGCATATCTTGATTAAATATTATTGATAGTGATCAAATGTATGTGTGCATATCCTGTGAGACCAATATACGATGTTTGATTCCATGAGTATGCTTATATAACTTGCTAGACTATGTTTGATGTTGATCACATGTACTTTTATATTGTTACTGATTCTCATGATGACATTTTGTGTTCTACCTATATATGATCTACCCTATTATGATTGATTATTATACCTTTGGAGGTATTATTACTGGTATTTGTAATAGGTGTACCATCATGATATGTTTATCCCTTATAGGGGGAGTGTGAATGACATGAAAATATGACGACGATGGACCTGAACACTGGGTAGGGGCATGATGTCCATGAGTACAAACATACGGTAGTGGCACCAAGAGTATTATGGCCTTGCAACTTGACCCAAGGTATAGATAGGATTTAACAGCCTTGAGGTATGACCTGTGACCAATATATGGTTTCATGGTCTTGAGGAATGACCGATGATGAAGGTGGGATACAATGAATTTGTGTTCCAATCTCACTCAATTCATTATGACTACTGAGAGAAATGTATACCAACCTTGTGGATCTCTTTTGATCACTCCTAACATACTTTATGATTATCTTTCTGATATGGAGCCAAAGCAGTTATGTCCTGGACCAATGGTATCTTGGTTAGCACACTAGTTCTCAACATATTATTGTTAGTATTTGATTTTTCATTTACATTTATCATGGAATACACCAATTATAATTGTGCATTCATTTTAAGGATGCATTGGTGGTGTCCTTGTGGGTTTTATTACTCACCCTACACAGAAATATTGATTTGTGTGGAGAATTCATGATTAGGTATCCAGTTAAGGCCAAGGGTCCTATAGAAAATATCTATACAATGGAGCATGGATATGGTAGTAATACCGGGATAGACTCTGGAAGATTATGTAGTGTTTATTTATTTGTCTACTTACACCTTTTATACTCTATTTTGGATTGAAAAATTTGGATCTTAGTCTATTTATATGTTTTAAATGGTTGAAACTTGCTACTATATTATGTTTACTTTATCTTATTCTATGATATTCTGGGTTGTTATAGTTTATTTATGTTTATAGTGTATGCTTTTTATTACTAAGGGTATATTCTCCCCACCGCACCCTTAGACCCTCTCCACTAGTCAGTAGCCTCTTTTTCATGGGGCGGCACCCATGAGGTCATGTACCATCTACACTCGAGCATTTTTATATAAAATATGGGTTGTGGAATTAAAAAATGGTATCAAATACACCAGGTTTCAATTCCTTTCTTTTGGTGTTACAGTATAAAGGAGATAGGTTGTGTAGAACTTAGGTAGGGGAGTTTATGTGTGGTTGTACTACTCATGTGTAATGGGCCTATGAGTTACCAATGATGGTATTTCTATTATAGTTTTATGGGATTTGGGTGAGTTCATGCATCATGAGCAGGCACATAGGATCACATGTCATATATATATACTTTTTTTGTGTTGCATTGTAGTTTTTTAATTAAATCCATTAAATTATGCTTTGTTTTATGATATGTATGTACTCTATATTGTTGGAATATATCTATGTCATGGCCCAACCAACTAGGGCCTGAGCTGTGACTACCCCATGCCCACCTTCAGTAGGCTAGGGGATTGTGAACAGTGCCGAGTAGTCATATCACACACAAGAGAGTCCTTAGCCTATAGTAACTTACGAACGCACCCATATACGTCTCTATCCAACAGTGCAGAGATAAAAATGACTGAGACCAAAAATTCAGTCATACATCTATCCCACAAACAAATCATGAAAAAAGTACTGAAAAAATAAAAAGGTAAAAATACAAGACCACAAAAACTAAAAAAGATTCCAACCTGCTCGAATGGAGGGGACTTATATCAAATGAAACCACCAAAACACACCTCAGACAAGAACCTATATACACCTTTTTTTTTCTCTCACAAAACTCCACTTTCTATGAGTCCTCTTGGGACTCTATCAAAAGGTTTGTCGTCTTTACAAGACATGACATGTGTCGGAAAGTCCCATGTAGTGGTGATTATAACATTACCTAGTAAGCACACCAAAAACCAAAAATAATATATAAAATTTGAAAGTAAATAGTTCATTTGACCCAAGACAGAGGGAACCCAAGTGAGAGAGAACAAGGAACTCTATCTTGACCACTCCTCAGCTATACTTGACTAGTCATCTCATCTCCACATACAGTGTCATCCAAGATATGTATCATCTTCATAAGGAATCCCAAAATCACCCATATATACTCATCCCAGACCCAAAGTCTCATGAGGTCCCAACCTCACATCCATTCATAGGATAATACTTGAGGCTCAAAGGAAGTTCTCTTTTAGGAGAACGCACTCCACAAGCCCTTCCATGCCAAATGGAACTCATATACGAGATATCACTCATCCATAACAACCCTTCCATACCTAATGGAACATCTGAGAGAACACACTCCATCAAGTATTAGTAATCAAATGGAAAGTCACTTCCATCTCATGTGGAATACACCTAAGAGAACATGATCATTGGGTCTCTCCAAGAATAAAGTCACACCGCCACTCAACAAATATCAATACTTAGATAGGGTACCACATCCATAACAGATGGGGGAATCCTTGAAACCTATCGAAAACACTAAATATCTCATATCACGAATAGGGGATCACATCCAGGACCACTAGGGATTCCACAAACCCAATCGAGACTCAAAGTATGGATACACAGATAGGGGATCATACCCAAGACTACTGGGTGATACCAAATACCCAAATCTGGATCCAATCTCGAAGTAGAGGATCTTATATTTGATGATGAATCAAACCCTACTGAAACTACCATCCAAGTAGGGGATCATATAACCAACGATGCCTCAAAACCTACTTGGATAACCTTCTAAATAGGGGATCTCTTCCCATGTAGTGGTGGTCATAGTGATACCAAAAACCCAACCTATGGTAGTTGATATGATAGAGGGTCTCACCCCAACCTCCTAGAGGGATAAACAAATTCTATATGAGCTGATCCTCTTACGGGAATCACAATCTCCTGATGAGGATGTAATGACACACTATACTCTCACATGTACAGACTAAGGGAAAACACTCAACTGATATTGGTCTATACATCACTATCAAGAGACTCACTAACCTAAAATTTCATTGTATCTCTAATGTCAATCTCTGGCCACCATCACATTCAAAGAAGAAAAATACTCTGGATAGGCTACTCATGGGCCTTTATCTAATTCCTATAGATTGAGATGTGAAAGCGAGAAACCTCTAGGGGCATACACAATGTGTACACAGAGTACAAAACATGTCTCTCAAAAATCGGCCTTTTCCATGTCCCCTCTCACTACATGGAATATAAAAGAATAAAACATGGTGTATAACCATATCACATGATGTGTGACCCCGTATGATTTCCTCAGTGTTTCCTCACCCATACATGTACATCTTGCCATGTCACTATGATTGATGTATACCTAGGGTAAATGGCATGTTTCTCTAGGTTGGGACCAAGAATGTGTTCTAGGACATGTTCGTGTATGACACCCCATGTCTGTGTACCTAGCCATGTACTCCCACAAAGCCATGTTCCTCGACACGGCCACCCTATCCATGTCACTCAACCACATGACCTGGGCACAATAAAATACCTGGGCTCAATGTGTAGTCCCCAAAAGTCTTCTTTCCTAAATATTAAGAACACATGGTGTGTGTTCCTACACTAAAAGTTGTGTGATTGTGAATTCCAAATGGGAATCCCCTCTAAGCCACTCGAAACTCCCCAGTATCCACTGAAACCCACATATCTACCCCATGGGATCTATAGTATTAAAAATAGGGGGAAAACACACAAAAAAACAATTCATAAATGGGATCAATATGTAAATATCAATAATCCTCCTACCTCATTGTGTAACACTGAAACCTTGGGTCTAAAATGATGCTCAAAAGCTACTATAGCTCGATCTGGCGATGATCGGTTCCAAAATCAGGGATCAATGACACCTCCTATCCTCAGTTTAGCCTTGGGTCATACGTTGCATAGGATGGATACTCACTCTACTCTATGCATGTGAGATCCAAGGCTAAGTGGTTTATTCATTTAATTTTATTAAATGAATAAATCTCCATTTAACACCCCACCAACAATCACCTATGACTGAACACCCGACGCCAACAATATTTATGTTGTGCCTTGGGTAAAAATCATGTTTTGGACTAAACCGTTGTATCATATTTATGATATGATACTCTAATCAAGAGTTATTCAAAATTTACCAAAAAAATATGTTTTATAATGATAAAATATTTAATATTTTAAATATCATCACTCTAAGGCTCTCTAAGCCTCAGAATCACACTTTGACTCATCACCTAGATTTAGAATTGTCTCTAGAAATATTTCAAAGTCTTACATGGTAAAACTTGAGTCATTACACTATCTCCACCTCCAGTCTTTTCATCCTAAAAATAGGAATCCTATGAACAAGGTAAAAAACCAAGATCTTAACTAGATCTTCCTCGCCAGTGTGCTTAGTAGAGGGTTCTTAGAATATCTACAGACATGCACTCAGGGGTACCTCAGAAGTATACTCCACATCCATTATCCATATCAAACCAAGTCAAAATCATGTAAAGAAGCATTCATGTGTCTCCTTAGTTATGATGAGTGGAAAACACCAAGCACTCGGTCCATCTGCAGTCATAGGGTTTAGCGATACACCAGCTCACTAACCCGATGTGGATCCTGAAGAAACCTGACCATTTTTATTTATCCCTGGATAAACTGTACCCTCAAAATCCATCACTATCAGCCACTATAGGCCCAAAAATGTTTTTTACCACCATCTCCCACTAGTACAGCGGTGACCTAAAGATCCCAAAAAAATTTTCCTCAACTGATGCCACTTCGATGGTGGAGCAAAAATTGTACTACACAAACAAACAAACTTGAAGCATGCCCTCTAGAACATGAAAGGTTCACTCTACTTATCACAACAACCCCTCTCGTGTGTGTGATACTAAAAGAAAGAAACCTCCTCATCACCTTTTATTGCAACTTGACTAGTGTCATCATCAATCCTTGGAAGGTCAACACACTCCTCACCTTTTGGAATACCAATCAAGAACATGTCTAGTGGATATCTGGTCATGCGAGACCTCAAAAATAAAATCTATTAGTTGTGCCTCCCTACCTCACTTAAATATAGAGGGGTAACCACTGTCAATTAGATATTTTTTACACCATCATCAAGTGTCTATCATGAAACTATGGCACTGAGAACAAGAGGATACAAATGAACAACACAAGTCTTCCCTAGTGAACACACTAGGTATTACCAATCCCTCTGTCGACAAACTTCCATATTCACCATAGCTCAAAAATCTCCACAGGAGTCAACTGATATGATTTTGAAAATATTGGTACAGTCCCTATATTCTAGTCTATGATGAAGACAACTATCATTGGGTAGTTAAACCCAAAACTTATTCAACTAGAAGTTCCCAACTCCACCACTATGGAAAGAAACTAAAAGATCATAACACTAATACTCCAAGGGTCATACCAACCATTTGATAAAGTTTGATTATATCTTCCCACACATTATATTGTCATACCTAGCTAGGGATCACTCTTTAAAGGAGGAAAAATCTATTCCAAAGTCTAGAAACACAACCACACACACCCTTGGAAATCGTATGATCATGATGATAAGAAACCAATACATACCGAGGAAGATCGTCATAGGGCCTCACTCTTCCACTACAAAAAGATTCTATGTTAGGAACTCTCCTACCAGATTCAGGTGACACTTTAGATAGAAGTGTGTATTCATTGATCCTCTCTGTAAGATCCTCCATCATAGGGGTTGATCATAAAGGATCCTCCGGTATCACTAGGTCCTTCCCTGGAAATACAACACATAACCCTTCCCTGAACACTAGAGTCAAAGGAACTCATCTTCCATATCTCAACACTATCTTCTTTGGGTAGCACTAACTCATGCACACGATTTTGAATCACATCACAAGAATTTTTCTCTGTGGGATAAGTGTCTCTATTCCTTGTGAGTACAAAATTATGTCAAACATCACCATCACAAGGATCTATCTATGCCCATGTCACCAAGGATAAACCTCAAGAAATAGGTGGAAAGAATATAGAGTACCTCACAACAGTATCTAAAAATACTAATAAAAGAGTATAATAGATAGATAACATACCTATAATCATACTCTAATCCTCCTCTTCATAGGCTTCTATATCCTTCAGTTCTCCTCACCTCTATTCTCCATCTCCTTGAGCCTAACGCGGACCACCTAAGGGTGGTGGTGGAAACATATTGAGTCGTATGCCACCTCCTACTACTCTATCTTCTCCTATACCATGATTTTCATCATGTGGAACTCCATGATCCTATCACCATATCTTCTAGGGAATTCCATTGACCATATCCCTCTCAGAAGCATGTAGGTTCAGATAATCCCTTGTGGTATGTCTTTGTCTCTCACAAATGAAACACAAACACTCCCACAACTAACTAGATACAACCTAGGATCACTGTGTCACAATCCCTATTTCCTAGGATCATCTCTTGAAGCATCTCACATGCCCAGATCCATGATCCTATTGTCAGATACTATATGGAAAGGTCTCAAATCTTGTGTACTTAGCAACAATAGTCAAAATCTTCTTAACTAGAAATCTCTCACCACCAGGTTCTGCTCAAGCACTCCAGCATAGGTTGTAATGCATAGCGATATCACTAAAGACCTTATTTCCTAATATAATCTAAGATCAATGCTTTGTGCTATAAAAAATGTATATTGAAACATATCTGAGGAGTATTGTGAAAGGCCTTTGAACCTCACCAAATACTCTTTCATGATCATGTTATCCTGCCAAAGTTTTAGAAGCTCCTGGATACACATTGATCTCAACAAGGATGGATAAAACTATTCATTGAACAATCCCTCAAACTCCACCCAAGTGATATTCATCTCATCATGGGTCTGTATCACTAGACTCCACCATCTTCCATCCAATACCTATCGAAGACTCACCACTATGACCACTATTTGATCAGGAGGTATCCTCACAAGGTGAAAAACATGTGTGACTACCTAAATCTAGTCATCAGCTACCTAGGGTTCTGGATCACCCTGATACCTCTGAGTTCACTTACTTTTTAAGTCATACAGTGAACTCATCCTATGTACATCCTCAATCTGAACTTTCGGTACAACCTGTTACTCAACGGGTGGTGGATCGACTGGTAGACCACCCAGAGGAACCACATCCTACGCAGTTCCCTACATGGAAGCCTCATCATTGTGCATATTGTCATTGAAATCCTTCCATTTAACCCTAAATGGTTGTCATCATGGTGGTATCCTGAAATAAAATCAATACACACCATGGTCAAAGAGTATATCTAGGGAGCTAACTCAGGAAGAACATGGAACCCACAACCCAGTCCTATACGATGCATGTACCAAAGCTTCCCTAAAACCAGTGCCTAAATGTTTTGGGTCAACAAGTAGTTTGTAAGAGTCCTGGTGGATGGATACGTTGGCCAATAAACCTACACCAGAGTCTCTGTCTAGAAATCAAAACTCAAAAAACCTTAACATTATCACCATAAAACCCAAACCATGATCATAACTAGAAAACCTCTATACTACGGTCCCAATGTGTAACCTACTCTGAAACCACTTTTTTAAGACCCGAACCATCAGGGCCCGAGCCACGACTACCCCAAGCCTACCTTCAACAGGCCAGGGGCTAGCGACCAACACCGAATGGGAATATCACACACATAAGAGGAATTGTCATATGTTACCTATACGCACACACCCACATACATCTCCATGAAATTGTACAAAGATAAAAATGACTAAAACCGAAAATTCATCCATACATCTATCCCATAATAAAAGTATGATAGAAGTATTGAAAGAATAAAAAGGTCAAAATACAATCCCACCAAAACTGAAAAAAAGGTCCAAACTACTATAATAGAGGGAAATTTTATCAAATGCAACCCCAGAACACACCTTGGTCAAACACTGGTATACACCTTGATCACTCTATCTCACTAACCTCTACTTTCTCTAGGTCCTCCTAGGACTCAATTGAATGGTATGTCATTTGTACAATACATTACATGTGCATAGAAAGTGCATGAAGGGGAAGAATAATAATACCTAGTAGGTTCCCCAAAACCCCAAAATAAAAGGGATCAACTAAAAAGAAATAGTTTTTTCTACCCAATCTAGAGGGAACCCAAGCGAGAGAGAACATAGAACTCTATCTTGACCACTCCTCAGCTATACATGACTAGTAAACTCATCTACACATAGCGTGTCAATAAATATATGTGACATCACCACAAGGAATCCTATAATCACCTAGATATACTTGTCCCAAAATCTAAGTATCATGAGTTCCTAACCTCACAACCATCCACAATATTAGACTCAAGGATCAAATGTAGTGATCATCCAGGAGAACTCACTCTATGAGCCCATTCATCCCAGATGGAACTCATCTAAGGGATATAACTCATCAAGAACAAACATACCATCCCTAATGTCTCATCTAAGAGAACACACTCCATCAGGTATCACTAAGCCGATGGAACATACCTTCCATCTCACATGGAATACACCTGAGAGAACATGCTCTTCAGGTCTCACCAAGAAGAAAATCATGATTTCACTCATCAGATCATGATACTCAAATAGGGGATCACATCCAACCAAGATGAGGGACTCCTATAACCCAAAATAAATCACTAAAGATCTCATCTCACATATAATGGATCACACCCAAGTCTTCTGGGGACACCCTGAACCCAACCTGAAACTCTGGAGGTCATATCACTCAGATAGAAAATCACACCTAGGATCATTGGGGGATGCCACAAACCCTACTGAGTCTCAAAGTCACAATATAAAGATAGTGAATCATACCCAAGACCATTGGGTGATACCGAAAATCCAAATCTCGATACGATTTCCAAGTAGAGGATTGTATATACAATGATGCCACAAACCCTACTGAAACCGCTAGCCAAGTAGGGGATTTTATAACTGAATATGACTCAAACCCTACCAGGATAACCCTATAGATAGTTATACACCTGTGCAGTTGTTTTCATGAAGATACCACAAACCCTACCTAGGGTAGTTGATATGATAGATCATCCTTCCCAAACCTCTCGGAGGGATACACCAACTCTATCTAAGCTCATCCTGTTGAGGGGATTATAATCCTGTGTTAAGGACATAATTCCACATTGTACCCTCATAGAGATAGACCAAGAGAACCCACTCAACCAATACTATTATATAATTCTCTATCAAGTGACCAACTAACCTCACCTCACGTCACATCTCCAAAGCTAAATCCATGGACACCATCACGTTTAATGTGAAAAAACTAATCTAGATAGGCTACTCACAGGCCTCCATTAGAGTCTTGTAGGAGGCGATGTTTGAGAGGGAAAACTCCAAGGTGTGTAAATGGGGTGTACACTCAGTACACGGTGTGTCTCTCACAAATTATCCCATGTTTGTGTCCCCTTTCGGTACTCAATGTGTAAAATAAAAACATGCAATGTTTGACCTAGTCTAATTTACTTGGAATTTCCTAGCCCATACATGTCTAGGTTTACATGTCTCCAAACATGGAATATAACTATGATACATGGTGTGTTTCTATAGGTCGGTCCTGAGCTCGTGTTCTTGGTCTTGTCCGTGTATGGAAACTCATGGTTGTGTACCTGGTCGTGTACTCTCACATAAAAATGTCCCTCAACATGGACACACTAGTCATGTCCCTCAACCACATGACATGGGCTCACCACATTGTGTGTATCCCTAGTACAAAGTGTATAGTCCCAAAAATTCTTCTTCCCCAAAAGGGAATAACACATAACATGTGCTTCTTCACTACACACCGTGTGATCAGTAATTCCGAACAGGAATCCACTCTAAGCCACCCAAAACTCCCCAGTTTCCACCGAAACCAATAGATCTACCAACATGGGATATGTAATAGTTGTAATAGGGGAATAAAACCATAAAAATGAATAAAAGTATATTTGGATATAAAGATCATGAATCCACCTACCTCGTGGTCAAATGATGAAGATTCGAGTCCAAAACAATGTTAGGAAGATGCTACAGCTCGATCTAATGAAGATTGGTGAAAAAATAGTGATCAATGACACCTCCTCTCCTTGGTTCATCCTCGGGTCATCCATCGTGTAAGGGGGATCCTCCCTATCCTATTAGATCATGAGAACCAAGGCATAGTGGTTTTCTCATTTAGTTTTATTATATGAATACAACTCTATTTAACACACTGCCAACAATTGACTCTGACCAGACAACTGACACCAACAAACTTAATTTCATGCCTAGGTTAAAAATCACATTCCAAACTCAATTGTTATCTCATATTTTCAATCCGATACTCCAATTGGTAATTATTCAATGTTCACAGAAAAACCACGCATGATCATGATAAAATATTTAATATTTTTAATATCACCGCACCAAGGCTCTCCAGGTCGTAGAATCCTACATCAACTCAATGCTCGTATTTGGAAATATTTCTAGAAATATTCCAAAATTATTGCATAGAAAAATTAGGGTCATTATAATCTATGATAGATTTATTTAGTTGAACTTGTGCATGTTATTATGTTATATATATATAAATATGTGTGTGTGTGTTATTGTAACTAGCATGGAGATATTGATGATTAGGCTTAATCTATAAGTATAATTTTTAGGGTTATACCTTATGAGGGGGTATCTTATAGGATATTTTTTCTTTTGGGTTCCTTAAGTTTATCAGGTTTTTCTCTTAATAAATTTTTTCTCTTAAGAAAGTTTTTCTTGGTATTCTAAATGTTTTTTTCATTAAATAAAATCTCACCATAAAGATACTTGACTAGACTGCTTGGTGAATTTTTCTAGAGTGATCCAGTTATGGTGGATGTGCCATCTCTACCACAAGCTATCAAGGAGGGTTCACCTTATAATTCTCTTACACCTTCTCTAGTGGTTTAGAAATTGGATCCACTCCATCTTGGTGTCTTTCGGATTATACTTATCCATGGTGGAGGGGTATATAGGACCATGGTTTAATATGCCCATGACATCCAACTCTAGCATCCACCATCCTTTCAAGGTGCTGGATAACCACAATATATTGAAAGGATAGACATCATTGAGGGAATATTTGACATGTTTGAGACATCAAAGAATTTAAGGGTCAAGTTAGCGAGATTTATGCCCTAATGACCTGCTGGAATGTGGTGGGGTGTCATGGTACAAGTAGGTAGATGTGAGGGTATTTTTTGGGAGGAATTAAAGATTCTATTATTCAAGGAATTATTTCCCAATATTTTCAATCTGGATCATGCCCATGAATTCATAGATCTATAGTCAGGATCCATGATGGAGTCTGTGTACTCCACTGATTTGACTAAACTGCTTCATTTTTATCCCTTGTATTCTAAAAATGATATAGAGAAGTCTGGGAAGTTTGAGATTGTTTTTAACCCTAATATATACTGATAGGTTAGTATTTTTGACCAAACAACATTTCCATAGGTTCGGTATAGGGCTTTGACTATTGAAAAGGTCTTGGAGGATGATCAAGCAGTTAGTTTTCTTATATCCATTAGTAATTAGGTAGGTGGACCTCCTACTACTACGATGAGTATCTCTTCTGGTAGCAATAATAAGAATATTGAGGATGTGCAACATGTAATGGCCCGATCTTGAATCAACTAAGCGATGCCCCAAGCCGGTTGGTCACATGGACTCAAGCACACCTTCTCATACACCAAATGCTTACGACTAGAAGTGAGGGTCCACGGTGGAATAGTGGGGAGACTATACCCTCATGATCATATTAGAACAACGGTGAAATAAGTAGATAAATAGAAGAACAATAATAAATTAAAACTAAATAGTGTAAGTTAAATCATCCAGATGTAAAAAATAATCAACAATGAAAATATCGAGTATCATATACAAAGTGATGGAATGTCATGTGTCTATAAAAAATGGAATTGTAAAAATTGAAATAGGCTCACTTATATATAGTTATATCAAAAAAACCTAAAATACAAAAAGACTATATCAATATAGCATCATGATACATAGCTCATCCATGTGTTTCCCCACTCCCATGCTATAATCACTCAAACATCGACAATTGGGAGCTTTCCCCTATCCCAACCTGCATCTACATAATATGCTTGGGTACCATCGGCAACCCAGATATGGTGAGAGATAAACTTAGTTGTTCATCATCAAGAGTGTCTATAAATACCCAATATATGTATATAATATGAGCAGTGTGCATATATAATAATGGTAAGTAGAAATAAAAACTGTAAAGGGGTTGAATCTAATTCTTGAAGGACACCAGGTTGACACTACCGGCTTCATCCCATGTCTGGAAAACCTCAAAAAAATTCTTTTCCATAGGCACACCTTAAGGGGTGGAAATAGATGATAGGGACCTATCCCCACAAGAATAAAGGAATACTGGGTTATTTCTATAAAGGATATTGAATTAAAAATGGTTTATCTGAATTATAAGGAAATGTATGGAGAATATGGAATGCATCATCACAACACATAATATAAATCAACAATAATTTAGGGGTAATTACTATAATTCCTACCATATTATTTTGGATGAACACTCATCTAGTATAGGCCTCTTGTTTAGTTCATATTGGAATAAAATTACAAAATATATGAACACTTTCATAATGAGGAATTTGAGATCACCCCAAAATAGAATTTCCAATAGGAATAAGAACAAATAAAGTATCCCAAGAAGTAGGGATCTTACCTGAAAGAATCAAATGATACAAATAGAAGTTTAATCAGAGTTCATATGGAGGAATAACACCAACAAAAAGGATTGTCTTGAGGAGAGCTCCATGGGAGAAGAGAATGAGTTTTCCATTGGATAATAATGAAAGAGGTAGGAGTGAGTTATTAAATGAAAAGGAGGTAAGAAAGGTAAATTTTTATAAGGATTAAAAGTTTCATGGTTTAGTAAAACAATTTTTCAAGGAGCAGACCTCACATGACCTGTAGCGTACGGTTAGAAAAACCATGTGCAGCTCATGATTACCCTCATTCAAAGTCCCACATGGTCCAAACCTCACTTGAAAGATTTAAAAAAACCATGTGGAACCCTCAATAGACCGCACTTTTTGAGGTGTACGTTTAACACTAACCATGTGATAACCGTACACTTCTACTGTTCCTCTAAAAACTGGATCTCTGAGCTTCGAAAAAGCCCCAGATGCTTCTAAAACCCTCCTTAAGATATTATAAATGTTTATAAAGATAAAATTAAGGAAACCAACTAAAATTAAAAAGGTTCCATACCTCATAAAATTCTAGTTTCTTATAGTGTCCCCCTCTTAAAGGAACTCTTCCCCAAGTTGATCTTATAAGGGTGGTAAAACTTCATCTGAGAATAACTATAGCCACAGAGCACATACATCGGCCTCCCACTCGCAAGTCTCATATTGTACATGGGCATATTTCTATAGAATCCTCACTAAAGTAATATAACTACCTCAGAGATACTCCATGCTCCGATCAATGATGTATATGGTATAATCCTCAAATGAATCACCGGTATCTAAATCAACATATTTAGGATCAAAAGTATGATATGGGTCAGAGTGGTAATGATGAAGTTGGGAAATGTGGAAGACATCATTCATGGAATGGTACCTCTAATCTAACAACAACTGATAGGCCACCAGACTGACTCTATCAAATATCTCAAAATCTCTAAAAAATGAGGTGATAGTTTCCCTTACCTTTGTATCTATACATGCCCAAGTCTAGGTGATACCTGTAAGAAAACATGATCCCCCACCTCAAATTATAGAGCTCATCAATGGTGATTGGCATAAGATTTATGTCTATAATAAGTAGTATCCATACATTTTCTAGTCAATTTCACCTGATTTGAAGTCTCTTTCACAAGACAAGGACCTGGTATCACTTCCCCCTACCTATTTGCATCATAGTGGTGAATGGAATTGCCTACCATATATGGCCTCATACAGATCCATATAAATAGTTATCTAAAAGATAAAATTATAATAAAACTCAATGAGAGGGATATGATCCTCCCAAGAACCTTAAAAATAAAGGATTCATGATCATAGCTTGTCCTCCAACACTTGTATAGTGTCTTCTAACTAGCCATCGATCTGAGGGTGAAAAGTTGTACTCCAAACCACTTGCATTCCCAAAGGTTTTTGTAACCCCTACCAGGGCCTTGATGTGAAATGATCAACCCTATGTAAAATTAAAGTATTAGGGACCCCATGTAGGCCTATAATCTTACAAAAATACAATCTTCTCATATTGTCAAGTAATAAATAATCCCAGATATGAAGGAATTGGGGTACCTTCATCAGTCGATCCATGACTACCCAGATCGTGTCACTGGCTCAAGGTGACCAGTAATGGTTGTAACAAGCCAGTAAGCCACTAGTGTTCCACTCTCACCTACTGATACGTGGAACACCGAGGGAAAAAAATTATTATTTTATATTTCATCCTAGGCCACCAATACTATCAGTTCATATCATGATACATCTTATAGATTCATGAGTTCACTTCCTACAGAGAAGAATGGGATTATCGCATCAGATCCTCTCACATATATATAGAAACCCAGATATACCCATGTATATTCAGAATTTAGTCTCTATCAATAGACCAATATAGAGGGGTTCCTCACCAGAAATAATCTCTTATAGGACCAAACCTTCAAGATCTAAAAACTTCATTCTCTTCGCCCTATCAAGGAGTGAAGAGGTAACTGCTAAGGATATAAGAAAATATCTCTTGTGAATCTCTTGAAACTTCATGTGCATATAAGAAAGAGGGGACAAAAATTTCCATTCATCACTAGCTTCTTAAATGTCTTGTGATCGAGATTTCTAGCTTAATGCATCATCTACCACATTTCCCTTCCCAGACATATAGGTAAGCTTAAAGTCAAATGGATGAACGTATTCGAGCCATCTTTACTGTCTGAGATTGAAGAAACACTAATTAAAAATATATTTGAGGATCTTGTGTTCCCTATACACTAAAAAGTAATCTTCTGTAATATAATTCCACCAGCAACACAAGGCATGAACTACTATTGCATGCTCGAGGTCATGTGTTGGGTAATTATGCTCATGATGTCTCAACTGATGAGACTCGTATCCAATGAATTGATCCTCTGGCATTAATACTCCATCCATACTATTTCTTGATGAACTACAGAACATTGTATAGCCTCTTTTAGGATTTGTAAGAATCTGTATTGATGCTTAATTAAGTCTTACATTCAAATCTTGAAAGACCTTCTCACATGATTCAGACCACAAGAACTTCACACCCTTATTATTCAAACTAGTAAGCGGTTTCTCAAGGTGTGAGAAGTCCTATATTAATTCCTATAACAAAAATATATCCCCAAGAAACTCCATATATCAAAACCTTTATTAGGTTACTCCCAGGTATCTATAGCACTAACCTTCTCTAGGTCAAGTGATACTCCTACCACTAATATAATATGACCTAGTAAGTGAACTTTAGTGATCCAAAATTGGAATTTAGTGAGTTTTGAATAAATATGGTTCTATATTAGTGTATTTATAATGATATCAAGATTTTTTAGTGGTTATTTTGAGTATGAGAACACCCCAAGATATCATCTATAAAGGCTACCATGAATGAATCCAAAAATAGGTGAAAAAACATATTTCATCTGAGCCATGAAAACAGATGGTGTGTTTGTGAGACCGAATGCCATAACCAAATACTTATAAATACTATACCTTATATGGAATGTTGTACCGGTATGTATAAAGGTATAACACACACCTAGTGATATCCTAAACTCAAATCAATTTTTGAGAAAACCCTTGCTCATATGTGATGGTCAAATAGGTCATCTATATGAGGCGAGGGATACTAGTTCTTCATTGTAAACTGATTCAAATTCTGGTAATCCACACAAAGCTTGAGGGTTCCATATGTCTTCATCGAGAAAAGGATTAGTGAACCCTAGGGAGAAGTACTGGGTTGTATAAAACACTTTTCTTCTAAATTATCTAACTGAATCGTGATCTCCTTCAGCTCAGTAGTATTCATCATGTAAGGAGGAATGGATTCCAATACAGCTCAAAAAACTAGCTCGATAGTAAATTCTAACTATCTCTTAGGAGGTAGTGTGAAGAATTCATTAAGGAATACATCCCTGAAATAGTATAATACAGGAGGGAATCATCCTAATGTAACCCTTGATCATCCATATAAAGGCTATCATTCTGGGTGGTCAATCCACAAAGCCCAAGATTCTCAGGACCAACTCTACTTTCCTAGACATCACTTTCACCTCTATAAAGGTAACTACTACCCTCTAGTGATGTAAATGATACCCTACAATGATAGTAGTCTACATAGATATGATAGTGGACCAACCATTCCATCCTGATAATGACATAAAATCCCATTATCTCTAGGATGAAGTGGTACCATAAGAAATGATGGATTCCTACCTCAATGGGGAATTCCTTTCATTGGTGTAAACTTTCTGATTGATTTTCCAATGGAGTATCAAGTGTCATTATTCCAAAAAAGTACTCAATATCAAACCCAAGTATTTCTACAATATTCATGGAGATAAATGAATATGAATCACCCATATCGAATAAGGTATACATGATAGTAGAGGCTACTCGAATAGTACCTTTAGTAGTAGATGGACCGACACTTGACTCCTTTGGTATAGGTTGCATTGAATAAATTTAGCATGATCCATAGCCCTGTGCTGTAACTTGACTACTCTTAGTGGGTTTACTCTGCTGTCTATTTTTATCTAAATCTTGGATACCTTGACCATGACCTCCTCCTATGCATGTACAATATATAGTACTCCAGATACCTACTTGGTGAGGTTCTCATGATCCTTCTCTTGAAGGCGGAGCTAATATGGATCTTATCCCACTAGGCACAGATGGGAAGTTACTACAAAAATGTTGAATATTCCTCAACCTACCATAGCCTCAGCACTCAATGGGGTCTATGGGACATTGGAGATTCTTATGACATGTCTTCCCACATTGGTGAAAAACCACATGACTATCAGTGGGTGTCATATGGTTGTCGCTACTCCCACGTGTAGTCACAAAGTGTAATTTTCGACTGCTAGTAGAACCACTTCCCTGTCTCGGTTCTAAACTACTCTGGACCACACCATTTTCTTATCTCAAGTTTTACTCGATTATCAGATCCTTTTTTACTATATCATGCACAATAGTAAACTAATTTTTTTTACCTAATATCGAATAGGATGCCTAATCCCATCCTCAAATCGCCTTGCTTTCATAGGATCATCAACAACATAGATAGGATCAAAGTTATTAAGCACTGTAAAATGGGTTGAATAGTTCACAATAGACATATAACCCTAATGAAGTTTATGAACTCTTTAGAATAATCAGCCCTGATGGTTTAGGGAATAAATATTCCTAGAATCTAGATTTAAAATCCCTCCAAATCACTTTCTAGTACTAACCTACCTGGATTAAAATATCCCACCAACATTTAGAGGATCCTTGAATAAAATATATATAATGATATTATACCTACTCTCAGGATGTGTCTCAAGGTTCTTGAAGATAGACATCATGGACTCTGTCCATGACTCTGTGGCCTATGGACCACCATCCCCAGAAAAATTAGGTGGATGTTACTACTAAAACTAACATTTCAAATCTCCCATATAAGGGAAGATCATGGATATACCTATATAGTATTAATAAGACATAGAAACTTCCCTCAAATCCAAACATCAATTCCCATATCAGGGATAATATGAGGTTTCATAGTTTGAACTACTGGAGGTGCCACTAGTGGCTCAGGGCCCACCACCTCAGGATCATGGTCATCACCACCCTCCTAGTGCATGACTTGAGGATGAATTTGTTGAATCTCTCTAAAAAATACAAGTACATTCCTTAGATAGATTTCAACAATGGTAAAGAACCTAGATACACGAATAGGATAGTTACAAGCCTTACTATATAAAATTCGCACCCCTATGCCTGCTCCTAAAGCTAGGTCTAGGTGATAGGAATGATCAAGAAGAACCCTAGAGACACTTATTATCTCCTATTACTATGTTAAGATCTAGGTCAACCTCTATGTTTCACTATAAGGGTCCCTTTATATGGACTATCATTTTCTATTTATAAAGTAAAACACCCTTTATTTTTCAATTGACATCCTCATTTAATGGAGACCGTATTTAAATTATTGATTTATAAATTCTTACATTTACATAATAGATTGTTTATATGAACTACCATTACCAATTTATATAAGTAAATTATTTATAAATTTAAATTGGTAGTTCATTTAACTGCATGAAAACATTTACATTTGATAGAAGAATATAATAGGTAATATGAGATGATTTGACTAAATAAATCATCATTCCCAATCTATAGAGGTACATACACTCTTTAGATTAAAAATGACATTCATATATCTCAAATAAAATAAAGTTTCAGTCAATGTAACCTCAGTTACATAACCCAATCATGTGATAATGGGTTCGTTAAGGTGTGATTGTCAAACAGTATGGGAAAGAACCATTTAGGTTGATACATACACTTAAATAACCTTTTATCTGATTTCATTTTTCCTTTAGAAATATTACTTTCATAACATATATCTCATTCAAGGAACATATAACAAATATCATGCAGTCAAATAATGCATCCTACGTGGCATGGCATAATGCATGACATATTTTTCTAATAAGGTTCCTAAAATAAGGCATGAACAATGCTTCCTTTCCATATAGGGCCAATAATAAAATATAATACAACATCATAATAATAATAAAATCACATATCAAGAGTGTCACCAAATGGTGGAATAAAATCAACGGTAACAGGCATAATTTAGAACATCATTTCCCATCCTAGGAAATTTTCTTTTCACTGTATTTGGGTTAGCTACTCCCAGGAACTGGCTCATGAACAAATCCTAACACATCCTATTTCTCATTTCTAAGATCCCAAAATTGATAGGTAAAGAGAAGAAATTCTCTAATACCACTTTGTATCATCTTGACCCAAAATACACTAAGTGATGCCCTAAGATGGTTGGTCACATGGCCTTAATCATGCCTCCCTATACGCAAGACGATATCCACTAGAAGTGAGTTTACATGGTAGAATGGTGGGGAGAATATACCCTCATGATCAAAGTAGCACAATGGTGAAATAAATAGATAAATATTTTAATCATAATAAATTACAACTAAACAGTGGGTAGTAAATCATATATCCAGTATCTTATAAAAAATGATGCAATGTACTGTATCTATAAAAAAATGGAAATGGTAAAAATTAAATTAGGATCACATACATACAAGTATATAAAAAGAACCAAAAATATCAAAAGTCTATCTCCAAATATCATCGTAATCCATAGACTGGTCATGTTATTCCCTGATCCCATGATATAATCACTCAAGAATCAACAACTGGGTGCTTTCCCATGTCCCTACCTACATCCCCATAATTACCCGGGTACCGTCAACAGCCTGGATAGGGTGTGAGATAAACTCAGAAGTACACCACCAATGATGTTTATAAATATTTATTAAATTAATATTATATGATTATTGTATAGATATAATAATGTTAATCAATAATAAAAACTATAAAGGGGTTTGTTTTGGTTCCTTAAGGACGCTAAGCTGACACTACATGCTTCATTCTGTGCCGGGAAAACCTATGAACAAAAGTCATCATGGATATATAAGTATAAGTTTATATTTTTGTATGTATATATATGAACTATGTATGTAGTGATGTTTATAGCCATATATATACATACGTAGTGCTATCTCGGACATGAGATGTAATGTAGGCATCCGTGTCTAGTCACTAATATCTTATAAAGTGGTAGGCCATACCGAAGTATCATAGATCATAAGGGTCATTATTCCCAATTATAATATATCATAAGGTCCTCTATTGTAACGCCCTGACCCCAGTTACCCAGAGTCGGTGCATTATTACATAACATTGGCATGATCATAAGAAAGATCAAATCTCGAAAGACCGATTGGTTTAGTAGCCTTGGAAACAGTAGATATATTCATAAAGTTTTACATTACATCATAAAGTGAAAAACTACTACAACAACATATTGTCTCCATAGTCCACACTATTATTACCTCATAATATCCCTGCAGGTCATTCATAATTTACTTCTTCACATCCTGGGAAAATAAAATGTAGAAAAGGGGTGAGCTCAAATGCCCAGTAAGGATAACAATATAGCAAAAACTTTCATAAATAAGAATAAACATTTAAGGAAATGTATAACTAAAACAAAAGCCTTTTAAACTTGAACTTCAACATAGTATGGAAAAAATAAAATGAAATAATGCCATTTACTTATTCACATGGATATTCTACTAATCGAATAATCACATGCAATATCAATAACTACTTACATAATGATGGAATGCATAATTCCAGACTATCATAACCACATAGCCAAGGCCTCGTGCCAAGACTACAAATAATATTTTGTCAAGGCCTTGTGCCAAGACACTATTTTGTCTCATGAGACCTACCGATGCCTCGAGGAGCTATAGCAGGCTCCACCCGTCACATATTAAGTCCAATGCATTCCCATATGAAAAGGTTTAAACATAACATAAACATTCGTATTAAAACTAGCATACGAAATGTAAATACATCATCCATAAACCATGAATGGTATAAAAATAACACATCCACAGTCAAACATATCACAAAACCTTCAATACAATATAGAAGTTTTGTATCATAACAAATCACCTACAAATAAGCGTAAAATCCATCAAAGGATGTTGACATAGATGAAATCAAAACTCTTTTTTTAGAGAAATATCTCTTTCTATTTTGAAATCATTTAAGAGTCATATATTTATAAAATAAAACATTTTCTTTGAAAATATTCTTATAAGCTTGTAAGGGAAGCTTCTATGATTTTATTACGGCGGAAAATAGCCGCACCCGCCGTATAAGTTCAAAAAAACATTTTTACCTTAATTCTGTCGAAAAGGTTAAAAAGCACCTTGTTTGGAAAACGATGGAAAGATTCCTTTATAAACCTCTTATAAAAAGTCAAACAAGGGTATAAATGACTTTAACCCATATTCTTGTAAATAGTAAAAATGTTTTGAAATACATTTTTAAGAAACATGGATGTGGATGATAAAGAGATCCCAATAGATTAATACGTATAAACAACCTCAGATAATGAAGAGATTGTGAAATAACCCCTTACCTTGTAATTTTCCTTGGTTGGGGGTAGTTTAACCTCCTGTATAATGGTGAAATAATTGTTATTAAATTATACAAGAATCATATACATTTATATGATATCATATATGATCTTTTAACATTGATTTGTTAATAATATCTTAGTATTATCGTTGTTTCGGGTGTTAACTTACTCATTTTCTTTTATATGTTTTGTTACATAAGTCGTGTTTCTCATGGGTAGGTTGTATCTTAATCATATAAAGAATGATATCAAGTCCTTAGATACTATTATTAATCATCAACTGAGAATTAGACTTGAATGGATACGATGGAGAATGAATCTCATTGCGTTCGTGGAGACGGTAGTCTGTACGTACGCAAAAGAGACAATATCATTATTTGGATATTAAAATAATATATAATTGGATGGTATATCATATATACAGAATCATTATCATGTTAAATTTATTATTTACATGAATCACACATCATTATTATACCCATCTAAATAATAATTTATTGAATAACAATTACACTACAATGTGGAGACGGTAATCCGTACGTACGCACGTATGGTGACATGTTATTCAAAGGATGGATAGAATAATGAATATGATTGTACCATATTTATAATAACATCACAGTATATATAAGATACTGGAGTTATTATTTTGGAATGGTAATAACAAAGAAAGAAGAAGTGGAAGAAGAAAGGAACTTGAAAAAGGGTGGTGAAATCATTACCTCTTCTTTGGGTTCTTCCTTTTGATTTGATCAAAAGGGCTCCTTAACATGGATTTATGACTAAAGTAAGCCCTCTAGGATGAAGTGAGTGAAGTTGAGAGAGTATTTGGTCATAGGTTGGCCGAACCAAAAGGCTTTGAAGGTGTGAAGTAATGAGAAGGGGGAGTGCCCTTTTATAAGAGGGGTGAGGGGAACCTATGGAAAAGCTAGAAATATTAATTTATAATAAATTCATATTCGATTTCTAATGGCTTAAAAGTTTATTATTTAAAGGTTAAGGTGGGTATGGGTCTAAAAACACTCAACCAATAGAATTTATACAGGTTTGGGTTACTATATTAACCTTATCTTTAAGTATTAACTCTTAGTTAATTAGTTTCACTTTTACAATGTCTCTTTGTATTTTTATATTATATGGTTAATAAACTTACTATATACATCCAAGAGACCCCCAAGTTGTCCATTAATGACACAAATATCATGATATAAGTCTCTTGGCCTAACCTTAGATATTTAGGAATTTAATATCAATTAATAATATACTATTTTTTTTAAAAACTCTTTTATGTCAATTTTGACACTATTCAATAATTTATTTTTTTAAAACTCATAACAGAATTATTACGTAGAAAAAAGTTAATTAAATCATTCATAACATGTTATATTAACTTATAAAATTAGTTTAATTCATAAAAAGTCTCAAATTATATTTATTTGGGTATTTATAATATCAATTATTTTATTTTTTCACTATTATTTTAATTACTGCATCATAATTGTGTCATAAATAAATTAAATTATTTAATTTATAAAAATTATAAATAAAATATAATTATGTAGGAAATCTTTTTATCTTTCTAATGAATATTTACAATCTAAAATCCAACATATATAACCCTATGTAAAAAATTTTGTTCTAAAAGATATATGCTTGTGTCATTTTTGTATTCATTTTAACTTAATTAAAATAAAGTGTCCCTATCACTTACAAGTGGCACCATGGGGTCCCAAAATCGACCCAAAGATTCCCATGGTCGGATAGGTATCAACAAATAAGGTTAGGACACGTTTTAGGGTAATTTTTTATTATTATAATATTATATTTTAACCCTTATTTACCGGATTTACCCTTAACCATGGTAAATAAAATATTTACCGCAGTAATTATTCAAAATGTCTAAAAATAAAAGTTACCTATTTACACAATTTTAACATCCTGATCCCAAATATGGAATCCATTTTTCCAAATTCAAAACACATAAGTGGCATAAATTAATTTAAAATTAATTCCCACTGTCAAAACAAAAAGCGTGTTTTTAAGATATAATAACTATCAAAAGATTGATACTTGTTTATGTTTGGTTTAATTGTGAAATTATGTCCAATGACCAACATTGTATTAAATGGTAAAAATATATTCTAAATATACTTTAAGACCAGTAAAATTCATAATTTATCACTATTAATTATTTTGATTAAAAAAGTTGTTTTTAATTAAAATTTTGTAATTTTCACTATTCATCAAAATATTAAAGTTATCCGAAAAGTACCAAAATTTCACCTTAGGCTAAATTCGATACTCCGAATCCAAAAATGAAGTCCATTTTGAGAGATAAAATTTCAAAAAGTAGGTATTACTTTTCATAATGGCTAGTTTGATCGGTTGTGGTGTGTGTTAGAACTCGATGTTGCGTAAAACACACGCTATTGCATTATTCAAAGAGAAGCGTACCGTAGAAGATTGGGGTGTTACATTCTCCCCTCCTTCAAATAATTTCGTCCTCGAAATTTCTAGAATACTACCGCATGAAATGTCACGAACCGAATCTGGTCGCCTTCAAAATCGGCACCCAACCCGGTCCATGACAAGACCCGAAGGGCATTCCCGATCCCCATGGGCTGGTACAAGTGCCCGGGTATCATAAAATGATAATTGGGAACGATTTACCCGAGTTTATAAACCTAAAACGACAAAAGAATCCAATGAAACGAATCTGGATTTTTCAAACCAAATAATCTTTTTCAAAAATTCAGAACTGAATTACACAATTTTAAACAATTTTTAAAGACCATTACTAAGGTACAAACCCAAGAAAAGACAGCCCAAGAACCTCCACATGTAAAGAGGCACCGCCCTCAAGCTATCTCCACGACACTGCATCCCAATAGACAGCTAAAAACCTGAACCAATGGCATAAAACCTGTACCCAAAACTGTGACATAAAACAAGCAAGTCTACTTACACCCAAAGGTGTAAGTAGGGTGTGAGCGAAAGCCCAGTAGGATATCACCACTAATAGATTCCATGTGATAAACATTTAATGGCGAAAAGCATGCATGTTTTCAAATACATGAGATGCTAGTTAAAATTTCTAAAAGATGCAACATTAAATAAAAACAGTTTTTAGGTGGGCTAATTTAAAGAATAAAAACATTTAAAATAAATACCATAGCTACTGAATTTTCCAGCCTCTCATACCGTATACCGACGGTAAGAACAAAGTATCCAGTGAGAACAATCGATGGGAAATAACCCCTAGGCACTAGCTAGTTGTGGGTCCCAGGTACCTCGTATCTCGGTGAGAGTAACCATCACAAATATCCATTCTCGTGCATGAGCCACTAGTAGGGAACATACCCATAACCTAGTGGTCCCTAGTCATCATCATCATTGTTTAGTTAGAGTTGTAAGCGTCAATCTTTCTAAGTGAAACTGAGGCCAAACCCCACGGATTCACTAGCATACTAGTACATGTCCACCCACCTAGATACCCGGGTTTTCCCTTTGTGCTCAAACAATTTCAGCAATCCAAGAAGTATATTTTTCACATGCAAATATCACTTCCACATCACAAATTAAACAAACAGCCCCATGTACATCACGCAAGTCAAAAATTCCACTTTTGATTCAAATGCATTTTGAAATCAAACTCACTCCAAATTGCCTACAACACTTTTCACATTTCTTTAACACTTCCAAAAATCCATTAAACAATTTTATAAAACCATTACAAGATATTCAACTCACATAACATCCCACACACATGTCACACAATACCCTACTCACCTTCATAATTCATTTTATAAATAAACTTACATGAAATATCCCACACCCGTGTTTCGCACACAAAACACAATTTAGTAAAACATTTCGACAATTTATAAAAAATTATAAAAATGTTTAACATCTCAAATCACCACTTTACCATTAAAAAACCCACATTAGGTGAACACACTCACCCAAACAGTACATATACACCATTTCCCAACTTTTTTTAACCAAATAAAACATTTTCAATTTTTATAAAACAAACCCAAGAGGTATAACCATTGTTTGCACACTAAACCCATTTCAAAACCCTCATTTAAAAGCAAAATCATACCAATACCAATCCAAAACAGAATTTTTCAGCCCTAAAACAATTATTAAACCACCCACAAATGTTATAAAAATACATCAAATAATACCACAAAGATACACATGAAAAACACACGTTTTCATAAATCATCTTCAAGAAGTACAACAGGTTTTTACACCTTAAAAACATTAAAAAAACCTACTTTCAAGGCCAACATGACAATAAGGAATTAACAAACCAGAATTTTCATCCCTCTTCAAGACTAATAAATCACTTTCATATGTTATAAACTAAACCCAAACATTACCCCAAGAGTCACACATGAAAAGTACCCAATTTCAAGCTATAATGCAACAAAAAAATAAATGTTTAACCAAATCCATCAAAACTGTTTTCACAGAACATAAAACAGATTATAAACATGCTAAATTAATAATCCATGCAAGCTAACTCATCATAAAATGGCTACACATGGAATCACCTACCTTTTGAGTCAAAACCCTCAAAACTTGGTGTGAAACCTTAAGTGCACCACCGCCGCACCACAAGAAATATAAATCCATACCTAGACCACCAAAAATTGACCCAAAAGATACTAAATCAGACCTTAGGATCGAACCCTAACTTCTGGACATTTTAGAACATAATGAAAGAGGGAGGAAACCCTAAGGAGAATGAAAAATTGAAGAGAGAAACATTTACTCAAAACAATCATGAATAAAATGACCCAACATCCACCAGAATCTGAATCTGAAAACATACAACCATTCAATGGATGTTCTAACAAGGATTATTAGACCATTTAGGAACTTGAATGGGGAAAAAAGAGTGAGAATTGAAGGATTTATGAAGGAAACAAATTACCTTTATTAATCTTCCCGAAATGGGAGTGCTTCAGAAGTTTCGACCTAAACTGAGATGAAAATGAGCTGAAAAGAGGGTGGGAGGATATGGGACGCGCGTCTGGGTTCACGGGGAGTGTTTGGGGCTTGGAATCACCGAAAGATCCTTAATATTGGATAAGTTATTAATTAAACAAAATTTATTTTTAAAACTGGAATTGGGCTTTCGGTCAGGCCCAATCCCTTAATTAAAAACCCATATACAACTTGTTTATGGTTTTCTAAAGGCTCCAAACTACAATGGTGGTGTTTCTATATCAGAGTAGACCATTTAGGAACTTGAATGGGTGAAAAATATTAAAAATTGAAAAAGTTATAAAAGAAACAAAATTTATTTTTAAATCTGGAATTGGGCTCACGGTTTGGCCCAATTCATGAAAACTCACCCATTCCACCATAAAAGCTTGACAAACCCCAAAAACAAATCATAAATGAAAATTAAATGAAATTTAACTTTAAAATAAGTCATGTATGTGACAATTCTCCCCACCATGAAAACTTTCCGTCCCTGGAAAGTGACCACAAGGCCAGATACCAAAACCATGCCCAACTGATAAACTAAGATGTAATTCTTTGTCAAGCTTTGCCCCCAAGGGCCAAAACACCTCCAGTGATCAATTAAGGAATTATTAATCTCACAAACCAAACTTACACCACATTACTGAAATGATCAATCACATTCATACATTATCCCAAAATGAAACTCCTCGAACGCTATCTGAACAAGACTCAAGCAATTCACCCAAACGAACAACAACTTCGAACAAGGTTACACTTACCTAGCATTAACTAAAGCATTGGGAGCTATCCAATCCAAACATTTACTCAAGGAAGATATAATTAGTTAGATATCTCCAAATTATATTACTTACTTTCCATACAATACCAAGGAAAAACATGAGTTACTTGTATGAAGAGACACAAATGGGCTCCCCACCGTAAGAGACAACTTAATTTTTTTTCCCCGAGACAGAATCAAGACACTAATAGGGGAAGGCCCAAATAGACTCCCTAGTACAAGGGGTATACATCCATTAGAAATTTACAAAATAATATGCATGATACCCATGGTGGGTCTTCCCACCACAAGAACCAACCATCTTAACCGACCGGCGTGGGCCGACATGAAAAGACCCCAAAATTAAGGAGTTGGGATGGTCACACGGTTAGTCTACACAGTTTGAGAAATTGTGTGACAACTATGTGGATCATTATATCTGCATGGTTATTTTTTTTGTTCATGGTTAGAACTAACCATGTGAAAACCGTGTGATCAACTTGTCTAGCCAAATTTCCAACCATTCTCCAAAGACTCAATGGAAACCAAATGGGGAGGGAATAACATTGTGTGATGACATGGGTACAAAACCCTCCACCTATTTCCACAGAATGGGAACAACAGAAGAAATATGATGACACCATAGGTTTAAACTCTTCTTATCTTTCATACTTAGGATAGGACTATGTACAAGGTTTTAAACGACACTGGGGTTTCCCCTGACTACGCGCCAGCTTCTCTCCGGGACTTATGGCTGGAGCTCAAAATATTGAAGCATCTTCGGCCACGCAGTTTGGCTGTTGAAACCCCTATGTGGAACTTCTTCTTTCGGTGCCACAAAAAACTACACCGCATACCCTGATGGGTTCATCAAGACATAACACACTCCATAACTCACTTTACCAAAACCAGACATTTCACTGAAACAAGGGATCAGAATAGGCACACACATCGCACCTTGTTTCTTTGGGTGAGAAACAACAGAAGGGCAGGACACGTATAAACACCGTCCTCTAAGATAGAGGATTTTATGTTTTTCCCAAGGGATACATACTCCCAACATAACATAGAACCTAAAAGGATAGTGTGACCTTGACCTTTATAGTCAAAAGAGCACACAACATCACAATGCATCACCGAACATGACCCTTGTGATTGATAGAAACAATACATGGAACATGACCATATTCCAAGCCCCTAAACAACATACAAGTCCAAAAAGTGGACACAATATCCTATCAGGACCAAAATCTCAAAATTGGTGGTTTAATAATAACTCTTGCTTCAAGGAAACTATGAAGAACCCAGAGGCCCTCTTAGACACCATCATGACAATCATCCACACTAACAACCAAAGAACACTTCCACCTTTGATGAATCATGAAACTTAAGAAACCAAGGCCTCTTTCAACCTTCTACAAGAAATATCCCACTACAATAGGATCTACAAATCAACTAAATGAATGGTTGTAGACTCAATCAACAATGATCTAAAAAATATTACTTATATTGATCAACTGGAGGATTTTCCAATGGAGAAACAATACGGGTTGCACTTTAGTTGTGCACTAACCCTAAATGGGGGCGTACCTTATCCAACGGGAGAACCCAAGGACCCAACCAAGATGGTTCATTGGTCAAAATATACCACAAACCAGATCCAAACACAAGAAGGGAACCATCATAAAGGCACCCAAAACATTTTTCAAAAGAGACCACTAACTGTCCCTATAACACAACTTACTGACCAAACCCAAACCCAAAACACATTTCAAACAGGAGGGGTTCTTGGACTCAAAACATCCCACAACATCAACATTTTCCAAAAAACACATAATATAAACCATTCCATACAATTCATCAAGTCTTCATGTTTCTCTTTAAAAACATTTCTTTAAAAACAAATGGTTCAGCGGTTAGTGCATCCACCAATGGTACCCCATGGGCCTTACACATGCATGTTTCTGTGCCACACTGGGCACCCTCCTCGTATCCATCTTGACACTCATCCAGTCATTTCATCAACCATCCATCTTCCCATATAATCAAATGCATGTGGTTGCTCACGAAAATACCAAAGGTTAAAACAAAAATTCTTTCCACTTTTCAAAACCAAAACGGTCAACCAACACATCCTTTTTTCTCAAAACCGCTAACCATGAGATCAAAATCCCAACTCACATCTTACAAAAATTTTCAGAAAGTCACAACCATTTATAAAATAACTCACTTTCAATATATTCACATCAATTTTAAAACATCCCATCCCATTAAAACACACTCTGATTGTTTAGAAAACTCTATTGGAAAAACTTTTCAAAACCAACATCAATATAGTTCCTGCTTTCAAAGAGGTGTAAGCACACCATTTTATATTTCAAAACAATTCTGAAAATTAAGTTCCTCCATTTCATAAAACAAACCATTCCCTCTTTATTTTAAAATCATTTCATAAAAAATTTACGCTTCTTAAAACCAAGTCACCTTAAAACCAAAGTGCTATTATTTCAAAACTAAACCACAAAACAATGAGAGAGGAAACTAGTTTCAGTGGGTGACTTGGAAATATGGTTGGCGGCCATATTTCAATCACTTAACTATCACAGAGAGTGTTCTAGGGAATATCCCCAGCTTCACATGGCTTGCCAGGCCCTGTGAGCTCACTGAGACCATTATCCCAACTCTCTTTTCATTTCCCCTAATCATCATCAAACCAAAAAACCAAAGGAATCCAAAAGGTCCCGACTTACCCTGGAGACATGAATCCTGAAATGAGGTGTGGTGATCAAGCACACTACCCATAACCAAAATTCCATGTCCCAACAATCATAACTCTAGACTATCCCGACTATTTCCCAAATAACATGACTCCAATGGAGCGAACCTCCTCTGATACCATTTTGTCACGAACTGAATCTGGTCGCCTTCAAAATCGGCACCCGACCCGGTCCATGGAAAGACCCGAAGGGCATTCCCAATCCCCATGGGCTGGCACAAGTGCCCGGGTATCATAAAATGATAATTGGGAATGATTTACCCGAGTTTATAAACTTAAAATGACAAAAGAATCCAATGAAACGAATCTGGATTTTTCAAACCAAATAATCTTTTTCAAAAATTCAGAACTGAATTACACAATTTTAAACAATTTTTAAAGACCATTACTAAGGTACAAACCCAAGAAAAGAGAGACCAAGAACCTCCACATGTAAAGAGGCACCGCCGTCAATCCATCTCCACGACACTGCATCCCAATAGACAGCTAAAAACCTGAACCAATGGCATAAAACCTGTACCCAAACCTGTGACATAAAAAAACCAAGTCTACTTACACCCAAAGGTGTAAGTAGGGTGTGAGCGAAATCCCAGTAGGATACCACCACTAATATATTCCATGTGATAACATTTAATGGCGAAAAGCATGCAATTTTTCAAAGACATGAGATGCTAGTTAAAATTTCTAAAAGATGCAACATTAAATAAAAACAGTTTTCAGGTGGGCTAATTTAAAGAATAAAAACATTTAAAATAAATACCATAGCTACTGAATTTTCCAGCCTCTCATACTTTATACCGACGGTAAGAACAAAGTATCCAGTGAGCACAATCAATGGGAAATAACCCCTTGGCACTAGCTAGTTGTGGGTCCCAGGTACCTCGTATCTCGGTGAGAGTAACCATCACAAATATCCATTCTCGTGCACAAGCCACTAGTAGGGAACATACCCATAACCTAGTGGTCCCCAGTCATCATCATCATAGTTTAGTTAGAGTGGTAAGCGTCAATCTTGCTAAGTGAAACTGAGGCCAAACCCCACGGATTCACTAGCATACTAGTACACGTCCACCCACCTAGATACCCGGGTTTTCCCTTTGTGCTCAAACAATTTCAGCAATCCAAGAAGTATATTTTTCACATGCAAATATCACTTCCACATCACAAATTAACCAAACAGCCCCATGTACATCACGCAAGTCAAAAATTCCACTTTTCATTCAAATGCATTTTGAAATCAAACTCACTCCAAATTGCCTACAACACTTTTCACATTTATTTAACACTTCCAAAAATCCATTAAACAATTTAATAAAACCATTACAAGATATTCAACTCACATAACATCCCACACACATGTCACACAATACCCTTATCACCTTCACAATTCATTTAATAAATAAACTCACATGAAATATCCCACACCCGTGTTTCGCACACAAAACACAATTTAGTAAAACATTTCGACAATTTATAAAAAATTATAAAAATGTTTAACATCTCAAATCACCACTTTACCATTAAAAAACCCACATTAGGTGAACAAACTCACCCCAACAGTACATATACACCATTTCCCAACTTTGTTTAACCAAATAAAACATTTTCAATTTTTATAAAACAAACCCAAGAGGTATAACCATTGTTTGCACACTAAACCCATTTCAAAACCCTCATTTAAAAGCAAAATCATACCAATACCAATCCAAAACAGAATATTTCAGCCCTAAAACAATTATTAAACCACCCCCAAATGTTAAAAAAATACATCAAATAATACCACAAAAATACACATGAAAAACACACGTTTTCATAAATCATCTTCAAGAAGTACAACAGGTTTTTACACCTTAAACTCACTAAAAAAAACCTACTTTCAAGGACAACATGACAATAAGGAATTTACAAACCATAATTGGCATCCCCTTTCAAGACTAATAAATCACTTTCATATGTTATAAACTAAACCCAAACATTACCCCAAGAGTCACACATGAAAAGTACCCAATTTCAAGCTATAATGCAACAAAAAAATAAATGTTAAACCAAATCCATCAAAACTGTTTTCACAGCACATAAAACAGATTATAAACATGCTAAATTAATAATCCATTCAAGCTAACTCATCATAAAATGGCTACACATGGAATCACCTACCTTTTGAGTCGAAACCCTCAAAACTTGGTGCGAAACCTTAAGCGCACCACCGCCGCACCACAAGAAATATAAATCCATACCTATACCACCAAAAATTGACCCAAAAGATACTAAATCAGACCTTAGGATCGAACCCTAACTTCTGGACATTTTAGAACATAATGAATGAGGGAGGAAACCCTAAGGAGAATGAAAAATTGAAGAGAGAAACACTTACTCAAAACAATCATGAATAAAACGACCCAACATCCACCAGATTCTGAATCTGAAAACATCCAACCATTCAAGGGATGTTCTAACAAGGATTATTAGACCATGTAGGAATTTGAATGGGGAAAAAAGAGTGAGAATTGAAGGATTTATGAAGGAAACAAATTACCTTTATTAATCTGCCCGAAATGTGAGTGCTTCAGAAGTTTCGACCTAAACCGAGATGAAAATGAGCTGAAAAGAGGGTGGGAGGATATGGGACGCGCGTCTGGGTTCAAGGGGAGTGTTTGGGGCATGGAATCACCGAAAGAGCCTTAATATTGGATAATTTATTAATTAAAAAAAAAATTTAAAACTGGAATTTGGCTTTCGGGCAGGCCCAATCCCTTAATTAAAAACCCATATACAACTTGTTTATGGTTTTCTAAAGGCTTAAAACTACAATGGTGGTGTTTCTATATCAGGTTAGACCATTTAGGAACTTTAATGGGTGAAAAATATTAAAAATTGAAAAAGTTATTAAAGAAACAAAATTTATTTTTAAATCTGGAATTGGGCTCACGGTTTGGCCCAATTCATGATAACTCACCCATTCCACCATAAAAGCTTGACAAACCCCAAAAACAAATCATAAATGAAAATTAAATGAAATTTAACTTTAAAATAAGTCATGTATGTGACAATTCTCCCCACCATGAAAACTTTCCATCCCCGGAAAGCGACCACAAGGCCAGATACCAAAACCATGCCCAACCGATAAACTAAGATGTAATTCTTTGTCAAGCTTTTCCCCCAAGGGCCAAAACACCTCCAGTGATCAATTAAGGAATGATTATTCTCACAACCCAAACTTACACCACATTACTGAAATGATCAATCACATTCATACATTATCCCAAAATGAAACTCCTCGAACGCTATCTGAACAAGACTCAAGCAATTCACCCAAACGAACAACAACTTCGAACAAGGTTACACTTACCTAGCATTAACTAAAGCATTGGGAGCTGTCCAATCCAAACATTTACTCAAGGAACATATAATTAGTTAGATATCTCCAAATGATATTACTTACTTCCCATACAATACCAAGGAAAAACATGAGTTACTTGTATGAAGAGACACAAATGGGCTCCCCACCATAAGAGACAACTTAATTTTTTTTCCCGAGACAGAATCAAGACACTAATAGGGGAAGGCCCAAATAGACTCCCTAGTACAAGGGGTATAAATCCATTAGAAATTTACAAAATAATATTCATGATTCCCATGGTGGGTCTTCCCACCACAAGAACCAACCATCTTAACCGACCGACGTGGGCCGACATGAAAAGACCCCAAAATTAAGGAGTTGGGACGGTCACACGGTTAGTCTACACAGTTTGAGAAACTGTGTGATAACTATGTGGATCCTTATATCTGCATGGTTATTTTTTTGTTCATGGTTAGAACTAACCATGTGAAAACCGTGTGCTCAACTTGTCTAGCCAAATTTCCAACCATTCTCCAAAGACTCAATGGAAACCAAATGGGGAGGGAATAACATTGTGTGATGACATGGGTACAAAACCCTCCACCTATTTCCACAGAATGGGAACAACAGAAGAAATATGATGACACCATAGGTTTAAACTCTTCTTATCTTTCATACTTAGGATAGGACTTTGTACAAGGGTTTAAACGACACTGGGGTTTCCCCTGACTACACGTCGGCTTCTCTCCGGGACTTATGGCTGGAGCTCAAAATATTGAAGCATCTTCGGCCACGCAGTTTGGCTGTTGAAACCCCTATGTGGAACTTCTTCTTTCGGTGCCACAAACAACTACACCACATACCCTGATGGGTTCATCAAGACATAACACACTCCATAACTCAATTTACCAAAACCAGACATTTCACTGAAACAAGGGATCAGAATAAGCACACACATCGCACCTTGTTTCTTTGGGTGAGAAACAATAGAAGGGCAGGACATGTATAAACACCATCCTCTAAGATAGAGGATTTGATGTTTTTCCCAAGGGATACATACTCCCAACATAACATAGAACCTAAGAGGATAGTGTGACCTTGACCTTTATAGTCAAAAGAGCACACAACATCACAATGCGTCACCGAACATGACCCTTGTGATTGATAGAAACAATACATGGAACATGACCATATTCCAAGTCCCTAAACAACATACAAGTCCAAAAAGTGGACACAATATCCTATTAGGACCAAAATCTCAAAATTGGTGGTTTAATAATAACTCTTGCTTCAAGGAAACTATGAAGAACCCAGAGGCCCTCTTAGACACCATCATGACAATCATCCACACTAACAACCAAAGAACACTTCCACCTTCGATGAATCATGAAACTTAAGAAACCAAGGCCTCTTTCAACCTTCCACAAGAACTATCCCACTACAAGAGGATCTACAAATCAACTAAATGAATGGTTGTAGACTCAATCAACAATGATCTACAAAATATTACTTATATTGATCAACTGGAGGATTTTTCAATGGAGAAACAATACGGGTTGCACTTCAGTTGTGCACTAACCCTAAATGGGGGCGTACCTTATCCAACGGGAGAACCCAAGGACCCAACCAAGATGGTTCATTGGTCAAAATATACCACAAACCAGATCCAAAAACATGAAGGGAACCATCATAAAGGTGCCCCAAAACATTTTTCAAAAGAGACCACTAACTGTCCCTATAACACAACGTATTGACCAAACCCAAACCCAAAACACATTTCAAACAGGAGGGGTTCTTGGACTCAAAACATCCCACAACATCAACATTTTCCAAAAACACATAATATAAACCATTCCATACAATTCATCAAGTCTTCATGTTTCTCTTTAAAAACATTTCTTTAAAAACAAATGGTTCAGCGGTTAGCGCATCCACCAATGGTACCCCATGGGCCTTACACATGCATGTTTCTGTGCCACACTGGGCACCCTCCTCGTATCCATCTTGACACTCATCCAGTCATTTCATCAACCATCCATCTTCCCATATAATCCCATTCATTTGGTTTCTCACGAAAATACCAAAGGTTAAAACAAAAATTCTTTCCACTTTTCAAAACCAAAACGGTCAACCAACACATCCTTTTTTCTCAAAACTGCAAACCATGAGATCAAAATCCCAACTCACATCTTACAAAAATTTTCAGAAAGTCACAACCATTTATAAAATAACTCACTTTCAAGATATTCACATCAATTTTAAAACATCCCATCCCATTAAAACACACTCTGATTGTTTAGAAAACTCTATTGGAAAAACCTTTCAAAACCAACATCAATATAGTTCCTGCTTTCAAAGAGGTGTAAGCACGCCATTTTATATTTCAAAACAATTCTGAAAATTAAGTTCCACCATTTCATAAACCAAACCATTCCCTCTTTATTTGAAAATCATTTCATAAAAACTTTACGCTTCTTAAAACCAAGTCACCTTAAAACCAAAGTGCTAAGATTTCAAAACTAAACCACAAAACAATGCGAGAGGAAACTAGTTTCAGTGGGTGACTTGGAAATATGGTTGGAGGCCATATTTAAATCACTTAACTGTCACAGAGAGTGTTCTAGGGAATATCCCCAGCTTCACATGGCTTTCCAGGACCTGTGAGCTCACTGAGACCATTATCCCAACTCTCTTTTCATTTCCCCTAATCATCATCAAACCAAGAAAACCAAAGGAATCCGAAAGGTCCCGACTTCCCCTAGAGACATGAATCCTGAAATGAGGTGTGGTGATCAAGCACAATACCCATAACCAAAATTCCATGTCCCAACAATCATAACTCTATACTATCCCGACTATTTCCCAAATAACATGACTCCAATGGAGCGAACCTCCTCTGATACCATTTTGTCACGAACCGAATCTGGTCGCCTTCAAAATCGGCACCCGACCCGGTCCATGGCAAGACCCGAAGGGCATTCCCGATCCCCACGGGCTGTCACAAGTGCCCGGGTATCATAAAATGATAATTGGGAACGATTTACCCGAGTTTATAAACTTAAAACGACAAAAGAATCCAATGAAACGAATCTGGATTTTTCAAACCAAATAATCTTTTTCAAAATTTCAGAACTTAATTACACAATTTTAAACAATTTTTAAAGACCATTACTAAGGTACAAACCCAAGAAAAGACAGCCCAAGAACCTCCACATGTAAATAGGCACCGCCCTCAAGCCATCTCCACGACACTGCATCCCAATAGACAGCTAAAAACCTGAACCAATGGCATAAAACCTGTACCCAAACCTGTGACATAAAACAAGCAAGTCTACTTACACCCAAAGGTGTAAGTAGGTTGTGAGCGAAAGCCCAGTAGGATACCACCACTATTAGATTCCATGTGATAAACATTTAATGGCGAAAAGCATGCAAGTTTTCAAATACATGAGATGCTAGTTAAAATTTATAAAAGATGCAACATTAAATAAAAACAGTTTTCAGGTGGGCTAATTTAAAGACTAAAAACATTTAAAATAAATACCATAGCTACTGAATTTTCCAGACTCTCATACCGTATACCGACGGTAAGAACAAAGTATCCAGTGAGCATAATCAATGGGAAATAACCCCTAGGCACTATCTAGCTGTGGGTCCCTGGTACCTCGTATCTCGGTGAGAGTAACCATCACAAATATCCATTCTCGTGCACGAGCCACTAGTAGGGAACATACCCATAACCTAGTGGTCCCCAGTCATCATCATCATAGTTTAGTTAGAGTTGTAAGCGTCAATCTTGCTAAGTGAAACTGAGGCCAAACCCCACGGATTCACTAGCATACTAGTACACGTCCACCCACCTAGATACACAGGTTTTCCCTTTGTGCTCAAACAATTTCAGCAATCCAAGAAGTATAGTTTTCACATGAAAATATCACTTCCACATCACAAATTAACCAAACAGCCCCATGAACATCACGCAAGTCAAAAATTCCACTTTTCATTCAAATGCATTTTGAAATCAAACTCACTCCAAATTGGCTACAACACTTTTCACATTTCTTTAACACTTACAAAAATCCATTAAACAATTTTATAAAACCATTACAAGATATTCAACTCACATAACAGCCCACACACATGTCACACAATACCATTCTCACCTTCACAATTCATTTTATAAATAAACTCACCTGAAATATCCCACACCCGTGTTTCGCACACAAAACACAATTTAGTAAAACATTTCGACAATTTATAAAAAATTATAAAAATGTTTAACATCTCAAATCACCACTTTACCATTAAAAACCCCACATTAGGTGAACACACTCACCCAAACAGTACATATACACCATTTCCCAACTTTGTTTAACCAAATAAAACATTTTCAATTTTTATAAAACAAACCCAAGAGGTATAACCATTGTTTGCACACTAAACCCATTTCAAAACCCTCATTTAAAAGCAAAATAATACCAATACCAATCCAAAACAGAATTTTTCAGCCCTAAAACAATTATTAAACCACCCCCAAATGTTATAAAAATACATCAAATAATACCACAAAGATACACATGAAAAACACACGTTTTCATAAATCATCTTCAAGAAGTACAACAGGTTTTTACACCTTAAACTCATTAAAAAAAACCTACTTTCAAGGCCAACATGACAATAAGGAATTAAAAAACCAGAATTGGCATCCCCTTTCAAGACTAATAAATCACTTTCATATGTTATAAACTAAACCCAAACATTACCCCAAGAGTCACACATGAAAAGTACCCAATTTCAAGCTATAATGCAACAAAAAAATAAATGTTTAACCAAATCCATCAAAACTGTTTTCACAGCACATAAAACAGATTATAAACATGCTAAATTAATAATCCATGCAAGCTAACTCATCATAAAATGGCTACACATGGAATCACCAAGTTTTGAGTCGAAACCCTCAAAACTTGGTGCGGAACCTTAAGCGCACCACCGCCGCACCACAAGAAATATAAATCCATACCTAGACCACCAAAAATCGACCCAAAAGATACTAAATCAGACCTTAGGATCGAACCCTAACTTCTGGACATTTTAGAACATAATTAAAGAGGGAGGAAACCCTAAGGAGAATGAAAAATTGAAGAGAGAAACACTTACTCAAAACAATCATGAATAAAACGACCCAACATCCACCAGAATCTGAATCTGAAAACATCCAACCATTCAAGGGATGTTCTAACAAGGATTATTAGACCATGTAGGAATTTGAATGGGGAAAAAAGAGTGAGAATTGAAGGATTTATGAAGGAAACAAATTACCTTTATTAATCTGCCCGAAATGTGAGTGCTTCAGAGGTTTCGACCTAAACCGAGATGAAAATGAGCTGAAAAGAGGGTGGGAGGATATGGGACGCGCGTCTGGGTTAAAGGGGAGTGTTTGGGGCTTGGAATCACGGAAAAATCCTTAATATTGGATAAGTTATTAATTAAACAAAATTTATTTTTAAAACTGGAATTGGGCTTTCGGGCAGGCCCAATCCCTTAATTAAAAACCCATATACAACTTGTTTGTGGTTTTCTAAAGGCTCCAAACTACAATGGCGGTGTTTTTATATCAGGTTAGACCATTTAGGAACTTTAATGGGTGAAAAATATTAAAAATTGAAAATGTTATAAAAGAAACAATATTTATTTTTAAATCTGGAATTGGGCTCACGGTTTGGCCCAATTCATGAAAACTCACTCATTCCACCATAAAAGCTTGACAAACCCCAAAAACAAATCATAAATGAAAATTAAATGAAATTTAACTTTAAAATAAGTCATGTATGTGACAATTCTCCCCACTATGAAAACTTTCCATCCCCGGAAAGCGACCACAAGGCCAGATACCAAAACCATGCCCAACCGATAAACTAAGATGTAATTCTTTGTCAGGATTTGCCCCCACGGGCCAAAACACCTCCAGTGATCAATTAAGGAATGATTAATCTCACAAACCAAACTTACACCACATTACTGAAATGATCAATCAAATTCATACATTATCCCAAAATGAAACTCCTCGAACGCTATCTGAACAAGACTCAAGCAATTCACCCAAACGAACAACAACTTCGAACAAGGTTACACTTACCTAGAATTAACTAAAGCATTGGGAGCTATCTAATAAAAACATTTACTCAAGGAAGATATAATTAGTTAGATATCTCCAAATGATATTACTTACTTCCCATACAATACCAAGGAAAAACATGAGTTACTTGTATGAAGAGACACAAATGGGCTCCCCACCATAAGAGACAACTTAATTTTTTTTCCCCGAGACAGAATCAAGACACTAATAGGGGAAGGCCCAAATAGACTCCCTAGTACAAGGGGTATACATCCATTAGAAATTTACAAAATAATATGCACGATGCCCATGGTGGGTCTTCCCACCACAAGAACCAACCATCTTAACCGACCGGTGTGGGCCGACATGAAAAGACCCCAAAATTAAGGAGTTGGGACGGTCACATGGTTAGTCTACACAGTTTGAGAAACTGTGTGATAACTATGTGGATCCTTATATCTGCATGGTTATTTTTTTTGTTCATGGTTAGAACTAACCATGTGAAAACCGTGTGCTCAACTTGTCTAGCCAAATTTCCAACCATTCTCCAAAGACTCAATGGAAACCAAATGGGGAGGGAATAACATTGTGTGATGACATGGGTACAAAACCCTCCACCTATTTCCACAGAATGGGAACAACAGAAGAAATATGATGACACCATAGGTTTAAACTCTTCTTATCTTTCATACTTTGGATAGGACTTTGTACAAGGGTTTAAACGACACTGGGGTTTCCCCTAACTACGCGCCAGCTTCTCTCCGGGACTTATGGCTGGAGCTCAAAATATTGAAGCATCTTCGGCCACGCAGTTTGGATGTTGAAACCCCTATGTGGAACTTCTTCTTTCGGTGCCACAAACAACTACACTGCATACCCTTATGGGTTCATCAAGACATAACACACTCCATAACTCACTTTACCAAAACCAGACATTTCACTAAAACAAGGGATCATAATAATCACACACATCGCACATTGTTTCTTTGGGTGAGAAACAATAGAAGGGTAGGACACATATAAACACCGTCCTCTAAGATAGAGGATTTGATGTTTTTTCCAAGGGATACATACTCCCAACATAACATAGAACCTAAGAGGATAGTGTGACCTTGACCTTTATAGTCAAAAGATCACACAACATCACAATGCGTCCCCGAACATGACCCTTGTGATTGATAGAAACAATACATGGAACATGACCATATTCCAAGTCCCTAAACAACTTACAAGTCCAAAAAGTAGACACAATATCCTATCAGGACCAAAATCTCAAAATTGGTGGTTTAATAATAACTCTTGCTTCAAGGAAACTATGAAGAACCCAGAGGCCCTCTTAGACACCATCATGACAATCATCCACACTAACAACCAAAGAACACTTCCACCTTTGATGAATCATGAAACTTAAGAAACCAAGGCCTCTTTTAACCTTCCACAAGAACTATACCACTACAAGAGGATCTACAAATCAACTAAATGAATGGTTGTAGACTCAATCAACAATGATCTATAAAATATTACTTATATTGATCAACTGGAGGATTTTCCAATGGAGAAACAATACGGGGTGCACTTCAGTTGTGCACTAACCCTAAATGGGGGCGTACCTTATCCAACGGGAGAACCCAAGGACCCAACAAAGATGGTTCATTGGTCAAAATATACCACAAACCATATCCAAACACATGAAGGGAACCATCATAAAGGCGCCCCAAAACATTTTTCAAAAGAGACCACTAACTGTCCCTATAACACAACTTACGGACCAAACCCAAACCCAAAACACATTTCAAACAGGAGGGGTTCTTGGACTCAAAACATCCCACAACATCAACATTTTTCAAAAACACATAATATAAACCATTCCATACAATTCATCAAGTCTTCATGTTTCTCTTTAAAAACATTTCTTTAAAAACAAATGGTTCAGCGGTTAGCGCATCCACCAATGGTACCCCATGGGCCTTACACATGCATGTTTTTGTGCCACACTGGGCACCCTCCTCGTATCCATATTGACACTCATCCAGTCATTTCATCAACCATCCATCTTCCCATATAATCCCATGCATGTGGTTGCTCACAAAAATACCAAAGGTTAAAACAAAAATTCTTTCCACTTTTCAAAACCAAAACGGTCAACCAACACATCCTTTTTTCTCAAAACCGCTAACCATGAGATCAAAATCCCAACTCACATCTTACAAAAATTTTCAGAAAGTCACAACCATTTATAAAATAACTCACTTTCAAGATATTCACATCAATTTTAAAACATCCCATCCCATTAAAACACACTCTGATTGTTTAGAAAACTCTATTGGAAAAACTTTTCAAAACCAACATCAATATAGTTCCTGCTTTCAAAGAGGTGTAAGCACACCATTTTATATTTCAAAACAATTCTGAAAATTAAGTTCCTCCATTTTATAAACCAAACCATTCCCTCTTTATTTGAAAATCATTTCATAAAAACTTTACGCTTCTTAAAACCAAGTCACCTTAAAACCAAAGTGCTAAGATTTCAAAACTAAACCACAAAACAATGCGAGAGGAAACTAGTTTCAGTGGGTGACTTGGAAATATGGTTGGCGGCCATATTTAAATCACTTAACTGTCACAAAGAGTGTTCTAGGGAATATCCCCAGCTTCACATGGCTTGCCAGGCCCTGTGAGCTCACTGAGACCATTATCCCAACTCTCTTTTCATTTCCCCTAATCATCATCAAACCAAGAAAACCAAAGGAATCCGAAAGGTCCAGACATACCCTAGAGACATGAATCCTGAAATGAGGTGTGGTGATCAAGCACACTACCCATAACCAAAATTCCATGTCGCAACAATCATAACTCTAGACTATCCCGACTATTTCCCAAATAACATGACTCCAATGGAGCGAACCTCCTCTGATACCATTTTGTCACGAACCGAATCTGGTCGCCTTCAAAATCGGCACCCGACCCGGTCCATGGCAAGACCCTAAGGGCATTCCCGATCCCCACGGGCTGTCACAAGTGCCCGGGTATCATAAAATGATAATTGGGAACGATTTACCCGAGTTTATAAACTTAAAACGACAAAAGAATCCAATGAAACGAATCTGGATTTTTCAAACCAAATAATCTTTTTCAAAAATTCAGAACTTAATTACACAATTTTAAACAATTTTTAAAGACCATTACTAAGGTACAAACCCAAGAAAAGACAGCCCAAGAACCTCCACATGTAAAGAGGAACCTCCCTCAAGTCATCTCCACGACACTGCATCCCAATAGACAGCTAAAAACCTGAACCAATGGCATAAAACCTGTACCCAAACCTGTGACATAAAACAAGCAAGTCTACTTACACCCAAAGGTGTAAGTAGGGTGTGAGCGAAAGCCTAGTAGGATACCACCACTAATAGATTCCATGTGATAAACATTTAATGGCGAAAAGCATGCAATTTTTCAAAGACATGAGATGCTAGTTAAAATTTCTAAAAGATGCAACATTAAATAAAAACAGTTTTCAGGTGGGATAATTTAAAGAATAAAAACATTTCAAATAAATACCATAGCTACTGAATTTTCCAGCCTCTCATACCATATACCGACGTTAATAACAAAGTATCCAGTGAGCACAATCAATTGGAAATAACCCCTAGGCACTAGCTAGCTGTGGGTCCCAGGTACCTCGTATCTCGGTGAGAGTAACCATCACAAATATCCATTCTCGTGCACGAGCCACTAGTAGGGAACATACCCATAACCTAGTGGTCCCCAATCATCATCATCATAGTTTAGTTAGAGTTTTAAGTGTCAATCTTGCTAAGTGAAACTGAGGCCAAACCCCACGGATTCACTAGCATACTAGTACACGTCCACCCACCTAGATACCCGGGTTTTCCCTTTGTGATCAAACAATTTCAGCAATCCAAGAAGTACAGTTTTCACATGAAAATATCACTTCCACATCAAAAATTAACCAAACAGCCCCATGTACATCACGCAATTCAAAAATTCCACTTTTCATTCAAATGCATTTTGAAATCAAACTCACTCCAAATTGCCTACAACACTTATCACATTTCTTTAACACTTCCAAAAATCGATTAAACAATTTTATAAAACCATTACAAGATATTCAACTCACATAACAGCCCACACACATGTCACACAATACCCTTCTCACCTTCACAATTCATTTTATAAATAAACTCACATGAAATATCCCACACCCGTGTTTCGCACACAAAACACAATTTAGTAAAACATTTCGACAATTTATAAAAAATTATAAAAATGTTTAACATCTCAAATCACCACTTTACCATTAAAAAACCCACATTAGGTGAACACACTCACCCAAACAGTACATATACACCATTTCCCAACTTTGTTTAACCAAATAAAACATTTGCAATTTTTATAAAACAAACCCAAGAGGTATAACCATTGTTTTCACACTAAACCCATTTCAAAACCCTCATTTAAAAGCAAAATCATACCAATACCAATCCAAAACATAAATTTTCAGCCCTAAAACAATTATTAAACCACCCCCAAATTTTATAAAAATACATCAAATAATACCACAAAGATACACATGAAAAACACACGTTTTCATAAATCATCTTCAAGAAGTACAACAGGTTTTTACACCTTAAACTCATTAAAAAAACCTACTTTCAAGGCCAACATGACAATAAGGAATTAAAAAACCAGAATTGGCATCCCCTTTCAAGACTAATAAATCACTTTCATATGTTATAAACTAAACCCAAACATTACCCCAAGAGTCACACATGAAAAGTACCCAATTTCAAGCTATAATGCAACAAAAAAATAAATGTTTAACCAAATCCATCAAAAATGTTTTCACAGCACATAAAACAGATTATAAACATGCTAAATTAATAATCCATGCAAGCTAACTCATCATAAAAGGGCTACACATGGAATCACCTACCTTTTGAGTCGAAACCCTCAAAACTTGGTGTGAAACCTTAAGCGCACCACTGCCGCACCACAAGAAATATAAATCCATACCTAGACCACCAAAAATTGACCCAAAAGATACCAAATCAGACCGTAGGATCGAACCCTAACTTCTGGACATTTTAGAACATAATGAAAGAGGGAGGAAACCCTAAGGAGAATGAAACATTGAAGAGAGAAACACTTACTCAAAAAAATCATGAATAAAACGACCCAACATCCACCAGAATCTGAATCTGAAAACATCCAACCATTCAAGGGATGTTCTAACAAGGATTATTATACCATGTAGGAATTTTGATGGGGAAAAAAGAGTGAGAATTGAAGGATTTATGAAGGAAACAAATTACCTTTATTAATCTGCCCGAAATGTGAGTGCTTCAGACCTTTCGACCTAAACTGAGTTGAAAATGAGCTGAAAAGAGGGTGGGAGGATATGGGACGCGCGTCTGGGTTCAAGGGGAGTGCTTGGGGCTTAGAATCACCGAAAAATCCTTTATATTGGATAAGTTATTAATTAAACAAAATTTATTTTTAAAACTGGAATTGGGTTTTCGGGCAGGCCCAATCCCTTAATTAAAAACCCATATACAACTTGTTTATGGTTTTCTAAAGGCTCCAAACTACAATGGTGGTGTTTCTATATCAGGGTAGACCATTTAGTAACTTGAATGGGTGAAAAATATTAAAAATTTAAAACGTTATAAAAGAAACAAAATTTATTTTTAAATCTGGAATTGGGCTCACGGTTTGGCCCAATTCATGAAAACTCACCCATTCCACCATAAAAGCTTGACAAACCCCAAAAACAAATCATAAATGAAAATTAAATGAAATTTAACTTTAAAATAAGTCATGTATGTGACATTAAAAGACTCGTGTGGTTCTTCATCATAAGTTCCTCGGGTTCCCACGTTGCCTCTTCCATCTTATGGTTTCTCCACAAAACTTTTACCAGACGTGTCGTCTGGTTTGTCAGTACTTGTTCTCTCGTATCAATAATCTTGACGGGTTCTTCGAAATAAGACAGATCAGGTTCCAGTTCTAATTCCTCATAGGTGAGTACAGGTGTTGGGTCAGGCATGTATTTCCTCAATAGAGATACGTGGAACACATCGTGAACTTTGGAGAGTCTTGGCGGCAATGCCAATCGGTAAGCTACAACCCCAATTCGTTTGAGAATTTCGAAAGGTCCGATGTACCTGGGACTCAATTTACCATTCTTACCAAAATGTATGACTCCCTTCCATGGAGATACCTTCAGGAATACATGATCATGGACTTGAAATTCCAAATCCTTCCTTCAATTATCGGCATAGCTCTTCTGCCTACTTTGAGCTGCTTTGATGTGATTTTGGATTACCTTAACCTTTTCCATTGTTTCCTCTACCAGTTCTGGACCTACAAGTTTTCTTTCACAAACGTCATCCCAACAGGTTGGTCTGCGACATCTCTTTCCATATAACGCTTCATATGGTGCCATCTGAATACTCGAATGGAAGCTATTGTTATAGGAAAATTCTACCAGAGGTAAATATTGATCCCACATACCCTAAAAGTCAAGTGAGAAGGATCTCAACATGTCTTCTAAGGTTTGAATAGTTCGTTCTGATTGTCCATCCGTTTGAGGGTGGTAGGCAGTGCTCAAATGAAGTTCAGTATCCAGGGATTTCTAAATACTTTTCCAGAATCTTGAAATAAAACGGGGATCACGATCAGAAACAATCGATAGGGGTACTCCATGAAGTCTCACAACTTCATCAATATATAGTCTTGCTAGACGTTCCTGTGGTAGATCTTCTCTTATAGAAAGAAAATATGCTGAATTGGTAAGACGATCAATAATAACCCATATTTCTTCATTCCTTCTAAGAGTCTTTGGTAGCCCCATGACAAAGTCCATTGTAATATTGTCCCATTTCCAATCTGGTATGGGAAGAGGTTGCAATACTCCAGCAGGTTGTTGCCTTCCAGCTTTCACTTGTTGACAAACCATACATATTGACACAAAATCAGAAATCTCCCTCTTCATGTTGTCCCACCAAAAATGTTCCTTCAAGTCTCTATATATTTTGGTGCTCCCAGGGTGTATAGAGAAATTGGAACTTTGAGCATCATCCAGCAATTCCCTTTTTAGATCAGGTATATCGGGAACACAAAGTCTCTTCCCAAATTTCAAAATTTCATCTTCATACACAAAGTCTCTCAATCTCCCATCATTCACAGCTTTAATCTTCTTTTTAAATTCTTCATCATCGGTCTGAGAACTCTTAATTCTTTCTAGTAAAGATGGTTTGGAAACCATTTGAAAAAGCGTTGATGTTTCACCTTCCCTAGTTATTCTCATGTCCATATTCACTAGATCCATGAAAATTGGATCCCTTTCAATTCTCATATTGTTCAAAACTCCATGATCTTTTCTACTCAAAGCATCTGCCACCTTGTTTTCCTTCCCCGGGTGGTAGTGTATCGTGCAATCATAATCCTTGAGTAATTCAAGCCATCTCCTTTGCCTCATGTTGAGTTCTTTTTGTGAGAAAATATACTTCAAACTCTTGTGATCAGTATAAATCTCACATTTTTCACTATAGAGGTAGTTCCTCCATATCTTCAAAGTAAATATCACAGCTGCTAACTCAAGATCATGAGTAGGATAGTTCTTCTTATGAATTTTCAACTGTCGTGATGCATAGGCAATAACCCTATCATTCTGCATAAGGACACAACAAAGTCCTTTCTTCGATGCATTACTATAAATAACGAACCCATCATTCCCCGATGGTAGAGTCAATATAGGAGCATTGACTAATCTTATCTTCAGTTCTTAGAAACATTCTTCACACTCCTTTGTCCAAAAAAATTTAACCCCTTTACGTGTGAGCTTCGTTAATGGGTTTGGCAATCGGGCAAAATTCTGGACGAAACGTCGATAATAACCTGCCAAACCAATAAAACTACGTACCTCAGTTATACTCGTAGGTGCTGGCCATTCTTGGATTGCCTTGGTCTTAAAAGGATCAACAGAGATTCCATCTTTAGAGACAATATGGCCAAGAAAAGAAATCTCATGAAGCCAGAATTCACACTTGCTAAACTTCCCATATAATTCATGTATTCTCAGAGTCTTCAGGATAATGTGCAAGTGACTTTCATGATCCTCGTAGCTTTTAGAGTATACCAAGATATCATTAATAAATACCACCACAAATTCATCGAGATATTCCTTGAAAAATCTATTCATCATATCCATGAATACAGAGGGTGCATTAGTCAATCCAAAGGGCATTACAGTAAACTCATAATGCCCATACCTGGTTCGAAATGTTGTCTTTGTAATGTCTTCCTTATTTACACACAACTGATGGTATCCAGATTGAAGTTCAATCTTTGAAAAGTATTGAGCTCCATGTAGTTGGTCAAATAAATCATCAATGTGAGGTAGGGGATACTTGTTCTTTATTGTTATGGCATTGATCTCCCTATAGTCGATACATAACCTCATAGATCCATCTTTCTTTTTAACAAAAAGAATAGGGGCTCCCCATAGAGAAACACTAGGGAGAATAAATACCTTGTTACTCAATTCCTCTAGTTGTTTCTTTGGTTCAACTAATTCTACAGTGTGCGTTCTATAAGGGGTCTTCGATATAGGCCTTGATCCAGGAATTAAATCAATGGAAAACTCAACTTCTCGTTCTGGAGGATATCCAAGTAAATCTTCCGGAAATACATCTACATATTCTTTTACAACAGGTACATACTCTATTTGAACATTCCTCTCCTCACCCACAGTCATTTCATTCTCTTCCTCTCCAATAATTGAATTTAGTTGAGCTACTGGGGGTGGATCTGGATAAGAATTAGGAGGTGACGATTCTGCTCTAAAGATAAGGTGTTCCTTATCATCATCATCAAAAATCATAACCTCCTTCTTCTTACAATAAATCTTCTCATCATAGTCTGAAATCCAATCCATACTGAGGATTATATCAAACTCAATCATAGGTATGATGATGATATCAGAGGATAAAGAACATTTATGTGCTCTAATGGGGACTGATTCACAAAACTTTGTTGCAATGATACTTCCCTTAGGAGTTTTAACTGACAACTCCCTTGTTAAATCAAATTGAAAATATCTAATTTTTTTAGAAAACTGGGAAGATATGAAAAAATGCGATGATCCAGAATCAAATAATGCATTTTCTAAACCTGAGGAAACCATTAAATTACCTTCCACCACGTCTTTCAGAGCTTCTACCTCAGCAGTAGTGATAGCATAATCTTGGCCTTGGTCCCTTGGCCTTTTCTGAGGTAATTTCTCCTGACGCTTAGGAAATTAATTTGCATAATGCCCCATCTCCCTGTAATTGTAGCACTAGACATTGGTAGCTTCCTTCTTCCCCTTGCAATCACGAGCTTGGTGTCCTTTTTCACCACACTTGTAACAGACTCTCGTTCCCTTCAAGCAAGTACCAGGGTGTTTCTTACCACATTTACCACAGGATGGATATTCAACCTTTCCCTTCTTCCCCTTATTTCCATTCCCAGATTGATCAGTAGGTCTCTTCTTCTATTTCTTTTCTTTAAAGTCATAAGACTTAGAGAATTCCTTTTCGATCTTGATAGCACATGAGACAATGTCTTCGTACGACGAGAAGGATTGTGAGACTAATGCTCGACGGAGAAATGGTTTTAACCCATAAAAGAAACGATCAATCTTACTTCTTGGGTTACGTATATAATCTCCAGCATACCATGCTAACCTTGTAAAGTTAGCCTCATACTTTGCGACATTCTCATCCTCCTTTTGTCTCAGACTCATAAATTGTCTTTCCATATCTGCTCGATGGTCACTAGGAAAGTATTTTTCTAAAAATAGATCTTTGAACTCCCTCCATTCCATATTTGATACTTCATCATCTTCCTTTGTGTTTTGAATCAATTACCACCATTGATCATCATCTCCAGTGAGGTGGTAAACTGCCATGATAACTTTTTCCCTTTCAATACTCCCCAAATCCTGAAATATTTTCTCTAGGGAATTTATCCATTGCTCGGCTACTAAGGGATTTATACTCTGATTGAATGTTGGTGTTTGTTTCCTCATTAATCGATCTAACATTGATCCTCCACACTGCGGATCAGGGTGCTTCATACGGGTAAGGTTATTATTCATAACCTAAGTGAGTTGTCCCAGTATGGTGATTAGCTGATCGACACCAGTTGCATCACCAGCTCCACTATAATTATCTTGAGCAGGAGGGAAATCCCTACATGGAGTGTGTGCATTGGTACGGTTTCCATTTCTTCCACTAGGCGCCATTTCTAAACAATGGCATAAACTAGATCAATTTATCAATCAAAATACATAATTCCATACTTATAAAACAGTTAACATAAATTGAACTATTTATGGATATAATCCATAATCATAAAAATGTTTTCTTTGAGGAAGTATATACTCATAAACCCTTAATAATTATTTGTAAAGAAAATGAGAGTTATCCTAAGCATATCCCCCAGGAGTGTCGTAACCAAGAGTGCAGCAAGGCCCGTTGTCATGCACCAGTTCCCGTTCGAGTCTATCTCAAAGTGGTGTTTTTGGGTTTTACCCCAAGGTACATCTGTTCTAGAGCCACCTCTACCTGCTCGTATCCAGACAGGGATGTACTAATCGAAAAACTCACAAAATCTCTACAATACAAAAATTCTAGGAAGTTCTTCTATACTAATCCTCAAAGTTCATCTTAGGTCTACGTGCTCTAATCAGAGTTTATCTAAATCTAGATTCCAAGGTTTGTACTAAACTTCCTCTGATACTAACTGTAACGCCCCGACCCCAGTTACCCAAAGTCGGTGCATTATTACATAACATTGGCATGATCATAAGAAAGATCAAATCTCGAAAGACCGATTGGTTTAGTAGCCTTGGAAACACTAGATATATTCATAAAGTTTTACATTACATCATAAAGTGAAAAACTACTACAACAACATATTGTCTCCATAGTCCACACTATTATAACCTCATAATATCCCTGCAGGTCATTCATAATTTACTTCTTCACATCCTGGGAAAATAAAATGTAGAAAAGGGGTGAGCTCAAATGCCCAGTAAGGATAACAATATAGCAAAAACTTTCATAAATAAGAATAAACATTTAAGGAAATGTATAACTAAAACAAAAGCCTTTTAAACTTGAACTTCAACATAGTATGGAAAAAATAAAATGAAATAATGCCATTTACTTATTCACATGGATATTCTACTAATCGAATAATCACATGCAATATCAATAACTACTTACATAATGATGGAATGCATAATTCCAGACTATCATAACCACATAGCCAAGGCCTCGTGCCAAGACTACAAATAATATTTTGTCAAGGCCTTGTGCCAAGACACTATTTTGTCTCATGAGACCTACCGATGCCTCGAGGAGCTATAGCAGGCTCCACCCGTCACATATTAAGTCCAATGCATTCCCATATGAAAAGGTTTAAACATAACATAAACATTCGTATTAAAACTAGCATACGAAATGTAAATACATCATCCATAAACCATGAATGGTATAAAAATAACACATCCACAGTCAAACATATCACAAAACCTTCAATACAATATAGAAGTTTTGTATCATAATAAATCACCTTCAAATAAGCGTAAAATCCATCAAAGGATGTTGACATAGATGAAATCAAAACTCTTTTTTTACAGAAATATCTCTTTCTATTTTGAAATCATTTAAGAGTCATATATTTTTAAAATAAAACATTTTCTTGGAAAATATTCTTATAAGCTTGTAAGGGAAGCTTTGACGATTTTATTATGGTGTAAAATAGCCTCACTTGCCGTATAAGTTAAATAAAACATTTTTACCTTAATTCTGTCAAAAAGGTTAAAAAGCACCTCGTTTGGAAAACGACGAAAAGATTCCTTTATAAACCTCTTATAAAAATTAAAACAAGGGTATAAATGACTTTAAACCATATTCTTGTAAATATTAAAAATGTTTTGAAATACATTTTTAAGAAACAGGGATGTGGATGATAAAGAGATCCCAGTAGATTATTACGTATAAACAACCTCGGATAATGAAGAGATTGCGAAATAAACCCTTAACTTGTAATTTTCCTTGGTTGGGGGTAGGTTAACCTCCAATATGATGGTGAAATAATTTTTATTAAATTATAAAATAATCATATACATTAATATGATATCATATATGATCTTTTAACATTGATTTGTTAATAATATCTTAGTATTAGCGTTGTTTCGGGTGTTAACTTACTCGTTTTCTTTTGTATGTTTTGTTACGTAAGTCATGTTTGTCATGGATAGGTTGTATCTTAATCATATCCAGAATGATATCAAGTCCTTATATACTATTATTAATCATCAACTGAGAATTATACTTGAATGGATATGATGGAGAATGAATCTCATTGCGTTCGTGGAGACGGTAGTCCGTACGTACGCAAAAGAGACAATATCATTCTTTTGATATTAAAATAATATATAATTGGATGGTATATCATATATACAGAATCATTATCATGTTAAATTTATTATTTACATGAATCACACATCATTATTATACCCATCTAAATAATAATTTATTGAATAACAATTACACTACAATGTGGAGACGGTAATCCGTACGTACGCACGTATGGTGACATGTTATTCAAAGGATGGATAGAATAATGAATATGATTGTACCATATTTATAATAACATCACGGTATATATAAGATACTGGAGTTATTATTTTGTAATGGTAATAACAAATAAAGAAGAAGTGGAAGAAGAAAGGAACTTGAAAAAGGGTGGTGAAATCATTACCTCTTCTTTGGGTTCTTCCTTTTGATTTGATCAAAAGGGATCCTTAACTTGGCTTTATGACTAAAGTAAGCCCTCTAGGATGAAGTGAGTGAAGTTGAGAGAGTATTTGGGCATAGGTTGGCCGAACCAAAAGGCTTTGAATGTGTGAAGTAATGAGAAGGGGGAGTGCCCTTTTATAAGAGGGGTGAGGGGCACCCTTGGAAAAGCTAGAAATATTAATTTATAATAAATTCATATTCGGTTTCTAATGGCTCAAAAGTTTATTCTTTAAAGGTTAAGGTGGGTATGGGTCTAAAAACACTCAACCAATAGAATTTAGACAGGTTTGGGTTACTATATTAACCTTATCTTTAAGTATTAACTCTTAGTTAATTAGTTTCACTTTTACAATGTCTCTTTGTATTTTTATATTATATGGTTAATAAACATACTATATACATCCAAGAGACCCCCAAGTGGTCCATTAATGATACAAATATCATGATATAAGTCTCTTGTCCGAACCTTAGATTTTTAAAAATTTAATATCGATTAATAATATACTATTTGTTTTAAAAACCCAATTATGTCAATTTTGACACTATTCAATAATTCATTTTTGTAAAAATCATAAAAGAAGGATTACTTAGAAAAAAGTTAATTAAATCATTACTAATATGTTATATTAACTTATAAAATTATTTTAATTCATAAAAAGTCTCAAATTATATTTATTTGGGTATTTATAATATCATTATTTTAATTTTTCACTATTATGGTAATTATTGCATCATCATTTTGTCATAACTAAATTTAATTATTTAATGTCTAAAAATTATAAATAAAATATCATTTTTTAGGAAATATTTTTATATTTCTAATAAATATTTACAATCAAAAATCAATCATAAATAACCCTATGTAAAAATTGTTGTTCTGAAAGATATATGCTTGTGTCATTTTTGTATTCATTTTAACTTAATTAAAATAAAGTGTCCCTATCACTTACAAGTGGCACCATGGGGTCCCAAAATCGACCCAAAGATGACCATGGTCGGACATGTATCAACCAATAATGTTAGGACACGTTTTAGGGTAATTTTTTATTATTATAATATTATTTTTTAACCCTTATTTACCGGATTTACCCTTAACCATGGTAAATAAAATATTTACCGCAGTAATTATTCAAAATGTCTAAAAATAAAAGTTACCAATTTACACAATTTGAACATCATGATTCCAAATATGGAATCCATTTTTTCAAATTCAAAACACAGAAGTGGCATAAATTAATTTAAAATTAATTCCCGCTGTCAAAACAAAAAGCGTGTTTTTAAGATATAATAACTATCAAAAGATTGATACTTGTTTATGTTCAGTTTAATTGTGAAATTATGTCAAATGACCAACATTGTATTAAATGGTAAAAATATATTCTAAATATACTTTAAACCCACTAAAATTCATAATTTATCACTATTAGTTATTTTGATTAAAAAAATTGTTTTTAATTAAAATTTAGTAATTTTCACTATTCATCAAAATATTAAAGTTATCTGAAAACTACCAAAATTTCACCTTAGGCTAAATTAGATACTCCGAATACAAAAATGAAGTCCATTTTGAGAGATAAAATTTCAAAAATTAGGTATTACTATTCATAACGTCTAGTTTGATCGGTTGTGGTGTGTGTTAGAACTCGATGTTGCGTACAACACATGTTATTGCATTATTCAAAGAGAAGCGTACCATAGAAGCTTGGGGTGTTACATCTATTCAAAAGCATCTAGATCATAAGGGTATCCATGCCCAATCATTACAAGTATATGGGACGCCATTTCCGAGTATCACTGGAGTATGGGACGACATGCCCAAGTATCATAACAGTAGGGATGCCATGCTCGACTATCATAAGTCGTAAGGGTCACCACAACCGAATCACATAACATAAAGGACTTCATGCCTGTATATAAAAACTATATAGATTCCAAGACCATATATCATAATAGTAGGAACTCCATGTTCGTATATCACAATATATAAGGGATTCCATGCTCGTATATTATAACAGTAGGGATTTCATGCCTGTATATAATAAAAGTAGGGATTTCATTCCCATATATCACAACAGTATAATAGATTCCATGCCCATATATCACAAAAGTTTTAGGTAATCCATGCTTATATCACATAAAATTAGGTTCTATGGATTTAGGAAGATATAATAGTTAATTCTTAGTTCATTATAATTTCTATTTAACAAGGGTGTAACCATTTTCCTATTTAAGAAAGTGACACGGTCATACCACTCACTTTAAATTCAATTCCTTATAATCCTCTCATTTAGGAGACACACCAAAACCATTTAGAATATTCTTTTTTCATTTAAGAATTTATAATAACAAATTCCATTCCATAGGTACAAATCAATGAGTGGAAACAGATGACGAGGACCTATCCCAACATGAATAAAGGAATAATGCATTATTTCTATCAAGGATAATGACTTAAACATGGTTTATGGGTATTATAAGTAAATGAAAGGATAGTCCAAATTGTGTTATCATGAAACATAATATAAGGAAACAAGTATTGAGGGATAATCTTTAGACCACCTACCTAATGCCTGTGGAAGAACACTCGTCCAGTATCAGCCTCCACTTTGGTCCATATCGGAAGAAAATAGAAAAACATGTGAACACCATGAGAATATGGCATATGATATCACACTAAAATAGTGTCATTATAGTAATAATACTAACTAAAGGATCCTAATGAGTGTATATATTACTTTTAGGAATCCAATTATACAAATAGAAGATGATTCGGAGTCCGGATAGAGGAATAACAGCAAAGCCTTGATTAAGATTGAGGAGAGCTCCATGGGAGAATAAAAGGGGTTGTCCACTAGAGAAGAAATAAAAATGGAGGGGATGAGTTATTAAATTTGAAAAATGGAGAGAAGGTAAAATTTACCAAGGATTAATTGTCTCATGATTTGGTTTCACGGTTAGTTAAACCATGCACCAACTGTGTGCACCCCACTGTCCAAGGAACACAACTCACACAGCCTGCAGCACATGGTTAGAAAAATCATGCATAGCCCATGTGAATCCTATTTCACAACCCCACATGTTCTAAAACTACCTCTCATGGTTTGGAAAAACCATGTGTCACCCTCACTAGGCCACATGGTTTGAGGTTCATGATTAGCACTAACCATGCGCTAACTGTGTGCCTCTACTATTCCTCTTAAAACTGCAGATTCGAGCTCCGAAAAATCCCCAGATGCTTATGAAACCATCAATAAGAGATTAGGAATGTTTATAAAGATAAAATTAAGGAAATTAACTAAAATTTAAAGGTTTCATACCTCATATAAAAGTTGGGTTCTTACACAATAAGATAGAAGTTGGTAGTTTGATAAGAGTTTGTACTCTTTAGCGCCCATAGGAGGTGTTCCAAAGTGCTTAAACTATGGGAATATTAGATATTACCATGGGTTATTCCCAAAACCTCAGATAAAGTGTCGATGGTGTGCAAATATGGGGCATCATTAGCAGTAATTCTCTAGATATTTGAAGTTAGGTTTCCAAATGAGTGTAGGACAGGCATGAACTGCCACCCAGGGAACTATCCAAGGTCCTTAGTAGTAGGTTTAGACTCCTCAAAAGATGTTGAATATCACGAACCAGCCCGGGTCGACCCTGAATTGGCCACCCGAGCTGGTCCGCGACAAGTGCCAAGGGGAGTTCCTGATCCCCCCGAGATGGTAACTAGTGACGGGCATCAAAAGAAAACAAGTGGGAACTATTTGGCCCAAAAGAAAAAAAAGAAGAAAAAAAACTAAGCAATGGAAATAAAAAGAACAAAGGAAAATAAAGAAAGAACAACCAACAACGCCGCTAACCTGACCATGACCAAAACTCCACGTGACCCCTCGGGTCACCCTCCAAAACCACAACCAACGTCGCTCAAGGCGAACAACTGATACTGGGACCTGCAATAGAACTAAAAACAAGAAAACACTATAGGAGTGAGTATTAAAACTCAGTAGGCTAGCCTGATAAATCTATTTCCAAAGCACTACCATTAAATAAAGAATCTATTAATTTCAGGTTTGAACTACATTACCTAAAATATGGGTTTCACATACAATTTTCATTTCTAAAACAATTAAAATTCCATTACCCTTATTCAAAATTTAAAAAAACAAGTTTTTAATGTTAAAGGGGAAAAGTGCATTACATTTTTAAAACGTTTTTCTCAGCCAATTTAAAATCCAAAAAAAAAATATCCAAGAGGAAAACCACACACAACACACAACGAGGGAAATGGAAAAGTAACACACGAGGGCCATCAACCGAACTAGGAACCTCGACTATCTACCACAAACAAGTAATCACTGAAGGAAACATGGGTCGAACCTAGGAGAACATGAACAATCCAGAACATACTATACATCTGACTCATCCTGAAGGTATTCCCTAACTCGATGACGTCATAACGCCCTAACGCTCGGTATAGCCCTACATGGCCTAACCGAGGGGCCCAATCCACATAGCAGCAATAACTCAGTATTCCCCTACTATGGGGCCACTAGCCAGTGTATATTATAAAATAGTGCAGTAATCGTTCTCAGAAGATTCACTCACTATGCCAGGTTCCCATGTATAGTTATAAGGAGGGTGTGCTATACAATTCAAACACAATTCATGCATAAAAATATATAATCCAAACACATCACGCAATCTGGCACCACCCCATCCACTTCAAGGGTAGTCCCTTTCGTTGACATACATTTCACAAGGGTGGTCCCATACTGAGGACCCTCCTAATCACATGGATCAGAACTAGGCAAGGAACCCAGCCCAAGAAGGGTTTTACCAAAAATTAGTTCAAAATGCCAAACGGGCCATGAATTGATTTCACACGTCACCCTTTCACAATAATTACCGCAAAGTTCCAACCGGGACTTTAGCTGTACACATCCCGAGTTACATTCATCAAAATCATTTCAAAACCAGTTTGAAAGTGCCAACCGGGCCTCTAAGTGTTTCTCAAAATGAAACCAACACATTTATTCACATGTCAAACCACTATTTAATAAAACATAATTTTTCATCAAAAAGATACATTTCTCACCAAATCGAAAATACACTTGAAAATTTATAAATTATTTTTTTTAAAAGCCAAATGGCATTTTCACCATGATGCGACCGTTTATCAAGAAAAATAATTTCAGTTCAACGCACAAGAATAAAAAGTTTAATTTGCAGCAAATAATTATTCTAAAAATAATTATTAAGTATTATTTTTACTTTACCAAAAATTAAATAAATAATAAGAAATTAATAATTTCTAAACTTAACGGTAAGTGCAGAGGGAAAACATACCTCAACTTGCAGTCCAAACATGACGACGTGACCCGCTTTGCGCTTGCACACAAATACCTGAAAGCCGAAGACTGCGGTGAGTACCAACGCAGTTCAGAGACATCACCAAGGACTCAAAAACATGAAAACATTGGTTTAAAATATTTCAAATGAAGAAGCATCGCAAACCTCACCTCAACATAGTGGCAAGCTGACCGGAACAACCCCAACCAACTCGCCTTTAGTGGTGAACACTAAAACAAATGTGTCGAGGACCAATGTAGCATTAAAAATTATCAGGGAAACATAAATTCAATTGAGATACTAAAAAAATGCGTAAAAGATAAAAAAAACCCTCTCACCTTCAATGGTGATGGCGAACAAGACCAAGCACACCCCGCGAATAATGACAGGTGGTCCGACGCGATCCGAACCACCTCGACACGTTTTTGAAACAAAACTCACACCAACATTATTTATTAGGTCACTTTAAAAATCTGAAAAATGTTAACAAAACCACATGACGCCAAGCCAACGACCCATTTCAATAAAACACTAGAGTGCAAAACCAGAAAAAGCGCACGACATGATGAAATATACATTTAAAGTGCGTGTGCCTAAACACATTCTTAAAACCAAACTCAAAGCCTCAAAATTATTTAATAAACCATTTAAAACTTTATGAAACAATTTTGAAAAGCGTACCATGACTTTAAACACACTAAACCGACTTAAACCCCTTAAAAACACTTTTATGATCAAATTCACATCAACTCATAACAAACACCAATATATATATATATATATATATTTTGCAGCACAAAAATCATTTAATAAAACAGTTTGACAATTGATAGAACATTCTCATGGTGCGCAACAAAGTTTTACCACAACACTACACTCAAATAAGTGAATCAACTCAACCAATGCTGAAAACAAACTTTGCACCAAACAAATAATTTAAATAACATGCTAATTTAAATAAACGTTTAAATTAATTCATCAAACAAATCTAATAGGCAGAATCGCCTACCTCAAACGTGGGAGGACCACCCGAAAATGGTGCGGAACCCCATTCGCACTGCGACCACACCTGCGGGAAGCCAAAACCACCATACGCAATGAAAATCGTACCAACTAAAACCAGATAACCCCTGAACAACAAACCCTAACAAAATTTAACATCAAAAACAACGAAAAACTACCATGGGGGGTTGCGGATCGGCTGTCTGAAGAGAACGACGGCTGGAGGGTAGCTGGCCGGAGGTGGGGCTCACCGGAGCTCGGCCGGAGGTCGCTGGAGGGGGCTGGAGACCGCTGGCCTGCGGCGGGCTCGTTGGAAGGGCTGGTAGGGTAGGCGCGCAGCGGTGAGGGAGCCGGGGTGGTCAGGTCGCGCGAGTGTGAGATCGGGGAGCGGCGAGCACCGGAAACGGCATGGGGTACGGGGTCGACGGGTGCGGCGGAGGAGGGTGGTGCGGCAGGCGACCGAGAGCGGCGGATCTCGACGGGCCGACGAGGGGGGCCGGCGGCTGGGCGGCTGGATAGGGGGTCGCGCAGAGCAGGGCGAGGTGGAGCCGGGGGTGTTGAGCAGAGCATGGCGGCGGGGGAGAGCTGGAGGCGAGGGTAGTTCCCAGGGGTGAGGGCGGTGTCTGAGCGCAGGTAAGGGGGGAGGGTGATGGGATATGGGTAGCGCTTAGGGTTAGGGGTTTTCTTCTCTTAACCATAATATTATTACAATATTAATAATAAGAGTAAAAATAATAATAATAAAAATAATAACAATAAAAAAATACAAATGATCACAACAATAATAATATTAATAATAAAACCAAAAATAATAATAACAAAATTAACCATGATAAAGATAATATTAATAAAATTAATTAACTATAAAAATAATAATCGTAAAAAAAATAACAATAAAAATAAAAATAAAATATCAATAACAATATAAATAAGAAAAAAAAAATTTAACGACCCTAATAACAAAATATTTTATTTATTTTAAACATCACTCAACTGCACAACTCGCGTGCCACCGAGCGCACAGTTGGGTGAGCCGTGCTCGGGTCGTGCCACCCGGCACTGACCGCATACAGGGTTAAGGTGCGTGCTTGCCGCACTGTTTTATAACTCTCGCGCAAGTTGCACATCAGCTAGGTCGGGGTGTGACATTGACTCAGTAGATTCATGAGCCTAAGTCTTAGGATCATGGATTTGATTCAATATGGGTGTATTTGATTGATAAGTTTCTAGATAACTATAGAGAGAGACCATCGACTATTTGAGGTACGATCATGATCACCTCTTCTATTTCTACAACCCTTTTTGATACTGGTGATACCCATTATTTTATATCAACTCAATTTTTTGCTGTTCTTGACTTAATTATTAAGTTATATTCTGAGTTTATCTCTCTTGACACACCCTTAGAGAAGAAATGTGATCATCTCCAGGGATGTTCATACCATCTAGTGGTTGTTGTCGACTATGGATATCTGTGGGATTTCATAATACTTGAGATGACTAGATTTTTTTGTGATATTTGGGATGGATTAGATGAATATATTTCATGATCACATTGAATGTTATGAAAAATGAAATTCATATATTACTTGACTAGATTTAACACTGAAACTAGAAGAGTAGGATCTTTCAATGTAACTTATAATTAATTTATAAGCAGGTCTATAATTACCTAAACTTGTAATTCTCTCTTCATTGATGATTCAGTTGACTAGATCCTATCATGAAATCATTGCATTATAGGATCCAAGTACATAATCCCTCCAGTGGTGATCCACACATGCACCAAAATATCTAAACTTATCCATAGAATCATCGGGTTCTAGAATGGACAATACTGACCACTTATGTTTTTCATGGTTGATCGTAGTAGAATTATTCTTGAAGAAGGAAAAAATATTAGTGTTCTATCAATGGAATGAGAGAGGAAGAGAGATAATGTTCTAGATATCTAGATCTCTATCTAGGGATTAATATATCTTCTCTCTATCTGTTTTTCACAACAATAATTTTTATAGAAAATAATATAATTATATATTTATTATGGAAGGTTTAGGGTTGTCAATTTTCACACAATCCCCTTTCCAATTACTTAATTATTAGCGAACCCTATGTCTTAATAATAATATAATTATTATTCACTTGAAATGTGCATTACCTAAGAATAAATATCCTTTATATCGTCTCTAATTAGACTATTAAACTTAGTTTTTATATTCTCCTCGGCATTTACTTAACTGAGGATAATGACTATTTATATAACAAATAAATATCACTACATTATCCCTTGATAAATATAATAAATTTTACATTCACCAAACCTTGAAAATAAATATTTATTATTATTATTTTACTCACTTATTATCTTGAATAACTTTTGATTAAATCTGTGTGATCAACCAAACCTGAATAAATATCATTTATTCTTACTTATTAAATTCAATATGGAATTTAACCAAGATTGTAGAAAAACATAGTGTGTGACCCGTTAGGACTCTTTATTTGTGGAATTAGGCATAACCACCCAAAGACCAAGGTTATAATATAACAATATGGTAATTCACCCATAGATAAATAATTTAATGTCATAAAAATACACAATCTCATTTAAACACTTATTGTTTAATATAATCTCTTTATCATGATATCTCAAATCAAGCAGGTTGCATAATTGTGTCATCATCTTATGTGATTGATGTATCTTTCTTTGATTTTATATAGATAAACTCACCAACATAACACAATGACCATAGATTTATCTAGGTATTTCAATTCCCATTAAAGGATCTGAGATATCAACTTTCATCAAGGGATGGAAGGGATAAACCATTTCATGCATTATCCATTAATGAAATATCACTCATGATTCACCCACTATATTATACATCACTATAGGCGTATATCATCATGGTTTTTCTAAATACATAAAAGTAAATGACTCAGGGTATTCATTAATAATAATCTTAAAGTATAAGCTTCAATACAAACATTTGTAGATAGGAACATCTAATGAAGCATGTAAATATGGATTTCCTATTAGCGGTCCTCATTCTCATAATCTCTTAGACTAGAAATTACAAAGGGTGTACACCATGTGATGATGCATCAAATTCCTCTGAGTCTCCACCCATCATATCCTATATCACTTATGTCCCATCAAATGATATTATCTGGCTATTGAACATATATTCAAGAATATTATCTTATCACCTCATGGTTTTCATCACAGTTGGTAACTTTTATGAACTTTCAATGTGACATATATTCTTATGAGATTATCACATACAAATGTCATGTAGAGGAACAATCATGATGTGATAATAAACTTCATTAATAATGAATACATGTAATCATGTTCTTAGAAACCATTTCTAGGGAACTAACTCTAATAGAATCACAGTTTCACTAGAGCCATTTATTAATAACCTTCAGTTCAACAGCTATCGCATGATACCCATGCCTCTGATAAGATAGTTCCTTCATTAGGGGGTCATACATGTTTTTCTCTATATATACTCTGCTCACTGTAACTTCAACTCATTGAGAAAAATACCTCAAGAGATGAAACTTCCAAAATATATTATTTTTCCTTTGATGTGACTTTGGCTCTTTAGAAAGAGCAACCATTGTTGTGTTATCATAGTAAACTATGATAGAGTCTTGACTACTAGGCACCACATCAAGTTCTTAGACAAAGTAATGAATCCAAAATGCTTTCTTTGATACATCATAAGCCTCAATATAATCAGACTCTACTATAAAATCAATGGAAACTAGATGCTTTTAACTCTTCCATATCATAGCTCCTCTGTTGAGATAAAATAAATATCCTAACTATAACTTTAGATCATTATGATCTGTCTAAAAGTTAATATCTTTATAACCCCTTATGACTAGATCTTCATATTCTCCACACACCAAGAATATATCCTTATTTTACCTTATATAATTAAAGAAAATATTAACATTATTCCAATTTTGTTCCCCTAGATATTCTTAATATCTTCTTACCATGATCAAAGCATAGGAAACATCAAGCCTCATGCATAACATGGCAAACATGATAGATCCTATTGTAGAATCATATGAAATCTTACTCATTCTATATCTTTCCTCTTATGTCTAAGGACAGATTTTATAGGAAATATATATACCATATGATTCTAGAACCAATCTTATATTGGATTGTTCCATGATGAACCTCTTTAGTATCTAGTCAATGTCATTAATTTGACTTAGTGAAATAAGCCTCTTGGATCCACCATGTATGACCTTGATCCCTAAAATGTAGGATGCTTCACCTAATTCATTCATAAATAATCACTCTCTCAACCATTACTTAACCTCTTATAAGGCTGGTATCACATTTATAATTAGTAATATTTCACTAATATATACTACTATCAAAACAGTTATACTCCCACTAAACCACTTGTAAACACATGGATCACATTTATTATTAATGAAACTAATTTATTTTATAACTTCATCAAATGAAATTTTCCATGACCTAGATTCTTTATTTAATCCATAAATGGATATCTAGAACTTTTATACCTTTTTAGAAATGTCTAGAGTCAAAACACCTTAAGGTTGTATCATATACACATCCTCTTGAAGTTTCCCATTAAGGAAAGTAGTTTTGACATCCATTTTTCAAATCTCATAGTCATGGTAAGATACTATGGAAAGTATAATTCTGATGGATTTAAATATGGAAACTGTAGAAAATTTTTCATCATAGTCAATGCCTTGATGTTTTCTAAACCTTTTATCCACTAGTAGTGCTTTATAGGTACTAACTTGAGCTTCCATTTACATATTTCTATTGAATACCATTTTACACCAAATGAGCTTTAAATAAACTAGAGGATCAATCAAAACTTGAACTTAGTTCTGATAGATAGAATCTATCTCAAAATTTATAGATTCTTTCCATATTTTAGCTTATGATCTCTCTAATTCCTCCTTATAGTTAAGTGGTTCATTAATTTAAACCAATAATGAGTCTCCATATTATATGACTAGAAAACTATATCATTATGGTTCGCTAACCTCTATGAAATTCCTATGTAGTACTTGTGTTTCAAGAACAACATCATCTATAAAGATCTATGTAATCATTTCTTTTACCAACTCTAATATATGTTAAGCATCAAATTAATTGAATTCAATATTTCTCCCATAATCTTCCTTATCAATATGTTCCCTAATAAGGAATACAACTTTCATAAAAACTATAACCTAGTTATATGGGGGTCATATAGGTATTATCCCCTCATTTCCTTGGCGTAACCTATTAAGATACACTCTATACCTTGTCAAGCTAGTTTGTTTCTCAAGCTAGTCTTAACAAACACCTCACAACCCCATGCATGGACATGATAAAAAATGGGTTTCTTTCCACTCCATAACTCAAAGTGAATACCATTTTCCACTTTACTTAGTAATAGGTTTATAAAGTAGGATTTATTTTGTAATGAGTATCCCCAAAAGGATAATGGTTACTCACATGCCATATCATCTATCTTACCATGTCTATCAAGTTATGGTTCCCCTTTTCATTAACATTATTCCAATATGGTTTATAAGGTGGAGTGAGTTGAGATAAAATCACATACTTCCATTAAAATTTTATAAATATTGGGTTAAGATATTCACCACCTCAATCTGTTCTTTGGGAGGTTCAGGGTTTGAATCCTGGGAGTCCACTTTCGGGGAGAGCCTCTCCCCTGGGATCTACCCACCTTGTCGGGTCGCCCGGTCTCTTCTGGGCGGGAAAAATGAGGCGCGGCCCAATAGCTGATGGATCGCTGGATGGACCATCGTTGTCGGGCCGTCACCCTCTGGGACGCTCTGCCATCTCGGCTAGCAACGACTCCTTCCCAGTTGGGGCTCTCTCCGGAGTGACCCCTTCGTGGGGAGGGGTTTCCCTTGTGTGGAGGGTTCGAAAAGGCCACATAGGGGAATTCCCTTTTAAAGAAAAACAAAAGTTTCTTTATCTTCTAAAAAAAATAATTCTCAACCACATTGTTGAACTTTTTAAACTTCTCAAAGGATTCATACTTATACCTCATTAACTAAATGTAATCATACCTACTCAATTCATCGATAAAAGTAATAAAGTATGAGAATACACCTCTAGATTCTACTTTAAAGGGTTCACTCACATCAGTGTGTACCAATTCTATAAGCTCTATTTACCTTTTAACTTGACCTTAAAGTGGTGATTTGGTCATATTTTCTTGGAAAAGCATGACATTTTCAAGTGCTTAATGCTCAAAAGATTCCAAATAACCATCTTGATAGAGCTCTGTCAAATGATTCTTGTGTATGTGACCAAGACGATGATGTCACAAATAAGTGTTAAATTAGTAGCATTTATTGTATTCATTATCAATTTTTAATATTTGGTTTTTCATAATTAATTCATAAAAAACGTTAGTCAACTATTCCATACCATAACATATGTTATCTGTATAAAAATAACAGATTTAATTTCCAAAATAAAAATAAATACATTATTTTCTAGAAAATAAATAGAGATGATGTTCTTGGTGACACTAGAAACATAATAAAAATTATTTAAAACCAAAATCAATCTTTCTATTAATGTGATATAGTAGTATCAAATGGCTAGAGTAGCCATCCTTTATCCATTTTCATCACATATATCAACCTCACCAATGAATATTTCTGAAATCTACTTGGTTCCTGTATTTGGATACAATTATAAGAACCGCATATAATATCTAATACCCAACTTGTAGATATGAAAATATTACATTCAATAAAAAACACAACTGAAGTTTTCCATTGATTCTTTGGTTGGGTGTAATTTCTCTTCTAGTGGTCTTACTTTTCACATGAAAACATACCACATCATATTTCTTTCCTTTCTATAGTATCTTATTCTTATTGAAAGAATGGTTCTCTAGTGACTTACACTTATAATGAGACTGTAGACCCTCTTCCTTGTTCCTAATTTTCTTATTCACCATAGGGAACATAGGTTTTTCATTCCCCATGTCTTTATAAACTTGGTGGAAGAGAGTAATATGTTTTGAAAATTCCTTTTCACTATTGCTCGTATTATAATTCATAATAAAACTGGAGAAGGTTTTAGGTAGTGAGGTCAGAATGAGATATGTGTGGAAATCATCAGGAATATTAAACCCCAACATGTTAATCATTCAATGTATCCAATCATCTTGACTACATGATTCCCATATGGCACCGAATCTCCAAGATTACATGCAAATAGTTCATTGGAGATCTCATATCTATCATGCCATGCCTTCTTCTAATAAATACCATGAAGGTGAGAAATAATTTTATACATATCCATATCCTCATATTTATTTAGAATCTAAATAGACATGGAGGATAAAATAAAACATTGGACATCCATTCCATCATACATATTATTTATGTAGATAGGCACTTTTTACTCACTTGCCTCTTTGTAAAGTGACTTGTAAAGTAGGGTTTTCGGCATGTATTATTTTTTTCATGGAATAGTATAATGTGTAAACACCTATACCATTACTAGAAACTCATGCATGTGATAAGGTTACCCTTATATATTAGGGATCATAGTGACATTGTTGAAGTTGTTTGACTTTCCATTTTAATAAATTAAGAGTATATGATTAGTACTTCCTTGATTACAAAACCAAATTAAGAAATTTAAAATTAAATTCCATTAATCTCCTATTATTTTTTCAAAATATAATATCCCTCACCATTATTTTTTTGATTTAGTTTTACTTATATATTCTATTGTAAAGGATCCATATCCCCCTTATAATATCCCAGACTTGGGCTTGACAAGTTATTTAAAGGGGTTTAGGTAGGTGTTACTTTCCAAATGCATTAAGTTTTGGTTCCTTGATCCATTTAGTGTAATACCCAATCCATAAATCCTGAATAAATATTTCCTCAACCCTTTCCTCTTAGTCACACCAAGTCATACTTGGGTAGTCAACCCTTGATGTAAACTAAGTTAATTCAACCCAAAACATTAAGCTGAAAGTTCCCAAGTAATTAAAATCACCCCGAATTGGGATGGTCAAGAACCTTAAACTATGAGGTTGATTTTAACTTAAGTAATTGAAGTATATAAAAAAAATTAATATTTTAGTTGATGGATTTTAATCCTTATACATAAAATCCTTGTTTTATCTTATAACATTTTTTGTTAATATTAAGTGGATTTTACTTAAGTAATTAAACATGACTAATAAAACATTAACGCATAATTCCATTATATTTTATTAAATATTTCATGTTTATTAATTCATTTATTAAGTGATCACATAGCATCCAAAAACATAAATAATCAACCATGAAATTGATAAAAATAAAATGTAAGTTTCATGAGAATGATATTCTCTAATGTTTAGTTTATCTAGAAGATGATAAAATAACCATCAACCCTAGATGAAAAACACCATGAACCATATCTTTGTTCATGTTATAGAATTATACCTTTCCTCCTATGTATTTGTTTGATTGATTTTTCATCAACTCCTGGACTCAAACCACCTCCTCTCACTTGGGATCTCTATCCTTAAATAATATTTTACTCACATGGAGGTGAGGGGATCCAATGGATTGGATAAATGGGTTTTACATAAAATAAATCATGGGCACACATGCCATTACTTGATAAAGAGGAGGGTATGGCATACATTCTATCAATTTTAATTTAATGATAATAAATTAAAAGAGACCTATCACATGCATAGATCTAGTCTAATCTCATGGTCATCCACACAAAATGAAACAAGTCTACATTTTCAATGTTGTTATCAATTACTTCGATTAATTATTTAATTAATATAAATACTTTGAAATAATATAATTAATTATATTTACCTTAATTCCATCCAATAATTCTTACCATTATCCATAATTTTAGACAAATTAAAAAAAAATTAATTTCATTTAAATTAATGAAGTACACAAGTGTACTTAGAGGCAACGACATGTTCTCATCCAAAATACTTTGCATTATCATTATTCTCTTAGTGCGTGTGAAGTGAACTATAAAAAAATACCATAAAAAACTTATATATTTTGAATTTAACATGAAATTAATTTAATATATAATTGAAAATACTGTTACATGGAATGTACTATCAAATAAATAATATAAGGAACACATGTGAATAGATTTAATCATATATGTAATTCTTCTCTCTACATTAAACTGATCACAGTGTTTATAGAAGAATATATGAAATGTAATTGGTTATATGGAGTGTGGTCACTTCTGATCGTGTTTGCTTCACACACCTAGGGATTGGACATGTTTCTTTTTGTAAATTTTTATAAGGTACACAGTGTGTTATTCATATTATATGACATGTGGCCTTAGAGTTTCATGTTCTATGAATCCCCATATCATGTAGAAGATACATGACACACTTTGACACTTGTTTTCTCTATCATAATAAAACAAGGACTACACATCATGAACATCGGTTACATGATGTATGTTTCTTCAAATCATGTGTTAACATATCCTGATCTACTCCTAGGTCTACTTTTATCGGATCTCATATAGGATTTCATCAGACTGATCTGATTTTATCGCAATATATAGATGAGATACATAGGTACATGGAGTGTATCTAGGAATTACATTCCATGTAGTCTTGTGTTATTCGGCCAAAACCTTTTGCACCTCCATATGGTGTTTTTGGATGTTTCTTCATTTTATCTTTAACCATTTACTAGTTATGTGAGTGAAAATTAAGAAAAGGAAGAGAAGAAGATGTTAGGATATTAAGAAATAATTGATATGATGTAAAATAAATTAAAAATGAAATAAATCAATCAACTAATAATAAATGATTATAAATTAAACATGTGACCCCTTTGATTCTACTTGAAGGTTCTGGGTGCAAGAGAAACACCAGTATGGCATGACCAACTCAAATTTTTAGTCTTAATTTATGAATAATAATTATTGTACATAAGGATAAACATCATAAACAATATAATTCATTGATTAAATGGCCATATTAAATGCTATAACCATAATAATTGGATCTTCACATGTAATTTATAATTAATTTCTAAGAAACTATTGAATTAACTGAACCTGTAATTATCTCTTCATTGATGATTTGGTTGACTAGATCTTGTCATACTATCATTTTGTTGTAGGATCCAAGTGAATAATACCTCTAGAGGTGATACACACATGTAATACAATATCTTAATGTCATCATAGAACTGTTGGGTTCTAGTAGACCAATCTTGATCGCTTGCGTTTTTCATGGTTGATTGTAGTAGAATTATTCTTGAAGGACAAATAACTATTGGTGGTCTCTCGATGGATTGAGAGAGGAGGAGGATACAGTATATTCTAAATCTAAATATCTCTCTATAGGGATTTATAGAGCTTCTCTCTATCCATTTTTTCCAACAATAATGTTTATATAAAGTGATATAATTAGATATTTATTATGCCAGGTTTGGGGTTGGCTATTTTCACACAAGCCCCTTTCCAATTACTTAATTCTTAGAGAACCCCATTTCATAATAATAATTTAATTATTTTTCACTTTACATATAAATCACCTAAGAATAAATATCATTTTTATTATTTTCAATCAAACCATTAAACTTGGTTTGTATATTCTCCTCAACATTTACCAAACCTAGAATAATAACTATTTATTTAACAAATTAATATCGCTATAATGTTGATTGATAAATATAATAAATATTATATTCTATAAAACGCACAAATAGATATTTATTATTATTATTTCACTCACTTGTTATTTTGAATAACTTGTGATTAAATCTTGGTGATCAACCAAACTTGAATAAATATTATTTATTCTAACTTGTTAAATTAAATATTTAATTTAACCAATATTGTGGATAAACTTAGTTTGTGACCCTATTGGACTATTTCTTAGTGCCATTAGGTAGTACCACCCAAAGTCCAAGGCTATAGTCTAGAAATATTCCAAGGTACCCATAGAGAAAGAATCCAATTTCACAAAAACATTCAACCTCCTATGAATGCTTACCATGTAATATAATCTGTTTATTATGATATATCAAGTAAAGAAGATTGCTATTAGTTTCATCATCTTATGTGATCAATGTATCTTTATTGGAATTTCTGTAAATGAAATGCCGCATAGAACACCATGTCTAGGGATTTATCCAAGAAATTATATTCCCATTAAATGGCCTAAGATATAAAATTCTGTCAAGGGAAAGAAGGGATAAATCTTTTCTATCTTTATCTTTTAATTCAATATCACTTTTGACACTCCCAATATATCCTCCCTTTTTGTGAGCATATATCATCATAGTTTTCTTCAATACAACAAATAAGCAACTAATGGTGTCTATTAATGGTAATATTAAAGTATAAGGATCAATACACACACCCATGGATAAGCACATCAAATGAAACATGTAAATATGGATTTCCTATTAGTAGGTATCATTCTAATAATATCCTATACAAGAAATTATCAAGGGTGTACACCATGAGAGGGTGCCTCAAAGCCTTATGAGTATCCACCCCCTTAACAGCCTATATCATTTTTGTCCCATTAAATGATATCATTTGACTATAGAACATATATTCAATAATATTATCATATCACCTCTTGGTTCTCATCATAGTGGAAAACTGCTATGACCTTTTGGTGTGACATATATTCTTAGAACATTATCACATATAAATGTCATGAAGAGGAATAATCATGATGTGATAAGAAACTTAATTAATAATAAATACTTGTATTCAAGTACTTAGAAACTAGTTTTAGGGAACCAACACCAACATTCTTGGTTCTTACACAAAACCTAAAAGTAGAGTTTGAGATATAACTCATTCTAAGAGAAAAATATATTTTGATTCCTCGTTATCATATGAAATAGGATGAGTTGAGAGAAATTACGATTCATATTGAGTACCCGAAGATGAAGGGTATCATCAGACCAAGAACATATCCATAGGGTGATCCCATATTTTTTTTAAAATAATTAAAATGGGTTTCTATAGCTCTGTGTGGACTATAGTAAACCGCATCAGTGATAGTGAAGAATATGTATCCTTTTCCCACGATTTATGATCTCTTTGGTCAGTTACAAGAATCCAGGTCGTTCTACAAGATTGATCTTCATTTGGGATTCCACTAGTTTTGGTTCAGAGAGAAGGATATCCCTAAGATGGAATTCATAAGTACATATAGATTGTATGAGTAAATTTTCATTCCTTTCAGTTTGAAGAAATCCCTAGTAATGTTCATGTATTTAATGAAAATGATCATTAATCCATATCTAAATACTTTAATCATGGTATTTTTTGAAAATATCCTTATATATTGATGAACTCTTGAGTTGCATTCTAGATAGCTTGAGAGCATGTTGAGTACACTCTATGAACATCATATTTATACCAAACTTTCAAAGTGTAATTTTTATATTCAAGAGGTTTGTTTTATTATCTATGTGATATTTGAGATAGAAATTTCTATAAACCTAGAGAAGGTTTATGTGATGATGTCTTGGGATCTCCCATGAAATTTTTTTGAGATTAGAAATTTCCTTAGGTTAGCTGGATACTATTGATGGTTCAATCAAGACGACTCCCACTTATCATCACTCATGACGGGGCTTTAAAATAAGGGGATGAAGTTTAAATGGATCGACCAGTGTGAGGAGTATTTTCTTGAGCTAAATAAGAGATTAATAAAAACTCTAGTTTTGATTATTCTAAATCCTAAGATCATATACATAGTGTATTGTGATGCCTTGGGTGTTGGGTTAGCAGTTATGTTAATGTAGAGGGGTTTTTTAGTTTCTTATGGGTCACGTTAGCTATAACCCCATGAGAAGAACTACCTTACGCATGACTTAGGGTTAGCAGTTGTAGTACACTCCCTAAAGTGTTGGATAAATTATCTCTTTGGTGAGAGGTTTTTTGTTTACACTAACCACAAGATCCTATGATATGTCTTCTTTTAGTGGGATCTTAATTTGAGGTAAAGGAATTAGGTAGAGTATCTATATACATTCAACTTCAAGATGTCCTATGATCTAGGAAAATATAATTTCGTTGCAGATTACCTAACTTCATCCCAGTACATTGGAGATCTACATTTATTCTCATAGAGGGCTTCATAAAGAACTATCTGAATGCTTGAGTGAAATATATTGTTGTAAGAAAACTCAATTGGAGGAAGGTGTTGATCCCAACCACCTTTGAAATCCAACAAAAAATATCTCAAAATATCCTCTAGTTTTTGAATTTTTCTTTCAGAATGACCATCCTTCAAAGGATTCTAAGTAGTGCTAAAACTCAATTTTGTATCAAGTACTTGCTGAAATTTTTTCCAAAACATTGATGTAAACCTCCTATTCTTATTAGATACAATGGAAAGTGGTACCCTATGCAACCTTACCACTTCCTTAATGTATATCCTAGCAAGATGATATAGAGAGAAGCCTTCTTATGATAGAAATGAAGTGTGGTGACTTAGTAAGGTGATAAACTACCACCCATATAGCATTAAACCCTTTATAGGTTTTGGGGAGTCTAGTGAAAAAATCCATAGTGATGTTCTCCTATTTACATTCTGTTATGGGTAATAGATGAAACACCCCTTTAGACTTTTATCTTTCTTCCTTAACTTTCCAGCATATTAAGCACTAAGATACAAACTCTATGATATCCCTATTCATTCCATCCAACCATAAGTATTCCTTGAAATCTCTATAGAAGAAATATAGAATGAGTAACTATGAGCTTCCTCTAACTGCTCCTTCAAATCCAGTATGGAAAGAACACATTCACAGTTCCTGAAACATATCATTTCATCCTGATCAAGGTTAAACTCAAGAAAATTTCTAACCTTATTGTGTAGCTCTACATATTCATTCTATGATTCTTTAATCTTTACTTGGATAGAGGGTTGAATATTCAATTGAGAAAGATAAGATTTCTCACCTTCATTCAAGATTTCTATATCCATACTTTGAAAATATAGAAATATTGGATCTTTTGTGATCCTCATCATGGATAAGCTAGAATAATTATTTTGAATCAAAGAATCAACCACTTAGTTCTCTTTCCCAGGGTGGTAATGTATTGAGAAGTCATAATCCTTTATCATATCTAACCATATTCTATAGAGCACGTTTAACTCCTTCTGTGTGAATATATATTTTAGACTTTTATGATCGATATATATATCACACTTTTCTTTATTAATATAATTCCTTCATATCTTTAATACCAAAAATACCACTTTTAACTCCAAATCATGAGTTGGGTAATTTTTATTGTGGATATTCAACTATCATAAGGAATAAACGATAACCATGTTATTTTGTATAAGAACACATCCCAATCCCTTCTTGGATGCATCACTATAGATTAAAAACCCTTTTCTACTATAGGGTAATATAAGAACAGGTGTGCTGACCAACCTTCTCTTTAGTTCCTTGAAATTTTCCTCACATTCATCTATCTAGAGGAACTTAGCACCCTTACAAGTTAACTTAGTCTACATATTCAATAGTCATGAGAAATTATCAACAAACCATCAATAATATTCATCGAATCTAAGAAAACTATGGATCTCAGTCACCGTGGTTAGTCTAGACCAACATTCAATAGACTCCATCTTTGATGGATCTACTATTATACCATTTCTTTAGATTACATGACCCAAAAATAAAACCTTTTTCATCCAAAATTTACACTTTGTAAATTTTTCATACAGTTTGTCCTTCCCTAGGGTCTTTAGTACAATCCTCAAGTGGTATTATTTCTCTTCCTTTATCTTTGAATAGATAATAATATCATCTATAAAGACTACCACAAACTGATCGAGGTAATCCCTAAAGACTATATTCATCAAATACATGAATATAGAAGAAGAATTAGTAAGACCGAAAGGCATCACTATATATTCATAGTGTCTATACCTTGTACAGAATGTTGTCTTAGGTATATCCTCTTTATTGAACCTCAATTAATGATATCCATAATGAATTTTGATCTTGGAAAAGTGTTTAGCTTTGCACAGTTGATCAAACAAGTCATCAATACGAGGAAGAGGATACTTGTGATCTTGTTCAACTCCCGATATTTAATATAGAGTCACATTGATCCATATTTTTTTCACAAAGGGAACAGGTTCACCCCAAGGTGACACACTTGGTCGAATGAATCCCTTTTCAATGTTTTCCTGGGGTTTATTCTTCAATTTCTATAACCCAATTGGGTTCATTCTATGGGGAGTCTTTAAAATTGGTGTGGAACCAGGTATGAGTTTTATCAAGAACTCAACTTCGTATTTTGGTGGAAGGCAAAGAACCTCTTTCGGGAACACATCCAGAAATTCTTGAACAATGGTAATATCATCTATGTAGAGTTTCTCCCTAAACATTTGAGACAAACACACCTTCTAAATGGGTATTAAGATCGATATACTAGATGTAATCTCCATAGAAAGTTCATACTTATCTTCACATTGATACAAGGTCATAGGTTGGTTTGAAATATCAAACAAAAATTCATTTACTCAAAAAATGATTTTGTATTTATGTAAATAAATCCAATTCATTCCTAATATGACATAAAATTCAACTAGGTGAAGAATGACAAGATTTTCAGGAAGTAAATTCCCACAAACATCAATCAGATGGGAATCATAGACTTGAGATGAAATCATTGTACCCTTAAGGGTTTGCACTAATAATTCCACATATAATTGTTTAGGTAGAATCTTAATACCTTTAGAAAACTCTTTAGATATTAAAGAGTGAGTACATTCATAATTAAATAAGACATTAACAAATTTATAGTGGATGGTAAGTGTATCTTTCACCACATCATTATCTCACCCCTCGTCAAAAATAGTGATCGCAAGAGATTTTCCCTTGTCCCTCGGTTTAAGAGGTTGGTAACACTAATCATAATCACTAACCCTCAGGTTTGGGTATTGGTTATCATAATTCATATCCTCCTTAAACTTAAAGCACTGAAGTGTGGGAGGTGAATTATGGGCATATTTCCCTCTATTTTCATCATTGGACAACCTCTTCCCATTATTTTGGCATTCAATTACCCGATGACCTTCTCTCCCACACCTAAAACATTTATTATACCCCATAAGAAATTTTCCTCCATGATTCTTTCTACACTTAGAGCATAATAGATGTTTGATCTTCTTCTCTTCATGGTTTTTAGATTTTCCTTTTAACTCCATCTTATTTTTCTTGTTAAAACCATGAGATTGATATATAACTCCAACCTCCATTTCAAATTTGATTAAACAATGCAAAATATCTTCATATATACTAAATTATCATATGGAAAACAATATTCTGAGACTTAGTTTTTAATTCTTTGAAGAACTTATCAACTTTAATTTTAGGTTGGATGATAATTCTAGAAGCGTACCTCAAAAATCTTGTGAAATTACCCTCATAGGTACCAATGGATTCATCATCCTTTTGGTTCATATCAAGGAACTCCTTTTCCATATTCATATGAAGAACATGAGGAAAGTACTTATTGAAGAATAAGTTCTTGATCTCATCCCAATCCATAGATTTAGTTTCATCTTTCTCCCATATATTCTTCATTAGAGTCTACCACTGGTCTGCTTCGCCTTCTAACTGATAAATAGCCAGAATGATTTTCACCTAATTCTAACATTAGAGAATGGAGAATTTATTTTTAGTGGTACTAATATAATGTTCAGAAACAAGTGTATTATAATAACCACTAAAACATGATAGACATTTCCTTATGAAGGACTCAATAGAACATTGTTCCCTCATTTTCTCGTTTGGAGGCTCTACATGATTCATAGATTGAGAAAGCTGGGTGAGCATAGAAATGAGTCTTTTCATTATATCTCCCATATAATTCATATTCTTAGGAGAACAATTATTGAATTTTACATTGTATTCACCATTAACATGGTTCCTCCAGGTTTCATCCATTTACTAAAACCAAAATTCATAGAGTAAGAAACATTTATCATAGTAAGAAACCACATAATCATGAAAAAACACATAAATGATGTATAAATTATAACAACTTCCTTAATATATGACACCCTATGTTTATCCTAGGTTATTTATAGAAAACTTATTTTTAATTCCTTTATGATGGTTCATGAAGTGTCTGTGAATTCCTAAAGCATATCCCCTGGGAGTGTCAAACTAAGTGCGCAGTAAAGACCCTTTTTGTATACCAAGTTACACTCAAGTTAAGCCCGATGCATCTTGTCAGAGTTGTTACTCCTAGGTATATTTGTGCCAGAACCATATCCACTTGTATAATCCATAAAGTATGTATTTCTAGGAATCCACTCGCTTTATATTTTACCAAAATCACAAGACATTTTCCAATACATTTCCTTATCCTTGGACTTATCATTAGAAATGTCCTAAGTGTTCTCACTAAGGTTTTATTAACCTACTTTCTAAAGGTTAACTGAACTTTTTATAAGATACCAACTATAGATACTATCACTTTTCATACATTAACATTACATCACTTTTGCAGAATACTTAATACATTACACAAACAGACACCCAAAGACTGTATTATCCTAGTGCCTTTGGAAACATGGAAACATAAAAACTAGTACATAAGTGATATAAATTATCTCTTACTAGGTTATTCATGACTAGAACCCTTCTTAAACACATCATACTTAAAACATATCTTCATAACCTAGGTAAGGGAACACAAAAAGGGGTGATCTCAAATGCACAGTAAGGGTAAACAAGGGAGAAATGTAAGTATAAATGGGAGCACAGTGGTATGAGAATGTGATCATAACATTAGAAGATCATACGCCACGTATCAAAGATCATAAATTTAAATCACAGAATAAATATTGGTAGTTCATATGATATTAGTCATAAATGAATCAAGATAATAATCCCTAAAAGAATAACATAAGAATAAGACGTGGAATTTTGGAAGACATATAAACATGTAATATAATTCCATATAATTTAAGGTGAATTTCCAAAACATATTAGGGAACTTCCTGGGGACTACACCTACTGGGAAGAACACACCACCATCCCCAATTACAGTCCTTTTATTATAATATATTGGGATTCCCATATTACCATAGTGGATAGGATTTACCCATCTGCCCATAGTAGATCAGGTTTCCCTATCCTCCCATAATGGATCAGGTTTCCCCATCTTCCCATAGTGGATCATGTTTCCCCATCTTCCACAGTGGATCAAGCCCATTGAATTGATTCCTATCATTATATCATCATATATAAATCTTTAACCAATGCATTGGAGGGATATATAGGTCTCACCCATATCATAATTAAATCATACATACATGTGCCACAAGATCATAAACAGTCATATCATAACCCATGAAATGAAATGGGTGTCATAAACATGAAATCATATCTTAACCTGTGGAAACAGAGATAGGTTTCATAATAATTTCATCAAATCATAACCCATAAAAAGAAGTGGGTTTCATAAATATCATTCTATAAAAACATAATCCATTCAGAGACAGAATATTAATGGAACCTTTGGATCATTTACTAGAAAGGCATGAGTGACACCAATGGATTTTATATTATATGGAAAATAATTTTGAAAAAATATTTTAAAAACATTTCTTGAGGAAAATATCCTTTCTTCTTTGAAAAATAATTTTTAAAACATAAAACACTTTTAAAAATATTTTCTTTTAAAATAAAATTTAAAATTTATAAATAAATCTTGAAAATGTTTTGAAAAAAACTTATTTTAAAATACTTTTAAAAATTATAAATAAATCTTGAAAATCTCTTGAAAACCATTTCCTTGAAAACACTTTGAAAACTTATAAAGAAATATTGAAAAAAATTTGAAAACCATTTATTTGAAAAAACTATGAAAATTTATAAATAAATCTTGAAATTGTTTTGAAAATCATTTCTTTGAAAGCACTTTTAAAACTTATAAATAAATCTTGAAAACGTTTTGAAAACCATTTCTTTGAAAAAACTTCAAAAAATTCTAAAGGATTATATAAAACCATAAAAAATATTTAAAATACTTTTTCCTTGAAAATTATCTTAAAATATAGTCTTTAAAAACATTTTTGAAAACATTTTTTTAAACATGGTTTTTGAAATTCATGGCATGTGTCTCAAAGAAGGTAAATTGATACAAAACTACTTTACTGATTTGGTAACATTTGAAACATAAACCCCAATAAATAGAGATCATAGGATTGATATTTAAATACCCATATATATAATAATAATAATAAAAGAATATATTCTTGGTCATTATATACACCACAAAAAATAAATGAGTGGTGAATAAGGCATAAATCTTAGAGAAATAAAAGTAGATTAGAAATCCCCTTACCTTATGTATTGACTCTATTTGTACATGTAAAAAACTCCTATATAATAAATATAAGTTTATTATAAATATTTTAAAGAAACATATTATTATATATAATACTATATATGGTTTTATTATGAATTTATATTACCTACTTATTAACAATTCCATGTTAAGGTTTAACATAGGGTAATATCCACTTTGTTCTTCATACATGTTTTGACTTAATTTGTTATATTTTTGGTCCTCATACTTATATAATGATTTATAGAATTTATAAAATGATATAAATATAAATTATATTCATTATATATTTATTTATAATAATATATAAAAGATATAAATATGAAATGGAATACATCGTTCATGGAGATGGTAGGTCGTGCGTACACATGAACGTCGTTTCTGTTTAATTATCGTATTGAAAGATAGAAAGTAAATGAAATATATGTATATATATATATATATATAATAATTAAAGTATAAATATTATTTCATATATATAATATACATTTACTGAATCCATCCTTAATACATTCCATGTAGAGTGTGAATGAATCACATTGCTTTGAGGAGGCGGTAGTCCACACTTCCCTAAACAAAATTATTGTATTTACACAAAATGGAAAGAATGAAGGTATGTGTTATATAATAATTATAGAAGCATTATTAAATCATAAATATCATATATATCATATTAAAATAGATTTTCCATTATAATTATCAACCATGATAGGTGGTAAAGGAAAAATGAACAACATCGTTTCATGAGGTGGTAGTTCACCATACACAAGAATGGTAAGTTCGTTACCCATTAGATGGAAGTGTGTGTAAGTGTTGGTTGAACCCTTATAATAACATAATTTAAGTATATTTAGGATACTTATGTTTTTATATAATCATGGAATAATAATATTTTAGGTGGTGAATAATGAAAATAAAACAAAGGAGCTTGATGAAGGATGTTACCTCTTCTTTGGGTGACTCCTCTTGGTTTGCACCAAAGGGTTTTCTTGGATGATTTTATACCAAAATGGATGATTCTATGTTTAGTTTAGGTATTTAGGGATATTATTTGAGTAGATTTTTTGTGAGTCAAAGTTATTTAGATGTGTGAATAAGTGGGAGGGGTGAGTGCCTTTTTATAGTGGATGAGGAATGGCATTCTTGTAAATTTTTTAAAAGGGAATTCCACCCATGTTTTTTCCATTACAAGTGGATCCGATAATAGATGAAATATGATCCAAGGGATTATAGGTTTGAAATATTAACATCCAATATATTTTTTACATGTTTTTAGGTTGTTTTGGACCTTAGGTTTAAGGTTTGGTCCTTTGTTAAACGAATTTTTCTCTTAATCGTTGTAATTAAGTTTAATCTCTTTCACTAATATTTTTGGTCAAAAAATAATTTTACCTTATTAGACATTATAAATTATGTTTTTTTCAAATATTTAAACCATTTTTATAAATTATAATCACATAAGTGGTAGAAATTAAATTAAAATTAAACCCACAAATGTGTCGCAGTAATGGGTTTTTAATGAAAAACATATAAAAGTTTGGAATGATTTGATATCCAATTTCAATGTGAAATTGGTTTAAATGAAATAAATTGGATTATTTTATGTACAATTAATCTCATTAAACATTAAAAAAAATTAAAATATTATTTAACTATATAAATAAATTATATAAAAAGGCAGTTTTGAATTAAAATTCAGCATTTTAACTATTCATCAAAAAATAAAGTTTTTTAGAAAAATACCTAAAATTAAACTTAATATAATTTTGAAATGATAAATTAAAAAATTATTATTTATTTTATCAAATTAAATTTATAAAAGTTTCTAAAATTAATTTTATTATTGTTCACATAAGGACACAAAAAACAGTTCATTTGAGAAAATATTATTTTCAAACATATAAAGACTTTACAAATATTACATGTTTGATTATCATAATGTTTTATTTATATAAAACCATTATTAATAATATTTTAAAATTATTTATTTCTATTCATATTACCAATTTTAGTGGCTATGTTATAACTATTCCATTTAAATAATTAATATAATAAAATGATGTTTCGTAGAAACTCGGTGTTGTGTCGCAAGACGAATCATTGTTATGTGTAGTGTAGGATTATCTGGTGTAGCGCATAACTAATGTTTGACTTATTTTATATTTTAATGCATGATATCAAATAAAATTAATTCTTTCAAAAAAATCACAAGGTGTTATAGATCCTATGCATGTGATTGACTATGAGGATGTTGAACTAGAGCCTGATGTATCATATGTGGAATACATAATGTGGATTTAATATAAGAGAGATAATATATTTTAGGGGAATAAAATTTCACTTGTACAAGTCCAATGGTGTCATATAAGGATCCAAGAGGAATCTTGGGAGTGGGATTCTAATATTGGAGCTTAGTGGATCGAGTTGTTCAAGCACAATGCCTAGAGATGCTTCTCAAGGATGAGAAGTATTTAGAGGGTGAGATTCTAATGAAATTATATTTTTTTGGTGTTATATGAGTTAATTTTATCCTTTATTCATGATTTTTTGAACTATGAATTTCTTGGGCTGAGTTCTGGGGTAATTTGGTTGGTGTTAAAGAGTTTTTTAAGCCTTTTTAATGGTTTACAATTGCTCTTGATTTGAAGAAACTGTATGGTTATCCCTAGAAAACTATGTATATTGTTTTGGAGAAGTAAATTGGTTAGATAATAATTATATAAAACCATGTTACATTACCTAGAAACCATGTGTATTGGGAAAAATTAGAAAATCATGTTTTGTGCATAGTTAACCAAACCATGAGATCAAATCGTGTGGGTTCTCAGAAGAGGTAGAAGCCTCACACAGTTGGCGCACGGTCTAGAAAACTATGTGACCAAACCATGTAAATATGAATTTATGATCCAAAAAAACTTCATAATGGATATAAATCACCTAATTTGACTCATTCTTCCTCCTAATTCAAACCCTCTTGAACCTAAAGACCCCATAGGCTTCCCTAGGCGATTTCCTCCCCTTATGAGCTCAATTCTAGCAAATCCAAGTGTATTGGTGATCAATAATTAAGGCATGTGATACAAAAAGAATATTCATATTTATTCTAGATATACACTCCTTTCATTGATTTGAATCATAGATCTGATATAACTTGAAATAATCTATGGATTATGATGCCATTTAATGATGAATTCTGGGATCGTTCCTAGAATAGTGGAGGATCTAGAGTCTCGATGGAATTCATCCAATAAATATTGGATCAAGTGTAATTAGTAGAACCTGATAAGTATAAAAAAATTTCCTTGGCCTATAATATTCTTGAAATATCTTTTATAACCTTTATTTGATTGATTTGGGATCAGTACTAGGGGTTCTTGGAGTATAGGCTCGATTTGGTTAGAGCTAAAGTGTGACTTAGGTATCACTCCTTGATGGATTTTTTGAGTTTTTTTTCATAAAGATTAAGGTAGGAAGTTCCTTTACATTTAGGTCCCTTTTATACTCTTACTTACTTGATATTATATTTTCATTGGTATAGCTTGATTAACCATTCTTGATAGAGATCACATGTATCTATAGCCTCTAAGACCCATATATGATTCTTGATTACATGATTATACTTATGTAGACCATTTTTAATGTTAAAAAAATGTAATTTTATATTATTATTGGTTATCATGGTGACATTCTATGTTATGCCTATATAACATGTGACGATGATGATGATGATCGACCTGAACATAGGGTAGGGGCATGAAGACATTGAGGCCAGACCCGTGGTAGTAATAATAGGGGTATGATGGCCCTATGGCCTAACCCAAGGTGTAGATATTATAATATAGACTTGAAGTTTTATTTGTGATTGAGATAGGGTTTTATGGTCTTGAGGCTTGACCCATGATAGAGGTAGGATACGAGGTATTTGTGGCCCAATATAACTTTATTCCTTGTGACTACTGAGAGTTGTGTACACTAACCTTATGAGTAGATCTTAATAACTCCCAAAATCCTTTACAAATATCATCACAGAATGGATCTAAAGCAGTTACATCAAAATCCTTTGGTAGATTATTTCTCCCATGATTTTATGATATATAAATGTTAATTCTTTCTTTCACATTTACATTTATCATGATATACACCTGTCATACTTGTGCACTCATGTTAAGGATGCATTAGTGGTTTCCTAGTGGGTTTTATTTCACAATCCCTACACTAGAATCTTGATGCATGTGAAAACTTCAATATAGGGATCCAGGTAAGGGCAAGGGGATCATGGTAGATGAAGAATTAGTAGGGTTTTGATCTTTTAGTGGTACTAGGACGAAATCCATATGGTTCTATGGTGTTTCATTATTTTTCTACTTACAAATTTTATATTATGGTATATATTGACACATTGGGATCCTGGTCTATTTATATGTATGACATGGTTGGTACTTGTTTCTACATTATGTTTACTTTATCTTCTGTTGTGATATTTTTGGTTGTTATACTTTATTTATGTTTATAGTGTAAGGATATGATTACCAAAGGTATAGTCTCCCCACTGTACCCTTATACCCTCACCGCTAGTTGGAAACCTATTACATAGGGAAGGAATGCATGAGGTCTTGTATTTCCTCCACTAAAGCACTATTTGGGAAAATTCAGGTTGAGGTGTTATGGTTTTCATTTTCTTATCAGATCAAGCTACAATATTTGATGGCTCTTCCTCGATATAACTTGGATTCAAGGTAGTTTAATCCTCAGTCTTGGTTGGAAAATGACCCATTTTAGCCTTTATTTGTTTGATTCAAATAAATATATATGTTACTATTATTCCTTTGGATTTTCCTTTGATCTAGGTTTGGATTCATGCTCAGTAAATCCAAGTTCTCTGTTTCCCTTTGTACGATTTCAATAGCTCGGGTATTCAGCAATTAGTTGTACATTCAAAAATGGCTCAGGGTTATTCGGGTGTTCATTTGAATTTAAATTGGTTTATAATTCCTTCATGATCGACCATGGAATATGTGGTTAGTTTATCATAGTAGGTTCTCAGAGGCATGTGGTCAGATTCTCGAGCATGGTCTATATAGGAATCATAAGGTAAGTTAGAGAATTGTTACTGGAATTAGTGTGGGAAGTTTATATTCTTCATAGAAGGTTGAATATTAAGGAATAGTAGGTTGATATTTCATCTTTAACTCACTTACTCTTCTTGGAATAGTAGGTTCAAATAGGCATGCGGTTAGTCTGAATATAGTCATATGGTCATTTGAGTTTTTTCTTGTGGTCAGTTCATCTTTGTTTATATGATGGGTTTTTTATGGGAAATTGAGTAACCATGGTAGACTTATTATATTAATTTAAATACTTTTCCAAAATTTATACATGTGGTAGATTCTTATTTTTTTCTTCAAGATGTCACATAGGGAGTTTTCCTAATTTTTTTAGGTCCTAAAAAATACACAAATAAGAATTTAGTGAAAATAACCAATTTAAAATGATAATTCAAAAATAAAAAAAATAATGAATTCTACAAATGAAGATAAAAAAATGAATTTCTCAAAAAAAATTAAAAAAGTCATTGAATTGTGAAAGAATTCATTCAAGAAGTTATAAATCAACAAAATCCCTTCCAAAATATTATTTCGATGTAAACTCATCAAAATAATGAAAATAATTGTTCTTAAAAATAAATAAATTAAATCAAATAACTTATAATCATTAAAGATCTAAAACACCAATTTAATACAATATATTCATAAAATTTCACATTCAACATTAAATTGATCCAAATTTAATATTTTCTCATTAAAAGAACATTTAAATCAATAATATCTAAATAAATCTCCCAAAATGATGTGGTAAGAAGTATTAAAAATAGATCACATCAAGCAACCCTATTAGGTTCCCCTAGAGATCTCTAGGTAGATGTGAGCAGTGAATTGAGATGAATGGCCAGGGGATAATTCAAGTGAGAACCTTGAGATTCCTTTAGGCTGATTGAGACAATATTGGGGGTCGAGTGTTCCACCCCCTGTGAGACATTAATACCTAGGTGGGTAGAACCTATGGAACTTGATGGATAGGTTGGGCATGAGGACTGGCCTAATTATGACTTGGTATGTGAGATGGTCTTTATTCCATCTCCAAATAGTGGTTCCAGTGTGGATTATCCTGGGAGGCCAATGAGTCTGTGCTATGTTTATGATTTTGTTAAGGAGTGTTATTCCCTATACATAATGGGTGTCAACCCAAGAGATAATATTGATACTGAGGAATCCAAGATGGGTGTTAGTGCATGATGTGGCCTATGGGACCCCTATGGGAACCCTAGTGATATATTGACCATAGAGAGAGTTTATACAGGGTTGGGTAGTGATGATTGTGGGTGTCACCTTAGAACCTGAATCAACATTCCAAATACTTATGGATTCAATGGAAGGTATCCTTGGATTCGGTAGTTATGTTTGATTACTATGGATTTACTAGGGTCATCCCCTTATGAATCATCTTGTATCCTATTGATATTATTGGATTTCATAAGGTCATCCCCCTAGGAATCATTTTTTGATATTGATAATATAATTTCCTAGGGTCATCTCCCTAGGAATTGATTTTGGAACTTGATGGATATTGAATGCCTAGGGTCATCACCCTAGGAATTGTCTTGGATATTGGTGTTATTAATTTTATAGGCCACCCCCTAGGAATCAGTGATAATTATTGATTACTATGGATCACCTAAAATTACCTCCTAGGGGTTGGTGATGTTTCCTGATAATACTTGATTTCCTAGGTTCATCCCCCTAGGAATTGAATGCAAATATTAATGATAATGTATTTCCTAGGGTCATCCCCCTAGTAATATATTGTTGATACTGATTCTATTAGATTACCTAGGTGAATCCCCTTAAGAATCATTTGTGGAGCCTGATGCTACTAGATTTTCTTGGGTCATCCCACTAGGAATCGGTTGTATGCCTGATGATTATAGGATCACCTAGGATTACCTCCTAGGGATAGATAATGGATCTTGGTGACTTTTGATCACCTAGGATTACCTTATATGGATCATATTTATGCTTGATACTTTTAGAATTCCTTTGGATACTTTAAAGGATTCAGTGTTTATGCCTATTATTATATGGTCATTAGTACTGGTTTAGGTTGGAACAGTTACATGACATTCTCGAAGATAATTTAACACTAACCAAACTAGGTTTATATCGATCTCGAGTTTCATGTGAGAACTCAAGAATCAGCGGTGGTTATTTATTTATTCATTCACACTATGATTTATTTATATTATGAGCATATCACATGCGTATACTATATTTACTGGTTATATATAGGTCCAAGTCAGTATTTCCCTACTAATTTGTACCCACAACATTCTTGTATAGCTGTGGAACTTGGGTAATCAACCAGACTTCATTGATCACAGGTTCATGTTGGGTGGAGGTCTAGAGTTGCATGATCGAGAAAGACATCTCTGATTGGTTTTTATGAATGGGATGAGATGAGTCTTAGGGTTGGTAGTAGAGCCTAAGTGTATTTTTATTATTTTCTATTTTTTTATATATGTGATCATCCTTGTGGGTGATCAGTTGTTGTTTTCTATCATGATAGTGAGTAATTATGATTATTTTCTTCTTCATTTATGTATTATTAATGATTATTTTTATTGATTCTATGTAATGTGGTAGATATTTATGTTATGAAATATGTTTGGTTTATTTCCCTATTATTATTCTCTCTAATATGGGGGTATAGTATCTCCATTGTAACACCCTAGACCCTCATTGTTAGTCGGTAGCATCTGGCATATTAGTACGCATGACTGAGGTCCCAGTGATTACTCCTTTGGTATGGGTACCACATAGTGGTTGCGGCACAGGGGAGGATGTTACTAAGTGCTATCAGAGATTATGTGACTGATATCACAGAGTGTATCAAATTCTTTTTTTTGTATTACTATTTAGAGATCTGGTAGACATGTAACATAGGAATGTGTTGGATATTATGATGGGTGTTGGATTGGTATGTTGTAAACACCTTTTCCAATAGGAATTATAGGTTACAAGGGATATGAGATTATTGGTATTTATTTTTTATGTTATGATTTTATGATTTCACTTGGCACGACACACATGAGTTTTTTAGTTTTGTTATTTATGGTTTATTGTGTTTTAGGTCTTGGATCATTGAAAATAATCCATTCGCATGAATCAAATTTTTTATGTATGATTCACATGATATACATGTATTGTGTGTGACTGATATCACCAATGATAGGGTTCATCTATTTAAAGTTTCAAAAATATCTTATACGGTGTTTTCACATATAACATGATGATGAAATTCTACATAGTTGTACCATGATATATTTTTATTATGATGAAAATTTATATGGATATACGATTAGATGCTTGATTATGATTACTATGATTTTCTGGTTAGAGAAATTATATCAAGAGGGGTCGAATTGGTCTTTTAAAAAAAATTAAAGTGAATGCTAACAATAAATTCAAATCTAAATAATCTTAAATTGATAAAATGATAAATATATTGATCAATAGATGATAACTTCAATCTGAGTTATAAAGGTAATATTAAATTAAGTGTATAAATAATCAAATCGAATTTATGAAAGTATGTGAATTGATAATAAAAGATGCAATATAATAAAGTAAATAGAGAGAAAATACAACTGATAATAAGTTAAGAAAAAGCTTCATGTGATCCCCTATGTCTCCACCCCACAAATTTAGATTTCAATACAATTAATCCCTTTGTCTTAGATGTGATCAAGAAACCCATCCCTCATAATTGTGGTTTTTGATCACTGTATTGAGTATCTCCTATAGTTGAGGAACATGGCCCTCACTTTTTTAGGAATGAAAACCTATTGGAGAAAGGTGATGAGAGGAGAGAGGTTTTCTTGATCAAACCCATTAAAATTCCTCTAAAACGTCTATTGGATGAATGAATATGGTATGGGATAAGAGATTTGAGAGAGATGGTTTGATCCTTTTAGAGATTGAGAAATGGAAAAATATCTTTGAGAGGATTTTGATAAAACTAGAACTTTGGAATCGATTTTATTAGAGATCATTGTTGGTGAGAAAGATATTATTCCAAGACTTGTTGATCCTCTATTTATAGAATTTAAAACCTTCATAAATATTCTAGAATAATACCAAGAGAAATAAAGACTTTAAATACTCAATTAATAAATTTTGGCAAGTATTAAATGTTTCCCAAACTCATCACGGGATGCAACACCCAGTACCATGCCTTGGTGTAAAATAACAAGCTATTTTGGGCTTCAAAATTCCAACCACCACACCCTAGCTCTGGCTAATTGTTCATAACAACCATTCTATCCAAAATTACTTATCCACCACACCTTGGATCTAACCATTTTGACCAGTTTTTCATGGAGATTTAAAATTTGTCCCCTCCACTTCCATTAATGGCCTTAATAAGTTCTTATAACTTGATTCCAAGGAATTGAGACATGAAAAACGACTTCATGGAGATCTTAAAATATAATCAAATCCTTTGATAATATCATCCACTATAAACAATTTTTCTTCATGTGATATTTAATATAATAACTAAAACTTACTCAAATGAAATTTTTAGAAACATATATGAGTGTTTGTGATCATGAAAACACTATAATAGAGATTTAGAGGTATAAAAATATCCCCCATTTTGATGATCAGAAACACTTAACATAAAAAAGATATATAAAATAAAAATAAATAATAAAAGATATAGAAATTGTAATTCAATACATTAATATAATATATTAAATATGTTCAATACATAAATAATTCAAGCATATAAATTTCAAGTAAAAACAATTAATATAAATTTTCAAAAAAAAATCTCCCTTTTAAAAAAATTTAGAACTATAGTAAAGCTCAAAATATTTAAAAACATTCTCCCCCTTTTTGAAAAAAAAATTCTGAAATCCCCCCCTTAAAATCTAATAAATACTATCCCCCTTATTGATAAATACCATCCAAAAATGTCCCCCCTTTGTGATAACCAAAAAGTAAAACAAGGAGAGAAAGTAGAAAATTTTAAGAAAGAGGAACGATTTGAAGATAATTTCAGGGGATATTTTTTAAAAATAAAAATAAATATTTTGAAAATAAAGTTTTAAGAGATAATAATATTTTAAAAATACCACTTAACATCCAAATACCCATTTCAATAAGAATATTAGAAAGATAGATGAAAGATAAAATAAAAATAGATTTAGATTTAGAAAATAAATAAAGAAATAAAAAAGAAAAAAAATAAAAAAGTGATAAGAAGAGAGAGAATAAAATTAAAAAGAAAAATATATTTAAAAGAAGAATATAAAATAAGATATATAGAAAATAGTAAAATAGAAAAGGAAGAAAGAAAAAAAAGATAAGAAGATAAGAGAAAAATAATAAAGTAAAAAAAATTTACACATACCTTTTCCGTGACACAAAATTTCTCAAAAAATGATTTCAACTCTATTGATTGATTTTTTCAATGAAATATATTTTAAGTGGTTCCTTTATAAGAGTAAGAATATCACAAAATAATTTTTCAATATCTATTCCATCAAATTCACCTCAAAATAAATGTTAGAGAGACAATTATATAAAATAGTTTTACTCATCATTAATATTACTTAAATAGAGATAAAAACAATTTTTTTTAAAATATAGTATATATAAATAATTTTATGAGTTTTGAAAAAAAAAAGTTCAAAACTAATATTGGTAAAAGTAATTATTCTTATAAAAAATAAGTTTTTTAAAAAAAATATAGAAATAAGAGAAAGATAATTTTAAAAATAATTAATTTAGAAATAAAATATATCTCTTAAATAAAATATTAGAAATATAAAAGTGATAATACCCCCCCCCCCCCCCTTAAATGGTAACACAAGTGAGATAAAGGTACCATACCAAAGATAAAATAAAATTATAAAAAATTCAAGATAAAAAAATTAAATTTTCTTTTTAAAAGATAACTCAAGATATCTATGGATCAAATGGAAATTGTCACAAATGAAACATTATTACTTCACCTTTAATGAATTTTAAATGATCATGGGCTATAGGTTTGGTGAAAATATTAGTGAGTTGATATTCCCTTGGAACAAATTCCAATAAGATATCACCTTTTTGAAAGTGATCTCTTAAGGAATTATGCATAAGGTCAATGTGTTTAGTCTGAGATTAATGGTTAGTATTTTATATATATATTTATGGAATTGTTATTATCTCTCTTAATAAGGATATGGAAAAATGTAATCCTAAATTCTAAGATATTATATTGCATCCATTTTATTTTAGATCAACAACATACATCGATTATGTATTCTACTTCGACTGTAGAAAGAGAAACTGAGTTTTTCTTTTTAAAACTCCATGAGATGAGGGGTTTTACAAGTAGGTGAAATTCCCAATTGTGATTTTTATATATAGTTTAAATCCAAAAAAATTATAATCATGGAAACTAGTAAATTCAAAATAACTTATTTTTTGCTAAAAATACAAGATTTTTAGATATTTTTAAAAAATGAAAAATACTTTTGATAAATTTTAAATGAGGTTTATTTGAATATGATTAAAAATGAGAATAAAGAAAAACACTAAACATCACATTTGGCTAGGTTAGAGTAAGTTAAAGTAAACTACCAATCATTTTTCTATAAATATTTTTTTTGACTATCTAATCAGCTTCATCCAATATAATCTTACAATTTGTACTCATAGAAGTACTAATTCCCTTAGCATGATCCTCGCCAAATCATTTTAAAAGTTCATTAGTGTATTTTCATTAGTTTAAAAATTATATGATAATTTCTTTATGAATTTTTAAAACTGATGATTAATTTGAGTTCACCCATGAGCTCATCTCAAATTCCTTTTTCATTAAATCTTAATATTCAAAAAAAAGAGATTCCTTGATGGAGATGAAAATCACATCATTAGTATAAATTTTAACAAGTAACAAATCATTTTTATATGTGTTTTAGAAAAAGTGTTGAATGAAATTTTCCCATTTTAAAAACATTTTATAAAATAAAATTTTAAATCCATTAATACCAAGATTAGGTTGCTTGTTTTAAACCATCGAGTGCTTTAGTTAATTTGAAAATAAAATTTGGAAAAGGAAGATTTTTAAAACCAGGTGGTTGTTCTATAAAAAAAATTCAGAAATAAAACTATTTAAAATGTGATTTTAACATCCATTTGAAATGGTTTGAAATTAAGATGATAGGATAATTATAATAATATTATAATGGACTCTAACTGAGCCATGGGAGAAAAGGTTTCATTATATATGATTCCAAATTATTGGTAATAACCTTTAGTGACTAAACAATCTTTATTTCTAGTGATATTTCCAATATCATCTATATTATTTCTAAAACCCCATTTAGAGACTATAATAGTATGATCATTAGCTCTTTCTATAAGATCCCAAACATCATTTTAATTGAATTTATTTATTTATTATTTCATGTAAAGTACCCTATTTTCATCTTTAAGGGCATCATTAAGGTTTTGGGGTTCAAGGTGAGAGATAAAGGAAAGGAGTTCAAACACATTTAAGATATATATTCAAGTATGAGTTCCCACTTTTAGATCACCAATGAAATTTTCAAGGGTATATAGTTTAGATTATCAAAAATCTTAAGGAAAATAATTTTTAGGTGATTCTTGTTCTTCTTCATTATCTTTAGTTTGAAAAGTTTCATTTAAAACATCATTTTCAAAAATATTTTGAGAAAGAGATTTTGGAAAATTTTAATCAAAACAACATGGATTAATTCTTCCCCTATTTTAGCCCTTTTTTGAATACATGGTAAGTCATTCCTAAGTTAGAATACCTAATAAAGAGACCAATTTTGGATTTAGAATAAATTTTCAAAAATTTTATTTGGTGTTTAAAATAAAATCTTTTCAACCAAAAACATTAAATAGGTTGACTTTGGGTTTTTTATTAGTCCAAATTTTATGAGGGGTCATTTTTATAAAAGGTCTTATGGTAATTTTATTAATGATATAGCATGTATTATTCATGGCCTCATCCCAAAAAAATTGTTAAATAAAATTAATTTAAAAGAGTTCGGTTGGTTTCTTTGATAGTTAAATTTCACCTATCTTCTACCCTTTTTTAGGGGTTTAAGGATTATAAAAAGAAGGATTATACACTTTGGAAGAATATAAATAATAAAAATATATATTATCAAATTATCCACCATTATCACTTTGAATTAAAATAATTTTATAAATTTTTTCATGTTCAACCTTTTTAGAAAACTTGATGGGGGGATTTGTAAGATTTACTTTTATAATAAAAGAAATAATCCTAGGTGAATATTGTAAATTCATCAACAATTATAAAATTATAGGATTTCCCTCCAAGTATTTAAATTTAATAAGGTCCAAATGGATTAAGATAAATTAATTCAAGATATTTTGAATAATAAATTAATTTTTCTATTTTAAATAGGATTTAGGTTTCTTACTATATTGGCATGTTACACAAACCATGTCATCTTAAAAATGTAGTTTGGGGAGGTATCATACAAGTTAATAATGGTCGAGTTTGAAAAGTGAGTGTGTGCTACAATTAATAAGGCATCTATGACAAAGCCATGATTGACTAACTTTTTCACCCAAACGTTTGATGTTTAGGCTATAAAGAGATTTTAAATTGATTTTGTAAACATTTTCAAACTAATATGTAGTAAATAAAAGTTTTCATTTTTATTAAAAACTTTACAAAAATAGTTTTTGAAAGAGATTTTAAAACCACTATCACAAAATTGAATAATTCTTAGAAAATTTTGTTTGAATCCTTTTATAAATAAAAAAAATATAAGGGTTGAGTCAAAAAAATTGATTGTTCCTTCACCAATTATCATATCCGTAGAGTTATCATTGAATTTTATGTGACCTCCTTATAGTTTATTGATTTGATAGAATTGAGAGAGGTTGCCACACATGTGTCTTTAGAAACAAATATCTAGTTACAAAAATTATTCTTTGGTTTTTCTCGAAATACGCTTTTCTTATAAAATTAAATGATTAAAGTTTTTGGTACCCACACAAACTTGGGTCCACCTGTGTTAGCCAAAATTTATTTTGGAATATATATTTTCTTAGAATGGGGGTTTATTTTGGAAATATAGGAAGAAAGATGGATTAATTTTGGTCTCCCATATAGTGAATTTTTTGAAATCGTATTCATATATTAAATTTCCAATTATTTTATAATATTTAAAAAAAATTATATAATGAAAGATGGATTAATTTTGTGGTGCATAAATGATTCGTGAAACCAAGAACAACCCATTATTTTACATGTATTTGGGAGACCAAAATTTTATTTATATTTTCTTAACCTTTAGTGAATTTAAAAAGATGTATTTTAAGATATTTAATGGTTGATTTGAGTTTATCGACATCCAATTGATTTTTTATTTTCAAGGATATATCTTATTTTTGTTTTAAGAGAAGATCCTTTTCATTTTTAAGTTTATCTTTTCTTGAATAACTTCCTTATGTTTCTTTTCAATTTTTTTATATAATAATGAAAGTTGATGAAAACAATTTTTCAAGTTAATCATGATCATAATTTAGGTCCTCATAATTAAGGTGGCTAGAGGATAAATAAAAATAAAAGAAAAATGAAGAATTGGGTGGAGGATAAGAGTAGGGGAAATAGGAAGAGGGGTAATAAACTTGAAATCTCTATAAACATCTTATATAAGGCACTTAGGGATTGAGTTTCTTGAATTAGATCTGGAATTTGAACCCATGGAGTCATCACTTTCACTCCAAATTTTGAATTTTAAATAATTTTTACGTTATTTATTTTCTTTAAGATTATTTTTGTAGATAGGGAACTCAAAATTGATGTGAAATTTATTTTTTAAATTTGTATCATGTCACTTATGATTTACCTTTTGAATTTCCATCTTTTATTGGTTGTAAAATTTATTCTCCTTGAAAATTTTGTTCATGTTCTTGGAATTTTGAGCATAGTCTACAAATTAACTTCCAAATGGATAATCATTGATAGCTTTAAAGGAGATAGTTTTCTAAACTTCTTTGACTTAATTGGCCTACTTCCCATATTGTTTCTTCATCATTATTTCACATGTAAATAAGGATATTATGAGTTCCTCAACTCCTATATTTTTCACATATATCTCTTCTTGAACGTTGGTGAATTTTGGGCTCAAGAGCTAGGTAAAACCCATAATATTTTATTCACAAGTTTTTTTTATGTAAGTCATAACTTAGGGAATTTATACCATTGAAAATTTAAGTAAACCTCATAAAAATTATAGTAATATATTCATTAGGATGCATAGATAAACTTTCAAAATCTTGATGATACATATCTAATATAGTGTCCTTTACTTTATTTGTTCCCTGATGTGTGACTTATAATAATTTCCAAGTTTCATAAACCTTTTACAAATAGAAACATGATTAAAATAAATATGATAAATACCACAATGTGATTAATTCATAGATTTACTATTAATTTCAAAATTCTTGACATATTCGGGAGTCCATTTTTCATCAGAATCATTAATTGGAACATACTCATGCATTACCATTTACCAAATAGGGTAACTAATACTTTCAAGGAAATTTTATATCTAATTATTCCAAAGGGAATAATAGGTTCAATAAAAAATAGGATAATTTAAATATAAATTAGATTTTGTAATAAAATCAATCTTTGAAATTAGTTAGGATTTAAAAAAAATGAAAATAATTTTTTTTAATAATAATTTTTTTGATAAAAAAAAAAGAACTCATTTCATGCTAATTCTTGGTTAGAGAATTTATGGAAATATGAGTTGAATTTACCTTTTAAAAAATTAAAGAAAATTTTAATTATAAATTCAAATCTAAATTATTTTGAGTTGATAAAATGAGAAATTAATTGAGTGATAGATGATAAATTCAATCTGAGCTATAAAGATAATATCAAAGTAAATTAAGCACTTAAATGATCAAATTGAATTTTTGAAATTATGTGAATCAAGGATAAATGATGTAATACAATAAATTAAATATAAGAAAAACACAATTGATAATAAGTTTAGTTAAAACTTGATGTGAGCCCCTACATCTCCACCCCTCAACTTGAGAGGTCAATATTATTAATCCCTTGATCTTAGAAGTGATTAAGAATTATATCCCTCAAATTTGTGTTTTTTAATCACCCTTTTGATATTCATCAATAATCAAGGAACCCATCCCTTAATTTTTCATAGTGAGAACCCTTTGGAGAAAGGTGATGAGAGGAGAAAGGTTTTCTTGAGAAAATATATTACAATACCACTCTTTATAGGCTGAAACACCCATCACTACACCCTAGTGAAAAATAACAATCCATTTTGGCCTTCAAAATTCCCAACACTAAACATTGGCTCTGGACATTTTTTCCTGACAATATTCATATCTGAAACCCCATATCCACCATTCCATGGTTCTGGTCTTTTTAGCTAGTTTTGCATGGAGCTTCAAAACGTGTCTCATCCACTTCCATGAATGGACTTCTAGGATTATTCCAAATTTAATCCAAGGACTTGAGACATGAAATATGAATTCAAGAATATCTTCAAATATACTCAAATCATGTGATGATATCATCCAACTTAAACAAGTTTATTTCACTTGATATTCAATATAATCACTGAAACTTAATAAAATGAAATTATTGGAAACATAGATGAGTTTGTGTGATCATGAAAGCACCATGAAAGAGATAGGGTGAAATATGAATTACCCTTGTTATGGGATAGATAGTGTCTTTTGTAGGTCAATACAGTCATATTATTCCTTAGTGATAGACCCCTTGTGGGTGGTTATAACACTGGTTCTTGACAAAGGGAAATGATTCTGTTATTTAAAGTGTTACCAGTAATATATATAGTGTTTTACCATATATCTTTTTGGTGTAATTATAATTAACTGAACCACATGACTATGGGATACTTGAATTGGATCATGGTAAGGAAATTTCATTATATACATAAGTTCTAGCATATGATAATACGATCCTTGAGGTGTAGTGACTCCCATATATGAAAGCCCGATGAGGATCAATCTGAGATTTTGATTCTCGAGGGGGTATTCTCGTATGTGGGTGCCCAGTGAGAATTATTGTTGTGGGTAGGTGGTTATTTGGAATGAGGTACCTGAGATGTGTATGTATGTGAGAACCCTAGAGTGGGTGTTATTGAAAGTGAGTTTTTGTGTGATGTTAAAGGTAGATAATGAGAGGTGTTTCTCGTGAGCTATGACTTATGTGAGATATGAACTATAGGATAAGTGGGGGAGCCTAGTGTTTTTAGATATGGATCTAGGTAAGTGAGTTAAGTGTTATTGATAAAATGAGACATGTTTTATGAAAGTAACTCAAGTGTGGGGTTATCCAAGGTTTTTGAATGCCTAAGAGATTGGAAGCATGGGAAGATGATTCAAGTTTTAGATTAATACATTAGATATGAAATTAAATATGGGATAAAATAAAGGTTATGTATTATATGTAGTGAAAGTGAAAGTAACAAGTGGGTACCCTTCCTTGGGATCAATGCATGGAGGTGCTACCAGGTATGTGGTATAGGCTTGTGAGATTCCTTATGTAACACCCTGAGATTTTAAAAGAGGAACATCATGTTCGATATAGTATATAAAACATAACACAAAGCTTAGAATAGAATATAACACCCCAATAATTTATAATATATTTATTTTTAAATAAATTCAATCTCTTTGATAGATTTCGATGCATGCAACACCGGGTTTAAACGAAATGCGATACTCTATTAAAATATTATTTTTTCAACAAGACCAATATAACCTAGACGTTAAGTTAGTCGGTATGAATAAAACTAAATAAATTATAAAAACTATATAGTTTAAATATGTATAAAATAAATTCAATGTTTATATATTTATTAGAAATAAAATAAGAACCATTTGAAAGAAAACACAGTGTTTTCTAAAAAAAATTGCCTTTTTCTAAAAGGTTGTTTCTAAAAGGTTGTTTAGTCACGCTTTGTGCACATAATTTAAAATTAATTTTTACCACTTTTAGAAAATTTATTTTAAAAATTAACTTCATTTTTTAAATCATCATATAAAAATTTACTTAGGGTTAAATTTTTTGTATTTTTCACAAAATATTGATTTTTCAGTGAATAATGAAAATACTGATTTTTGTAAAACTATCAATAAAATAAGTAATTCAAAAGTAACATTATGATTTGAATTTTACTTAAAGTAACATTAGAATTATCTATTTATATTTAATCTGATTAAATACATTTTAATCACCTTTATACTAGATTTTATTATAAGCTTATTTTTTGGTTTAAAAACACATTTTTCTGAAAATTGTTTTAAATTGCACAATCTTTCCCCATTTTAATTAATAAAAATAACAACTAATAATGAATAACTTAAATTAAATGTATATATTATATATCTAATTTTTAATTTTTAATTAATATAATGATTATTTCTATTCATATAGTTAATATAAGATCATTTGTTCCCAAACAAATACATTTCTTGAAACTCTCTTTTTCATCGCATCTATGGGATTAATTTTAAATTAAATTCTACCAATTATGTGAATATAATTTGGAAACATTATTTCCATATTTTTAATCATACTAATTAATATTAACTAATAATTTTAACTTAATTTTTTACCATAATTGATAGTAAAAATAATAAAAATTAATTACCATGGTAAAAGTAAAAACAGGTTTACTTGAGGGGTTAAACTAAGAATATTAGGGTTGATATGAGCTATAAATTAGTCCAAAACCAATTTTATTTTCATATTTTGAACTTATATCATATAATTTTTGAGAATGATCCTTTTTAGGCTTGTGTCATGAGAAAAACATGGGTATCACTTTTTCTTTTCAAAAATTACAAGTATTTCCTCTCCCCCACTTATAAAAGGCCACCCCCTATCCTATCTGATCAATAATTCCAAAACAATTTTTCATGGACAAGACCTACCAAAATCTTTTAATTAATCCTCTTTCAAAATTCTAGAGTACTTTTTTTTATCATAAATCCAACATAGGAAGGTTTTTGGTGAAACCTTAAGAAGTTGTATGAAGAAGATGTAACGTTCTTAAATGATCATTTTTATTTTGTTTCTTCTTCCACCTCATTAAAATATTATTAAACCCTAATTATATAATTACATAATTATATTAAATATAATTATATGTTATTATGTTAAGTACATGACCTATATCCATCTCTTCTTCCATCAAATGGGAAAAGAACCTATTGATTGTGTGTATAGCGGACTACCATCTCGCGAATCGATGTAATTTATTTTTTATCCCCGCCTCTAATAATTGTATATAATTTTAATGACTCATATTTTCTAGGTATTATTTTTTTATATTATATGAATTATTTTCAAGACTAGGTACTGAGATAACATGTGATTTTGAGGCCCGGTGTGCTCAAAATAAATGATTGAAATATATTAAATATATTAAATTTTACACATGTATAGTTTTCCTAAAAAGGTGGTATAACTCCTAAAAAGGGGCCCATGTCAGAAATCTAAGGGCAATATTGAGTTCATAATACAAGTTTTACCCTAGGCACGACATAATATTGGTCAGTGCAGATCATTTCTGGAAAAGTCATTGAGGGTGTAAAATAGATAAAATAATTAAATAAATTATTTTATTTTTTGATTGATGTAGCAACCTAATTTCATTATTTAAAAATGAACTTATGGAAAATTTATAGTGTTAGTTTCATAACCCTTTAAATTTAAAAGATCCATTAGATCAGTTGGAGGATATTTCATTGCCTGATGATGACCGAATCAGAGATCGATGATCGGTGCGAGGTGAATTCAATGTATCTCACCAATAATCACAATATAGCTTCGTTCTTTATAAACGATCGATCCAAATCAAGGAATGACATTTTTTTATTTGGTTTTATTTCCATGTTTTTATTTTTATGAAGAAAATGGATCAATAAATAAATATATTGTTCCACGGATCATGCGTATTACGGGATGGATTATATTAATCAAGATTTGGGAGAATTTTCTTCATGATTTAATTATTATCTCTTCATTTGTCATTCTAATGGAAATTAATTGAGGTCAACATGAACATTGATGAAGGTTCATTCATCTTGATTGTTCTTGTGATTTTTTCCCTCAATTATTTGTTCATTTTTGGTATTCTTCATTTAGCCTTTGGTTCTACATGTCCCAATGAATTGACTGTTTCACACCGGTTTCTTGGTGCAATGATCTGATATTGTTGATTTGAGATTAGAACGACATGACGGTGGTGTGATGATGGAATTGGTGATGGATCATATGGTTTTTAGTACCCAATTTCACATTCTTCTTCATGAAATGAATAATGGAATTATATGGTGGTTTCCAAATGGATTTGATGATAGAAACCTATTGTTTGTCGACTGTGAGGCTTAGATAAGGTGGTTCCTCGAATTTCCCAATGAGACGGTCACTGGATCGAAGGATGGAGGTATGGAAACAAATTTGGATTCTAGATCTGAGAATATGGAAATATCAACACTGCATGAAATGTAATAAAGATCCACATTCCACATGGGGCCCTCTTAAAGAAAGCTAGGATTTTAGAAGGAGATAAGTATCACACGGCGTGTGACCTCTTCCCAATTTATCAGCATATACCTCAGTGAGTACACAAACATAGGCTGGAGTAAAAATTAATGGGAACACCATTTACTTCCACAAGTAGGCTTTTCCTGGTATACAGGGGCATACTCTTGTACTGGTACACGGTCAGATTAGATGGACAAACCGCACATCGTGTACTGTTACAGAAACATGGGACACATGCCATTTACACGGGCAGTACCCGGGGTCAAAGGTACATGGTGTTTAACCCTACTACACATTGTTTAATCCTTAAAACATGGCTTAGATCCATTTTTCTTTATATCTTGGATAAGTTTCATTAGGGTGAATTCCCCATATCGATTCCCTGAGGTTTGGTATAGAATCTCCTCTTACTCCTAAGACAGTGATCCCTTCAGAAGGACTTCTTGGATAAAGTTGTTTGAATCCTTACGTGAGGCTTAGAGTGAGATCCTCTATTCGTCTTCATTACCTAGGTGGAGTTATTGGTATCTTCTTAACCAACACTACATGGGAATCGATCCCCTACTTAGCAGGTTAATCTAGATTGAGTTGTTGGTATACCCCATGTCCTTGGGTGTGATCCTCATCAGTGTATCATATCTCTTTGGACTTTTAGTGTGTACTCCATATGGAAAGACCTGATGATAATTTACCTCATGGATGGATGTCAACAGTGTTATTAGGCTTAGGATTGACTTCTCCTAGATGGGTGCTATGTGGAACCTTCAATATAGAATCCTAGGAAGGATTTACAATTGTGACTTTCCTTCAGATTATGTGTCATGCTAAGCATATATGGATATTCATATTATATGTTCTATATACATATACCTATGTAGATATGACTATACTTATTTTTTTGTATTCTTTGTGGTTTTGAGATTTCCTACTAGGTATTGTTATACTCACCCTTGCATGGGCTTTGTCTGCATGTGTCGTGTCCTATACAGATGATCAATCTTTTGACAGAGTCCTGGAAGGAATAGGACTAGATGGTGATCGGTAAGAATAGATAGACTGAGGTGTCTTCCTGTGACTTTTTGATAACAGTCCCCGGTATTATTTTCAATTTGTTCTTTTCATCATACTCTTAGTGGTGGGTTTTTATTTGGATATGTTTACTTTTCTTTACTTCATGTCGTACTCTTGTTGTGGGATTTAGACGCATGCATGCATGTTTGTTCAGTTTTTTTTTACATTTTGTCATTATATAGTCTTGGAGATGCGTGTGTGTGTGTGTGTATAGGTACTTAGGATACAGACACCCATGTTATTGATATGCCTACTCATCCCCAGTCTCTTGCCCCCATCCTATTGGAGGTGGGCTTAGGTAGTTGCAGTATGAGTCCCTTTGCGATGGTTCGTGGCAGAGTAGTATCAGATTAGTCGATTATACCTTAGGACTGGAGTATATGAGATTGGTTTGGGGAAACAATGTTAAGTGTTTCAAGTTTATATTTATATCCAGGGACTCTAGTGTTGGTGTGGCGTATGTTGTATCCATACACCAAAACTCTGATCACTTGCATTTTGACTCAATACCTGAGAACACTAGTTGCGGGAAAAATAATGGTACATGCATCATATAGGAATGGGTTATGGTTTTCATGTCCTTATTAAGTCATCTATCTAGATATAATCATTGATTTTGGTATATATTGTTTGTAACGTCCCGGACCCGGGTGCCACGCAACGGGTGACCCGAGCCCGGTTCGCCACAAGAACTCAAGCGCATTTCCCCAAATGCCAGAGGCTGCCGACAAGCAGCGAGGGCCCAGGTCTGATAGTGGGGAAACTATGCCCTCATTTGTCAAAGTGTAGCACAGCGGAATACAGAATAAACATACAACAACAGTGGAAGCAGTAAACATACACAACTGAAATAACTACAGCAGTGGATATAACCAACAGTATATAAGTGATGATGCTACATGTTTCAAGTTCTAAGAAATAGCCAGAACATGTTATACATCAATACAGTACAAAAAAAATACAGAGAACAGCAAAACAAGCAAAACAGTTGGTAGCGGCATCGCGAGCCTAGGCTCGATCCCATGCCCTCCTACTCTACAGCAATAGTCAAGTACCTGTATAGGGACTCTTTCCCCTATCTACATCTGCAGCAACGTAATCTGTTTGGGCCAAAAAGCATGACCCAAACAGGGTGTGAGAAATATATCTCAGTAGGCACCCACCAAAGGCCCGTGCCCAACTGCGTGTAAGCATGCAACAACAGTGTGCAATAGTAAAATGCAATAAAGTAATCAGTACTAAAAAATAACTAACTTAACAATTAATTTGCCATTTTATTATTCATTTAATCCATTAAATTTAGTATCGTTCTATGCTCAACAGCACCACGCCCTTAGGCTAACCAGTGCCTCACCCTCAGGCTAATATAGTGAACCACGCCCTCAAGCTATACAGAATCTTTCCCTCAGGCTATATAGAATCTCGCCCTCAGGCATTGTAACAGAATTCTCACCCTCAGGCATACGAAGTGTTTCCCTCAGGCGGAATAACGACATCCCTCGGGCTAAAACAGTCACACCCTCATGCTTATATAGGTAACTGGGCCATGCCCAATAGGTAAACAAGCAGTAACAAGCAATTCCTCTCAAGGAAATTCTACAATTACTACTTTAAAGGCATACCCTCGAGTATCCTGGCCAAACGGATAAATAGTAAAACACACCCCGGGGGTGGTTTCGGATCCAACCAACGATCCCAACCAGAATTTTATTATCACAATTAAATACCTAATCAATACTATGTATTAATATAGCAACGACCTCAGCCACACGACACCCCCAACATGGGTTCGTGGTACAAAAACGCACAAAACACACAGCAGTTGGAAAACTAAACACCAAGCCACCTACCTTATATGTCAACGAGCGTTATACCCGAACTCCGACTCCAGAAATGCCCAAGAATGGCGTAGATCTGACGAAGAACAAAAACCAAAAAAATGTAAATAACTTACGTTAGGAGAATCATTGGAAAGAATGGTACCAAGAGAGAAGATGGCTTACCCGTGCGGTTCCAACAAAATCGTCCGAAGCCGAAACGGATTGCAGACGAACGCCTGGTGGATATTCAAAGATCTGGCCTCCTCCTTTGGCTCCAAAACTGTTCAAGAGTCTCCCCTACCAAAGTAGGAGTCTACTGCCTGTTTTAAGTCAAAAAAAACAAAGTACACGGCGTGTACTTCTGAGTACACAGCGTGTAATTATTTCATTTAACTGTTCATTTGGCGGCACCGGCACACTGCTCATCCGTCGACATGAGTACACGGCATGTACTCTCGAGTACACGGTGTGTACTATCACCCAGCTGGCCGCGACTCCACCGCCTTACTGTTTAAGCCTGCCGACTGACTACACGGCGTGTACGGTACCACTACACGGTGTGTAGTCGGTTCCTACACCCCTCGTCACTGGCATGGCTACACGCCCCATGTACTCATCCCAACACGGCCAAAAGTACACGGCTTGTGGATAAAGTACATGGCGTGTAGTTCCAAAATTTAGAATTTTTCCCCATTTTCCATATTTTCTCAAAACACTTAAAAGGACAAAGAAGAAGCCCGTACCTCTAAAATAAGAACCAGGTTCTTACAAACTTCCCCCATTATAGCAATTCGTCCCCGAATTTCCCTTCCAAGGGTGGAAAAGATAAAGCTCAGAATAGCTCTGGCCACTGAGCACGTACGTCAGCCTCTCGCTCCCAGGTCTCGTCCTGCACTCGGCCATGCTGCTATAGCACCCGTACGAGAGGAACTGACCGGCCTCGGAGAACCTTCGTGGTCCTGTCAACGATATGGATCACATAGTCCTCAAAGGACGCATCATACTAAAGTTCAACCTCCTCTGGATGAAAGGTGTGAGATGGGTCTGAATGGTAGCGATGCAACTGAGACACGTGGAAGACGTCGTGCATGGCTCGGTACCGTTGCGGTAACTGCAACCGATAGGCAACCAGCCCGACTCTCTCCAGAATCTCGAATGGCCCCACATACCTCGGTGAAATCTTACCCTATCTCCTGACCCGCTTGTGTCCCAGCCTCGGCGAAACACGTAAGAGAACATGATCCCCAACCACGAACTCCAAAGGTCGTCTGCGGTGATCAGCATAAGACTTCTGACGAGACTACATGGTAGCCATCCGCTTCCGAATCAACTGCACCTGCTCAGATGTCTCCTGCATGAGCTGTGACCCCAGTAAAGCTGCCTCGCTTGACTCTAACTAGCACAAAGGTGATCGGCATGGCCTACCATATAAAGACTCGTATGGTGTCATCTCAATAGTCTTCTGAAAACTATTGTTATAGGCAAACTCGACTAAGGGTATATGCTTCTCCCAAGAGCCCCCAAAGTCTAGGACGTATGCGCGCAGCATGTCCTCTAGCACCTATACCGTCCGCTCTGACTGTCCATCTGTCTGAGGGTGGTATGTTGTGCTCAGAAGCACCTGTATACCCAGTGCCATCTAAAAACTCTGCCAAAAATGAGACGTAAAGTGGGAGTCACTATCTAAAATGATAGAACGAGGGACCCCATGAAGACGTATGATCTCTCAGATATACAGCCTTCCGAGCTCGTCCACACCGAAGGTCTCCTTGATCGGCAAGAAGTGATCCACCTTTGTGAGTCTTTCCACAATAACCCACACAGCGTCATTGCCTCGAGGTGACCTTGGAAATCCCATCACGAAACCCATCATGACATTATCCCATTTCCACTCTGGAATGGGTAACTGTTGTAACAGTCCAGCAGGTCTCTGATGATCTGCCTTCACCTGCTGATAGGTGGAACATCTCGTAACAAAACCAGTTATCTCTCTCTTCATACCCGACCACCAGTACTGACGCCTCAAGTCACATTACATCTTGATAACCCCAGGATGAACGGCCAAAGCTGAAGCATGAAACTCTCACATCAGCTCCTCGCGTATATCCCCTGGAACCCATACTCATCCATGGAAACGCAAAACTTCATCATCGCCTATCATCCAACCAGAAGGAGGGTCCTCACTTGCCACCGACTCCCGTAGAACTAGGCCTTCTGAATCCGATATCTGCCTCACCCTCACTCTGTCCAGGAGGATAGAAGTCACAGATAACGAGGAAAGATAAGTCTGCCCCTGACTGTCCTGCACCTCTAGATGCATCTCAGAGAACAAAGCCATGAGCTGCCACTCACCACTGGCCTCCTACACTGCCTGTATCTGAGTCTTCCTGCTCAGTGCATCAGCTACTGCATTACCTTTACCAGGTGTATAGGCAAGATCAAAATCGAAGGATTGTAGGTACTCAACCCACCTTCTCTGCCTCAGATTCAGGTCATGCTAAGTAAATATATACTTGAGGCTTTTTTGGTCAGTGAAAACCACAAAATTCTCTCCCAAAAGATAATGTCTCCAATAGCGTAACGCATGAACAACTGCAGCCAACTCAAGATCATGCGTCGGGTAATTCCTCTCATGTGGCCTCAACTGCCAAGACCCGTACGCAACAACTCGGTGTCCCTGCATCAAAACGGATCCCAGCCCAATCCATGATGCATCACAGTAAACTGTATAGCTCTTCCCCTACTCTGGGAGTATCAGGATCGGTGCTGATGTCAACCTTCCCTTCAGGTCCTGAAAAGATGTCTCACAAGCTTCTGACCAAATGAACTTCACACCCTTCTTAGTCAGACCTGTCAACGTTGCTGCTAAGCGGGAGAAGTTGTGTATGAAGCTCCTGTAGTAACCAGCTAGCCCTAAGAAACTTCGTATCTCAAACACGTTATTAGGCTGCTCCCAGGAAACTACTGCTCTCACCTTCTCTGGGTCTACTGCAACTCCTGCCTCTGAGATGATATGACCCAGGAAGTGAATCTGGTCCATCCAAAAGTGGCACTTTGAGAGCTTAGCATATAGCTGATGCTCTCTCAGTGTACTCAATACGATCTCAAGATGGGTGGCATGGTCGTGTCGAGTGTGAGAGTACACCAAGATGTCGTCCATGAATACTAACACAAATTAATCAAGATACGGATGGAACACATGATTCATCATAGCCATGAAAATTGCTGGCGTGTTCGTCAGTCCGAACGGCATAACCAAGTACTCATATAGACCATACCTACTCCTGAAAGTTTTGAGAGGTATATCAGATGGTCTAACGCGTAGCTGATGATATCCCAATCGCAAGTCAATCTTCGAGAACACTCGTGCTCCACGAAGCTAATCAAACAGATCATCTATCCTCGGCAAGGGATATCGGTTCTTAACCGTTAACTGGTTCAGCTTCTGATAATCCACACAAAGTATGAGGGTACCGTCTGCCTTCTTCGCAAAAAGGACTGGAGAACCCCAAGGAGAAGTACTGGGTTGGATAAATCCCTTTTCATGCAACTCCTCTAACTGCCTCTTGAGCTCCTGCAACTCAGGTGTGGCCATGTTATAAGGAGGAATGGACACTGGTGCCGCTCCTGGCACTAGCTCAATAGAGAAATCCACCTCACGCACCGGAGGTAGACTTGAAAAGTTGTCCGGGAAGATATCCCGGAAACGATCAACAACTGGAGGGAAATCCGTCTGACAAGTCCCCTGGTCATCCAGATATAAACTCGCAATCTGGGCTGTGACTCCACCTTGCCCATGATGCTCTGGTCCAGCTCGACTCGCCTGAACATCCCATTCTCCCTTGTATAGAAACTCTCCGCCCTCTGGTGACCTAAAACGCAACCTGTGATGATAGCAGTCTACAAAGGCTCGAAAGGGAACCAACCAGTCCATCCTGAGAATGGCATCATAGTTCGTCATCTCCAAGACATAGAGGTCCCAAAGGAAGTGACACCCACCAACCTCAAGGGGCACTCCTTGCACTGACGCACACCAACCGTCCTAGTCCCCAATGGAGTGTCTAGCGTCAAGATATCCGAAGAAGTAGACACACCGAGCCCAAGGCTCTCCACAATGGGTATAGATATGAAACTATGTGTAGAACCCGTATCAAAAAGTACCAAAGATAAAACAGAAGCTACTAGAATAGTACCTCTGACTGTAGATGGTCCGGGATCCTGCTCCTGATGGGTCTATTGCACTGCATAAGCCTGCCCAGTGCCGCGGCCCTGCGACACAGCCTGGCTACCCTGAGCTGTCCCACCCTGCTGCCTCTGAGATCCTGGTGTCTGGATACCACAGCCACGATCACCATCTCTTCCTGCACGCCCTGACGTATTCCAGTTCCCAGACTGGTAAGAATCCACTGGTCCTACTCCCGCACACGGAGTCTGCACAGAACCCCTCTCACTAGCCACTGGTAGCACCGCCCTGCAAAAGCGCTGCAGATGGCCCATCTTACCACAAGCTCAGCACTCCACTGGGTCTCGTGGACACTGCGGTCTCTTGTGACCCTCTCTGCCACAGTGGTAGCACCTGATCAGGCCACCTGAAGAAGCTGCCAGGCTGGTACTGTCACCCTGTGAGAAGTCCATCTGTCTCTTCCTCTTGCCAGCAGAAATAGTACCAGTAACTGGTGCTGAACCGCCCTGGACCACACTACTAGCTTCCCGCAGGTTCCTCTTAGAAATCAGCACCTGGTTTACAATAGCGTGTACAGTAGGCAACTTGAAAACATTTACCAGTGCTCAGATGTCATACCGAAGACCATCCTCAAAACATCTGGCTCTCAACGTCTCGTCACCCACCAGCACGGGTGCAAAGCGTTGAAGCTCTGTAAAACGATCAGAATAGTTCATCACTGACATAGCGCCCTGCTACAGATTCATGAACTCTCGAGCTCTATCTGCCCTCAGCGTCTCAGGAAAGAAGAATTCATAGAATACTGCCTGAAAATATTCCCACGCCATGTCCCTGTTATGCTCTGACTGGGTGGTAACATCCCACCACCTCTTGGTGGAATCACGCAGCATGTAAGTCGCGAGCTTGACCCTCCGCCCTGGAGGCGTCTCAAGATGCTCGAAAATAGTCTGCATCGACCCCAACCAAGACTCCGCAGACTGTGGTCCGCCATCCCCTGAAAACATAGGCGGATGCTGCTACTGAAAGATACGTGTCATCTCGGCCATAGATATGGCATCCTGTGGTGCTCCCTGAAAGGTCTGCATGAACCGCATAAAGCCTTCACAGAACGGCGCCTCCATGCCTATGTCCAGTATAGCAGTTGGCGTCGCATCTGGCTCCGCTGGAGGATCAACTAGTATCCCATGGCCCACCATCTCTGGTGTATAATCGTCGCCGCTCTCCTGGAGAACAACTCGCGGTCGTCTAGGCGGCATGACTCTACAAGGTCAAAAGCACGCCTCAGATTCCAGATTATTATGACCGAAAAGCGAAAAAACCACAAGGAAGCAAGAGGAAGAAAGCATTCAAAATTTGAAAAACAAGACTACACGGCGTGTACACTGACTACACAGTGTGTACTTGACTTCCCTTCCCCTGCCTGGGTCCTTCTACACGGCTAAGCCACACGGCTTCCGTTCAACAAAACTACATGGCGTTTATAATATCTACACGGTGTGTACAGTGTTATTTTCCAACTTTCTGTGTCATCTGTGACACGGCCGACTACTCTTCTTTACTCCACACGGTGTGTTACACCTGCACACAGCGTGTACACCATCCCACTTCCCAGCCACACGGCTAACTCCACATGGTCTGTCCTTGGACAAGACTACACGGTGTTTCCCACAGGTACACGGCGTGTTCAGGGAGAGGTGACACTGGCCCGTGTTGTTAGTTACACGGCCGAGTCCCCAGGTCATACTACACGGCGTGTTCATCATTGCCACAACGTGTTGTACAGGAGTTCACCGACCCGTGTTGTTAGTTACACGTCCGGACTTTGGGTCACACTCCACGGCGTGTACAAAAACTACACGGTGTGTTTCACCCAAGCCTTTCCTTACCCCGTGTCACCGCCCACACGGTTTGTGACACGGAGAGAGACTATACGGCGTGTACTCAGGGTACACGGAGTGTACTCAAAAAGTTCATTTTTCTTCCCGAACAGAAGAACACACACGGTGTGTATGAGGTCCTACACGGCGTGTATTCTAGTTTTTCCGGATAGTATGCCTCAGAAACTTCCCTGGAACCCAAAAAATACTAAAAAGCAACACCTAAGTGTCAAATTCCGCTCCGTGAGGGCCCATACTCCCCACGAATCAAAGTTTGACATCTTATCAGTGTTATACCCAATAAACCATCAATGATCCACCAAATTCCGATCAATGGGTGCCCATACTCCCCAAAAACCAAATTTTGGCATCCATTCTATAAACAAGCTCAAACAAACATAACATATCACAAGGCAGGTATTTATCAAGAAGCTATCACAACAGCATGCTTTATTAGCACAACAACTATCACAACAACATGAAAATTCTAATGCACCTACAAGGAATGTGATATCTATCATGTGCCTATATGATGCATGAGACGACATACCCTCATCTCATCGGGTTGCAACTAAATAGAACCCACAGATAAAATATAAACAGCACAATCCGAGTGTGTCACCCAACGGTGAAAACATATCAACCGTAAAATTGAAAAATGAAAATAATGTAAAATACGAGGTAGACTGGATTTTCCCTGTACACAAGTTAGCTACACTCAGGCACAGCTTATTACCAACTACTGTTCCATCCTATCCCTGACTACGGCTCCAAATAGTAAGTCAAAGAAAAGAAACCCCTCTGATACCACTTTGTAACATCTCGGACCCGGGTACCACGCAACGGGTGCCCCGAGCCCGATTCGCCACAAGACCTCAAGCGCATTTCCCCAAATGCCAGAGGCAGCCGACTAGCAGCGAGGGCCCAGGTCTGATAGTGGGGAAAATATGCCCTCATTTTTCAAAGGGTAGCACAGCAGAATACAAAATAAACATACAACGACAGCGGAAGCAGTAAACATACACAACTGAAATAACTACAGCAGTGGATATAACCAACAGTATATAAGTGATGATGCTACATGTTTCAAGTTCTCAAAAACAGCCAGAACATGTTATACATCAATACAGTACAACAAAATACAGAGTATAGAAAAACAAGAAAAACAGCTGGTAGCAGCATCGCGAGCCTAGACTCAGTCTCATGCCCTTCTACTCCACAGCAACAGTCAGGTACCTGTATAGGGACTCTTTCCCCTATCTACACCTGCAGTAACGTAATTTGTTTGGGCCAAAAATCGTGACCCAAACAGGGTGTGAGAAATATATCTCAGTAGGCACCCACCAAAGGCTCGTGCCCAACTGCGTGTAAGCATGAAACAATAGTGTGCAATAATAAAATGTAATAAAGTAAGCAGTACTAAAAAGAAACTAACTTAATGATTAATTTTCCATTTTATTATTCATTTAATCCATTAAATTTATTATCGTTCTGTGCTCAACAGCACCACGCCCTCAGGCCAACCAGTGTCTCACCCTCAGACTAATATAGTGAACCACACCCTCAGGATATACAGAATCTCGCCCTCAGGCTATACAGAATCTTTCCCTCGGGCATTGTAATTGAATTCTCGCCCTCAGGAATACTAAGTGCTGCCCTCAGGTGGAATAACAACATCCCTCGGGCTAAAATAGTCACGCCCTCAGGGTAATATAGGTAACTGGGCCATGCACAACAGGTAAACAAGCAGTAACAAGCAATTACTCTCAAGGAAATTCTACAATTACTACTTTAAAGGCATACCCTCGGGTATCCTGGCCAAACGGATAAACAGTGAAACACACCCCGGGGGTGGTTCCGGATCCAAGAAATAATCCCAACCAGCATTTTATTATCACAATTAAATACCTAATCAATTCTAGGTATTAATATAGCAACGGCCTCAGCCACACGACACCCCCAACATGGTTTCGTGGTACAAAAATGCACAAAACACACAGTAGTTGGAAAACTAAACACCAATCCACCTACCTTATACATAAACGAGTGTTATACCCAAACAACGACTCCAGAAACGCCCAAGAATGGCGTAGATCTGACAAAGAACAAAAACCAAACAAATTTAAATAACTTACGTTAGGAGAAGAATTGGCAAGAACGGTACCAGGATAGGAGAGGTCTTACCCGTGCGGTTCCAATGAAATCGTCTGAAGCCAAAACGGATTGCAGACGAACGCCCGGTGGATCTTCAAAGATCCGGCCTCCTCCTTTCGCTCCAAAATGGTTCAAGAGTCTCCTCTACCAAATGAGGAGGCTACTGCCTGTTTTAAGCCAAAAAACAAATTACATGGCATGTAATTCTGAGTACACGGCATGTACTTCTTTCATTTAACTGTTCATTTGGCGGCACCAGCACACTGTTCATCCGTCGACATGATTACACAACATGTACTCTCGATTACACAACGTGTACTGTTGCCCAACTGGCCGTGACTCCACTGCCTTACTGTCTAAGCCTGCCGACTGACTACACGGCGTGTATGGTACCACTACACGGCATGTAGTCGGTTCCTACACCACTCATCACCGGCATGGCTACACGCCCCGTGTACTCATCCAAACACGGCCAAAAGTATACAGCGTGTGGATAAAGTACACGGATTGTAGTTCCAAAATTTAGAATTTTTCCCCATTTTCCATATTTTCTCAAAACACTTAAGGAAAGGGAAAAAGAAGAAGCCCTTACCTCTAAAATAAGAACCGGGTTCTTAAATTGTTTACTTTTAGGATTCCTCTGTGACATATGCCAGCCAGGATTCAGCATCAAGATTATGAGGATGATCCCCTCAATGATGAGATGTCAATACATGGACCAGTTCCATAGATGTTACCTTCAAGAGGTGTACCAGTTATACCAATACCTATAGAGAAGCACATGGTACTCAAAGTACTAGTATATAAGGTGTGTAGGCTAAGTACACTTTACAAATTTCAGCAACAGAGACCCCTTAGGTTCCGAGGAAAGCCCAACCCACAGGTGGCTGAGGACTGGCTTTAGGTGGTGACCTGAGTTTTTTTTCTAGTCATGACACCAGAAAATCAGATGGTTGCCCTAGAGGATATCCTTTTTCATGGATTAATAGGATAATGGTGGGGTTTATTGATATATTCTTATGATGAGGTGACTCTAGCATGGTCAAATTTTGAACACCTTTTCATAGAGGAGTTTTTTCAAGCTAAACTATGGTTTTCACATATCTAGGAGTTTATAAAGCTCCAGTAGGGCAACATGATAGTAGATGAATATTCATCGAGGTTTTCTAACCTCTCTAGGAACTTGATGGATATGGTTCATGATCAGCTCTTAGGGGCTCAGACCTTCGAGCAAGGGATGAATAGAGATAATTGGTCCAGTGTTATCCCTCTATGCATTCCTACCTATGCTGGGGTGCTAGATTGACCTTTGGGGGTTGTGAGTTTCTTGGATAAGGAAACATGTCTAGTAGTTTCCAGTAGTAGAGAATAAGGATTATAGACCTCATAAATAGGGATCAAACGTCATTCTTAGGGACTTAGATCTATGATATGTTTTAGGAGGAGGTCTCAGGATAAAGTTTATGCGGTTAGGGGCTCACAAGATGGGTCCAGTCAGCCGAGGGAGAAGCGGTTCTACTCCAGTGATGGTAGGGGACATCTTTCCTGAGATTGTACAACCTGTCATATAGCTGACAGGGAAACCATGGATGGGATGTTGAGGTAGAGGCAGTGGTAGGATAAGACAGGTTCTCAAGGTGGTGGATGTGTTAAAGGAGTTGGGAGAGCAGCGAGAGGTAGTCGATGCTTTGACTTGTTACCACCACCACCCCAAGGTGGTCCACACCAGGCTTAGTGAGCCTGAGGGCATGGTCAAGGATAGCTGTAGATAGTAAAATATTATAATCCAGAGGCTCTGGGAATGATTTGAGGTATGATATATTTATTTTCTACCTTAGTTTTAGTACTGATAGGAAGAGGTTCTAGTCATTCCTTTCTTTCCACATATCTTTTCTGAGAATTAGAGATTTCGGTTGAGACCTTAGCTCATCCTTTACGCTTGGAGACTCCTATTAGAGATGACTCAGCAATCACACACATATGCCAAATGATGGTTTTGTATGTAATGGAACCGTACGGTGGTGGGTGATATATTAAAATTTATTTTAATAATTGTTTCCCAAAACTAAGAGTGAGGATATTTCACATCAAATTTATAATTAATTTATTTAATATATACAGAAATAAATACCAGGGCTTAGGAAATTTCTTCCCAAGTGAATGTTGATCATTCAAAAAGACCCTTCTGGATTAATTTCATTTTTCTGTGAGGATCCAAGGATATAATCCCTCTAGCGGTGATCCACACATGCTCCTATGATATCTGAGAAACACCACTTGATCTTCGGGTGATAGCACGACAAGTTGAATGTCTTGTGTTTCTCGTTCTTGATCGCTCATTCTTCAGTATTGAAGAAATATCTCTTTCACTTCTCGTTATTGAGAGGGAGATATAAGGAGGAGTTGAGAGAGAATTTATTCTACACAATAATTATAGATTCTCAATCCTTGGATACACTATATAATATACATAGCCACCTATTTATAGAGTTTGGATTTAAGTTAAAATATTATTTAATTACATACCATCCATTAAATAGCATTTATTACCTTTAATAAATCTCATGTCGTAAAATAATAATTATATAATTATTATTTTGTGGGACGCATCAACTTACACAATAAAAAATATTATATAACAGTATTATTAATTAATATTTGTCACCGGACTCAGTCTTGATCCATTCAATCTCCTCTAAAATTTAATTAATAATCGAATAAATATTTTATTCATAAATAAATATTTTATTCAAAATCCAAAAAATAAATATTTATCTAATTTATGATGTCAATATGACTTGAATAAAATTATTTATAAAACGTGATAATAATATTTATTTTATTAATTAAACTCAAATAGAATTTAATCGAGATCAACGGAAGTACTTAGTGTGTGGCCCTCTAGGATTCTTTCTCATTGGAATTGGTTGGGCTTGCCTAAAGTATAAGATTAATATCTAGCAATGAGTCAAGGAACCTCATAGAAATAACTTAATGTCACAATTTTGACAACCACATATGAACGATCACTATGTAATGTATCCCCTTTGTCTCAATATCTCACCAAGAAGGTTTCACATCTATGTCACAAACCTATATGTTCAATATTTTTTTATTTTACTATCTGAAATAAACATGTCATTACACTATGTTCATGGAATTTAATGCAACGGTTCTATTACAATAAAAGGGATGATACATCAACTTCTATAAAGATGGATGGGACAAATCCTTCATAAAATTATTCATTAATGACATGTCACTCATGATGCACCCAATGTATCCAACTTCTACATGAACTTTTTTCATTATGGTTTATGAAATACATCTAAGTATGTGAGTTGTAACATGCATTACTAATAATCTTAAAGTATAAGGACCATCACACATGCTCATAGATAGTAATATTCAAGGACATCAAAACATGTGCAATTCCTACTGGAAGGTCTATTCTCGTAATCTACCATCTTGGAGATTACCAAGTGTGAACTTCAAGGGAAGAAGCCTCATCTTCTTACAAGTACTCACACCTGATAGTCTATGTATTATGTTTCCCATTACAACATGTTATCCAACCCCAGAACATTATTTGAGAATATCATCATAGCACATCAAGGGTCTCATCATGGTGGGGATCTGCTATAACCTTATTGATTCGACATATACTCTAAGACATTATTACATTAGAGTAAGAAAAATAAAAAACAATATGTAATAAGTTATTTTATTAATATTCAATACATTGAATACTCATGTAATCAAAGTAAAAACAATTGGTCCTGGGACACCAAATCCAATACCAATAGTGTGATTTAACTCTTGGGTGTTAGAGTTACTATAGGGGTCTCTTTGTAGCGGCGATGAGGCCTTATGATGTCATCTTAAGTATAGATGGGTTATCTATATTTCATTCCTAGATTGACAGTTTTAGGAGGAGGATATGGTGAATCCAAAGTAACGGAACTAGGTTCTCATTTGTGGGTGAAAAGGAAACTTAGTTAGCATAGTATGGACTCATGCATAGAAGGGTGCAACCACTTACTCATCAGTTAGCCAGCATGACCCATGTTGTAGTGGATGTTATGAGTTCTCAGTTTCCTATAGTGGTGGCAGAGTATGAGGACATCTTCCACAAGTATGTCCAAAGATTACCTCCCCATCGGGAGATAGACTTCTTCATTGATCTACACCCTGAGATGGAACCAATATATGTGCTAGCATATTATATGGCTCCCATAAAGCTTCTCAAGTTGAGGGTGTAGTTGGAGGACTTATAGAGGAATGGATTTGTTAGACCCAATGTTTCACCCTGGTCTACCCTAGTGTTGTCGCTAAGAAGTCACATGGTAGCTTGAGGTTATGTGTGTACTACCAGATCTTGAACCAAGTGATCATAAAGAACAAGTATGTACTATTGAGGATCTATGACCTATTTAATTAGTTTATAGGGTAATGATGGTTCTCAAAGTTTGACCTCAGATGAGGCTATCACCAGGTATGAGTATAGGATGAGGATATACCGAATATGATATTTAGATGTCATTATGGTCACTATGAGTACTTATTGATTCCCTTTGGCATAATGAACACCTCATTAGTTTTAATGGGACTCCTAAGCTAAATCGTTTAGCCTTACTTAGACCAGTTTTTGGTAGTCGTCATTAATGATATCCTTGTATACTCGGCGTCTGAGGAGGATCATGAGAGACACTTGAGGATGGTTTTCGGTGTACTCTAAGAGAACCATAGTTATGAAAAAATCTCATAGTTTTAATTCCAGATACAGTTAGTTGACTTTCTGGGACACATTATCTCATAAAATGGAGTGGTAGTGGACCCGGCCATGGTTGAGGTAGTGTTATCTTGGGAGCCACCCAAGATCATGACATAGGTGCGAAACTTCCTTGGGTTGGTAGGATATTATCGTATATTTATACCTAATTTCTCTATTATTACTTCACCCATGACAGATTTGACCTGAAAAAGGTAGACTTTCAAGTGGACAGATAGATTTCAGTAGGCTTTTCAGTAGTTGAGTTAGAAATTGACAAGAACTCCCATCTTGAAAATTCTATAGGAGGTTGTCAAGTAAGTAGTGTTCCACGACGCATTAGGAATTGGGCTTGGTTGTGTCAAAATGTAGAGGAAGGTGGTTATTTCCTATGGTTCACATAATTTGAGACTACATAAGCAAAACTACGTGACCCGTGATCTTGATTTAGCAGTGATAGTCTTCGTACTAAATATGTGGCGACACTTCCTGGTTGGAAAACAATTTATCTTCTATTCTGATCACAATATTCTCAATTATATCTTCTCATAGAAGGATATTAAATTGATATTGAGGCGATGGATAGAGTTCCTCCAAGATTATGACTTCAATATTATCTATACTCCTGGGAAGGGGGACACGATAAAAGATTATATCATTAAGATATCTTGTTCATAGTTGTTAAAAGATTTTTCTGAGTATTTGGCCTCATTGTAGTTATCCTTTGTGGATGCAGATGGAATAGATTACCACTAGTTCATGGTTTTCACCCATCCTCTCTTGTATTGATTCAGGGAGGCACTTATTAGGGATGTCAACTGTGAGACCCTACATACTCAGATATCCATTAGAAATGCTCCTAACGGATTTTATGAAGGTGGGGGAATGTCGTTATTTTCAGAGGACATGTGATAGTACTAGTGACATTTCAAGAGGAGGTTTGGAGAGAGTTTTATAAATCTCCTTTAGCGGTACATCCAATTGTGGAAAATATGTACCAAGACCTCTAATGTTGGTTTTGGTGGTCAAGGATGAAGAAGGGATTTGTATAGTGTCTCTTGATGCCTCACTTGTCCACAAGTGAAGGTTGAGCACCAAGTTCTAGCAGATTTAAATCAACACCTGGAGGTTCCAAAGTGGAAGTAGGATGGGATATCCATAGACTTTTTGAAGGTCTTACCAAGTATGTTCAGGGGACACAATTCTATATGGGTAATCATAGACCAACTCACCAGGTTGGCCCATTTCTTAGCTATTCAAGAGAAGAGTTAAGTAGATAACTTGGGATGCCTCTACATGTAGGAGATAGTTCTACTCCATGGATTTCCATCGATGATAATTTATGGTTGTGATGCATCATTCACATCCCAGTTATAGAAGGGATTGTAGGAGGCATTTTGGAACTTAGTTACACTTGAGCATGGTGTTTCACCCCTAAAATGATGGTTAGACTGAGAAGTGAAGGTTCCGGGCACAGCGGAAGCGCGTTGGTGGGTTTTCCCAACTTAATTTTTCGTTAAAAAATGTTCCATCCGAGATCTGTCACGATATAAAATGTCGAATCTTCGGAATATAACAAAGAACGAAAAGAAAAAGGAAGAGTCCAGGAACCCTTGAGGAGGATCATCATATGTTGATTATAATTAATTTAATTAATGCATAAGAATTACCTCGTTGGAATTCTTTCTTCGTTGATGTGTTCGGTCAAGATTCGGTGATCCGTCATTGCGTTGTAGAATCCAAGTGTAGGATTCCTCTAGTGGTGATCCACACGTGTATCACGTATCTCTGGATGTCGCCGAAGGGATCTTCGAGTGCTAGCGCGGAAGAACCTTCGCTTGCGATATCCGCCTTTGACCGCCTTGATCCGGTGGAGGATCTTGCTCTCGTAACATGAGGGCATTCTTGGTGGAAAGGGAATTCTCTCTTGGCTTGAGAGTATTTCCAAATCCGTTGTGCACAACCAATGGCTCTCCAAAATGTTAGGGTTGTGAGGATATTTATAATCATCTTTGAGGTTAATAGAGTTATGACAATAAATAAACGTGTTACGTGTTTTATTTATTTCATTAACTCTTATTGAAACCCCCCCCCCCATGTCGAATTATTAATTCCTTGACATGCACCCATGCTGATTATAATAAATATCATTTAATAAAACAATATTGAATCCTAAAAATCCCAACTGGAAAAACTACACGGCGTGTAATAATTAATACACGGCGTGTACTTTTATTTTCCATTTTTCTCCACCACATTTATTAGACCTTGAGTAATGACTATTTATTTCTTAAATAAATTTAACTGCATTACTCACTAATAAATATATTACTTCATCCACAATATATTCTCTCAAATAACTAGTGTCAAAATAAATGCGATCAGACATCCTTAAATAATTATTAAACCACATTCGGGAATAATATTTATTTAACTTTCTAAATTAATATTTAACTGAGACACATGGACACACTTAGTGTGTGACCCTCTAGGCCTCTTTCTCAGTGGCATTAGGCTGAGCCTACCTAAAGTCCAAGGTTAGCGTCTAGAAACACGCCAAGGCACCCATAGAGAAAGAAGTTAACGCCGCAATGACGTGTTACCTCCTACGAATGCTTACCGTGTAATATAATCTCTTTGTCACGATATCTCCAATCAAGCGGGTTGCATGCTAGTGCCATCAACCCATGTGCTTGATTATTCTTTCTTTGACTTCCCGGAATTGAACTTGCCCATACCTTACCATGGACATGGATTTATTTAGGCTATATCAATTCCATCAAAGGGCCTAAGATATCTACTTCCGTTATGGAACGGAAGGGACAAATCCTTTCTCGCATTATCTATTAATGAGGTATTACTCGTGACACACCCAACGTATCCTACCTCGCTGTGAACAGTGTGTCGTCATAGTTCTCGTCAATACATCTAAGTGTGCGAGTTTTAATACCCATTAATAATAATCTTAAAGTCTAAGGATCAATACACACGTCCGTAGATAGGTACATCCAATGACACTATTAAATGTGGATTTCCTACTGGCGGATCTCGTTCTCATAATATCCTCCTGGATATTACCAAGGGCGCACACCATTAGAAGTTGCCTCAAAGTTTTATGAGTCCTCACCCCTAATGACCTGTATTATTTGTGTCCCTCAAATAATATCATCCGGCCATAGAACATACATTCAAGAACAGTGTTATGGCACTTCCAGGTTCTCATCATAGCAGGGATCCGCTACGAACCTTTAATGCAATATCTGTCCTTAAAACATTATCACATGAAATGTCGCACAGAAGAACAATCAAGATGTGATAAGGATTTTATTTAATGAATAAAGTACAAAGTAGTTGGTTCTAGACCACCAACTCCAATAGACTCTCACTTGGACTAGAGCCAACTGCTAACAACCTTTAACCCGCTAGCTCTCACATGATATTCATGCTTCTGCTGAGATAGGACTTTAGTCATGGGGTCCACCACATTCTCTTCTGTGGAAACTCTGCTCACTGCAACTTCACCCCTTTGATAGAAATCCCTCAAGAGGTGATACTTCCGGAGTATGTGCTTTGTCCGTTGATGTGACCTTGGTTCTTTTGCAAGATCCACCGCTGCAGTATTATCACAATACAATGTAATGGGATCTTTACTGCTAGGCACCACATCAAGCTCCTGGACAAAGTTCCGAATCCAAACGACTTCTTTGGATGCATCAGAAGCCGCTATATACTCAGACTCCGCTGTAGAATCGGCGACAACTGGCTACTTTGAACTCTTCCAGCTCACAGCTCCTCCATTGAGACAGAAAACATATCCAGATTGTGACTTCAGATCATTATGATCTGTTTGAAAACCAGCATCAGCATACCCTTTGATGACAAGCTCCTCGTCTCCTCCATACACCAGGAACATATCCTTAGTTCTTCTCAGATACTTAAGGATAGTCTTAACAGTAGTCCAATGCTGTTCTCCTAGATCTGCTTGATATCAGCCTACCATGCTCAGTGCATAGGCAACATCAAGCCTGGTACATAACATGGCATACATGATGGATCCTATAGCCAAATCGTATGGGATATTTCTCATCCTATCTTTCTCCTGTTGTGTCTGGGGAAACATTTTCTTAGAAAGATGTAAGCCATGTGACACTGGAACCAATCCCCTCTTGAATTTTTCCATACTAAATCTCTTTAGTATCTGGTCAATGTATGTACCCTGACTTAGTCCAAGCAGCCTCTTGGATTTGTCGCGAATGATCTTGATCCCTAGAATGTAGGCTGCTTCTCCTAAGTCCTTCATGGAGAAACACTTGTTCAACCAGTCCTTAACTGACTGTAAGGCTGGTATGTCGTTTCCAATAAGCAATATGTCATCAACATATACCACTAGGATGATGACCGCATTCACATTAAACCGCTTATAAACACATGGCTCACATTCATTCTTAATGAAACCAAATTCCTTTATGGCTTCATCAAATCGAATGTTCCATGACCTGGATGCTTGCTTCAATCCATAAATGGATTTCTGCAACTTGAAAACCCGTTTGGCTTCACCTGGTGTCACAAACCCTTCTGGTTGTGTCATATAGACATCTTCCTGAAGGTTCTCGTTAAGGAATGTTGTTTTGACATCCATCTGCCAAATCTCGTAGTCATGGTAAGCTGCTATGGCAAGTATGATTCTTATGGATTTAAACATGGAAACTGGCGAGAAGGTTTCATCATAGTCAATTCCTTGACGCTGTCTGAATCCTTTAGCCACTAGCCTTGCTTTATAGGTGCTAACTTGAACTTCCATGTCCAGCTTTCTTTTGAATACCCATTTGCATCCAACAGGCTTTACATCAACTGGCTCATCGACCAGAACCCAAACTTGGTTCTGATACATGGAATCCATCTCAGAATTCATAGCTTCTAGCCATCTTGCATCTTCTGAGCTTTCTACTACTTCCTTGTAGGAGAGAGTTTTATCATTGTCCAACAATAATGATTCAACATCCTCAGTGACTAGGAAACCAAATCTCTCTGGTTCCCTTACCTCTCTTGAGCTCCTACGCAGTACTTGTGTTTCTGGAACCTCTTCCACGGGGACCTGTGGAACTTGTTCCTGTACCAACTCCTGTGTATCTTGAGCATCAACTTCGTCGAAGTCAATCTTGATCCCACTATCCTTCTTGAGGATGTGCTCCCTCTCAAGAAATACGGCTTGTCTGGCGACAATCACTTTCTTGTCTTGGGGGTTATATAGGTAATATCCTTTCGTTTCCTTGGGATATCCTATTAAGATACACTCCGTGCCCCGGGGTGCTAGTTTGTTACTTGAGAAGGCCTTAACAAATTCGTCGCATCCCCATACACGTGTGAGCGAAAAAGTGGGTTTCCTTCCATTCCATAACTCAGATGGAATTCCATTTGCAGCCTTAGTTGGTACTCGGTTTAATGTGTATGCTACAGTTTGTAATGCATATCCCCAAAAGGATAATGGAAGATCTGCATGACTCATCATCGACCTCACCATGTCTAAAAAGGTGTGGTTACTCCTTTCACTAACACCATTCCACTGTGGTGTATAAGGAGGAGTGAGCTGAGATAGAATCCCAGACTCCCGTAGAAGATCGATGAACTCTTGGTTCAGATATTCTCCACCTCGATCTGATCGAAGCTTCTTTATCTTCTTACCAAGATGATTCTCTACTTCATTCTTGAATTCCTTAAATTTCTCTAAGGACTCTGACTTATACCTCATTAAATAGACATAGCCATATCTACTCAAATCATCAGTAAAAGTAATAAAGTAAGAATATCCACCTCTAGATTCTACTGGAAATGGTCCACACACATCTGTGTGTACCAATCCTAGAAGCTCTATGGCCCTTTCACCTTGTCCACCAAAAGGTGGCTTGGTCATTTTTCCTTGTAAACAAGCATGACATCTATCAAGTGGTTTTAGCTCAGTAGAGTCTAAATAGCCATCTTGTCAGAGTTTTGTCAAACGCTTCTCATTCACATGTCCAAGGCGGTGATGCCATAACTGGGTGATGTATGAGTCATGTGAGTTTGTTTCGTTATCGATTACCAACACTTGGTTTTCGTAATTCAATACATACAAACGGTTATTTAAATGTGCCATACCATAACATACGTTGTTCTTATAAAAGAGACAACCCTTATTTCCAAATTTGAAAACAAATCCATCCATATCCAAACAAGATACAGAAATTATGTTCTTGGTAACACTAGGCACATAATAACAGTTTTGTAAAATCAAAATCATCCCAGTCGGCAATGAGAGGTGGTAGTCGCCAATAGCCAACGCAGCCAGCCTTGCGCCATTGGCAGCTCGAAGATCCACCTCTCCTCTGGAGATCTTTCTAAATCTACTTGGTTCCTGCATTTGGATACAGATGTGAGCCCCACAAGCTGTATCTAATACCCAATGTGTAGAAATATAAAGATTTCACTCGATAACAAACGCATCTTTAGTGTCCCCACACTTCTGGGTGCAGTTCCTCTTCCAGTGGCCCTTCTTGCCACATGAAAAACGCACTGACTCCCATTCCTTGCCCTGCCTCTGGATCTTCCCCTTCTTGGAGGGACGGTGCTTGGGGGCTTCAGACCGTTTATAAGTCTTTAGCCCCATTTCCTTGTCCTTCCTTTTCTTTTTCACCATAAGGACCGTGGGTTTTTCATGCCCCATGTCCTTATCTACCTGGATAATCAAGGTCAGAAGCTCTGATAGACTCTTCTCATTTCCGCTCATGTTATAGTTGACAATGAAGCTAGAGAAGGTCTTGGGTAGTGATGATAGGATGAGATCTGTACGCAACTCATCCAGGAATTTAATCCCTAAGATGTCAAGGCGTTCAATGTAGCCAATAAGCTTGACTACATGAGGCCCAGCTAGCGTAGACTCTCCAAGCTTCGTGGTAAACAAAGCATTGGAGATCTCATACCTCTCCTGTCTCGCCTTCTCTTGGTAGAGATCTTTAAGCTGAGACATCATGCTATACGCGTCCATGTTTTCATGTTGCTTCAAGAGCTCATTAGACATGGCCAATAGCATGAAACACTGGACATCTATGGCATCATCCATGTGTTTCATGTAGAGATATAATTCCTTATCACTAGCCTCTTTCCCAGGTGCAACTGGAATAGTCTCTTCCAACACATATAATTTCCTTTCGTGGCGAAGGACGACGCGTAAACGCCTCTGCCACTCTTTGAAATTGGTGCCGGTGAGAAGGTTTTCTTTTTCGAGTATGGTGCGCAATGATATGTTTGAAGTCATTTTCTTGTCGTTTCTACAAATTAAGATGAGCAAAGATTTAGTACTTTATTACAAAATTTGAGACAAATAAATAAATTAATAATTATTAGTCTCCCACTATTTTATCGAAATCCAATAGCCCTCACTATTGACTTCGGAATATTCTGTTGCGTGAATATTCTAGTGGCAAGGATCCATATTGTCCTTCACATTACCCCAACTAGGGTTGGTCAAGCAACTTGAAGGGTTTTAGGTAGGCATTCCAAATGCCAACTACATTAACTCGCAGCTCCTTGATCCACTGAGTGGACTCCCCAATCCTGAAATCCCTTTGGATTTCCTCAACCTTTGCCTCTTGGTCACACCAAGTCCTGCTGTGGCAGTCAACCCTTGATTCGAACCAAGTCAAGTCAACCCAAAACCCTGAATTAGAATTCCCCGATAATTGAGAGCACCCCAACTAGGGTTGGTCAAGCACTTTGAACTATGGTTCGATTCTAACCAAGATTATGGAAGGCTATGTCGACTTAATATTTGTTTTGAGGGATTTTATCCTTATACGTAAACTGCCATTTTATTATCTTTGATCACATGCTTGTTAATATTAAATGGGATATACTTAAGTGATTAACCATGTCTAAGAAAATATTTACGTATAAGCCAGTTTTATTTTAGTTCCATCTTGCATGCTCATTTAATTCATTAATTGTGTGATCGTGACAACACACCCCCAATAAATAAACCATGAAACTGACATAAATAAAATAAATGGTATGATCATGATCTTTTCTATTGGTTAGTTTATCTAGCGGTTGATAAACTAACCCAAGACCTAGGGGAGAAACACCTTGAACCTTTTGGGTTCGTGTTTACAGCTTTCGACCTGTCCACATTTGTATCCTCTTGGATTGGTTTCACCTTGGCTCCTGACTTGAGCCGCCTCCACTAGCTTGGGAGCTCCATCCATTACATATGCATTTATCTAACACGCAGGTGAGGGGTAAAAGGGGTTTTTAAATAAAAAGAATCCTTGGGTGCGCAGGCCCTACATATTAATGAGGAGATGGCTCGCAGGCCAACAAATTTAATTTAAATAAATAAATTAAAATAAACCATTCACATACAAAGGTCTCGGTCTAGCTCATGATCATCCATACATGCAACGATATTTACGCATAAATAAAACTAGCATTCAATTCTTTAATCATTCTTGTTTAAGATAAATCACGCTCGAATCAATTAATTATCTTTAATTAATCAATCCTTTTATCTTAAATCCCTTTTCTAAATTTCCTTGAGATTCTCATCCATCATAATTTTAAACAAATAAATTCATTTAAAAATTATCCTTGTACGTAACTTGTACCCTGGAGGCAACCCGGTGAATTCCCATTTATTACGCAGATGTTAAATTAAACACACATATATATAACACCTATCACGTGTTGTGCCTCAGCTTTACGCCTGCACCATGGTACACGTCTCAAGGGTTTGTATAATATAATAATAAATTTTAATAAATCTGCGTAATTTGGGTGAGTACACGGCGTGTAGTTCCGACTACATGACGTGTAATTTTCTTCACCGTCCATCCGAAGTACACGCCCGGGGATAAGGCGTGTTAATGTACTTCAGAAATTTTTGGAGTACACAGCCTGTACAGTGGGACACACGCCGTGTAGTTTCTGCATTACACGGTTTCCAGCCGGGCAGGCCGTGTACGGAGTACACGACCCAACCCTAACCCGAAGGGACTACACGTCGTGTTCATTGGACCACACGGCGTGTATTCCGGAAACCATGTGCCACCTATTTCTGGTCAACAAAGGGTGTCTTAAATTCTTAGAAAGAATCCAATACACAGCCTGATTTGGCGGATTAGTCAATGCATTGAGCCTAGACTACACGACGTGTACTTCTGAATACACGCCGTTTATTCTGGTGTTATACGACCAGAAACTTTTGTCTCCTCCGGATGAGTTCCTCTATTTTATTTTAATCAAAATTAAAAGAAAAATCCATTTCTGTGAGGTGAACGAGAAACGATGGAGGAGGAATAGATCTCGAGATTCATATTTCCAGAACGATTAAACATGAATTGAAATAATTAAATTATTAAATGCATAAATCACCAAAGAAAAAACTAAATAATTATAACCAATGATATAACCTCCCTCTGATACCACTTGAAGGTTCCGGGCGCAGCGGAAGCGCGTTGGTGGGTTTGCCCAACTTAATTTTTTGTTAAACAATGTTCAATCTGAGATCTGTCACGATATAAAATGTCGAATCTTCGGAATAGAATGAAGAACGAAAAGAAAAAGGAAGAGTCCCGGAACCCTTGAGGAGGATCATCATATGTTGATTATAATTAATTTAATTAATGCATAAGAATTACCTCATTGGAATTCTTTCTTCGTTGATGTGTTCGGTCACGATTTGGTGATCCGTCGTTGCGTAGTAGAATCCAAGTGTAGGATTCCTCTAGCGGTGATCCACACGTGTGTCACGTATCTCTGGACGTCACCGAAGGGATCTCCGAGTGCTAGCGTGGAAGAACCTTCTCTTGCGATATCCACCTTTGACCACCTTGATCCGGTGGAGGATCTTGCTCTCGTAACTTGAGGGCGTTCTTGGTGGAAAGGGAATTCTCTCTTGGCTTGAGAGTATTTCCAAATCCGTTGTGCACAACCAATGGCTCTCCAAAATGTTGGGGTTGTGAGGATATTTATAATCATGTTTGAGGTTAATAGAGTTATGACAATAAATAAACGCGTTACGCGTTTTATTTATTTCATTAACTCTTATTGAACCCCCCCCCCCATGTTGAATTATTAATTCCTTGACATGCGCCCAAGCTGATTATAATAAATATCATTTTATAAAACAATATTAAATCCTCAAAATCTCAACTGGAAAAACTACATGGCGTGTAACAATTAATACATGGCGTGTACTTTTATTTTCCATTTTTCTCCACCACATTTATTAGACCTTGAGTAATGACTATTTATTTCTTAAATAAATTTAACTGCATTACTCGCTAATAAATATATTATTTCGTCCACAATATATTCTCTTGAATAACTAGTGTCAAAATAAATGCGATCAGACATCCTTAAATAATTATTAAACCACATTCGGGAATAATATTTATTTAACTTGTTAAATTAATATTTAACTGAGACACATGGACACACTTAGTGTGTGACCCTCTAGGCCTCTTTCTCAGTGGAATTAGGATGAGCCTGCCTAAAGTCCAAGGTTAGCATCTAGCAACACGCCAAGGCACCCATAGAGAAAGAAGTTAATTCTGCAATGACGTGTTACCTCCTACGAATGCTTACCGTGTAATATAATCTCTTTGTCACGATATCTCCAATCAAGCGGGTTGCATGCTAGTGCCATCAACCCATGTGCTTGATTATTCTTTCTTTGACATCCCAAAATTGAACTTGCCCATACCTTACCATGGCCATGGATTTATTTAGGCTATATCAATTCCATCAAAGGGCATGAGATATCTACTTCCATTATGGAATGGAAGGGAAAAATCCTTTCTCGCATTATCTATTAATGCGGTATTACTCGTGACGCACCCAACGTATCCTACCTCACTGTGAACAGTGTGTCCTCACAGTTTTCATCAATACATCTAAGTGCGCGAGTTGTAATACCCATTAATAATAATCTTAAAGTATAAGGATCAATACACGTGTCTATAGATAGGAACATCCAATGACACTATGAAATGTGTATTTCTTACTGGCGGGTCTTGTTCTCATAATATCCTCCTGGATATTACCAAGGGTGCACACCATGAGAAGGTGCCTCAAATTTTTATGAGTCCTCACCCCTAATGACCTGTATTATTTGTGTCCCTCAAATAATATCATCCGGCCATAGAACATACATTCAAGAACAGTGTTATGGCACTTCTAGGTTCTCATCATAGCAGGGATCCGCTACGAACCTTTAATGCAACAGTTTTCCTTAGGACATTATCACATGAAATGTCACGCAGAAGAACAATCAAGATGTGATAAGGCTTTTATTTGATGAATAAAGTACAAAGTAGTTGGTTCTAGACCACCAACTCCAACAAGAAGATCATTCAAGTCTTAAAGGACACACTGTCAGCTTGAATGTTAGAATTTGTTCATAGTTGGGAGGATCACCTACCACTGGTGGAGTTTACGTACAACAATAGCTACCCTTATACCATCAGTATGGAATAATTTGAGTCCTTGTACGAGCAACGCTACTAGACACCACTTTTATGGACTAACCCAGGAGAGTTGGAGCTCATGGGATGAGATTTGGTGTGAGAAAATAATGAGAAGGTGCATATCATCTAGGAGTGGATGAATACTATACTGATCCATCATAAGTCTTATGCAGACTAATGATAGAGGCCTTTGGAGTTAGAGGATGGGGAACATGTGTTCCTATGGGTTTCACCACGATGTGGATAATAGAGATTTGTCTAGGATGGTAGGTTATCTATGAGATTCATTATCCCTTTTTCTAGATATTGTGTAGAGTTGGTGATGTGGGGTACCACTTAGGTCTACTATCACAGTTATACTAGGTACACAATTTCTTCCATGTATCGCAGTTAAGTAGGTACGTGCATGACTCATTTCACATTATCAACTGGGGAAAGCTACATATCGAGGATGGAGATACCTTTACTAAGTACCCAATATAGATTGAGGATAGGATATAGAGGATCCTTAATGGGATAGAGATTCATTTGTTGTGTGTTCAGTGGAAGCACATGAATCTATAGGAGAGAACATGGGAGTGGGAGGGTTAGATTCATGCTCAATACCCACATCACTTTGTGTAGCCCTTGTTTTGTATTTTCAGGACATAAATCACCAAGTTGGGGAGAATGTAATGACTTGGATTTTCCATGTATTATTTTTTAGATATTATATGGATTATTTTTTAGACCAGGAATTGAGATGGTGTTCAATTTCAAGACCCTATGTTACTAGAATAAATGTTTGAAATATATTAAATAGAATACACACACCGTTTTCCTAAAAAAGTGGAATAACTCTTAAACAGGGGCTCAGATCAGAAATATGAGGGCACCATTGAGTTCAGAATGTAAGTTTTACCCTATGCGCAACATAACCTTGGTCGGTATGGGTTGTTTGTGGAAAATTAATCATGAGCGTAAAATTGATAAAATAATTAAATAAATTATTTTATTATTTGGTTGATGTAGTGACGTAATTTCATTATTTAAATATGAACTTATGGAAAATCCATAGGGTTATCTACAAAACCCTATGAATTGATGAGAGCCATTGGAGTAATTGTAGGAGATTCCTTTATAAGATGATGATTGGATCAGAGATCAATGACTGGTGTGACGCAAATTCAAAGGATCTCACCAAAGATCATGATGCAAGTTCGTTCTTCATCATTGATCAATCTGAATCAAGGTAGGATGTTTGTTTATTTGGTTTTATTTCCCCATTTTAGTTTTTATGAGGAACATGGATCAATCAACAAATAGATTGATATGTGGATCATGAGTATTATAGTATGGGTTAGATTAATCATTATTTGGGAGAATTTTCTTCACGATTTAATTGTTATCTCTTTATTATTCATTCTAATAGAAATGAATTGAGGTCGACACAAACACGAATCGAGGTTTGTCCCTCTTGATTGTTCTTGTGATTTTCTCCCCCAATTATTCATTCATCATGATCGTTCTTCATTTGGGACATGGTTTGAAATATCCTGATGAATCGATCATTGCACACCTATTTCTTAGCGCAATGATCTAATATTATAGATCTAGGATAATCATGACATGATGGTGGTGTGATGATGTAAGTGGCGATGGATTAGATGGTTTTTGGTACCCGATTTCATGTTCTTTAGAGTGTAATTAATAGAGACATATGATGGCGGTTTCCGAATGGATTTATTGACTGGAACCTGTTTTTTATCAATATTGAGGCTCGGATGAGGCAGTTTCTTGATTTTTCTAGTGAGATGGCCATCTAATCAAAGGTTGAAGGTATGGGAATGAATACGGATTCCAGATCTAAGAATCTATAAATTTCCATAAAACGTGGAATTTAATGTAGAGCCACACACTGTTTGGGACCCTCTCAAAGACAGCTAGGATTTTGGAATGAGATAAGTATCACATGGTGTGTGACCCCTATCACACGGTGTGTGACCTATTCCTGGTGGATCAGTGTGTATCTCAGAGGGTACAAGGACACAGGCTGGAGTACATAACCATGGGTGCGTTGTGTACTCCCACACAAACATGGTTTTCCCTGGTATACATGAGCATACCCAGGTACTGGTACATGGGTAGAGTACACGGGAAAACTGCACACTATGTACTATTACACAAACATGGGAGACAGGTTGTTTACACAGGTAGGACCCGGGGTCAAAGGTACATGGCTTATAACCCTACTAAATGCCATGTACTCCTTAAAACATTTCTTAGACCCCTTTTCCTCTATATCTTGGATAAGTTTTGTTAGGATGTGTTACCCAAATCCATTCCCTGAGGGTTAGTATGGAATCACCTCCTACTCCTAGGAAGATGAACCCTTTAGAATGACTTTTTGGATAGAGTTACTGGAATCCTTTTGCGATGCTTAGAGTGATATCCTCAATTAATCTTTGTTCCCTAGGTGGAGTTCTTAGTAACATCATGACTAACACTATGCGGGCACCAATCCTATACTTAATGGGTAAATCTAGATTGAGTTGTTGGTAACCCCATGGACTTGGGTGTGATCCTCATCTATGTATCATATCTTTTAGGAATTTAAGCGTGTACTCCCTATGATGGTACCCATTGAGAATTTACCTCACAGATGGACATCATTGGTGTTATCAAACTCAGGAGTGTGTTCTCCCAGATAAGTGTTATGTGGAGATCATTGGTGTTATCTAGACATATACATGTGTAGATATGACTGTAATTTTTTATTGTATGATTTATGGTTTTGGGGTGTCCAGTTGGGTATTGTTATACTCACCCATGCATGGGATTTTTCTGAACGTGTCATGTATTTTGTAGACGATCAACCTTTTGACAGATTCCAAGATGGACCAGGACCAGACGATTCTTAGTGAGACTGGACAGAATGAGGTGTTTTCCTAAAAAAAATTTATAGCAATCCCCAATATTACTTTTAGGTTGGTCTTTTCTTCAGACTCTTAGTTCTAGGATTTTGTTTGAATCTGTTTACTTTCCAATACTTCTTATTGTACTCTGGTTTTGGTATTTAGATTTATGAATGCATGGTTGTTCATTTGTTTTTAAATTTCAGAATTTTATAGGATTAGATGTTTGTGTGTGTTTGTGGGTACTTAGGCTAAGTACCCCCATGTTATTGATATGCCTACTAGGTACTAGTTTCCAACCCCTGGCCTATTGGAGGTGGGCTTGGGGAGTCACGTCATGGGCCCCTTTGGGAAGTGTCATGACAATAATGATAGATTTAACATGTTTATATGATATTTATGATATTATTATACTTATATAATTATAATATCACATATAACTTCTTAAATTCCAACCCGTTAGAAAACAATAACATTGCTCCTGTGTACGGCGGACTACTGCCTCACAAACCGATGTGATAGGTTTTTCTCTTTCCATTTCACTTGGATAATAATAAGGATAGATTAAATGAATATATATGGTATTTATAAAATAATTATACCTATTTAAATATGATATCATATATACCTTCTTAATTTAAATTTCATAAGGGACACAGTAATTTCGCTCGAATGTACAGTGGACTACCCCCTCGCGAAGCGATGTGATTCTTTTTTCACTTACACTTTACATGGAAGGTATTAAGGATAAATTTAATGAATATATGTGATATTTTTTACCCAACCATAATTATAGAAATATAATATCACATCTAACTTCTTACCTTACCTTTTGTTGGAAAATAATAGCGTCGTTCGTGCATATGTGTGGATTACTGCCTCCATATACCGATATGAAATGTTTTTATTTTTATTTTTACATGGATGGAAATAAGGATGTATTTGATTAATATAAATGATATGTATGAAATAATAATTATTTTATAATTATAAATTAATATTTATTTTTCTTTCATTCCATCCGTCAAGAAAAATGGAAATAACGTTCATCCGCATGTATGGTCTACCGTCTCCATGAACAGTGCAATACATTTTCTATTAAATAATTATATAATGAATATATATGATAATTATATCATGGTTAAAATTATTTATATTATTTAACCATGATCAATATAAACTTACTGAAATTACCAAACCAAAACATTCATGAAAAAACAAGCAATTATCACCTAAAACAGTGATTTTAACAAAGAATTGTTAATAAATGAGTCATAAAAGAATTTAATTAAATTATATATGGTATAAAATATATTATTATGGTTATTTAATAGATTTATAACAAACCTATATTTATTATATCATAGGTTTGAACACATATAATGGAAATTAAACCTGAGGTAAGGGTTTCTCATCTCACTTGTACTTCCATGTGACATATAGCATATTAACCACTTATTCCTTTGTGTGTTGTATATAATACCCATTTTGATATGTTATATAATGAATATATTTCTATTAATAATACTTAAAGTTTCATTTGAATTTATTTATTCCATGGGGCTTGTGATTTAAAATTTACCAAAGTGGTAAGGGTTTATTTCACAATCTCATCACTATTTGGGATTGTTTATGTTTAAATATCCCTTGGGGGTTATTTGATATTTCTATATTAAAAAGAATATATTTTATTCTCGTATAGTTAATAATGAACTTTTAAATTAATATTACCATTTTTATTTTCCTTATCAATTAAAATGATTGGGAATTTTTTTTAAGAAAAGGTGACTTCATTTCTCTCTTCCGTAAAATCCTTTTTCTTCTAAAACCATGTCTTTTAAAAATGTTTTCAATTTTTTTTAAAATTATATATATAATTTATTAAATAATTTTTTACCCATTTTTTAATTTTTTTAAAAAGAATAAAGTAATCTTCATGTTTTTTCCAAACAAGTCATGTTTATATTTTGTAGAAAATGTGAAAGAAATATTTTTTTTAACATGTATGGAATTTCTCACCATCATTTCCACTCATTTTTTTGAATATTCCTTTATAATTTTACAAAAAAAAATCAATGAATTTTTTTTTATAAAGGTAAGGAATATAAGTTGAATTGAGGGAAGTTGGGAGGATATTTTTTCAGGGTTTTTCTACGCCAAACGGCTTTGGAGGTGTGATTTTGAGAGATGGGGAAGTACCCTTTTATAAGAGAGGTTAGGGTCACTTTTGGAAAAGATTGAAATATTATTTTATTATAAAATAATTTTTGGTTTCTAATAGTTCCAAATGGATTTATTTTGATTATAAGGTGGGTATGGGTATAAATACTCTCAACCAATAGGTTTTAGACAAGTTTAGGTTACCATATTAACCTTATATTTTAGATTTAACCCTTAGTTAAATAGTTTCACTTTTACCATGTCTTCTTGTATTATTATAATAAATGGTTAATAAACTTACTATAAAATTTCAAGAGAACCCCAAGTGGTTAATTAATGACATATATATCATTATATGAGTACTTTGGCCGAACCTTATCTTTTTGGGAATATTATATCATTTAATAATATAGTATTTGTTTTAAAAAATCATTTATGTCAATTTTGACACTATTTAGTATTTGGTTTTTGCGAAAGTCATCACAACTTTATTACTTCAAAAAAAATACATTGAATCAACCCTAACATTTCATATTCACCTAAATAATTCTTAGATATCATCAAAACTTTGAAATTATATTTATTTTAATATTTAAATTACCATTTATTTGATTCTTTCATTAATAAAGTAATTATTGTATCATCATTATGTCATAAATAAATTTAATTATTTAATGTCTAAAAATTATAAATAAACTACCATGATGTAGGAAATATTTTTATCTTTATAGTGAATACTTATAGTCAAATTTATATTTTGTATAACCCTATATTAAAAATGTTTTAGTTATTAAAATGTGAATTTTACACTTTTAACTCTTCTTTAAATAAAATAATAATAAAAGTCCTAATCTAATCAAAATGGGTCAAAAAGGATCGTATTTTATTCTTAAGGTTGTTTATGGTCGAAATACACTTATCCAATAAAATTGGGACATGTGTTAGGGTAATTAGAATATCATTTTTGCCTTTAATTGGCCTATTTACTTTTAACCGTGGTAAATAAAAGTCAAAAGTTACTATTCACCAAAAATTATTTTCATCTTATTGAACCAAATTTTACTCACTGATTTCAACCATGTATCTCTAATTTCTGAAATTAAATTCACAGAAGAGGTAAAATTACATTTTACGCAAATTTGCAAATGTACCTAAAAGGTGGGTAAAAGACGTTAAAAAGTTCAATAAAATTTTATACATCTAATTTTATTATCAAATGACTCAAATGAATTACATTGAACTGATATAGGTATTATGTATCTATTTTTACTTAAAATAAATTTAAATATAATAAATAATTATTTAAATAAAAAGTAGGTTTTAAACAATAACGTAGTGTTTTCACTATTCATCAAAAACTAAAAGTTTCCAGAAAAATAACAAAAAAACAACATAATATAATTTTGATATTACTAATTTAAAAATGAAGTCTATTTTACCAAATTCAAAATATACAAGTTTCTTTAATTAATTTAAAATTATTTCTCGTTGTCAAAACCAAAAAGCGGGTTTTTAAAAAGTAAAAACTATTAAAAGATTGACATGTGTTTATGTCAAATTTAAATGTGAAATTACTTATAATGACTTAAATTGTATTAAATTATAAAAACACAATCTAATTATACTTATAAACCATTCAAATTAATAATTTAACAATATAAATTATTTTTATTAAAAAAGTTATTTTCAATTAAAATTTATTATTTTTAACTATTCATAAAAATATGAAAGTTATCGGAAAAGTATCAAAAATTTATCCAAACTGGATTTTTATGCCCTGATTCTAAAGTATAATTTAATTGAATTTAATTTAATATATAAAAGTTTTAAATATTTTTTTTAAAAAGGGTTCGTTGTTAAAAGGCTGTAAATTTTCATTTTTTGAAAAATACTTATTTTATCTGAAAAAACGAATTTGTTCTTATATTATTTCTAAGAAAAACATAATATGGATTCTAAAATTATAATAAGTATATGAAATTCAAAATTTAGTTAATACTATTCATAACATCTTTTTGAACGACTAGTTTGGTAAGTCATGGTATGCTCGAACTCGGTGTTGCGTGTAGCGCAAGTTCTTAAATTATTTTGAAGAGATAACGTACTAGGAAATCTTGGTGTGTTACATTTTTCATCACATATGCGAGGTTAATTTTAAATTAAATTCTACCACTTATATGAATTTAATTTAAAAAAATTGATTCCATATTTATAATCATCATAATTAATATTATATAATATATTCAACTTAATTTTTTACCATAATTAATAGTAAATATATTAAAAATTAGCTACTTTGGTTAAGGTAAAAACGGGTTTACCAGGGGTGAAACTAAGAAGATAAGGGTTTAAATAACCTATAAAATTGTAAAAAATAAATTTTATGGACATATGTTTACCTTATATCATCTAAGGTACAATAATTACCCATTTTTTAGGCTTTTGGTATGAGATAAACATGGGTAGCACTTTTTCTTTTTGAAAATTCCAAGTGTGTCCTCTCCCCCACTTATAAAAGGCCATCCACTCTCCTCTACTCTTCACACTTAAAAAACCATTTAGTTCATCAAATAACTAACCAAATACCTTACTTACTCAACTAAAAACATCTTAGAGGTCTTTTTTTATCATAAATCCAACCTAGTATGGATTTTGGTACATCCCTAAAGAAGTTGTTCGAAGAAGAGGTAATGTTCTTAAATGGGTATTTTTATTTTGTTTCTTCTTCAAACTCCTTAAAATATTCAAAAACCATGATTATATAATAAAATCAGTATATTAATTATAGTAATATTTTATTATGTCAAGTTAATTACCTATATCCATCTACTCTTCCATCAAATGGGAAAAGAATTTGTCGATCATGTGTACAGCGGACCACCACCTCACGAACCGATAAATTGTTTTCCACCACCACCTATCACGGTTGGATATAAAGATGGATTTAACATATTTATATGATATTTATTACATTAATATACTTCTAAAATTATAATATCACATATACCTTCTTAACTTCCAACCTGTTGGAAAACAACAATGTCACTCGTGTGTACAACTCACTACTGCCTTGCGAATAGTTGTGACGTGTTTTTTCCATTTCTATATCACTTGGATGGTAATGAGGATATATTAAATATATATGTGTGTGTGTGTGTGATATTTTTTTCATAGATATACCTATAGAATTATTATATCACATATACCTTCTTATTTTTCATTCCGTTGGGGATATGATAACGTCACTCATGTGTGTGGCGGACTATCGCCTCATGAAGTAATGTCATTTATTTTTCACTTAATATTTACATGGATGGTAGTAATGATAATTTAATGAATATTTGTGATATTTATGACCTAACCATAATTTTTTAATATAATACCACATCTAACTCCCTACCTTCCCATCCATTGGAAAATAATAACACCACCATATGCGTACTTGTGGACTACCACCTCCACCTAGCAATGTGAAATGTTTTTCATTTTATTTATACATGGATGGTAATAAGAATGTATTTTATTAATATAAATTATATATATGAAGTAATAATGATTCATTAACTATAAATTAATATTTATTTTTCTTTCATTCCATCCATCGAGAAAAATGGAAATAGCGTTCATGCATACATACGACCTACCGTCTCCTTGAACATTGTGAGATATTTTATATCTATAACTTCTATAGATTACTATAAATATGTATATAATTAATATATATGATATTTATATAATTCTTAAAATTCTAGAGATGATGTAACCATGATCAATATAAATGTACCAAAATTACCAAACCAAAATATACATGAAAATTGAAGCAATTTTCACCCAAAACAACAATTTAAACAAAGAATTGTTAATAAATAGGTTATAAAATACTATAATAAAATCATATATGGCATAAAATATATGATTATATTTATTTCATATATTTATAATAAACCTATATTTATTATACAGTAGGTTTGAATTCATCTAAAGGAATTCGAACCTAAGGTGAGGGGTTCTCGTCTCACTTTTACTTTCATGAGACATGTGCCATATCCACCACTTATTTCTTTATGTGGTGTATATACTACCCCTGTAGATATTTTATATCATGAATATATTTATCTTAATGGTATTTAAAGTTTCATTTGAAGTTATTTATTTCATGGGTATTATTATTTAAAAGTTACCAAAGTGGTAAGGGTGTATTTCACAATCTCTTCATTATTCGGGATTGTTTATGTTTAACTCTCCCTTGGGGAAATTATTTGATATTTATATCTTATAATTAATATATTTTATTATACTCTGGTTAATCATTAACTTTTCAAGTAATAGTACCATTTTCCCTCTCTTTGGTACTTAAAATGATCGATAAAGTGTTTTATGAAGAAAAGATGAATTCATTTCTCTCTTCAGTCAAAAATCTTTTTTCTTTCAAAACGATGTTTTCTAAAAATGTTTTAAAATATGTTTTTGACATTCTCAAAATGATTTATTAAAGAAATTTTTACCCATTTTTTAATTTTTACAAAAAATTTTGATAGAAATCTTCATTTCATTTTCCAAATAGGACTCATTTGAATTTTACCAAAAATATGAAAGGAGTATTTGTTTAAATGTGTAGGAAATGTATGGAGTTTCTTGTAGGTTCTAGGCACAGTGGAAGTGCATTGGTGGGTGTACCCAACTTTAATTTTAGTATTAACAATGACCAATCTGAGATCTGTCACGATAATAAACTTCCAGATCTTCAGGATAGAACGAAGAACAAAAAAGAAAGAGGGAGTCCCAAAACCATAAAGACAGGATCATCATATGTTGGTTATAATTAATTTAATTAATTGACAAGAATTACCTTGATGGAGTTATTTCTTCATTGATGTCTCCGGTCATGATCTGATGTGATTTTTCATTGTGTCGTAGAATCCAAGTGTAGACTTCCTCTAGCGGTGATCCACACGTGCACCATATATATCTAGACGTCGTCAAAGGAATCTCTAGGTGCTAGTGTGGAGAAGCCTTTTCTTGCGTTGTCCACCTTAGATCGGCTTGATCCGATGGAGGAGGATCTCTCTCGGTCTTGAGAGCATTCTTGGAAGAAGGAGTTCTTTCTTCCTTGAGAGAATTCTTCAGAATTTTTGTGCACAATGATTAGGGAAAAGTGTTGGGGTTGTGAGGATATTTATAATTGGGTTTGAGGTTATATAGTTATAACAATAAATAAACACGTTACGTGTTTTATTTATTTCATTAACTCTTATTGAAAACCCCCATGTCGAATCATTAATTCCTTGACACACACCCACACTAATTATAATAAATATCATTTAATAAAATGATATTATTTCCTCAAAATCCCGACTGGAAAAACTACATGGCATGTAATCATTAATACACGGCGTGTACTCGTTTTTCATTTCCTTTCCAAAATGAAAACTACATGGCATGTACATTCAATGTACACGGCGTGTATATCTTGTAATAATTTTATTCTTACTCCAACATTAAAACTATTTAGGCTTCCTTGAATAATTATTAAACCACATATGGGAATAATTTTTATTCTACTTGAGATACTTGGATACACTTAGTGTGTGACCATCTAGGCCTCTTTCTCATTGGCATTAGGCAGGATTTCCTAAAGTCCAAGATTGCTGTCTAGCAATGGGTCAAGGCACCCAAGATAAATAAGTTAACACCACATTGACATGTCACCTCATACGAATGATTACCGTGTAATATAATCTCTTTTTCACGATATCTCGAATCAAGCGGGTTGTATGTTAGTGCCATCAACCCATGTGCTCGATTATTCTTTCTTTAACTTTCCAGAATTGAACTTTCCCATTCCTCACCATGGCCATGGATTTATTTAGGATATATCAATTCCATCAAAGGGAATGAGATATCTACTTCCGTTATAGAATATAAGGGACAAATCCTTTCTCGCATTATCTATTAATGCAGTATCACTCGTGATGCACCCAACGTATCCTACCTAACTGCGAATAATGTGTCATCACATTTTTCATCAATACATCTAAGTGCGAGAGTGGTAATACCCATTAATAATAATATTAATGTCTAAGGACCAATACACATGTATGCAGATAAGAACATCCAATGACACTATGAAATGTGGATTTCCTACTAGCGGGTCTTGTTCTCATAATATCCTCCTGGATATTACCAAGGGGACACATGATGAGAAGGTGCCTCAAAGTTTTATGAGTCCTCACCCCTAATGGCCTGTATTATTTGTGTCCCTCAAATAACATCATCCGACCATAGAACATATATTTAAGAATAGTGTTATGTCGCTTCCGGGTTCTCATCATAGTAGGGATCCGCTATGACCCTTTAATGAAACAACTATCCTTGGGACATTATCACATGCATTGTTACGCATAAGAACAATCAAGATGTGATAAGGTGTTTATTTAATAAATAAGGTACAAATTAGATGGTTCTAGGCCACCAACTCTAATAGACTCCCACTTGGACTAGATTCAACTACTAACAACCTTTAACATGCTAGCTCTCACATGATATTCATGCTTCTGGTGAGATAGGCCTTTAGTGATGGGGTCCGCCACGTTATCTTCTGTGGACACTCTGCTCACAGAAAATTCACCCCTTTGATAGAAATCCCTCAAGAGCTGATACATCTGGAGTATGTTCTTTTTCTATGGATGTGATATTGGTTCTTTTGCAAGATCCATTGTTGTAGTATTATCACAATACAATGTGATAGGATCTTTACTGTTGGGAACTACATCAAGCTCCAGGACAAAGTTATGAATCCATATGGCTTCCTTGGCTACATCAGAAGCTGCTATATATTCGGACTCCTCTATAGAAACAGCGACAACTGGCTGCTTTAAACTCTTCCAGCTCACAGCTCCTCAATTGAGACAGAAAACATATCCAGATTGTGATTTCAGATCGTTCTGATCTGCCTAAAAACTAGCATCAGTATACCCTCTGATGACAATATCCTCATCTCCTCCATACACCAGGAATATATCCTTAGTTCTTATCAGATACTTAAGGATAGTCTTAACAAAAGTCCAATGTTGTTCTCCTAGATCTGCTTGATATCTGCCTACCATGCTCAGTGCATAGGCAACATCAAGCCTGGTACATAACATGGCATACATGATGGATCCTATAGTTGAAGCGTATGGGATCTTACTCATTCTATCTTTCTCTTGTTGTGTCTGAGGACACATTTTCTTAGAAATATGTAGGCCATGTGACATTGGAACCAATTCCCTCTTGGATTTTTCCATACTAAATCTCTTTAGTATCTGGTCAATGTATATACCCTGACTTAGTCCAAGTAGCCTCTTGGATCTATCACGAATGATCTTGATCCCTAGAATATAGGATACTTCACCCAATTCCTTCATGGAGAAACATTTTTTCAACCAGTCCTTAACTGACTGTAAGACTGGTACATCGTTTCCAATAAGAAATATGACTGTAAGACTGGTACAGTCATATCTACACATGTATATGTCTATATCACATATAATAAGAATATCTAGACATATACATGTGTAGATATGACTGTAATTTTTTATTGTATGATTTATGGTTTTGGGGTGTCCTGTTGGGTATTGTTATACTCACCCATGCATGGGATTTTCCTGAACGTGTCATGTATTTTGTAGACGATCAACCTTTTGACAGATTCCAAGATGGACCAGGACCAGACGAGTCTTAGTGAGACTGGACAGAACGAGGTGTTTTCCTAAAAAAAATTATAGCAATCCCCAATATTACTTTTAGGTTGGTCTTTTCTTCAGACTCTTAGTTCTAGGATTTTGTTTGAATCTGTTTACTTTCCAATACTTCTTATTGTACTCTGGTTTTGGTATTTAGATTTATGAATGCATGGTTGTTCATTTGTTTTTAAATTTCAGAATTTTATAGGATTAGATGTTTGTGTGTGTGTGGGTACTTAGGCTAAGTACCCCCATGTTATTGATATGCCTACTAGGTACTAGTTTCCAACCCCTGGCCTATTGGAGGTGGGCTTGGGGAGTCACGTCATGGGCCCCTTTGGGAAGTTTCATGACAATAATGATAGATTTAACATGTGCATATGATATTTATGATATTATTATACTTATATAATTATAATATCACATATAACTTCTTAAATTCCAACCCGTTAGAAAACAATAACATTGCTCCTGTGTACGGCGGACTACTGCCTCACAAACCGATGTGATAGGTTTTTCTCTTTCCATTTCACTTGGATAATAATAAGGATAGATTAAATGAATATATATGGTATTTATAAAATAATTATACCTATTTAAATATGATATCATATATACCTTCTTAATTTAAATTTCATAAGGGACACAGTAATGTCGCTCGAATGTACAGTGGACTACCCCCTCGCGAAGCGATGTGATTCTTTTTTCACTTAAACTTTACATGGAAGGTATTAAGGATAAATTTAATGAATATATGTGATATTTTTTACCCAACCATAATTATAGAAATATAATATCACATCTAACTTCCTACCTTACCTTTTGTTGGAAAATAATAGCGTCGTTCGTGCATACGTGTGGATTACCGCCTCCATATACCGATATGAAATGTTTTTATTTTTATTTTTACATGGATGGTAATAAGGATGTATTTGATTAATATAAATGATATGTATGAAATAATTATTATTTTATAATTATAAATTAATATTTATTTTTCTTTCATTCCATCCGTCAAGAAAAATGGAAATAACGTTCATCCGCATGTATGGTCTACCGTCTCCATGAACAGTGCAATACATTTTCTATTAAATAATTATATAATGAATATATATGATAATTATATCATGGTTAAAATTATTTATATTATTTAACCATGATCAATATAAACTTACTGAAATTACCAAACCAAAACATTCATGAAAAAACAAGCAATTATCACCTAAAACAGTGATTTTAACAAAGAATTGTTAATAAATGAGTCATAAAAGAATTTAATTAAATTATATATGGTATAAAATGTATTATTATGGTTATTTAATAGATTTATAACAAACCTATATTTATTATATCATAGGTTTGAACACATATAATGGAAATTAAACCTGAGGTAAGGGTTTCTCATCTCACTTGTACTTCCATGTGACATATAGCATATTAACCACTTATTCCTTTGTGTGTTGTATATAATACCCATTTTGATATGTTATATAATGAATCTATTTCTATTAATAATACTTAAAGTTTCATTTGAATTTATTTATTCCATGGGGCTTGTGATTTAAAATTTACCAAAGTGGTAAGGGTTTATTTCACAATCTCATCACTATTTGGGATTTTTTATGTTTAAATATCCCTTGGGGGTTATTTGATATTTCTATATTAAAAAGAATATATTTTATTCTTGTATAGTTAATAATGAACTTTTAAATTAATATTACCATTTTTATTTTCCTTATCAATTAAAATGATTGAGATTTTTTTTTAAGAAAAGGTGACTTCATTTCTCTCTTCCGTCAAAAATCCTTTTTCTTCTAAAACCATGTCTTCTAAAAATGTTTTCAATTTTTTTTAAAATTATATATATAATTTATTAAATAATTTTTTACCCATTTTTTAATTTTTTTAAAAAGAATAAAGTGATCTTCATGTTTTTTCCAAACAAGTCATGTTTATATTTTGTAGAAAATGTGAAAGAAATATTTGTTTTAACATGTATGGAATTTCTCACCATTATTTCCACTCATTTTTTTGAATATTCCTTTATAATTTTACAAAAAAAAATCAATGAATTTTTTTTCTAAAGGTAAGGCATATAATTTGAATTGAGGGAAGTTGGGAGGATATTTTTTCAGGGTTTTTTCTACGCCAAATGGCTTTGGAGGTGTGATTTTGAGAGAAGGGGAAATACCCTTTTATAAGAGATGTTAGGGTCACTTTTGGAAAAGATTGAAATATTATTTTATTATAAAATAATTTTTGGTTTCTAATAGTTCCAAATGGATTTATTTCGATTATAAGGTGGGTATGGGTCGAAATACTCTCAACCAATAGTTTTTAGACAAGCTTAGGTCCCCATATTAACCTTATATTTTAGATTTAACCCTTAGTTAAATAGTTTCACTTTTACCATGTCTTCTTGTATTATTATAATAAATGGTTAATAAACTTACTATAAAATTTCAAGAGAACCCCAAGTGGTTAATTAATGACATATATATCATTATATGAGTACTTTGGCCGAACCTTATCTTTTTGGGAATATTATATCATTTAATAATATAGTATTTGTTTTAAAAACTCATTTATGTCAATTTTGACACTATTTAGTATTTGGTTTTTGCGAAAGTCATCACAACTTTATTACTTCAAAAAAAATACATTCAATAAACCCTAACATGTCATATTCACCTAAATAATTCTTAGATATCATCAAAACTTTGAAATTATATTTATTTTAACATTTAAATTACCATTTATTTGATTCTTTCATTAATAAAGTAATTATTGCATCATCATTATGTCATAAATAAATTTAATTATTTAATGTCTAAAAATTATAAATAAACTACCATGACGTAGGAAATATTTTTAGCTTTATAGTCAATATTTATAGTCAAATTTATATTTTGTATAACCCTATATTAAAAATGTTTTAGTTATTAAAATGTGAATTTTACACTTTTAACTCTTCTTTAAATAAAATAATAATAAATGTCCTAATCTAATAAAAATGGGTCAAAAAGGATCGTATTTTATTCTTAAGGTTGTTTATGGTAGAAATACACTTATCCAATAAAATTGGGACATGTGTTAGGGTAATTAGAATATCATTTTTGCCTTTAATTGGCCTATTTACTTTTAATCGTGGTAAATAAAAGTCAAAAGTTACTATTCACCAAAAATTATTTTCATCTTATTGAACCAAATTTTACTCACTGATGTCAACCATGTATCTCTAATTTCTGAAATTAAATTCACAGAAGAGGTAAAATTACGTTTTACGCAAATTTGCAAATGTACCTAGAAGGTGGGTAAAAGACGTTAAAAAGTTCAATAAAATTTTATACATCTAATTTTATTATCAAATGACTCAAATAAATTACATTGAACTGATATAGGTATTATGTATATATTTTTACTTAAAATAAATTTAAATATAATAAATAATTATTTAAATAAAAAGTAGGTTTTAAACAATAACGTAGTGTTTTCACTATTCATCAAAAACTAAAAGTTTCCAGAAAAATAACAAAAAAACACCATAATATAATTTTGATATTACTAATTTAAAAATGAAGTCTATTTTACCAAATTCAAAATATACAAGTTGCTTTAATTAATTTAGAATTATTTCTCGTTGTCAAAACCAAAAAGCGGGTTTTTAAAAAGTAAAAACTATTAAAAGATTGACATGTGTTTATGTCAAATTTAAATGTGAAATTACTTATAATGACTTAAATTGTATTAAATTATAAAAACACAATCTAATTATACTTATAAACCATTCAAATTAATAATCTAGCAATATAAATTATTTTGATTAAAAAAGTTATTTTCAATTAAAATTTATTATTTTTCACTATTCATAAAAATATGAAAGTTATCGGAAAAGTACCAAAAATTTATCCAAACTAGATTTTTATGCCCTGATTCTAAAGTATAATTTAATTGAATTGAATTGAATATATAAAAGTTTTAAATATTTTTTTGAAAAAGGGTTCGTTGTTAAAAGGCTGTAAATTTTCATTTTTTGAAAAATACTTATTTTATCTGAAAAAACGAATTTGTTCTTATATTATTTCTAAGAAACACATAATATGGATTCTAAAATTATAATAAGTATATGAAATTCAAAATTTAGTAAATACTATTCATAACCGCTTTTTGAACGACTAGTTTGGTAAGTCATGGTGTGCTCGAACTCGGTGTTGCGTGTAGCGCAAGTTCTTAAATTATTTTAAAGAGATAACGTACTAGGAAATCTTGGTGTGTTACATTTTTCATCATATATGCGAGGTTAATTTTAAATTAAATTCTACCAATTATATGAATTTAATTTAAAAAAATTGATTCCATATTTATAATCATCATAATTAATATTATATAATAGATTCAACTTAATTTTTTACCATAATTAATAGTAAATATATTAAAAATTAGCTACTCTGGTTAAGGTAAAAACGGGTTTACCAGGGGTGAAACTAAGAAGATAAGGGTTTAAATAACCTATAAAATTGTAAAAAATAAATTTTATGGACATATGTTTACCTTATATCATCTAAGGTACAATAATTACCCATTTTTTAGGCTTTTGGTATGAGATAAACATGGGTAGCACTTTTTCTTTTTGAAAATTCCAAGTGTATCCTCTCCCCCACTTATAAAAGGCCATCCACTCTCCTCTACTCTTCACACTTAAAAAACCATTTAGTTCATCAAATAACTAACCAAATACCTTACTTACTCAACTAAAAACATCTTAGAGGTCTTTTTTTATCATAAATCCAACCTAGTATGGATTTTGGTACATCCCTAAAGAAGTTGTTCGAAGAAGAGGTAATGTTCTTAAATGGGTATTTTTATTTTGTTTCTTCTTCAAACTCCTTAAAATATTCAAAAACCATGATTATATAATAAAATCAGTATATTAATTATAGTAATATTTTATTATGTCAAGTTAATTACCTATATCCATCTACTCTTCCATCAAATGGGAAAAGAATTTGTCGATCATGTGTACAGCGGACCACCACCTCACGAACCGATAAATTGTTTTCCACCACCACCTATCACGGTTGGATATAATGATGGATTTAACATATTTATATGATATTTATTTCATTAATATACTTCTAAAATTATAATATCACATATACCTTCTTAACTTCCAACCTGTTGGAAAACAACAATGTCACTCGTGTGTACAACTCACTACTGCCTTGCGAATAGTTGTGATGTGTTTTTTCCATTTCTATATCACTTGGATGGTAATGAGGATATATTAAATATATATGTGTGTGTGTTTGTGTGATATTTTTTACATAGATATACCTATAGAATTATTATATCACATATACCTTCTTATTTTCCATTCCGTTGGGGATATGATAACGTCACTCATGTGTGTGGCGGACTATCGCCTCATGAAGCAATGTCATTTATTTTTCACTTAATATTTACATGGATGGTAGTAATGATAATTTAATGAATATTTGTGATATTTATGACCTAACCATAATTTTTTAATATAATACCACATCTAACTCCCTACCTTCCCATCCATTGGAAAACAATAACACCACCATATGCGTACTTGTGGACTACCACCTCCACCTAGTAATGTGAAATGTTTTTCATTTTATTTATACATGGATGGTAATAAGAATGTATTTTATTAATATAAATTCTATATATGAAGTAATAATGATTCATTAACTATAAATTAATATTTATTTTTCTTTCATTCCATCCATCGAGAAAAATGGAAATAGCGTTCATGCATACATACGACCTACCGTCTCCTTGAACAGTGTGAGACATTTTATATCTATAACTTCTATAGATTACTATAAATATGTATATAATTAATATATATGATATTTATATAATGCTTAAAATTCTAGAGATGATGTAACCATGATCAATATAAATGTACCAAAATTACCAAACCAAAATATACATGAAAATTGAAGCAATTTTCACCCAAAACAACAATTTAAACAAAGAATTGTTAATAAATAGGTTATAAAATACTATAATAAAATCATATATGGCATAAAATATATGATTATATTTATTTCATATATTTATAATAAACCTATATTTATTATACAGTAGGTTTGAATTCATCTAAAGGAATTCGAACCTGAGGTGAGGGGTTCTCGTCTCACTTTTACTTTCATGAGACATGTGCCATATCCACCACTTATTTCTTTATGTGGTGTATATACTACCCCTATAGATATTTTATATCATGAATATATTTATCTTAATGGTATTTAAAGTTTCATTTGAAGTTATTTATTTCATGGGTATTATTATTTAAAAGTTACCAAAGTGGTAAGGGTGTATTTCACAATCTCTTCATTATTCGGGATTGTTTATGTTTAACTCTCCCTTGGGGAAATTATTTGATATTTATATCTTATAATTAATATATTTTATTATACTCTGGTTAATCATTAACTTTTCAAGTAATAGTACCATTTTCCCTCTCTTTGGTACTTAAAATGATCGATAAAGTGTTTTATTAAGAAAAGATGAATTCATTTCTCTCTTCAGTCAAAAATCTTTTTTCTTTCAAAACAATGTTTTCTAAAAATGTTTTAAAATATGTTTTTGACATTCTCAAAATGATTTATTAAAGAAAGTTTTACCCATTTTTTATTTTTTACAAAAAATTTTGATAGAAATCTTCATTTCATTTTCCAAATAGGACTCATTTGAATTTTACCAAAAATATGAAAGGAGTATTTGTTTAAATGTGTAGGAAATGTATGGAGTTTCTTGTAGGTTCTAGGAACAGTGGAAGCGCATTGGTGGGTGTACCCAACTTTAATTTTAGTATTAACAACGACCAATCTGAGATCTGTCACGATAATAAATTTCCAGATCTTCAGGATAGAACGAAGAACAAAAAAGAAAGAGGGAGTCCTAAAACCATAAAGACAGGATCATCATATGTTGGTTATAATTAATTTAATTAATTGACAAGAATTACCTTGATGGAGTTCTTTCTTCATTGATGTCTCCGGTCATGATCTGATGTGATTTTTCATTGTGTCGTAGAATCCAAGTGTAGACTTCATCTAGCGGTGATCCACACGTGCACCATATATCTCTAGACGTCGTCAAAGGAATCTCTAGGTGCTAGTGTGGAGAAGCCTTTGCTTGCGTTGTCCACCTTAGATCGGCTTGATCCGATGGAGGAGGATCTCTCTCGGTCTTGAGAGCATTCTTGTAAGAAGGAGTTCTTTCTTCCTTGAGAGAATTCTTCAGAATTTTTGTGCACAATGATTAGGGAAAAGTGTTGGGGTTGTGAGGATATTTATAATTGGGTTTGAGGTTATATAGTTATAACAATAAATAAACATGTTATGTGTTTTATTTATTTCATTAACTCTTACTGAAAACCCCCATGTCGAATCATTAATTCCTTGACACACACCCACACTAATTATAATAAATATCATTTAATAAAATGATATTATTTCCTCAAAATCCCAACTGGAAAAACTACATGGCGTGTAATCATTAATACACGGCGTGTACTCGTTTTTCATTTCCTTTCCAAAATGAAAACTACACGGCATGTACATTCAATGTACACGGCGTGTATATCTTTTAATAATTTTATTCTTACTCCAACATTAAAACTATTTAGGCTTCCTTGAATAATTATTAAACCACATATGGGAATAATTTTTATTCTACTAGAGATACTTGGATACACTTAGTGTGTGACCATCTAGGCCTCTTTCTCATTGGCATTAGGCAGGCTTTCCTAAAGTCCAAGATTGCTGTCTAGCAATGGGTCAAGGCACCCAAGATAAATAAGTTAACACCACATTGACATGTCACCTCATACGAATGATTACCGTGTAATATAATCTCTTTGTCACGATATCTCGAATCAAGCAGGTTGTATGCTAGTGCCATCAACCCATGTGCTCGATTATTCTTTCTTTAACTTTCCAGAATTGAACTTTCCCATTCCTCACCATGGCCATGGATTTATTTAGGATATATCAATTCCATCAAAGGGAATGAGATATCTACTTCCGTTATAGAATATAAGGGACAAATCCTTTTTCTCATTATCTATTAATGCAGTATCACTCGTGATGCACCCAACGTATCCTACCTAACTGCGAATAATGTGTCATCACATTTTTCATCAATACATCTAAGTGTGAGAGTGGTAATACCCATTAATAATAATATTAAAGTCTAAGGACCAATACACATGTATGCAGATAAGAACATCCAATGACACTATGAAATGTGGATTTCCTACTAGCGGGTCTTGTTCTCATAATATCCTCCTGGATATTACCAAGGGCACACATGATGAGAAGGCGCCTCAAAGTTTTATGAGTCCTCACCCCTAATGGCCTGTATTATTTGTTTCCCTCAAATAACATCATCCGACCATAGAACATATATTTAAGAATAGTGTTATGTCACTTCCGGGTTCTCATCATAGTAGGGATCCGCTATGACCCTTTAATGAAACAACTATCCTTGGGACATTATCACATGTATTGTTACGCATAAGAACAATCAAGATGTGATAAGGTGTTTATTTAACAAATAAGGTACAAATTAGATGGTTCTAGGCCACCAACTCTAATAGACTCCCACTTGGACTAGATTCAACTACTAACAACCTTTAACATGCTAGCTCTCACATGATATTCATGCTTCTGGTGAGATAGGCCTTTAGTGATGGGGTCCTCCACGTTATCTTCTGTGGACACTCTGCTCACATCAAATTCACCCCTTTGATAGAAATCCCTCAAGAGGTGATACATCTGGAGTATGTGCTTTTTCTATGGATGTGATATTGGTTCTTTTGCAAGATCCGTTGTTGTAGTATTATCACAATACAATGTGATAGGATCTTTACTGTTGGGAACTACATCAAGCTCCAGGACAAAGTTACGAATCCATATGGCTTCCTTGGCTACATCATAAGCTGCTATATATTCGGACTCCGCTATAGAATCAGCGACAACTGGCTGCTTTAAACTCTTCCAGCTCACAGCTCCTCAATTGAGACAGAAAACATATCCAGATTGTGATTTCAGATCGTTCTGGTCTGTCTAAAAACTAGCATCGGTATACCCTCTGATGACAATCTCCTCATCTCCTCCATACACCAGGAATATATCCTTAGTTCTTATCAGATACTTAAGGATAGTCTTAACAAAAGTCCAATGTTGTTCTCTTAGATCTGCTTGATATCTTCCTACCATGCTCAGTGCATAGGCAACATCAAGCCTGGTACATAACATGGAATACATGATGGATCCTATAGTTGAAGAGTATGGGATCTTACTTATTCTATCTTTCTCTTGTTGTGTCTGAGGACACGTTTTCTTAGAAATATGTAGGCCATGTGACATTGGAACCAATTCCCTCTTGGATTTTTCCATACTAAATCACTTTTGTATCTGGTCAATGTATATACCCTGACTTAGTCCAAGTAGCCTCTTGGATCTATCACGAATGATCTTGATCCCTAGAATATAGGCTGCTTCACCCAATTCCTTCATGGAGAAACATTTTTTCAACCAGTCCTTAACTGACTGTAAGACTGGTACATCGTTTCCAATAAGCAATATGACTGTAAGACTGGTACAGTCATATCTACACATGTATATGTCTATATCACATATAATAAGAATATCTAGACATATACATGTGTAGATATGACTGTAATTTTTTATTGTATGATTTATGGTTTTGGGGTGTCCAGTTGGGTATTGTTATACTCACCCATGCATGGGATTTTCCTGAACGTGTCATGTATTTTGTAGACGATCAACCTTTTGACAGATTCCAAGATAGACCAGGACCAGACGATTCTTAGTGAGACTGGACAGAACAAGGTGTTTTCCTAAAAAAAAATTATAGCAATCCCCAATATTACTTTTAGGTTGGTCTTTTCTTCAGACTCTTAGTTCTAGGATTTTGTTTGAATCTGTTTACTTTCCAATACTTCTTATTGTACTCTGGTTTTGGTATTTAGATTTATGAATGCATGGTTGTTTATTTGTTTTTAAATTTCAGAATTTTATAGGATTAGATGTTTGTGTGTGTTTGTGGGTACTTAGGCTAAGTACCCCCATGTTATTGATATGCCTACTAGGTACTAGTTTCCAACCCCTGGCCTATTGGAGGTGGGCTTGGGGAGTCACGTCATGGGCCCCTTTGGGAAGTTTCATGACAATAATGATAGATTTAACATGTGTATATGATATTTATGATATTATTATACTTATATAATTATAATATCACATATAACTTCTTAAATTCCAACCCGTTAGAAAACAATAACATTGCTCCTGTGTACGGCGGACTACTGCCTCACAAACCGATGTGATAGGTTTTTCTCTTTCCATTTCACTTGGATAATAATAAGGATAGATTAAATGAATATATATGGTATTTATAAAATAATTATACCTATTTAAATATGATATCATATATACCTTCTTAATTTAAATTTCATAAGGGACACAGTAATGTCGCTCGAATGTACAGAAGACTACCCCCTCGCGAAGCGATGTGATTCTTTTTTCACTTACACTTTACATGGAAGGTATTAAGGATAAATTTAATGAATATATGTGATATTTTTTACCCAACCATAATTATAGAAATATAATATCACATCTAACTTCCTACCTTACCTTTTTTTGGAAAATAATAGCGCCGTTCGTGCATATGTGTGGATTACCGCCTCCATATACCGATATGAAATGTTTTTATTTTTATTTTTACATGGATGGTAATAAGGATGTATTTGGTTAATATAAATGATATGTATGAAATAATTATTATTTTATAATAATAAATTAATATTTATTTTTCTTTCATTCTATCCGTCAAGAAAAATGGAAATAACGTTCATCTGCATGTATGGTCTACCGTCTCCATGAACAGTGCAATCCATTTTCTATTAAATAATTATATAATGAATATATATGATAATTATATCATGGTTAAAATTATTTATATTATTTAACCATGATCAATATAAACTTACTGAAATTACCAAACCAAAACATTCATGAAAAAACAAGCAATTATCACCTAAAACAGTGATTTTAACAAAGAATTGTTAATAAATGAGTCATAAAAGAATTTAATTAAATTATATATGGTATAAAATATATTATTATTGTTATTTAATAGATTTATAACAAACCTATATTTATTATATCATAGGTTTGAACACATATAATGGAAATTAAACCTGAGGTAAGGGTTTCTCATCTCACTTGTACTTCCATGTGACATATAGCATATTAACCACTTATTCCTTTGTGTGTTGTATATAATACCCATTTTGATATGTTATATAATGAATCTATTTCTATTAATAATACTTAAAGTTTCATTTGAATTTATTTATTCCATGGGGCTTGTGATTTAAAATTTACCAAAGTGGTAAGGGTTTATTTCACAATCTCATCACTATTTGGGATTGTTTATGTTTAAATATCCCTTAGGGGTTATTTGATATTTCTATATTAAAAAGAATATATTTTATTCTCGTATAGTTAATAATGAAATTTTAAATTAATATTACCATTTTTATTTTCCTTATCAATTAAAATGATTGAGAATTTTTTTTAAGAAAAGGTGACTTCATTTCTCTCTTCCGTCAAAAATCCTTTTTCTTCTAAAACCATGTCTTCTAAAAATGTTTTCAATTTTTTTTAAAATTATATATATAATTTATTAAATAATTTTTTACCCATTTTTTAATTTTCTTAAAAAGAATAAAGTGATCTTCATGTTTTTTCCAAACAAGTAATGTTTATATTTTGTAGAAAATGTGAAAGAAATATTTGTTTTAACATGTATGGAATTTCTCACCATTATTTCCACTCATTTTTTTGAATATTCCTTTATAATTTTACAAAAAAAAATCAATGAATTTTTTTTTTCTAAAGGTAAGGCATATAAGTTGAATTGAGGGAAGTTGGGAGGATATTTTTTCAGGGTTTTTCTATGCCAAATGGCTTTGGAGGTGTGATTTTGAGAGAAGGGGAATTACCCTTTTATAAGAGAGGTTAGGGTCACTTTTGGAAAAGATTGAAATATTATTTTATTATAAAATAATTTTTGGTTTCTAATAGTTCCAAATGGATTTATTTCGATTATAAGGTGGGTATGGGTCGAAATACACTCAACCAATAGGTTTTAGACAAGTTTAGGTCCCCATATTAACCTTATATTTTAGATTTAACCCTTAGTTAAATAGTTTCACTTTTACCATGTCTTCTTGTATTATTATAATAAATGGTTAATAAACTTACTATAAAATTTCAAGAGAACCCCAAGTGGTTAATTAATGACATATATATCATTATATGAGTACTTTGGCCGAACCTTATCTTTTTGGGAATATTATATCATTTAATAATATAGTATTTGTTTTAAAAACTCATTTATGTCAATTTTGACACTATTTAGTATTTGGTTTTTGCGAAAGTCATCACAACTTTATTACTTCAAAAAAAATACATTGAATCAACCCTAACATGTCATATTCACCTAAATAATTCTTAGATATCATCAAAACTTTGAAATTATATTTATTTTAATATTTAAATTACCATTTATTTGATTCTTTCATTAATAAAGTAATTATTGTATCATCATTATGTCATAAATAAATTTATTTATTTAATGTATAAAAATTATAAATAAACTACCATGATGTAGGAAATATTTTTAGCTTTATATTGAATATTTATAGTCAAATTTATATTTTGTATAACCCTATATTAAAAATGTTTTAGTTATTAAAATGTGAATTTTACACTTTTAACTCTTCTTTAAATAAAATAATAATAAATGTCCTAATCTAATCAAAATGGGTCAAAAAGGATCGTATTTTATTCTTAAGGTTGTTTATGGTCGAAATACACTTATCCAATAAAATTGGGACATGTGTTAGGGTAATTAGAATATCATTTTTTCCTTTAATTGGCCTATTTACTTTTAACCGTGGTAAATAAAAGTCAAAAGTTACTATTCACCAAAAATTATTTTCATCTTATTGAACCAAATTTTACTCACTGATGTCAACCATGTATCTCTAATTTCTGAAATTAAATTCACATAAGAGGTAAAATTACGTTTTACGCAAATTTGCAAATGTACCTAGAAGGTGGGTAAAAGACGTTAAAAAGTTCAATAAAATTTTATACATCTAATTTTATTATCAAATGACTCAAATTAATTACATTGAACTGATATAGGTATTATGTATCTATTTTTACTTAAAATAAATTTAAATATAATAAATAATTATTTAAATAAAAAAGTAGGTTTTAAACAATAACGTAGTGTTTTCACTATTCATCAAAAACTAAAAGTTTCCAGAAAAATAACAAAAAAACACCATAATATAATTTTGATATTACTAATTTAAAAATGAAGTGTATTTTACCAAATTCAAAATATACAAGTTACTTTAATTAATTTAAAATTATTTCTCGTTGTCAAAACCAAAAAGCGGGTTTTTAAAAAGTAAAAACTATTAAAAGATTGACATGTGTTTATGTCAAATTTAAATGTGAAATTACTTATAATGACTTAAATTGTATTAAATTATAAAAACACAATCTAATTATACTTATAAACCATTCAAATTAATAATTTAACAATATAAATTATTTTGATTAAAAAAGTTATTTTCAATTAAAAGTTATTATTTTTCACTATTCATAAAAATATGAAAGTTATCGGAAAAGTACCAAAACTTTATCCAAACTAGATTTTTATTCCCTGATTCTAAAGTATAATTTAATTGAATTTAATTGAATATATAAAAGTTTTAAATATTTTTTTTAAAAAGGGTTCGTTGTTAAAAGGCTGTAAATTTTCATTTTTTGAAAAATACTTATTTTATCTGAAAAAACGAATTTGTTCTTATATTATTTCTAAGAAACACATAATATGGATTCTAAAATTATAATAAGTATATGAAATTCAAAATTTAGTAAATACTATTCATAACCTCTTTTTGAACGACTAGTTTGGTAAGTCATGGTGTGCTCGAACTCGGTGTTGCGTGTAGCGCAAGTTCTTAAATTATTTTGAAGAGATAACGTACTAGGAAATCTTGGTGTGTTACATTTTTCATCATATATGCGAGTTTAATTTTAAATTAAATTCTACCACTTATATGAATTTAATTTAAAAAAATTGATTCCATATTTATAATCATCATAATTAATATTATATAATAGATTCAACTTAATTTTTTACCATAATTAATAGTAAATATATTAAAAATTAGCTACTCTGGTTAAGGTAAAAACGGGTTTACCAGGGGTGAAACTAAGAAGATAAGGGTTTAAATAACCTATAAAATTGTAAAAAATAAATTTTATGGACATATGTTTACCTTATATCATCTGAGGTACAATAATTACCCATTTTTTAGGCTTTTGGTATGAGATAAACATGGGTAGCACTTTTTCTTTTTGAAAATTCCAAGTGTATCCTCTCCCCCACTTATAAAAGGCCATCCACTCTCCTCTACTCTTCACACTTAAAAAACCATTTAGTTCATCAAATAACTAACCAAATACCTTACTTACTCAACTAAAAACATCTTAGAGGTCTTTTTTTATCATAAATCCAACCTAGTATGGATTTTGGTACATCCCTAAAGAAGTTGTTCGAAGAAGAGGTAATGTTCTTAAATGGGTATTTTTATTTTGTTTCTTCTTCAAACTCCTTAAAATATTCAAAAACCATGATTATATAATAAAATCAGTATATTAATTATAGTAATATTTTTTTATGTCAAGTTAATTACCTATATCCATCTACTCTTCCATCAAATGGGAAAAGAATTTGTCGATCATGTGTACAGCGGACCACCACCTCACGAACCGATAAATTGTTTTCCACCACCACCTATCACGGTTGGATATAATGATGGATTTAACATATTTATATGATATTTATTACATTAATATACTTCTAAAATTATAATATCACATATACCTTCTTAACTTCCAACCTGTTGGAAAACAACAATGTCACTCGTGTGTACAACTCACTACTGCCTTGCGAATAGTTGTGATGTGTTTTTTCCATTTCTATATCACTTGGATGGTAATGAGGATATATTAAATATATATATGTGTGTGTGTGTGTGTGATATTTTTTACATAGATATACCTATAGAATTATTATATCACATATACCTTCTTATTTTCCATTCCATTGGGGATATGATAACGTCACTCATGTGTGTGGCAGACTATCGCCTCATGAAGCAATGTCATTTATTTTTCACTTAATATTTACATGGATGATAGTAATGATAATTTAATGAATATTTGTGATATTTATGACCTAACCATAATTTTTTAATATAATACCACATCTAACTCCCTACCTTCCCATCCATTGGAAAATAATAACACCACCATATGCGTACTTGTGGACTACCACCTCCACCTAGCAATGTGAAATGTTTTTCATTTTATTTATACATGGATGGTAATAAGAATGTATTTTATTAATATAAATTCTATATATGAAGTAATAATTATTCATTAACTATAAATTAATATTTATTTTTCTTTCATTCCATCCATCGAGAAAAATGGAAATAGCGTTCATGCATACATACGACCTACCGTCTCCTTGAACAGTGTGAGACATTTTATATCTATAACTTCTATAGATTACTATAAATATGTATATAATTAATATATATGATATTTATATAATGCTTAAAATTCTAGAGATGATGTAACCATGATCAATATAAATGTACCAAAATTACCAAACCAAAATATACATGAAAATTGAAGCAATTTTCACCCAAAACAACAATTTAAACAAAGAATTGTTAATAAATAGGTTATAAAATACTATAATAAAATCATATATGGCATAAAATATATGATTATATTTATTTCATATATTTATAATAAACCTATATTTATTATACAGTAGGTTTGAATTCATCTAAAGGAATTCGAACCTGGGGTGAGGGGTTCTCGTCTCACTTTTACTTTCATGAGACATGTGCCATATCCACCACTTATTTCTTTATGTGGTGTATATACTACCCCTATAGATATTTTATATCATGAATATATTTATATTAATGGTATTTAAAGTTTCATTTGAAGTTATTTATTTCATGGGTATTATTATTTAAAAGTTACCAAAGTGATAAGGGTGTATTTCACAATCTCTTCATTATTCGGGATTGTTTATGTTTAACTCTCCCTTGGGGAAATTATTTGATATTTATATCTTATAATTAATATATTTTATTATACTCTGGTTAATCATTAACTTTCAAGTAATAGTACCATTTTCCCTCTCTTTGGTACTTAAAATGATCGATAAAGTGTTTTATTAAGAAAAGATGAATTCATTTCTCTCTTCAGTCAAAAATCTTTTTTCTTTCAAAACGATGTTTTCTAAAAATGTTTTAAAATATGTTTTTGACATTCTCAAAATGATTTATTAAAGAAATTTTTACCCATTTTTTAATTTTTACAAAAACTTTTGATAGAAATCTTCATTTCATTTTCCAAATAGGACTCATTTGAATTTTACCAAAAATATGAAAGGAGTATTTGTTTAAATGTGTAGGAAATGTATGGAGTTTCTTGTAGGTTCTAGGCACAGTGGAAGCGCATTGGTGGGTGTACCCAACTTTAATTTTAGTATTAACAACGACCAATCTGAGATCTGTCACGATAATAAATTTCCAGATCTTCAGGATAGAACGAAGAACAAAAAAGAAAGAGGGAGTCCTAAAACCATAAAGACAGGATCATCATATGTTGGTTATAATTAATTTAATTAATTGACAAGAATTACCTTGATGGAGTTCTTTCTTCATTGATGTCTCCGGTCATGATCTGATGTGATTTTTCATTGTGTCGTAGAATCCAAGTGTAGACTTCCTCTAGCGGTGATCCACACGTGCACCATATATCTCTAGACGTCGTCAAAGGAATCTCTAGGTGCTAGTGTGGAGAAGCCTTTGCTTGCGTTGTCCACCTTAGATCGGCTTGATCCGATGGAGGAGGATCTCTCTCAGTCTTGAGAGCATTCTTGGAAGAAGGAGTTCTTTCTTCCTTGAGAGAATTCTTCAGAATTTTTGTGCACAATGATTAGGGAAAAGTGTTGGGGTTGTGAGGATATTTATAATTGGGTTTGAGGTTATATAGTTATAACAATAAATAAACACGTTATGTGTTTTATTTATTTCATTAACTCTTATTGAAAACCCCCATGTCGAATCATTAATTCCTTGACACACACCCACACTAATTATAATAAATATCATTTAATAAAATGATATTATTTCCTCAAAATCCCAACTGAAAAAACTACATGGCGTGTAATCATTAATACACGGCGTGTACTCGTTTTTCATTTCCTTTCCAAAATGAAAACTACACGGCATGTACATTCAATGTACACGGCGTGTATATATTGTAATAATTTTATTCTTACTCCAACATTAAAACTATTTAGGCTTCCTTGAATAATTATTAAACCACATATGGGAATAATTTTTATTCTACTTGAGATACTTGGATACACTTAGTGTGTGACCATCTAGGCCTCTTTATCATTAGCATTAGGCAGGCTTTCCTAAAGTCCAAGATTGCTGTCTAGCAATGGGTCAAGGCACCCAAGATAAATAAGTTAACACCACATTGACATGTCACCTCATACGAATTATTACCGTGTAATATACTCTCTTTGTCACGATATCTCGAATCAAGCGGGTTGTGTGCTAGTGCCATCAACCCATGTGCTCGATTATTCTTTCTTTAACTTTCCAGAATTGAACTTGGCCATTCCTCACCATGGCCATGGATTTATTTAGGATATATCAATTCCATCAAAGGGAATGAGATATCTACTTCCGTTATAGAATATAAGGGACAAATCCTTTCTCGCATTATCTATTAATGCAGTATCACTCGTGATGCACCCAACATATCCTACCTAACTGCGAATAATGTGTCATCACATTTTTCATCAATACATCTAAGTGTGAGAGTGGTAATACCCATTAATAATAATATTAAAGTCTAAGGACCAATACACATGTATGCAGATAAGAACATCCAATGACACTATGAAATGTGGATTTCCTACTAGCGGGTCTTGTTCTCATAATATCCTTCTGGATAATACCAAGGCCACACATGATGAGAAGGTGCCTCAATGTTTTATGAGTCCTCACCCCTAATGGCCTGTATTATTTGTGTCCCTCAAATAACATCATCCGACCATAGGACATATATTTAAGAATAGTGTTATGTCACTTCCGGGTTCTCATCATAGTAGGGATCCGCTATGACCCTTTAATGAAACAACTATCCTTGGGACATTATCACATGCATTGTTACGCATAAGAACAATCAAGATGTGATAAGGTGTTTATTTAACAAATAAGGTACAAATTAGATGGTTCTAGGCCACCAACTCTAATAGACTCCCACTTGGACTAGATTCAACTGCTAACAACCTTTAACATGCTAGCTCTCACATGATATTCATGCTTCTGGTGAGATAGGCCTTTAGTGATGGGGTCCGCCACGTTATCTTCTGTGGACACTCTGCTCACAGCAAATTCACCCCTTTGATAGAAATCCCTCAAGAGGTGATACATCTGGAGTATGTGCTTTTTCTATGGATGTGATATTGGTTCTTTTGCAAGATCCATTTTTGTAGTATTATCACAATACAATGTGATAGGATCTTTACTGTTGGGAACTACATCAAGCTCCAGGAAAAAGTTACGAATCCATATGGCTTCCTTGGCTACATCAGAAGCTGCTATATATTCGGACTCCGCTATAGAATCAGCGACAACTGGATGCTTTAAACTCTTCCAGCTCACAGCTCCTCAATTGAGACCGAAAACATATCCAGATTGTGATTTCAGATCGTTCTGATCTGTCTAAAAACTAGCATCAGTATACCCTCTGATGAAAATCTCCTCATCTCCTCCATACACCAGGAATATATCCTTAGTTCTTATCAGATACTTAAGGATAGTCTTAACAAAAGTCCAATGTTGTTCTCCTAGATCTGCTTGATATCTGCCTACCATGCTCAGTGCATAGGCAACATCAAGCCTGGTACATAACATGGCATACATGATGGATCCTATAGTTGAAGAGTATGGGATCTTACTCATTCTATCTTTCTCTTGTTGTGTCTGAGGACACGTTTTCCTAGAAATATGTAGGCCATGTGACATTGGAACCAATTCCCTCTTGGATTTTTCGATACTAAATCTCTTTAGTATCTGGTCAATGTATATACCCTGACTTAGTCCAAATAGCCTCTTGGATCTATCACGAATGATCTTGACCCCTAGAATATAGGCTGCTTCACCCAATTCCTTCATGGAGAAACATTTTTTCAACCAGTCCTTAACTGACTGTAAGACTGGTACATCGTTTCCAATAAGCAATATGACTGTAAGACTAGTACAGTCATATCTACACATGTATATGTCTATATCAAATATAATAAGAATATCTAGACATATACATGTGTAGATATGACTGTAATTTTTTATTGTATGATTTATGGTTTTGGGGTGTCCAGTTGGGTATTGTTATACTCACCCATGCATGGGATTTTCCTGAACGTGTCATGTATTTTGTAGACGATCAACCTTTTGATAGATTCCAAGATGGACCAGGACCAGACGATTCTTAGTGAGACTGGACAGAACGAGGTGTTTTCCTAAAAAAAATTTATAGCAATCCCCAATATTACTTTTAGGTTGGTCTGTTCTTCAGACTCTTAGTTCTAGGATTTTGTTTGAATCGGTTTACTTTCCAATACTTCTTATTGTACTCTGGTTTTGGTATTTAGATTTATGAATGCATGGTTGTTCATTTGTTTTTAAATTTCAGAATTTTATAGGACTAGATGTTTGTGTGTGTTTGTGGGTACTTAGGCTAAGTACCCCCATGTTATTGATATGCCTACTAGGTACTAGTTTCCAACCCCTGGCCTATTGGAGGTGGGCTTGGGGAGTCACGTCATGGGCCCCTTTGGGAAGTGTCATGACAATAATGATAGATTTAACATGTGTATATGATATTTATGATATTATTATACTTATATAATTATAATATCACATATAACTTCTTAAATTCCAACCCGTTAGAAAACAATAACATTGCTCCTGTGTACGGCGGACTACTGCCTCACAAACCGATGTGATAGGTTTTTCTCTTTCCATTTCACTTGGATAATAATAAGGATAGATTAAATGAATATATATGGTATTTATAAAATAATTATACCTATTTAAATATGATATCATATATATCTTCTTAATTTAAATTTCATAAGGGACACAGTAATTTCGCTCGAATGTACAGTAGACTACCCCCTCGCGAAGCGATGTGATTCTTTTTTCACTTACACTTTACATGGAAGGTATTAAGGATAAATTTAATGAATATATGTGATATTTTTTACCGAAACATAATTATAGAAATATAATATCACATATAACTTCCTACCTTACCTTTTGTTGGAAAATTATAGCGTCGTTCGTGCATACGTGTGGATTACCGCCTCCATATACCGATATGAAATGTTTTTATTTTTATTTTTACATGGATGGTAATAAGGATGTATTTGATTAATATAAATTATATGTATGAAATAATTATTATTTTATAATTATAAATTATTATTTATTTTTCTTTCATTCCATCCGTCAAGAAAAATGGAAATAACGTTCATCCGCATGTATGGTCTACCGTCTCCATGAACAGTGCAATCCATTTTCTATTAAATAATTATATAATGAATATATATGATAATTATATCATGGTTAAAATTATTTATATTATTTAACCATGATCAATATAAACTTACTGAAATTACCAAACCAAAACATTCATGAAAAAACAAGCAATTATCACCTAAAACAGTGATTTTAACAAAGAATTGTTAATAAATGAGTCATAAAAGAATTTAATTAAATTATATATGGTATAAAATATTTTATTATGGTTATTTAATAGATTTATAACAAACCTATATTTATTATATCATAGGTTTTAACACATATAATGGAAATTAAACCTGAGGTAAGGGTTTCTCATCTCACTTGTACTTCCATGTGACATATAGCATATTAACCACTTATTCCTTTATGTGTTGTATATAATACCCATTTTGATATGTTTTATAATGAATCTATTTCTATTAATAATACTTAAAGTTTCATTTGAATTTATTTATTCCATGGGGCTTGTGATTTAAAATTTACCAAAGTGGTAAGGGTTTATTTCACAATCTCATCACTATTTGGGATTGTTTATGTTTAAATATCCCTTGGGGGTTATTTGATATTTCTATATTAAAAAGAATATATTTTATTCTCGTATAGTTAATAATGAAATTTTAAATTAATATTACCATTTTTATTTTCCTTATCAATTAAAATGATTGAGAATTTTTTTTAAGAAAAGGTGACTTCATTTCTCTCTTCCGTCAAAAATCCTTTTTCTTCTAAAACCATGTCTTCTAAAAATGTTTTCAATTTTTTTTAAAATTATATATATAATTTATTAAATAATTTTTTACCCATTTTTTAATTTTTTTAAAAAGAATAAAGTGATCTTCATGTTTTTTCCAAACAAGTCATGTTTATATTTTGTAGAAAATGTGAAAGAAATATTTGTTTTAACATGTATGGAATTTCTCACCATTATTTCCACTCATTTTTTTGAATATTCCTTTATAATTTTACAAAAAAAATCAATGAATTTTTTTTTCTAAAGGTAAGGCATATAAGTTGAATTGAGGGAAGTTGGGAGGATATTTTTTCAGGGTTTTTCTACGCCAAATGGCTTTGGAGGTGTGATTTTGAGAGAAGGGGAAGTACCCTTTTATAAGAGAGGTTAGGGTCACTTTTGGAAAAGATTGAAATATTATTTTATTATAAAATAATTTTTGGTTTATAATAGTTCCAAATGGATTTATTTCGATTATAAGGTGGGTATGGGTCAAAATACTCTCAACCAATAGGTTTTAGACAAGTTTAGGTCCCCATATTAACCTTATATTTTAGATTTAACCCTTAGTTAAATAGTTTCACTTTTACCATGTCTTCTTGTATTATTATAATAAATGGTTAATAAACTTACTATAAAATTTCAAGAGAACCCCAAGTGGTTAATTAATGACATATATATCATTATATGAGTACTTTGGCCGAACCTTATCTTTTTGGGAATATTATATCATTTAATAATATAATATTTTTTTTAAAAACTCATTTATGTCAATTTTGACACTATTTAGTATTTGGTTTTTGCGAAAGTCATCACAACTTTATTACTTCAAAAAAATACATTGAATCAACCCTAACATATCATATTCACCTAAATAATTCTTAGATATCATCAAAACTTTGAAATTATATTTATTTTAATATTTAAATTACCATTTATTTGATTCTTTCATTAATAAAGTAATTATTTCATCATCATTATGTCATAAATAAATTTAATTATTTAATGTCTAAAAATTATAAATAAACTACCATGATGTAGGAAATATTTTTAGCTTTATACTGAATATTTATAGTCAAATTTATATTTTGTATAACCCTATATTAAAAATGTTTTAGTTATTAAAATGTGGATTTTACACTTTTAACTCTTCTTTAAATAAAATAATAATAAATGTCCTAATCTAATCAAAATGGGTCAAAAAGGATCGTATTTTATTCTTAAGGTTGTTTATGGTAGAAATACACTTATCCAATAAAATTGGGACATGTGTTAGGGTAATTAGAATACCATTTTTGCCTTTAATTGGCCTATTTACTTTTAATCGTGGTAAATAAAAGTCAAAAGTTACTATTCACCAAAAATTATTTTCATCTTATTGAACCAAATTTTACTCACTGATGTCAACCATGTATCTCTAATTTCTGAAATTAAATTCACAGAAGAGGTAAAATTATGTTTTACGCAAATTTGCAAATGTACCTAGAAGGTGGGTAAAAGACGTTAAAAAGTTCAATAAAATTTTATACATCTAATTTTATTATCAAATGACTCAAATCAATTACATTGAACTGATATAGGTATTATGTATCTATTTTTACTTAAAATAAATTTAAATATAATAAATAATTATTTAAATAAAAAGTAGGTTTTAAACAATAACGTAGTGTTTTCACTATTCATCAAAAACTAAAAGTTTCCAGAAAAATAACAAAAAAACACCATAATATAATTTTGATATTACTAATTTAAAAATGAAGTCTATTTTACCAAATTCAAAATATACAAGTTGCTTTATTAATTTAAAATTATTTCTCGTTGTCAAAACCAAAAAGCGGGTTTTTAAAAAGTAAAAACTATTAAAAGATTGACATGTGTTTATGTCAAATTTAAATGTGAAATTACTTATAATGACTTAAATTGTATTAAATTATAAAAACACAATCTAATTATACTTATAAACCATTCAAATTAATAATTTAACAATATAAATTATTTTTATTAAAAAAGTTATTTTCAATTAAAATTTATTATTTTTCATTATTCATAAAAATATGAAAGTTATCGGAAAAGTACCAAAAATTTATCCAAACTAGATTTTTATGCCCTGATTCTAAAGTATAATTTAATTGAATTGAATTGAATATATAAAAGTTTTAAATATTTTTTTTAAAAATGGTTCATTGTTAAAAGGCTGTAAATTTTCATTTTTTGAAAAATACTTATTTTATCTGAAAAAACGAATTTGTTCTTATATTATTTCTAAGAAACACATAATATGGATTCTAAAATTATAATAAGTATATGAAATTCAAAATTTAGTAAATACTATTCATAACCTCTTTTTGAAGGACTAGTTTGGTAAGTCATGGTGTGCTCGAACTCGGTGTTGCGTGTAGCGCAAGTTCTTAAATTATTTTGAAGAGATAACGTACTAGGAAATCTTGGTGTGTTACATTTTTCATCATATATGCGAGGTTAATTTTAAATTAAATTCTACCACTTATATGAATTTAATTTAAAAAAATTGATTCCATATTTATAATCATCATAATTAATATTATATAATAGATTCAACTTAATTTTTTACCATAATTAATAGTAAATATATTAAAAATTAGCTACTCTGGTTAAGGTAAAAACGGGTTTACCAGGGGTGAAACTAATAAGATAAGGGTTTAAATAACCTATAAAATTGTAAAAAATAAATTTTATGGACATATGTTTACCTTATATTATATAAGGTACAATAATTACCCATTTTTTAGGCTTTTGGTATGAGATAAACATGGGTAGCACTTTTTTTTTTGAAAATTCCAAGTGTATCCTCTCCCCCACTTATAAAAGGCCATCCACTCTCCTCTACTCTTCACACTTAAAAAACCATTTAGTTCATCAAATAACTAACCAAATACCTTACTTACTCAACTAAAAACATCTTATAGGTCTTTTTTTTATCATAAATCCAACCTAGTATGGATTTTGGTACATCCCTAAAGAAGTTGTTCGAAGAAGAGGTAATGTTCTTAAATGGGTATTTTTATTTTGTTTCTTCTTCAAACTCCTTAAAATATTAAAAAACCATGATTATATAATAAAATCAGTATATTAATTATAGTAATATTTTATTATGTCAAGTTAATTACCTATATCCATCTACTCTTCCATCAAATGGGAAAAGAATTTGTCGATCATGTGTACAGCGGACCACCACCTCACGAACCGATAAATTGTTTTCCACCACCACCTATCACGGTTGGATATAATGATGGATTTAACATATTTATATGATATTTATTACAATAATATACTTCTAAAATTATAATATCACATATACCTTCTTAACTTCCAACCTGTTGGAAAACAACAATGTCACTCGTGTGTACAACTCACTACTGCCTTGCGAATAGTTGTGATGTGTTTTTTCCATTTCTATATCACTTGGATGGTAATGAGGATATATTAAATATGTGTGTGTGTGTGTGTGTGTGATATTTTTTACATAGATATACCTATAGAATTATTATATCACATATACCTTCTTATTTTCCATTCCGTTGGGGATATGATAACGTCACTCATGTGTGTGGCGGACTATCGCCTCATGAAGTAATGTCATTTATTTTTCACTTAATATTTACATGGATGGTAGTAATGATAATTTAATGAATATTTGTGATATTTATGACCTAACCATAATTTTTTAATATAATACCACATCTAACTCCCTACCTTCCCATCCATTGGAAAACAATAACACCACCATATGCGTACTTGTGGACTACCACCTCCACCTAGCAATGTGAAATGTTTTTCATTTTATTTATACATGGATGGTAATAAGAATGTATTTTATTAATATAAATTCTATATATGAAGTAATAATGATTCATTAACTATAAATTAATATTTATTTTTCTTTCATTCCATCCATCGAGAAAAATGGAAATAGCGTTCATGCATACATACGACCTACCGTCTCCTTGAACAGTGTGAGACATTTTATATCTATAACTTCTATAGATTACTATAAATATGTATATAATTAATATATATGATATTTATATAATGCTTAAAATTCTAGAGATGATGTAACCATGATCAATATAAATGTACCAAAATTACCAAACCAAAATATACATGAAAATTGAAGTAATTTTCACCCAAAACAACAATTTAAACAAAGAATTGTTAATAAATAGGTTATAAAATACTATAATAAAATCATATATGGCATAAAATATATGATTATATTTATTTCATATATTTATAATAAACCTATATTTATTATACAGTAGTTTTGAATTCATCTAAAGGAATTTGAACCTGAGGTGAGGGGTTCTCGTCTCACTTTTACTTTCATGAGACATGTGCCATATCCACCACTTATTTCTTTATGTGGTGTATATACTACCCCTATAGATATTTTATATCATGAATATATTTATCTTCATGGTATTTAAAGTTTCATTTGAAGTTATTTATTTCATGGGTATTATTATTTAAAAGTTACCAAAGTGGTAAGGGTGTATTTCACAATCTCTTCATTATTCGGGATTGTTTATGTTTAACTCTCCCTTGGGGAAATTATTTGATATTTATATCTTATAATTAATATATTTTATTATACTCTGTTTAATCATTAACTTTTCAAGTAATAGTACCATTTTCCCTCTCTTTGGTACTTAAAATGATCGATAAAGTGTTTTATTAAGAAAAGATGAATTCATTTCTCTCTTCAGTCAAAAATCTTTTTTCTTTCAAAACGATGTTTTATAAAAATGTTTTAAAATATGTTTTTGACATTCTAAAAATGATTTATTAAAGAAATTTTTACCCATTTTTTAATTTTTACAAAAAATTTTGATAGAAATCTTCATTTCATTTTCCAAATAGGACTCATTTGAATTTTACCAAAAATATGAAAGGAGTATTTGTTTAAATGTGTACGAAATGTATGGAGTTTCTTGTAGGTTCTAGGCACAGTGGAAGCGCATTGGTGGGTGTACCCAACTTTAATTTTAGTATTAACAACGACCAATCTGAGATCTGTCACGATAATAAATTTCCAGATCTTCAGGATAGAACGAAGAACAAAAAAGAAAGAGGGAGTCCTAAAACCATAAAGACAGGATCATCATATGTTGGTTATAATTAATTTAATTAATTGACAAGAATTACCTTGATGGAGTTCTTTCTTCATTGATGTCTCCGGTCATGATCTGATGTGATTTTTCATTGTGTCGTAGAATCCAAGTGTAGACTTCCTCTAGCGGTGATCCACACGTGCACCATATATCTCTAGACGTCGTCAAAGGAATCTCTAGGTGCTAGTGTGGAGAAGCCTTTGCTTGCGTTGTCCACCTTAGATCGGCTTGATCCGATGGAGGAGGATCTCTCTCGGTCTTGAGAGCATTCTTGGAAGAAGGAGTTCTTTCTTCCTTGAGAGAATTCTTCAGAATTTTTGTGCACAATGATTAGGGAAAAGTGTTGGGGTTGTGAGGATATTTATAATTGGGTTTGAGGTTATATAGTTATAACAATAAATAAACACGTTATGTTTTTTATTTATTTCATTAACTCTTATTGAAAACCCCCATGTCGAATCATTAATTCCTTGACACACACCCACACTAATTATAATAAATATCATTTAATAAAATGATCTTATTTCCTCAAAATCCCAACTGGAAAAACTACATGGCGTGTAATCATTAATACACGGCGTGTACTCGTTTTTCATTTCCTTTCCAAAATGAAAACTACACGGAATGTACATTCAATGTACACGGCGTGTATATCTTGTAATAATTTTATTCTTACTCCAACATTAAAACTATTTAGGCTTCCTTGAATAATTATTAAACCACATATGGGAATAATTTTTATTCTACTTGAGATACTTGGATACACTTAGTGTGTGACCATCTAGGACTCTTTCTCATTAGCATTAGGCAGGCTTTCCTAAAGTCGAATATTGCTGTCTAGCAATGGGTCAAGGCACCCAAGATAAATAAGTTAACACCACATTGACATGTCACCTCATACGAATGATTACCGTGTAATATAATCTCTTTGTCACGATATCTCGAATCAAGCGGGTTGTATGCTAGTACCATCAACCCATGTGCTCGATTATTCTTTCTTTAACTTTCCAGAATTGAACTTTCCCATTCCTCACCATGGCCATGGATTTATTTAGGATATATCAATTCCATCAAAGGGAATGAGATATCTACTTCCGTTATAGAATATAAGGGACAAATCCTTTCTCGCATTATCTATTAATGCAGTATCACTCGTGATGCACCCAACGTATCCTACCTAACTGCGAATAATGTGTCATCACATTTTTCATCAATACATCTAAGTGTGAGAGTGGTAATACCCATTAATAATAATATTAAAGTCTAAGGACCAATACACATGTATGCAGATAAGAACATCCAATGACACTATTAAATGTGGATTTCCTACTAGCGGGTCTTGTTCTCATAATATCCTCCTGGATATTACCAAGGGCACACATGATGAGAAGGTGCCTCAAAGTTTTATGAGTCCTCACCCCTAATGGCCTATATTATTTGTGTCCCTCAAATAACATCATCCGACCATAGAACATATATTTAAGAATAGTGTTATGTCACTTCTGGGTTCTCATCATAGTAGGGATCCGCTATGACCCTTTAATGAAACAACTATCCTTGGGACATTATCACATGCATTGTTACGCATAAGAACAATCAAGATGTGATAAGGTGTTTATTTAACAAATAAGGTAAAAAATTAGATGGTTCTAGGCCACCAACTCTAATAGACTCCCACTTGAACTAGATTCAACTGCTAACAACCTTTAACATGCTAGCTCTCACATGATATTCATGCTTCTGGTGAGATAGGCCTTTAGTGATGGGATCCACCACGTTATCTTCTGTGGACACTCTGCTCACAGCAAATTCACCCCTTTGATAGAAATCCCTCAAGAGGTGATACATCTGGAGTATGTGATTTTTCTATGGATGTGATATTGGTTCTTTTGCAAGATCCATTGTTGTAGTATTATCACAATACAATGTGATAGGATCTTTACTGTTGGGAACTACATCAAGCTCCAGGACAAAGTTACGAATCCATATGGCTTCCTTGGCTACATCAGAAGCTGCTATATATTCGGACTCCGCTATAGAATCAGCGACAACTGGCTGCTTTAAACTCTTCCATCTCACAGCTCCTCAATTGAGACAGAAAACATATCTAGATTGTGATTTCAGATCGTTCTTATCTGTCTAAAAACTAGCATCAGTATACCCTCTGATGACAATCTCCTCATCTCCTCCATACACCAGGAATATATCCTTAGTTCTTATCAGATACTTAAGGATGGTCTTAACAAAAGTCCAATGTTGTTCTCCTAGATCTGCTTGATATCTGCCTACCATGCTCACTGCATAGGCAACATCAAGCCTGGTACATAACATGGCATACATGATGGATCCTATAGTTGAAGAGTATGGGATCTTACTCATTCTATCTTTCTCTTGTTGTGTCTGAGGACACGTTTTCTTAGAAATATGTAGGCCATGTGACATTGGAACCAATTCCATCTTGGATTTTTCCATACTAAATCTCTTTAGTATCTGGTCAATGTATATACCCTGACTTAGTCCAAGTAACCTCTTGGATCTATCACGAATGATATTGATCCCTAGAATATAGGCTGCTTCACCCAATTCCTTCATGGAGAAACATTTTTTCAACCAGTCCTTAACTGACTGTAAGACTGGTACATCGTTTCCAATAAGCAATATGACTGTAAGACTGGTACAGTCATATCTACACATGTATATGTCTATATCACATATAATAAGAATATCTAGACATATACGTGTGTAGATATGACTGTAATTTTTTATTGTATGATTTATGGTTTTGGGATGTCCAGTTGGGTATTGTTATACTCACCCATGCATGGGATTTTCCTGAACGTGTCATGTATTTTGTAGACGATCAACCTTTTGACAGATTCCAAGATGGACCAGGACCAGACGATTCTTAGTGAGACTGGACAGAACGAGGTGTTTTCCTAAAAAAAATTTATAGCAATCCCCAATATTACTTTTAGGTTGGTCTTTTCTTCAGACTCTTAGTTCTAGGATTTTGTTTGAATCTGTTTACTTTCCAATACTTCTTATTGTACTCTGGTTGTGGTATTTAGATTTATGAATGCATGGTTGTTCATTTGTTTTTAAATTTCAGAATTTTATAGGATTAGATGTTTTTGTGTGTTTGTGGGTACTTAGGCTAAGTACCCCCATGTTATTGATATGCCTACTAGGTACTAGTTTCCAACCCCTGGCCTATTGGAGGGGGGCTTGGGGAGTCACGTCATGGGCCCCTTTGAGAAGTGTCATGACAATAATGACAGATTTAACATGTGTATATGATATTTATGATATTATTATACTTATATAATTATAATATCACATATAACTTCTTAAATTCCAACCCGTTAGAAAACAATAACATTGCTCCTGTGTACGGCGGACTACTGCCTCACAAACCGATGTGATAGGTTTTTCTCTTTCCATTTCACTTGGATAATAATAAGGATAGATTAAATGAATATATATGGTATTTATAAAATAATTATACCTATTTAAATATGATATCATATATACCTTCTTAATTTAAATTTCATAAGGGACACAGTAATGTCGCTCGAATGTACAGTAGACTACCCCCTCGCGAAGCGATGTGATTCTTTTTTCACTTACACTTTACATGGAAGGTATTAAGGATAAATTTAATGAATATATGTGATATTTTTTACCCAACCAAAATTATAGAAATATAATATCACATCTAACTTCCTACCTTACCTTTTGTTGGAAAATAATAGCGTCGTTCGTGCATACGTGTGGATTACCGCCTCCATATACCGATATGAAATGTTTTTATTTTTATTTTTACATGGATGGTAATAAGGATTTATTTGATTAATATAAATGATATGTATGAAATAATTATTATTTTATAATTATAAATTAATATTTATTTTTCTTTGATTCCATCCGTCAAGAAAAATGGAAATAACGTTCATCCGCATATATGGTCTACCGTCTCCATGAACAGTGCAATCCATTTTCTATTAAATAATTATATAATGAATATATATGATAACTATATCATGGTTAAAATTATTTATATTATTTAACCATGATCAATATAAACTTACTGAAATTACCAAACCAAAACATTCATGAAAAAACAAGCAATTATCACCTAAAACAGTGATTTTAACAAAGAATTGTTAATAAATGAGTCATAAAAGAATTTAATTAAATTATATATGGTATAAAATATATTATTATGGTTATTTAATAGATTTATAACAAACCTATATTTATTATATCATAGGTTTGAACACATATAATGGAAATTAAACCTGAGGCAAGGGTTTCTCATCTCACTTGTACTTCCATGTGACATATAGCATATTAACCACTTATTCCTTTGTGTGTTGTATATAATACCCATTTTGATATGTTATATAATGAATCTATTTCTATTAATAATACTTAAAGTTTCATTTGAATTTATTTATTCCATGGGGCTTGTGATTTAAAATTTACCAAAGTGGTAAGGGTTTATTTCACAATCTCATCACTATTTGGGATTGTTTATGTTTAAATATCCCTTGGGGGTTATTTGATATTTCTATATTAAAAAGAATATATTTTATTCTCGTATAGTTAATAATGAACTTTTAAATTAATATTACCATTTTTATTTTCCTTATCAATTAAAATGATTGAGAATTTTTTTTAAGAAAAGGTGACTTCATTTCTCTCTTCCGTCAAAAATCCTTTTTCTTCTAAAACCATGTATTCTAAAAATGTTTTCAATTTTTTTTAAAATTTTATATATAATTTATTAAATAATTTTTTACCCATTTTTTAATTTTTTTAAAAAGAATAAAGTGATCTTTATGTTTTTTCCAAACAAGTCATGTTTATATTTTGTAGAAAATGTGAAAGAAATATTTGTTTTAACATGTATGGAATTTCTCACCATTATTTCCACTCATTGTTTTGAATATTACTTTATAATTTTACAAAAAAAATCAATGAATTTTTTTTTTCTAAAGGCAAGGCATATAAGTTGAATTGAGGGAAGTTGGGAGGATATTTTTTCAGGGTTTTTCTACGCCAAATGGCTTTGGAGGTGTGATTTTGAGAGAAGGGGAAGTACCCTTTTATAAGAGAGGTTAGGGTCACTTTTGGAAAAGATTGAAATATTATTTTATTATAAAATAATTTTTGGTTTCTAATAGTTCCAAATGGATTTATTTCGATTATAAGGTGGGTATGGGTCGAAATAATCTCAACCAATAGGTTTTAGACAAGTTTAGGTCCCCATATTAACCTTATATTTTATATTTAACCCTTAGTTAAATAGTTTCACTTTTACCATGTCTTCTTGTATTATTATAATAAATGGTTAATAAACTTACTATAAAATTTCAAGAGAACCCCAAGTGGTTAATTAATGACATATATATCATTATATGAGTACTTTGGCCGAACCTTATCTTTTTGGGAATATTATATCATTTAATAATATAGTATTTGTTTTAAAAACTCATTTATGTCAATTTTGACACTATTTAGTATTTGGTTTTTGCGAAAGTCATAACAACTTTATTACTTCAAAAAAAATACATTGAATCAACCCTAACATGTCATATTCACCAAAATAATTCTTAGATATCATCAAAACTTTGAAATTATATTTATTTTAATATTTAAATTACCATTTATTTGATTCTTTCATTAATAAAGTAATTATTGCATCATCATTATGTCATAAATAAATTTAATTATTTAATTTATAAAAATTATAAATAAACTACCATGATGTAGGAAATATTTTTAGCTTTATAGTGAATATTTATAGTCAAATTTATATTTTGTATAACCCTATATTAAAAATGTTTTAGTTATTAAAATGTGAATTTTACACTTTTAACTCTTCTTTAAATAAAATAATAATAAATGTCCTAATCTAATCAAAATGGGTCAAAAAGGATCGTATTTTATTCTTAAGGTTGTTTATGGTTGAAATACACTTATCCAATAAAATTGGGACATGTGTTAGGGTAATTAGAATATCATTTTTGCCTTTAATTGGCCTATTTACTTTTAACCGTGGTAAATAAAAGTCAAAAGTTACTATTCACCAAAAATTATTTTCATCTTATTGAACCAAATTTTACTCACTGATGTCAACCATGTATCTCTAATTTCTGAAATTAAATTCACAGAAGAGGTAAAATTACGTTTTACGCAAATTTGCAAATGTACCTAGAAGGTGGGTAAAAGATGTTAAAAAGTTCAATAAAATTTTATACATCTAATTTTATTATCAAATGACTCAAATGAATTACATTGAACTGATATAGGTATTATGTATCTATTTTTACTTAAAATAAATTTAAATATAATAAATAATTATTTAAATAAAAAGTAGGTTTTAAACAATAACGTAGTGTTTTCACTATTCATCAAAAACTAAAAGTTTCCAGAAAAATAACAAAAAAACACCATAATATAATTTTGATATTACTAATTTAAAAATGAAGTCTATTTTAACAAATTCAAAATATACAAGTTGCTTTAATTAATTTAAAATTATTTCTCGTTGTCAAAACCAAAAAGCGGGTTTTTAAAAAGTAAAAACTATTAAAAGATTGACATGTGTTTATGTCAAATTTAAATGTGAAATTAATAATAATGACTTAAATTGTATTAAATTATAAAAACACAATCTAATTATACTTATAAACCATTCAAATTAATAATTTAACAATATAAATTATTTTGATTAAAAAAGTTATTTTCAATTAAAATTTATTATTTTTCACTATTCATAAAAATATGAAAGTTATCGGAAAAGTACCAAAAATTTATCCAAACTAGATTTTTATGCCCTGATTCTAAAGTATAATTTAATTGAATTGAATTGAATATATAAAAGTTTTAAATATTTTTTTTAAAAAGGGTTCGTTGTTAAAAGGCTGTAAATTTTCATTTTTTGAAAAATACTTATTTTATCTGAAAAAACGAATTTGTTCTTATATTATTTCTAAGAAACACATAATATGGATTCTAAAATTATAATAAGTATATGAAATTCAAAATTTAGTAAATACTATTCATAACCTCTTTTTGAACGACTAGTTTGGTAAGTCATGGTGTGCTCGAACTTGGTGTTGCGTGTAGCGCAAGTTCTTAAATTATTTTGAAGAGATAACGTACTAGGAAATCTTGGTGTGTTACATTTTTCATCATATATGCGAGGTTAATTTTAAATTAAATTCTACCACTTATATGAATTTAATTTAAAAAAATTGATTCCATATTTATAATCATCATAATTAATATTATATAATAGATTCAACTTAATTTTTTACCATAATTAATAGTAAATATATTAAAAATTAGCTACTCTGGTTAAGGTAAAAACGGGTTTACCAGGGGTGAAACTAAGAAGATAAGGGTTTAAATAACCTATAAAATTGTAAAAAATAAATTTTATGGACATATGTTTACCTTATATCATCTAAGGTACAATAATTACCCATTTTTTAGGCTTTTGGTATGAGATAAACATGGGTAGCACTTTTTCTTTTTGAAAATTCCAAGTGTATCCTCTCCCCCACTTATAAAAGGCCATCCACTCTCCTCTACTCTTCACACTTAAAAAACCATTTAGTTCATCAAATAACTAACCAAATACCTTACTTACTCAACTAAAAACATCATAGAGGTCTTTTTTTATCATAAATCCAACCTAGTATGGATTTTGGTACATCCCTAAAGAAGTTGTTCGAAGAAGAGGTAATGTTCTTAAATGGGTATTTTTATTTTGTTTCTTCTTCAAACTCCTTAAAATATTCAAAAACCATGATTATATAATAAAATCAGTATATTAATTATAGTAATATTTTATTATGTCAAGTTAATTACCTATATCCATCTACTCTTCCATCAAATGGGAAAAGAATTTGTCGATCATGTGTACAGCGGACCACCACCTCACGAACCGATAAATTGTTTTCCACCACCACCTATCACGGTTGGATATAATGATGGATTTAACATATTTATATGATATTTATTACATTAATATACTTCTAAAATTATAATATCACATATACCTTCTTAACTTACAACCTGTTGGAAAACAACAATGTCACTCGTGTGTACAACTCACTACTGCCTTGCGAATAGTTGTGATGTGTTTTTTCCATTTCTATATCACTTGGATAGTAATGAGGATATATTAAATATATGTGTGTGTGTGTGTGTGTGTGATATTTTTTACATAGATATACCTATAGAATTATTATATCACATATACCTTCTTATTTTCCATTCCGTTGGGGATATGATAACGTCACTCATGTGTGTGGCGGACTATCGCCTCATGAAGCAATGTCATTTATTTTTCACTTAATATTTACATGGATGGTAGTAATGATAATTTAATGAATATTTGTGATATTTATGACCTAACCATAATTTTTTAATATAATACCACATCTAACTCCCTACCTTCCCATCCATTGGAAAACAATAACACCACCATATGCGTACTTGTGGACTACCACCTCCACCTAGCAATGTGAAATGTTTTTCATTTTATTTATACATGGATGGTAATAAGAATGTATTTTATTAATATAAATTCTATATATGAAGTAATAATGATTCATTAACTATAAATTAATATTTATTTTTCTTTCATTCCATCCATCGAGAAAAATGGAAATAGCGTTCATGCATACATACGACATACCGTCTCCTTGAACAGTGTGAGACATTTTATATCTATAACTTCTATAGATTACTATAAATATGTATATAATTAATATATATGATATTTATATAATGCTTAAAATTCTAGAGTTGATGTAACCATGATCAATATAAATGTACCAAAATTACCAAACCAAAATATACATGAAAATTAAAGCAATTTTCACCCAAAACAACAATTTAAACAAAGAATTGTTAATAAATAGGTTATAAAATACTATAATAAAATCATATATGGAATAAAATATATGATTATATTTATTTCATATATTTATAATAAACCTATATTTATTATACAGTAGGTTTGAATTCATCTAAAGGAATTTGAACCTGAGGTGAGGGGTTCTCGTCTCACTTTTACTTTCATGAGACATGTGCCATATCCACCACTTATTTCTTTATGTGGTGTATATACTAACCCTATAGATATTTTATATCATGAATATATTTATCTTAATGGTATTTAAAGTTTCATTTGAAGTTATTTATTTCATGGGTATTATTATTTAAAAGTTACCAAAGTGGTAAGGGTGTATTTCACAATCTCTTCATTATTCGGGATTGTTTATGTTTAACTCTCCCTTGGGGAAATTATTTGATATTTATATCTTATAATTAATATATTTTATTATACTCTGGTTAATCATTAACTTTTCAAGTAATAGTACCATTTTCCCTCTCTTTGGTACTTAAAATGATCGATAAAGTGTTTTATTAAGAAAAGATGAATTCATTTCTCTCTTCAGTCAAAAATCATTTTTCTTTCAAAACGATGTTTTCTAAAAATGTTTTAAAATATGTTTTTGACATTCTCAAAATGATTTATTAAAGAAAGTTTTACCCATTTTTTAATTTTTACAAAAAATTTTGATAGAAATCTTCATTTCATTTTCCAAATAGGACTCATTTGAATTTTACCAAAAATATGAAAGGAGTATTTGTTTAAATGTGTAGGAAATGTATGGAGTTTCTTGTAGGTTCTAGGCACAGTGGAAGCGCATTGGTGGGTGTACCCAACTTTAATTTTAGTATTAACAACGACCAATATGAGATCTGTCACGATAATAAATTTCCAGATCTTCAGGATAGAACGAAGAACAAAAAAGAAAGAGGGAGTCCTAAAACCATAAAGACAGGATCATCATATGTTGGTTATAATTAATTTAATTAATTGACAAGAATTACCTTGATGGATTTCTTTCTTCATTGATGTCTCCGGTCATGATCTGATGTGATTTTTCATTGTGTCGTAGAATCCAAGTGTAGACTTCCTCTAGCGGTGATCCACACGTGCACCATATATCTCTAGACGTAATCAAAGGAATCTCTAGGTGCTAGTGTGGAGAAGCCTTTGCTTGCGTTGTCCACCTTAGATCGGCTTGATCCGATGGAGGAGGATCTCTCTCGGTCTTGAGAGCATTCTTGGAAGAAGGAGTTCTTTCTTCCTTGAGAGAATTCTTCAGAATTTTTGTGCACAATGATTAGGGAAAAGTGTTGGGGTTGTGAGGATATTTATAATTGGGTTTGAGGTTATATAGTTATAACAATAAATAAACATGTTATGTGTTTTATTTATTTCATTAACTCTTATTGAAAACCCCCATGTCGAATCATTAATTCCTTGACACACACCCACACTAATTATAATAAATATCATTTAATAAAATGATATTATTTCCTCAAAATCCCAACTGGAAAAACTACATGGCGTGTAATCATTAATACACGGCGTGTACTCGTTTTTCATTTCCTTTCCAAAATGAAAACTACACGGCATGTACATTCAATGTACACGGCGTGTATATCTTGTAATAATTTTATTCTTACTCCAACATTAAAACTATTTAGGCTTCCTTGAATAATTATTAAACCACATATGGGAATAATTTTTATTCTACTTGAGATACTTGGATACACTTAGTGTGTGACCATCTAGGCCTCTTTCTCATTAGCATTAGGCAGGCTTTCCTAAAGTCCAAGATTTCTGTCTAGCAATGGGTCAAGGCACCCAAGATAAATAAGTTAACACCACATTGACATGTCACCTCATACGAATGATTACCGTGTAATATAATCTCTTTGTCATGATATCTCGAATCAAGCGGGTTGTATGCTAGTGCCATCAACCCATGTGCTCGATTATTCTTTCTTTAACTTTCCAGAATTGAACATGCCCATTCCTCACCATGGCCATGGATTTATTTAGGATATATCAATTCCATCAAAGGGAATGAGATATCTACTTCCGTTATAGAATATAAGGGACAAATCCTTTCTCGCATTATCTATTAATGCAGTATCACTCGTGATGCACCCAACATATCCTACCTAACTGCGAATAATGTGTCATCACATTTTTCATCAATACATCTAAGTGTGAGAGTGGTAATACCCATTAATAATAATATTAAATTCTAAGGACCAATACACATGTATGCAGATAAGAACATCCAATGACACTATGAAATGTGGATTTCCTACTAGTGGGTCTTGTTCTCATAATATCCTCCTGGATATTACCAGGGGCACACATGATGAGAAGGTGCCACAAAGTTTTATGAGTCCTCACCCCTAATGGCCTGTATTATTTGTGTCCCTCAAATAACATCATCCGACCATATAACATATATTTAAGAATAGTGTTATGTCACTTCCGGGTTCTCATCATAGTAGGGATCCGCTATGACCCTTTAATGAAACAACTATCCTTGGGACATTATCACATGCATTGTTACGCATAAGAACAATCAAGATGTGATAAGGTGTTTATTTAACAAATAAGGTACAAATTAGATGGTTCTAGGCCACCAACTCTAATAGACTCCCACTTGGACTAGATTCAACTGCTAACAACCTTTAACATGCTAGCTCTCACATGATATTCATGCTTCTGGTGAGATAGGCCTTTAGTGATGGGGTCCACCACGTTATCTTCTGTGGACACTCTGCTCACAGCAAATTCACCCCTTTGATAGAAATCCCTCAAGAGGTGATACATCTGGAGTATGTGCTTTTTCTATGGATGTGATATTGGTTCTTTTGCAAGATCCATTGTTGTAGTATTATCACAATACAATGTGATAGGATCTTTACTGTTGGGAACTACATCAAGCTCCAGGACAAAGTTACGAATCCATATGGCTTCCTTGGCTACATCAGAAGCTTCTATATATTCGGACTCTGCTATAGAATCAGCGACAACTGGCTTCTTTAAACTCTTCCAGCTCACAGCTCCTCAATTGAGACAGAAAACATATCCAGATTGTGACTTCAGATCGTTTTGATCTGTCTAAAAACTAGCATCAGTATACCCTCTGATGACAATCTCCTCATCTCCACCATACACCAGGAATATATCCTTAGTTTTTATCAGATACTTAAGGATAGTCTTAACAAAAGTCCAATGTTGTTCTCCTAGATCTGCTTGATATCTTCCTACCATGCTCAGAGCATAGGCAACATCAAGACTGGTACATAACATGGCATACATGATGGATCCTATAGTTGAAGAGTATGGGATCTTACTAATTCTATCTTTCTCTTGTTGTGTCTGAGGACACGTTTTCTTAGAAATATGTAGGCCATGTGACATTGGAACCAATTCCCTTTTGGATTTTTCCATACTAAATCTCTTTAGTATCTGGTCAATGTATATACCCTGACTTAGTCCAAGTAGCCTCTTGGATCTATCACGAATGATCTTGATCCCTAGAATATAGGCTGCTTCACCCAATTCCTTAATGGAGAAACATTTTTTCAACCAGTCCTTAACTGACTGTAAGACTGGTACATCGTTTCCAATAAGCAATATGACTGTAAGACTGGTACAGTCATATCTACACATGTATATTTCTATATCACATATAATAAGAATATCTAGACATATACATGTGTAGATATGACTGTAATTTTTTATTGTATGATTTATGGTTTTGGGGTGTCCAGTTGGGTATTGTTATACTCACCCATGCATGGGATTTTCCTAAACGTGTCATGTATTTTGTAGACGATCAACCTTTTGACAGATTCCAAGATGGACCAGGACCAGACGATTCTTAGTGAGACTGGACAGAACGAGGTGTTTTCCTAAAAAAAATTTATAGCAATCCCCAATATTACTTTTAGGTTGGTCTTTTCCTCAGACTCTTAGTTCTAGGATTTTGTTTGAATCTGTTTACTTTCCAATACTTCTTATTGTACTCTGGTTTTGGTATTTAGATTTATGAATGCATGGTTGTTCATTTGTTTTTAAATTTCAGAATTTTATAGGATTAGATGTTTGTGTGTGTTTGTGGGTACTTAGGCTAAGTACCCCCATGTTATTGATATGCCTACTAGGTACTAGTTTCCAACCCCTGGCCTATTGGAGGTGGGCTTGGGGAGTCACGTCATGGGCCCCTTTGGGAAGTGTCATGACAATAATGATAGATTTAACATGTGTATATGATATTTATGATATTATTATACTTATATAATTATAATATCACATATAACTTCTTAAATTCCAACCCGTTAGAAAACAATAACATTGCTCCTGTGTACGGCGGACTACTGCCTCACAAACCGATGTGATAGGTTTTTCTCTTTCCATTTCACTTGGATAATAATAAGGATAGATTAAATGAATATATATGGTATTTATAAAATAATTATACCTATTTAAATATGATATCATATATACCTTCTTAATTTAAATTTCATAAGGGACAGAGTAATTTCGCTCGAATGTACAGTAGACTACCCCCTCGCGAAGCGATGTGATTCTTTTTTCACTTACACTTTACATGGAAGGTATTAAGGATAAATTTAATGAATATATGTGATATTTTTTACCCAACCATAATTATAGAAATATAATATCACATCTAACTTCCTACCTTACCTTTTGTTGGAAAATTATAGTGTCGTTCGTGCATACGTGTGGATTACCGCCTCCATATACCGATATGAAATGTTTTTATTTTTATTTTTACATGGATGGTAATAAGGATGTATTTGATTAATATAAATGATATGTATGAAATAATTATTATTTTATAATTATAAATTAATATTTATTTTTCTTTCATTCCATCCGTCAAGAAAAATGGAAATAACGTTCATCCGCATGTATGGTCTACCGTCTCCATGAACAGTGCAATCCATTTTCTATTAAATAATTATATAATGAATATATATGATAATTATATCATGGTTAAAATTATTTATATTATTTAACCATGATCAATATAAACTTACTGAAATTACCAAACCAAAACATTCATGAAAAAAGAAGCAATTATCACCTAAAACAGTGATTTTAACAAAGAATTGTTAATAAATGAGTCATAAAAGAATTTAATTAAATTATATATGGTATAAAATATATTATTATGGTTATTTAATAGATTTATAACAAACCTATATTTATTATATCATAGGTTTGAACACATATAATGGAAATTAAACCTGAGGTAAGGGTTTCTCATCTCACTTGTACTTCCATGTGACATATAGCATATTAACCACTTATTCCTTTGTGTGTTGTATATAATACCCATTTTGATATGTTATATAATGAATCTATTTCTATTAATAATACTTAAAGTTTCATTTGAATTTATTTATTCCATGGGTCTTGTGATTTAAAATTTACCAAAGTGGTAAGGGTTTATTTCACAATCTCATCACTATTTGGGATTGTTTATGTTTAAATATACCTTGGGGGTTACTTGATATTTCTATATTAAAAAGAATATATTTTATTCTCGTATAGTTAATAATGAAATTTTAAATTAATATTACCATTTTTATTTTCCTGATCAATTAAAATGATTGAGAATTTTTTTTAAGAAAAGGTGACTTCATTTCTCTCTTCCGTCAAAAATCCTTTTTCTTCTAAAACCATGTCTTCTAAAAATGTTTTCAATTTTTTTTAAAATTATATATATAATTTATTAAATAATTTTTTACCCATTTTTTAATTTTTTTAAAAAGAATAAAGTGATTTTCATGTTTTTTCCAAACAAGTCATGTTTATATTTTGTAGAAAATGTGAAAGAAATATTTGTTTTAACATGTATGGAATTTCTCACCATTATTTCCACTCATTTTTTTGAATATTCCTTTATAATTTTACAAAAAAAAATCAATGAATTTTTTTTTTCTAAAGGTAAGGCATATAAGTTGAATTGAGGGAAGTTGGGAGGATATTTTTTCAGTGTTTTTCTATGCCAAATGGCTTTGGAGGTGTGATTTTGAGAGAAGGGGAAGTACCCTTTTATAAGAGAGGTTAGGGTCACTTTTGGAAAAGATTGAAATATTATTTTATTATAAAATAATTTTTGGTTTCTAATAGTTCCAAATGGATTTATTTCGATTATAAGGTGGTTATGGGTCGAAATACTCTCAACCAATAGTTTTTAGACAAGTTTAGGTCCCCATATTAACCTTATATTTTAGATTTAACCCTTAGTTAAATAGTTTCACTTTTACCATGTCTTCTTGTATTATTATAATAAATGGTTAATAAACTTACTATAAAATTTCAAGAGAACCCCAAGTGGTTAATTAATGACATATATATCATTATATGAGTAATTTGGCCGAACCTTATCTTTTTGGGAATATTATATCATTTAATAATATAGTATTTGTTTTAAAAACTCATTTATGTCAATTTTGACACTTTTTAGTATTTGGTTTTTGCGAAAGTCATCACAACTTTATTACTTCAAAAAAAATACATTGAATCAACCCTAACATGTCATATTCACCTAAATAATTCTTAGATATCATCAAAACTTTGAAATTATATTTATTTTAATATTTAAATTACCATTTATTTGATTCTTTCATTAATAAAGTAATTATTGCATCATCATTATGTCATAAATAAATTTAATTATTTAATGTCTAAAAATTATAAATAAACTACCATGATGTAGGTAATATTTTTAGCTTTATAGTGAATATTTATAGTCAAATTTATATTTTGTATAACCCTATATTAAAAATGTTTTAGTTATTAAAATGTGAATTTTACACTTTTAGCTCTTCTTTAAATAAAATAATAATAAATGTCCTAATCTAATAAAAATGGGTCAAAAAGGATCGTATTTTATTCTTAAGGTTGTTTATGGTCGAAATACACATATCCAATAAAATTGGGACATGTGTTAGGGTAATTAGAATATCATTTTTGCCTTTAATTGGCCTATTTACTTTTAACCGTGGTAAATAAAAGTCAAAAGTTACTATTCACCAAAAATTATTTTCATCTTATTGAACCAAATTTTACTCACTGATGTCAACCATGTATCTCTAATTTCTGAAATTAAATTCACAGAAGAGGTAAAATTACGTTTTACGCAAATTTGCAAATGTACCTAGAAGGTGGGTAAAACACGTTAAAAAGTTCAATAAAATTTTATACATCTAATTTTATTATCAAATGACTCAAATCAATTACATTGAACTGATATAGGTATTATGTATATATTTTTACTTAAAATAAATTTAAATATAATAAATAATTATTTAAATAAAAAGTAGGTTTTAAACAATAACATAGTGTTTTCACTATTCATCAAAAACTAAAAGTTTCCAGAAAAATAACAAAAAAACACCATATATAATTTTGATATTACTAATTTAAAAATGAAGTCTATTTTACCAAATTCAAAATATACAAGTTGCTTTAATTAATTTAAAATTATTTCTCGTTGTCAAAACCAAAAAGCGGGTTTTTAAAAAGTAAAAACTATTAAAAGATTGACATGTGTTTATGTCAAATTTAAATGTGAAATTACTTATAATGACTTAAATTGTATTAAATTATAAAAACACAATCTAATTATACTTATAAACCATTCAAATTAATAATTTAACAATATAAATTATTTTGATTAAAAAAGTTATTTTCAATTAAAATTTATTATTTTTCACTATTCATAAAAATATGAAAGTTATCGGAAAAGTACCAAAAATTTATCCAAACTAGATTTTTATGCCCTGATTCTAAAGTATAATTTAATTGAATTGAATTGAATATATAAAAGTTTTAAATATTTTTTTTAAAAAGGGTTCGTTGTTAAAAGGCTGTAAATTTTCATTTTTTGAAAAATACTTATTTTATCTGAAAAAACAAATTTGTTCTTATATTATTTCTAAGAAACACATAATATGGATTCTAAAATTATAATAAGTATATGAAATTCAAAATTTAGTAAATACTATTCATAACCTCTTTTTGAACGACTAGTTTGGTAAGTCATGATGTGCTCGAACTCGGTGTTGCGTGTAGCGCAAGTTCTTAAATTATTTTGAAGAGATAACGTACTAGGAAATCTTGGTGTGTTACATTTTTCATCATATATGCGAGGTTAATTTTAAATTAAATTCTACCACTTATATGAATTTAATTTAAAAAAATTTATTCCATATTTATAATCAACATAATTAATATTATATAATAGATTCAACTTAATTTTTTACCATAATTAATAGTAAATATATTAAAAATTAGCTACTCTGATTAAGGTAAAAACGGGTTTACCAGGGGTGAAACTAAGAAGATAAGGGTTTAAATAACCTATAAAATTGTAAAAAATAAATTTTATGGACATATGTTTACCTTATATCATCTAAGGTACAATAATTACCCATTTTTTAGGCTTTTGGTATGAGATAAACCTGGGTAGCACTTTTTCTTTTTGAAAATTCCAAGTGTATCCTCTCCCCCACTTATAAAAGGCCATCCACTCTCCTCTACTCTTCACACTTAAAAAACCATTTAGCTCATCAAATAACTAACCAAATACCTTACTTACTCAACTAAAAACATCTTAGAGGTCTTTTTTTTATCATAAATCCAACCTAGTATGGATTTTGGTACATCCCTAAAGAAGTTGTTCGAAGAAGAGGTAATGTTCTTAAATGGGTATTTTTATTTTGTTTCTTCTTCAAACTCCTTAAAATATTCAAAAACCATGATTATATAATAAAATCAGTATATTAATTATAGTAATATTTTATTATGTCAAGTTAATTACTTATATCCATCTACTCTTCCATCAAATGGGAAAAGAATTTGTCGATCATGTGTACAGCGGACCACCACCTCACGAACCGATAAATTGTTTTCCACCACCACCTATCACGGTTGGATATAATGATGGATTTAACATATTTATATGATATTTATTACATTAATATACTTCTAAAATTATAATATCACATATACCTTCTTAACTTCCAACCTGTTGGAAAACAACAATGTCACTCGTGTGTACAACTCACTACTGCCTTGCGAATAGTTGTGATGTGTTTTTTCCATTTCTATATCACTTGGATGGTAATGACGATATATTAAATATATATGTGTGTGTGTGTGATATTTTTTACATAGATATACCTATAGAATTATTATATCACATATACCTTCTTATTTTCCATTCTGTTGGGGATATGATAACGTCACTCATGTGTGTGGCGGACTATCGCCTCATGAAGCAATGTCATTTATTTTTCACTTAATATTTACATGGATGGTAGTAATGATAATTTAATGAATATTTGTGATATTTATGACCTAACCATAATTTTTTAATATAATACCACATCTAACTCCCTACCTTCCCATCCATTGGAAAACAATAACACCACCATATGCGTACTTGTGGACTACCACCTCCACCTAGCAATGTGAAATGTTTTTCATTTTATTTATACATGGATGGTAATAAGAATATATTTTATTAATATAAATTCTATATATGAAGTAATAATGATTCATTAACTATAAATTAATATTTATTTTTCTTTCATTCCATCCATCGAGAAAAATGGAAATAGCGTTCATGCATACATACGACCTACCGTCTCCTTGAACAGTGTGAGACATTTTATATCTATAACTTCTATAGATTACTATAAATATGAATATAATTAATATATAAGATATTTATATAATGCTTAAAATTCTAGATATGATGTAACCATGATCAATATAAATGTACCAAAATTACCAAACCAAAATATACATGAAAATTGAAGCAATTTTCACCCAAAACAACAATTTAAACAAAGAATTGTTAATAAATACGTTATAAAATACTATAATAAAATCATATATGGCATAAAATATATGATTATATTTATTTCATATATTTATAATAAACCTATATTTATTATACAGTAGGTTTGAATTCATCTAAAGGAATTTGAACCTGAGGTGAGGGGTTCTCGTCTCACTTTTACTTTCATGAGACATGTGCCATATCCACCACTTATTTCTTTATGTGGTGTATATACTACCCCTATAGATATTTTATATCATGAATATATTTATCTTAATGGTATTTAAAGTTTCATTTGAAGTTATTTATTTCATGGGTATTATTATTTAAAAGTTACCAAAGTGGTAAGGGTGTATTTTACAATCTCTTCATTATTCGGGATTGTTTATGTTTAACTCTCCCTTGGGGAAATTATTTGATATTTATATCTTATAATTAATATATTTTATTATACTCTGGTTAATCATTAACTTTTCAAGTAATAGTACCATTTTCCCTCTCTTTGGTACTTAAAATGATCGATAAAGTGTTTTATTAAGAAAAGATGAATTCATTTCTCTCTTCAGTCAAAAATCATTTTTCTTTCAAAACGATGTTTTCTAAAAATGTTTTAAAATATGTTTTTGACATTCTCAAAATGATTTATTAAAGAAAGTTTTACCCATTTTTTAATTTTTACAAAAAATTTTGATAGAAATCTTCATTTCATTTTCCAAATAGGACTCATTTGAATTTTACCAAAAATATGAAAGGAGTATTTGTTTAAATGTGTAGGAAATGTATGGAGTTTCTTGTAGGTTCTAGGCACAGTGGAAGCGCATTGGTGGGTGTACCCAACTTTAATTTTAGTATTAACAACGACCAATCTGAGATCTGTCACGATAATAAATTTCCAGATCTTCAGGATAGAACGAAGAACAAAAAATAAAGAGGGAGTCCTAAAACAATAAAGACAGGATCATCATATGTTGGTTATAATTAATTTAATTAATTGACAAGAATTACCTTGATGGAGTTATTTATTCATTGATGTCTCCGGTCATGATATGATGTGATTTTTCATTGTGTCGTATAATCCAAGTGTAGACTTCCTCTAGCGGTGATCCACACGTGCACCATATATCTCTAGACGTCGTCAAAGGAATCTCTAGGTGCTAGTGTGGAGAAGCCTTTGCTTGCGTTGTCCACCTTAGATCGGCTTGATCCGATGGAGGAGGATCTCTCTCGGTCTTGAGAGCATTCTTGGAAGAAGGAGTTCTTTCTTCCTTGAGAGAATTCTTCAGAATTTTTGTGCACAATGATTAGGGAAAAGTGTTGGGGTTGTGAGGATATTTATAATTGGGTTTGAGGTTATATAGTTATAACAATAAATAAACACGTTATGTGTTTTATTTATTTCATTAACTCTTATTGAAAACCCCCATGTCGAATCATTAATTCCTTGACACACACCCACACTAATTATAATAAATATCATTTAATAAAATGATATTATTTCCTCAAAATCCCAACTGGAAAAACTACATGGCGTGTAATCATTAATACACGGCGTGTACTCGTTTTTCATTTCCTTTCCAAAATGAAAACTAAACGGCATGTACATTCAATGTACACGGCGTGTATATCTTGTAATAATTTTATTCTTACTCCAACATTAAAACTATTTAGGCTTCCTTGAATAATTATTAAACCACATATGGGAATAATTTTTATTCTACTTGAGATACTTGGATACACTTAGTGTGTGACCATCTAGGCCTCTTTCTCATTAGCATTAGGCAGGCTTTCCTAAAGTCCAAGATTGCTGTCTAGCAATGGGTCAAGGCACCCAAGATAAATAAGTTAACACCACATTGACATGTCACCTCATACGAATGATTACCGTGTAATATAATCTCTTTGTCACGATATCTCGAATCAAGCGGGTTGTATGCTAGTGCCATCAACCCATGTGCTCGATTATTCTTTCTTTAACTTTCCAGAATTTAACTTGCCCATTCCTCACCATGGCCATGGATTTATTTAGGATATATCAATTCCATCAAAGGGAATGAGATATCTACTTCCGTTATAGAATATAAGGGACAAATCCTTTCTCGCATTATCTATTAATGCAGTATCACTCGTGATGCACCCAACGTATCCTACCTAACTGCGAATAATGTGTCATCACATTTTTCATCAATACATCTAAGTGTGAGAGTGGTAATACCCATTAATAATAATATTAAAGTCTAAGGACCAATACACATGTATGCAGATAAGAACATCCAATGACACTATGAAATGTGGATTTCCTACTAGCGGGTCTTGTTCTCATAATATCCTCCTGGATATTACCAAGGGCACACATGATGAGAAGGTGCCTCAAAGTTTTATGAGTCCTCACCCCTAATGGCCTGTATTATTTGTGTCCCTCAAATAACATCATCCGACCATAGAACATATATTTAAGAATAGTGTTATGTCACTTCCGGGTTCTCATCATAGTAGGGATCCGCTATGACCCTTTAATGAAACAACTATCCTTGGGACATTATCACATGCATTGTTACGCATAAGAACAATCAAGATGTGATAAGGTGTTTATTTACCAAATAAGGTACAAATTAGATGGTTCTAGGCCACCAACTCTAATAGACTCCCACTTGGACTAGATTCAACTGCTAACAACCTTTAACATGCTAGCTCTCACATGATATTCATGCTTCTGGTGAGATAGGCCTTTAGTGATGGGGTCCGCCACGTTATCTTCTGTGGACACTCTGCTCACAGCAAATTCACCCCTTTGATAGAAATCCCTCAAGAGGTGATACATCTGGAGTATGTGCTTTTTCTATGGATGTGATATTGGTTCTTTTGCAAGATCCATTGTTGTAGTATTATCACAATACAATGTGATAGGATATTTACTATTGGGAACTACATCAAGCTCCAGGACAAAGTTACGAATCCATATGGCTTCCTTGGCTACATCAAAAGCTGCTATATATTCGGACTCCGCTATAGAATCAGCGACAACTGGCTGCTTTAAACTCTTCCAGCTCACAGCTCCTCAATTGAGACAGAAAACATATCCAGATTGTGATTTCAGATCGTTCTGATCTGTCTAAAAACTAGCATCAGTATACCCTCTGATGACAATCTCCTCATCTCCTCCATACACCAGGAATATATCCTTAGTTCTTATCAGATACTTAAGGATAGTCTTAACAAAAGTCCAATGTTGTTCTCCTAGATCTGCTTGATATCTGCCTACCATGCTCAGTGCATAGGCAACATCAAGCCTGGTACATAACATGGCATACATGATGGATCCTATAGTTGAAGAGTATGGGATCTTACTCATTCTATCTTTCTCTTATTGTGTCTGAGGACACGTTTTCTTAGAAATATGTAGGCCATGTGACATTGGAACCAATTCCCTCTTGGATTTTTCCATACTAAATCTCTTTAGTATCTGGTCAATGTATATACCCTGACTTAGTCCAAGTAGCCTCTTGGATCTGTCACGAATGATATTGATCCCTAGAATATAGGCTGCTTCACCCAATTCCTTCATGGAGAAACATTTTTTCAACCAGTCCTTAACTGACTGTAAGACTGGTACATCGTTTCCAATAAGCAATATGACTGTAAGACTGGTACAGTCATATCTACACATGTATATGTCTATATCACATATAATAAGAATATCTAGACATATACATGTGTAGATATGACTGTAATTTTTTATTGTATGATTTATGGTTTTGGGGTGTCCAGTTGGGTATTGTTATACTCACCCATGCATGGGATTTTCCTGAACGTGTCATGTATTTTGTAGACGATCAACCTTTTGACAGATTCCAAGATGGACCAGGACCAGATGATTCTTAGTGAGACTGGACAGAACGAGGTGTTTTCCTAAAAAAAATTTATAGCAATCCCCAATATTACTTTTAGGTTGGTCTTTTCTTCAGACTCTTAGTTCTAGGATTTTGTTTGAATCTGTTTACTTTCCAATACTTCTTATTGTACTCTGGTTTTGGTATTTAGATTTATGAATGCATGGTTGTTCATTTGTTTTTAAATTTCAGAATTTTATAGGATTAGATGTTTGTGTTTGTTTGTGGGTACTTAGGCTAAGTACCCCCATGTTATTGATATGCCTACTAGGTACTAGTTTCCAACCCCTGGCCTATTGGAGGTGGGCTTGGGGAGTCACGTCATGGGCCCCTTTGGGAAGTGTCATGACAATAATGATATATTTAACATGTGTATATGATATTTATGATATTATTATACTTATATAATTATAATATCACATATAACTTCGTAAATTCCAACCCGTTAGAAAACAATAACATTGCTCCTGTGTACGGCGGACTACTGCCTCACAAACCGATGTGATAGGTTTTTCTCTTTCCATTTCACTTGGATAATAATAAGGATAGATTAAATGAATATATATGGTATTTATAAAATAATTATACCTATTTAAATATGATATCATATATACCTTCTTAATTTAAATTTCATAAGGGACACAGTAATGTCGCTCGAATGTACAGTAGACTACCCCCTCGCGAAGCGATGTGATTCTTTTTTCACTTACACTTTACATGGAAGGTATTAAGGATAAATTTAATGAATATATGTGAAATTTTTTACCCAACCATAATTATAGAAATATAATATCACATCTAACTTCCTACCTTACCTTTTATTGGAAAATAATAGCGTCGTTCGTGCATACGTGTGGATTAACCCCTCCATATACCGATATGAAATGTTTTTATTTTTATTTTACATGGATGGTAATAAGGATGTATTTGATTAATATAAATGATATGTATGAAATAATTATTATTTTATAATTATAAATTAATATTTATTTTTCTTTCATTCCATCTGTCAAGAAAAATGGAAATAATGTTCATCCGCATGTATGGTCTATCGTCTCCATGAACAGTGCAATCCATTTTCTATTAAATAATTATATAATGAATATATATGATAATTATATCATGGTTAAAATTATTTATATTATTTAACCATGATCAATATAAACTTACTGAAATTACCAAACCAAAACATTCATGAAAAAACAAACAATTATCACCTAAAACAGTGATTTTAACAAAGAATTGTTAATAAATGAGTCATAAAAGAATTTAATTAAATTATATATGGTATAAAATATATTATTATGGTTATTTAATAGATTTATAACAAACATATATTTATTATATCATAGGTTTGAACACATATAATGGAAATTAAACCTGAGGTAAGGGTTTCTCATCTCACTTGTACTTCCATGTGACATATAGCATATTAACCACTTATTCCTTTGTGTGTTGTATATAATACCCATTTTGATATGTTATATAATGAATCTATTTCTATTAATAATACTTAAAGTTTCATTTGAATTTATTTATTCCATGGGGCTTGTGATTTAAAATTTACCAAAGTGGTAAGGGTTTATTTCACAATCTCATCACTATTTGGGATTGTTTATGTTTAAATATCCCTTGGGGGTTATTTGATATTTCTATATTAAAAAGAATATATTTTATTCTCGTATAGTTAATAATGAACTTTTAAATTAATATTACCATTTTTATTTTCCTTATCAATTAAAATGATTGAGAATTTTTTTTAAGAAAAGGTGACTTCATTTCTCTCTTCCGTCAAAAATCCTTTTTCTTCTAAAACCATGTCTTCTAAAAATGTTTTCAATTTTTTTTAAAATTATATATATAATTTATTAAATTTTTTTTTACCCATTTTTTAATTTTTTTAAAAAGAATAAAGTGATCTTCATGTTTTTTCCAAACAAGTCATGTTTATATTTTGTAGAAAATGTGAAAGAAATATTTGTTTTAACATGTATGGAATTTCTCACCATTATTTCCACTCATTTTTTTGAATATTCCTTTATAATTTTACAAAACAAAATCAATGAATTTTTTTTTTCTAAAGGTAAGGCATATAAGTTGAATTGAGGGAAGTTGGGAGGATATTTTTCAGGGTTTTTCTACGCCAAATGGCTTTGGAGGTGTGATTTTGAGAGAAGGGGAAGTACCCTTTTATAAGAGAGGTTAGGGTCACTTTTGGAAAAGATTGAAATATTATTTTATTATAAAATAATTTTTGGTTTCTAATAGTTCCAAATGGATTTATTTCGATTATAAGGTGGGTATGGGTCGAAATACTCTCAACCAATAGGTTTTAGACAAGTTTAGGTCCCCATATTAACCTTATATTTTAGATTTAACCCTTAGTTAAATAGTTTCACTTTTACCATGTCTTCTTGTATTATTATAATAAATGGTTAATAAACTTACTATAAAATTTCAAGAGAACCCCAAGTGGTTAATTAATGACATATATATCATTATATGAGTACTTTGGCCGAACCTTATCTTTTTGGGAATATTATATCATTTAATAATATAGTATTTGTTTTAAAAACTCATTTATGTCAATTTTGACACTATTTAGTATTTGGTTTTTGCGAAAGTCATCACAACTTTATTACTTAAAAAAAAATACATTGAATCAACCCTAACATGTAATATTCACCTAAATAATTCTTAGATATCATCAAAACTTTGAAATTATATTTATTTTAATATTTAAATTACCATTTATTTGATTCTTTCATTAATAAAGTAATTATTGCATCATCATTATGTCATAAATAAATTTAATTATTTAATGTCTAAAAATTATAAATAAACTACCATGATGTAGGAAATATTTTTAACTTTATAGTTAATATTTATAGTCAAATTTATATTTTGTATAACCCTATATTAAAAATGTTTTAGTTATTAAAATGTGAATTTTACACTTTTAACTCTTCTTTAAATAAAATAATAATAAATGTCCTAATCTAATCAAAATGGGTCAAAAAGGATCGTATTTTATTCTTAAGGTTGTTTATGGTCGAAATACACTTATCCAATAAAATTGGGACATGTGTTAGGGTAATTAGAATATCATTTTTGCCTTTAATTGGCCTATTTACTTTTAATCGTGGTAAATAAAAGTCAAAAGTTACTATTCACCAAAAATTATTTTCATCTTATTGAACCAAATTTTACTCACTGATGTCAACCATGTATCTCTAATTTCTGAAATTAAATTCACAGAAGAGGTAAAATTACGTTTTACGCAAATTTGCAAATGTACCTAGAAGGTGGGTAAAAGACGTTAAAAAGTTCAATAAAATTTTATACATCTAATTTTATTATCAAATGACTCAAATGAATTACATTGAACTGATATAGGTATTATGTATCTATTTTTACTTAAAATAAATTTAAATATAATAAATAATTATTTAAATAAAAAGTAGGTTTTAAACAATAACGTAGTGTTTTCCCTATTCATCAAAAACTAAAAGTTTCCAGAAAAATAACAAAAAAACACCATAATATAATTTTGATATTACTAATTTAAAAATGAATTCTATTTTACCAAATTAAAAATATATACAAGTTGCTTTAATTAATTTAAAATTATTTCTCGTTTTCAAAACCAAAAAGCGGGTTTTTAAAAAGTAAAAACTATTAAAAGATTGACATGTGTTTATGTCAAATTTAAATGTGAAATTACTTATAATGACTTAAATTGTATTAAATTATAAAAACACAATATAATTATACTTATAAACCATTCAAATTAATGATTTAACAATATAAATTATTTTGATTAAAAAAGTTATTTTCAATTAAAATTTATTATTTTTCACTATTCATAAAAATATGAAAGTTATCGGAAAAGTACCAAAAATTTATCCAAACCAGATTTTTATGCCCTGATTCTAAAGTATAATTTAATTGAATTTAATTGAATATATAAAAGTTTTAAATATTTTTTTTAAAAAGGGTTCGTTGTTAAAAGGCTGTAAATTTTCATTTTTTGAAAAATACTTATTTTATCTGAAAAAACGAATTTGCTCTTATATTATTTCTAAGAAACACATAATATGGATTCTAAAATTATAATAAGTATATGAAATTAAAAATTTAGTAAATACTATTCATAACCTCTTTTTGAACGACTAGTTTGGTAAGTCATGGTGTGCTCGAACTCGGTGTTGCGTGTAGCGCAAGTTCTTAAATTATTTTGAAGAGATAACGTAATAGGAAATCTTGGTGTGTTACATTTTTCATCATATATGCGAGGTTAATTTTAAATTAAATTCTACCACTTATATGAATTTAATTTAAAAAAATTGATTCCATATTTATAATCATCATAATTAATATTATATAATAGATTCAACTTAATTTTTTACCATAATTAATAGTAAATATATTAAAAATTAGCTACTCTGGTTAAGGTAAAAACGGGTTTACCAGGGGTGAAACTAAGAAGATAAGGGTTTAAATAACCTATAAAATTGTAAAAAATAAATTTTATGGACATATGTTTACCTTATATCATCTAAGGTACAATAATTACCCATTTTTTAGGATTTTGGTATGAGATAAACATGGGTAGCACTTTTTCTTTTTGAAAATTCCAAGTGTATCCTCTCCCCCACTTATAAAAGGCCATCCACTCTCCTCTACTCTTCACACTTAAAAAACCATTTAGTTCATCAAATAACTAACCAAATACCTTACTTACTCAACTAAAAACATCTTAGAGGTCTTTTTTTATCATAAATCCAACCTAGTATGGATTTTGGTACATCCCTAAAGAAGTTGTTCGAAGAAGAGGTAATGTTCTTAAATGGGTATTTTTATTTTGTTTCTTCTTCAAACTCCTTAAAATATTCAAAAACCATGATTATATAATAAAATAAGTATATTAATTATAGTAATATTTTATTATGTCAAGTTAATTACCTATATCCATCTACTCTTCCATCAAATGGGAAAGGAATTTGTCGATCATGTGTACAGCGGACCACCACCTCACGAACCGATAAATTGTTTTCCACCACCACCTATCACGGTTGGATATAATGATGGATTTAACATATTTATATGATATTTATTACATTAATATACTTCTAAAATTATAATATCACATATACCTTCTTAACTTCCAACCTGTTGGAAAACAACAATGTCACTCGTGTGTACAACTCACTACTGCCTTGCGAATAGTTGTGATGTGTTTTTTCCATTTCTATATCACTTGGATGGTAATGAGGATATATTAAATATGTGTGTGTGTGTGTGTGTGTGATATTTTTTACATAGATATACCTATAGAATTATTATATCACATATACCTTCTTATTTTCCATTCCGTTGGGGATATGATAACGTCACTCATGTGTGTGGCGGACTATCACCTCCTGAAGCAATGTCATTTATTTTTCACTTAATATTTACATGGATGGTAGTAATGATAATTTAATGAATATTCGTGATATTTATGACCTAACCATAATTTTTTAATATAATACCACATCTAACTCCCTACCTTCCCATCCATTGGAAAACAATAACACCACCATATGCGTACTTGTGGACTACCACCTCCACCTAGCAATGTGAAATGTTTTTCATTTTATTTATACATGGATGGTAATAAGAATGTATTTAATTAATATAAATTCTATATATGAAGTAATAATGATTCATTAACTATAAATTAATATTTATTTTTCTTTCATTCCATCCATCGAGAAAAATGGAAATAACGTTCATGCATATATACGACCTACCGTCTCCTTGAACAGTGTGAGACATTTTATATCTATAAATTCTATAGATTACTATAAATATGTATATAATTAATATATAAGATATTTATATAATGCTTAAAATTCTAGAGATGATGTAACCATGATCAATATAAATGTACCAAAATTACCAAACCAAAATATACATGAAAATTGAAGCAATTTTCACCCAAAACAACAATTTAAACAAAGAATTGTTAATAAATAGGTTATAAAATACTATAATAAAATCATATATGGCATATAATATATGATTATATTTATTTCATATATTTATAATAAACCTATATTTATTATACAGTAGGTTTGAATTCATCTAAAGGAATTCGAACCTGAGGTGAGGGGTTCTCGTCTCACTTTTACTTTCATGAGACATGTGCCATATCCACCACTTATTTCTTTATGTGGTGTATATACTACCCCTATAGATATTTTATATCCTGAATATATTTATCTTAATGGTATTTAAAGTTTCATTTGAAGTTATTTATTTCATGGGTATTATTATTTAAAAGTTACCAATGTGGTAAGGGTGTATTTCACAATCTCTTCATTATTCGGGATTGTTTATGTTTAACTCTCCCTTGGGGAAATTATTTGATATTTATATCTTATAATTAATATATTTTATTATACTCTGGTTAATCATTAACTTTTCAAGTAATAGTACTATTTTCCCTCTCTTTGGTACTTAAAATGATCGATAAAGTGTTTTATTAAGAAAAGATGAATTCATTTCTCTCTTCAGTCAAAAATCATTTTTCTTTCAAAACGATGTTTTCTAAAAATGTTTTAAAATATGTTTTTGACATTATCAAAATGATTTATTAAAGAAAGTTTTACCCATTTTTTAATTTTTACAAAAAAAAATTATAGAAATCTTCATTTCATTTTCCAAATAGGACTCATTTGAATTTTACCAAAAATATGAAAGGAGTATTTGTTTAAATGTGTAGGAAATGTATGGAGTTTCTTGTAGGTTCTAGGAACAGTGGAAGCACATTGGTGGGTGTACCCAAATTAAATTTTAGTATTAACAACGACCAATCTGAGATCTGTCATGATAATAAATTTCCAGATCTTCAGGATAGAACGAAGAACAAAAAAGAAAGAGGGAGTCCTAAAACCATAAAGACGGGATCATCATATGTTGGTTATAATTAATTTAATTAATTGACAAGAATTACCTTGATGGAGTTCTTTCTTCATTGATGTCTCCGGTCATGATCTGATGTGATTTTTCATTGTGTCGTAGAATCCAAGTGTAGACTTCCTCTAGCGGTGATCCACACGTGCACCATATATCTCTAGACGTCGTCAAAGGAATCTCTAGGTGCTAGTGTGGATAAGCCTTTGCTTGCGTTGTCCACCTTAGATCGGCTTGATCCGATGGAGGAGGATCTCTCTCGGTCTTCAGAGAATTCTTGGAAGAAGGAGTTCTTTCTTCCTTGAGATAATTCTTCAGAATTTTTGTGCACAATGATTAGGGAAAAGTGTTGGGGTTTTGAGGATATTTATAATTGGGTTTGAGGTTATATAGTTATAACAATAAATAAACACGTTACGTGTTTTATTTATTTCATTAACACTTATTGAAAACCCCCATGTCGAATCATTAATTCCTTGACACACACCCAAACTAATTATAATAAATATCATTTAATAAAATGATATTATTTCCTCAAAATCCCGACTGGAAAAACTACATGGCGTGTAATCATTAATACACGGCGTGTACTCGTTTTTCATTTCCTTTCCAAAATGAAAACTACACGGCATGTACATTCAATGTACATGGCGTGTATATCTTGTAATAATTTTATTCTTACTCCAACATTAAAACTATTTAGGCTTCCTTGAATAATTATTAAACCACATATGGGAATAATTTTTATTCTACTTGAGATACTTGGATACACTTAGTGTGTGACCATCTAGGCCTCTTTCTCATTGGCATTAGGCAGGCTTTCCTAAAGTCCAAGATTGCTGTCTAGCAATGGGTCAAGGCACCCAAGATAAATAAGTTAACACCACATTGACATGTCACCTCATACGAATGATTACCGTGTAATATAATCTCTTTGTCACGATATATCGAATCAAGCGGGTTGTATGCTAGTTCCATCAACCCATGTGCTCGATTATTCTTTCTTTAACTTTCCAGAATTGAACTTGCCCATTCCTCACCATGGCCATGGATTTATTTAGGATATATCAATTCCATCAAAGGGAATGAGATATCTACTTCTGTTATAGAATATAAGGTACAAATCCTTTCTCGCATTATCTATTAATGCAGTATCACTCGTGATGCACCCAACGTATCCTACCTAACTGCGAATAATGTGTCATCACATTTTTCATCAATACATCTAAGTGCGAGAGTGGTAATACCCATTAATAATAATATTAAAGTCTAAGGACATATACACATGTATGCAGATAAGAACATCCAATGACACTATGAAATGTGGATTTCCTACTAGCGGGTCTTGTTCTAATAATATCCTCCTGGATATTACCAAGGGCACACATGATGAGAAGGTGCCTCAAAGTTTTATGAGTCCTCACCCCTAATGTCCTGTATTATTTTTGTCCCTAAAATAACATCATCCGACCATAGAACATATGTTTAAGAATAGTGTTATGTCACTTTCGGGTTCCCATCATAGTAGGGATCCGCTATGACCCTTTAATGAAACAACTATCCTTGGGAAATTATCACATGCATTGTTACGCATAAGAACAATCAAGATGTGATAAGGTGTTTATTTAATAAATAAGGTACAAATTAGATGGTTCTAGGCCACCAACTCTAATAGACTCTCACTTGGACTAGATTCAACTTCTAACAACCTTTAACATGCTAGCTCTCACATGATATTCATGATTCTGGTGAGATAGGCCTTTAGTGATGGGGTCCGCCACGTTATCTTCTGTGGACACTCTGCTCATAGCAAATTCACCCCTTTGATAGAAATCCCTCAAGAGGTGATACATCTGGAGTATGTTCTTTTTCTATGAATTTGATATTGGTTCATTTTCAAGATCCATTGTTGTAGTATTATCACAATACAATGTGATAGGATCTTTACTGTTGGGAACTACATCAAGCTCCAGGACAAAGTTACGAATCCATATGGCTTCCTTGGCTACATCAGAAGCTGCTATATATTCAGACTCCGCTATAGAATCAGCGACAACTGGCTGCTTTAAACTCTTCCAGCTCACAGCTCCTCAATTGAGACAGAAAACATATCCAGATTGTGATTTCAGATCGTTCTGATCTGTCTAAAAACTAGCATCAGTATACCCTCTGATGACAATCTCCTCATCTCCTCCATACACCAGGAATATATCCTTAGTTCTTATCAGATACTTAAGGATAGTCTTAACAAAAGTCCAATGTTGTTCTCCTGGATCTGCTTGATATCTGCCTACCATGCTCAGTGCATAGGCAACATCAAGCCTGGTACATAACATGGCATACATGATGGATCCTATAGTTGAAGCGTATGGGATCTTACTCATTCTATCTTTCTCTTGTTGTGTCTGAGGACACATTTTCTTTGAAATATGTAGGCCATGTGACATTGGAACCAATTCCCTCTTGGATTTTTCCATACTAAATCTCTTTAGTATCTGGTCAATCTATATACCCTGACTTAGTCCAAGTAGCCTCTTGGATCTATCACGAATGATCTTGATCCCTAAAATATAGGCTGCTTCACCCAATTCCTTCATGGAGAAACATTTTTTCAACCAGTCCTTAACTGACTGTAAGACTGGTACATCGTTTCCAATAAGCAATATGACTGTAAGACTGGTACAGTCATATCTACACATGTATATGTCTATATCACATATAATAAGAATATCTATACATATACATGTGTAGATATGACTGTAATTTTTTATTGTATGATTTATGGTTTTGGGGTGTCCAGTTGGGTATTGTTATACTCACCCATGCATGGGATTTTCCTGAACGTGTCATGTATTTTGTAGACGATCAACCTTTTGACAGATTCCAAGATGGACCAGGACCAGACGATTCTTAGTGAGACTGGACAGAACGAGGTGTTTTCCTAAAAAAAATTTATAGCAATCCCCAATATTACTTTTAGGTTGGTCTTTTCTTCAGACTCTTAGTTCTAGGATTTTGTTTGAATCTGTTTACTTTCCAATACTTCTTATTGTACTCTGGTTTTGGTATTTAGATTTATGAATGCATGGTTGTTCATTTGTTTTTAAATTTCAGAATTTTATAGGATTAGATGTTTGTGTGTGTTTGTGGGTACTTAGGCTAAGTACCCCCATGTTATTGATATGCCTACTAGGTACTAGTTTCCAACCCCTGGCCTATTGAAGGTGGGCGTGGGGAGTCACGTCATGGGCCCCTTTGGGAAGTGTCATGACAATAATGATAGATTTAACATGTGTATATGATATTTATGATATTATTATACTTATATAATTATAATATCACATATAACTTCTTAAATTCCAACCCGTTAGAAAACAATAACATTGCTCCTGTGTACGGCGGACTACTGCCTCACAAACCGATGTGATAGGTTTTTCTCTTTCCATTTCACTTGGATAATAATAAGGATAGATTAAATGAATATATATGGTATTTATAAAATAATTATACCTATTTAAATATGATATCATATATACCTTCTTAATTTAAATTTCATAAGGGACACAGTAATGTCGCTCGAATGTACAGTGGACTACCCCCTCGCGAAGCGATGTGATTCTTTTTTCACTTACACTTTACATGGAAGGTATTAAGGATAAATTTAATGAATATATGTGATATTTTTTACCCAACCATAATTATAGAAATATAATATCACATCTAACTTCCTACCTTACCTTTTGTTGGAAAATAATAGCGTCGTTCGTGCATACGTGTGGATTACCGCCTCCATATACCGATATGAAATGTTTTTATTTTTATTTTTACATGGATGGTAATAAGGATGTATTTGATTAATATAAATTATATGTATGAAATAATTATTATTTTATAATTATAAATTAATATTTATTTTTCTTTCATTCCATCCGTCAAGAAAAATGGAAATAACGTTCATCCGCATGTATGGTCTACCGTCTCCATGAACAGTGCAATCCATTTTCTATTAAATAATTATATAATGAATATATATGATAATTATATCATGGTTAAAATTATTTATATTATTTAACCATGATAAATATAAACATACTGAAATTACCAAACCAAAACATTCATGAAAAAACAAGCAATTATCACCTAAAACAGTGATTTTAACAAAGAATTGTTAATAAATGAGTCATAAAAGAATTTAATTAAATTATATATGGTATAAAATATATTATTATGGTTATTTAATAGATTTATAACAAAACTATATTTATTATATCATAGGTTTGAACACATATAATGGAAATTAAACCTGAGGTAAGGGTTTCTCATCTCACTTGTACTTCCATGTGACATATAGCATATTAACCACTTATTCCTTTGTGTGTTGTATATAATACCCATTTTGATATGTTATATAATGAATCTATTTCTATTAATAATACTTAAAGTTTCATTTGAATTTATTTATTCCATGGGGCTTGTGATTTAAAATTTACCAAAGTGGTAAGGGTTTATTTCCCAATCTTATCACTATTTGGGATTGTTTATGTTTAAATATCCCTTGGGGGTTATTTGATATTTCTATATTAAAAAGAATATATTTTATTCTCGTATAGTTAATAATGAAATTTTAAATTAATATTACCATTTTTATTTTCCTTATCAATTAAAATGATTGAGAATTTTTTTTAAGAAAAGGTGACTTCATTTCTCTCTTCCGTCAAAAATCCTTTTTCTTCTAAAACCATGTCTTCTAAAAATGTTTTCAATTTTTTTTAAAATTATATATATAATTTATTAAATAATTTTTTACCCATTTTTTAATTTTTTTAAAAAGAATAAAGTGATCTTCATGTTTTTTCCAAACAAGTCATGTTTATATTTTGTAGAAAATGTGAAAGAAATATTTGTTTTAACATGTATGGAATTTCTCACCATCATTTCCACTCATTTTTTTGAATATTCCTTTATAATTTTACAAAACAAAAATCAATGAATTTTTTTTTTCTAAAGGTAAGGCATATAATTTGAATTGAGGGAAGTTGGGAGGATATTTTTTTAGGGTTTTTCTACGCCAAATGGCTTTGGAGGTGTGATTTTGAGAGAAGGGGAAGTACCCTTTTATAAGAGAGGTTAGGGTCACTTTTGGAAAAGATTGAAATATTATTTTATTATAAAATAATTTTTGGTTTCTAATAGTTCCAAATGTATTTATTTCGATTATAAGGTGGGTATGGGTCGAAATACTCTCAACCAATAGGTTTTAGACAAGTTTAGGTCCCCATATTAACCTTATATTTTAGATTTAACCCTTAGTTAAATAGTTTCACTTTTACCATGTCTTCTTGTATTATTATAATAAATGGTTAATAAACTTACTATAAAATTTCAATAGAACCCCAAGTGGTTAATTAATGACATATATATCATTATATGAGTACTTTGGCCGAACCTTATCTTTTTGGGAATATTATATCATTTAATAATATAATATTTGTTTTAAAAACTCATTTATGTCAATTTTGACACTATTTAGTATTTGGTTTTTGCGAAAGTCATCACAACTTTATTACTTCAAAAAAAATACATTGAATCAACCCTAACATGTCATATTCACCTAAATAATTCTTAGATATCATCAAAACTTTGAAATTATATTTATTTTAATATTTAAATTACCATTTATTTGATTCTTTCATTAATAAAGTAATTATTGCATCATCATTATGTCATAAATAAATTTAATTATTTAATGTCTAAAAATTATAAATAAACTACCATGACGTAGGAAATATTTTTAGCTTTATAGTGAATATTTATAGTCAAATTTATATTTTGTATAACCCTATATTAAAAATTTTTTAGTTATTAAAATGTGAATTTTACACTTTTAACTCTTCTTTAAATAAAATAATAATAAATGTCCTAATCTAATCAAAATGGGTAAAAAGGATCGTATTTTATTCTTAAGGTTGTTTATGGTCGAAATACACTTATCCAATAAAATTGGGACATGTGTTAGGGTAATTAGAATATCATTTTTGCCTTTAATTGGCCTATTTACTTTTAACTGTGGTAAATAAAAGTCAAAAGTTACTATTCACCAAAAATTATTTTCATCTTATTGAACCAAATTTTACTCACTGATGTCAACCATGTATCTCTAATTTCTGAAATTAAATTCACAGAAGAGGTAAAATTACGTTTTACGCAAATTTGCAAATGTACCTAGAAGGTGGGTAAAAGACGTTAAAAAGTTCAATAAAATTTTATACATCTAATTTTATTATCAAATGACTCAAATGAATTACATTGAACTGATATAGGTATTATGTATATATTTTTACTCAAAATAAATTTAAATATAATAAATAATTATTTAAATAAAAAGTAGGTTTTAAACAATAAAGTGTTTTCACTATTCATCAAAAACTAAAAGTTTCCAGAAAAATAACAAAAAAACACCATAATATAATTTTGATATTACTAATTTAAAAATGAAGTCTATTTTACCAAATTCAAAATATACAAGTTGCTTTAATTAATTTAAAATTATTTCTCGTTGTCAAAACCAAAAAGCGGATTTTTAAAAAGTAAAAACTATTAAAAGATTGACATGTGTTTATGTCAAATTTAAATGTGAAATTACTTATAATGACTTAAATTGTATTAAATTATAAAAACACAATCTAATTATACTTATAAACCATTCAAATTAATGATTTAACAATATAAATTATTTTGATTAAAAAAGTTATTTTCAATTAAAATTTATTATTTTTCACTATTCATAAAAATATGAAAGTTATCGGAAAAGTACCAAAAATTTATCCAAACTAGATTTTTATGCCCTGATTCTAAAGTATAATTTAATTGAATTGAATTGAATATATAAAAGTTTTAAATATTTTTTTTAAAAAGGGTTCGTTGTTAAAAGGCTATAAATTTTCATTTTTTGAAAAATACTTATTTTATCTGAAAAAACGAATTTGTTCTTATATTATTTCTAAGAAACACATAATATGGATTCTAAAATTATAATAAGTATATGAAATTCAAAATTTATTAAATACTATTCATAACCTCTTTTTGAACGACTAGTTTGGTAAGTCATGGTGTGCTCGAACTCGGTGTTGCGTGTAGCGCAAGTTCTTAAATTATTTTGAAGAGATAACGTACTAGGAAATCTTGGTGTGTTACATTTTTCATCATATATGCGAGGTTAATTTTAAATTAAATTCTACCACTTATATGAATTTAATTTAAAAAATTGATTCCATATTTATAATCATCATAATTAATATTATATAATAGATTCAACTTAATTTTTTACCATAATTAATAGTAAATATATTAAAAATTAGCTACTCTGGTTAAGGTAAAAACGGGTTTACCAGGGGTGAAACTAAGAAGATAAGGGTTTAAATAACCTATAAAATTGTAAAAAATAAATTTTATGGACATATGTTTACCTTATATCATCTAAGGTACAATAATTACCCATTTTTTAGGCTTTTGGTATGAGATAAACATGGGTAGCACTTTTTCTTTTTGAAAATTCCAAGTGTATCCTCTCCCCCACTTATAAAAGGCCATCCACTCTCCTCTACTCTTCACACTTAAAAAACCATTTAGTTCATCAAATAACTAACCAAATACCTTACTTAATCAACTAAAAACATCTTAGAGGTCTTTTTTTATCATAAATCCAACCTAGTATGGATTTTGGTACATCCCTAAAGAAGTTGTTCGAAGAAGAGGTAATGTTCTTAAATGGGTATTTTTATTTTGTTTCTTCTTCAAACTCCTTAAAATATTCAAAAACCATGATTATATAATAAAATAAGTATATTAATTATAGTAATATTTTATTATGTCAAGTTAATTACCTATATCCATCTACTCTTCCATCAAATGGGAAAAGAATTTGTCGATCATGTGTACAGCGGACCACCACCTCACGAACCGATAAATTGTTTTCCACCACCACCTATCACGGTTGGATATAATGATGGATTTAACATATTTATATGAAATTTATTACATTAATATACTTCTAAAATTATAATATCACATATACCTTCTTAACTTCCAACCTGTTGGAAAACAACAATGTCACTCGTGTGTACAACTCACTACTGCCTTGCGAATAGTTGTGATGTGTTTTTTCCATTTCTATATCACTTGGATGGTAATGAGGATATATTAAATATATATATGTGTGTGTGTGTGTGTGATATTTTTTACATAGATATACCTATAGAATTATTATATCACATATACCTTCTTATTTTCCATTCCGTTGGGGATATGATAACGTCACTCATGTGTGTGGCGGACTATCGCCTCATGAAGCAATGTCATTTATTTTTCACTTAATATTTACATGGATGGTATTAATGATAATTTAATGAATATTTGTGATATTTATGACCTAAACATAATTTTTTAATATAATACCACATCTAACTCCCTACCTTCCCATCCATTGGAAAACAATAACACCACCATATGCGTACTTGTGGACTACCACCTCCACCTAGCAATGTGAAATGTTTTTCATTTTATTTATACATGGATGGTAATAAGAATGTATTTTATTAATATAAATTCTATATATGAAGTAATAATGATTCATTAACTATAAATTAATATTTATTTTTCTTTCATTCCATCCATCGAGAAAAATGGAAATAGCGTTCATGCATACATACGACCTACCATCTCCTTGAACAGTGTGAGACATTTTATATCTATAACTTCTATAGATTACTATAAATATGTATATAATTAATATATATGATATTTATATAATGCTTATAATTCTAGAGATGATGTAACCATGATCAATATAAATGTACCAAAATTACCAAACCAAAATATACATGAAAATTGAAGCAATTTTCACCCAAAACAACAATTTAAACAAAGAATTGTTAATAAATAGGTTATAAAATACTATAATAAAATCATATATGGCATAAAATATATGATTATATTTATTTCATATATTTATAATAAACCTATATTTATTATACAATAGGTTTGAATTCATCTAAAGGAATTCGAACCTGAGGTGAGGGGTTCTCGTCTCACTTTTACTTTCATGAGACATGTGCCATATCCACCACTTATTTCTTTATGTGGTGTATATACTACCCCTATAGATATTTTATATCATGAATATATTTATCTTAATGGTATTTAAAGTTTCATTTGAAGTTATTTATTTCATGGGTATTATTATTTAAAAGTTACCAAAGTGGTAAGGGTGTATTACACAATCTCTTCATTATTCGGGATTGTTTATGTTTAAATCTCCCTTGGGGAAATTATTTGATATTTATATCTTATAATTAATATATTTTATTATACTATGGTTAATCATTAACTTTTCAAGTAATAGTACCATTTTCCCCCTCTTTGGTACATAAAATGATCGATAAAGTGTTTTATTAAGAAAAGATGAATTCATTTCTCTCTTCAGTCAAAAATCTTTTTTCTTTCAAAACGATGTTTTCTAAAAATGTTTTAAAATATGTTTTTGACATTCTCAAAATGATTTATTAAAGAAATTTTTACCCATTTTTTAATTTTTACAAAAAATTTTGATAGAAATCTTCATTTCATTTTCCAAATAGGACTCATTTGAATTTTACCAAAAATATGAAAGGAGTATTTGTTTAAATGTGTAGGAAATGTATGGAGTTTCTTGTAGGTTCTAGGCACAGCGGAAGTGCATTGGTGGGTTTACCCAACTTTAATTTTAGTATTAACAACGACCAATCTGAGATCTGTCACGATAATAAATTTCCAGATCTTCGGGATAGAACGAAGAACAAAAAAGAAAGAGGGAGTCCCAAAACCATAAAGACAGGATCATCATATGTTGGTTATAATTAATTTAATTAATTGACAAGAATTACCTTGATGGAGTTCTTTCTTCATTGATGTCTCTGGTCATGATCTGATGTGATTTTTCATTGTGTCGTAGAATCCAAGTGTAGACTTCCTCTAGCGGTGATCCACACGTGCACCATATATCTCTAGACGTCGTCAAAGGAATCTCTAGGTGCTAGTGTGGAGAAGCCTTTGCTTGCGTTGTCCACCTTAGATCGGCTTGATCTGATGGAGGAGGATCTCTCTCGGTCTTGAGAGCATTCTTGGAAGAAGGAGTTCTTTCTTCCTTGAGAGAATTCTTCAGAATTTTTGTGCACAATGATTAGGGAAAAGTGTTGGGGTTGTGAGGATATTTATAATTGGGTTTGAGGTTATATAGTTATAACAATAAATAAACAAGTTACGTGTTTTATTTATTTCATTAACTCTTATTGAAAACCCCCATGTCGAATAATTAATTCCTTGACACACACCCACACTAATTATAATAAATATCATTTAATAAAATGATATTATTTCCTCAAAATCCCGACTGGAAAAACTACATGGCGTGTAATCATTAATACACGGCGTGTACTCGTTTTTCATTTCCTTTCCAAAATGAAAACTACACGGCATGTACATTCAATGTACAGGGCGTGTATATCTTGTAATAATTTTATTCTTACTCCAACATTAAAACTATTTAGGCTTCCTTGAATAATTATTAAACCACAAATGGGAATAATTTTTATTCTACTTGAGATACTTGGATACACTTAGTGTGTGACCATCTAGGCCTCTTTCTCATTGGCATTAGGCAGGATTTCCTAAAGTCCAAGATTGTTGTCTAGCAATGGGTCAAGGAACCCAAGATAAATAAGTTAACACCACATTGACATGTCACCTCATACGAATGATTACCGTGTAATATAATCTCTTTGTCACGATATCTCGAATCAAGCGGGTTGTATGCTAGTGCCATCAACCCATGTTCTCGATTATTCTTTCTTTAACTTTCCAGAATTGAACTTGCCCATTCCTCACCATGGCCATGGATTTATTTAGGATATATCAATTCCATCAAAGGGAATGAGATATCTACTTCTGTTATAGAATATAAGGGACAAATCCTTTCTCGCATTATCTATTAATGCAGTATCACTCGTGATGCACCCAACGTATCCTACCTAACTGCGAATAATGTGTCATCACATTTTTCATCAATACATCTAAGTGTGAGAGTGGTAATACCCATTAATAATAATATTAAAGTCTAAGGACCAATACACATGTATGCAGATAAGAACATCCAATGACACTATGAAATGTGGATTTCCTACTAGCGGGTCTTGTTCTCATAATATTCTCCTGGATATTACCAAGGGCACACATGATGAGAAGGTTCCTCAAAGTTTTATGAGTCCTCACCCCTAATGGCCTGTATTATTTGTGTCCCTCAAATAACATCATCTGACCATAGAACATATGTTTAAGAATAGTGTTATGTCACTTCCGGGTTCTCATCATAGTAGGGATCCGCTATGACCCTTTAATGAAACAACTATCCTTGGGACATTATCACATGCATTGTTACGCATAAGAACAATCAAGATGTTATAAGGTGTTTATTTAATAAATAAGGTACAAATTAGATGGTTCTAGGCCACCAACTCTAATAGACTCCCACTTGGACTAGATTCAACTGCTAACAACCTTTAACATGCTAGCTCTCACATGATATTCATGCTTCTGGTGAGATAGGCCTTTAGTGATGGGGTCCGCCACGTTATCTTCTGTGGACACTCTGCTCACAGCAAATTCACCCCTTTGATAGAAATCCCTCAAGAGGTGATACATCTGGAGTATGTGCTTTTTCTATGGATGTGATATTGGTTCTTTTGCAAGATCCATTGTTGTAGTATTATCACAATACAATGTGATAGGATCTTTACTGTTGGGAACTACATCAAGCTCCAGGACAAAGTTACGAATCCATATGGCTTCCTTGGCTACATCAGAAGCTGCTATATATTCGGACTCCGCTATAGAATCAGCGACAACTGGCTGCTTTAAACTCTTCCAGCTCACAGCTCCTCAATTGAGACAGAAAACATATCCAGATTGTGATTTCAGATCATTCTGATCTGTCTAAAAACTAGCATCAGTATACCCTCTGATGACAATCTCCTCATCTCCTCCATACACCAGGAATATATCCTTAGTTCTTATCAGATACTTAAGGATAGTCTTAACAAAAGTCCAATGTTGTTCTCCTAGATCTGCTTGATATCTGCCTACCATGCTCAGTGCATAGGCAACATCAAGCCTGGTACATAACATGGCATACATGATGGATCCTATAGTTGAAGCGTATGGGATCTTAATCATTCTATCTTTCTCTTGTTGTGTCTGAGGACACATTTTCTTAGAAATATGTAGGCCATGTGACATTGGAACCAATTCCCTCTTGGATTTTTCCATACTAAATCTCTTTAGTATCTGGTCAATGTATATACCCTGACTTAGTCCAAGTAGCCTCTTGGATCTATCACGAATGATCTTGATCCCTAGAATATAGGCTGCTTCACCCAATTCCTTCATGGAGAAACATTTTTTCAACCAGTCCTTAACTGACTGTAAGACTGGTACATCGTTTCCAATAAGCAATATGTCGTCAACATATACTACTAGGATAACGATCGCATTCCCATTAAACCGCTTATAAACACATGGCTCACATTCATTCTTAATGAACCCAAATTCCTTTATGGCTTCATCAAATCAAATGTTCCATGACCTGGATGCTTGCTTTAATACATAAATGGATTTTTGCAACTTGCAAACCTGTTTGGCTTCACCTGGTGTCACAAACCCTTCTGGTTGTGTCATATAGAAATCTTCCTGAAGGTTCCCATTAAGGAATGCTGTTTTGACATCCATTTTCCAAATATCATAGTCATGGTAAGATGCTATGGAAATTATTATTCTTATGGATTTAAACATGTCAACTGGCAATAAGGTTTCATCATAGTCAATTCTTTGACGTTGTCTAAATCCTTTAGCCACTAGCCTTGATTTATAGGTGCTAAATTGACCTTCCATTTCCAGTTTTCTCTTGAATACCCATTTGCATCCAACAGCCTTTACATCAATTGGCTCATTGACCAGAACCCAGACTTGAATCTGATACATAGAATCCATCTCAGAATTCATAGCATCTATCCATCTTGCATCTTCTGATATTTCTACTTCTTCCTTATAGGAGAGAGGTTCATCATTGTCCAAAAATAATGATTCACCATCCTCAGTGACTAGGAAACCAAATATCTCTGGTTCCCTTACCTCTCTTGAGCTCCTACGCAGTACTTGTATTTCTAGAACCTCTTCCACGGGGACCTCTGTAACTTGTTCCTATACCAACTCCTATGTATCTTGAGCATCAACTTCATTGAAGTCAATATTTCTCCCACTATCCTTTTTTAGGATGTGCTACCTCTCTAGAAAGATGGATTTGCTGATGACAGACACTTTCTTGTTTGGAGGGTTATATAGGTAATATCCTTTCATTTCCTTGGGATATCCTATAAAGATACACTTCGTGCCCTGGGGTGCTAGTTTGTTTCTTGAGAAGGCCTTAACAAATGCCTTTCATACCCATACACATGTGTGCAAAAAAATGGGTTTCTTTCCATTCCATAACTCAGATTGAATTCCATTTTCTGCCTTAGTTAGTACTCATTTTAATGAGTATGCTGCAGTTTGTAATGCATATCCCCAAAAGGATAATGGAAGATCTGCATGACTCATCATCGACCTCACCATGTCCAACAAGGTGCGGTTCCTCCTTTCACTAAAACCATTCTACTATGGTGTATAAGGAGTGAGTTGAGATAGAATCACAGACTCCCGTAGAAGATCGATGAACTCTTGGTTCAGATATTCTCCACCTTGATCCGATCAAAGCTTCTTTATCTTCTTACCAAGCTGATTCTATACTTCATTCTTGAATTCCTTAAATTTCTCTAAGGCTTCTGACTTATACCTCATTAAGAATACATAGCCATATCTACTCAAATCATCAGTAAAAGTAATTAAGTAAGAATATCCACCTCTAGCTTCTACTAGAAATGGTCCACACACATCCGTGTGCACCAATCCAAGAAGCTCTATGGGCCTTTCACCCCGTACCCCAAAAGGAGGCTTGGTCATTTTACCTTGTAAACAAGCGTGAAATCTATCAAGTGGTTTTAGCTCAATAGAGTCTAAATAACTATCTTGGCATAGCTTTGTCAAGTTCTTCTCGTTTACATGACCTAGATGGTGATTCCACAATTGGGTGATGTATGAGTCATGTGAGTTTGTTTCGTTATCGATTCCCAACACTTGGTTTTCTTAATTTAATACATACAAACCATTATTTAATTGTGCCATACCATAACATACGTTGTTCTTATAAAACAGACAACCCTTATTTCCAAACTTGAAAAAAAAATCCATCTATATCCAAACAAGATATATAAATTATGTTCTTGGTAACATTAAGCACATAATAATAGTTATGTAAAACCAAAATCATCCCAGTTGGAAATGAGAGGTGGTAATCACTAATGACTAATATAGCTAGCCTCGCACCATTGGCAGCTCGAAGATCCACCTCTCCTCTAGAAATCTTTCTAAATCTACTTGGTTCCTACATTTGAATACATATGTGAGCCCCACAAGTTGTATCTAATACCCAATGTGTATAAATAGAAAGATTACACTCGATAACAAACGCACATTTAGCATCCCCATGCTTCTGGGTACATTTCCTCTTCCAGTGGCCTTGCTTGCCACATGAAAAACATACCACCTCTCATTCCTTGCCCTACCTCTGGATCTTCCCCTTCTTGAAGGGACGAAGCTCAGGGGCTACAGACCATTTATAAGTCTTTGGCCCCTTTTCCTTGTCCTTCCTTTTCTTATTCACCATAAGGATTGTGGGTTTGTCACGCCCCATGTCCTTATATACCTGGAGAATTAAGGTCAGATGTTCTAATTTACTCTTATCATTTTTGCTCATGTTGTAGTTGACAATAAAGCTAGAGAAGATCTTAGGCTGTGATGATAGGATGAGATCTATACGCAAATCATCCGGTAATTTAATCCCTAATATGTTCAGGCCTTCAATGTATCCAATAATCTTGACTTCATGAGTCCCATTTGGCATAGACTCTCCAATATTAGTTCTAAATAAAGCGTTGGAGATCTCATATCTCTCTTGTACTGCCTTCTCTTGGTAGATATCCTTAAGGTGAGACATCATGTTATACGTGTCCATGTTTTCATGTTGTTTCAAGAGATCATTATGCATGGATGATAGCATGAAACATTGGAAATATGTGGCATTATCCATATGTTTCGTATAGAGATATAGTTTCTCATCACTGTCCTCTTTTCCAGGCACAACTGGACCAGGCTCTTTCAGCACATACAATTTCTTTTCATGGTGAAGGATGATGCGTAAACGCCTCTGTTACTCTTGGAAATTGGTGCTGGTGAGAAGGTTTTCTTTCTCGAGTATGGTTTGAAATGATATGTTTAAAGTCATTTTTCTTGTTGTTTATACAAATTAAGATGATCAAATTATTAATACTTTATTATAAAACTGATACAAATTAATAAATTAATACTTATTAGTCTCCCACTATTTTATCGAAATCCAATAGCCCTCACCATTGACTTCAGAATATTCTCTTACCTGAATATTCTAGTGGAAAGGATCCATATTGCCCTTCGTATTACCCCAACTAGGGTTGGTCAAGCATCTTGAAGGGTTTTAGGTAAGCATTCCAAATTCCAACTGCATTAACTCGCAGCTCCTTGATCCGTTGAGTGGACTCCCCAATCCTGAAATCCTTTAATTTCGGATTTCCTCAACCTTTGCCTCTTGGTCACACCAAGTCCTGTTGTGGAAATCAACCCTTGATGAGAACCAAGTAAATTCAACCCAAAACCTTGGATTAGAATTCCCCAATAATTGAAAGTACCCCAACTAGGGTTGGTCAAGCACTTTGAACTATGGTTTGATTCTAACCAAGATTATGGAAGGATATACCGAATTAATATTTCTTTGAGGGGTTTTATCCTTATACGTAAATTTTCATTTTATTATCTTTGATTACATGATGGTTAATATTAAGTGGGATATACTTAAGTGATTAACCATGTCTAAGATAATATTTATGCATAATTTGGTCTTATTTTAGTTCTATCTTTCATGCTTGTTTTATTCATTAATAGTGTGATCGTGACAACACACCCACAATAAATAAACCATGAAACAGATAGGAATAAAATAAATGGTATGATCATGAGCTTGTTCTATTGGTTATTTTATCTAGTGGTTTATAAACTAAACCAAGACCTAGGGGAGAAAACACCTGGAACCTTTCAGGTTTGTGTTTACAGCTTTCCACTTGTCCACCTTTGTATCTCCTTGGATTGGTTTCACCTTGGATCCTGACTTGATCCGTCTCCACTAGCTTGGGAGCTCCATCCATTACATATTCATTTATCTCACACACAGGTGAGAGGTAAAATGGGTTTTTTACATAAAAGAAACCTTGGGTGCGCAGGCCCTACATATTAATGAGGAGAAGTCTCGCAGGCCAGCAAATTTAATTTAAATAAATAAATTAAAAGAAACCATTCACATACAAAGGTCTTGTTCTAGCTCATGATCATCCATACATGCAACGATATTTACACATAAATAAAACTAGCATTCAATTATTTAATCCTTCTTATTTAAGATAAATCACGCTCGAATCAATTAATTATATTTAATTAATCAATCCTTTTATCTTAAACCCTTTTCTGAATTTCCTTGAGATTCTCATCCATCATAATTTTAAATAAATTAAAATTATTCTTGTATGTAACTTGTACCTTATAGGCAACCTGGTGAATTTACGTTCATAACTACCCAATGATTAAAATGAACATTACATAGATTGTTAAATTAAACACATATATATAAAACACATATCACGTGTTGTGCCTCAGCTTTAAGCCTGCACTATGGTACACGTCTCAAGGGTTTGTATAATATAATAAAAAAATTTAATAAATCTGTGTAATTTGGATGAGTACACGGCGTGTAGTTCTGACTACACGGTGTGTACTTTTGTTCACCATCCATCCGAAGTACACACCCGGGGACATGGAGTTTTGATGTACTTCAGAAATTTTCAGAGTACACAGCATGTTTAGTGGGACACACGACGTGTAGTATCCGCATTACATGGTTTCTAGCTGGGCAAGCCATGTACGGAGTACATGGTCCAACCCTAACCCGAAGGGACTACACGCCGTGTTCAATAGACCACATGGCATGTAATCTGGAAACTGTGTGCCACCTATTCCTAGTCAACACACGGTGTCATAAATGACTTAGATAGGATCCAATACATGGGCTGATTTGGTGGACCAGTCCAATGTATTGAAGCTAGACTACACGGTGTGTACTTCCAAATACACGCTGTGTATTCTGGTGTTTTACAGCCAGGAATGTTTGGAACCTCCGGATGAGATCCTATATTTTATTTTCATCAAAATTAAAAGAAAAATTTGTTTCTGTAAGGTGAACGAGAAATGATAGAGGAGGAACAGATCTCGAGATTCATATTTTAAAGAACGATTAACTTTAATTGAAACAACTAAATTATTAAATGCATAAATCACCAATGAAAAAATAAATAATTATAATCAACGATATGACCGCTCTAATACAACTTGTAGGTTCCGGGTGTAGCGGAAGCACGTTGGTGGGTGTACCCAACTTTAATTTTAGTGTTAACAATGATCAATTCGAGATCCGTCACGATAATAAAACACAGAATCTTCAGAATAGAATGAAGAACAAAAAAGAAAGAGGGAGTCCTGGAACCATAAATATAGGATCATTATATGTTGGTTATAATTAATTTAGTTAATTGACAATAATTACCTTTATAGAATTATTTCTTTATTGATGTCTCTGGTCACGATCCGATGTGATTTGTCATTGCATCGCAGAAGCCAAGCGTAGACTTCCTCTAGCGGTGATCCACACATGCACCACGTATCTCTGGATGTCACCAAAGGAATCTTCAAGTGCTAGCATGGATAATCCTTTGCTTGCGTTGTCCTCCTTAGATTACCCTGATCCGATGGAGGTGGATCTCTCTCGGTCTTGAGAGCGTTCTTGAAGGAAATTGTTCTTTCGGCCTTTAGAGAATTCTCCATAATTGTTGTGCACAATGATTAGGGAAAAGTGTTGGGGTTGTGAAGATATTTATAATCGGGTTTGAGGTTATAGAGTTATGACAATAAATAAATGTGTTACACATTTTATTTATTTCATTAACTCTTATTGAAAACCCCCATGTCGAATCATTAATTCCTTAACATGCGCCCATGCTGATTATAATAAATATCATTTAATAAAACCATATTATTTCCTCAAAATCCCAAATAGAAAAACTACATGGCATGTAATCATTAATACACAGCGTATACTCATTTTTCATTTCCTTTCCAAAATGAAAACTACACGGAATGTACATTCAATGTACACGGCGTGTATATCTTATTTTCATTTTATTCTTCCTCCAACGTTAAAATGATTTAGGCTTCCTTGAATAATTATTAAACCACATATGGGAATAATCTTTATTCTACTTGAGATACTTGGATACACCTAGTGTGTGACCCTCTAGGCCTCTTTCTCATTGGCATTAGGCGGGCTTTCCTAAAGTCCAAGATTACTGTCTAGTAATGGGTCAAGGCACCCAAGAGAAAGAAGTCGACACCACATTGATGTGTCACCTCATACGAATGCTTACTGTGTAATATAATCCCTCTGTCATGATATCTCTAATAAAGCGGGTTGCATGCTACTGTCATCAACTCATGTGCTCGATTATTTTTTCTTTGACTTTCCGGAATTGAACTTTCTCATTCCACACCATGGCCATGGATTTATTTAGGCTATATCAATTATATCAAAGGGCCTGAGATATCTAATTCCATTATATAATAGAAGGGACAAATCCTTAATCTCATTGTCTATTAATGCGGTATCCCTTGTGATGCACCCAACGTATCCTACCTCGCTGCGAACAGTGTGTCGTCACAGTTTTCGTCAATACATCTAAGTGTGGGAGTTGTAATACCCATTAATAATAATATTAAATTCTAAGGACCAATACACACATCCACGTATAGGAACATCCAATGACACTATGAAATGTAGATTTCCTACTGGAGGGTCTCGTTCTCATAATATCCTCTTGGATATTACCAAGGGCGCACACCATGAGAAGGTGCCTCAAAGTTTTATGAGTCCTCACCCCTAATGGCATGTATTATTTGTGTCCCTCAAATAACTGTAGGACCTCGGGACACCCTTATAGGGGAAGTGTCACATACATGACTTATTTTAAAGTTAAAATTCATTTAATTTCCATTTATGCTTTGTTTTTGGTGTTTCTCAAGCTTTTGTGGTAGAATGGGTGAGTTTTCATGAATTGAGCCAAACTGTGAGCCTAATTCCAAATTTAAAAATAAATTTTGTTTCTTTTATTACTCTTTCATTTTTTAATATTTTACACCCATTAAAATTCCTAAATGTTCCCCCATGACATATTAACACCACCATTGTAGTTCTTATCTATTAAAGATCCATAACCCAGGTGTATACAGATTTTTATTTATGGGATTGGGCCTGCCTGAAAGCCCAATTCCAGTTTTAAAAATGAAAATTGTTTAATTAATAACTTATTCAATTTTAAGGATTTTTTGGTGATTCCAAGCCTCACACACGCCCATTGAACCCAGTCGTGCATCCAATCTCTCTATCCCCTATTTTGATCTCTTCTTCATTGCGATTGAGTGATGATCTTCTTAGGGTTTCTAAAATCAGGCAGATTTGAGGAGGTAATTTATTTCCATAATAACTCTATCAATTCTTACAAATTTCCCCCCATTACATTCCCTAAATTATCTCCTTGTTCTAACTTCCCTTGAATGGTTGGATGTTTTAAAATTCAGATAATAGTGTATTTTGGGTCATTTTATTCAAGATTGTTTTGAGTAAGTGTTTCTCTCTTCAATTTCTTCCTTCTCCTTAGGGTTTCCTCCCTATTTCGTTATGTTCTAAAGTTTCTAGAAGTTAGGGTTCGAACCTATGGTATGATTTTGTGTCATTTTGGTTAAATATTGTGGTTTAGGGCATGATTTATCTTACTTGTGATGCGGCAGTGGTGGAGTTGATGTTTCGCACCAAGTTTTGAGGGATTTGACATGTCCGGTAGGTGGTTCCATGTATAAACAATTATTGATGAGTTAGCTTGCTGTATTTAATCATTTCTCATATTCCTCACATGTTGGGTGTGATGAGAAAACTATTTATGATTGATTTGGTTAAGTGTTTAATTTTATATTTTCATTTTAACTTGAAATTGGGTGTTTTCATGTGTTACTCGTGGGGTATTATTTAGGTGTATTTTATAACATATGGAATTGGTTTAATAAATCTTGTTTGGCCTTCCAATTATGGTTTGGTAATGTATTAGTGTCATGTGGGCCGAAAAAGAGGTTTTTTTAATAGGTTTTATGTGTAAAACATTGTTATACTTCTTGAGAGCATTTTATGAAAATGTTTGTTTTCATTTGGATCTTTTGTAGTATTATTCAAGGTGATTTTATAAAACTTTAAAGTGGTTTTATAAATGTATCTAGGGATTCCAATTCTGTTTTTTATAGGAATTGGTATGGTTTTTTATCTTAAATGGGGGTTTTGAAAAGGATTTTGTGTGCAATACATATTTACACCACTTGGGTTCCTTTTATGAAAATTGTAAATGTTTTAGTTGGATAAACAAAGTGGGAAAAGGGTGAATTTGTAATATTTGGTATGTTTGTTCACCTATTAAAGGGCTTTTAAAGGTTAAGTGAGGTTTTAAGATGTCAAAAATGTTTTGTAAATTTCTGAAATGTTTTATTAAATTGTGATGTTGGAGTGAAACCTATTAGTGGGTTTTTGCGTGTAAGTTTGACGATAAAATGATTTTGAAGGTAAAAAGGGTATTATGTAAAAAGTGAGTGGGATGTTATGAGAGTTTTAATATATTGTAATGGTTTTATAAAATTGTTTAATGGATTTGTGGAAGTTTTAAAGAAATTTGAAAAAGTGTTGTGGACTATTTTGGTGTGAGTCGGATTTCAAAATCAATTTGAATGAAAAGTGGACTTTTGTGACTTGTGTTGTATACATGTGGGATGTTTGGTGAATTCTTGATATGTAAATGATATTTTCATGTGAAAATTATATTCATTTACTTGTTGAACTTGTTTGAGCACAAAGGGAAAACCCGAGTATCTAGGTGGGTGGACGTGTACTAGTATGCTAGTGAATCTGTGGGGTTTGGCCTCAGTTTCACTTAGCAAGATTGGCGCTTAAAACTCTAAATAAAAGATGATGATGATGATGATTGTGGACCACTAGGTTATGGGTATGTTCCCTACTAGTGTCTAGTGCACGAGAACGAATATTTGTGATGGTTACTCTCACCGAGATACGAGGAACCTGGGACCCATAGCTAGCTAGTGCCTAGGGGTTATTTCCCATTGCTTGTGCTCACTGAATATTTTGTGCTTACCATCGGTATACAGTATGAGTGGCTGGCAAATTCAGTAGATTTGGTATTTATTTTAAAATTGTATATTCTTTAAATTATCCCACCTGAAAACTGTTTTTATTTAATGTTTCATCATTTAGAAATTGTAACTGGCATTTCATGTTTATTAAAACTTGAATGCTTTTCCTCATTAAATGTTTATCACATGGAATCTATTAGTGGTGGTATACTATTGGGATTTGGATCACATCCTACTTACACCCTTGGGTGTAAGTAGACTTTATTATTTTTGTTGTCGCAGGTTGGGTACAGTTTTTAGTTCCAGTGGTTCGGGTTTCTAGCAGGTACTTGGTGGTGAAGTCTTGTGGAGATGGCTTGAGGGTGGTTCCCCTTTCCATGAGGGTTCTTGGGCTGTTCCCTTTTGGTTTTGTACCTTGTTTATAGTATTGTTGAGTTTTTTTAAAATATGTAATTCAGTTATGATTTTTTGTAAAAGATTGTTTGGATTGAAAAATCCAGATTCTTTTTATTGTATTCTTTTGTTGTTTTAAGTTTATAAACTCGGGTAAATCATTCAAAATTTTTATTTTATGACATCTAGGAACTTGTGCCAGCCTGTGGAGATCGGTAACGCCCTTCGGGCCTTGTCACAGGCTGGTTTTGGTTCTGGTTTTGGCGGTGACCAGATTCGGTTCGTGACAAAATGGTATCAGAGGAAGTTCACTCTCATTGGGTCACGTTATTTGGGGAATAGTAGGGATATTCTAGAGTTAGGATTGTCGGGAATTGGAATTCTGGTTATGAGTAATGTGTCTTATCACTACACCTCATGATGGGATTCAAGTTTCCAGGAGAAGTCGGGATTTATCTAAGTCCTTTGGTTTTCTTAGTTCGATGATGATTAGGGGAAATGAAAAGAGAGTTGGGTTAATGGTCTTAGTGAGCTCACAGGGCCTGGAAATCCATGTAGAGCCAAGTATATTTCCTAGAACACTCTCTTTGATAGTGAAGTGATTGGAATATGGCCTCCAACCATATGTCCATGTCACCCACTAAAACTAGTTTCCTCTCGCATTGTTTTGTGCTTTAGTTTTGAAAACTTGGCACTTTGGTTTTAAGAAGCATAAAGTTTTTGTGAAATGATTTTCAAATAAATAGGGAATGGTTTGATTGATAAAATGGTGGAACTGAATTTTTAGAATTGTTTTGAAATGGAAAATGGTGTGCTTACACATCTTTTGAATGCAGGAATTATATTGAAGCTGGTTTTGAAAAGTGTTTCCTATAGAGTTTTCTAAAAAATAAAAGTGTGTTCTAATGGGATGATATGTTTTGAAATTGATGTGAATATCTTGAAATTGAGTTATTTTCTAAATGGTTGTGTATTTCTGAAAAGCTTTGTAAGATGTGAATTGGGATTTTGATCTTGTGGTTAGCAGTTTTGAGAAAAAGGATGTGTTGGTTAAGTGTTCTGGTTTTAAAAAGTGGAAAGAATTTTTTTTATTTCAACCTTTGGTATTTCCCTGAGAAACCACATGCATGGGGTTATATGGGATGATGGATAGTTTATGGAATGATTGGATGAGTGTCAGTATGGATATGAGGAGGGTGCCCGGTGTCGCACAGAAACATGCATGTATAAGGCCCATGGGGTACCATTGGTGGATACGCTGACCGCTGAACCATTTGTTTTAAAGAAATGTTTTTCAAGAAAAACATGATGCCTTGATGAATTGTTTGGTATGGATTATATTATGAGTTTTTGGAAAATTTTGATGTTGTGGGATGTTTTGAGTCCAAGAACCCCTCCTGTTTGAACTGTGTTTTGGGTTAATGTTTGCTCAGTAAGCTAGGTAGAAGGACCGGTTAGTAGTATCCTATGAGATATGTTTCGGGACACCTTTATGGTGGTTCCCTTCATGTGTTTGGATCTCGTTTATGTCTTGTTTTGACCAGTGGACCAGCTTGGTTAGGTCCTTGGGTTTTCTCATTAGATAAGGTACGCCCCCATTAAGGGTTAATGCATAACTGAAGTGCAACCCGGATTGTTTCTCCATTGTAAAATCCCCCAGTTGATCAATATAAGGAATATTTTATCAATCTTCGTTGATTGAGTATACACCCATTCCTTTATTTGATTTTTAGATCCTCTTGTATTGGGAGAGATCTCGTGGTAGGTTGAAAGAGACCATAGTTTCTTAAGTTTCCTAATTCATCGAAGCTGGAAGTGGTCTAGGGTTGTTAGTGGGGATGAGTGTCTCGATGGTGTCTAAGAAGGCCTTTGGGTTCTTCATAGTTTCTTTGAAGCATGAGTTCATGTTAAACCACCAGTGTGGGAAATATGGTCATGATAGATTATTGTGGCCAGATCCTAGAATTGTGTTTTGTTTAGGGATATTGTATAAGGTCCCTCTCTATGCATTGTTTATATTAGTCGCAATGGTCATGTTTCGGTGATGCCTTATGATGTCATGTGCTCGATTGACTGTAAAGGTGAAAGTTGGGTGATCATCTGAGAGTCTCTGTTATGTTGGGAGAATGTCTCCCATGGAAAAACTTAAAAATATTCTATTTTAGAGGAAGGTGAGTATGGGTGTTCTTTACTTCTATTGTTTCTCACCCGAACAAACAAGGTGTGATGTGTGTGCATCCTCTAAGCCCTTGTTTCAGTGAAATATCGGGTTAGGGTGACATGATTTTGGAATGTGTTATGTCTTGGAAAACTTATCGAAGATTGCGGTGTAGTTGTTGGTTGCACCAAATGAATAATTCTCTTTTAGGGGGTTTCCAAATCCTAACTGTGAAGCCCAAGATGCTTCAATCATTTGAGCTCCAGCCATAGGTCTCAGAGAGAAGCTGGCTCGTAGTCAGGGGAAATAAAAGGTTCGTTTAAACCCTTGTACAAATTCTAATCCTCAGAATGAAAGATAGGAAGAGTTTAAACATATGGTGACATCATCTTTCTTCTGTTGTTCCTGTTCGGTGGAAATAGGTGGAGGGACTTGTACCCATGTCATCACCCAATGTTATTCCCTCCCCCTTTGGTTTCCATTGAGTCTTTGGAGAAAGGTTTAAAGTTTGGATAGATGGGTTGAGCACATGTTTTTCACTTGTTTATTAGTGACCATGCCCCATAAAATCATGTTGATAGAAGGATCCCCACTATTATTTCATGGTTTCCCAAACCGTGTAGACTAACCATGTGGTCATCCCAACTCTTTAAATTTTGGGGTCTTTCTGTACCAGCCCGTGCTGGTCGGTTAAGATGGTTGGTTCTTATGGTGGGGAGACCCATTATGAGTCTTATATAAGTTCTTTTGTGAATTTATGATGGAATTATACCCTTTGTACCAAGGAGTCCATTCAGGCCTCCCCCTGTTAGTGTCATGATTCTGTCTTACAAAAAAAATATTGGTTGTCTCTTATAGTGGGGAGCCTATTTTTGTTTCCACGTACCAGCAACTAAGACTTATCCATGGCCTTGTATTGATGGTATGTGGTCTTGTTCAGAGATATCAAGATACCTACATCTTCCTTGAGTAAATGTTTGGATTGGAGAGCTCCCAATGGTTTAGTTAATGTAAGGTAAGTGTAACCTTGTTCGAAGTTGTTGTTCGTTTGGGTGAATTGCTTGAGTCTCATTCGGATAGTGTTTAAGCAGTTTAATTTTTGGATAAAGTATTAATATGATTGATCATTTCAGTAAATTGGTCTAAGTTTTTTTTGTGAGAGTAATCTTTCATTAACTGATCACTGGAGGTGTTTTGGCCTTTGGGGGTAAAACTTGGAAAGGGAGTACCTCTTGGTTTCTCAGTTGGGTTTGGTTGTTGCTTTGGCCTTGATGTGACTTTACGGGGTGGAAAGTTTTCATGGTGGGGGAAATTATCACATACATGGCATATTTAAAATTTAAAATTCATTTAATTTCCATTTATTCTTTGTTTTTGGGGTTTCTCAAGCTTTTATGGTGGAATGGGTGAGTTTTCGTGAATTGGGCCAAACTGTGAGCCCAATTCCAGATTTAAAAATAATTTTGTTTTCTTTTATAACTCTTTCATTTTTTAATATTTTGAACCCATTAAAATTTTTAAATGGTCTACCCTGACATATTAACACCACTATTGTAGTTTGTATCCTTTAAAGATCCATAACCCAGGTGTATATGGATTTTTATTTATGGGAGTGGGCCTGCCCGAAAGCCCAATTCCAGTTTTAAAAATGAAATTTGTTTAATTAATAACTTATTAAATTTTAAGTCTTTTTAAGTTATTTCAAGCCTCACACACGCCCATTGAAACCAACCTATCTTCCAACCTCTCTATCCCCTCTTTGGAGCTCTTCTTCATCGCGATTGAGTGTTGATATTATTAGGGTTTCGAAAATCGGGAAGATTTGAGAAGGTAATTTCTTTCTATCATAACTCTCTCCATTATTACTCTATTCCCCCCATTCTAGTTCCTAAATTATCTCATAATCCTTGTTCTAACTTCCTTTGAATGGTTGGATGTTTTAAAATTCAGATACTAGTGGATTTTGGGTCGTTTTATTCAAGATTGTTTTGAGTAAGTGTTTCTCTATTCAATTTCTTCCTTCTCCTTAGGGTTTCGTCTCTCCTTCATCATATTCTAAAATGTCCAGAAGTTAGGGTTAGAACCTATGGTTTGATTTGGTGTCTTTTTGGTTAAATATTGTGGTTTAGGGCAGGATTTATCTTCCTTGTGATGTGGCGTTGGTGCAGTTGATGTTTCGCACCAAGTTTTGAGGGATTCGACACTTTCATTAGGTAGTTACATGTATAAACAATTATTGATGAGTTAGCTTGGTGTATTTAGTCATTTTTCATAATCCTCATTTGTTGGGTGTTGTGCGAAAACTATTTATGATTGATTTAGTTAACTGTTTAATTTTATATTTGAATTTTAACTTGAAATTGGGTGTTTTCATGTGTTACTCGTGGGGTATTATTGAGGTGTATTTTATAACATATGGAATTGGTTTAATAAATATTGTTTGGCCTTACAATTCTGGTTTTTTAATTTATTTGTGTTATTTTGGCCTAAAAAGAGGGTTTTTGAATAGGTTTTATGTGTAAAATATTGTTATACTTCTTGAGAACATTTTATGAAAATGTTTGTTTTCATTTGGATCTTTTATATTATTATTCAAGGTGATTTTATAAAAACTTTAAAGTGGTTTTATAATTGTCTCTAGGGATTCCAATTCTGTTTTGGATAGGAATTGGTATGGTTTTTGGTCTTAAATGGGGGTTTTGAAATGGGTTTTGTGTGCAAGACATATTTACACCACTTGGGTTCTTTTTATGAAAATCGTAAATGTTTTAGTTGGTTAAACAAAGTTGGAAAAGGGTGAATTTGTACTATTTGGTATGTGTGTTCACTTATTAAAGTGTTTTGAAAGGTGAAGTGTGGTTTTAAGATGTCAAACATTTTTATAATGTTTTGTAAATTTCTGAAATGTTCTTTTAAATTGTGATGTTGGAGCGAAACTTGTTTGTGGGCCGTTTCGTGTAAGTTTGATGATAAAATGATTTTGAAGGTAAAAAGGGTATTATGTAACAAGTGAGTGGGATGTTATGAGAGTTGTAATATATTGTAATGGTTTTATAAAAATTTTAATGTATTTGTGGAAGTGTTAAATACATGTGAAAAGTGTTGTGGGCTATTTTGGTGTGAGTCGAATTTCAAAATCAATTTGAATGAAAAGTGGATTTTGTGACTTGTGATGTATACATGTGGGATGTTTGGTGAATTTTTGATTTGTAAATGATATTTTAATGTGAAAATTATATTCATTTACTTGTTTAACTTGTTTGATCACAAAGGGAAAACCTGGGTATTCAGGTGGGTGGACGTGTACTAGTATGCTAGTGAATCCGTGGGGTTTGGCCTTAGTATAACTTAGCAAGATTGACGCCTAAAACTCTAACTAAACGATGATGATGATGATTGGGGACCACTAGGTTATGGGTATGTTCCCTACTAGTGTATCTTGCATGAGAACGGATATTTGTGATGGTTACTCTCACTGAGATACGAGGTACCTGGGACCCACATCTAGCTAGTGCCTAGGTGTTATTTCCCATTGGTTGTGCTCACTGGATATTTTGTGCTTACTGTCGGCATACGGTATGAGTGGTTGGAAAAATCAGTAACTTTGGTATTTATTTTAAAATTGTTTATTCTTTAAATTATCCCACCTAAAAACTGTTTTTATTTAATGTTTTATCATTTAGAATTTGTAACTAGCATTTCATGTTTTTGAAAACTTGCATGCTTTTTGTCATTAAATGTTTATCACATAGAATCTATTAGTGGTGGTATCCTATTGGGATTTGTCTCACACCTTACTTACAACCATGGGTGTAAGTAGACTTTGTTATTTTTGTTGTCACAAGTTGGGTAAAGTTTTTAGTTCCAGTGGTTCAGGTTTCTAGCAGGTCATTGGTGGTGAAGTCTTATGGAGATGGCTTAAGGGCGGTTCCCCTGCCGTGAGGGTTCTTGGGATGTTCCCTTTTGGTTTTGTACCTTGGTTATAGTCTTGTTGAGTTATTTTAAAATATGTAATTTAGTTATGATTTTTTTTGAAGATTGTTTTGATTGAAAAATCCAGATTCGTTTTATTGGATTCTTTTGTTGTTTTAAGTTTATAAACTCGGGTAAATCATTCCCAATTTTTATTTTATGACACCCAGACACTTGTGACATCCCATGGGTATTGGGAATGCCCTTCGTTACTTGTCACAGGCTAGGTTTGGTGCCGGTTTTGGCGGCGACCATATTCGTTTTGTGACAAAATGGTATCAGAGGAAATTCGCTCTCCTTGGGTCACGTTATTTGGGGAATAGTCGGGATATTCTGGAGTTAGGATTGTTGGGACTTGGAATTCTGGTTATGAGTAATGTGTCTGATCACCACACCTCATGATGTGATTCATGTTTCTATGAGAAGTCGGGATTTATCTAAGTCCTTTGGTTTTCTTAGTTCGATGATGATTAGGGGAAATGAAAAGAGAGTTGAGTTAATGGTCTTAGTGAGCTCACAGGGCATGGAAAGCCATGTGGATCCAAGGATATTTCCTAGAACACTCTCTATGACAGTGAAGTGATTGGAATATGGCCACCAACCATATTTCCATGTCACCCACTGAAACTAGTTTCCTCTCGCATTGTTTTGTGCTTTAGTTTTGAAAACTAGGCACTTTGGTTTTAAAAAGCGTAAAGTTTTTGTGAAATGATTTTAAAATAAGGAGGGAATGGTTTGATTTATAAAATGGTGTAACTAGATTTTTATAATTGTTTTGAAATGGAAAATGGTGTGCTTACACCTCTTTTGAATGCAGGAATTATATTGAAGCTGGTTTTGAAAAGTGTTTCCTATAGAGTTTTCTAAATAATCAAAGTGTGTTTTAATGGGATGAGATGTTTTGAAATTGATGTGAATATCTTGAAATTGAGTTATTTTCTAAATGGTTTTGTCTTTCTGAAAAGCTTTGTAAGATGTGAATTGGGATTTTGATCTTGTGGTTAGCAGTTTTGAGAAAAAGGATGTGTTGGTTGACTTTTCTGGTTTTGAAAAGTGTATAGATTTTTTTTTTGTTTTAACCTTTTTTATTTCCATGAGAAACCACATTCATGGGGTTATATGGGATGATGGATTGTTGATGGAATTACTGGATGAGTGTCGGGATAGATATGAGGAGGGTGCCCGATGTGGCACAGAAACATGCATTTGTAAGGCCCATGGGGTACCATTGGTGGATACGCTAACCGCTGAAGCGTTTGTTTTCAAGAAATTTTTTTAAAGAAAAACATGATGTCTTGATGAATTGTTTGGGATGTATTATATTATATTTTTTTGGAAAATTTTGATGTTGTGGGATGTTTTGAGTCCAAGAACCCCTCCTGTTTGAACTGTGTTTTGGGTTAATGTTTGGTCGATAAGCTGGGTAGAAGGACCGGTTAGTAGTCTTCTATGAGATATGTTTCAGTACACATTTATGGTGGTTCCATTCATGTGTTTAGATCTGGTTTATGTCTTGTTTTGACCAATGGACCAGCTTGGTTAGGTCCTTGGGTTTTCTCAATGGATAAGGTATGCCCCCATTAAGGGTTAATGCATAACTGAAGTGCAACCCGGATTGTTTTGCCATTGTAAAATCCTTCAGTTGATCAATATAAGGAATATTTTATCAATCTTTGTTGATTGAATCTACACTCATTCCTTTCTATGATTTTTATATCCTCTTGTAGTGGGAGAGTGCTCATGGTAGGTTGAAAGAGACCTTAGTTTCTTAAGTTTCCTAATTCTTCGAAGTTGGAAGTGGTCTAGGGTTAGTAGTGGGGATGAGTGTCTCGATGGTGTCTAAGAAGGCCTCTAAGTTATACATAGTTTCTTTGAAGCATGAGTTCATGTTAAACCACCAGTGTGGGAAATATGGTCATGATAGGATATTGTGGCCACTTCCTAGAATTGTGTGTTGTTTGGGGATGTTGTATAAGGTCCCTCTCCATGCATTGTTTATATTAGTCGCAATGGTCATGTTTCGGTGATTCCTTATGATGTCATGTGCTCGATTGACCGTAAAGGTGAAAGTTGGGCGATCATCTGAGAATCTCTGTTATGTTGGGAGAATGTCTCCCATGGAAAAACTTAAAAATATTCTATTTTATAAGAAGGTGAGTATGGGTGTTCTTTACTTCTATTGTTTCTCACCCGAACAAACAAGGTTTGATGTGTGTGCATCTTCTAAGCCCTTGTTTCAGTGAAATATCAGGTTAGGGTAATGTGAGTTTGGAATGTGTTATGTCTTGGAAAACTTATCGAGGATTGCGGTGTAGTTGTTGGTTGCACCGAATGAATAATTCTCATCTAGGGGGTTTCCAAATCCTAACTGTGAGGCCAAAGATGCTTCAATCATTTGAGCTCCAGCCATAGATATCAAAGAGAATTTGGCGCATAGTCAGGGGAAATCATAGGTTCATTTAAACCCTTGTACAAATTCCAATCCTCAGAATGAAAGATAGGAAGATTTTAAATATATGGTGTCATCATCTTTCTTCTTTTGTTCCTATTCGGTGGAAATAGGTGGGGGTCCTTGTACCCATGTCATCGCCCAATGTTATTCCCTCCCCCTTTGGTTTCCATTGAGTCTTTGAAGAAAGGTTTGAAGTTTGGCTAGACAGGTTGAACACATGGTTTTCACTTGGTTAGTAGTGACCATGCCCCAGAAAATCATGTAGATAGAAGGATCCCCACTTTTAGTGTATGGTTTCCCAAACTGTGTAGACTAACCATGTGGTTGTCCCAACTCTTTAAATTTTGGGGTCTTTCTGTATTGGCCCGTGATGGTAGGTTAAGATGGTTGGTTCTTATGGTGGGGAGACCCACTATGAGTCTTATATAATTTGTTTTGTATATTTCTGATGGAATTATACCCTTTGTACCAGGGAGTCCATTCAGGCCTCCCCCTGTTAGTGTCCTGATTCTATCTCAGAAAAAAAATATTGGTTGTATCTTATAGTGGGGAGCCTATTTTTGTTTCCCCGTACCAGTAACTCAGACTTATCCGTAGTATTGTATTGACGATATGTGGTCTCATTCAGAGCTTTCAATCTACCTACATCTTACTTGAGTAAACGTTTGGATTGGAGATCTCGCAATGGTTTAGTTAATCTAAGGTAATTGTAACCTTGTTCGAAGTTGTTCTTCGTTTGGGTGAATTGCTTGAGTATTGTTCGGATAGTGTTTAAACAGTTTATTTTTGGATAAAGTATTAATGTGATTGATCATTTCAGAAAAGTGGTGTAAGTTTTTATTGTGAGAGTAATCTTTCATTAACAAATCACTGGAGGTGTTTTGTCCTTTGTGGGTGAAACCAGGCAAGGGAGTACCTCTTGGTTTCTCAGTTGGGTTTGGTTGTTTCTTTGGCCTTGATGTGAATTTCTAGGGCGAAACATTTTCATGGTAGGGATAATTGTCACATACATGACTTATTTTAAAGTTAAAATTAATTTAATTTCCATTTATGCATTGTTTTTGGGGTTTCTCAAGCTTTTATGGTGGAATGAGTGAGTTTTCATGAATTGGGCCAAACTGTGAGCTCAATTTCAGATTTAAAAATAATTTTTTTTTCTTTTATAACTCTTTAATTTTTTAATATTTTGCACCCATTCCAATTCCTAAATGGTCTCCCCAGACATATTAACACCACCATTGTAGTTTGTAGCCTTTATAGATCCATAACCCAGGTGTATATGGGATTTTATTTATGGGATTGGGCCTGCTAGAAAGCCCAATTCCAGTTTTAAAAATGAAATTTGTTTAATTAATAACTTATTCAATTTTAAGGATTTTTTTGTGATTCCAAGTCTCACATACACCCATTGAATCCAGCCGCGCGTCCAATCTCTTTATCCCCTCTTTGGAGCTCCTATTCATCGCGATTGAGTGCTGATATTCTTAGGGTTTCTAAAATCGGGCAGATTTGAGGAGGTAATTTATTTCCATCATAACTCTCTCAATTATTACTATTTTCCCCCAATTCTAGTTCCTAAATGATCTCATAATCCTTGTTCGAACTTCCCTTAAATGGTTGGATTTTTTAAAATTCATATACTGGTGGATTTTGGGTCGTTTTATTCAAGACTGTTTTGTGTAAGTGTTTTTCTCTTCAATTTCTTCCTTCTTCTTAGGATTTCCTCCCTCTTTCATTATGTTCTAAAATGTCCTGAAGTTATGGTTTGAACCTATGGTTTGATTTGGTGTCTCTTTGGTTAAATATTGTAGTCTAGGGCAGGATTTATCTTCTTTGTGATGCGGCGGTGGTGCAGTTGATGTTTCGCACCAAGTTTTGAGGGATTTGAAACTTTCGGTAGGTGGTTCCATGTATAAAAAATTATTGATGAGTTATATTGCTGTATTTAATCATTTTTCATATTCCTCATTTGTTGGGTGTGGTGTGAAAACTATTTATGATGGATTTGGTTAAGTGTTTAATTTTATATTTTCATTTTAACTTAAAATTGGGTGTTTTCATGTGTTACTCGTGGGGTATTATTTAGGTGTATTTTATAACATATAGAATTGGTTTAATAAATCTTGTTTGGACATTAAATTCTGATTTGGTAATTTATTAGTGTCATGTGGACCCAAAAAGAGGGTTTTTTAATAGGTTTTATGTGTAAAACATTGTTATAATTCTTGAGAGCATTTTATGAAAATGTTTGTTTTCATTTGGATCTTTTGTATTATTATTCAATGTGATTTTATAAAACTTTAAATTGGTTTTATAAATGTCTCTATGGATTATAATTCTGTTTTGTATAGGAATTGGTATGGTTTTTGGTCTTAAATGGGGGTTTTGAAATGGGTTTTGTGTGCAAGACATATTTACACCACTTAGGTTCTTTTTATGAAAATTGTAAATGTTTTAGTTGGTTAAATAAAGTGGGAAAAAGGTTCATTTGTACTGTTTGGTATGTGCTTTCACCTATTAAAGGGTTTTTAAAGGTAAAGTGAGGTTTTAAGATGTCAAACATTTTTATAATGTTTTGTAAATTTCTGAAATGTTTTATTAAATTGTGATGTTGGAGCGAAACTTCTTTGTGGGCTGTTTCGTGTAAGTTTGATGATAAAATGATTTTGAAGGTAAAAATGGTATTATGCAACAAGTGAGTGGGATATTATGAGAGTTTTAATATATTTCAATGGTTTTATAAAATTGTTTAATGGATTTTTGGAAGTGTTAAAGAAATGTGAAAAGTATTGTGGGCTATTTTGGTGTGAGTCAGATTTCAAAATCAATTTGAATGAAAAGTGGACTTTTGTGACTTGTGTTATATACATGTGGGCTGTTTGGTGAATTTTTGATATGGAAATGATATTTTCATGTGAAAATTATATTAATTTACTTGTTGAACTTGTTTGAGAACAAAGGGAAAACCTGGGTATCTAGGTGGGTGGACGTGACTAGTATGCTAGTGAATCCGTGGGGTTTGGCCTCAGTTTCACTTAGCAAGATTGACGCATAAAACTCTAACTAAATGATGATTATGATGATTGGGGACCACTATGTTATGGGTATGTTCCATACTAGTGGCTCGTGCACGAGAATAGATATTTTTTATGGTTATTGTCACTGAGATACGAGGTATCTGGGACCCACAGCTAGCTAGTGCCTAGGGGTTATTTCCCATTGCTTGTGCTCACTGGATATTTTATGATTACCATCGGCATACGGTATGAGTGGCTAGAAAATTCAGTAGATTTGGTATTTATTTAAAAATTGTTTATTCTTTAAATTATCCCACCTGAAAACTGTTTTTATTTAATGTTTAATCATTTAGAAATTGTAACTAGAATTTCATGTTTTTGAAAACTTGCATGATTTTCGTCATTAAATGTTTTTCACATAGAATATATTAGTGGTGGTATCCTATTGGGATTTGTCTCACACCCTACTTACACACTTGTGTGTAAGTAGACTTTGTTATTTTTGTTGTTGCAGGTTGGGTACAGTTTTTAGTTCCAGTAGTTCGAGTTTCTAGCAGGTCATTGGTGGTGAAGCCTTATGGAGATGGCTTGAGGGAGGCACCCTTTACCATGAGGGATCTTGGGATTTTACCTTTTGGTTTTGTACCTTGGTTATAGTCTTGTTGAGTTATTTTAAAATATGTCATTTAGTTCTGATTTTTTGTAAAAGATTGTTTGGACTGAAAAATCCAGATTCGTTTTATTGGATTCTTTTGTTGTTTTAAGTTTATAAACTCGGGTAAATCATTCCCAATTTTTATTTTATGACACCCAGTCACTTGTTCCAGCCCGTGGGAATCGAGAACGCCCTTCGGCCCTTGTCACAGGTTGGGTTTGGTGCCAGTTTTGGCGGTGACCATATTCGTTTTTTGACAAAATGGTATCAGAGGAAGTTCACTCTCCTTGGATCACATTATTTGGGGAATAGTCGGGATATTCTGGAGTTAGGATTGTCGGGAATTTTCATTCTAGTTATGATTAATGTGGCTGATCACCACACCTCATGATGGGATTCAAGTTTCTAGGAGAAGTCTGGATTTATCTAAGTCCTTTGGTTTTCTTAGTTCGATAATGATTAGGGGAAATGAAAAGAGAGTTGAGTTAATGGTCTTAGTGAGCTTGCAGGGCCTGGAAATCCATGTGAAGCCAAGGATATTTCCTAGAACACTCTCTGTGATAGTGAAGTTATTGGAATATGGCCTCCAACCATATGTCCATGTCATCCACTGAAACTAGTTTCCTCTGGAATTGTTTTGTGCTTTAGTTTTGAAAACTTGACACTTTGGTTTTAAGAAGCGTAAAGTTTTTGTGAAATGATTTTCAAATAAAGAGGAAATGGTTTAATTTATAAAATTGTGGAACTGAATTTTTAGAATTGTTTTGAAATGGAAAATGGTGTACTTACACCTCTTTTAAATGCAGGAATTATATTGAAGCAGGTTTTGAAAAGTATTTCCTATAGATTTTTCTAAACAATCAAAGTGTGTTTTAATGGGATGAGATGTTTTGAAATTGATGTGAATATATTGAAATTGATTTATTTTTTAAATGGTTTTGTCTTTCTGAAAATCTTTCTAAGATGTGAATTGGGATTTTGATCTTGTGGTTAGCAGTTTTGAGAAAAAGGATATGTTGGTTGACTGTTCTGGTTTTGAAAAGTTGAAAGAATTTTTTTTTGTTTTAACCTTTGGTATTTCTGTGAGCAACCACATACATGGGGTTATATGGGATGATGGATGGTTTATGGCATGACTGTATGAGTTTCGGGATGGATATGAGGAGGGTGCCCGGTGTGGCACAGAAACATGCATGTGTAAGGCCCAAGGGGTACCATTGGTGGATACGCTAACCGCTGAACCGTTTGTTTTCAAGAAATGTTTTTAAAGAAAAACATGATGTCTTGATTAATTGTTTTGGATGGATTATATTATGTGTTTTTGGAAAATTTTGATGTTTTGGGATGTTTTGAGTCCAAGAACCCCTCCTGTTTGAACTGTGTTTTGGGTTAATGTTTGGTCGGTAAGCTGGGTAGAAGGACTGATTATAGTCTTCTATGAGATATGTTTTGGGACACCTTTATGGTGGTTCCCTTCATGTGTTTGGATCTGTTTTATGTCTTGTTTTGACCAATGGACCAGCTTGGTTAGGTCCTTGGGTTTTCTCATTGGATAAGGTACGCCCCCATTAAGGGGTAATGCATAGCTGAAGTGTAACCCGGATTGTTTTTCCATTTTAAAATCCTCCAGTTGATCAATATAAGGAATCTTTTATCGATATTTGTTGATTGAGTCTACACCCATTCCATTATTTGATTTTCAGATCCTCTTGTAGTGGGAGAGTGCTCGTGGTAGGTTGAAAGAGACCTTAGTTTCTTAAGTTTCCTAATTCATCGAAGATGGAAGTGGTCTAGGGTTGTTAGTGGGGATGAGTGTCTCGATGGTGTCTAAGAAGGCCTCTGGGTTCTACATTGTTTCTTTGAAGAATGATTTCATGTTAAACCACCAGTGTGGGAAATATGGTCACGATAGGATATTGTGGCCACTTCCTAGAATTTTGTGTTGTTTGGGGATGTTGTATAAGGTATCTCTCCATGAATTGTTTATATTAGTCACAATGGTCATGTTTCGGTGATGCCTTATGATGTCATGTGCTCGATTGACCGTAAATGTTAAAGTTGGGCGATCATATGAGAGTCTCTGTTATGTTGGGAGAGTGTCTCCCATGGAAAAACTTAAAAATATTCTATTTTAGAGGTAGGTGATTATGGGTGTTCTTTACTTCTATTGTTTCTCACTTGAACAAACAAGGTGTGATGTGTGTGAATCTTCTAAGCCCTTGTTTCAGTGAAATATCGGGTTAGGGTAACGTGAGTTTGGAATCTGTTATGTCTTGGAAAAATTATTGAGGATTGCGGTGTAGTTGTTAGTTCCACCGAATGAATAATTCTCATTTAGGGGGTTTCCAAATCCTAACTGCGAGGCCGAATATGCTTCAATCATTTGAGCTCCAGCCATAGGTCTCGAAGAGAAGTTGGCTCGTAGTCAGGGGAAAACACAGGTTCGTTTAAACCCTTGTACAAATTCCAATCCTCAGAATGAAAGATTAGAAGAGTTTAAACCTATGGTTTCATCATCTTTCTTCTGTTGTTCCTATTCGGTGGAAATGTGTGTATGGCCTTGTACCCGTTTCATCGCCCAATGTCATTCCCTCCCTCTTTGGTTTCCATTGAGTCTTTGGAGAAAGGTTTAAAGTTTGGATAGACAGGTTGAGCACATGATTTTAACTTGGTTAGTTGGGACCATACCCCAGAAAATCATGTAGATAGAAGGATCCCCACTGTTAGTGCATGGTTTCCCAAACTGTGTAGACTAACCATGTGGTCGTCCCAACTCTTTAAATTTTGGGGTCTTTCTGTACCGGCCCGTGCTGGTCGGTTAAGATGGTTGGTTCTTATGGTGGGTAGACCCACTATGAGTCTTATATAAGTTCTTTTGTAAATTTCTGATGGATGTATACCCTTTTTACCGAGGAGTCCATTCAGGCCTCCCCCTATTAGTGTCCTGATTCTATGTCGGAAAAAAAATATTGGTTGTCTCTTATGGTGGGGAGCCTATTTTTGTTTCCCCATTCCAATAACTCAGACTTATCCATGGTCTTGTCTTGAGGGTATGTGGTCTTGTTCAGAGCTATCAAGCTACCTACATCTTCCTTGAGTAAACATTTGGATTGGAGAGCTCCCAATGGTTTAGTTAATGTAAGGTAAGTGTAACCTTGTTCGAAGTTGTTGTTCATTTGGGTGAATTGCTTGTGTCTTGTTCAGATAGTGTTTAAGCAGTTTAATTTTTGGATAAAGTATTTCAGGAAAGTGTTGTAAGTTTTTTTTTTGTGAGAGTAATATTTCATTAACAAATCATTGGAGGTGTTTTGGCCTTTGGGGGTGAAACCTGGCAAGGGAGTACCTCTTGGTTTCTCAGTTGGGTTTGGTTGTTGCTTTGGTCTTGATGTGACTTTCTGGGGCGGAAAGTTTTCATGGTGGGGATAATTGTCACATAAAAGACTTATTTTAAAGTTAAAATTCTTTTAATTTCCATTTTTTATTTGTTTTTGGGGTTTCTCAAGCTTTTATGGTGGAATGGGTGAGTTTTTGGGAATTGGGCCAAACTGTGAGCCCAATTCCATATTTAAAAATAAATTTTGTTTCTTTTATAACTCTTTCATTTTTTAATATTTTGCACCCATTCCAATTCCTAAATGGTCTCCCCTGACATATTAACACCTCCATTGTAGTTTTTATCCTTTAAATATCCATAACCCAGGTGTATATGTGTTTTTATTTATGGGATTGGGCCTTCCCAAAAGCCCAATTCCAGTTTTAAAAATGAAATTTGTTTAATTAATAACTTATTCAATTTTAAGTATTTTTAGGTGATTTTCCCATTGAACCCAACTGCACTTCCAACCTCTCTATCCCCTCTTTGGATCTCTTCTTCATCGCAATTGAGTGATGATATTATTAGGGTTTCTAAAATCGGTTAGATTTGAGGTGGTAATTTCTTTCCATCATAACTATCTCAATTATCACTCTCTTCCCCCCATTATATTTCCTAAATGATCTCATAATCCTTGTTCTAACTTCCTTTGAATGGTTGGATGTTTTAAAATTTAGATACTGGTGGATTTTGGGTCGTTTTATTCAATATTGTTTTGAGTAAGTGTTTTTCCCTTCAATTTCTTCCTTCTCATTAGGGTTTCATTCCTCTTTCATTATATTCTAAAATTTCCAGAAGTTAGGGTTAGAACCTATGGTTTGATTTGGTGTCTTTTTGGTTAAATATTATGGTTTAGGGCAGGATTTATCTTCCTTGTGATGCGGTGGTGGTGCAGTTGATGTTTCTCACCAAGTTTTGAGGGATTCGACACTTTCATTAGGTAGTTCCATGTATAAACAATTATTGGTGCAGTTGATGTTTCTCACCAAGTTTTGAGGGATTCGACACTTTCATTAGGTAGTTCCATGTATAAACAATTATTGATGAGTTATCTTGTTGTATTTAATCATTTTTCATATTCCTCATTTGTTGGGTGTGGTGCAAAAACTATTTATGATTGATTTGGTTAAGTGTTTAATTTTATATTTAAATTTTAACTTGAAATTGGGTGTTTTCATGTGTTACACTTGGGGTATTATTTAGGTGTATTTTATAACATATGGAATTGGTTTACTAAATCTTATTTGGCCTTCCAATTCTGGTTTTTTAATTTATTAGTGTCATGTGGGCCTAAAAAGAGGGTTTTTTAATTGGTTTTATGTGTAAAACATTGTTATACTTCTTGAGAGCATTTTATGAAAATGTTTGTTTTCATTTGGATCTTTTGTAGTATTATTCAAGTTGATTTTATAAAACTTTAAAGTGGTTTTAAAAATGTCTCTAGGGATTCAAATTGTGTTTTTATAGGAATTGGTATGGTTTTTGGTCTTAAATGTGGGTTTTGAAATGGGTTTTGTGTGCAATACATATTTACACCACTTGGGTTCTTTTTATGAAAATTGTAAATGTTTTAGTTGGTTAAACAAAGTTAGAAAAGGGTGAATTTGTACTGTTTGGTATGTTTTTTCACCTATTAAAGGGTTTTGAAAGGTTAAGTGAGGTTTTAAGATGTCAAACATTTTAATAATGTTTTTTAAATTTCTGAAATGTTTTATTAAATTGTGATGTTGGAGCGAAACTTATTTGTGGTCCGTTTCATGTAAGTTTGATGATAAAATGATTTTGAAGGTAAAAAGGGTATTATGTAACAAGTGAGTGGAATGTTCTGAGAGTTTTAATATATTTTAATGGTTTTATAAAATTGTTTAATGGATTTGTGGAAGATTTAAAGAAATTTGAAAAGTGTTGTGGGCTATTTTGGTGTGAGTCGGATTTCAAAATCAATTTGAATGAAAAGTGGACTTTTGTGACTTTTGTTGTATACATGTGGGCTGTTTGGTGAATTTGTGATATGGAAATGATATTTTCATGTGAAAATTATATTCATTGACTTGTTGAACTTGTTTGAGAACAAAGGGAAAACCTGGGTATCTAGGTGGGTGGACGTGACTAGTATGCTAGTGAATCCGTGGGGTTTGGCCTCAGTTTCACTTAGCAAGATTGACGCTTACAACTCTCACTAAATGATGATGATGCTGATTGGGGACCAATAGGTTATAGGTTTGTTTCCTACTAGTGTATTGTGCATGAGAATGGATATTTGTGATGGTTACTCTCACTGAGATACAAGGTACCTGGGACCCACAACTAACTAGTGCCTAGGGGTTATTTCCCATAGCTTGTGCTCACTGGATATTTTGTGCTTACCATCGGCATATGGTATGAGTGGCTGGAAAATTCAGTAGCTTTGGTATTTATTTTAAAAGTGGTTATTCTTTAAATTATCCCACCTGAAAACTGTTTTTATTTAATGTTTCATCATTTTGAAATTGTAACTAGCATTTCATGTTTTTTAAAACTTGCATTATTTTCATCATTAAATGTTTATCACATGGAATCTATTAGTGGTGGTATCCTATTGGGATTTGTCTCACACCCTACTTACACCCTTGGGTGTAAGTAGACTTTGTTATTTTTGTTGTCGCAGGTTAGGTACAGTTTTTAGTTCCAGTGGTTCGGGTTTCTAGCAAGTCCTTAGTGGTGAGGTCTTGTGGAGATGGCTTGAGGGTGGTGCCTTTTTCCATGAGGGTTCTTGGGCTGTTCCCTTTTGTTTTTTGTACCTTGGTTATAGTCTTCTTGAGTTGTTTTAAAATATGTAATTCAGTTCTGAATTTTTGTAAAATATTGGTTGGATTGAAAAATCCAGATTCATTTTATTGGATTCTTTGGTTGTTTTAAGTTTATAAACTCGGGTAAAATGTTCCCAATTTTCATTTTATGACACCCAGGCACTTGTTCCGTCCCGGGGGGATCGGGAACACCCTTCTTCCCTTGTCATAGGCTAGGTTTGGTGCTGGTTTTGGCGGTGACCAGATTCAGTTCGTGACAGGAGGGGTAAATCAGGGTGTCAACTTTTTCTTTTAAAAACAAGGATCTTGTTCCCACATTTGTTGGAACTAGTTAAACATGTATGATGGATATGATCAGAAATGATACATTCACATGAAAAGAGATGACAAAACAATTTTTACTTGGTTCACCACTAAGGGCTACGTCCAAGGAGCATACGCCGACAAGTTGTCGGACATACCAAATTCCACTATTCTTCACTAGATGTGGATTACAAAGGTTCGGGTATAGTCACTATGTCCCGGGATCACTGCCTTTAAAAAAGTTCAGGGATAGATTATTGCGTCCCTCGGTTCACTCCCATTGACTCCCCCTGGCTCACTGCCTTTGGTGAAGTCCCACTCAGTTTATAGACGTGAAGGTCTCTTCATCTTCGCTAATGAATACATCTTCTGTTGTACGTAGATGCTCTGTTGAAGTCCAACTCTCACCCGTAGACAAATATCACTTTGCACTGAAGGTATGGGCAAACTTCCAGCTTTTGAGAAGCTCTCGAAAGGACTGGCGTACTTCAACCACACCTGGCGCGCTTCTCCAAGCCCGACGCGCAAGTTTCAAGATGGCGCACAAGTCTCAGCATGCAAGTCCAAATCGGGGCACAATTTCACCTCAACCACTTGCGCGAAACTAACTTCTTCAACTTCAAACTTGCATGACTCACCTTCTTTTACGTCCAAACCGATTTTGGCATGCAACTATGAACTGTCGCGCTTCTTCAAAAACTGGCACGCAAGTCCACCTCAACCACTTGCACGACACCCCCTTCTTCAACTTAACACTTGGGAAAACCACTTCCTTCCTCGCCTGAACCACCTTAGGTGCGCAAAAATCACTTGGCGCACAAGTTGTACTTGCACGACCATACACAACTTGCGCGGCCACCACACCTGCATGATGGGAGCTCTGATTTTTCTAAGTGTTGAACTCACTGAAAAATGAGGAGGGGTGGTCTTGTATTTATAGGAATTTGGTCACCCTGTGTGACGGCGCGCAAGTCTCCCCTTGGCATGCAAGTCTCACCACCCTAGTCCATCTGTCCTCGCCTCTGCCGCGCTGGTCACTTGATTGACCAAACTACCACTTGTGCGACCAAACCAATACTTACACGACCCTCTTTCCTTTACCATATTTCGATGTTATGATCTGGAAAAACATATGACGCGAAACTTTCCAATCCTCCTAGGCACCGGCTCACAACACCTTTCTCAGAACACAAGTAACTTGTGCGACACATATCTGGCGCGCAAGTCTCTTTGCCAAAAACACTTGTTTTCCCCTTTGTCGATTTTCAGGCCCAAAAATTTGGCAAACACTAGGAAACAGTGCCACATTCAATATATGCTTCCGTCGTAACCTCCAGGCTTCTTTTTTGTAATTTTCCTTCCTCAACAACTCTTCTTCTTCAACCGTCATTCTCTAATTCATGCAAAACACAAGATTCAATTATTCAAGTAGGCTCTTGCATGGTTCTCATACAATCATGGAGAATTTCATGGTCTTCATCATTCTTCTTCAATTAACCTTAGATGGATTATACCTCACCATTCTCCACTGTTGTAAACACTGTGTCACTTTTGACACAAGTTATTTCAATTTATGATCAGTACAACAATCATCTGAATTTCCATTCCTCCATTTCATTGGAGTACTTCCTGATCTCCTTCATTTTGATCGTCATTGACAACTATTGACAACAAATACAACCTTATACACAAAGTGGTCCCAACAATCTCCCCCTTTGTATTTTGTTTTCAATACCATACATATATTCTGAAATGGATTTTTCAATGATAATCTTCTCTTCAATCAACTTTTCTTCTGAAATGAATCCATCAATGAGAATATTCTCTTCAATCAACTTTTCTTTCCAAACTTTCATTTCACTTTCTCTCCCCCTTATTGACAAGAAATACAAAGTTCATAGTAGAGAGGGTATGAATCTAAACATAATAAATGTTTCATCAATCATTTCACTCTAAGTCTACTTAAGCAATGCTCGGTGTAGAAAACAAGAGGAGTTGATTTAGACAACAAGGTTGTCCATTATTCACTGGTCATGATACCACATGAGATGAGAACTCTTGCTTAACCAGCCAACACATTTATTCCCAATATAAAATGCTCCACCACTGGTGTACTTTCTATCCACTCATGATTCTTTTTACTACTGCCATATGTTCCTCCTTTGCATTACTCTGAAAGCAGGCCGCTAGACCAGTTTCAAAGACAGGCTCCCAACTATCCTCCTGTACATAGTGGGGTCTACAAATGCCCCATCCTCATGATTTCCAAGTTTGGTTCCAACTGCAATCAGAGTTGATATTGGTTTGGAGTCTTGCATATTAAACTTCTTCAGCATCTCTCTTGCATACTTTTCTTGAGAAGTGAAAGTGTAGTCCTGCCTTTGAATCACCTACAGCCCCAAGAAATATGTGAGCTCCCCAATCATAGACATTTCAAATTCTGATTTCATGTGATTGGAAAATTCATCCACTGATTTCTGCCTGCTGCCACAAAATATTATGTCATCAATGTATACTAGAACCATGAATTAGTATTTTGGAGAATTCTTCATATATAGATTGTGATCTACTCCTCCTATTTTGAATTTCAGCTTCTTGAGATACGAGTCCACCTGGGAATACCATGCTCGTAGTGCCTGCTTCAGACCATATAGAGCTTTCTTCAGTTTGTAGACCTTTGTTTCATCATTACCAATCACATTGTGACCTTAGGGTCTCTGGACAAGATCCCATGTCTGATTCTGGTTAATCTGATCTAACTCTTCATTCATGGCTTTCACCCATGATTCATCCTTTGAAGCATCTTCAAATGAGGATGGCTACACAACTGACTGAAATGCAGATTGTGTGTTATTCCTCATCCTCTTTGTTTGTGTGGGTGCACCCCTGTCCCCAATTATGTTTGATAGATCAATCTCGGCTCTTCTATTTCTCCTGTGAGGTTCTGTTGCATTCTCTCCAGCCATAGTTTCTTCTTCAGATTCTTCTTCTGAGTCAACATCATGATGTGACAGATCAATTTAGTTACTCCCCCTTTATAGAATGATCTTTGTTCTGCTGGAGTTGATACTGATTGAAACAATGATTTTGGAAGCTTCTTCATTTTTCTCCCCCTCAAGGAAAACACTCCTCATCATCTTCATCAAGAGTGATCCTTCATCATCTTAATCTTTGGATATCAATTGAAAAATCTTCCAAGGATGGAAACTTCTTCAGCTTAGCTATCAAGAGTTGACAGCATTCACTACTTCTCAGATTCTCCCCCTGAGAGCATGCTTCACCTTGAATTCCATACATTATTAGCACAAATACAATACACAAATGATTAAGGGAATAAGGTGGTTCCTCCTTGCTTCATCAATATGGGCTGCATGGTTGAGGTGCTTTTCTCAACCAAGTTCCTCTATTCACTCCAGTCTTTATGCCTGCACATTTGAACATATCTTCATATATGTGTTGAAGTGACATGGCTCTCTTCACATTCCCTTCTTCTTTGTGTGGGTAATTGTTCTGCTTAATAGCCATCATATATGATACATTCTTGCTCCTCTTAAGGACTGATTCTTGCTCTGCTATTAAGGTTAGACAACCTTTTTCAATCAGAACAGATCTCATACATCTCTCACACATAACATCATTAACACATGTTTTTGTTTTGGTTTTCACTCTCTCATGCATTTTTTCTTCATCACGTGAAATTTTTCCTTTTCCCTTGTCACCAGCCTTGGCCTTTTCATCTTCAAGTTTCCTCACTCTTTTCAAATCTTCTGGCCAGATGACCAGTATGTCACATGGAACTGTTGCAGCTGGTTTGGATCTTCCACATTGGTTCATCTAAGTTTCATCCCACTTAGTTTCTCTTTTGAATGAATGACCCTTCAATTTCATGGATCTAAAATCCTGGGTCTTCTCAGCTCACCTACTTGAGATTTTCTTGGGGAAGTGTGTGTTCACAACATTCTTCTGATTTCTTCCCAAGGAAGTTGGTTTATACATAGTCGGAATCAAAGGTATTATTTTCTTATCAACATAGAATGTATGTTTAGATGGTTATGTACCTACCATGTGACCAATGTCGTTGTATACATCACCGATGTTATCAAGAATTCCAAATCTGTTTGCAGTAAACAGATGTTTATGGACCTGCGGATGTTGCTTCTTCTTCTCTGGTTTCCTTCCCTTTAAAATAGGCATTCTCTATGCTTTTCCATGTAAGGGATTGTACCAACAATCCAGTGCACAGTGCCCAAATCTGTTTCAGCCCCAACATTGACCCACAAACCTTGTCTTCTTTATATCTTCTGTATAAGTTTGTTGGGCATTCTTCTTAATGTGTTTTGCTCTATCTGGGGAACCATCTTCCAATTTTTTCTTCAAATTCACCCTAGCCATGGTGGTAGGTTTCTTCTCCACACCTTTCCTCATCCATACTTGTTTATAATTTTTCTTCTAACCTGCACTTTTTGAAGGGACATATTTAGAAATAATAGTACAGGTTTGTGTGGACAGTACCCTCACTTTCTTAGCTGCTTGTGATAGATTAGTGAGTGAAGTCATGATCTTATTATCACATGTTGGAGGTCTTTTGATAGTAGAATCCTCCAGTGAGTATTGTGTACCAGTAGCAACTGGTTCTTGAGATGGATAATCAAGAGTTGTCATAATATTCTTGTCACTTGTTGGAGGTTTTTCAGTTTTATAATCCCCCAATGAACATTGAGTACAAGCATCTCCTTTTTCATTCTTTTGTGAAGTCTCAATATGTGTCTTCTTAAGATTTTTCAACTGGGCTTCCAATTTTTGACTTTCAATATTGAGGATGATCTTCTGATCATCAATAATGATCATCTTCTCTTCAAAAGTCTTCTTCAATATTTCAACCTCATCTTCATGCATCTTAACTCTGTTTTGTAAAAAAGAGTCAAGTTCTCTGAATCTCTTGGAAGTTTCTTCCAAACAAAAATTTTTGAGTTCAGTGCTCTTCTTCAACTCAGATTCAAGCACATGGATCTTTTATTTTAGAGTCTTATTGACTCCATCTTTTTCTTCAAAGACATTAATCTATTTTTTGAGCTTTAATCATTCAAGAATTTTTCCTTCCAAGCCCTTTTCCAAATTGTCAGCTTCTCTTTCCAATCGGTTGATCTCAACCTGAATGCATTGAAATATTCTAATAACAGCAGCAACTCTTTCTTTTGAAATATCATGCAGGTAACTTATTAATTTCTCCTGATAACATGAGATAAAAGTTTCTTCCTTCCCTATGGTAGGAACCCGGGCCACTTGCTCGATACTTTCCAAGCCTGATATTTCTTCAGTATTGGAAGGACATGGAGAACAAGACAATGTATCTTCTTTGGACATGAGGGACTTATTCAACTGCTTCTTCTCTTTCTTTTTCCTGTTTTTCATGGTCTTGCTGGATGTAGGATTATTCTCAGAAATTACTGAATCTTCATCAAGATTTCACTTCATGGTTGACTTTAGGAAAGAAACTCAAATCCTCTTCTGAATAGAATTACTGTAGAGTATCCAACATAAGTGAACCTTTCGCTCTAATACCACTTGTAGGACCCCGAGACACCCTGAGAGGGGAGGGGTGAATCAGGGTGTCAACTTTTTCTTTTAAAAACAAGTATTTTGTTCCCAAGTTGGTAGGAACTAGTTAAACTTGTATGATGGATATGATTAGCAATGAAACATTCACATGCAAAGAGATGACAGAGCAATTTTTACTTGGTTCACCGCTAAGGGCTACGTCCAAGGAGCATACGCTGACAAGTTTTGGGACGAACCAAATTCCACTATTCTTCACTAGATGTGAATTACAAAGGTTCGGGTACAGTCACTCTGTCCCAGGCTCACTGCCTTTACAAAAGTTTAGGGATAGCTCACTACGTCCCTCGGGTCACTCCCGTTGACTCCCCCTGGCTCACTGCCTTTGGTGAAGTCCCACTCAATTTATAGACGTGAAGGTCTCTGCATCTTCACTAATAAATACATCCTCTGTTGTATGTATATGCTCTGTTGAAGTCCAACTCTCACCCATAGACAAATATCACTTTGCACCGAAGGTATCGGGAAAACTTCCAGCTTTCGTGCAGCTCCAAAAAAGATCGGCGTACTTCAACCACACCTGGCGCGCTTCTCCAAGCCCGACGCGCAAGTTTCAAGAAGGTGTGAAATTCCAAACCGGTGCACAAGTTCACCTCAACCACTTGCACGACATTGACTTCTTCAACTTAAAACTTGCGCAAATCACCTTCTTTTACGCCCAACCCGATTTTGGCACGCAACTATCAATTGTCACGCTTCTTCAAAAACTGGCACGCAAGTCCACCTCAACCACTTGCGCGACACCCCCTTCTTCAACTTAACACTTGGTTGAACCACTTCCTTCCTCATCTGAACCACCTTAGGCACGCAACAATCACCTGGCTAACAAGTTGTACTTGCGCGACCATACACCACTTGCGCGACCACTACACCTGCGTGACGGAAGCTCTGATTTTTCTAAGTGTTGAACTCGCTGAAAAATGAGGAGGGGTGGTCCTATATTTATAGGTATTTGGTCACCCTGCGCGACGGTGCACAAGTCTCCCCTCGGCGCGCAAGTCTCGCCGCCCTAGTCCAGCCGTCCTCGCCTCTACCGCGCTGGTCACTTGCACAGCCAAACTACCACTTGCGCGACCAAACCAATACTTGCGCGATCCTCTTTCCTTTTCCATATTTTGATGTTCTAATCTAGAAAAAAATATCGCACGCAACTTTTCAATCCTCCTAGGCACCAGCGCGCAACACCTTTCTGGGCGCGCAAGTCACTTGCGCAACACATATCCGGCGTGCAAGTCTCTTTTCCAAAAACAGTTATTTTCCCCTTTGTCGATTTTCAGGCCCAAAAATTTGGCGAACACTAGGAAACAGCGCCACCTTCAATATATGCTTCATTCGTAACCTCCATGCTTCTTTTCTGTGATTTTCCTTCTTCAACAACTCTTCTTCTTCAACCGTCATTCTCTACTTCATGCAAAACACATGATTCAATTCTTCAAGTAGGAATTTGCATGGTTCTCATACAATCATGGAGAATTGCATGGTCTTCCTCATTCTTCTTTAATCAAACTTAGATGGATTATACCTCACCATTCTCCACTGTTGTAAACACTGTGTCACTTTTAACACAAGTTCTTTCAATTTATGATCAGTACAACAATCATCTAAATTTCCATTCCTCCATTTCATTAGAGTACTTCTTGATCTCCTTCATTTTGATCTTCATTGACAACTATTGACAACAAATACAACCTTATACACAAAGTGGTCCCAATAATAACATCATCCGGCCATAGAACATATATTCAAGAATAGTGTTATGGCACTTCTGGGTTCTCATCATAGCAGGGATCCACTATGACCCTTTAATGCAATAGCTATTCTTGGGACATTATCACTTGCATTGTTATGCAGAATAACAATCAAGATGTGATAAGGTGTTTATTTAATAAATAAAGTACGAAGTAGTTGGTTCTAGGCCACCAACTCCAACATTTCCTACCATCATAACCACTCATTTCTTTGAATATTCCTTTACAATTTTACATGGTTCTTTTCAAAGAATTTTTTTTCTAATATTCTGTAAATTTTTTGTCTTTAAATGTGATTTTCAAAGTTAAAAGGATATTTTCCTAAAGAATGTTTTTAATGGAATTTTATAGTATTTATATTCATAAATGACAAAAACCCTTATTCCCTTATTCCTTATTGTTAATATGTTGTTGTTACACTATCCTTATTATTTATTCATATGATTTATCACTACGGGAAAAACAATTTTTTGCGACGGGTTATTCGTGACGAGATTTATTCCCATCGCAAATAGTCTGTGTAAGAGATTATTTGCGACGGGTTGATTGTCTCATCGCAAATAACTAATTATTTGCAATGGGAATAGGCGATCTGTCGCAAAAACTTACGCGCGGATTAGCGCGGTTTGTGTTCCAAAGCGCGCGAAAGGGTATTTGCGATGGGTAGGCACTGCCCATCGTAAATAATGGGAGACTATAAGAACTAGTTGTGATGGGGGATCCACCGTTGCAACTAGTTCGACCCCCCGAGGGTATTTGCGACGAGACCTGTCGCAAATAACCGGCAACAGTAAAAACCTATTTGCGACGGGATGTTGTCTCGTCGCAAATAGTGTGTCGGCATGTTACTTTTGCGACGGGACTCATCGCAAATAACCTTTTAACCGTCGACCATAGTTAATGCGGCCGAAGGTATTTTTGACGGGTCCCATCGCTAAAAATACTATTTGTGACGGGAATCCCATCACAAATAGTCCCATCGTAATTAATCTAACCTATATATACCCCCCATCTATTTTTTCTTCCCTCCTCCTGAATTTCTTCTTCCTCTACTTCTCTAAACTCTAATTTTAGAGTGAAAATTTTTTAGAGTTAGTTTTTTTTACGAAGAAGTTGTGAAGCCGCCTACAATTATAAGAGATCAAGTTTAAAGGTATTTATGTTTTATTTAATTTAGGGTTATTTCATTTCTTTATATTAATTTAAATTATTGTTGATTAGTTGTAATTAAGTTAGATTTAAATTGTTTCGTCATCAGTATTTATTTGTAATAATAAAATTTAATTATTAGTACCAATTCTTAATAATTGGTAATAATTAATAGTTATTAACAATAATTAGTAATGTATATAAATAATTAGTGGTAATTAGTAATTAGTAGATATATTTTGTAGTAATTAATAGTAATTAACACTAATTAGTAATAATTAGAAAAAAATAATAATAATTAGAAAAAAAATAGTAATAAATATTTATAGTTAGTAATAAATAGTAATAATTAGTAATAATTAGTAATAAATACTAAAAAATAGTAAAAAATACTAATAATTAGTAATAAATACTAATAAATAGTAATAAATACTAATAAATAGTAATAAATACTAATAAATAGTAATAAATACTGATAAATAGTAATAAATACTGATAAATACTAATAAATAGTAATAATTAGTAATAAATACTAATAAATATTAATAAATAGTAATAAATACTGATAAATAGTAATAGATACTGATAAATAGTAATAAATACTGATAAATAGTAACAAATACTGATAAATACTAATAAATAGTAATAATTAGTAAAAAATACTAATAAATACTAATAAATACTAATAAATAGTAATAAATACCATTAAATAGTAATAAATAGTAATAAATAGTAATAAATATTAGTAAAAACTAATAAATACTAATAAATACTAATAAATAGTAATAATTAGTAATAATTAGTAATAATTAGTAATAATTAGTAATAATTAGTTATAATTAGTAATAAATTGTTATAATTAGTAATAAATAGTTATAATTAGTAATAATTAGTAATAAATAGTAATAAATAGTAATAATTAGTAATAATTAGTAATAAATAGTAATAAATAGTAATAAATAGTAATAAAAGTAATAAATATTAATAATTAGTAATAATTAGTAATACTTAGTAATAATTAGTAATAATTAGTAATAATTAGTAATAATTAGTAATAATTAGTAATAATTAGTAATAATTAGTAATAAGTAGTAATAAGTAGTAAATAAATAATATTTATTTAGAAATTTATTTCCTTAATAACTTGATATTATAAATTAGTAATAATTAGTAATAATTAGTAATAATTAGTAATAATTAGTAATAATTAGTAATAATTAGTAATAAATAGTAATAATTAGTAATAATTAGTAATAAATAGTAATAATTAGTAATAATTAGTAATAAATAGTAATAATTAGTAATAATTAGTAATAATTAGAAATAATTAGTAATACTTAGTAACAATTAGTAATAATAAGTAATGATTAGTAATAATTAGTAATAATTAGTAATAATTAGTAATAATTAGTAATAAATAGTAATAATTAGTAATAATTAGTAATAATTAGTAATAAGTAGTAAATAAATAAAAATTATTTAGAAATTTATTTCATTAATAACTTGATATTATAAATTATTTATAGGGTTTATGGTATCACATCGATGATAGCATGCTTAGCACTATCCTTGAGGCAAGGGAGGTGTCTATGCGTGAGCATTTTCGTCAGTTTTTGCACAATTTGAGAAGGACAGCCGTTAAGAAAGCAAGAGTGACAATATTTGATGAGTCATGTAGAGCCCACCGACCAGAGTACATTTTATCTCACGTTTGGGATGGATTATGTTTACACTAGTTGAGTGGTGGATTTCAGAGGAGATCTTCATTGGGTAGGCAGAACCAGGGAGACATGAGGTGACACATCGAGCCGGTAGCCATACATTCAGTACGCATATAGAGCATCTGATAAGTATCTTTTTAAAATATTTTATATAACATTAAATATAAACAGTTTATTTTATATTCATATAGGTCGTCAAGAATCCCAATATTACGAAGTACGTTTATCATAGGATGTACAGTGATCCAACCATTTGAGAGATTATAGGTGATCGACAGCATTAGATTATGGTCAGTATTATTTCTTTTTCAGTTTGAAAAATAACTACATATAATATTTTTCACTATTTAAATTTCAAATTGAAACTGAAGGAGCCATATGAGGTCACGACCTCCCAAACACGGGCTAAGAGTCAGGCCGAGATGGCTGATCAGACTAGTTCCCACCATTTCGATGAGGAAGCATGGATATAGGTGACCTAGTATGCCTTCAAGAAGGGCCGAGTAGTTGGTATCGGCTCTCATTTGACTCTTGGACTTATTATGGTACTATTACGATGTTGGCGTCCAGCTCGAGAGGAGCTCATTGAGAGGTATCATCTTCTGCCTCACAGTATCAGGAGCAGTTACGAGCTCAAACTGAGTTTATAGAGAGTTTGCATAAGCAGCAGGAAGAGATGTGTCAGCAGCACAAGGAGGACATGCGTCGATGGAAGCAGCAGCAGCACGAGCAGATGGAGTACATGTGTCATCTGACTCGTAGTTTAGGGATGGAGTTTCCTCCAACATCTCCTCCAGCCCCTTTAGCTCCTCCAAAAGACTATCCCCCCTCAGTGATTTTTTTTTTGTTCTGTTAAAAACGTTTGAATTGAACATTTATTGTAATATGAACTATTTACAGTTTTTGTCTTTTATATTGGTGTGAATATTACATAATTTATTTATTTATTTTTATTTTTAATATTTATTTATTTTTTTATTTATTATTAGTATTATATTTTTTAATGTTTTTTATTTTACTAATAATAATAATAATAATAATATTTTATGATTTTTTTATGTTTTTTTGTGAATATTGAGAATTTTAATATTTTTTATTATTTTTTTATTATTTTAATAATATTAATTTCATATTTTCATTAATCATGGTTTTTTTGTTTTATTAAGTATTTAAAAATATTGAGAATTTTAATTTTTTTTATTTTTTAGTAATATTAATATTATTTTTTCATTAATCATAAATATATTATTTTTTATTTTATTAAGTATTTGCGATGATGCCTTTTACGATGGGATCCCATCATAAATAGATTATATATATATATTTTAAACGTTTTTGCGATGGGTTACTTTAAAGTCGCAAAAACGTTTTTGCGACGGGCATGTCGCAATAGGTTTATAACATAAAGCTATTTGTGATGAGGAGATGGCCCGTCACAAATACTTTTTGAGAAGGGAATGTCGCAACATGTTCTTTTATATATAATTTATTTAATCGTAGATCTATTTGCGAAGGGACCGCTTCCCATCGCAAGTAGTATTTTTTGCAAAGGGCCCATCGCAAAAGAGTTTTTGCGATGGGATCCTGTTGTAAATAGCTCGTCACAAATAGCCCAAATTCTAGTAGTGTATGATCGGTTTTAATGAGGATGTACCATTTTGATACCATTCATCATATTACTCTAAATGGTTTATGATTATTTTTATTTATTGGGGAAAGAATTAACATTTTGTATGGTAGTTTTTCAATATGAATGTTTGTGTTGATTATGTTTCACCCCTTTCATATGAGGAATGAATTGAAATTAGTAAGTGATGGGGGGTGTTATATCACCTCGATGCATCGGTAGGTCTCATGAGTTAAACTAGCTTGGGTATTGGACCGAGGCCTTTCCCATTTATGTAATATGTCTTGGAAAGATGCCATGATGGTATGGTTATGATTCCCAGCATTATGAATTCCTTTATTATAGGATTAGTTGTTGATGTTCCATGTGATTATTCGATTAGTTATAATATCCATGGTTAAGCTTCAAGCTCGTGTGATTATTTTTATGGAATCATTTGACCATCATTTATTCCTACCATATTATTATTCATGTTCAAGTTATTGATTAAATTACATGTGTTTTAGTTGTTTACCTTTTCATATTCATTGTGCCTTATTTATTCACGATAGCTTCCACTACATGCTTACCCTTACTGAGTATCTAAGTGCACCCATTTATTATGTTTTATTTTCACCATAATACTAGGACGTGTTTTATAATTGATATGAAGGTATATCCTAAGGGGAAATATGGAATTATCAAATAAAACACTTTTTATATTTTATGATTTCAATTGTAATGTGAATTTCAAGTATGTATCTAGTTTACCAAGACTTATAAATTATTTGGTCTTTTGGGATGTGATTCCTTTTATCTTATACCAATGTAATAAAGTAACCTAAAACTCTAGGATTCTAGGGTTAGGGTCATTACAATATGTGTTTTCATAATAAAAATCACTTGGGGGTGCTTTTGGTATCAAAGTTGAAATTATAGGGCAGGATCAATAGGATTTCAGGCCCTATGTATTTTTGGATGTGCATTCAGGGGCACATCAAGATCATGGGTAGACACTTGTGATGCTAGGAGATGACACCCATGTGGTGAATCATCATGTGATTATCCTTAACATGTGAGGTGTTTCAGTATTATGGGAATAGAGCATCTAGGATGCCTCTGGCTGTATGAGATTGACATGTCGGGAGGTATGGTCAGTAATTTAGGCATATGAGACAAGTTTTGATGGCATATAAATTATGGGATTATGAGTTGGCCTATGTGATCGGGTGGTAAAGAAGTGTACACCCATTGAGGTCAAATGACTAAGGTAGAGCATGTTGGTTATTCACGGTGTTATCAAATTTGGATCAGTGAGCAGTCATGTACAAGTTGAGGACAGATGGATATGATGAGATATTTGAAGGTATAGTTGCTCAAATATTTGATAAGAATTAGAAATTCCCATTTATGGTGAGAGGAGAACTTGGAGTTAGATTAGGTGTCATGGCATAGTTAATTTGGGGTTTGATTATGGACATGTGTTTCCTGGGATGAATTGAGTGTGTTCTGGGAGGATCAACAAGTGCATGATGATGGAGCATGTTAAGGATATGCTTAAGAATTGGTATAAGTAAACCCATATTGTAGGGAGTGCACCATTGGCCATTTGAGTATGTGACCTTCATTATGAATAAATTTCAACGAGTATTGAGGATGATGTTACTGTAATCCGGTAACGAGTGGTAATTGATGTTTCTTTTTAATGATCGGGTGTGATTAGGACTATCATGTCCAATTATTACATGTGAAAATGGATTTAATATGATATGTGGAGGTACAGCCACATGTGGGTGGGTCATAGGTGTGATGAGGCTTGTCATTGGACGGTCGATATGGCACTAGGATATCGGTGAGAAGATGACTCCAATATAATCTGATCCCTTAGTGAATACTATATTTGAGAATCATATGCAGTATTGGGAAGATTCTATGTATTGGATTTTGGATTGAAATAGATTTGATGTGATCTGATCATGAATCGGATCAGAGGTGCATTGCTGCACGATGTGAGAGCATGGCGGTTGTTTTGGTTGGTCGAGTAACCAACCATGGAATTACACTAGAATTTTGGTTAAAACATTTGTGTAGATATTTATATGATCATGGGATGCCTTTGGGAGTTAATTCACCAGGATTGAGTGATGCAATAGTGTGTTGGCGGTTGTGACCAAGCGTTTTTATAAAAGTTTAGCTAGAGAAGGTTTGATTGGTACTTTTCATGTAATATGATATAGTGGGTTATAAAATGAATTTTGTATTCCATGTTGGGTGTAAGGAATTTTCTTTAGGAATTAACAATAGATTTTCAAGGAAATTCAACATATTCGAACCTTGTGCATGGACGGTGGACACCCATTCGATTTGGTTTAGAATCAGTGATGAGGGGAAGTACCAGATTTTGACCTATGTTTTGCGTATGTTTTGGTGTGGTGAGATAAAAACCATATCAATAAGGTCATTAATCCATTGAGAATGCATTTCAGTAAGGTAATTCTGGTGGTGGGGAGCCCCATGGCTTGGGAATTAGACTTTATGAGTTGATTCTTATAGTCAGGATCACTATAATCTCATGGATGGATTTATTGATTACACTATAGTGTCTCAAGTTAGATGGGAATGGGTAAGCACCATATTGGTGTTTCCGTGATGGTAATGACTGATGGATCATGTTTTTATGAATAGTGAACCTCATGTTTGGAGTTGTGCAGTAGAAGCTAGTTTAGTGTTCTGGGGTAGAATGTGGAAAACTAAGCATGAATTGGTGACCAGTGTGGGTGGGGATTATTGGTTGAAGGGTTATTGAGATGTCTTGGGGATAATAGGTGCTATGTTTCAGATATTGTAATACCTTGTGTCCATATGAGTTGTGAAAATTAACAGGGAACTTGAATTTTTCATTTGGCGAGAGGGTTGTTTTGAGAATTGGGATTCATATTAGAATTTTAGTGGTTGGGACATCCTTAAATAGTGTTTTGGATGTGGTTCGAGACCTAGTTATAGGTCTGGGTACTCGGGTGAGTGTCAGAGAAGGTTTGGGTATCCCCATAGTAGAATTTTCAATTACTATAGTCATTCATTCCATGAACCATGGTGTTCACACCGTGGATAAGGTTATCCAAGGGGTACAGTTCTCTACCTCAATGGTTTTATAGTGTAAACCATGGTTTATGTCATGAATGGAGTTTGGCCGAGGGTGGTATCCCTTTGTGCAATTATTTCATGGCGTGAACCTCCTATTCATGTTTTGAATGATGTTGGGTGCCTTAAAATGGTAATTTACCAAAAGTACCCTATGATATTTTTACCCCTACACCCTATTTTATTCCTCGCCCTCACATGCACATCCCAACTAGAAAAACTACCTCTTCCCTCTCAATTTCACCTTATTTTGGGATATTCTCTTGGGTGATTTTCATGGTGGATATAGGTGAGTCCTCCTATTATTCCTATATTCCTTCTCCTCTCTAGTTCTCTTTGATTTGGCAATGCTCTGGTTTAGGGTTTTAGTGTCGATTCCACTAGATCATGGTGTAATCGATAGGTTTTTATGGGGTTTCAAGCATCTGAGTTAGAGGATGTCCCAAGACACTATTTATATGTTTTCGCACATTATTTTGATGAAGGTATGTCACCTGGTAATTTTACATTTATTTTTTAGAATATTTTGGTTAAATTAATTGTTAGACTGGGTGTATAAATTGGGTATTTTGTGTGGATTAGGTTCAGGTGCATTTCGGGATTAGACCGCACCTTGTTTCTCACAGTTTCAGCATGAATAGGTCACTCTGTGATATTTTTGGACATATTTACTAATTAATTTAAATTGTAAATTTATTTTTGAATTATTATAAACGAGTTAGATAATTAATTATAAATTATTTATAATTGATTTTAAGATGTTGTGACTTGAGATAGGATCTTGAGATGTTGATGCGATCTTGGATGGGTCTCAGTGAGGATGGATGGCATGCTTTCATAAGGGAATCACTTTGGAAATGAGGTGGGTGGTCCCTTTAGCATAATCCTGTGGTATTTTTCATTTATTTATATATGATTCACATGTGGTATGGGGTCTCTCCACTTATAGAGATTGAACCATTTAATTTAAAATGAATTGTTTCTTTAAAATGAATTTCCTAGACTGGATAAAGTTTCAAGGGAAACGATAGACCCTTTTGCACTAGTTTGATGTCTCAGCCACTGATAGTTTAGGCCTTGATTATATTTGTATGCCTTTAGATACATGGACCCTGAGGGGTGTAAATGAAATAAATTAAATAAAATTAAATGAATGGAATGTAGTGGACCTAGTGTTAGGTTCCCACTCTAGGTAAAGGTGAGTAATAAATTGAGATGAATGTTGAGGGGACCAGCCAAGTGATAACCTTGAGATTCCATAGAGCCTTTGGGGTAATTTATATGAGCTTGGGTTAAGTGTTACTCGACCATCTCGGATATCCCTCATCCCCCATACCTATCTCGCATACTATTCTCTCGCCTCCAGTCCCTCTGTGTACCCATCCCGTGCAGTTCTTTCTCCTCCAGTCACTCCCCCTGCGTAGTGTTATCTTGCCTCTAATTGCCCCCCCCCCCACATATTGTTCTCTCATGTTCTCACCCCCATCTAACCCCCCTCACCCGTACTTTAATCTAGAGAAAAATGGAGCCATGGGAAATCGAACCAGTGATCTACGGCTTCTCAAAGAAAAACCCTGCCAACCCAGAAAATTATGTTTTTTATAAATAATTTTTTAGTATTTAAAAAATTAATATTTATTTATTTATTTATTTATTTATTTATTTATTTATTTATTTATATTAATATAAATATATTAATATATATGTGTGTGTTTATATTATATTAGGTACAACTGCCAAGGGAAGCTCACGCACGCTACAAGAAACTTGCAGAAAAATATGTTGACCCGAGGACTCGACCCTACGACAATGCCCCAAACACCAACCCACCCTCACCACCCTAGCCGAGTGTGGGGAAAAATATATATATATATATGTGTGTGTGTGTTTTATGTTTATATATATGTTTATATATATTTTTATATTATATCATATATATATATATATATGTTTATATTTTATGTTTATTTAGATGTTTATATTATATATATATTATATGTTTATAATAATATATTAAACACACACACACACACACACACATATATATATATATATATAACATCGGTACAAATGTCACTAAAATAGTCAAGTTTTCTTAAAAATGTGACTAAATTTAAAATATTTAATTGTATTATGTTATATTTATATATATAAATACATTTCAGTATTTAGAATTTAATATTATATATTAATATACATATATTAATATATATATCTATGTGTTTTTATATTTTATGTTTTATGTTTTATGTTTATATATATATATAAATGTATGTTTATATTTTATTATATTTATATATATGTTTATATTTTATATTTTATAAGTGTGTGTGTGTGTGTTTATATTATATGTGTGTGTGTGTGTGTTTATATTATATTATGTGTGCATGTGTGTGTGTGTGTCTATATTTTATGTTTATATGTGTGTGTGTGTGTGTTTATATTATATATTTATGTTTATATTTTATATTTTTATATATTATATATATATTTATATTTTATTTTATTTTTATATTACATATATATATATATGTTTATATTATATATATGTGTGTGTTTATATTATATATATTATATGTGTGTGTGTGTGTGTTTATATATATATATATATATATTAGGTGTTTGGGGGTACAATTATATTTAAACACACACCCACCTCACACATAGGCCGGAAAGGTAGGTCATAGCCCCCCAAGGGGATAGACCACCCATCAAGTCTTATTTATTTAGTACATGGCTCATTGGTCCATTGGGCATGAAATCCCATTACATAACTCGTAGGCCCAGATTTTTGACCCAAAGGCCCACCAGTGAACAATGTTACTGCAATAACTGGGCAACTACAGTTCTTGTTATAGTGATGCATGCTGATACAGTTCCTACTACAGTATCCACCACTACTATAGTGTTGCTGATGCCATATTGTTTCTAGTGATATATATATATACATTTTCTTATAAACGTGACTAAATTTAAAATATATATGTGTTTTTATATATAAATATTTGTGTATATATATTTATATATTTATACATGTGTGTGTGTGTTTGTATATATAAATATATACATATATATTATATGTGTGCGTGTGTTTATATATATTAATAAATATATATATATATATATCTAAATATATATTTACATCAATGCAGCGAAATGAGTTATATTAATATATATATTTTTAGCGATGTTTTGCACAAAATGTCGCTAATTTTACAATGTTTTCAGGAAATGTTGCTAATTTAGCGATGTTTTTTGGGAAATGCCACGAATTTAGTGGATTTTTGCATGAAATGTCACAAATTTGGCAACGTTTGGCATGAAACGTCAGTAATTTGGAGACATTTTTAGGAAACGTCGCTAGTTTGGTGACATTTTCAAGAAATATTGCTAATTTAACAACATTTTTCACAAAATGTCACTAATTTAGTGAGGTTTTTCACAAAACATCGCTAATTTAATAATGGTTTCCAAAATAATTGTTAATTTAGCAACGTTTCGAAAAAAACATCGCTAAATTTAAAAATTAGTGACATTTTTAAAAAAACGTCGTGAAATTATAGTTTTTTTGTAGTGGTATCACCTTAGAACCTGAATCAATGTTACTCCCAATAATTATGGATTCTTTGGTTGTTCTCTTTAAATCTAGAGGTCATTCCTAATTACTAAGTATTGTCTAGGATCATCCCCCTAGGAATCCACTTAGAGCCTGATGATATTATTGGATTTCCTAGGGTTATCTACCTAGGAGTTGGTTATTAGGCCTAATACTATGGTTTACTAGGGTCATCCCCCTAGGAACTAGTTTCTGATCCTGATGATTATTAATTACCTAGGGTGATCCCCCTAGGAATCAATGATGATTCCTGATGACTATGGATTGCCTATCACTACCTACTAAGGGTCGGTGATGTCACCTGATGGTATTTGATTATCTAGGTTCATCCCCCTAGGAATCAGATGTGGAGATAGATTCTAGTGTATTTCCTAGGGTTACCCCCCTAGGAATCAACTATGGAGCCTTATCCTATTATATTTCCTAGGGTCATGCCCCTGGGAATCATTTTATACCTGATGATTCAAGGATATCATAGGATTAACTCCTAGGTATTAGTGATGATGGATAATGACTTTAATCCTACTACAAATATGGCATTTAAAAGCACTAGAAATTCCATTTATAGCGCTAAAAAAGTGTTTTTAGTCTTAGAAAATATAAATGGGGGTCCCTTTTATGAGTGCTAAAAAAAGTGCTGATAAAGAACCATTTTATCAGCACTAAAAAAAGAATTGATAAAGACCCCTTTTATCAGTGCTAAAAAAGAACTGGTAAAAGGGGTTTTTATCACCTCTAAAAAAAGAGCTGATAAAAGTTAAAAAACATTTAAAAAAAAATCTGCAATTTGGGGAGGGACTTCAACAGTACTTCAAGCCCCCTTCAACAGCGCCCCCACTAGGAATAATTTTATGCCTGATGATTCAAGGATATTATAGGATTAACTCCTAGGTATCAGTAATGATGGCTAATGACTTTAATCCTACTACAAATATAGCTTTTAAAAGAGCTAGAAAATTCTCTTTACAGCGCTAAAAAGGTGTTTTTAATCTTAGAAAATATAAATGGGGGTCCCTTTTATCAGTGCTAAAAAAGTGATAATAAAGACCCCTTTTATCAGCGCTAAAAAAAGAACTGATAAAGACCCCTTTTATCAGCACTAAAAAAAGCACTGGTAAAGGGGGGTTTTATCAGCGTTAAAAAAAGTGCTAATAAAAGTTAAAAAACATTAAAAAAATAAAAAAAAAATTTGTAATTCGGGGAGGGGCTTCAAGAGTGCTTGAAGCCCCTTCAACACCCCCCCCCCCCCATCCCTCACACACAATCCACCCCCCTCCCCCAGACTTTAACATTGCTTAACCCGATTTCCACCCGTGTGCGCGCCCTGCCTCCCCCTGGATTCGAACCTGGAACCTCTTGTTTGTGCACCTAAACCTTTACCACTCCACCATATTGCTTTTCTCTCCATTTAATAATATATTTATTTATATATATATATATACTCATATATTAATATATATATTTATATTAACATATATATATTTATATTAACATATATATATTTATATTAATATATATATATATATTCGTATATTAATATATATATATATACATATATAGTTATATTTATATATTTATATATTTATTCATATATTAATATATATTTATATTTTTTATCCATGTATTTATTCGTATATTGATATATATTTATAAGATTAGTTTTGAATGCATTTATAAAATATGCCTTTTTTATGTGTGTTTGTAAATAAATAAATACTTATATACAACACACACACACACACATATATATATTATATGTGTATCTATAAGTATAATCATACATATTTATATATATTTACAAATATTATATATAAATATGTATATAAATGTGTTTAGAATATATAGATAATATATATCAGTTTGTTAATACAGATACACACAAATATATATATACACGTACACATTATATAGATATATAAATATTCATATATTTGTATTTTAAATAAAATGGATATTATTTTTTTATTTATATAAGGCTTATATATTGGGAAATATATTTTATATGTAAATATGTTTAATTATTTATTTATAAAATTATTTTTTTATGTGCGAATATATAAAAAAAATATGTATATATTTTTGTATATTTGATTATAAATAAAAGTACATTATGAAAAATGATAAAATTTCAAATCCATAATATGAATATGAATTTAATCCATTGAAATAAATTCATTCCCCACTGAAAAAGGGAAAAACACCCCCTTAAACGAGGCTGAAATTCCATCGAATGTTAAAAAAATTGGGCATCTAGACTAAAAACTCCGTTTTGGAGGCCTTTTGGGCGTTTTTGGCCTTGAAAAATGTGACAAAAGGTTCCATTGGACTGATAATGTGTAGAGCTCATCGTAGGCTTCAATTTTATTTGTTTTAGAGCTCAAACAGACACTCGGATCAAAAGTTATGGTTGTTTGAAGTTTGAGTTACGTTTTCAACTTATTTTAGATATTTTATTAATTGTTTTTTGATTTTTTGTGTCTTAAAATTGTTATTAAATAATTATTAGTCGATGATAATTAGAAAATTATTAATTAATAATTTTTTAAAATATTTTATAAGTCATTTTCACTACATATCTTATATATTAAGTGTAAATGTTTATTTATACTTATCTAAAACATATTTAAAAAATATATATTATATTTATATCAATATAAATATACTTATATATTTAAATATCAATATATTATTTTTTATGGAATATAATTTTTTTTGAAATATACACTTTATCAGAATTATAAAAAAACACTGATAAAACCCTTCCTTTATCAGTGCTACTAAAAAAAGCACTGATAAAGGGGGTGCCTTTATGAGCACTAAAAAAAGTGCTGATAAAGGAGCACTTTTAAAAGTGTTTTTTATCTCTGTTAAAAGTACCCTTTATCAGTGATTTTTTAGTGTTGTTAAAGGGTGGCACTACGGAAACCCAGTTTTGTGGTAGTGATATATATTGCCTCTTAGGGATCAGAGGTGATGCTTATTGATTATTGGAACACTTAGGATTACCACATATAGATCAACTTTATACCTAATACTATTAGGATGCATTTGGATACTTATAAGGATTCTTTGTTTACGCAAGCTATTATATAGTCGTTGGGCTAGGTTTTGGTTGGTGTGGTTACATGGCATGCTCAGATACACCTCGACAATAGTCGAAGCAGGTTTGGGTCAATCCCGTATTTCAGGTGAGAACTCGAGGGTCAATTGTAGTTATTTATTTATGCTTCTGTGCTACATTTTATTTATATTTTGAGCATATCACATGTGTACACTGCATTTTTTGGTTATATATGGGGCCACATTGGTGGTTCCCTACTGATTTGTACCCACATCTTGCTTGGGAAGCCATGGAACTTGGATATATGAGATGACTTCACTGATCACAAGTTCAGGTTGAGAAGAAACCTGAAGTTTCATGATTGAGAGAGACAACTCTAATAGAGTCTAATGACTGGGATATGGCGAGGCTTAGGGATAGTAGTAGAACCTCGTCATCTTTTTACTGTTTTATATTTCTTTGTATATGTGATCATCCCAATGGGTGATAATTTGTGTATATCGGCATGACCATGAGTTTGTATACCTGCATGCTTTTGCATTCATGTTTTATTGATAATTATGTTTATTTATTATAATTACACTAATTGATGTTTATTTTATGGAATATTTTTTGTTTTATTTTCCTATTATTTTACACTCTAATATGGGGTTATAGTCTCACCACAGTAGCACCCAAGACCTCCACTGTTAGTTGGCAGCCTCTGACATACAGGGAGGTGCGCCTGAGGTCCTAATGATTATTCCTCCAATTCAGGCACCATTCAGTGGCCATGACCTAGGGGAGGATGTTACACTAGGGATATCCCCCTAGGAATTGATTTTTGATCCTGATACTATGATTGCCTATGGTTATCCCCCTAATAATCGATTCTTGAGCCTAATATCACTAGATTATCTAGGGTCATCCCCCTTGAAATAAACTATTGAGCCTAAAACTATGACTGCATAACGTCATCCCCCTAGGAATTAGTTGTGGATCCAAATGTTATTAGATTGCCTAGGGTTATCCCCCTAGGAATCGGCTTGTAGCCTGATGAATATTTGATTTCCCCGAGTCACCCCCTAGGTATTGAATATGGTGCCTGATATTATTGATCGCCTAGGATTACCTATTAGGGATCAGATTAAAGATTGATGATTATGGGATCACCTAGGATCACCTCCTTAGGATCAAAGATGTCACTTGATGATTATTGGACCACCTAGTATTACCTCCCAAGGGTCAGAAATGATGCCTGATATTTTTGATCACCTAGGATCACCTATTAGGGATCAACTTGTAGATTGTTACTATAGGATTCCTTGGAAATACTCTTTAGATCTAGAAGTTTCACCCGACACTATGTGGATACCTAGGATACTTTCTAAGATATTGAATTTACACATACTACTATATGTTCATTGGGTATGATATTGGTTTTCATGATTATCTGACATACTCAAAGACACTTCAGCATTGGATGAAATAGGTTTTGGGTTGATCTTGGGTTTCATAGTAGAACCTGAGGATCGATAGTGTTTATATTATTCATGCTTCTACAACTATTTTATTTATATTTTGAGCATATCACATATGTACACTGCATTTACTAGTTATGTATAAGATCATGTTGGTGGTGATCTATTGAGTTGTACTCATACCCTACTTGGGTGGCCATGGAACTTGGATACCCAGAAAGACTTCACTAGTTGAATGTTTGGGTTGGGAAGAGGGCTAGAGTGTAAGAGTTGGTGTCTTAGAACCAATTGGTTATACTTTGATTACATGGATATTTAATGTATTTAAATATTAAACATCTTATTACATATTGTTCATTGTTCTGCATGACTATGATGTAATAATGTCCTAGATTATTTGTTGCATTGATAAGGTCATGGAAGTTCCCAACTATTATGAGAACCTTGAAATGCTATAACAATATTCTTAAATATAGTTCTACGGTTGGATGACATGCTATGAAGGGAAACATAGCATGCAGACCATCATGTGCGAGTACTCATAAGCAGATGAGACTTCCTCTCATGAAGTTCTCACTTAGTAATCTACAAGACAGGAGATTATGATAACAGACCTGCCAGTAGGAATTCCACATGTTTTGGTGTTATTGGATATTTCTATATGCGAGCATGTGTAATGATCCTTAGACTTTAAGATTATCATTAATACATGTCATGACTCGCACACTTTGATTTACTGACGAAAACTGCCATGCAGAAAGTTGGCAGGAAGTAGGGTATGTTGGGTGTGTCACGAGTGACATGATATTAATGGATAAGTTGAGTAAGTATTTGTCTCTTCTATTTATGGAAGTTTATATCTCAGACCTTTGATTGAAATAGAACCATCACATGAAATTCCATGGACATGGTGTAACGACGATTTTATTTCAGGTAGTCAAAGAATGACGTATCAAGTATAAAGGTTGATGACACTATCATGAAACCTACTTGATGAGATATTGAGACAAATGGATTATATTACACAGTGAGCTTTCGTATGTGGATGTCATTATTTCAACTTTACATTCTTTCTCTTGGGTGCCTTGACCCGTTTCTAGATAGTACACTTGGATTTTAGGAAAGTCCATCTAATTCCAATGAGAAAGAATCCCAGAGGGTCACATACTAAGTGTTTTTGGCGGTCTCGGTTAAATTCTATTTGAATTTAATTAATGAGATAAATATTATTCTCAAGACCATGGAATAATTTTATTCAAGTTAATATGATCGCATAAATTAAATAAAATATATTTATTTATTTTATTGAACATTTAATAAATATTTATTTATTGGTTTGTAAATAAAAAATTTATTTAAGAGAATAAATTATTTATTTATTTATTCAGGTGTTCAATAAATGGAAGTGGAGTTCGAGCAGACCAAGGCTGGTCCGGTAGTAAAATAATTATTTTCAAGATGGTAAATAATTATTAGTTGGAAGAAGTTAAAATAATAATGACGCTGTTATTATTTTGTGATGCAGAATTATATTCATAATTCCGTTTTGTGCAAGTTAGCGCACCATAAATAATGACGTGGTATTATTATTATGAGCATGGTTTTTCTCTAAGATCCTGAATGTATTTAATTTCTATTATGTAATTAAATATTGTAACTAAAGTTCCATGCATATAAATAGAAAAGTACATCTATTGTGCCATAGGGAACACACCGTATGCTTGGTGAATTGAGAATTGTTGAAGTAAAAAATTTCTCTCTCAAATCCTCTTCCCACCCCTCTCAAGAAGGAGAGACGTTCTTCAAGGCCAAAGAACAAGCGATCAAGAACGAAAGACAGAAGACACTCGCTTCTCTGCGCTAGCACTTGGATAACAAGTGGTGTTGATCAGAGGCCATCAGAGCACGTGTGGAACACTACTAGAGGGATCCTAGTTTGGATCCTCACAAGCGCATCGAGATAATATGGAAGGGTCATTCTGAATGATCAACCTCATCAATGAAGAAAATACCAAAGATCCATGTATTCTTTTCTTTATGAAATTAATTAAATTAATTATAGACATGATGTGCAAGATCCTCTCTAAAGGTTTCAGGCCTCTTCCTTCTTTATCTAAATCTTTGATTCTATTCCGTGGAGAATAGCGTTCATCGTCGTATTGATCGTGGAATAATCATTGATCATGGTAAAAATTAAATTTTGGTTTTACCCCAACTGCACTTCTGCTACACCCAAAACATTAAAGTAGTATCAAAGGGGGTTACATCATAGTATATAATTATTTAAATATTACGTTGATGATTTACGCATTTAATAATTTAGTTGCTTCAATTCAAGTTAATAGTTCTGTAAATCTGAGTCTCAAGATCTGTTCATCCTCTTTTGTTTCTCGTTCACCTTATAGAAATGATCTTTTCTTTTAATTTTGATTAAAATAAAATACAGGATCTCATCTGGAGGTGACAAAGCTTCTTGGCCGTATAACACTAGAACACATGGCGTGTATTTGGTAGTGCATGTCGTGTAGTCAAGATTCAATGCATTGGACTGGTTTTCCAAACCAAGTTGTGTGTTGGAGTCTTTCTAAGACTTAAATGACTTTGTGTATTGACTAGGAACAGGTGGCATGTAGTTTCCATATTACACGCCGTGTAGTCCACTGGACACGGCGTGTAGTCCCTTCGGGTTAGGGTTGGACCATGTACCCCATACATGGCTTGCCTGACTGGAAACCTTGTAACGTGGATACTACAAGGCATGTAGACCACTGAATACGCCGTGTACTCTGAATATTTCTAAAGTACATCTACACACCATGTCCCTATGTGTGTACTTTGGATAGACAATGAACGATGTTACACATCATGTAGTCAGAACTATAAGTCGTGTACTCATTCAAATTACACAGATTTATTAAAAATTTTTATTATATTATACAAACCCCCGAGACGTGTACCATAGTGTGGGTGTAAATATGAGGCACAACATGTGATAAGTGTTATATATATATATGTGTTTAATTTAACATTTGCGTAATGTTCATTTCTACTCATTGGGTAGTTATGAACAGGAATTCACCAGGTTTCCTCCAAGGTACAAGTTACATGAAAAGATAATTTTAAATGAATTTATTTGTTTAAAATTATGATGGATGAGAATCTCAAGGAAATTCAGAAAAGGGTTTAAGATAAAGGGATTAATTAATTAAAGATGATAATTAATTGATTCGAGTGTGATTTATCTTAAAAAAGAACGATTAAATAATTGAATGCTAGTTTTATTTATGCATAAATATCATTGCATGTACGGATGATCATGAGCTAGACCAATACCTTTGTATGTGGATGGTTTCTTTTAATTTATTTATTTAAATTAAATTTTTTGTCCTGTGAGCCTTCTCCTCATTAATATATAGGGACTGCATGCCCAAGGTTTCTTTTATATAAAACCCCTTTTTTACCCCTCACCTACTTGTGAGTTTAAAAAAAGGCATATGTAATGGATAGAACTCCCAAGATAGTGAAGGAAGTTCAAGCTGGAGCCAAGAAAAAACCAATCCTAGGAGATACAATGGTGGACAGGTGGAAAGCTATAAACACGAACCCAAAAGGTTCAAGATGTTTCTCCCCTAGGTTAGGTTTAGTTTATCAACTACTAGATAAACTAACCATTAGAAAATATCATGATCATTCCCTTTATTTTAATTCTATCATTTGTATGGTCTATCATTATGGATGTGTTTTCATGATCACATAATTAATGAATTAAACAAGCATGCAAGATGGAACTAAAATAAACCAGACTTATGTGTAAATATTATTAAGACATGGTTAATCACTTAATTAATTTCCACTTAATATTAACAAGAATGTGATAATGATAATAAGAAATTCACGCATAAGAGATAAAAATCCCTCAAATAAAATATGAAGTCAGACGAAGCCTTCCATTACTTGATTAAGGGAAAAACTCATTAAAACTATGTGTTTGAACAACCCTTGTTGGGACACTTACTTTTATACAAGAATCCCTTATAAAAGGTTTCAGGTTAAATTAACCATATTACATCAAGTGGAGTATCCCTTACTAGACTTGGTGCAATATTGGAGGAAAGAGTTGAGGAAATCCAAAAGTCATGATTTCAGGATTGGGGAGTCCACTCAACAAATCGTGGAGCTGCAAGCCCACAGTTGGAAAAGACCTGCCTACCTAAATACCTTCTAATAGCTTGAACAACCCTTGTTGGGGTTATGGGAAGGAGAATATGGATCCTTCACACTAGAATGTCATGGAAACTTGACATTTTGAGTTCAATGGTGAGTTCCATTAGGACTTTATAAAATATTGGGTGACTAATCAAGAAAATACTAATGATATGCTCTTTTAATTGTAGAATAAAAATGAAAATCTCTTCAACCACACTATCCCTATGATAAATTCTGGATAAAGATAACATACTCACCAATAGTAACTTCTAGGAATGGTTTAGATGCCTTCGGGTTATCCTACTCCATGAATGAAAGTCTTACATGCTGGAGTCAGCATTACCTAATCCTACTGCCAAAGAGGCAAGTGATGAGGATTTTTTAGTCCATGAGAAACATATGAACGACACGGTCGACGTTCAATGTTTGATGTTATCATCAATCTCTAGTGAGCTCATTAAGTCTCATGAAAACATAGATTCTTATAGCATGCTTGAGCACATTCTTGGTATTTACTAGGAGAGAGAAAGACAGGAAAGGTTTGAGATCTCTAAGGCACTCTTTCAGAGTAATCTTGGAGAAGGTGCCCCAGTTGGGCCTCATATAGTCAAGATCATTGGCTACATTGATAACCTGGAGGTTCTAGGGTTTAAACTCCCTGAAGAACTGGGCACCAGTCTCATTCTCTAATCACTCCCTCATAGATTATCTAACTGTGTTGTCAATTTCAATATGAACACATTGATAAGTCTCTATCTGATCTTCTTATCCTCATTCACCAAGTGGATAAAGATATGAAGCATGAAAAGACTTATGTACTTATGGAAAATAAGAGGAAAGGTAAGGTGGAGATCTTTAAGCCCAAAGCTTCTTCATAGCCTTCCAAGAAAAGGAATATCAAATGGGAGGCAAATGAATAGGAGGCTGTTTGTTTCGCATGTGGCAAGAAGGGCCACTGGAAGAAGAACTGCACCCAGCCTAAGAAGAAAGGGGAAGCTTCAGGTGATTTTGTTATTGAATGAAATCTATCTCTTTATAAAAATTGGGTATTAGATATAGGTTTTGGTGCTCACATATGTATCCAAATATAGGAACTAAGTAGATTCGGGAATATTTACCAAGGGGAGGTAGATCTACGAGCAGCCAATAGAGCCAGACTTGCTATTGTATCTGTCGGGGACTACCACCTCACGTTTCCAACTAGGATGATCTTGGTGTTAAAATATTGTTATTATGTTCCTTATGTTAATAAAAACATTATTTCTGTATCCATATTAGATATAGATGGATTTTTTTTCAAGTTTGGAAATGAATGTTTCTTCTTTTACAAATATTTCATTTGTTTTGGTAGGGAACATTTATACAATGGTCTTTACATGTTGGATTACACAAACCAAGTAATGGCAATCGATAACAAAGATACTTCACATGACTCATACCACACCCAACTTTGGCGTCACCAGATAGGTCATGTAAATGAGAAACGCTTAACAAAGTTACATCAAGATGGATATTTAGATTCTTTCAAACTAAAACCACTTGGCATATGACATGCATGTTTACAAGACAAAATGACCAAAGCCCCATTTAGTGGGAAAGGTTAAAGTTCTAAAGAACTTCTTGAGTTGGTTCATAACGATGTGTGTGGACCATTTCTAGTTGAATCCTGGAGAGGGTACTCATACTTCATAACTTTTACTGATAATTTTAGTAGATATGGATATATCTACATAATGAGGTATAAGTTGGATTCTTTTGATAAGTTCAAAGAATACAATAATGAAGTTGAGAACTATCTTGGTAAGAAAATTAAGAAACTCCACTCAAACCGATGTGGATAATATCTTAATCAAGACTTGATTGATTACTTATGGGAGTTGGGGATCCTATCCCAAATCACTCCTCCATACATGCCCCAATTTAATGGTGTGAGTAAAAGGAGTAACCGCACCCTGTTGGACATGGTGAGATCAATGATGATTCATGCGAGTCTTCCATTATCCTTTTGGGGATATGCGTTACAAAAAGCGGCACACATACTAAACCAAGTACCAACTAAATCGATCAATGGTATTCCATACGAGTTCTAGAGTGGAAGAAAATCCATATTATCGAATTTACATGTGTGGGGTAGCGAAGCATTTCTTAAGGCCTCTTCATGTAACAAACTCTCACCCTGAGGCATAAACTGTACCTTTATAGGATACCCCAAGGAAACAAGGGGATATTACCTATACAACCCCTCAAACAAAAAGGTTATAGTGGAAATACATTCCATATTCCTTGAGAGGGAAAAAATATCCAAAAGAGATAGTGGGAGTGATATGGACTTCGAGGAAGTCAAGGCTCAAGGTACACAAGAGTTGGTATAGGAATAGATTCCACAAAGCCCCATGTAAGAAGAATCTATTCCAAAGACACAAGTACTGTGTAGGAGTACAAGAAAGTTTATAGAATCAGAACGGTACTATTTTCTAGTTACCGAGGAGGGTGACTCGTTATTAGTTGATAATAATGATCCTATAACCTATAAGGAAGCAATAAGTGGCACAGACTTTTCCAAGTGGAAAGAAGCCATGAATTCTGAAATGGATTCCATGTATCAAAAGCATGTATGGATTTTGGTAGATCCTCCAGTTTATGTAAATCTTGTTGGTTAAAAATGTGTATTCGAGAAGAAATTGGACATGGAATGACAGTTCAATACCTATAAGGCACGACTAGTTTCAAAAGGGTATAAACAATGTCAAGGAATTGACTACGATGAAACCTTTTCACCAGTTACAATGATAAAATCCATCATAATTATACATTTCATTTCGGCTTACCATGAATATGAGATTTGGAAAATGGATGTCAAAACATCCTTCCTTAAAGAGAACCTTCAGGAATATGTCTACATCACACAACCTGAAGGGTTTGTGACTCCAAAGGATTCCAATAAGGTATACAAGTTGCATAAATCCATTTATGGATTAAAGCAAGCATCCAGGTCATGAAACATTAGTTTTGATGAATCCATAACATAATTTGGTTTAAATAAAGAATTAATGTGATCCTTGTGTATACAAAAGGTTTAGTGGGAGTGTTTTCGTTTTTCTAATAGTATATGTTGATGACATATTACTTATTAGAAACGAGATACCAGTCTTACAGTCTTTTAAGGCATGGTTGAATCAATGCTTCTCCATGAAGGAATTGAGAGAGGTAGCATATATTCTTGGGATCAAGATTCATCGTGATATATCCAAGATATTGTTGGACCTAAGTCAAAGTATATACATTGATATGATACTGAAGAGATTCAGTATGGAACAATCCAAGATGGGATTGTTGCCAGCATCACATGGCATTTATCTTTCCAAGAAAATGTGCCCTCATACACATGAGGAAATAATGATAATAGCAAGGAATCCATACACATTAGTGATTGGTTCAGTCATGTATGCCATGCTATGTACTGGTTTGGATGTCACCTATGCATTAAGTGTGGTAGGAAGATATTAAGCTGACCTAGGTGACCGCCATTGGATGGAAGTCAAGACTGTCATAAAGTATCTGAGGCATACTAAGGATATTTTCCTAGTTTATGGAGGAGATGAGGAACTAGTTATTAGAGGATTTGAAGATTTTAGTTTCCAAACTGATCAAGATGACATGAAGTTGCAAATAGGATACATCTTCACTTTGAATGGAGGTGCAGTGAACTGGAAGAGCTCAAAGAAGAGTGTGTTCATAGATTCTATAGTATATTCCGAGTATATCATAGCTTCTGAGGTAGCTAAAGAAGCATTTTGGATGTGAAGCTTCATCCAGGAGATGAATGTGATACCTAGTAGTAAAGATCCTATCACATTGTACTATGATAATACTACAGTGGTGGCTCTCGCAAAAGAGCCAAGGTCACATCAGCGGATGAAGCACATACTTCTAAAGTATCATCTCTTAAGAGATTTTTATCATAGAGTTAAAGTTGCGGTGAGTAGTATTTTGATGGAAGACAACATGGTAGACCCCTTTACTAAAGCCTTGACTCGGTAGAAACATGATCACCATGTGAGGTCTAGCAGACTGAAAGTAATAGGCAGTTGGTTCTAGTTCAAGTGGGAGTTTGTAAGATTTTGTGTTCTATAACCAACTGGTTGTACTTTGATTACATGTATATTTAATATATTTAAATATTAAACATCTTATTACATATTTTTAATTGTTCTTCATGACTATGATGTAATAATTTCCTAGAGTATTCGTTGCATTGATAAGGTCATGACAGTTCCCCGCTATGATGAGAACCTTGAAATTATATAACAATATTCTTAAATGTAGTTCTATGGTTGGATTACATACTATGAAGGGACACATAGCATGCTGACCATCAATTGCGAGTACTCATAAGCTGATGATACTTCCTCTCATGAAGTTCTCACTTGGTAATCTCCAAGACAAGAGATTATGAGAACAGACTCGCCAGTAGGAATTCAACATGTTTTGGTTTCATCGTATATTTCTATCTGCGAGCATGTGTGTCACATACATAACTTATTTTAAAGATATTTTTAATTTATTTTCCATTCATTCTTTGTTTTGGGGGTTTCCCAAGCTTTTATGGAGGAATGGGTGAGTTTTCATGAATTGGGCCAAACCGTGAGCCCGATTCCAGATTTAAAATAAATTTTTTTTATTTTATAAATCATTAATTTCTCAACATTTTTTATCCATTAAAATATATACTTGGCCTCCCATGACCTATTAACACCAAAATTTAAATTTGGATCCTTTATAAATCCATGATCATGGGGGGTTTGGGTTTTTATTTAAGAATTGGGCCAACCCGAAAGCTCATTTTCCAGTTTTAAATTTTTTATTTAATTTTTCACTATCCTATTCATTATAATGAATCTTTCGGCGATTCCACCTCCCTATCGACCCTAATAATCCCAGGCGTGCTCCCATTTCCTTTCTTCCCTCCTTGGAGCTCTTTGAAATCGCGAATTAGGGCATAACTTCATAGGGTGTCTCAAATCGGCCAGAATTGAAGAGAGAACTTCATCCCTTCTTAACTCTCTCAATTATTAATCTTTTCCCTCCATTATAGTTCCTAAATGACCTCCTAAATCTTGTTCTAACAACCCCTGGATTTTGGCTATTTTTAATTTCAGATACTGTTGTTTTTGGAGTGATTAATTCAGGATACTTCAAGTAAGTGAGTCCATTTCTTTCCTCTTCCAAATTGCTTAGGGATTAATTTGTTTTTATTAGGGTATATTCCCTCTTCCTTGAAGTCCAAAATTACTAGGTGGTGGGGTTTCTAACCTAATTTTTAACTTTGGGTTTTCATTTCCAATTCTTGTGGTTTTAGGTTTGATCTAGGTCCCTCTTGGTGTGGCGGTGGTGCGATTTGATTTTCGCACAAAGGATTCGAGGTTTTAACTAATTTGGTAGGTGATTCCATATGTATGAAATATATGTGAATTGACTTTATGTTTTTATGAAATTTTCATGTTTATTTAATTTTATGTTTGCTGCAAAAAATAGTTTTAGTGGTTTTTGTAATGCAAATGAATTTTTAATGCCAATTTTAGGTGAAATTGGGGGTTTTTCATGGAAGTCTCTTGTTGGTTCTTTTGGATCTGCCCTATAACTACTTATTTTATTTTATTGAGATGTAATAGGGCTGAAAATACTGTTTTGAATGTTTATCCCTTCTGTTTGTTGCTTTGAAAGTTGTTTTTAATGGTGTTGTGGAACTTGTGAACTTTAAGTGTCATGTTTGTTTAAAAATGGATGTTTTACAAAGATTACATTTCTTGGTTCACATGGGGCTTCCCTAAAAATTTATTTTTGGGTTTAATTGAAATTTATAAGGCTTCCTTTTATATTTTGGTAACTTATTGGTGTGCATATAGTGTGCAAAGTGGGGTTTTCATGGAGTGTTGGGTGCAAAACAATGCGGTTTTTTGAGAAATTGTTTTATGGAAAATCAAAGTGTTTTGTCATGTGTTTTAAATAGTATAAAGTGTGTATAGATACTGTATTTTTTTTAAGTGACCATTATTTGTGTTTTTATATGAAAATGGATGCATGTGGAATTCTTAATTTATTTGAGCACAAACGGGGAAGCCCGGGTACCTAGGTGGGGCGGATGTGTACTAGTACGGCTAGTGGATCAGATGGGTTTTGTCCCTGTTTCACCTAGAATTTGGATGATTAAAACTCTAAATAAACTATGTGTATGATGATTGGGTACCACTAGGTTATATTTATGTTTCCTACTAGTGTCCCGTGCACGAGAACGGATTTTACTATGGTTACTTTACACCGAGGTATGAGGTACATGGGGCCCGAGACTATCTAGTACCTAGGGGTGTTCCCGATTTTTTTGCTCACTATGTTTGTAATATTTTCCATTGTATTTGGGTGTTTTTGGAAGTACTTTACAGTAGATAACATGTCTATTTAAATGTGTGAACATTCTGAAAATTTTAGCTTGAAAACTGTTTTCAATTGAAAGTTGCATTTCTTGGATTTTATCACTGTCTTTCTTTGCGTACTAAAACTGCTTGCTTTTTCACATTGTATTGCATTATATTTGTAATAATTTGGTGGTATACTATTGGTCTTAGGATCACACCCTAATTACACACCTTGTGTATAAGTAGACATGGTTATGTTTGACTCAGTTAAAGGAAAGGCCAAGGTTGATGGCGGTTTAGGGTGTTAGTCCCCATCGCTGGGGCGGAGTTGTGGAGACGACTTGCGAGTGATGACCCCCTTTTTATGTGGAGTCCTTGGGGATGTCTTTATATTGTAATTATTTGTATTTGGACCTCTTTTATTGTCTTTAATCCAATTTATTCAGTTCTTGTTTTTGGTTAAGACTTGTTTGTCTTGAAAATTTCATATTTATATTAAGGATTGTTTTGATGTGTTATGATTTCATACTCGGGTAAATTGTTCCCATACCTAAATTAATGATACCCAAGAACTTGTTCCAGCCCGTGGGGATAGGTAATGCCCTTAGGGCCTTGTCACGGGCTGGGTTTGGTGCCAGTTTTGGTGGTGAATAGATTCATTTCGTGACAAAATGGTATCAGAGGAGGTTCTGGTTAACTCTTTGGGTCACGTTATTTAGGGAACAGTCGGGATAGTCTAGAGTTAGGATTGTTGGGACTTGGTAGTTCGTTTATGGGTAGTGTGCCTGATCACCACACCTCATGACGGGATTCGAGTCACCATGGGAAGTCGGTATTTATCTAAGTCCTTTGGTTTTCTTGGTTTGATGATGATTAGGGGAAATGAAAAGAGAGTTGGGTTAATGGTCTCAGTGAGCTCGCAGATCCTGGAAAGCCATGTGGAGTGAGGGATATTCCCTATAACACTCTCTATTATGGTGAAGTGATTGTAATATGGCCACCAACCATATTTCCAAGTCACCCACTAAAACTAGTTTCCTCTCGCATTGTTTTGTGATTTAGTTTTGAAATCTTGGCACTTTGGTTTTAAAGTGACTTGGTTTTAAGAGGCGTAAAGTTTTTGTAAAATGATTTTCAAATAAAGAGGGAATGGTTTGGTTTATGAAATGTTGTAACTGAATTTTCATAATTGTTTTTAAATGTAAAATGGTGTTCTTACACCTCTTTTGAAAGCAGGGACTATATTGAAGTTGGTTTTGAAAAGTGTTTCCAATAGAATTTTCTAAACGATCAAAGAGTGTTTTAATGGGATGAGATGTTTTGAAATTGATGTGAATATCTTGAAAGTGATTTATTTTCTAAATGTTTGTGTCTTTCTAAAAAGTTTTTTAAGATGTGAGTTGGGATTTTGATCTCATGGTTAGTGGTTTTGAGAAAAAGGATGTGTTGGTTGACCGTTTTCGTTTTGAAAAGTGGAAAGAATTTTTGTCTTAACCTTTGGTATTTTCATGAGCAACCACATGCATGGGGTTATATGGGAATATGGATAGTTGATGATAGTATTGGATGAGCGTCGGGATGGATATGAGGATGGTGCCCATTGTGGCACAGAAACATGCATGTGTAAGGCCCATGGGGTACCATTGGTGGATGCGCTAACCGCTAAACCATTTGTTTTCAAAGAAATGTTTTTAAAGAAAAACATGATGTCTTGATGAATTGTTTGTGATGGTTTATATTATGTGTTTTTGGAAAATGTTGATGTTGTGGGATGTTTTGAGTCCAAGAACCCCTCCTATTCGAACTGTGTTTTGGGTTTGTGTTTGGTCGGTAAGTTGGGTAGAAGGGATGGTTAGTAGTCTCCTATGAGATATGTTTCGGGACACCTTTATGGGGGATCCCTTCATGTGTTTGGATCTGGTTTGTGGAAATTTTTGACCAATGGATCATCTTGGTTCTGTCTTTAGGTTCTCTTTTCTGATAAGGTATTCCCCCATTAAGGGTTAATGCATAACTGAAGTGCAACCCAGATTGTTTCTCCATTAGAAAATCCTCCAGTTTATCAATATAAGGAATATTTTTTTTCTCGATATATGTAGATTGAGTCTAAAACCATTCCTTTTTTTATTTTTAGATCCTCTTGTAATGGGAGAGTGCTCGTGGAAGGTTTAAAGAGACCTTAGTTTCTTAACTTTCCTGATTTTTCGAAGGTGAATGTGGTCTAGGGTTGTTAGTTTGTATGAGTGTCTCGATGGTTTCTAAGAGGGCCTTTGGGTTATTCAAAGTTTCTTTGAAGCATGAGTTCATGTTAAACCACCGGTGTGGGAAATATGGTTATGATAGGATATTGTGGCCACTTTCTATAATTTTGTGTTGTTTGTGGATGTTGTATAAGGTCCCTCTCCATGAATTGTTTATATCAGTCGCAATGGTCATGTTCGGTGATGCCTTATGATGTCATGTGCTTGATTGACCGTATAGTTGAAAGTCGTGAAATCATCTGAGAGTCCCTGTTATGTTGGGAGAATGTATCCCTTGGAAAAACTTCAAAATCTTCCATTTTAGAGGAAGGTGAGTGTAGGCGTTCTTTACTTCTATTGTTTCTCACCTGAAGAAACAAGGTGTGATGTGTGTGAATCTTCTTATCCCTTGTTTAATTGAAATATCAGGATAGGGTAAAGTGAGTTTGGAATTTATTATGTCTGGAAAACTTATGTGGTATTGCGGTGTAGTTGTTTGTGGCACCGAAAAAAGAATTCTAATTCAGTGGGTTTCCAAAGACTAACTGTGAGGCCGAAGATGCTTCAATCATTTGAGCTCCAGCCATAGGTCTCGGATAGAAGCTGGCTCGTAGTCAGGGGAAATCACAAGGTCATTTAAACCCTTGTATAATTTTCTATCCTAAATATGAAAGATAGGAAGAGTTTAAACCTCTGGTATCATCATATTTCTTCTATTGTTCACGTTTTATGGAAATAGGTGGAGGGCCTTGTACCCATGTCATCTCCCAATGTCATTCCCTTCCCCTTTGGTTTCCATTGAGTCTTCAGAGAATGGTTGGAAATTTGGCTAGACAGGCTGAGAACATGGTTTGTGAATGATTAAGAGTGATTGTGTGCCTGGAATCCATGCGGGAAGATTGATTAGCATAGTTAGTTCACGGTTTCACAAACTGTGTGGACTAACCGTGCAACCTTCCCAAATCTTGAAATTTTTGGGTTTTTCTGTGTTGGCCCATGCTAGTCAGTTAAGATGGTTGGTTCTTATGGTGGGGATAACCACTATGATTCTCATGTATTTTCCTTCAGAAATTTTGATTGGAAGTATACCCTATATACCAGGGAGTCCGTTCAGGCCTCCCCCTATTAGTGTCCTGATTCTGTCTCGAAAAAAAATTATTGGTTGTCTCTTATGGTGTGGAGCATATTTGTGTCCCACAATACCAGTAACTTAGATTTATCCATGGTCTTGGATTGGTGTAGATAGTCTCGTTAGGATCTATCTAGATACCAAAATCTTCCTTGATTAAACTTTGGGATTGGAGAGCACCCAATGGTTTATTTAAAGTAAGGTAAGTGTAACCTTGTTCAAAGTTGGTGTTCATTTGGGTGAATTGCTTGAGTCTTGTTCGGATAGTGTTTGAGGAGTTTTCTTTTGAGATAAAGTATGAATTTGATTGATCATTTCAGGAAGGTGGTGTAAGTATTGTTTGTGAGAGTAATCCTTCCTTAATTGATCACTAGAGGTGTTTTGGCCTTTGGGGGCGAAACCTGGCAAAGGAGTACCTATTGGTTTCTCAGTTGGATTTAGTTGTTGCTTTGACCTTTATGTGACTTTCCGGGGTAGAAATTTTTTAATGTGGGGATCATTTTTACATATATAACTTATTTTAAAGTTATTTTTAATTTATTTTCCATTCATTCTTTGTTTTAGGGGTTTTCCAAACTTTTATGGAGGAATGGGTTAGTTTTCATGAATTGGGCCAAACCGTGAGCCCAATTCCAGATTTAAAATAATTTTTGTTTCTTTTATAACTCATTCATTTCTCAAAAAAAATTATCCATTAAAATTCCTAATTGGACTCCCCTGACCTATTAACACCAACATTTAAATTTTGAGCCTTTATAAATCCACGATCATGGGGGATTTGGGTTTTTATTTAAGAATTGGGCCAACCCGAAAGCTCATTTTCCAGTTTTAAATTGTTTCTTTAATTTTTTACTATATTATTCATTATAATGATTTTTTTGGTGATTCTACCTCCCTCTAGACCCTAATAAGCCCAGGCGCGCTCCCATTTCCTTTATCCCCTCCTTGGAGCTCTTTGAAATTGCGACTTAGGGCAGAACTTCATAGGGTGTCTCAAATCGTCTAGAATTGAATAGGTAACTTCATCCCTTATTAACTATATCAATTATTACTCTTTTAACTCCATTATAGTTCCTAAATTACCTCCTAAATCTTTTTCTAACAACCCATGAATTTTGGCTGTTTTCAATTTCAGATACTATTGTTTTTGGAGTGATTAATTCAGGATACTTCAAGAAGTCAGTCCATTTCTTTCCTCTTCCAAATTGTTTAGGGATTCATTTTTTTATTAGGGTTTATTCACTCTTCATTGAAGTCCAAAATGACCAGGGGGTAGGTTTTAGAACCTAAGGTTTAACCTTGTGTTTTCGTTTCCAATTCTTGTGGTTTTAGGTTTGATCTAGGTCCCTCTTGGTGCGGCGGTGGTGCGATTTGATTTTTGCACAAAGGATTCAAGGTTTTAACTAATTTGGTAGGTGATTCCATATTTATGCAATCTATGTGAATTGAATTTATGTTTTTATGACATTTTCATGTTCATTTAATTTTATGGTTGCTGCAAAAAATAGTTTTAGTGGTTTTTTTAATGCAAATGAATTTTTAATGCCAATTTTAGGTGAAATTGGGGGTTTTTCATGGAATTATCTTGTTAGTTATTTTGGGGCTACCCTATCACTACTTATTTTATTTTATTTGGATGTAATGGGGCTGAAAATACTGTTTTGAATTTTTATCCCTTCTGTTTTGAACTTTAAGTGTCATGTTTGTTTAAAAATGGATGTTTTACAAAGATTACATTTCTTGGTTCACATGGTGATGCCATAAAAATTGATTTTTTGGTTTAATTGAAATGTATAAGGCTGAATTTTCTGTTTTGGTAACTTATTGGTGTTCATATAGTGTGCAAAGAGGTGTTTTCAGTGAGTGTTGGGTGCAAAACAATGCGGTTTTTTGAGAAATTGTTTTATGGAAAATCAAAGTGTTTTGTCGTGTGTTTTAAATGGTATAAAGTGTGTATAGATACTGTATTGTTTTTAACTGACCAGTATTGGTGTTTTTATATGAAAATGGATGCATGTGGCATGCTAAATTTGTTTTACCACAAAGGGGGAAGCCCGGGTACCTAGGTGGGGCGGATGTGTACTAGTACGACTAGTGGACCGGATGGGTTTTGTCCCTGTTTCACCTAGCATTTGGATAAATACAACTCTAACTAAACTATGTGGATGATGATTGGGGGCCACTAGGTTATGGGTATGTTCCCTACTAGTGGCTCGTGCACGAGAATGGATTTTACTATGGTTACTTTACACCGAGGTATGAGGTACATGGGGCCCAAGATTATCTAGTGCCTAAGGGTGTTCCTGATTTTGTTGCTCACTGTGTTTGTGATATTTTCCATTGTATTTGGGTGTTTTTGGAATTAATTTACAGTAGATAAAATTTCTATTTAAAGGTGTGAACATTCTGAAAATTTTAGCTTGAAAACTGTTTTCAATTGAAAGTTTCATTTCTTGGATTTTATCACTGTCTTTCTTTGCATATTAAAACTACTTGATTTTTCACATTGTATTGCATCCACTTTGGAATAATTGGGTGGTATACTATTGGTATTAGTCTCACACCCTACTTACACCACTTGGGTGTAAGTAGACTTTGTTATGTTTGACTCAGGTAAAGGAAAGGCCAAGGGTGGTGGCGGTTCAGGGTGTTAGTCCCCATCGCTGGGGCAGAGTTGTGGAGACGACTTGAGGGTGATGACCCCCTTGTCATGTGGAGTCCTTGGGGATGTCTTGATATTGTCATTATTTGTATTTGGACCTATTTTATTGTCTTTAATCCAATGTATTCAGTTCTGGTTTTTGGTTAAGACTTGTTTGGCTTGAAAATTTCAGATTTATATTATGGATTGTTTTAATGTGTTATGATTTAATACTCGGGTAAATCGTTCCCATACCTAAATTAATGATACCCGGGCACTTGTTCCAGCCCATGGGGATAGGGAACGCCCTTCGGGACTTGTCACGGTCTGGGTTTGGTGCCGATTTTGGTGGTGACCAGATTTGGTTTGTGACAGTGTGTAATGATCCTTAGAAATTAATATTATCATTAATATGTGTCACAACTCATGCACTTTGATTTACTGACAAAAACCATCATGAAGACAGTTGGAAGGAAGTAGGGTACATTGGGTGCATCATGAGTGACATGATATTAATGGATAAGTCAAGTAAGGATTTGTCCCTTCCATTTATGGAAGTTGATATCTCGGCCCTTTGATTAAAATAGAATCGTCACTTGAAATTCCATGGCCATGGTGTAAAGAAGAGTTTATTTCAGGTAGTCAAAGAACGACGTATCAAGTTTAAAGATTGATGACACTATCATGAAACCTACTTGATGAGATATTGAGACAAAGGGATTATATTACAAAGTGAGCAGTTATATGTGGATGTCATTGTTGCGACTTTACATTATTTATCTTGGGTTCATTGACCCATTACTAGATAGTACTCTTGGACTTTAGGCAATCCCACCTAATGTCGATGAGAAAAAATCCTAGAGGTTCACACACTAAGTGTTTTTTGTGGTCTCAGTTAAATTCTATTTGAATTTGATTAATAAAATAAATATTATTCTAAAGACCGTGGAATAATTTTATCCAAGTTAAGATGATCGCATAAATTAAATAAAATATATTTATTTATTTTATTAAACATTTAATAAATATTTATTTACTAGTTTTTAAATAAAATATTTATTTAAGAGAATAAATTATTTATTTATTTATTCGGGTGATCAATAAATGGAAGTGGAGTTCGAAAAAACCAAGGCCGGTCTGGTAGTAAAATAATTATTTTCAAGACGATAAATAATTATTAGTTGGAACAAGTTAAAATAATAATGATGCTACTATTAATTTGTGACACATAATTTTATTCATAATTTTGTTTTTCACAAGTTGACGCACCATAAATAATGATGCAGTATTATTATTATGAGAATGATTTTTCTCTAAGTTGATGAATGTATTTAATTTCTATTATGAAATTAAATATTGAAACTGAAGTTCCATGCATATAAATAGACAAGTACATATATTGTGCCATAGGGAACACATTGCACACTTGGTGAATTGAGAATTGTTGATCTAAACAATTTCTCTCTCGAATCCTCTTCCTGCCCCTCTCAAGAACGAGAGACGTTCTTCAAGGCTGAAGAACAAGCAATCAAGAATGACCGACACAAGACACTCGCTTCACCGTGCTATCACCCGGAGAACGAGTGGTGTCAATCAAAGGCCATCGGAGCACTTGTGGATCACCAAGAGTGGGATTCTAGTTTGGATCCTCACAAGCGTAACAAGATAATCCGGATGGGTCATTCCGAACAATCAACATCATCAATGAAGAAAATACCAAAGATCCAGGTATTATTTTCTTTAAGAAATTAATTAAATTAATTATAAACATGATGTGAAAGATCCGCTCTAAAGTTTTCAGACCTCTTCCTTATTTATCTAAATCTTTGATTATATTTCATGGAGACTGGTGTTCATCGTCGTATTGATCTCAGAATAATCATTGATCATGGTAAAAATTAAAGTTGGGTGCCAGCCCAATCGTGCTTATGTTGCACCCATAACCTTCATAGAGTATCATGATTAAGTGGGATATCTTGTATGGGATTGGAGATTGGTATGAGGTGAGGCTTGAGGATATGGTGGATCCTCTTGTATATATATTTTGATCTTTTATTCCTTGTATATGTGGTCGGACCATTGGGTGTCTAGTGAGTCCATATGACTGCATTCATTTATTATTTATTCTTGTTTATTTATTTTACATGATATAATGGATATTTATTTTTTATGTATGTTATTTGGTTATTTTCACTACTATTTCAGCTATGATACTGGGTTATAGTCTCTCCGTAGTAACACCCTAGACCCCTGCTACTAGTTGGAAACCTCTAACATATGAGGAGGCATGCATAAGGTCCCAGTGACTAATCCTATGGTATGAGCATTCCTTAGTGGATATTTCATGAGGGATGATATTGAAATCAAACTCTTACCATCAAATTCCTATTCATTCACTTAGCTACACCATTTAGCTGATGTGTCTTGGGAGGAAACTTCAGATGTTGAATACCTTTTTGTCTACAATACTCATCAAAAGGGTCGTAGTGATCACCCTTATTATCAATGTGAATACATTTCAACTTGTTACCTATTTCAATCTCAATAGAAACCTGAAACTAGTTAAAATCACCAATAACCTAAATTTTTTTCATTTGAAATAGAAAATAAAATATTTTATGAATATGGATCAATGGAAGTTGTAAAATAAATTTTGTCACTAAAAGTCTTAGATTGTAAAGGACCATAAACATCATATTGTACCAACTCAAGTAACTATGACTTTTTGTGTGAAGGATGACTATCAAAGATAACCCTACTATGTTTTCCCACCACATAATGATCACATGTTTCCATTTTGACACCTTTTGGATTTGGAAGCAAATTTATCTTATCTAAACAACCAAGTTCCATCTCACTTGTAGTTTAGGGCTTGAATCAGTGGTAAATCCACCCCATAATTCTACATATGACTAGGTTTCAAACGTTGTAAGCCTCCCTTGGGGGTATTTTTGGGTTATTTACAACTAATGATGCAATAATAGGTGCAAAATCAGGTACACTTGGAATATCACAAGACGTAAGTAGAGGGGTATATGGACCATGATGAAGGAGCCTTTAAGCCATCAAATGTGAGGCCTTCAGGCTATTGAAATTATAATGGGTTAGCTTTGGAGTGGGTCAAACCTTATAGGGGGTGTGGTCTATCCTTGCTAGCCTATGGGTGTATGAGTTGTTTCATTTTATTGTAACCTCCTAGACCTTAATATAAAAAAATTCTCTTGTCTCTGATGTGTTTGATCTGTTTGTGCCATAATTTAGAAGAGGAACTCCACTCAACAACACAAGAAGTATCAAAAAATAAGAAGCTTCAGTCCAATACAAACCTGATTGTTTCCTATCTTGATCCATAATCAATGAATATTTTGAAATCTTCTAATTCCCATCTCAAAAATTACCAATAAAAACATCATCATAAATAACATTGGTAGAAATGATATTCATATGAACTTTGGGATAATGCTAAACATTATTCAAAATCAAATTACTTACAATTATGGTATCCAAAAAAATATCCCCCTTGCCTATAACATCATCATGATCATCAGTACCAATATTTTAAATCTCAATACCTGGGTTGTAATATTTAATTAAATCTTTACTTGATTTCATGTGAAGTCATGAACCACTATTAATAACCCAATAAGAATCACCATAAGCAACATTAATAGAATCATAAAAAATAAAAAGATCACCCTTGTATCGGTGGTGACACAATAATCACCATCACCATTTTTCCTTAGTTTATTTTACTACATTTTTTTCAATTTTAACTGATAGAAAAATTTATTGAAACACCTTTTATTACAACAATGATGGCACTTGAACTCCTTCTGTTTTGGTTTGTATTTGATTATTCCCTTTCTTTTATCTCAACTGCTCCATTCCTGATTCTTTTCCTAACTTCTCTCTATGTTCTCCATGACCAAAATCTCTGAAGAAGTTATTTCCTAAGTACGTCTCATGATTACTTCATTCAAAAAAATATAATTGAAAAAACTAAAATTCATAACATCATTAGGAGTAGAATAAGTTAGAGTAACATGAAAATTATCTCATGAATCAGGTAAAGTATTAAGTAACCAAAGTTCCAAAACCTCATACTCAAAAGTTATACACATGAAAAATAACTAGTCAAAATAGACCTAAAATTCACTTAAATGATAAAAAATGGATGTGTCTTCTTTATACCTCAAGTTCATCACCTGATTGGGAAGAAATAATTTATTATTTCCCATATTGGTAGAATAATTGGTCTTGAGATTCTCCCACAAAGTTATAGTGTGAGAGATGTTGAAAATATAGTTCATCATGTTGTCTTCAACCCACTAATTAATGAAACCATAAACCATATCATGATAAAAATCCCATTATTTATCTATATTTAATTATGGATTCTAGGAACCAAACACAAGCATATACATTTGTTTGGTAAAAACATATCCTTACTTTTTAATTTCCACATGCGATAATTGGTACTATTCAGTAGGATCATATATATATAATTAACATCCATGATTAATCATAACAAAAAACTGCTACTATGATACCAACTTTTGGGAAATAAAATGAATGATGAACACATAAATGGGAAAAAACATGAACACACAGTGGAATAAAATTTATTTCTCTCTCAATTAACTTGAAAAATTAATCAGATATGAAAAAGATAAAAAAAATATGTGTAGAAAATTAAATATTTACACTGAGAATTGTTTAAAGTAGAAAACTCAAAAATGGAGAAACCACAAGACTTATCCTAGAAATCATGTTTTTTAATATGTCTTTAAAAAAATATTAAAAGGACATATGGTTTCTAATATTAGGAAAAAAAGACCCTGAGAATCGTGAACCAAATTCACACTTCTACTTTAGCCAGGAAGTGTAAATGAGGTTTACACTTATTCGTCTTTCTGATAGGAGATGTGAACTGCGTTCCCACCTACTGTTTAGAGTTAGTACAGAGGGTGTGAACGCGATTCATGCCTCTCTTCATATTTTTTTAATATTTTTTTTCTTTTTCTTTTATTTTGTTTTATATATATGTATATATAATAAAAAATTAAATAGCATTTAAAATACTATTATTTTATACAAAATCTCCTACATTATAGAAATCCCAAAATATAATTGAAAACCCCAACCATGCCTCATTTTTATAAGGGGGTGTATCTGGATATCCCATAAGGATTTTCAATGCATGATTCTAGTTCCAAAAGTTTTTGGTATTTGAATATCAATATTTTATTAATAAAAAACATAATTAAGTATAGATGATTATATAATAAGTAAATAAAAATATGGTTAATTTAATTAATAACTAATAATAAATTAATAATATTAGTCCTTGTGACCTCATTCCTCTATCCCATTTTTTTTAATAAAGGGGGTCTATGATCCCATCTGGTTTCAATCATATTAGTTGAAGTCTCTAACCCAGACCACTAGATCCAAGCAGGAGGGCCATGAGACCTCATGCATGCCTCCTTAAAGGCAAGTGGTTTTTGACAAGCAGTGAGGGTCTGAATACAATAAATGGTGATATTATTCCCTCGGTATCATGTCATGGACAATAATTGTAAATAAAATATCTATATAAAAATTTGAGTAACATAAAGAAACTATAAATATGTCACTCAAGTCATATAAATAATTAATTTGGATCCCAGTGTAGAAATCCAAACTAGAGTATAAATGCAAGTGGATAAATAAACATTGTGAAGTCCCCTAGAGTCTATTCTGGTCCACTGCCAGCTCCATGCTCCACTACTCAACTATCATCCATGGACCCCTTTCACTTACCTATATAAATATGCATGAAGTCTACATATTCATTGATATGCCAATGACAACCCATATTTTTTTTAAACTTTATTTCATAATTTATTACATAATGATACACATAATACAATCCCAAAAGATCAAGAGGTCTAGTATCTTTAGGTAATTAGATAAAAGTCACAATAACTTGAAATAGGGATATAATGAAATTATTTAAAACTCCATAAAATTCCTTTTGAAATTACATTAATTCTATGATACTACATGGGATAACCTAGGGACATACATAAGAAAGGGATGAGCTATAAATCCTAGTAAAGGAATCATAATCATGAAAAACAGGACATAAGATTATAATGTCAAGGAATCAGAGGAATGTAGAAACAACATAAAACATGACATAATAAGCATAATTCAAGGCTAATCGCTAAGACATTATAACATAGTGTGATTAGGATAACCTCCCATGCACCATAAATGGTATCTCATGAGATAAAAACATTACCCAATACATTTGAGGTATATATAATTCTGGACCCACCCATCATATTAATATCATGTATATTTGTTCCACATAGATCATACAACATAAGAATGTATTTCATCACTTTTAATACCATGATTAAGGAGTGTGGGTTGCATAAATATAATTCCTAAATAAATGAAGGATATGAACATATAGGTTAATTATCTTGATTGGAAATGGTCATGGGTATCAACAACACAAAAGTTGGACATGGAAAATCACGGGACAATTCTGGCAGCATAACGAGTGTACATAAAGGTTCATGAAATGGTTTAATGAGAGTGAAAGGTGGTATATAATTAATTGGGAATCATAATAATAATAAATGGATGTGTAAAAACGCATTTAATTATTGAAAATTGGAAATAAAAAGTCTTAATACAAAGAAAGTACTTGAATAAAAAGGAAGAGGAAGAGAATCCTTTACTTGGGAGGTTGCTTCTAAAAGCTTAGGAGGAGCTTCTTAAGAGATTGGTAAAACCTTGGGAGGGATTTAGAGATAGATAAAGAGAGGAAATTTGTGGTCAATATTTTTTGAGTGAATAAGAATGGGAGTTTGGGTGGGGGTTTATAGCAAAAGAGAGAGGATTTTTTTATTAATTTCTAAACTTAGGTTTTGGGCTCTATGTAATAAAATAATCAAAACCACCTATATTCTCATGTTTTTTTCCCATGGTTTTTCCAAGTAAGATTGGTTTAAAATAATTTATTATGTTAATAACTAAAATTATTAAAATATTACCATTTATGATGTGGAAGTGAGTCGTGATCATAAAGAATTATTTTTAAAACCATAAAATATAATATTGGTTTTGTAGGATTTATTATAGGTTTTAAAATTAATAAAATAAATTAAAAAACAAATTATTTTAAAGGGAAAATCTATTTTTTATTTTGGATTCGATTAATAGTATTTATTACATCAATTTTGATCTATTATTATGTCATAATACATATCATATATTTATACTGTATTTAATTTTTACCCAAAAATTCAACTATCTCAGAAAATTATAAAAAAAATTACCATTAGATAATTTTGATGTGATGATTTCAAAAATAATATTTATTTTACCAAAATAATTTTCTAAATATTATAATTTACACATTTAAATAAAAATCCTTACTTACAAGAAAATAATAATTTTTATGACACTAACAAATTGTTAACCCTTATAAAAATTACATTGGGCCTCATTAAATAAAATTAACATTTATAATTAAATAAATATTATATAATAAGAATATTTAATTTAAATAAAATTTATTTCAAAATTCTTGAATTTATCAGAAAGTGTGTTTTAATTGAAACTAAATATTTCCCAAAAATACAATTTTTGTTTCTTTGTATCAAAATCTATTTTTTATCAAAATTATAATATAATCATATATATAAATTAATAATGAATGTAATATTTATTTTATTAAAAATAAATATATAAAAATCCATGCTACTAAGGTCAAGATACATAACCCCTTATAATAGCAGTGTGTGCCCTAAGGGTAATGTGTACAATGGTGGTACTTTTTTGGGGTAGTTCAACAATCGTGGTTTGGGTAGTGATCTATATAAGCTTGAACTTTTCCCATAAACCATTTCACTCATGTTTTAGTTGTTGAATTTCTTCTTGGACTTGGATAAGGTAAAATCTCAATGATTCTATCTCTATCGGAAGCTCTCATAAATGGTCTTCATAGGGTACAATACTAATGGTTGTGGTCATCGCTTCTTACTTTAGTGTCAATTAGACTTTATCATAACCCTTAATATATACTAATCTTAATGGTCACTGTAGAATGACTATATTTTCAACAATTATGATTCTTAATGGTATTTTAATCCCGATAGACAAATTATGTCTATAATTTATAATGATCCAAAATAATGAATGGAATATAGTGCATTTATTTCTATAACTACATTGATAAGGAATTTATTCATTCAAAAGAGAAATTAAATTATAAAATTTTTGGTTATTACAATTCACATATAGGGTGTGAGTAATAAAATTGAGTAGGACACCACCAATTAATCCTTAAAAAATGTGCATGGGTATAACATGTGTATGTCATGATAATATTAAATGTGAAAGCAAGAATAAGAAACATACAGTCACATATTGAGCGGTCTTGTGCTAACCAATCCACTATAAACCTTCGATCATACCTAATTCAGCTCTATGTTGGAAGGATAATCAAGGAGATATCATAAGTAATCTAAACTATCCATAAGGATAGTGAACATGTCTCTCAGAAATCTCAAGGAATCGAGTCAGATCAAGCCTCTAGACCATCATATCCCAGATCTGTTATAGGGGTATCATACCCCTTCTATGCCCCAAGTCAGGCCTCCAAGATATCATTCCCTAATGTTGTTGACTCAAGTCAGATCTTCAAGCCATCATCCCCCTACCATGTGCTCGAGTTAATCATCATCATCATCACAAACTGTGCACACTCCCCCTCTAAGGGATAATCATAACACGATGGTTCACCTATCCCGAGTACTAGGAACAAACCTCCACAAGTATGGTGACACACATAACAAGGTAGAGTATAAAAGGATATCATATAACACTACAAAAATGGGGGGATTATAAGTGTTGGGTCCACAAGGCTGAATACCCTGAGAGGGGGGGTGAATCAGGGTATGACTAATTTAAAATTAACGCCCGTTCTGATATTGTTTCGCTGTTAAGAAAAACACTCTTCTCTCTCTTTCCTGTTGTACAAAGTAGACAGAAAGTAAAGCATGAACAAGACACACCAATTTTACTTAGTTCACCTCAAAGGGCTACGTCCAAGGAGCATACGCCGACAAGTTGTCGGTCATACCAATTCCACTAAACTTCACTAGCTGTGGATTACAATGTTTGGGTACAGTCACTTCGTCCCAAGATTACTGCCTTTGCAAGGTTTAGGGTCAGCTCACTGCTTTCCCAAGGGTCACTCCCTATTTCTCTCTCTCTAGCTCACTGTCAGTGGAGAGGATCACCTTCTTCCTCTTCCTAAGCTCACTGCTCTGTGAAGGGAATCCACTCACAGTTTATAGACCTGTAGGTCTCTTTATTTGCATGAAATAATGCATCTTCAACTGTTGATAGATGCTCTGTTGAAGTCCAACTTTCATCCACTGATGAATACCTCTTTCCCCTGAACATTGGGCAATTCCTTTTGGAAACACCTTCGCAAAGAACCCTACTTCATGAAGCTCCCAATTTCGCGAAGCTCAAATAAGCCTTCGCGAAGCTCCTGCATTTTTGCAAAGCACTTTCGCGAAGCACTTTCGTGAAGCTCAAGCCGGCGCAAAGCAACGTCCCTCACGAATCTTACTAAGCCAACACGGAGCTCGTAGGTTTCACGGAGCTACAATAGCCGCCGCGAAGCTCCTCCTTCGTGAAGCACACTGGCTCCACGAACCACCTTCGCAAATCGAGAGCAAATGATCTTCTCTGAAAAATCTCTCTTCTTCTCTCGAGGGGGTCGGCCTCTATTTATTGGCGATTCCACCGACCCTCGGCCCTTCCGCGTGAAGTCAACGCCACGTCATCGCCAATCATGAAGCTCCAAAGTTTCCACCGGAATTCTGTCCAAATCGCGAAGCACCACGGCAATTTTCTGTTCACGGAGCTCGTCGTAATCGCGAAGGATCACCGTCAACATTCCTTCGCGCCTTCGCCGCGAAGCTCCCTCGCAAATCCCTTCACCGCCGCGATGCGCTTCAATTCTACCATTCGCGAAGCTTTGACGTAATCGTGAAGCATCATCGCCTCCATTTTTCTGGCCTTCGCGAAATCCAATCCATGCATCCCATCTTCGCGAAATTCATGCCTTTGCCATATTAAATTATGATCTTCATGGAAATCCACTTTTCGCGATGCTCACAAAACTCCAAATTTTAGACCCCAAAAAATTGGCAAACACTGGGAAACGGCGCCACCTTGTACTGCTCTTTTGTACCGCCTCCAGATCATCCTTTCCTTTGTCATCGTTCTTTGTCAACAAGGATTTTCAACAACTTCTTGAGAACTCGACAAATATCCATGAAAACCTGCTTTGTCAACAAACACAATCAACCCAAAAATACTACAATTTTACCTTGAGGGATTTTTTTCCCAACAGTAAGGGATTTTTTCATTTATAAGGGGTTATAACCCCTTCTAAACACATTAGCAGCGGTTACCTGTAACCACCGCTAATGTTCCCGCTTACTCCTTTTAGGGGAGGTTTTGAGCAAACGCCAGTAAAATGACTCTGAATTTAGCGGTGGTTAGATTAGATGGGGTTTTAAACCCCTCTAATTTCACCCTGTATGAGTATATTTGGGGAAATTTTAACCGCCCCTAAATTAATATTTCCACTTAGAGGCGGTTACAACTGCCCCTAAATGGACACCCAATGACAACTGCATAGACCCCATGACACCCCCCAAGGACACCCCTCAAGCTTGCTCGTTCCCCCCATGGACCCCCAAATGACACCCCGGACCCCCCCCCCCCCACCCCCCAATGACACCCCATGACACCCCCAGTGACACCCCCATGCCCGTTTGTTCCCCCTATGGACACCCCACAGGCCCGCCCACGCCCCCCCAGACACCCCTTGACACCACACAGCCCCCCAGACACCCAGCGCCCCCCATGGACCCAATGACACCCTCAAACGCCCACCCATATACCCATTGACACCCTCATGCCCCCACAAACACACCTCAGAAGCGAGACTTATTTGATATGGGCCCCAACGTGCGTAGTGTGCCTGTTCACCAACGGGGAGGGGGTAAATTTTTTTCCAAGTGCTGGGAATCGAAGTCGCGACCCGCAGTATGAAACACTACACCGAAACTAACAAATAAAATTGAATTATGTTTTTTATATACAATATAATATATTTATCTAGATACAGGAAATTTACAGAATATATATATATTTGTCTATAGAAATTTAAATAATATAATATATTTGTATTTTTTTATAATATATATATATATATATTATTTGTGTGTATATAATATATATAAATAATTATATTTACACATATAAATATATATTTATACATATATTTATAAATTCAATTATATTTGTGTGTGTTTGTATGTATATTTATGTATTTATATAATATTTATAGATATAATATAATTAATATAAATATATATATCATTATTTTTATATACTTATATATATGTATGTGTGTGTAACAATAATATTATTAATTATTAATTATTTTTATTATTATTACACCTATTTTTAAACCACAAATTATATGTTGGTTTTATAAATACCATAAATTTATATGATTTATGATTTATATTATAAATATATTATATTAAATACATTTATATTATATATTTATATATGTAATTATATAAATTTATATTATATCATTTACACACACACACATATATATATGCACACACGAAATTAAATACATTCATATAATTGGAAATATATCATATAATTAAATGATATATACATATTTACTAAATTAATTTATAATTAATATGGCATACTACAATATATATAAAATAATTATATAAAATATATAAATTTATATATAATATAATATTTTATAATATAATATATATAATATAATATATAATATATATATATATACATATATTTAATAATAAAATGAGGCTTCAACCCCAACATTTTAAAAAAATACACAATAAAAAATGTATTTAATAATATATATATATATATATATGTAATATAAATCCTATTATAAATGTATGGTATTTTTTAAAACCATTTATAAATTTTATATATTTGAATAAATATATTTATAATTACATTTATATTATATATACCAATATTTATATTTGTATACATTTTTATTTATATGTATGAGTACTTATTTAAAGTACTTATATAATGTATTTATATATATATATGTTTATAATGCATTTAAATACATTTATATAATGTGTTTATATAATATATGTATACACACATGCACACGCACACATATATATTGTAGAATTTGAATTTATATGAGAAATAATTTAAAAAAAATAGAGGGTGTTAAAAAAACCTCTAATAAAAGGGATTAACAGTGGTTCATGAATCCCCTTTAATTTCATGAATTAAGGTGGTTTGAAACCCCCCTCTAATGTCATAAATTAGAATGGGTTCAAATCCCCCTCTAATGTCATATATTAGATGGGGTTCATAAACCCCTCTAATATATTAAATTAAACGAGGTTAAATAAATTTAGAAGGGGTTTTGCATAACCCCTTCTAAAAAACCATCACTAATATGCTATTTTTTTTAGTGGCATATCATCATGTGAATATAATATCAACATATAAAAAAATGTGATCAATCTCAATCATGATAACAAGATACTCTAGAAAAACTCATGGCACCAAGCATCATAAATGGGTATCATAGGCTACATACACCCACATGTGATCATTTTTGTTCCCAAATAGGATCGAGACCATAGAGAGGGGGGTGAATCGGTGGTTCCTTTTATTTTATAAGAAAGTTTTCCTTAACTTCTTTAGTAAAATTTCTTAACTTTTGAAACTTTTTAAGGTTACAATCCACTCAAGTAACTTCTCAACCTAACCTTTTGTATGCAAAAAATATAAGAGAAAGTAGCACACAATATTTATAAGGTTTGGTACAAATACCTACTCCTTTCCGTGTTAGATGTCCCACCAACATGGATTCTTTTACTAGCTTCTTTTCGAAATATAAAGGCACAAGAAATGAACAATTCTACAATCCTAGTATCAAATTTCCTACTATAGTTGGTTACACCCCCCCCCCCCAATTATCCTTTTCATTATCCATTTTCCCACATTTGGTTATACATCCCAGCAAGACAAACCTTTTTAGCATCTAGTAATTATACATAGTTACAAGCTTCACTTTCCTTCTTCTTTTCTAACCCGCTTTAGAAAGTATTCACATCCTACAAAAGTAAGTTGGATCAAACTTTACATGTGTACAATATTCAATAACTTCAAAAATTATCTAAGTAATGTGTTGATCTTGAAACTTCCTCTAGAAAATCAGTCCAAAAATATTCCTTAGCAAAAGCCAGTTCGATCTGCCTAGGTCTGGTAACCTCTATCTGATGGGCACCATCTGATTGGCCTCGATCCAATTCTTCTTATTCTCTTCCTTCTTAAATTAAGTAGGAACTCAATCGATGGGTCACAATTCCTCCATCTTATGGAACTTGGTCCGATGAACCTCTCTTTGATGGATGTCACTCTGATGGGATCACTTTAACAGACTTTCTCTGATGAAGCGTTGTCCATTGGAACTGTCTTTGTTGATCGGATTAAACCTCACTATGATGGAATCATTCTGATGTAGCTTCCTCAGCATCAACATGAAAAAAAAAACTCTGGTTGGAAACTCAATACCTGAAAAAACAAATGTCAAATATCTCGACACACGTTAACAATTCAGTTTTTCTCACACTTTACAAATGTATTGTTCTCTCCTTTTATAGACACCCCAGAATAGTAAAGGCAGAAAAACCCAATTTCACTTCCTACTCAATGAAATTTGTAAATCCCAAATTTCTCATTCATTTAAGTCTTCATATTTGACTTCTTTTTTGGGACCAATTTGGATGGAGAAGGAAGTATGAAGAGTTATCCTTTGCAGAGTGTTGTATTTTGTTGTCAAAGAAGATAAATCAATTCACTTTGTAAAAGGACTAGAAACCAGACGATGCTTTGCTAATATGTATTTCAAAAATATCATAAGTTAGGAGAACTTGTGATGAAAGCATTATAAAGTAAAGGGGGAGAAATTATGATGCCAGTCATATATAGTTTTGATTGGAAGGAATGATGTTTCTGGAAGATAAGGAAGTTTTAGTACTTCCCATTGTACTCTGATGATGCTAATACTAATCTATCAAAGGATATATATCATGATATCAGAGTTCATGATGAAAGCTGAAGAATGGTTATGGGAAGTAGTGAAGAGATAAATGAAAAAGGAACAGACTATCTAGAGGTGGCACAAAAGAACAGTTTAAGGTGGCGCCGTTTTCTAGTGTTTGCCAAATTTTTGGGCCTGAAAATCGGAAAATTTAAATAAGTGATTTTGGAAAAGGAAATAAAGTGGCGTGAAATTCAAGAGTGGCACGCAAGTATTGGCGCACAAGTATTGGTGCGCATGTATTGGCGTGCAAGTATAAGTGGCGTGCAATTCGTATTTCAAACAACATTATTTCAGAAATATGACAAAGGAATGAAAGTGGAACGCTAGTCATAGGTGGAGCGCAAGTATAAGTGGCGCACAAGTGGGGCACGCAAGTATAAGTGGCGCGCAAGTGTATGTTTCACACAAGTCATATTACAACATCATTATATAAAAATGTGACAAAGGAAAGGAATTGTCTCGCAAGTGATGAAGCGGCGCGCAAGTGATGGAGCGGCGCGCAAGTAGGAACGACGTGCAAGTGTGACGTGCAAGTGTGATGTGCAAGTGTTCCGTGCAAGTCATTTTCAACTGACATTATATCAACATACAACAAAGAAAATAAAGTGCCGCACAAGTGAAGGAGAGGCGTGCAAGTATTGTCACGCAAGTCTATGGGGCGCGCAAGTCACAAAAATGCCTATAAATAGATGACTCACCTCCTCATTTGAGAATGATCAACACTTAAGAGAAAATTAGAGCTCTGAATGTGCAAGTATTAGAGGGTTTTTTGATCATGCAAGTAGAATAGGGTGACGCGCAAGTTGAAGTGGCATGCAAGTAGGGTTTTGCGCAAGTTATACTGCGCAAGTGTTGGTGCGTAAGTTTTGCCATGAAAGTTTTGTCGTGCAAGTTTAGGGAGGCGCTCAAGTAGGGTGGCGCACAAGTAAGGGTGTCGTGCAAGTTTTGGAGCGCAATTTTTGAGGCGCGCAAATAGGTAGTGGCACGCAAGTTGTCTTCTCTAAGAGGTTCTTACCAGCTTCTGGGTAGGAAAGTGAAGATCTGTACTTCAGAGAATACAACTGTTCAATTATAAAGAAGCACTGAAATACTGTAATTCCCTATTTGTGCTAAGAGGGTGCACACACACTTTCATATTGTTTTCCAAGTGCTACATGAGTGTAAGGGTATATCATACTCATTGTATTCCACATCAAAGGATTGTTTTCTATTGGATTGTGTGGTAATAGATTGTTTATGTACCATACCAAGGATGTAGCTACTCTTGTTGAGTAGTGAACCTTGTTAATATGGTGTTCCTATGGTTGTGTGTGTTCAGCAGGGAAGAAACTTTTTAACAGGAGGCGAAGGTTGTTTCAAAAAGAAGAAAACTTAAAAAGAAAAAGATATCACTGATTCACCCCCTCCCCCTATTAGTGATACTTGGATCCTGACTGGGAACTTCATTCTTCAAATATTCATAATAATTTTGGTAGCTTCTTGAATCTTATCAAAACTTTATACTTCTTCAAGTTTACAAAACATTTCTTCAGTCAGATTCTTCATTATGATTCATCATTTTGATTATCCGTTACAATGAAGGCATACAAAAAATTCTTCATTATGCTTACCCGTACCAAATGATCATATGTGAAAACCATATGACTTCTCATTATGATGAAAACATATGCAAGACTGAAGACGGACCATTATGATGACCTCTTGTAAACACATAAAGTCTTCTCATACGGATGCTCCATATCAACTCTTCATAAGCACATATAAAATGCCTTAAAAGTATTTATAATTTCCATCAATTACTCAGACCGATGATCCTACATCTATTGGATTTATCAATTTCATCTTGTGCCTAATGAATCGGTCTCAACTTCACTCTGATACACATTGTCAGTTCCAGTCTGATGAGTCTTCGCCTCTTTTTGAGAAAAAATCAGTACTTTTTTTCTTTTTATCTTGACCCAATTATAAGAGAACAAAGTATGAATTATTGTTTTTCCTGACCCAATTGATATACAATTAAAAATTTCTCAAACATTCTTCCTCTAATAAAACTGTGCATATGACATAAAAACAATACCAACAACATGAATTTGTGTTAGAATCCATTAAAATGGATCAGTGGCATATTATTTCTGATAGACCGGTATCAGTAGTGACTTCTTTACTTCAGCAAGATCAATCTTCTAGCCTTCTATTATTATCACATTGATGATTCTCATATTGATTATCTTCATCCTTCTGTGTCTGATGTTCCTCACACCGATGAGAAGTAGCCAGAATACTTCTCATTGTATTCTCCTCTCTTCCACAAACTCCAGCTTGTATCGTGACTTCCTTATGACATTGAATACATTTTAAGATTAGTTTCAGCATCGTGTGATTTACTATGGAGTGTATTTTAATGTACCATTCTTCCAAAAACTTATTTAATTCTAAACAAGCCTCAATACAATTGGTAGCATCAGCACTCCCCCTTTCGTTCATAAGGCTAGCATCACAAGTTTTCTAGAATACTTATGATTTATGAAATACGAAACTAAAAAACATCGTCAGATTCAACATCGGAGTTATTCAGCCTCTAAAACACTTCCTCATTACAATCACCACTTTCATTCCAGAATTAATATGATTTCCATTAGCTTCTGAATTTCTATCAAAATTCCAATCTGATGGATCATATTGAATCATGTTGATGTGTTGGATCCGATTTTCATACTGATGACCTAGATCTGATTCTTATGTCGATGGTGTTGGATCCAATTTTCATGTTGATGATCTAGATCCAATTATCAACATAATTTCTTTCTTAAACATAATAAATATATTGATCTATTGACAAAAAATACAACCAAAACACAACTTAGGCCTAACAATCTCCCCCTTTGTGTTTTTTATCAATACCCACTTCAACCACTTCAAAATAATACCACTTGTTTTATTTTCTCAATTTTTCCTTGAGTGGTTTCTTTATTATTCCCCCTATTTATTATCTCTAACCCTTTCCTTTTCTCTCTCCCTTATTGACAATAAAATTTAAAGGGCCCGTCATGACAAGTTTCCCCCTTATTAACAAATGATCTCATTTCCAAGGGTTGGGAATTTCCATCTCAAAATATTGAAACTCTTCTTCAGGAGAACATAAGTATCACATGAGTTTCTTAAAAATTTTACTTTAACTAAACAAATATAAGTCTATATTGGTGAACCCGGTGTAAAAAAATAGTGTATAATCAAGGTTGTCAATGTTTTCCATAAAACAACTTTCATATAATTCTATTTTATGTTTCTTTCAGCATTCTCATTTCCGGTGAAATCTTGAAAGGATTTTTTTAAGATAAAATTAACCTACACACATATCAACAAACATATAAAAAAGTTCATGTGTATAAACAAAACTTTCAAAAACTCAAATTTTGTAAAGTCGTTACTTTCTTTTGCAAGAATAGTAAGAGACTCAACAAAAGCTTCCTTCAAATCCTTAAATTCCTTAAAAATTTAGTATAAATACAAATATTTTTGGAATAAGTATGAACCTCGGTGGGTTTTTAGAAGAATATTTTGGATTGATAATCCTCTATTAGTCTTTCCTTTTTTTATTCTTCTTATATTTTCCATTGGGTGTATTTTCTTCCTTCTATTCATCCTTCATAGATTTTGTAATGAGTTTATTTTCATTTGTATATTCTTATGATAAGGATGTAAAATTATTTTATTATTTAGCAAACTTTTTATTATAGTGAGTTTGTAACAATTATTTCATTCATTCCTCTTGTTCTGGTAGGACAGTCAAACAACTTTTAGTAACATTCCCTTCTTTCTCACATATGTTGCATCTTTTATGAATTTTCAAACCATAATATTTTGATATATTTTTATCTAGTTTTCTCAGATATTCAAGAACCTTTTTCTTACCCTTATATTCAGATTATTTTTGTGCTTATTCTAACTTTATATTCATGTAAACTTGTTCTAGAAAAATAAATAAGCACCCCTTCTTTTTGGACTCATCATGTTTGCTTTTCTCCACTTTCCTAACATACTCAGCTTTATTTATCTTCTAATTTTCCCTTTTCGGTTCCATAATATTTTTAGGAACATTTGATCTTCTTTGATCATCATAGATCCCCCTTGATTCATACATGTTTCTTGGTAGAGACATGTTATGCTAGTATGAATAAGATCTATTTCCAAAAACTCCACAACACCAATAGTGACCTCTGAATATTGATTTTTGGACTGATAGTATGTTCATACGAAAGGGAATATCGGATGGGGAATCTCCGGATGACCTCTTCATGGGGAGGGCATAACTTTGTTGTTTTTATTTCTTCACAAATCATGGACCAATTTTCTCAATAGGATATTTTCCTGAAGAATTCCTATCTTTCATAGTGAAATATGTTTTCTCAAAACTCTTATTTTGTAACCCTTTATTTTCACCTTTTTTATAAGTTTCAACTTTAAAATCAACTTACTTGGTGAGGTTTTCTCTCATATATATTATCTCACTTTTTTTGTAAGAATAATTGATTATTTTTCTAAAAACTCCTCTTCTTTCTCATCTAGAATAACTTTTAGAACATCAATCATCTTTTCAGATTTACCTATCTTCAAATTTTTCTGCTTATTTTCTTTAATAATTATAGATTCTTTCATGTTGAGGTTATCATTTCTAGACGACCTTTATTTATATCTTTTCAATTTACTTTCAAAATCACTATTCTCAAAATTTATGACTGTAACATATTTTTGAAACTTTCTTCTTTCTTTCTTAAGTTGAGTATTTTGTTCAAGTGCATTCTCAAAATTCATTTTGAGAATCCATTCAATTTCTCTCATCTCATCAAAACCATCATTATTGCTTGATGAATCACTCCCATTTATAACTTGAGAAATGAAGTTGAGATGAAAATTAGATTCATCACCAGATAAGGAATTATTCTTCTTTCTTCTACTCAAATAAATTTTCTTCTTGTTGTCATAAGGAAATATTTCCTTATGTTTATTCCAATTTTGTTTATATGGTTCTCATCATCTTTCTCATACTCATATTCTTAAAGTTTCTTCCTAGGAAATTTATGTGCAAAATGTCATTTGCCTTCACAATTCCAACATTTTAGGGTTTTACTTTTCCATTTTCCCTTATTGTATTTCTTATAATAGAGGGTAAAATTCTATTGAAATCTTCAGCTTCTTCCTCGACTTCCAAATCACTTGATATGTATTTAACTTATTTATCTTTTATTTTTAGTTTTAACAGAGATTTGAAGTCCATTTATTGATCAAATTTTTCTTTAATTTTCATAACCTTCTCTCTTCTCATTTCATAATTTACAAGAGTACTGTGTATATCATCCAAATATAGAGTTTTAGGATCTCTGTCTTCCAAAGATGAAACTTTGGCATCAAACTTATCAGGAAGAATTGTCAAGATATTTTAAACAATAGTTGAGTCTTCCAATTTATCACCAAGACATATTATAGTGATAATAATATCATTCCCCCTTATAAATAAGTCACCAATAGATTCATTCTCATCTAATTTCAGATCTTCATACTTCAACCTCTAAATTTTTAGCTTTACCTTCTTCACCTTTGGATTGCCTTAATAAATGTTTTTCTACTTATCCCAGATACCTTTGGCAGTTACGACTTTATTTACTCTAAGACACTCACTTTCAATTATTGATGATATTAAAACATTTTTATCTCTTCCATCATTCTCAAGATTTCTCTTATTAGCAGAATTAAGAGAATCCTTCTCAATACGAGGAGTAAATCTATCTACAGTAGCTTCCAAAACATCATACCCAAGATACAAAAGATATGGAAGCATCCTATCTTTCTAAATATGATAGTTATTTTCATTGAAAACTAGAATCCATTATAGTTCACAGAATTGATATTCTCCATTCTCATAGATGGATCTTTCATAGGAAACCTATGATCTAATACTAATTTTTGTTCCCAAATAGGATCAAGACCACTAAGAGGGGGGTGAATCAGTGGTTACTTTTATTTTATAAGAACATTTTCCTTAACTTATTTAGTAAAATTTATTAACCTCTGAAACTTTTTAAGGTTATGATCCACTCAAAAAACTTCTCAAACTCACCTTTCACATGAAATAAATATAAGAGAAAGTAGCACATGATATTTACAAGGTTCAGTACAAAGACCTACTTCTTTCTATGTTGGATAGTCCCACCAACTTGGATTATTTTACTAACTTCTTTATGGAATAAGAAGGCACAAGAAGTAAAAAATTATACAATCCCAGTAGAAAATTTCCTACGATAGTTGGTTATACCCCTTAAATATCCTTTTCAGTATTCACTTTCCCACAGCTGGTTATACACCCCAGAAATACAAGCCTTTTCAGCAACTGGTAAGTATCCACAGTTACAAGATTCACTTTACTTCTTCTTTTCTAATTCACTTAAGAAAGTATTTACTTACTCCACAAGTAAGATGGAATAGACTTTACCTATATACAATCTTTAAGAACTTCAAAAATTCTCTAAGGAACTTTTTGGTCTTGAAACTTATTCTAGAAACTCATTTTGAAAATATTCCTCAACAAAAGTCAGTATGATCTTCCTGGGTATGATAACCTCTGTCCAATGGGAATCATTTGATTAGCCTCAGTCTAATTATTATTCTACTCTTCCTTCTTTAATTGAGTAGGAACTCAATTGGCATCTCAAAATTTCTCTGTCCAATGGAACTTGGTCTGATAAACCTCACTCTGATGGATGTTTCTCTAATGGTCTTGCTCCAATGGACTTGCTTTGATGAAATGTTGTTTGTTGGAACTTTCTCCTTTGATTGAATTGAAGCTCACTCTGATGGACTCATTCAAATGGAGCTACCTCTATATCAACTTGAAAAATAAACTCTGGTTGGAAACTCAATACCTAATAAAACAAATGTTAGAGCTCTTAGCGTACATTAACAATTCAAGTTTTCACACACTTTACAAATGTATTGTGATCTCCTTCTATAGACACCCCATAATAATAAAGGTGGGAAAAACAATTTCACTTCCCACTCAACAAAATTTATAAATCCTAAATTTCTCATTCATTCAAATCTTCATATTTGACTTCTTTAACTCTTCATAATACTTTCATGATCTTATCAAATATTCTCAAAACTCTAGACTTATTCAAGTTTACAAAACATTTCTTCAGTTTGATTCTTCATTATGATTCATCATTCTAATTTTTCATTATGATGAAGGAATACAATAGATTATTCATTACACTGAACCATACCAAATGATCATATATGAAAACCAGATGAATTCTCATTACGATGAAAACATATTCAAGACTGAAGATGACCAATTAAGATGACCTCTTGTAAACACTGAAAGACTTATCATACGAATTATTTGTATCAACTCTTTATAAGAACATATGAAATGTATTCAAAGTATTTCTCCTTTTCTTAAATTACTCTAAACAATGATCCTGCATCTGATGACTTTATCAGTGTTGCCTATGCCTAATGGATCATTCTCTGCTTTATTCTGATGCACGTTATCAATACCATCCCGATGAGTCTTCACCTCTTCTTAATAAACAATAAATACTTGTTTTATTTTTATTTTAACCCAATTATAAGAGAACAAAGTATGAATTATTGTTTTTCTTGAACTAATTGAAATACAATTCAAACTTTCTCAAACATTCTACCTTTGATAAAACTCTGCATCTGACATACAAAGAATACTAACAACATGAATCAATGTCAGAATCCATTACGATGGATCGGTGGCAGACCATGTTTGATGGACTGGTGTTGGTAATGGATTTTTTACTTCATCAAGATCAATATTTCAACCTTTTATTATTTTCATGCTGATGATTCTCATACTGATGATATTCATCCTTTTATGTCTGGTGTTCCTCACACTGATGAGCAGCAGTCAGAATACTTCTCATCATATTCTCCACTCTTCCACAAACTCCATCTTGTATCATGACTTCCTCATGACTTTGAATACCTTTTAAGATTGGATTTATCATTATCTAACTTACTACAGAGAGTATTGTAACTTCCCATTATTCCAAAAACTTCTTTCATTCCAACCAAGCCTCAATACGATTTATAGCACCAACAATTCCCTTTCATTTATATGGATATAATCACAATTTTTATAGATAACTTATCATTTATGAAATATGAAACAACAAAAAATCATTAGATTCAACATCGAATTTATTCAGACTCTGATTTACTTCCTCATTATGATCACCACTTTCATTCTAGACTTAATACATTTTCTAGTAGCTTTTGAATTTCTATCAAAATACCAATATGATTGATCATATTGACTCATGTAGATGTGATGGATTTTATTTTCATGTGATATGAATCTGATTCTCATGTTGATGGTGTTGGATCCAATTTTCATGCTAATGATTTGGATCTGATTCTCAACATACTTTCTTTCTTCAATATAATCAACATATTGATCTATTGACAAAAAATATAACCAAAACAAAAATTGGTCCTAATAATCATAATCAAGCATAGTTAACAAGGTATGATAGCATAAGAATTATACCAAGGAAACAAGTGTATATGAGAGCCCCAAAAGTTAAGGATCTTCCTACCTCGGGGTTTTTGATGAATAACTCCAAATTTCATTAAATTATCAAAGACTGAATCACATTTTACACCCTTGTAGAGATATTTACATGTCAAAGATGCCTAATTCAGATTCTAGTTCATCAAGAAGGAGGTTTAGAAAATATACTCAAGTAAATTCCATGTCAATAAGGTGATTCTAGAATCACTTACCTTATAGAGTCCATCAATGAAACTAATTCCAAGGTATATCGAAGGAGAGAACCCAAATTCACTGGATCCATTATTATTAAAAAAATAGACCATGAATTCATCACTAATTATAGAAGAGATCCTCATGTCTAGCCAATGAAAATTGATCTGTCATGAATCCATCATCATAAAAGAGATCCAAGATGATATTCAAGAAGAAAAAGTCTCATGATGATCGATCTATAAAGACTTACCAAAAAACATCCACTATTATCTAGATTTCTAGATCCAGTCAAGAGGGTTTCATTTACACGTCAAATCCTTTACCAATTTATCAAGGAATCGTTAATAGGTTATAGTTTTATCATCAATTAACCATCAAGAATAGGTTTAGAAAGATGATTTATTAACACATACCCATAGAATGTTCATTGTCAATGGTATATCTTAATTCGATCAAGGAAATGTTAGAAAAGTGGTAGATCCATCACTAATTTAAAAATAAAGGGAGAATTATTCATCGAATCATCATATAAACCATAGATACATTATAGATTCAAGATCATATCTCAAGGAAGAAGTTTAAACGGCTTTATATATAGAGGAATCTTACTATTCTAGTGTTTTCGAATCTCTCCAACATTGAAGGTTCTAGGGAAGAGGAGAGCTATAGGGACCATGGGGGAGGTCTCAAATTCATAATAGGTTCTTTGAGGTCAAAATTGGGTGTTAAAGAGGTTTAAAACCTTGTGGGATTAAAATCCTATGGGTTGAATTAAATACACCCTCAAACAGGGCACACCTATGGGTTAATGTTCCTAACATAAGCACCTGGGTTCTTCTAGCACTATTGGTGAGCTGGTGGGGTCTGTAGCTTCTTGTATACCTACAGAAACTCCACTGAGGAGTTGATGGAGTCTTCAGTTGGTTGGTGGCATTTTTCTAACACCACAATGTCATGCCTTCTCTTTTCACTTCAATGACTGATTCCCAATCCCTTTATTCATAAAAAACAATAACTAAACTCCTATATCTAAGAAAAAACAACATATAAATGGCGAATTTTATATGATTTAAACATCCCATACATAAAAAAATTAGAGAGGATGTTACAATTCTCTCCCTCGAATGACTTCTCATAATAGAAAAGTGCCCTCAATAGTACTACTAAAAACAATTTGGTCCATTGAGTCCAAACATCAGCCTCCCACTCCCAAGTCTCATCCTGGATTCATCCATGACACCATAGAATCCATAAAAGTAGTATCATCTTCCCTTGTATCACTTTCTCACTCTAGTATACAATTAACTTCAGGCGTTCCACGTACGATGTGTCTGGATTGTGCTCAATATTCTCATAGTCGATGACATGTGTGGGATCGGGCATGTACCTTTGGAGCTAAGACACATGAAACACATCGTGCATACTTTGGTAATGTGAAATAATATCTAGATGATATTCCACATTCCCAACCCACTCAATGATCTAAAAGTTTCCACCAAAGGTATCTTACCTTGCTTCCTCAAACATCAGTGGCTTAACTGAGGAGTCACTCTAAAGAAAACTATTTCACCTATAGTAAGATCTAGAGGTCCTCTCCTGTAATTTACATAAGATCACTACATATTCTAAGCTGTGACCAACCTCTTTTGAATCATTTTCACTCTTTTTGAGGTATCTTGAACCATATTGGGCCCCACGACCATTGCCTCACTAGCCTCGTGCCAACAAAGCAGTGAACAATATAGCCTACTATAGAGAGCGTCATAAGGTTCCATTTGAATCAAATTATAGTAATAATTATTTTATGTGAACTCAAATAAGGCCAGGTGATCATCCCAATCCTCATTTAAGTCTAGGATGTAATCCCAAATCATATCCTCCAATATATGTATTATTTTCTTCGACTATCCGTCTGTCTGGGGATGGTATATTGTGCTCAACCTTAGTTCAGTCCCTAAGGCCTTCTGAAATCCATTCCAAAACCATGATATAAAACATGTGTCTCTATCAAATCTCAGTATAACTACGTGAAAGTTTACTATCTCACAGACATATATCTTTCTCAGCTCGTCTACTAAGTGAGTCTCATGAATCGGTAAGAAATGATAAAATTTTGTTAGCCGATCAATAATCATCTAGATAGCATCATGAATCATTGGGATCTTGGGAAACCCTTTCACAAAGTCCATCATGACATCCTAACATTTCCATAATAGAATGATAAGTGGACGAAGTAAATCAGTAGGATGTTGGTGCTCAACCTTTATCCTATGGTAGGTAAGGCATCAAGAAACAAATTTAACAATGTTCCTCTTCACCCTTGATCACCAGAACTATCACGTTAAGTCATGGTACATTTTTTCTCTCCAAGATGAACTTACCTCTTAGAGTTATGTAAGTATCTCATCAACTCATCCATGATGGAAGTAGGGATAATAAATATCTCATATACTAGGATTACATCATCATAATCTAACGACCACCCAAGTATTGGGTCACCACCTTCTAGTTATTCCCTCATCACAACACACTCCAGGTTAGATTCCTAGCTAGCCTTTAACCAGCCTACTAGAGAAGATGTGATCACTAGAGGATCACGTGTCATCAATCCCTAGTCCTTGGAATCATCCATCCTCCAATAGACTGAAAATATTATCAGATGACAATGTTCCTCTGAAGGCCATTCACCAAGATCCTAAGATAACTATATCTTATGGATAAGAGTTTCATCAAGGAAGTTAGATTTACCTAGTGCATAGTCCATCTCAAATTCAAACATCTATAGGTACTCTACCCAGAACCTATATCTTAGATTCAAGTCTTTCTTTATGAAGATATAACAGAGGCTCTTGTGGTCTGTGTAAACAACAAACCTCTCACCTAAGAGATAATGTTTCTCATATTTCAAAGCGTGGACCACCGCTACCAAATCTGTAAAGACCTGTAAATTTCAAGGAAATTTTTTTTCTTAATTTCTTTGGGATTTTACGAGTACGCAGTTTCTGACGGCACCTGATTCTGAGGCCTGGTGTGCCCGGAATCAATTTCTGAAGTTTAGCTCGGGTACGTTCAGTGAACGAACAATCGGGTTTTCCTAACTTTTGAACCGGTGCTTGGAATCGAAATCTGAGGGCACCGATGAAACCGCAGAACCGGTAATTGCTTAGGAAGACCTTTTCTGGGGTTGCGTTTGCTCGAGTGATGTTGTTAAATAAATAGGTTAACTAAAGAGTGAAATAAAAATTTGTGCTACAATTTTTATTTCTATTCTAAGTAATTATAACCTATGCATGGAAGTTGGAGTGGGACCCACTACATCCTAACTCCACTTGGTAGGATATTAGTGGGGTGGGTCCCACACGAGCCCCACCCCTTCAATTCCATTAAACCTCCCTCTTGCAATTTAATTTGTAACTCACCCACTCCCCCACTTTAATTACATGTCAACTCTTACATTAAACAGATTGATTAAAGCTATTCAATTTATTTAATAAAGAGTTTGAATTTTGAATTCTTGTCATGAGTTAATAAAATAAGGACCTACCTTATTTTATTTTGGGTGGTTTCGTTGTGTGGAGATTTTGGGAGAGAGTTTACGCTAAGTCTTGAAGAACGCAAAGAATGTCAGGACCTCGATGAAGAACGTTGTCACCGCAAGGAGTGATCATCGTGCCTTTCTTCTCCTCTCCGCAGCCAGTGTGAGATTCCGCTCCACCTCAGACGTTCTCCTTCAAACACATACGGAGATTTACCTTGCGACGCCGTTTCCCGCGACAATCTTCTTTCGATGACTACTTCGAGGTAGGGGATTGTTTTGTGTTCATGATTATTTTTGACATTCTTCGTTTAATATTTAGCCGCTTACTATCGAATTAACGGGAGGAGGCCGGACCACACAAACACGGCCGACCCTCCTCCCCTTTGATGTTGTACTCCATCATGGTTTGGAACGAAGGTGGCACGGTGTAACGGCACCGCGCGGGAATGAGGAAAAGACGTGGTGAAGGAGCGTGGTTTCGTCACGCCACACCGTTGAGGGCGAAAGAAGCCGCGGCCGGAGTCGGGCCACGGTGGAGGGGCATGGTGTCGTCGCGCCGAGCCAGTCGGACAAGGGCCGCGGTGGTGCAAAAAAGGGCGGCCGGACCTCCGGCCGCCGACGCTTCAAGGGGCGGGACCAGCAGGTCCCACAGCAGCAACCGGCCGGCCATTATGGCCGGCCGGATTCTGGAAGACCGGGGGTTCGTAACCCACGGCAGGTAGATTAGGAGGGCCCCCCAAAGGGGGGCTGTTTTCTTCAATCAAGGGGGGCAGCGCCCCCCCTTCCGAGCCGCTTGGTCACGGACCGAGCGCCCAGCCACGCCGGGCCGGGCCGCGCCCCACTGGGCCGGACCCGGACCCGGGTCGGGTCGACCCAGTTCGGCCCGCCCCAGGGGGTATTGGGCCGGGTCGGACCGGGACCAAACCCCCTAAAAACGGACAGCTATGTTCAAAGGCCCATAACTTGGGCTACAAACCTCCGATCGATGCACCGTTAGTTGCGATGTGATCCTTGGATTGATATGGTCGTTTCGGTATATTACACTCAAGGTTTCGTAGAACTTTGTGTATGTCCGGGTTGGTTCGAACACGAAACCAACTGGGCCCTCGGTGCGGAAACGCTTATAACTTGAGCTTCGGACGTCCGATTGATGTGTCGTCGACTTTGTTGGATTCCTATTAGTTAGATGGTTATTTTGGCTTAATCCGCTCAAGTTTTGGACGTAGTTGGGGTATGGTTGGGTTGGTTTTGACTTAAAGACCAACCGGGCCCCTGGGACAAAAAAGCCAATAACTCTGAGACCGGGCGTCCGATTGACGCGTCGTCTATCGCGTTGAGTTCCTATTGTCGAGACGGAACTTTGGGATACATCAACTTTGTACTACGTTTCAGTTGATATATCGACCCCCCCTGGCTCGTGGAGCGGACCCTCTCGGAATCGAGCATGCTGTGTGCGGGAACCCTAGAGCTGGCTGCGACTGCGACGACGATGATGAATGTACTGGGATCCTTCGTGGGTCCGGCAGCGACGACGACCGTACTAAAATCCTCCGTGGGTTTGACGGCGATGACTAATGTTCTTGTATCCAGTGTGGGTCCAGTAGTACTATTGTTCTTGTATCCTATGTGGGTCCGGCAGTATTTGACTCTGTACTTGTATCCTACGTGGGTCCAGCAGAGTAGCTGGTCTTGTATCTTCTGTGGGTCTGACAGCTTAGCTGGTATTGTATCCTGTTTGGGTCCGATAGCTTAGATGAATCAGTGGCTATATCTGATCATCTCTATCATCTTTTGAAGAAGTATACCTGTGTAAGATGAGCTTTAACTTACAATCAATATCATCGATATGATTGTTGTGCTTTCCTATGTGGATTGGGTTGTGCTTTCCTGTGTGGATTGGGTTGTGAATTCCTATGTGGAATGGGTTATTTTTTCCTATGTGGACCGATTTGTACTTGGGCTCGTGTGCTGGAGCTGAGCTGGAATTGAAGACTTAGGTATATGTATGGGCATATACCTAAGTAGAGTTGGTTGTTACTTCGTGATTGTAACTTTCCTTTGTGGCTTATCCTTCGTAGATTTTGGGAGACCTTCGGGGGTCTCGGGGTCCCTACTGAGTAGCGTATACTCACCCCTGCATGGGCTATGCCCGCACTATGTTGTGTTGGATGCAGACGACGGACAGCGCTGACTGAGGTAGGAGCTCGTGGAGCTGGACGGTACCTAGAGGTGGATCACTGGATGAGACGTACAGAGAGCGGACGGTTGGAGCTGAGGAGTAGAGGAGACCATCTGTACCCACCCTTCAGGTGGGATTTCCAGAGGATGGCTTGGTGTTGTTGCTTACTTTTCTGCCGTTGTACTCCCTTTTTCAGTTGTACTTTACTTTCAGTTGGGTTTGTATTCTGGCCCATTTACTTTCTAGTACTTACTTTTGTATTCAGTTTACTTAGTGTTTACTCATCTTGCGTACTCAGAGGTGTTTGTTTACTTAATAAAGGAAATACCTTACCCTATTGTAGGGATTTACTCCTTTGGTGCTAGTCGCTAGCCCCTGGCCTATGGAAGGCGGGCTTGGGGTAGTCACTACATGGGTCCCGAGGACGGGTCGTGACAAATTGTTATCAGAGGAGTTCGGTTCTACCGCAGAACTCAGAACTCTGATCATTCTTCTATGTGAAGAAATAGTGTTAAGGATATTGAGTGTGGTTATCAATCTAGGGAGTCCAGTGTTGGTGCGGCAGCCGACGTATCCATACACCAGGACCCTGACTTCTGATTTCCGACTCAGTGCACGAAAACATTGATCACATGTGTGTTTCAAAAGTTTTCTTTTTGATTACTTGTGTCAGCTCCCCAGGTATACTGTATTGACTGTGGCACACCTGTCTCTTTTCAGGATGCCCCCATGACAGCAGCCAGCTAGGGTTCCGAGCTTTTTGTGAGATGACAGCCCACCGAGCGACGAGGCCTCGGTGCAGGGCCCTATTACAGCGGAGGCACCGGTGGTACCTCTACATGCCGAGCCACTGATGCCACCATCCCCAGCCGCTGAGAGTGCACGTCGCCTTAGTGCACTGCACGAGTTTCAGCATCAGAGACCGCCCAGGTTTTGCCGGGAGATGGACCCTCAGGCAGCCAATGATTGGCTGGAGGCTGTTGTACAAGTTTTCAGGTTAGTAGGGACACTAGCTGACCTCATGGTGATCCTTGCAGCAAGTCTCCTGCACACGGCAGCAGGAAGATGGTGGAGCCTAATGCTCCAGGTTCACAACAAGGCATCTCTCCTTTGGTCGGACTTTGAGAGCCTCTTTCGCTCGGAGTTCTTCCTAGCCACCCTCTGTGCGGTGCACATTCAGGAGCTACTACAACTACGGCAGGGCAGCATGACGGTAGCCCAGTACTCGGTGAGATTTACCGATATCTCGCGCTATTCCACAGACATGGTACAGGACCCGTTCTTCCGGGCTAGGACCTTCGAGCAGGGACTGAGGCATGAGATCAGGGCTTCGATGATCTCCCTCAGTATTCTGACACAGGCAGGAGTACTGGAGCGAGCCCTTCTCGTAGAGAGCTTTCTTGTTGAGCCTACACCAACAGCGAGACATACCGCAGGGCGGCATGTAGCTGAGTCTTCTGTAACTGGCAGTCGATGGATGTCACAGGGGTCCAAGCGGACTAGACCATTAGGCGGACGACCTCAAAATACTAGCTCAGAGGTGTGGGGCACACGCAGTACAGCCAGTCTTACGAGGAGCAGACAGTGCTATGCATACGACGGGTAGGACCACATGGCTTGTGACTGCCCGACCAGCCGTGCAGAGGAGCAGCAGACGGTTGAGGGACCACCCAGGAAAAGGCATAGGTTCGACCGTGGAGGTCCACAGGGAGCAGGCGGACGAGGCAGGGGAGCTGGCTGAGCAGCAGGTGGTGGGCAACGCTTTGAGGCTCTACCACCACCACCACCAGGAGGTCCACCCCGACCACAGGGAGTTGGCGGGCAGAGACAGGCTCAGCTTCAGGCAGTGGAGGCCTACGACCACGGCACACCAGAGATGATTCAAGGTACTATTTGTGTCTAATCCACCCTAGCTACAGTTCTTATAGACACAGGAGCGAATCATTCTTTCATTATCGCTGCCCTTGTTCGGAGCTTGGAGATTCCGATGGAGTCGTTGGCTCGATCCTTACAACTAGAGACTCCTACGGGAGCAGACCCGACGATTACACACTGGTGCCGGTAGTTTGAGCTTACTCTAGGAGGCGAGAGCTTTGGATGGGATCTTCTTGTAGCGGCGTTGAGGCCTTACGACGTCATCTTGGGCATGGATTGGTTATCTACAGTCCATGCTTAGATTGACTGTATTAGGCGCAAGGTGTGGTACGTTCACACCGATGGGAGCAGGTTCACCTTCACCGGCAAGAAGGGAGCCTTTGCAGCGCAGGATGGACTCACGCAGAGGATAAGACAACCAACCACTCATCAGTTGGCTAGCCTCATCCTAGGAGAAGTGGACGTGCGGAGTCCGAGTTTTCCTGTAGTGGTGGATCAGTATGCGGACGTTTTCCCTGACGACGTTCCAGGACTACCTCCTCGTAGAGAGGTAGACTTCTGTATTGACCTGTACCCCAGGAAATCCCCAATATCTACTTCAGCATATCGGATGGCTCCCAATGAGCTTCGAGAGCTATGGGTATAGCTGAAGGAATTGCAGGGCAAGGGATTCATCTGACCCAGTGTTTCACCCTGGGCTTCCCCGATTTTATTCACCAAAAAGGAAGACGGGAGCTTACGAATGTGTGTCGATTACCGTCGCCTAAACCAGGTGACCGTGAGGAACAATTATCTGCTACCAAGGATTGAAAACCTCTTCGATAAGCTCAAGGGAGCACAGTGGTTCTCGAAGATAGACCTCAGGTCGGGCTATCATCAGCTCGGAGTTCGAGACGAGGATGTGCAGAAGACGGCCTTCAGATGTCAGTATGGCCACTATGAGTTCTTGGTTATGCCTTTTGAAGTAACCAATGCTCCAGTAGTGTTCATGAGTCTTATAAATAGGATCTTTTAGCCTTACCTTGATCGATTTGTTGTAGTCTTCATCAACGACATATTGATATACTCGACCACTGAGGAAGAGCACGCCTACCACTTGTGGGTTGTACTGGACACACTCTAAGAGCACCAGCTTTATGGTAAGCTCTTGAAGTGCCATTTCTGGATATGCGAGGTCCAATTCTTGGGACACGTCATCTCTGAGGTGGAAGTTGCGGTGGATCCTACGAAGATCGAGGCAGTGCTAGCTTGGGAGCCACCCAGGAGCGTGACGAAGGTGCGGAGTTTCCTAGGTTTGGCTGGGTACTATCGGAGATTCGTTCCAGACTTCTCCAGAGTTGTGACACCGCTTTTAGCTTTGACGAAGAAGGGGAAACCCTTCATGTGGTCAGACATATGTCAGCAGAGTTTCTAGGAGCTGAGACAGAGATTGACCAGTGCACCTATCTTGAGGCTACCGAAGGAGGGAGTAGGGTACGTAGTCTACTGTGATGCATCAGGGACCAGACTCGAGTGTATACTGATGCAGGAGCGGGCAGTGATCGCCTATGGATCATGATATTTGAGGCAGCACGAGCAGAACTACGCTACCCATGACCTGGAGTTAGCAGCAGTGGTCTTTGCTCTGAAAATGTGGTGGCACTATCTGATGGGCGAGTGCTTTACAGTCTATTCTGACCACCAGAGTCTCAGGTACATCTTCTCGCAGAAGGACCTGAACCTGAGACAGCGGCGATGGCTCGAGTTCCTCCAGGACTATGACTTTGAGATAGTCTATACTCCTGGAAAGAGGAATGTAGTAGTCGATGCTCTCAGCAGGAGAACTGGAATTCAACAACTTGGTGAGGTGACATAGCAGCTAGCCTCTTTGCAGATATCCTTCATGGATAGAGATGGAGCAGCCTTTCTATAGTCACTCATAGTCACTCCTCCACTACTACAGCAGGTCAGAGAGGCACAGCGTGGGGACGTTGACTGTGAGACGCGACGTGCACATATATCCTCAGGACTGGCACCTGATAGATTCTCTGTGGGAGGAGAGCACATCGTCCTTTTCAGAGGATATACCATGGTACCAATTGCTTTACAGGAGGAGGTTCTGAAAGAGTTTCACACTTCCCCTTTAGCGGTACATCCAAGAGTGGAAAATATGTACCAGGATCTTAGACGACAGCACTGGTGGCCAGGTATGAAAAAGGCTGTAGCAGAGTTCGTTTCTCGATGCCTCATCTTCCAGCAGGTGAAGGCAGAGCACCAGGTACTGGCAGGCTTGGTATAGCCCTTGGAGGTATCGGAGTGGAAGTGGGATGGTATATCTATGGATTTCGTGACTAGACTTCCATGTACTTCCAGAGGTCACGACTCCATTTGGGTGATTGTCGACCGACTCACCAAGTTGGCCCAATTCTTACCCATCAGAGAGCAGGTCTCAGTGGAGAGCTTTGGATGACTCTACATTCAGGAGATCGTACGGCTTCATGGTGTTCCATCATCTATCGTCTCTGATCAAGATGATCTCTTTACTTCCCGACTTTGGAAGGGGTTGTAGGAGGCATTCGGGACGCATCTACGTCTGAGCACCGCCTTTCACCCTCAGACGGATGGTCAGATGGAGAGGACCATTCAGACTCTCGAGGACATGCTCCGTGCATGTGTCCTTGACTTTGGTCGCAACTAGGAGGATCACCTACCCTTGGTGGAGTTTGCGTACAACAACATCTACCACTCCACCATCGGGATGGCACCATACGAGGTATTGTACGACCGACCTTACAGATCACCTCTGTGCTGGACAGACCCTGGGGAGTTAGCACTTGTGGGACCAGAGATGGTCCAGGCCATGACAGAGAAGGTCCAGGTCATCCAGGAGCGGATGAGGACAGCTCAAAGCCGACAGAAGTCTTATGTTGATAGGAGGCGGAGACCACTAGAGTTTGAGGATGGCGACCACGTATTCTTTCGGGTCTCACCTCGACGTGGATTACAGAGATTTGGCCGGGGTGGCAAGTTATCTCCGCACTTCATCGGACCATTCCAGGTTCTCAGCAGGATAGGCGAGGTGGTTTATCACCTGGCTCTACCACCTCAGTTGCACCTGGTGCACGACATCTTCCACGTATCTCAGCTGAGGAGATACGTGCACGACCCGACACATATCATCGACCATGGGGAGCTGGACATTGATGACATGGAGACTTTTGCGGAGGTCCTGGTGGAGATCGAGGATCGATAGGAGCGGGTCCTATGTGGGCGGTCAATTCCTCTAGTGTGCATCAGGTGGCAGCATGGAAACCTCCAGGAGAGAACTTGGGAGCGGGAGGCTCAGATACGTGCTCAGTACCCTCATTTATTCCCTAGTTTGTGATGTATATTTACAGGGACATAAATCCCTGAGGTGGGAGTAATGCAAAGACCCATAAATTTCAAGGAATTTTTTTTTCTTAATTTCTTTGGGAATTTACGAGTACACAGTTTCTGACGGCACCTGATTCTAAGGCTCGGTGTGCCCGAAATCAATTTCCAAAGTTTAGCTCAGGTACGTTCAGTGAACGAATGAGCGGATTTTCCTAACTTTTGAACCGATGCTCGGAATCGAAATCTGAGGGCACCGATGAAACTGCAGCGTCGGTAATTTCTTAGGAAGACCTTTTCTGGAGTTGTGTTTGCTCGAGTGATGTTGTTAAATAAATAGGTTAACTGAAGAGTGAAATAAAAATTTGTGCTACAATTTTTATTTCTATTCTAAGTAGTTATAACCTATGCATGGAAGTTGGAGTGGGACCCACTACATCCTAACTCCACTTTGTAGGATATTAGTGAGGTGGGTCCCACATGAGCCCCACCCCTTCAATTCCATTAAACCTCCCTCTTGCAATTTAATTTGTAACTCACCCACTCCCCCACTTTAATTACATGTCAACTCTTACATTAAAAAGATTGATTAAAGCTATCCAATTTATTTAATAAAGAGTTTGAATTTTGAATTATTGTCATGAGTTAATAAAACAAGGACCTTCCTTATTTTATTTTGGGTTGTTTTGTTGTGTGGAGATTTTGGGGGAGAGTTTACGCTAAGTCTTGAAGAACGCGAAGAACGTCAAGACCTCGACGAAGAATGTTGTCACTACAAGGAGTGATCGTCGTGCCTTTCTTATCCTCTCCGCAGCCAGTGTGAGATGCCGCTCCACCTCGGACATTCTCCGTCAAACACATACGGAGATTTACCTCACGACACCGTTTCCCGCGACAATCTTCTTTCGACGACTACTTCGAGGTAGGGGATTGTTTTGTGTTTGTGATTATTTTTGATGTTCTTCGTTTAATATTTAGCCGCTTGCTATCGAATTAACGGGATGAGGTCGGACCGCACAAACACGGACGACCCTCCTCCCCTTTGATGTTGTACTCCATCGTGGTTTGGAACGAAGACGGCACGATGCAACGACACCGCGCGGGAACGAGGAAAAGACGTGGTGAAGGAGCGCGGCGTCGTTGCGCCGTGCTGTTGAGGCTGAAAGAAGCTGCGGCCGGAGTCGGGCCGCGGCGGAGGGGCGTGGCACCGTCGCGCCGCGCTGGTCGGACAAGGGCCGTGGCGATGCATAGGGGGGCGGCCGGACCTCCGGCCGCCGGTGCTTCAAGGGGGCGGGACCAGCAGGTCCCGCAGCAGCAACCGGCCAGCCATTATGGCTAGCAGGATTCCAGAAGACCGGGGGTTCGTAACCCCCGGCAGGTGGATTAGGCGGGCCCCCCAAAGGGGGGTTGTTTTCTTCAATAAAGGGGGGCAGTGCCCCCCCCCCCTTCTGCGCTGCTCGGTCACGGACCGAGCGCCCGGCCAAGCCGAGCCGAGCCGCTCGCGCTGGGCTGGGCCGCCCGCGCCGGGTCGGGCCGCCCGCGCCGGGCCGGGCCGGGCCACGCCAACTGGGCCGGGCCGCGGAATCCGGGCCGGGCCGTGCCCAACTGGGCCAGACCCGGGTCGGGTCGACCCAGTTCGGGCCGACCCAGGGGGTATTGGGCTGGGTCAGACCAGGCCCAAACCCCTTAAAAACGAACAACTACGTTCAAAGGCCCATAACTTTGGCTACGGACCTCCGATCGACTCACCGTCAGTTGAGATGTGATCCTTGGATCTAGACGGTCGTTTCGGTATATTACACCCAAGGTTTAGGAGAACTTTGGGTATGGCCGGGTTGGTTCGAACACGAAACCAATCGGGCCCTCAGAGCAGAAACGCTTATAACTTGAGATCCGGACGTTTGATTGATGTGCCTTCAACTTTGTTGGATTCCTCTTAGGGAGATGGTTCTTTTGGATTACTCCACTTGAGGTTTGGACATAGTTGGAGTATGGACGAGTTGGTTTTGACTTAAAGACCAACTGGGCCCCTGGGACGAAAAAGTCAATAACTCTCAGACCGGGCGTCCGATTGACGCGTCGTCTGTCGCGTTGAGTTCCTATTGTCGAGATGGAACTTTCGGATACATCAACTCCAGAATACGTGTCATTTGATGTATCAACCCCCCCTTGGCTCATAGAGAGGACCCTCCCGGAATCGAGCATGTTGTGTGCGGGAATCCTAGAGCTGGCTGCGACTGTGACGACGATGACGACTGTACTGGGATCCTCCGTGGGTCCGGCAGCGACGACGACCGTACTGAAATCCTCCGTGGGTTCGACGACGATGACTGATGTTCTTGTATCCTTATTGGGTCCAACAGTACTACTGTTCTTGTATCCTATGTGGGTCCGGCAGTATTTGACTCTGTACTTGTATCCTACGTGGGTCCGGCAGAGTAGCTGGTCTTGTATTCTGTGTGGGTCCGACAGCTTAGCTGGTCTTGTATCATGTGTGGGTCTGACAGCTTAGATAAATCAGTGGCTACATCTGATCATCTCTATCGTCTTTTGAAGAAGTATACCTGTGTGAGCTGAGCTTTAACTTACAATCAATATCATCGATATGATTGTTGTGATTTCCTGTGTGGATTGGGTTGTACTTTCCTGTGTGGATTGGGTTGTGAATTCCTATGAGGAATGGGTTATGTTTTCCTGTGAGGACTGGTTTGTACTTGGGCTCATGTGCTGGAGCTGAGCTAGAATTGAAGACTTAGGTATATGTATGGGCATATACCTAAGTAGAGTTGGTTGTTACTTCGTGATTGTAACTTTCCTTTGTGGCTTATCCTTTGTGGATTCTGGGAGACCTTCGGGGGTCTCGGGGTCCCTACTGAGTAGCGTATACTCACCCCTGCATGGGCTATGCCCACACTACATTGTGTTGGATGCAGACGACGGACAGCGCTGACCGAGGTAGGAGCTTGTGGAGCTGGACGGTACTTGGAGGTGGATCACTGGACGATACATACACAGAGCGGACGGCTGGAGTCGAGGAGAAGAGGAGACCATCTGTACCCACCCTTCAGGTGGGATTTCCAGAGGACATCTTGGTGTTGCTGCTTACTTTTCTTCCATTGTACTCCCTTTTTCAGTTGTACTTTACTTTCAGTTGGGTTTGTATTCTGGCCCATTTACTTTCCAGTACTTACTTTTGTATTCAGTTTACTTAGTGTTTACTCAGATTGCGTACTCAGAGGTGTTTTTTTACTTAATAAAGGCAATGTCTTCCCCTATTGTTGGGATTTACGCTTTTGGTGCTAGTCTCCAGCCCCTGGACTATGGAAGGCGGGCTTGGGGTAGTCATGGAACGGGTCCCGAGGACGGGTCGTGACAAAATCCAATTCATGGGTAGGATATCTCTACTCATGGGTTCATAACTAACACGATCCATAAGCTACTACCTAGTCCCTCTATATCAACGATTCACCCAATACAACTTCTGATGCATCACAGTAAATGGCACATCCAATGCCAATAATAGGAAGAATCAATGTTGGAGTTGTGTTAAACCCCCTCTTAATCTTAAGAAACACCTCTTCAAACTGGTTTGAAAACTAGAAATTCACTCCTTTCTTCACTAGCTCAGTCATGGGGTGCTGATAAATGGGATAAGTTCTGGATAAAATGATAGTATTATATCGTTAAAACCAGAAATACCCTAATATCAAACACATTTTGGGGATATGTATAGGATATCACTACCTCCAATTTCTATAGGTCTATAGATATACCAATCTTATAAATTACATGACACAAGAATTACGCCTTTTGAATCCAAAAGATACACTTAGACGACTTGGAATAATTATGATGTGATCGAAGTGTACTCATGATTATCTCAATGTGTATGGAATGTTGCTCTGGGGTTGGTGAGTAAATGAGGATGTCGTCAACAAACACCATGACAAATGAGTTAAGGTATGGTTGGGAGATCTTGTTCATGAGATCCCTAAACACCATAGGTGAATTTTTCAGTCCAAACGACATCACCAAGTACTCTTATAGAACATACCAACTCCAAAACACTGTCTTTGATATGTCCTCCACTCTAACCCACAACTAGTGATAGCCTGATCTGAGATTGATCTTTGAGAACCACCAGGCTCCCCACAACTAATAAAAGATATCATCGATCCTGGATAGAGGATGTTAATTCTTCTCCATCACCTGGTTTAGTTTTTGATAATCCATGAAGAGATGAAGACTACCATTTACCTTATTAGAGAATAGGATATGTGTACCCCAATGTGAAGTACTTGGCTTGATAAAGCCCTTATGTTCCATTTCCTCAAGTTGTTCCTTAAGTTCTTTCAACTCAGTCAGTGACATATGATAAGGGGATATTGAAATAGGTTGCACACCTGGCATGATTTCTATATCAAAATCAACTCCTATGATAGGGGGAAGTCTTATAATGTCATTTTGAAAGACATATTGATAGATATCTATAACTAGAGTAAAGTAAGAGGGGAGAACCAGTTATCTTATCGAAAGATCCATGCCTGCAATCCGTGTCGTGATCATCCCAAACTGGCTCATGTATGGACCCACTCTTCCTATACCTAACTCTCATTCACCATTCATCAAGAGATTCTCTCTTTTGGGTGATTTAAATGATACATGTATCTGATATCAATCAATTTGTGATCAAAAACTGGCCAGTCATTCCATGCTAAGAATCACATTGAAGCTCATCATCTCCAGAATCATGAAATCTCCAAGATGCCCATAATCATCAATGACTATAGGACACTTTGGAAATCATTATAGATGATCCACTTTCATTCCCAATGGTGTATCAAGGGAAAGTAATTCATAAAACAACTTAACTGGTAGGTCAAGTCTATGAAAAAATTGTGATGATATGAGGGAATGGGAAGCACTGGTATCAAAAAAAAGTAGTAGATAAAGTAAAGGTGATCAAGACCATACTTCATACAGTAGATGATCTCTCACCACCATCTGCTGGAGTCCTATCTGTTGCATATACTCAATCAGACTCATCTATGTGACCCTATACCTATGGTACATGACTTTCTTAGGGCATCCTCATATAAGCATGATACTGAGAACCACGAATGGATCCTTAGTTCCTCAATAGTGTCTTCCTAGATCCCTTATATAAACCTGAACTCATATATCTATGGTAGAATTTTTGAAGGTGGCCCATCTTACCACATTGTTTTCATTTTCTCTAAGGTGTTGTGTAGACCTTCCAGTAATTCCTGAACATTCCCCATTTGAAGAAATGTGGATAACCTCCTAAGGGGACTGAAGAAGTCATACTTTTCTCCACTTGTATACCACTAATCCGTTTCACATCCATGGTTTTACTCTTCCTGCTACCAGAAGATGTACACATTGCAACAATAGGTTGTCCACCAGCCTGAGCACTGAGGGGTAGAAGAAGAACAAATTCTCAATCCTTCTCCAGGACATTCTTGATAGTTAAGGCATTATAATGAACCTTTGGGTTTGTTTCTAGGTTAAAAATCTAAAATTTTCATCTAATGTTAGGATTAATACCAATCTATAACTTCCTAGCCTTATGTACCTCATTTCTGGACAAGAGAGGAGCAAAGAAAAGTAGCTCAGTGAAACAAGTGGAGAATATGGATACTTTCATGGACCCCTATTTTAGCTCTATGAACACTTTTTCTCAGTCAATATTCAACATGTCGGGGAATAATTCCCTCAAAAAAAAGGTTCTTGAAAGTCTCCCAAGTGAGACCCTCACATCTATCAACCTGTCCCATTACACACCACCACCTCCTAGCAGGTCTTTGTAGCATGAATGTTTTTAGCTTCACCTTCTTTTCCTTAAGTGTCTCAACGAGTTAAAATATACCCTCAATTATGTCTACCTAGTCTTAGGCATCCTGTGGTCCTCCAGTGCCCTGGAAGGCTAGTGGATGCTAGAAATGGAATTCCATGGTGTAGTCGACCATGGACCTCAGTTCCCCTCTGCCCTAGGAAGGAACAAGTGGGAGGGATCCTGGATGAGGTGGGCCTACTGGTTGTACTATAAGAGAAAGTGAAAGATCATGATCAGCTACACCCTTTTGTACAACAGGTGGTGGAATAGGGGCATCCTCCCTAGTTGGAGCACCCTAGTCCACATCAGCTAGCAGTTCCATCAGTCTTCTATGAGGAGGAAACTTCTGTAACATGAAGGGAGACATTTAGAACATTTCAGATAGATCTTAATCTGTTTATGGGATTATAAAAAGGTTTCCCTGTGAGGCTAACCACAAATTTATATCCCTCCTAGCACTAACCAAGGTACTTCATCCCTACACGTTAGTCACAATCAACATATATATCAATCAACAAAGAATACAATTATATCCTAAACATATAGAACAAAACAAGCCATTAAATTAAATAACTAGTATACAACATAGAAACATATATATATATATATATATATATATTGATCCTATTTTCCTACCCATGATGCATGAACACACCCAAAATCTCATAAAATTGTAAAAGTAATCCCATCAATGGTAACTCAGATGTCTGTTACAGATGAGTTGGCCAGGCACATGGCAACTCCCCTACCTGAGTCCCACACAATCTATCACCTTTCTACCATGTCTCGGGTTATCCAAAAAAAAATAAAGGAAACTCAAGTAGTGATTCCATTTTGTAACACCCCAACCTGGACCACCGGGTCTGAGTCGAAGATCCACAAGACCTCATACACACCTCCCCGAACACAAGAGGTTGTCGATTAGAAGCGAGAGTCTGAACACTGTCATTATGGAGAATATACCCTCAGTGTCATGTCATAGCCAATAAACATAAATAAAATATAAAAATAAAAATTAGAGTAACATGAAGAAACTATAAATATGGCACTCAAGTCATATAAATAAATAACTGATCTCTCAGTGTGGAAAGCCAAACCAGAGTATAAATACAAGAAGATAAATAAAGTAAACATTGTAGAGTCCACTGGAGTCTATCTCAGTATGCTACTAGCTCCATTATCCTCTACTTAGTTGTCAATTATGGGCCCCTTGCCTTTACCCGGATCCCTATATATGAAATTTACATGCGCATTGAGATGATCGTGAAGGGTGTGAGTAATAAAACTCAATAGGACACCACCTATGCATCCTTAACAAATGTTCACGGATATAATAGGTGTATTTCATGATAATAATAAATGAGAAAGATGAAAGGGAAAACATAAAATCACGTATCGAATAGTCATGCACTAACCAAGCTTCTACAACCCCCCATTCGTACCTACTTTGGCTCCATGGTGGAATAATAATCAAGGAGATGTCGGAAGTAGTCTAAATTATCCATAAAGCTAGTGAACATGTCTCTTGGCAGCCTCAAGGCATCAAGTCATATCAAGCCTCCAGACCATCGTATTCTGATTCTATCAAGGGTCAAACCCCCTGGTCATTGTACCTCATTTATGCCCCAGATCAGGCCTCCAGGTCGTCATGCCCCTAATGTCGTTGCCTCAGGTCAAGACTCCAGGCCATCATATCTCTACCATGTTCTCAGTTTCATCATCTTCATCATCACAAGTCGTGTTCACTCACTTTCTAAGGGATATTCATATCACGATGGTCCACCTATCCTGAGTATGAAGAGAAAACCTCTAAAGGCATGGTGACACACATAACTAGGTAAAGCATACAAGGCAAGAATAACATATCATCATGAGCATATAGTATAAACAAATAACAACATGTGATCAATGTCAAACATGGTAACAAGCTACTCTAGAAAAACTCATGGCATCAAGCATCATAAATGGGTCTCACGGGCTACACACACCCACATGCGATCATAATAAATCATGGTTGGCATGGTATGGAAACACAAGAATTATTCTAAGGATACAAGTGTATACAAGAGCCCAAAAAGGTAAGGAACTTTTTACCTCAAGGTTGTTTATGAAGAACTTCAAAGATTATCAAAGGATCAAAGATCAAACCACATTATGCACCCACGTAGAGCTAAATCGCAAGTTAAAGATGCCTAATTTGGATTCCAATTAATCAAGAAAGAGGTTTAGAAAAGTGACTCAAGTAGATTCCATGTTAAGAAGGTGATTATAAAATCACATACCTTACGGAGTCTGTCAATGGAACTAATTCTAAGGTATGTTGAAGTAGTGAATTCCAATTCATGGAATTCGTTTTCATTCAATGAATGGATTGTGAATTCATCACCAATTCTAGAATAAATCATCGAGTATAGCCAATGAACATCAATCGTCCATGAATATGTAATCAGAAAAGAGATTCAATATTAGATTCAATAAGAATAAGGTCTCATGATGATCGATCTATAAAGACTTGCCCAGAAATAGCCACCATTCTTGAGAGTTATATCTCCAGTAAAAATGGTTGTTATTGACACATCAAATCCTCAATAATCTACCAGGAATCATCAATGAATTATAGTTTTATCATTAATCTATTATCAAGTATTTTAGGAAGATGATTTATTAACACATAATCACAGAACATTCATCTTTGATGGTCGATCTTGATTCAATCAAAGAAACGTCGTTGGCATGCTAGATCTATCACTAGTCTATAAGGAAAGGGAGAATTTTCTATTAGATCGTCATAGAAACCACATATCCATCATATATACATGCTCATCTCTCAAGGAAGAAGATGAAACATAACTAGAGGAATCTTATCATTCTAGCGTTGTCGGGTCGCTCCAACGTTGAAGGATTAAGTGAAGAGGAGATCTCTCATAACCATATGGGAGGTCTCAAATTCGGAATAGGTGCTTTGGGGTCAGGATTGGGTGTTAAAGAGGGTCAAAACTATGTGGTATTAAAATCCCATGGGGTGCATTAAATTCACCCTCGTACAGGGAGCACTAGTGGGCCGGTGTGCCTTGAAAAGCCAACTGGGTTCTGCCAGCACCACTGGTCAGTCAGTGGGGTCTGTAGCTTCCTACACACCTATAATAACTCCAACAGAAAACCAATGGAGTCCACCAGCTGGTCAGTGGCAGTTTGATTTCACCACAAATTCATGTCTTCTCTCTTCACTTCAACCACCGGTTCCCATTTATTCATAAAAACCAACTACTAAACACTCATATCTGAGACAAAACATCAAAGGAATGGTGTATTTTATAAGCTTTAAACATCTTGTACTTCAAAAACATGTGAGGATGTTAAAATAGTAATGGATAATATAATTATTAATACTTAATTTTTTAATATTTATTAATAACTAATAATTTCATTAGTATAATTAATTATATTAATAATTGAAATTATAAATAACAATAAAATATAATTCATTAATATAATTAAGAAACAATAATAATAACATTAATATTTAATAATACAATTAAAAATATTAGTAATTAATGATATAAATAATAAGTAATTAAGATAATATTAATTGATTAAGTATTAATAACTATATTATAAATAATAATTTAAAAATATTAATTAATTAATCATTAATAAAAATATTAAAAAATATAATAATTATATTAATTAATAAATATTAATTTTATTATTATGCATTGTTAATTGTATAGAATATTAATTAGTAAATATTGATTGTATTATTATTATTTTTTTAAAAATCAGGGTTGAAGCCTCTTTATTATAAAAGTAATGACCTATTTCTATTTGGGTAGTAAGACTCATTACATAGCTCGTGGGCCTAAGTCTAGGTGACCCATGAACATGGCCAGAATTGTAACGACCCAAAATTTCATTAATGGAAAATCCCTCTTAATCCAGTTAAATGTTTCTTTATGTTTTTATAAGATGTCAACTTATTTAGTTTAACGTTAAGATTTTTTACCGTTACTTTTATATCCGTTGAACAGTGATCATCTGGGTAGTTTAAATATAAGGCTTTAACGAACCAATTTTCTACTCAGACAAAGGAAGCGATGGCCTCATCCAGTAGAATTGCCCCTTACGAAGCCCATTTGTCGGAGCTCGGAAAGGAGGTGGCGTCTTTGGGCTTTGCCCTTGACCAAGCCCAAGCTGAGCTTTATCAAGTCAAGCTCGAGCGTGATCGTCTACGGGAAAAATGGAAGTTGATAGAGATTACCACTCGAGCAATGTTATCCGAGCAACCCCAAGAGTCTGTCACCATCGCACACCTTACCCTTAGGTCTTATGCGGCTATTTTAAGGGGTTATGTAACAAATAAGTAGCACCATGTTCATGTACATTATTTTTTGTATATAATAATGAATATAATTTCTAGTCATTTTTGATGCATTGTAATTAGTTTTTAAAGTACAAAGGATGTTTTTAGTTATTATTTAATTAAGAATTATATTTTATTAAATTAAAGGATTTTTTGAATTAAATAATATTTCAATAAAATATTAATATTAAATTAATTTTTTATTAAATATAAATGATCTTATAATCTTATTAATGCAATTAAAATTTTTATTAAGGTTTGAAAACCATTTCTGTCAAAACCCGTGAATTTTTTTATAAATGTCGGTTTTTATTTTAAAAGTGAAAATTCACATATTTAGAAAATTATTTAGATAAAATAAATATTATTTTTGGAATCAGGATGTCGAAATTATCCAACGGTGAATTTTTCATAATTTTCTGAGACAGTCAAATTTTTGGGTAAAAATTAAATACCATTTAAATATATAATGTGTTTTATGACATCATAATGACCCAATGGTGATGTAATAAAATACCATAATCCTTATGTTCGGCCAATATGTGTTTTATCATTAAAATAATGAGGTTTTGGGTTTGTTTGACTCACTTTTCAAAGCATTAATGGAGCCCTCAAGACTTATTCAACACTTTTCCTTTTTAAATTAATTTCCATGGGAGTGTGACTCACCTCCACATAAGCAACCCTAATTTTTTAATAAGTTCGGACCTTGGCCTTGTAAAATATTGTTTTCCTCTTTCCTTTTCCAGAAACCATGGGCTAATACCATGGGATGGTTTGTGGTTTGGATTATTTTAATATAAGGGGTCCCAAACCTAAATAATAAAGAATTCTCTCACCTTTCCTATATAAACCCACCCAAGCTCCCACTTCCTCCTCACTCAAAGCCCTTGAAGTTCGTCCAACCTCTTCCCTACTCTCTCTAGAATCCTCTCAAGGTGCCCCAAGCTCCCAAGAAGCCTCTCACAAGCCTCTCTCTAGCCTTTGGAAGCACACTTCCAAGTAAGGGTTTTTCTTCCTTTCTCATTTTTGTCAATTTTCTGTAAGTTGTATTTCCCTTTTAATTTCATTTATGAATGTTGGGGTATGGTTTCTCACCTCTCCCATACTTCCCTATTATTTTTTGAATGATGGGATACCCCTTTCTCTCTCATTAAATGCCTCCCATGTACACCCGTTACTATGCCGAAATTCCGAAAGGAACCTTTTTCTCCTCTTTTATATTCAAGCAATACTTTTGTATCATGAATATAAATTCCTTTTCAATTGTTGGGACATGTATCTATATGACCTTCTTACTGTCCATTACATGTAAATATGATGAGGAACCCCTTTCTCTCTCATCGGACCTTTTTATGAATTCTTATGTCACGCCGTTACGCTGCCGAAATCACACCGATTTTCTAAGCCAATATCATTGTGTAGTGAATACCATGCCCACTTCTCCATCAAGGGTATTCACCTTTATGCACATTTACTTATTGATTGTAAAGTTTCATGTATGAATTCCACATTCCTTTATCATGGAATAAATGATTATGTTTTATGAATCCATGTTTTATGATCCATGTGGCACACTTATGCATGAAATGAAATGTTTAAGAAGGGTGCGCCCTGATAGCGCTCCAATGCATTGGGTAAAGTATAGTATCATGATACGTCATGTGCAATGAGTGTTGACTCATGCTAATTCAAGTGCAACTAGGGTTTACTCGTGCTTCAAGTGCAATGAGGGTTTACTCATGCTCCATGTGCAATGAGCCTTGGCTCATGCTAATTCAATGTTAAGTGTTGTTGCCACATTTCCATGTTATGATTATCATGCTTTATCATGCCTTTATGTTCATGTCTCTCTTATGATCTATTGATATTCCTATTGCCTAACATGTATTGTACTCCTCATGTTATTCATTATGTACTCCCTTACTGGGCTTTATAGCTCACCCTTTTCTTATGCATGTCCTCAGGTTATCCCATGCAATGCTAAGTACGAAGGAATGTAGTGGTCATGTAAAGGAAGTTTTCAATAAGGATGTTGTATTTCAAGTTTAAAGTTTTTATGTAATGATCCTAAGCCCCAAATACACTAAACCTCTCGATCTTATTTGTTGTATCAAGTGAAGTTTTAGGTAATAAAGCATGTTTAAGTTGTAATAAAAAGCAGGGTTGTCATAGTTGGTATCAGAGGATAGGTTTAGTTATTTTTGGGATTAGGAAACCCTAGTAAAGCCTTAGATAAAAGACTAAGCATAATAAAAACATCCCTAAGTTTTGGTAAATACTAAGTAAGTGTTTTATCAAACAAATACATCCCTGTCTGGATACGAGCAGGTAGAGGCGGCTCTGGCACAGATGTATCCTAGGGGTAAAACCTGAAAACACCGCTTTGAGCTAGACTCGAACGGGAACTGGTGCACGACAACGGGCCTTGCTGCACTCTTGGTTACGACACTCCCGGGGGATATGTTTTGATAAATTCACAATCTTAGTATGAACCCTTATTAAGGGAAAAATGCCCCTAAGAATATATGTTAGAAGGAAGATCATGAAAAGCCTGGATTAAATCCTATAGACTCATGAGTTAAAGAGATTAAAGTTTATTTATAAGTCATCAACTTTTGTCTTTGGATTACCCTCTATGTGTTACCCCTAACTTTCCTTTTATTCCAGCCAATGGACGGTAATAGGAGAACTCGGGCTAACAACCGTTGTGAAGATCAGTGTGATGATTGTACTAATGAGATGCCCAATCCAATGGGAGCGGGAATCGCGAACTTTGTCACGCTTCTCTCTCAGCTAACTCAAGTTTTGAATAGAAACACTGGTCAAGAGGAACGTTCAACCCCCCCTAAGAAAGAACAAGTCGCTATTGAAAGCTTCATGAGACAAAGGCCTCCTACTTTTAGTGGATCATCCGATCCCACGATTGCTGAACAATGGATCAACTCCATTGAAAAGATATTCTCCATCCTCCAATGCTCTGAAAAAGAGAAGGTTCTCCTGGCGGCTTATCGTATGGAGGGTGAAGCTGATCAATGGTGGACGTTGATCAAAAATACGAAGCCTGAGGAGGAGATCGAGGCTTTGGAATGGAAGGTATTCCGGAAGATGTTTTTCGATAAATATTTTCCACGCACCCTCCGTCTTAAGATGGAAAGGGACTTCCTTTCCCTCAAGAAGAAAGATGAGGAATCTGTGGGAGCGTACGAGGCAAACTTCACAAGGCTTGCACGATACGCTTCCGGCTTTGTCGTTACCCCCGAATGCAAGGTTGACCGCTTCTTTGGTGGGCTGAAGCCTAGCTTGCGGAAAGCATTAGCGATCCGTGACTTCGACAGCTATGAGGAAATTGTCCGATGTGCCCTCAAGGTTGAAATGGAGATCGGAGAATCACAGGGGTATCATGGGGACAAGAAGCGGAAGGTGGACTTCAATGCTGGTGGTCCGATGGATAAATCCAACGGCGCTAAGAAATTACAGCACCCCACTTGCCAAAAGTGTGGAAAAAAGCACCCTGGAAATTGCCTTAGGGGGACAAGAAAATGCTTCAAGTGTGGAAGAGAAGGGCACCTAGCTGTTAACTATCAGCAAGAAGGACCCGCGGCTGCGACGAAGGGGAGGAACGCTCCGTTCGAACCTCAACGCGTTGTTCAATGCTTCAAATGCAAAGAACCGGGTCATTTTGTGAATTAGTGCCCTAATCCAAGGGTTATCGGAGGCAATCAACAACCTCCAAGACAGCAAGGAAGAGCTTTTTCCATCACTTCTGCCGAAGTGAACCCCGACAACGAAGTGGTGACAGGTACGCTAGTTATTCATTCAAGAATAGCAAACGTACTTTTTGATTCAGGTTCTACGCATTCTTTTATATCTCAAAAGTTTAGTAGAATAATCCCTGCACCACCACAAATCATGGAAGTAAAGATGTCGGTGAGTACGGCAAATGGGGCAATCATTGCATCCCATGAGTATAAGTCCTCCCCTATTATAATCTGTGGATTGAATTTCCCGGCGAACCTCGTCATACTCCCTTTGGTGGAATTTGATGCAATTCTTGGCATGGATTGGCTTTCCTTATATAGATCCAACATAAATTGTCGGGAGAGGGAAATCACACTCCATATGGAGAATCGACCCCCGATTCTTTACAAGTGTCAGGAGGAAGATGAATCTCCTTTAGCTCCATCATCTCAAGCATGGATACTACTGCCTTATGAGCACGCATATCTGGCTCAGATGATTGAGTCCAAGGAAGAAACCACCCTTGAAGAAATTCCTATTGTGAGGGAATTCGCTGAAGTATTTCCCGAGGAACTTCCTGGTCTTCCTCCAAGAAGAGATGTTGAGTTCTCAATTGAACTTATACCTGGGGCGCTACCAATATCCAAGACTCCATATAGAATGGATGTGGTTGAGCTTGAAGAACTGAAGAAACAACTACAGGAGAATCTGGATAAAGGGTTTATACGCCCAAGTGCATCACCATGGGGTGCACCAGTCCTCTTCGTCAAGAAGAAGGATGGGTCAATGCGGCTTTGCATCGATTATCGTGAACTTAACAAAATCACGATAAAGAACAAGTATCCTCTCCCAAGAATCGATGACTTGTTTGATCAGCTGCGTGGAGCACAATACTTCTCCAAGGTCGACTTGCGGTCGGGATATTATCAAGTAAGGGTGAAGAAGGAAGATATCCCCAAGACTGCTTTTCGTACAAGGTACGGGCACTATGAATTCATAGTAATGCCTTTTGGACTCACCAATGCTCCAGCAATATTCATGGACTTGATGAATAGAGTCTTTAGAGATTACCTAGATAAATTTGTGGTAGTCTTTATAGATGATATTCTAATATACTCCAAAACCAAAGAGGACCATGAGGAGCATTTAAGAACTGTACTGGAGACTTTGCGCAAGGAGAAGCTCTATGCCAAGTACAGCAAGTGTGAGTTCTGGTTGAAGGAGGTCTCATTCTTGGGCCATATCATCACAAGCAATGGGATATCTGTGGACCCCTCCAAAACAGATGCAATTGAGGGATGGCCGAGGCCAACATCGGTAACTGATATCCGTAGCTTCTTGGGGTTAGCTGCATATTATCGACGATTTGTGAGAAATTTCTCACGATTGTCCAACCCTCTTACCAAGCTAACTCTAAAGGGAGTAAAGTTTTCTTGGAGTGATGAATGCGAAGAAAGCTTCAAGGAGTTGAAAAGGAGGCTTATCACTGCACTTGTGCTCACTTTACCCACAAGTGGGGAGCTTTTTGTGGTATTCAGTGATGCTTCGAAGAAGGGATTAGGATGTGTGCTGATGCAGAATGATAAAGTGATATCCTATGCCTCAAGACAGTTGAAAATCCATGAGCGAAACTATCCAACGCATGATCTGGAGTTGGCGGCGGTGATCTTTGCCTTGAAAATCTGGCGGCATTATCTCTATGGAGAGAAATGTGAGATATATACTGACCACAAGAGTCTTAAATATATATTCACACAGAAAGAGCTTAATATGCGCTAGAGAAGATGGATAGAGCTCATAAAGGATTATGACTGTTCAATACATTACCACCCTGGGAAGGCGAACAAGGTGGCGGATGCCCTAAGTAGAAAGGATCCAGCAATTCTATCAATGATGAGAATTGAGAAGGATCCAATCTTCTTAGACTTGATGAAGATGGACGTGGGAATCATAAAGAAGGGAACATCATCAATCCTTTCACAAATGATTGCTCAACCATCTCTTTTGGAAAGGTTAAAGGATGCTCAAAAGGATAATGCGAGAATCCAAGAAAAAGTGGAAGCTATCAAAAAGGGAAAATCCTCAGAGTTTAATGTTAATGAAGAAGGAATTGTGCGGTTTGGGAAAAGACTATGTGTCCCATCAAGTTCGGAGCTGAAGAAGAAACTTTTGGATGATGCACATAGTTCAAATTTCTCTATTCACCCAGGGAGCACAAAGATGTATCGAGATCTCCGAGAAAACTTTTGGTGGGATAATATGAAGAAGGAGATCGCCGAATATACATCAAAGTGCCTGGTGTGTCAGCAAGTGAAGGCAGAGAGGCAAAAGTCTAAGGGGATGATGCAACCATTGCCCATACCAGAATGGAAATGGGAGAACATCACCATGGACTTTGTCACCGGACTTCCAAGGACATGCAAAGGCAACAATGCAATCTGGGTTGTTGTGGATCGTCTTACAAAGACTGCACACTTCATTGCTATTCGAGAGGATTTCTCTTTGGATCAACTGGCACGAATATATATCAGGGAAGTGGTACGGTTGCATGGAGTACCACTATCTATTGTCTCTGACCGAGATCCAAGATTTACCTCTAAGTTTTGGAAGAGTCTTCAACATGCTCTGAATACTGAACTGAACTTCAGTACGGCCTATCATCCTCAAACTGATGTCCAATCCGAGCGGACTATCCAAACACTTGAGGATATGTTGAGAGCGTGCTCAATGGACTTTAAAGGAGGATGGGATCAACATCTTCCTCTAGTTGAGTTCTCTTATAATAATAGTTTCCACTCGAGCATCCAAATGGCACCATATGAAGCCCTATATGGGAAAAGGTGTAGAACACCGGCATGTTGGGATGAGGTCGGTGAACGTAAGCTGCTTGGACCAGAAATGGTCGAAGAAATGGTGGAGAAGGTGAAAACCATTCAGCAGCATATCAAGGCAGCCCAAAGTCGACAGAATAGTTATGCAGATAATCGTCGACGAGACCTTGAGTTTAAAGTCGGAGACATGGTGTTTTTACGCATATCTCCGTGGAAGAAGGTCATGAGGTTTGGAAAGAAAGGGAAGTTAAGTCTAAGGTACATCGGCCCCTTCGAGATTCTTGATCATGTTGGGGCTGTGGCCTATCGACTAGCACTTCCACCTACTATGGCCAAGGTGCATGATGTCTTCCATGTATCCCTCTTAAGGAAGTACATACCAGACCCTTAACATGTACTCTCTTCTGAGGTGGTACAATTAGAAGACGATCTTTCTTATGAGGAGCAACCAGTGAAGATCTTAGATCGTAGAGAAAAAGTTCTACGAAATAAGACAATGCCCCTCGTCAAGGTGTTGTGGAGAAACCACAAGTTTGAAGAAGCAACATGGGAGTCGGAGGATATGATGAAGCTAAGTTAACCACATTTGTTTTAGTGTGGGAAAAGGAAAATTTCGAGGGCGAAATTTCTTAAGGGGGGAATGTTGTAACGACCCAAAATTTCATTAATGGAAAATCCCTCTTGATCCAGTTAAATGTTTCTTTATGTTTTTATAAGATGTCAACTTCTTTAGTTTAATGTTAAGATTTGTGACCGTTACTTTTATATCCGTTGAACAGTGATCATCTGGGTAGTTTAAATATAAGGCTTTAACGAACCAATTTTCTACTCAGACAAAGGAAGCGATGGCCTCATCCAGTAGAATTGCCCCTTACGAAGCCCATTTGTCGGAGCTCGGAAAGGAGGTGGCGTCTTTGGGCTTTGCCCTTGACCAAGCCCAAGCTGAGCTTCATCAAGTCAAGCTCGAGCGTGATCGTCTACGGGAAAAATGGAAGTTGATAGAGATTACCACTCGAGCAATGTTATCCGAGCAACCCCAAGAGTCTGTCACCATCGCACACCTTACCCTTAGGTCTTATGCGGCTATTTTAAGGGGTTATGTAACAAATAAGTAGCACCATGTTCATGTACATTATTTTTTGTATATAATAATGAATATAATTTCTAGTCATTTTTGATGCATTGTAATTAGTTTTTAAAGTACAAAGGATGTTTTTAGTTATTATTTAATTAAGAATTATATTTTATTAAATTAAAGGATTTTTTGAATTAAATAATATTTTAATAAAATATTAATATTAAATTAATTTTTTATTAAATATAAATGATCTTATAATCTTATGAATGCAATTAAAATTTTTATTAAGGTTTGAAAGCCATTTCTGTCAAAACCCGTGAATTTTTTTATAAATGTCAGTTTTTATTTTAAAAGTGAAAATTCACATATTTAGAAAATTATTTAGATAAAATAAATATTATTTTTGGAATCAGGACGTCGAAATTATCCAACGGTGAATTTTTCATAATTTTCTGAGACAGTCAAATTTTTGGGTAAAAATTAAATACCATTTAAATATATAATGTGTTTTATGACATCATAATGACCCAATGGTGATGTAATAAAATACCATAATCCTTATGTTCGGCCAATATGTGTTTTATCATTAAAATAATGAGGTTTTGGGTTTGTTTGACTCACTTTTCAAAGCATTAATGGAGCCCTCAAGACTTATTCAACACTTTGCCTTTTTAAATTAATTTCCATGGGAGTGTGACTCACCTCCACATAAGCAACCCTAATTTTTTAATAAGTTCGGACCTTGGCCTTGTAAAATATTTTTTTCCTCTTTCCTTTTCCAGAAACCATGGGCTAATACCATGGGATGGTTTGTGGTTTGGATTATTTTAATATAAGGGGTCCCAAACCTAAATAATAAAGAATTCTCTCACCTTTCCTATATAAACCCACCCAAGCTCCCACTTCCTCCTCACTCAAAGCCCTTGAATTTCGTCCAACCTCTGCCCTACTCTCTCTAGAATCCTCTCAAGGTGCCCCAAGCTCCCAAGAAGCCTCTCACAAGCCTCTCTCTAGCCTTTGGAAGCACACTTCCAAGTAAGGGTTTTTCTTCCTTTATCATTTTTGTCAATTTTCTTTAAGTTGTATTTCCCTTTTAATTTCATTTATGAATGTTGGGGTATGGTTTCTCACCTCTCCCATACTGCCCTCTTATTGTTTGAATGATGGGAGACCCCTTTCTCTCTCATTAAATTCCTCCCATGTACACCCGTTACTATGCCGAAATTCCGAAAGGAACCTTTTTCTCCTCTTTTATATTCAAGCAATACTTTTGTATCATGAATCTAAATTCCTTTTCAATTGTTGGGACATGTATCTATATGACCTTCTTACTGTCCATTACATGTAAATATGATGAGGAACCCCTTTCTCTCTCATCGGCCCTTTTTATGAATTCTTATGTCACGCCGTTACGCTGCCGAAATCACACCGATTTTCTAAGCCAATATCATTGTGTAGTGAATACCATGACCACTTCTCCATCAAGGGTATTCACCTTTATGCACATTTACTTATTGATTTTAAAGTTTCATGTATGAATTCCACATTCCTTTATCGTGGAATAAATGATTATGTTTTATGAATCCATGTTTTATGATCCATGTGGCACACTTATGCATGAAATGAAATGTTTAAGAAGGGTGCGCCCTGATAGCGCTCCAATGCATTGGGTAAAGTATAGTATCATGATACGTCATGTGCAATGAGTGTTGACTCATGCTAATTCAAGTGCAACGAGGGTTTACTCGTGCTTCAAGTGCAATGAGGGTTTACTCATGCTCCATGTGCAATGAGCCTTGGCTCATGCTAATTCAATGTTAAGTGTTGTTGCCACATTTCCATGTTATGATTATCATGCTTTATCATGCCTTTATGTTCATGTCTCTCTTATGATCTATTGATATGCCTATTGCCTAACATGTATTGTACTCCTCATGTTATTCATTATGTACTCCCTTACTGGGCTTTATAGCTCACCCTTTTCTTATGCATGTCCTCAGGTTATCCCATGCAATGCTAAGTACGAAGGAATGTAGTGGTCATGTAAAGGAAGTTTTCAATAAGGATGTTGTATTTCAAGTTTAAAGTTTTTATGTAATGATCCTAAGCCCCAAAGACACTAAACCTCTCGATCTTCTTTGTTGTATCAAGTGAATTTTTAGGTAATAAAGCATGTTTAAGTTGTAATAAAAAGCAGGGTTGTCATAAGAATGCCACGAACTAGCCCGAGTCGACCCTGAACCGGTCACCCAGGCCAGCCCGCGACAAGTCTCGAGAGGCGTTCCCGGTCCTCCCGGGATGGCGACAAGCACCGAGGGCATCAATAGAGTTGACAAGGGAATGATTTCGCCCAAACATAAACAATAAAATAATAGCAAAGAGAAAAGGACAGCCCAAACACATTTATATAAAAAAAATGAATTAGCCATCATGTATACAACAAAACTGAGAGAACAACTGAATGATACAACTAAACTGACCAGAAATGATGACCAACTAACTCCATGTGACCCCACTTGTCACTCTCCAATAAAACAATCACATGCCGCTCAATGCAATCGAACATAAGCTGAAACCTACACAAGGGATAAAAAAAAGAAAATAACTATAGGCGTGAGTATTAAAACTCAGTAGGCTAACCTGATAATCTATTCCCAATGCACGTCCTTTAAAATAATTGAAACATCAATTTAAATTTTGAACTAAAATATATAAAAGTATGGTTTTCTATAAGGTTACTCAAAAACAAAGTACAATGCATTTCCCTTATTCCTTTCCAAAACTATATTCATTCAACTAGCATGCCAATAGAATTTTCAAGGGGAAAGTGATATTTACATTTTCAGATTTTCACAAGAGGACAAAACACTTTAATTTGAAAACCATTTTCATAAACCTAATCAAAACCAGACCACCACTTTCCAAAAAAAAACAATACACAAGAAGGAATAATAGTAATCACACAACAAGGAAAATATAAGTATATATACAAGCATCATATTCATCACTACAAGAAACTAAAATCCAATAGACATGGGTGAACCTAGGAGATCAAGAAAAAGCCATAACATACTAATACATGAGACTCCATCCTTGTTGGAATGTGTTTACCTCAACTGTTTTGATAATCTCAATTATGCTTCAATATGCTTTGATAATCCCAAATAATGTTTATCTTTATATTAATTCTTTAAATCTATGACATCATATTATTAAGTTGATAAAATATCAAAATAATCATTAGAATATGTTAGTCAATGTCTATCCATGGTTATACATGTTTTGAAATAATACTAACTCAATTTGGATATGTTTTGCATAGAACAGATTAGTATTCGAGTCACTGATACAGACCTACCGATATAGTAAGTCCACTGGTATGCATAAGTCCACTAGTATGCACAATAGTTACTAATGAAGACAGACAGATAGCTACCGATATAAAATCCACCGATACAAACAGCTATCGATACAAAGGTCTCAGGTACACAGCTACTGATAAGGCTAAGTACACCGGTACAGAAGTCTACCGATATGGATAAGGTCACCGGTATACATACAGGTACCGTTACACCTGAGATACCGATAGAATAAGTCTATCGGTATGCACAAGTTGACTGATACAGAGGGAGATATCTCTACTGAGGATAACAGCTACTAATAGCGAAGAAGAGCTACTAACAGACAGCTACCGGTACATGTCTGTTGATATAGACAGACAACTACCGATACAAGAAGAGCTACCGATATAAGGATCTACTGATAGAAAGAGCTACTGATACATAGAGCTACTGTTATAAAGGATAACATCTACTGATACAGAAGAGTGACCGATACAAGCTCACTGATACTCAGAGCTACTGATACAAGATCACTGATACATAGAGATACCGATGGAAATAAGCCACAGTTTCTCTAAACTATATTTATATTTGTTTATTTAGCAACGGTCATATTTTATGTTTTTAATGCAACTGCTATTAAATTAATGATAGTTTTTGTCATTTCAGGAACCGTACCTCATACCTGAAAAAAGGTAATCATTCCTATTGTCGGAGCTAAAGCTATAGAAGGGAACCTTGAACTTCTAAAGATGTGTGGTGGTCAGTCAGTCTTCCATGCACATATGAGACATTCTTCTGAAGATACTCAAGAACTTACATGCATAGAAGAAGAAGGAAGAAGACATACTGAACCTGTAGAACCTGAACATTCAAGGAGAAAAGAGCTTCAATGATTTCACTTGCACTCAAGCTGATTGGACTGATCAACCTACACTAGAAGTCAAATAGAAAACGACACTCTGTTTTTCTTGACAAAAACCAGAGAAGGACTCAAAGCTTCATCTACATCAATCTGAGGAGTCCAGATCTTCACTCACAACACATAGAGCATTCTAAACTCATCTCTATTTTCTTAGATATATTGTGTTTCATTTATTTACATTTTGAGCAGTGTGTGTTCTATATTTACACATTGTCTTTTGTGCTAAACTGGAGGATTTATAAATCCCCACTCAACCTTTCCCTTACACTCTTCCCATTGTGAATTGTGATAGAGGTAAAGTGTGACCTGGATATAGCCTGTGTTCTATTGTTTTGTTTTTCCCACGTAGAATTGTGGTAGAGGTCTTAGTATCTGGACAATCTTTGTACTGTTGTTTACCCCGATCCAGGGTGTGGATCAAAGTTTATATAAACTATTTGAGAGGACTAAGTCTTGGCTTGAGACTGAACCTCTTGGTTATATCTATTTTGCATATTATATTTAGTTTAAGTTATTTTCTATTCCGCTGCTAAGTACTTTGAAATACAAATCTATTTTAAAGTTACTCAGATATTTAAAGTAGCAATTGTTTATAACTTTTGTTAGTCAGTAAGTTAGTTTCAAAAGTTAATTAATCTTTAGATTGAGTTAACTGAAAAATAATCAATCTCTTGAGAAACTGATTGAAAACTTACAATCTTTGTAAATTCACTACATTTTAATTTTTTATTTAATTTGGGGGATTTTTAATCATAAAGTTTTTAACAGAGATTTTAATTGGAACTCAATTCACCCCCCCTCTTGAGTGTCCACTCCGACTAACATTTGATATCAGAGGGAGGTTATTTATAAAGGATTTCCAAACACTCTGTTTTTCAACTATGATTTTAGTTGTATCTTAAAGATCTTAAATTTCTCTTAGTTCTAAATTTTATCTCTTTAAATATATTTTCTAAAATCTAATTATGGATAATATACTAGAAGGTGATGCTACCAACAGGCCGTCTTTCTTTAATGGTGTTAATTATTCCCAATGGAAACTGAAAATGAAAATTCATTTAGAATGTATGGGATTTGATATCTAGACTGTTATAGAGACTCAGTATAAGATTCCAGAAATAGAAAGAACTACTTGGGATGAACCTACTAAAGATGCTTACAATAATAATTGTAAAGAAATGAATGCTCTATACTGTGCTTTAGGAGATGAAGAATTTAATCAAATATCTGCATGAAAAACTGCTTATGAAATCTAGGATACTTTGGTTGTTTACCATGAGGGAACAACTAATGTTAAAGAAATGAGACTTAACACTTATACTATCAAGTATGATAATTTTAAAATTAAGCCTGATGAACCTATTTCTGACATGTATCTCAGGTTCAATGAGATTTTTAACACTATGAGCTCACTTGGAAAGGTTGTTCCAATAAAGGAGCAAACCATGAGGATACTAAGATGTATGCCATAAAGATGGAGAGGCACATCAGTTTCAATAAGAGAGTCATGTGATATAAGTTCACTGCCATTTAAAGAGATGATTGGTAATCTAATGATGTATGAAGAAGAGATAAAAGTAAACAAGGAGGAAGATGATGAACCTAAGAAGAGATCAGTGGCATTTAAGTCTACTGCCTCAAAGAGCAAGGACAAGGAGAAATTTCACATACCTACTGAAAGCTCAACAAGTGAAGGATCAGATTCTGATAGTGATGAAGAGATGGCACAAATAGCCAGGAGATTCAAGAAATTCTACAGGAAGAAGAAATTCTTCATAAAATCAAACTACAAAGGAAAATATGACAAAAAAGGTCATTAGAAGAAGGATTAGAAAAAGTCTGATAGGAGTGATGAAATTGTTTTCTATGAATGCAAAAGGAAAGGACATGTAAAAGCAGACTATCCAAAGTTAAAATTCAAGAAGAAATATGACTACAAGGACAATAAGTACAAGAAAGCTATGAAAGAAACCTGGAGTGCTTCAGAAGACAGCTTGAGTGATTCTGATTCTACTCAGGATGAAAAATCTCAAATGCCTAATATGTGTTTTATGAAAAACACATCTGAGGTAACATTGGATACTCCTACTTTAAATTATTATTATTCTAGAGATGATTCTGATTCTTAAAATATGTATAGTGAAGAATTATTTGAATATTATAATATTATAGAAGAAACCTGTAATGAATTGAAGAACAAGTATAAGACCTTGAAGAAACAGCATGCTTTGACCAGCTCTATTAAATCTGCACTTGATATAGAAAAGGAAAAGAATGCTCAATTACTTAAGGAAAATACTGAACTGAAATTGTCTAATGAGAAATTAAGGAAGTACTTAGATAAATTCACAAATAGAAAAGATACACTTACAAAAATTCTAGGAAAACAAGTGGCACCAAGGTACACTGCTGGTTTGGGATACCAACCTAGACAGAGACAGATTACTAAAACTAGATTTATTCCTAAATCTGGACAGAATGCTACTATTTATAGTTCTGTAAGTTCATATGATTCACCTAGTTATTCACATAGTTATAGATCAAATAAAGTTTATCTTTAAAAATATTTTGAATCTATTGATTATATAAAACCCATTAGACAAATTTGGGTACCAAAAGTTTTGCTTTCTAACCTGTCTGGACCCAAGAAAATCTAGGTACCAAAATCATTTTCTGTATAAACCTGTTTTGTAGGAGACTTGCCTAAAGAGTTCCCATAAGAAGACATGCTACTTGGACAGCGGATGTTCAAGTCATATGACAGGATATTACTCATGTTTCAAGAGCTTAATCAAGGTTGATGGAGGATATGTCACCTTTGGTGATAATTCAAAAGGAAAAATCATCGGCTTAGGCCAGATTGGTAACACTGATTCAGTTTTAATTTCTAAAGTATTATTTGTTGATGGACTTAAATATAATTTGTTAAGTATTTATCAGTTGTGTGATGATGGTTTCAATGTTAAATTTGAAAATGATTCTTGTAATGTTTTTAATTCTAAAAAAAATTTATAATTTTCTACTTTAAGAAGTGAAAATGTTTATGTAGTTGATTTGAATTCTTTAGATAAACAAAACATTACTTTCTTAAATTCTTTTCATAAAGATTCTTGGTTGTGGCACAGAAAATTAGGACACTGCAATGTTCACTCACTTAGGAAACTGACTAAGAAACATTTAGTTAGAGACCTACCTCAATTAAAATTCCCATCAGACAAAGTTTGTACTCCCGGTCAAAAGGGAAAGCAACATAAAGTTTCTTTTAAATTAAAGAAATAAGTTTCAACTTATCAACCTCTTGAGTTGGTTCACATGGAATTTTTTGGACCTTCTAGAGTTTCTAGTTTAAATGGGAAGCACTATGTCTATGTCTTAGTAGATAACTTTTCTAGATACACTTGGGTATACTTTCTTGCTCACAAAAGTGAAGCTTGTTCTTATTTCATTAAATACTCCAAGTCTATAGAGAACCTTAGTGGACTTAAGATTAAGACCTTGAGAAGAAACCATGGTCGTGAGTTTAAAAATAATGAGTTTGAATCTTACTGCTCACACAATGGCTATAGTCACAACTTTTCTGCCCCTAGGACACCTCAACAGAATGGTGTAGTAGAAAGAAGAAATAGAACCCTTCCGGAAATTGCAAGAACTATGCTTAATGAGTATAACCTACCTGTTTACTTCTGGGATGAAGTTGTAAATACATCTTGTTATATTATTAATAGATTCTTAATTAGACTAGTACTTAAGAAGACCCCTTATAAGTTGTGGAATAATAGAAAACATAAAGTTAGTTACTTTAGAGTTTTTGGTTGAAAAGTTTTTATTCTTAATACAAAGGATAATATTGACAAGTTTTCTTCTAAAAGTGATGAGGGAATATTTCTAGGTTACTCTATAACCAGCAAATCTTATAGAGTCTTTAATAAAAGAACCAAATGTGTGGAAGAATCTGTTCACGTCAAATTTGATGAAACTGATCTTCATGAACCTAAGTCTTCTCTTGAAAATCTTGAAGAAGATCTATCTATTCTGGACCTTAATGATAAAATCAGTGAACTTGCTGTAAAGACAACCAGTTCTGAAAATATTCCAGAATCTGCTTCTGGTGAACCCGAACCTAGAGAAGAACCTGAAATTTCTAGTCCTACCTTTACTAGATCAACTAGGATTCTAAAGAATCATCCTTTAAATGTTGTTGTAGGTAATATTGATAGAGGGACACAGACTAGAGCTTCTCTAAGAAATCAGGTTGAACATCAAGCTTTTGTTTCACAGTTAGAACCTAAAAATATCAATGATGCAATCAATGATGAATTTTGGGTAATGGTTATGTAAGAAGAATTAAATCAATTTGAAAGAAACAAAGTCTGGGAATTAGTTGATAGACCTAAGGAAACTTTGACCATAGGCACTAAATGGGTTTTTAGAAATAAAGTTGATGAATCAGGAAATATAGTTAGAAACAAATCAAGACTAGTTTCACAAGGGTATAGTCAAGAGGAAGGAATAGACTATGAGGAAACCTTTTCACCTGTAGCTAGATTAGAAGTTATTAGGATTCTATATTCCTATGCTGCTCATCTGAATTTCAAGTTATATCAAATGGATGTTAAAAGTGCTTTTCTAAATGGTTTTATAATCAAAGATGTTTTTGTTGAACAACCACCTGGATTTACTAATCCGCATTTTCCAAATCGATATTTTAAGCTCTCTAAAGCTTTATATGGTTTAAAAAAAGCTCAACGAGCTTGGTATGATAGACTTAGTAGTTTTCTTATTTCAAAAGGTTTTTTTAAAGGGATTGTTGATCCAACTCTCTTTATCAAACGAATTTCCAAAGATATTTTGATAGTGAAAATCTATGTTGATGATATTATTTTTGGATCTTCTAAAAATCCTTTGTGTACTAATTTTTCAAAGAGTATGAAAAATGAATTTAAATTGAGTTTAATGGGATAAATCAAATATTTTCTTGGATTTAAAGTTTTTCAAAATAAAAATGGTATTATCTTAAATCAAAGTAAATATAAAAATGACCTTTTAAAACGTTTTGTTTTAGATAGTATTAAGGAAAGTGATACACCTATGAGTACTATTTGTAAGTTGGATGCTAATGAAACTGGAAAACCAGTGGATCAAACCAACTATAGAGGTATGATTGGAAGTTTACTTCACCTTACTGCTAGTCGACCAGATATTATGTTTAGTGTGTATATGTGTGCAAGATTTCAAGCTAATCCAAAAGATTCATATTTGCTTTCTGTTAAAATAATTTTCAAATATCTTAAACATACTGCAAATTTAGGTTTGTTTTATCCAAAAGGAAAATCCTTTGACTTAATGAGTTATTCAGATGCTTAATTTTTTGGTTGCAAGTTATATAGAAAGAGCACATCTGGAACATGTCATATACTAGGTAAGTCCTTAATATCTTGGTGTAGTAAAAAGTAGAATTATATTTCATTATCTACTACTGAAGTAGAATACATTGCTACTGGTAGTTGTTGTGCACAAATTGTATGGATGAAACATACATTATTGGACTACGGATATCATTTTAGACATGTATCTATAAACTGTGATAACACTAGTGCGATTAACATCTCTAAGAATCTCGTGCCTCACTCTAGGACCAAGCACATTGATGTAAGGCACCACTTTTTGAGAGATCATTACAAAAAGGGTGATATTACTCTTGAATTTAGAGGTACTGAACATCAATTGGATGACATATTCACTAAGCCTTTAAGTTCGGATAGGTTAAGTTACATTATACATGAGTTAGGAATGATAGACTTTGTTTAGCCAAACCTCACCGTTAGAAACCTCACCGTTAGAAACCTCACCGTTAGAAACCTCACCGTTAGAAACCTCATCGTTAGAAACCTCACTGTTAGAAACCTCACTGTTAGAAACATCACCATTAGAAACCTCACCATTAGAAACCTCACCGTTAGAAACCTCACCGTTAGAAACCTCACTATTATACCTCACCACTATACCTCACTATTAGTGAACCTCACCGATAAAGATATCTCACCGTTAGGAATTCTCACCAGTATGTGTTATCGTTAGGTTGCACTATTTTTAAAATTATATATCTTTGGCCACCAGAATCTGTATCGTTTATATTTTACTTATTATGTTTTTTTTTATTCCTAAATGATAAAACATTAGTCTTGACCTCGTCTCAATCCACCTCAAACCCTTTACCTTCAAGTCTTAACTCCCAAACCTTCGTCTCTCTCGAACCCTAAGCCTCGCGATTCGCAGAATGGAAAGAGTGAAGAGACCATCAGTCAGTGAAAAGGATGATGAGCCTAATTACAAGAGACTCAAAGGAGAGTCTAGTGGTATAATTGATGTGAAGAAACCTACAAATACGCATCTCGTTCAAAGGGAGATAGTAGTTGAGAAAGAACTTTGCTCGGAATGGTTGATGTCCAGCAAGTCTTTAGTTCTAAAAGTATTGGAGGATCAGAAATGGGTAGATTGATTCTCGAATAATAATGGTCCTTATTATCTGAAGCTGGTAAAATAATTCTATGAGTTTGTTCGTTTTGAGAAATCAGAAGTTGAGAATATAATGGTTTCAGTAGTGAATGGAAGGACAATATCTTTTTCTTCTGTTGAATGGGTTGAGTGCCTGAAAGTTTCACATGAAGGAGAGTTTGGGTATTTCTCGAAATCAGTACCTCCTACCAGTGACATATTTGAATATGAAGCTGCTTTGGAAGAATTAATAGGAGATGGTGCACCAAGAAAGGTAGTTGCTACAGAAATGGATGGAGAGAACCGGTTACTGTTCAAATTCATTCAACATGTGCTAAGTCCAAGAAGAGGGGACTTTGAAAATCTGAAATATCAAGATATTTATTTGCTTCATCTACTAAGACATGGTGTTAAGGTGAATCTTTGTAGACTGTTAATGATTCAAATTGAAGATATGACCAGGACAAAGTCAAAAACTAATGATCTATTCTTTGCAAAACTGATCTCTGTAATGATCAAGGTAAGAGGTGTGGCTAAGTCTCAGGATGAGACAGTGGTTATGAAAGAAAACTTTTGTATTACCAAAACCATCTAAATACATGAAGATCAATTGGAATCCTTGGAGAAGAGAATGGTTCAGTGATGATGAGAAGCTGTATGATAAGTTTAATCCTGTGGATCATCCTTCTAGGCCTAAGGATGTGAGGGATCCAGGTCTAGGACCTGATGAAGAGGAACCTCAGTATAGTGATGATACTGATGAAGAGGATACTTTTATAGCTTATGTAAGGGATCCAGAATTGCCTCCAAAACCTGTTGCTGAAATTGTATCATCTGGAAAGGAAATAGTTTTGGAAGAGAAAAATGAAGAAGCACCTATTGATGAGGAAGACCAACCTGCTCTAGAGAATGAGGAAGAAGAAGAATCTAAAACTAAAGCATCTGCTTCTGCCTGCTTGAGTCGCAGTCCACTGATTGGGCACTCCTTAATGACTACTGAGGAAATTGTTGAAGTAGATAGACCTACACCTATTCCTGAGGAACCTACTGATGTTGAATTGGATATGGTTGTGGAGGATTCTTCTGAGGAAGGTCGGGCTGCTGAGGCTATTGTTTCTATACATATATAGGAGAATGAACAAATTGAGGGGGAGCATCCAATCAGACTTGGTACTATTTCAATTGCTCATGAAATTGAAGAATGGGCTGAAGACCTAGGTTTTGTAGTGTTTGGGTTGGACTATCCTGATTCTGAATATGAGACACCCATCAATAGACCACAAGTTGACTACAATATCTTTTCTGGTTTTTTACCTGAGGATGTGGTAAGAAAAGCTGATCTAGACCAGTTGAAGTCTGATCTTAAGACATCGTTTTTGGAAGATATAAGAAGAATGGAAACCTCTTTAATATCATCCATTCACTTTGATATGAATGACTCTATGGCTAGTATTGTAACAGAAATACCACCTGTAGTTGTGCCTGACAATCTGGTTACTAAGGCTGATCTTGAATCTTTAAAGGCTGAGTTAAAGGAGACTTGGACTACATCTGTTGCAGAATTAAAGAATTGCTTTGTTGAATAGATGAGCAATGTGGAAAAATCTTTAGAACTCTCTCTTGGGTGTATGGTGTCAGGCCCTATGATAGAGATGATAAATGAGATAAGAGTATGTCATTCTCATATTGAGAGTTGGATAGGAGTTGTTGTTGCCTTGAAGCAGTCTGTTGCTTCTCTAACTACCTTGAGTAGTTCTCAAGATCAAATGAATGTTGATATCAATTACATTAAAGGTGTAGTAAGGCAATTTTTGGATGTCTTTGAAGCTTTTCAGAAATCTGTCAAAGAGCATGTGAGCACCCAGGATTTGGTTGTCCAGAAGCTGATAAGAAACTTGACCCAATCATTCAAGGAGACTGTTTCATTCACTGTTAAACCTCTTGCATCACCTAGTGCTTCAGTAGATTTTGAGAATTTTAGAGTTGTGTTGAAAGAGGAGCTTGGTCAGGCTAGTACCAGTAGCTCAACTGATTCTCAGGTACTGTCTACCTCAAGAGATATCAGAAAATTTGTTCAGGAGCATATGAGAGATGCTACTACTGCTCAGAAAGAAATCAAGGATAAGATTGATCTGTATTTTTAGAAAGTTTACACCAAGCATCAGCTCAACAACCATTTCAAACTTATGTTAGAGAACATGAAACTTCCACTAGTCACTCAATCTTTCAAAGAACAAGTGAGCAAGCTCAGGGAGTTGACTTCTGCTCTAGATAAGTTTATGGAAAACAAAGATGACTTTATCTCTGCTATGGAAAGAGGAGGAGGAATCATAATGGGCTTTAGGAATCTGTTGCTGCCATTCTTGCATGTAGACAGTACTCCTATCATTGCACCTCCAGCTCTTTCTGCCTCTGCTCAGACTGCCTCCATTCCTCAGATGACATCAGATCAAGTTATCAGAAGCTTGACACCATTGATTACTCTAAGGAATACCCACTACAGGCCAAGGACAGTCTCTGTTGCTCAACCTTCAGTGGTGCCTTATGGAATTCCCAAGCCTGAGTCTACCTCCGAACCCAAAGCCAAATCCAAAATAGAAATTCAGGAGGTGGATTGATTAGTGGATAAGCAATTTGATAGGAATCTCTTGTATTCTTTTTGCTTCAATTCTGTACTTCTCTGTATTTTTTCCTTAAGTGATATATACATTCTTTTATTCTCTCTTACTTTCTGTTATTTTTCTCATATCTCTTTCCTTCTTTTTGCTAATCACAAAGGGGGAGAAATGATCTGGAAATGATATGGAGAAATATGGTTAAATCACAAAGGGGGAGACCTATGATATGAAGAACCATTATATTTTACCTCTGATACATTTGTTTTATAATTCTAATACATTTTTTACCTCTAATACAATTTCATTTACTATTATATCCTCTGATACATTTAAAATATCACATTTGAAAATGTCATTACCCACATTGAGAAATAAAACCCATTGTATTTTATATTGATACATTTCTGCTTATTTTGGAATTATAAATATCATAATTTGTGATTATCAAAAACAGGGAGATTGTTGACCTCACCTGTTTTGATAATCTCAATTATACTTCAATATGCTTTGATAATCCCAAATAATGTTTATCTTTATATTAATTATTTCAATCTATGACATCATATTATTAAGTTGATAAAATATCAAAATAATCATTGGAATATGTTAGTCAATGTATATCCATGGTTATACATGTTTTGAAATAATACTAACTCAATATGGATATGTTTTGCATAGAACAGATTAGTATTCGAGTCACTGATACAGACCTACCGATAGAGTAAGTCCACTGGTATGCATAAGTCCACTGGTATGCATAAGTCCACTGGTATGCACAATAGTTACTAATACATACAGACAAACAGCTACCGATATAAAATCCACCGATACAAAGGTCTCAGGTACACAGCTACCGATAAGGCTAAGTACACTAGTACAGAAGTCTACCGATATGGATAAGGTCACCAGTATACAGACAGTAACCGTTACACCTGAGCTACCGATAGAATAAGTCTATCGGTATTCACAAGTTGACCGACACAGAGAGAGCTACTGCTACCGATGATAATAGCTACTAATAGTGAAAAAGAGCTACCGACAGACAGCTACCGATACATGTCTGCTGATATAGACAGACGGCTACTGATACAAGAAGAGCTACCAATAGAAAGAGCTACCGATAGAAGGAGCTACCGATAGAAGGAGATACCGATGGAAAGAGCTACTGATACATAGAGCTACCGTTATAAAGGATAACAGCTACCGATACATAAGAGCGACCGATACAAGCTCACTGATACTCAGAGCTACCGATACAAGCTCACCGATACATAGAGCTACCAATGGAAATCAGTCATAGTTTCTCTAAACTATATTTCTATTTGTTTATTTAGAAACGGTCATATTTGATTTTTTTAATGTAACTGCTATTAAATTAATGATAGTTGTTGGCATTTTAGGAACTGTGCCTCGTACCTGAAAAAAGGTAATCATTCCTATTGTCGGAGCTAAAGCTATAGAATGGAACCTTGAACTTTTAAAGACATGTGGTGGTCAGTCAGTATTTCATGCACATATGAGACATTATTCTGGAGATACTCAAGAACTTACATGCATAGAAGAATAAGGAAGAATACATACTGAACCTGTAGAACCTGAACATTCAAGGACAAAAGAGCTTCAATGATTTCACTTGCACTCAAGCTGATCGGACTGATCAACCTACACTGGAAGTCAAATAGAAAACGACACTCTGTTTTTCTTGACAAAAACCATAGAAGGACTCAAAGTTTCATCTGCATCAATCTGAGGAGTCCAGAGCTTCACTCACAACACATAGAGAATTCTAAACTCATCTCTATTTGTTTAGCTTTATTGTGTTTCATTTATTTACATTTTGAGCAGTGTGTGTTCTGTATTTACACACTGTCTCCTGTGCTAAAATGGAGGATTTATAAATCCCCGCTCAACCTTTCCCTTACACTCTTCCCACTGTGAATTGTGATAGAGGTCAAGTGTGACCCGGATAGCCTGTGTGCTATTGTTTTGTTTTTCCCACGTAGAACTTTGGTAGAGGTCTTAGTACCTGGACAGTCTTTTTACTATTTTTTACCCCAATCCAGGGTGTGGATCAAAGTTTATATAAACTGTTTGAGAGGACTAAGTCTTGGCTTGAGACTGAACCTCTTGGTTATATCTGTTATGCATCTTATATTTAGTTTAAGTTATTTTCTATTCCGCTGCTAAGTACTTTGAAATGCAAATCTATTTTAAAGTTACTCAGATAGTTAAACTAGAAAGTGTTTATAAATTTTGTTAGCCAGTAAGTTAGTTTCAAAAGTTAATTAATATTCAGATTGAGTTAACTGAGAAATAATCAATCTCTTGAGAAACTGATTGAAAACTTACAATCTTTATAAATTCACTACAGTTTAATTTTTTATTTAATTTGGGGGATTTTTAATCATAAAGTTTTTAACAGAAATTTTAATTGGAACTCAATTCACCCCCCTCTTGAGTGTCCACTCCGACCAACATAATTTCACACATGATGAAAATAAAAATGCCCAAATGTCTGGACACCCTAACTCAGGACAGACCGAGGGGCCCAATCCCATAGTAATAAACCCAAAATATATCCACCTACTATGGGACACTAGTCAGTCCACCCACTAACAGTGTAGCAATCGTTCTTAGAATGTTATCTAAATATTCTAGGTTCCCATGTCTAATGTATATAAAAAGGGAGTGTGCCAATTGATTTCATCTGAGCATCCAATCACAACATATATATAATGATAATTCACAACATACATCACCCTGAGTCACTGCAAGGACCGATCTCATGTCATTTATCAAAAAGAACATAAAGAGTCCAACCTGAGGCACTCTCATAATAGATCACAAAGATTCCTTAGTAAGGATGTCCCATCCATTATATACATATAAGCATGGCATGAGAAACATCCATAGGAGGTTTTCATAATAAACAATTTCACCATTTTTCACAAAGTTGTCAAATGGACCCTTATACGTTTCTCAAAATAAACGTTTGACAAAGGTAAAAATTTCACTTTTAATAAAGATGTGTATACACACCATTTAAAATAGAAAACAACTTTCATAAATCTCTTGAAACAGTAAGGTTACATTTTCAAAACACAACCATTTTCATAAGGATGCCAAACATGCCATTTTCCAGCAACTCGGGCCAAAACATGTTATAAACCAAAACCCATTTATTTGTAAAACCAAATACACATTGTAAATCCATAAAAGGATCCCAAAATAAAAAATTTCATGCTTCCAATGTATTTATAAATCCAAACAAATCATTTTAAATTGCACTAGACACATAAAAGTCAACCGGGCAATTTACCGAACACATGGCATGCACTCTTTAACAAAAAAAAACTTATTTTAAGCATTTAAAAAGGGATAAAATACCAGTTTCATGCCATAAATTTATTCAAGATACTGAAAAATATTCAAAATACCATAAACCAAGTGCGAAAGCTCATGGAATAATTTATCAAACAAGAGGAGTGCACATTTATACCAAAACAACTATATTTTTAACAAAATAAGGCATAAAACATCATTTACACACAAAACAATTAAAAACAAGGTTTAACAGTAGTACATATCATAAAAATAAGATTATAAAAACATTATAATGATGAAACTTAAATGATAAAGGCTCATGCAAGGGATATCCTATCTCAAATCCATGGCGGAAAGGAAACGCACACCCGAAATCACCCGATGCGGTTCCCAACACTCTAGATCTATAAAGACCCACCCTAAACGAACCAAAACTCCATAAAAAATAATTCCAAAACAGTAACCTAGGTCGTTAATTACCATGTGAGAAGAAGAAACCAAAAGAAAATGGAAGGAGAATGAAGAGGGAGAAGAAAGGAGAGGGAATCTCACCTTGGAAACTAAAGGACTATTTATCTTCCCTTAGATCTTCACCCTTATAGGAAAGGTAATGGAATTGAAAGAGTGAAAATAGAAAATGGGGGCGTGTCTAGGTATCTTGGGCTCAAGTGGAATGTGGAATCATTGAAAAATGTAAAAAAATAAAAATATATAAAAGAAACAAATTAATTTTTAAAAACTGGAAATGGTCCCACGGGCTGGCCCAATACCTGAATAGATAACCTAAATTCACCATTATTATTAATTATTAATGGGTAAAAAGGATATTTAGGCTTGAATATGTCATATTAGGAGAAATAGGAAGTGGACTGAGTCAAAAATGTTAAAAAATGAAGGAGTTATAAAAGAGACAAAATATGTTTTTAAATCTGGAAATGGGCTCACGGTTTGGCCCAAATCATGAAGTAAGCACCATTTCTACAAAAACTCCCAAAAAAATAATTGAGGAACCCAAAGATGGATGATTAGATATATATTACACTTAAAAACTCAACATTAATCTCACCCAATATCCAAGAAAAGTATCGGGATTTCCAATGAACCGGATCAAAACAAAGACATGAAAAATTGGGTGTGACAATTCTCTCCACCATTAAAGTTTTCCGCCCTCAGAAAGACATGGAGCTTTCCAGCTGAAAGATCAACACCTAAGGATTCCTTATCAATATGATATTTCCTCTCGAGCTAAGAAAATATCATTCATAATTAAATTAACTTAATCCTCTTGCATAAAAAAAACACCAACTCACAACCACTTCGTGAGAGTCAACCGATGGATCGAGTCACAACCTCCACAACCAAATTAAGAACCAGGTTATTGGGTCTTCTACCAGTGAACACAACGATCACCCAAACCAAAGATCACTCATGAAAACCAAATATTTCAGGGGATTCCGGAATAGACTCCCCACCATTAAGAAACATCTAGCATGAGACAAGTTCTTAGGATGAAAATCCATGAGACCCATGGTGGGTCTCCCCACCATTAGAAACCAACTAGCAACGAAAAAACAAGAATTCAACATGACCTATAATCGGGACTCACTCACAAAATCCCACCAAAACTCTCCTACAACAACCTACCAACCCAAGTTGATAAGAACACAACATGAACATTTAAGCCACCCACTCTTAGATGGAGGCGGCAAGAACTAGGCCAAAACTCTCTGCATGGATCCAAATCCCTACCAATTAGGGTGGGGAGGGAAGGGGACCCAATCATTGGTCCATTGAAACCAAAAAAGAAACAAAGTAACTACCTCACTGAAATGGTAGAGGTATGAGATTAGCAATATTACCCACAATCCTAGAACTCCTAACTACGCGCCAACTTCACTCTAAAACCTATGGCTGGAGCTCTGATAGATAAAGCATATATTGCCTCGTAGTCAGGCTTTGATAATCCCCAACTTGTACTCCATCCCTTAGTTCCACATAGTACCACATAACACTCCTAGGAAGAAACAACATATCAAGAGACACCATGAAACTCTCTTCCTCAAAAACACACTTTTACCCAAACAAAAACATGGAGATACACAACATTATTTTCTCTCACTCTGAATGAGGAGCATAGTGAACAAGGCACACAAAAGCACCCACTAAACATCACCGAGCACAACTACTACAACCGAGAGAATCACCATAAAGGGAAGGCACTTTAAATCGAGCCCAAACAGCTCTCTATTTCAACAAACAGGCTGAGGTATCATTCTAAGAGGTGGATTTAACATTTGAAACAAATCCTTAGGTTGATCAACTGGAAAGCTTGCCAACGAAGAACCATGCATGGCCACATCACAACATCCAACACATCTTTAGAAACCCACTGAACATTACCCCAAAATCGAGCCACCAACAAGATCCCATCTCAAGACGCAACAAGAGTATGACTTCTAGATCATAAGTAAGCATTCCAAATAGACAACACTTTTAAGACATAGGATAAACCATCTAGATAACCATTGGTTCATAACAAACACCACAATTTTTCATCTCAAAACACTTTTGAAAAAAGAAACTAACTTGGTGGATTTTTCACATTCACCAATGGTGTTTCATCAAGTCTCACTCACATGAACATTTACCTGCCACCCCGAGCACTCAAATACCATTCCATATCGGCCATTCATCCATATATCCACAAAACCTTGCATGTGATAACCCATGAAAACACCGAAGGCAAAAACAAAACATCATCATTACAAAAAAAATCATGTACCTTCCAAAGGCACATTAACCACCAAATCAAAAACCATTTTTAGATTTCACAAGACAAACCATGCTTCATCAAGAACCATTTGATTAAAAAAACAATCTATTTCATTTAATAGAACTTCCAAAAACAACCATTCTATTCCAAATAGCCCTTTCCCATTTTAAAAAATTCAGCAAGGTCTTTTTTCATAATCCGACAACCAAAAAGACCAAAACCCCTTTCCAGAAAAACACCAACTGCTCAAAACCAAATTTTCAAAACCAATTCATCAGATTCAAACACTTTTCAACATCCCAAAACACCCCATTTAAAACAAAGTTTCAGAATTACTTTAAAATATTCCATACTTTCCAAAAATTTCATTTCAACAAACCTTATGTTTGGATTAAGGAAAATTCAATCCCGCTAAATCATTTCCTCTTTATCCCCAAGATTTGTTTCAAAAAAAAACCCAACATTCCAAAACCTTTCTCGTATTAAATTTTGAAAAACCATTTTCCACTTTTCAAAAACCAAACATTCCTTTAAAACCCATTTTCACAATTCTCACACAAGGATTTTCAAAACAAATTTCATAATTCAAGAAATTCCCAAGAGACCCACAAAAGAGAACTAGTGTCGGTGGGTGACTTGATCATATGGTTGGCGGCCATATGTCAAACACACCACCAACACAAAGAGTGTTCTTAGGACCATGCCTCGGGCTTCACATGGCTTTTCAGGCCCCACGAGCTCACAGAGACCATTATTTCAACTCCATTTGTCATATCCCAACACCAAACAATCAACAGAACCAAAGACACTAATAAAACCAGACTTCTCATGGCCACTCGAGGATTGGAACAAGTAAGAGTTCGCGACGATCTTATCGAACCTACCCCTTGAGTCCTGAAAATCCTACTTCATCTACCTTGACATCCCCAAATAACAAAGGGCACTCTATAAAGAAAGTCTTGCTAAGATCTAACCTCATTCGATACCATTTTGTCACGAACCAGCCCGAGTCGACCCTGAACCGGTCACCCAGGCTAGCCCACGACAAGTCCCAAGAGGCGTTCCTGATCCTCTCGGGATGGCGACAAGCACCAAGGGCATCAATAGAGTAGACAAGGGAACGATTTTTACCAAACATAAACAATAAAACAACAGAAAAGATAAATGGACAGCCTAAACACGTTTATATAAAAAAATGAATTAGCCATTATGTATACAACAAAACTGGGAGAACAACTGAACGATACAACAAAACCGACCAGAAATGATGACTAACTAACTCCATGTGACCCCACTGGTCACTCTCCAACAAAACAATCACATTCCGCTCAATGCGATCGAACATAAGTTGAAACCTGCATCAGGGCAAAAAACAGAAAAGAACTATAGGCATGAGTATTAAAACTCAGTAGGCTAGCCCGATAATCTACTCCCAATGCACGTCCTTTAAAATAAGAGAAACATCAATTTCAAGTTTGAACTAAAATATATAAAAGTATGGTTTTCTACAAGGTTACTCAAAAACAACGTACAATCCATTGCCCTTATTCCTTTCCAAAACTAGATTCATTCAACTAGCGTGCCAATAGCATTTTCAAGGGGAAAATGATGCTTACATTTTCAAATTTCCACAAGAGGACAAAACACTTAAATTTGAAAACCATTTGCATAAACCTAATCAAAACGAGACCACCACTTTCCAAGAAAAAAATACACAAGAAAGAATAATAGTAATCACACAACAAGGGAAATATAAATATATACACAAGCATTATATTCATCGCTACAAGCAACTAAAAGCCAATGGACATGGGTGAACCTAGGAGATCAAGAACAAACCAGAACATACTAATACATGAGATTCCATCCCCGTTGGCATGCCACACATGATGAAAATCAAAATGCCCAAACACCCAGCCACCCTAACTCAGGACAGATCGAGGGGCCCAATCTCATAGTAATAAACCCAAAATATGTCCACCTACTATGGGACACTAGTCGGTCCATCCACTGCCAGTGTAGCAATCATTCTTAGAACGTTCTCTCAGTATGCCACGTTCTCATGTCTCGTGTATATAAAATGGGGGTGTGCCAATTGATACCATCTGAGCATCCAATCACAACATATATATAATGATAATTCACAACATACATCACCCCAAGTCACTCCAAGGACCGATCTCATGCCATTTATCAAAAGGAACATAAAGACTCCAACCCGAGGCACTCTCATAATAGATCACAAGGATTCCTCAGTAAGGACATCCCATCCATTATATACATACAAGCATGGCATGAGAAACATCCACAATAGGTTTTCATAATAAACAATTTCACCATTTTTCACAAAGTTGTCAAACGGGCCCTTAAGCGTTTCTCAAAACAAATGTTTGCCAAAGGTACACATTTCACTTTTAACAAAGACGTGTATACGCACCATTTACAGCAACAAACCACTTTCATAAATCCCTTGAAACACTAAGGTTACATATTCAAAACACGGCCATTTTCATAAGGATGACAAATGGGTCATTTTCCGGCAACTCGGGCCAAAACATGTTATAAACCAAAACTCATTTATTTGGAAAACCAAATCCACATTGGAAAGCCATAAAAGGAATCCCAAAATAATATTTTCATGCTGCCAATGTATTTATAAATCCAACCAAATCATTTTAAATTGCACTAGTCACATAAAAGTCAACTGGGCAATTTACCGAACACATGACATTCACCCTTTAACAAAACAACTTATTTTAAGCACTTAAAAATGGATAAAATACCATTTGTATGCCATAATTTATTCAAGCTACTGAAACATATTCAAAATACCATAAACCAATTGCGAAAGCTCATGGAATAATTTATCAAACAAGATGAGTGCACATATATACCAAAACAACTATATTTTTAACAAAATAAGGCATAAAACATCATTTGCACACAAAACAATTAAAACCAAGGTTTTACATCAGCACACATCATATAAATAAGGTTAAAAGAGCATGGGAATGATGAAACTTAAATGATAAAGGATTTTTCAAGAGATATCCTACCTCAAATCTATGGCGGAAAGGAAACGCACACCCAAAATCACCCGTTGTGGATCCCAACACTCTAGATCTATGAAGACCCACCCTAAACGAACCAAACCCTCATCAAAAATCATTCCAAAACAGTACCCTAGGTCGTGAATGACCAGGGGAGAAGAGGAAACCAAAAGAAAATGGAAGGAGAAGGAAGAGGGAGAAGAAAGGAGAGGGAATCTTACCTTGGAAACTAAAGGACACTTCATCTTCCCTTAGATCTGCACCCATAGAAGAAATGTAATGGCATGGAACTTTTTGGAGATGCTCCTTAAGTCCGGACGAACCAGGGAAATTTGATTTGGGGTAAAAGGAGTGAAAGATGAAGGATTTATGAAAGACACACTTTACCTTAGAAAATCTAGACGATTTCAGGAGTCTTGAGGAGTTTCGCCCTAATACGCGGCTAAGATGAGCTTCAAAGAGTGAAAATCGACAATGGGGGTGCGCCTATGTATCTTGGGCTCGAGTGGGAGGTAGAATCACCAAAAAATGTCAAAAAATAAAAAATATATAAAAGAAACAATTTTTTTTAAACTGGAAATTGGCTCACGGGCTGACCCAATACCTGAATAGATAACCCGAATTCACTATTCTTATTAATTCTTAATGGGTCTAAAAGGATGTGTAGGCTTGGATATGTCAGAGGGGGCAAAATAGGAAGTGGAATGAGTAAAAAATGTTAAAAAATGAAGGAGTTATAAAAGAAACAAAATATGTTTTTAAATCTGTAAATGAGTTCACGATTTGGCTCAAATCATGAAGTAACCACCATTTCTACAAAAACTCCCAAAAAAGAATTGAAGCATCCAAAGATGGATGGTTAGATATATATGACACTTCAAAACTCAACATTAATCTCACCCAAGACCCAGGAAAAGGATCGATATTGCCAATGAACCGGATCAAAACAAAGACATGAAAAACCGGGTGTGACACCGAAGGTCCAGTGCAGCGTCATGACTGCATCATCCTATCTGTGTAACCAGGTATGTGTCATGCTTGCATCACCGTCTGCGACATAAATCCACCAAGGGGCTTGTCAGGATTCGAACCTTGGTCTTTTGGATGCAGGACTACAGAGTTTATCACTCAGATGTCACCTCAACTGCTATTAATTGTATTATTAATATTAATTAACAAATATTGGTTAATTAATAAATATTAATATTTATTTATATTAAATAGTATTAACAATATTAAAATTAAAATTAATAAATATTAATAAATTGTATCTATAATTTTAATATTAATAAATATCAATTACGAAATATTTATTAATATTTATTAAGTAATGCTAATAATATTAACATTAAAATTAATAAATATTTATTAAATAATATTAATAGTATTTCTTCATAGGTGGAGGGAATAATATTAATAATAATATTCATATTAATGTAATTAATATGAGTAATAAAATAGTTAATAATCTATACAATTAATATTTTTTAAATGAATATTTATTAACATAATCAGTAATACTTAATTAATAAATATTATCTTAATTAATTATTATTTATATCCTTAATTACTAATATTTTTATTGTATTATTAAATATTAATTTTATTATTATTATTTAAGTTGGGGGGCAAAGCCTCTTTTTTTTATTATGAAATCAAATATCACTTTTTTATCTAGATAGAGGGATATTCATTACATAGCATGTAGGCTCAAGGCCAAGTGGCCCATAAACATGGCCCGAATGTTCAGTGCAGTATCATGTTTGCATCATCATGTCTGCGTCATTTGACTTGTGTCATGTTTGTGTCACCATCTGCATGTATCATACATCCTCAAGGGAATTGTTAGGATTTGAACTCGGATCTTTTGGATGTAGGATACAATTCAGGTGTCACCCCAACTACTAATACTTTTAAAAGAAGAACCTTTTTTTAAAAGAAACTCCGTGAAATCAAATCCATACCCTCACAAAATTTGTTTCTCAAAAATAATACTAAATATTATAAAGAACTGTACACTAAACAAGTCCAAATCATAAATCCCACTGTACGGATTTGAAGATCACAGTCTTAATAAAAGGGTGCCTCAAAATCAATAAAATCGCTGAATGGATGCCCATCTATCAAAGTCATCGAGGTCTTAAAACTGTTCTTAGTCCGGATTCGTATAAATCTCTTTTTTTGACACCACACTCAATACGAAAAATGATTTTCTATTTTAAATAGATATAATATAAAATTATTATATCTAATGATGTTTGGGTAAGATCATCGCGGCAGCTTCTTCTTCCCCCTCAGTCCCTCCAGATTGAAGCGAACCAGTCGGCTTCTACCGGATCCGACTGGGAATCAAAAGCGATTCCGTTCAGATGGGTATTTGCTGGGGCGCTCCCTCCAACCAAACGACTCCCAACGACGCCACCATTCCTCCCCGTTCAAGTATCTGTAACGGGGATGCCTGATTTCATCAATTTCTACGCGAATCGTTTCTAGGGTTAGATTTCTAATGCTTTTTTCTCATCCCCAACAGTTACCGGGGACAAATCTCAAACCATCACCCGCCCGGCGTCACCGGTGACCAGACATTTCTCCAAGAACAGCCCATTATCGGCGTCGAGCGGCGACGACGAAGCGGGCAGCGGCCGGATCTCGGCCGCCCCCAATCTGAGGATCTTCTCCTACTCGGAGCTGAAGGTGGCCACCAGAAATTTCCGGCCGGATACAGTGCTGGGGGAAGGAGGGTTTGGGAAAGTGTACAAGGGGTGGTTGGATGACAGGGGCGGCGCCGTGTCCAAGAGCAGCAACGGATCCGTGGTGGCCATCAAGAAGATGGACTCGGAGAGCATGCAGGGGTTTGAGGAATGGCTGTCAGAGATTCAGTTCTTGGGGAGGCTTTCTCATCCGAACCTCGTGAAGCTGGTGGGGTATTGCTGGGAGGACGAAGAGCTGCTCCTGGTTTATGAGTTCATGCAAAAGGGCAGCCTGGAGAACCACCTCTTTGGAAGTAAGAAAGAATCACTGCCCTGCACATTCTGGGTACCCTGCCCTACGCTGCCCTTCGTTTTGGATTCATCGACCCCTTTGCCTCTGCAGGAGGTTCCTCTGTTCAGCCACTTCCATGGCATCTACGCTTGAAGATTGCCATCGGAGCAGCGCGGGGCCTGGTGTTCTTGCACGCGTCAGATAAAAAAGTGATTTACAGAGATTTCAAGGCCTCCAACATACTTATCGACGGGGTGAGTAACCTACAGAGATTACTCTGTTTTTAGTTTCATTTCGTGATTCCTGTTCTTGCTGCTGCAGTTTTATACAGCGAAGATCTCTGATTTTGGGCTGGCGAAACTGGGTCCGACGGCCAGTCGTTCTCATGTGACCACAAGGATCATCGGGACATATGGTTATGCAGCTCCAGAGTACGTGCTTACAGGTGATTCTTCCATACCCCTCCTGAGCTTCGTGGGGAAGAAACCAACTCTGTTTATGGATTTCAAACAGGGCATCTCTACGTGAAGAGCGATGTTTATGGTTTCGGGGTGGTACTGCTGGAGCTGCTCACCGGACTGCGGGCGGTCGACCTCAACCGCCCCCCCGGCCGGCAGAACATGCCGGACTGGATCAAGCCATATCTCTCCGACAAGCGGAAGCTCAAGTCCATGGTGGACTCCCGCTTCGAGGGCAATTATCCCTTCCGAGCCGCCATGCAGTTCGCTCAGCTCGCCCTCCGTTGCCTGGCGCCGGAGCCCAAATTCCGGCCCCCCATGAAGGAAGTTCTGGAGACCCTCGAAGCCATCGAAGCTTCCGGCGACAGACTCCGGCGACCTCGAACCAGGCCCTCCGCGCACCCCGCCACTCTCCCTTCCGGCCACCCGCCGTCGAGGGAGCGGCGTCGCTCGAGCGAGGCCGGCGGTCGGACGCCTCAGCATCCGCATCAACGTTCCGGCCGACCGAGTTAACCTCGGTGACGAATCAGTCGATCGGCGCGTGGTTTCTCATTTCTTTGTGTTCGTCTTATCGTTCCGACACGGCGGCGCGTCCCGCCTGTAAATTTTGCGTGGGATTTATTAAAATTATAATTTTTTATTTTAAAACTTGAATTATATTTACTTTTTAAAGTAAAGTCACATTAATTTTACATTTTTATAAATATTTTTGACCATAATAAATTGCCCCATTTTTTCCTTGCTTCGTCAACAAAGGATAATCATTTTGTAAGCAACTATTAGGGGTTTTAGCGGCAAATTTAGCCGGGGGTTAATGGGATAGGGTAGAAAATATTTAGGAAAATGGGTGGCTTTAGCGCCACTTCAAGTGGCGCTATTCAAAGAAATGAATAATGCCACTTCAAGTGGCGCTAAACTGTTTTTTTTTGTTTTTTTTTGTTTTTTTATATTTATTATGTTATATTTACTATAATTAGATAATTTTTATATTTATTATAATTATTATATTTATAATTATTATAGAATTATAATAAATTTATAATTATAAATATAATAATTATGATAAATATATAAAAATAATAAATATATAAATATAGTAAAAACAAAAATATAATAATTATATAATTATAAATACAGTAAATACAAAAATATAACTATATAAATATAATAAAAGTTATAAATGTAATAAATATAATAAATGTAGTGTAAATGTAATTATATATTTATGTATACATTACATATATATTTTCGCATTGTAAATATGCAATTTTAATTATATATAATGTATAATTAATATATGTCTAGAATAATTATTTATTTTAATTATATATTTATTATATTTAGTGTTATTAGTATATATGTATACATTATATAATTCTATATATATACATTATATATATTTTTTACATTATAAATATGTAATTATAAAAAATATGTAATTATAATTAATATATGCCTATAATAATTATTTATTTTAATTATATATTTATTATATTTAGAGTTATAAGTATATATTTATAATATTTATAATTATAATTATATATTTATTATAATTATATAAATATAAATAGAATAAATATATAATGTATATATAAAGATAGAATAATTTGTAATAATCAAATATTAATAATAAATAATTTGTAATTTAATTAATGACAATTAATTATTTATAACTAATTTATAATTATAATAACTTACAATTATAATAATTTGTAATAGTTACACATATAATTACTTATAATAATTTGTAATAATTGTATTTTACACATATAACAAATAGTTAAAAAAAAGGAATTTCATAAAAAACGTCGACGAGAACTATTTTTTAAGAAATCAGACACTTATTTGAAACTTAAAAATGTTTCAAATACTTGTCTTTGAAAGACTATAATAGATAAACTATAACACCGATATAGATTAGACTTTAGTCATTGATTAAACATATAATAAATATTTGAAAACATAATGAATTTAATGAAAAATGTTGAGAAAAAATAATTTATAAGATTTCAATTTGAAAGACTATAAAACATAAACTATTACACGGATATAACTGAAACTTTAAACATTGATGAAACATATAATAAATAGTTGAAAACAAAAGGAATTTCCAAAAAAAAATGTTAGTGAAAGATATCATTAATTATTAAATTTAAAATAGAGAACTTTAAAACAGTAGAAGGGTTTTAGATAAAACAGTAAGTGTGTCTTCCTCCACTCTCACTCGGAGGTTTACCACGGACGTCTCTCCTTCGTTGAACGGTATGAACCCAGGGGCGTCAGAATTGGGGGGTTAATTTGGATATGTGACTGATATTTCTGTAAAAATGAGGGGCTGTCCAGATTTAATGAAACTGAATTGAACAGTTAAGCTGCATGTAAGACACTGTGGTGGTGTTCCCCCCAAAACGAAAGGCGACTTCAACCTTTCTTGATATCCAGTATAGATTTTGATATCCAATTCACTGCAACAAATACCAGAACCTCCACATAAACACACCATTTCTGGTATTTGTTGCAGTGAATTGGATATCAAAATCTATACTGGATATCAAGAAAGGTTGAAGTCGCCTTTCGTTTTGGGGGGAACACCACCACAGTGTCTTACATGCAGTTTAACTGTTCAATTCAGTTTCGTTAAATCTGGACAGACCCCCATTTTTACCGAAATATCAATCACATATCCAAATTAACCCCCCAATTCTGACGCCTCTCGGTTCGTACCGTTCAACGAAGGAGAGACGTCCGTGGTAAACCTCCGAGTGAGAGTGGAAGAAGACACACTTACTGTTTTATCTAAAACCCTTCTACTGTTTTAAAGTTCTCTATTTTAAATTTAATAATTAATGATATCTTTCACTAACATTTTTTTTTGGAAATTCCTTTTGTTTTCAACTATTTATTATATGTTTCATCAATGTTTAAAGTTTCAGTTATATCCGTGTAATAGTTTATGTTTTATAGTCTTTCAAATTGAAATCTTATAAATTATTTTTTCTCAACATTTTTCATTAAATTCATTATGTTTTCAAATATTTATTATATGTTTAATCAATGACTAAAGTCTAATCTATATCGGTGTTATAGTTTATCTATTATAGTCTTTCAAAGACAAGTATTTGAAACATTTTTAAGTTTCAAATAAGTGTCTGATTTCTTAAAAAATAGTTCTCGTCGACGTTTTTTATGAAATTCCTTTTTTTTAACTATTTGTTATATGTTTAAAGTTTCTGTTTTTTTTCGTTTCATAGTATATATTATATAGTCTTTCAAAGTCACGTACTTGAACCATTTTCAAGTTTCAAGTAGGCGGTTTTGAAAGCTTATAGATTACTTTTCACTAACATTTTTTTGGAAAATCCTTTTGTTTTCAACTATTTATTATATGTTTAATCCATGTTTTATGTTGTTTTCGAGTATTTCTTATATGTTTAATCAATGTTAAAAGTTTCATTTATATTATTTTGTATATACTATCTATTTTATTTTCTAATTATATGTCTAAATAACATTCATTTCTCTAAATAAAGAGGGTTTTTAACATATATATCATGTCATCTGAATAAATCAACGTCGATGCCCCCCCGATACCACAACGTGGCGTCTGAATCTCACGTCCTCCCCGTGTTCGGCGTACGTGTCGCTCCGGTGTCCTATCAACGGGATCCTCTGCTACTGGTGCATCCGGTGCCTCCTCATGATGCTGTGTAGAGGGATGACCAAAATCATGCATGGATGACTGCCCAAAATCATACGTGGATGACTTCCCATAATCATGCGTCGAGCCATATGGTCCTGAGGCTCCTAAAAATGGTAGAAATGGCATACTAAAGAAGTCCTCGCCGGGAGGAGAGGGGGCTGCCACAAGCTGTGTCACCTGATCCAGCTCGTAGTCCATAGTAGTCATCGGAGATGATAGATGTGGTCTATAAACGTCTCCCTGCTGTGCAACCTCATCAATAAGTTGGGCATGATCATCTCTATGTGGTGCTGCCACATCTGCAGGAGGTGCTCTCGGATGTCTATCTCGCCGCCTCTGCCCCTCCCGAGGTCCTCGTCTCCGTCTCTCAGCTGGCGGCGGTGGTGGCGGTACATCGTCATCAGCAGGCATAACAGGCACATCATCACCCCCACCCTCAGGAGCTCCAGCTGGAGGATATGGATCAGGATATACCTGTGGATCCTCGTCATAAAAACTGTCTCGTATCATCCGGAGATGGTCGTAGAGAGCCAACACATCTCGATGAACTACATCACGTCTAATATATGCCTCCTCCTGAGGATGTGTGATATGTGCAAGATGATCAATGCTGTCTGTCTGAAAATGAAATGACATTCAAATTAATACCATAAAAGAGTTAAACAAATATAATATATCTTAATAAGTTTACCATCTGCTGAATGCCAATCCCCTGACGTGTAAGATGCATGATGGTATGACGTCGATACCAATCTGCATAATCCCCCTGGGCAGATAACTGATACTGTGTTGTGGGATATCCATATCGAGAAATACCATATCGGGCACGCGCGTCCCACAGCTCAATATGAGATGCATGAAACTGCCGCCAGTTCGTCGACTGTCTACCTATAAGTACAATCGAATGCAACCCCTCTGGCTGTCCTGGTGCCATCGGGATATGCTGTATATAACCGAACTGGCGCATGACCCGATCGGGCTGGTGCCACTCAATGATATGGAAGTGGATGAGTGACACCACTGCAGCACGATCTCCAATCATAGCTGTGCAGTATGGTGGAAGTGATGCATAGACATAACCTGTATATGGAGTCCACGAAACCTGAAATGTAAACTCAAAAAGTAAGTGACATATTAGCAAGATAATGTTGGTAAGATTACATTGTAAGAACTTAAAATAGTGATAACGAAATATAAAAAATTACTGTTTGACTTACATCAGCTGGCACTAATGCATCGAATATCTGTCGAAAGCTGTGCACACTATGTCTCGGTGTGTGTGCATGCTTCTGAGACTGACTCCACCTGGATACAAAATAGTAATACACTGTAAGTTGATAAAAAAAACAGAAGTACTAAATAACTGAAAGTAATGAAGTAAACATACCATCGTCCACGAGGACAATCCTGAAATAGATTTGCTGCAAGAGGTGCGATAGCTCGAGGAGCGATGCGCGGAAAACGCTCCCAGGCCCACATCTATACTAAAGCCATACAACCAGCAATCTGATGTGCATCTGCCTGACAACTGGTACAAAGGGATCTGTACAGATGTGCTAATATAGCATATCCCCAACTGTATGTAGCTGTATGATCAAGATCCTCAAGTAATGGGAGGTACATCATGTGTACCAAAAGGGTGGAGTAGTCGACGCATAACATGCCTCCGAGTAGTCGCAAAATATATGCACGTGTATGCCTAATGAGCGTCTCCTCGTCTGCATCATCAGGAATGACAGCGAAATGCTCATCAAGCCATGTCATGCGCAATCGCGAACCCACGAGGACACCTCGTACGCCAATGACATCAACGCCTAATAGTCGCTGTATGACGACAGCCTAGTTGCCACTAGTGGCACCCGTAACTGCCTGTCCATGGATGGGCAAACCAAGCATGTAGATGACGTCCTCTAAAGTAATGGTCATCTCCCCCTCTGGAAGATAAAAAGTGTGTGTCTCTGGCCGCCATCTCTCAACCAATGCTGCAATCAAATGATGATCAATAGTCTTGAAGTCACACATAGCGACTCCATAAAATCCCGCACGTCTAAGGTATGGAGAAATAGCTGCCGGGGGCACATCGTGATGAAAATGATGTGCTCTCCGAACAGCAAGCTGTCGAACAGGTCGTCGCGCCAACACAAGACACGACACATGCGTCTCCTGACCAGATAATAGTGGTTGCTCCATCTGATTGTACAAATAGTAAAACATTAATTTCATGTTAGTCATCACATTTATCATTTAAGGTATGAAATTTATCATGTAATGTATGAAAGAAGTGTGTAAGTAATTTAGGATATGTTCAATATATAAAGGAATTTATGATATGTTCAACATATAAAGTTGATGATATATTCACTTTGGATGATTTCAAAATTCAACGATGACATTGGATTTTGAAAGATGTCGACGTCACAATAATTGACCAAAATTATTAAAGGAATTAATGATATGTTCAACATATAAAGTTTTGGATTGATTCTCCAACTCAATATGCTCAGTCAACATCGTTTAGAAGGAATATGAAAAAACCTTTGATCCATGTATGGTTGACATGAAAAAACATCCTCCTTCTGCATCATAGCTTTAGTCGACCCAGTAAAAAACCAACTGTCACATATTCACGACCTCCGAATGAATATATGACAGTTGGTTCTTCACTGGGTCAACTAAAGAGGGGAAATGCCAATGTTGCAGAATGAATCAATGTTTTTTTTGGAGAAAACCCATTCTCATGGTTGAAAATGAGGGGCATAATGTTTTAATAATTTTCAAGAATATCAATTATTTATGTTCATCATTCTATTTAACAATTATAAAGAAACGGATGAGAGGGGCATAATGTTTGAATATCTTTATTTGTCATTTTCTAGGCTAATAGTCTCATATTCTGTTATATCCTCAATTTATTCTTCACTATTATTCACTCTAGATAATTCTCAGATTTTGTTAAATTCTCGATCTTATATTTTATATATTTTAAGATTTCTTGTTATTTTTCTAAAACAACAACCACTTATTTAAATGATGATGATATATTCACTATGAATGCTTTCAAAACTCATCGATGGAAAAATATTGATTACATGTACAATATGTTTACAGTAATTGATGGAGTACAAAAATCATTTTAACCATTAGATGATTGCCCTATGTGTCTAGGGCAATGCGTCTTCGTATGACCCTCCTGACGGCATATGCTGCACCTTCGTCCAGGTGCCTGTTCAGTAGGCCAATCCATCTCATTCCGAATACGAGTCGACTTTGGCCTCCCTTTAGGTCGAAGTCTACTGATGTTCGGTAGAAGCGTGGGTGTGTCATCAGAGAGCTGAAAATTCTGATATTCTCTGATTGGCATCCAGGGAGTATTGTAGCATGAGTTGATACTGTCAAGTCGATAAACTGGATCAATAAACTGCTCCCAAGATACGTGTACGTAACCACAGGCTGCAATCACATGGCCACAAGGATATCTCAATGCTTGAAACTTGCCACATTCACAGTAACGCTTCTCCAGTAAAACAATTCGGATCCGACCATTGCTACAAGCCACAGCATCACCGGGCTCAGCGACCTCAAATCGTTGCTCTGGACGATTAAATGCGGTGACACGATAAGTTGCAGCTTCCTGAAGAACTGTATCTAAATCGCGTTGGAAATGGTGTCCATAACGCATCCCTCTGTTCAAGCCCTCTTCAGCTTGCTTTCCTCGTTCCAGAAAATACTTGACACTACGATAGAAGGTCTCTTGTACCAAACCTAAAATTTAGATTTAAGTCATTATACTAATAGTATATTATAATTATGTTTTTCTGATCAACATATAATTAAATATTCATATTTACCTGTGATTGGTAATTTTCGAACTCCCTTGAAAACCCCATTTATGCATTCTACGATGTTGGTAGTCATATGACCATATCTCCTCCCATCATCATATGCCAACGACCATTTCTGTTTTGGAATTTGCATCATATAATTATAAACTTCCGGATTAACTCTTTGAATATCTTGAAGACGCTCCTCCATTATTTGTTGTTGAGGCTCATATGCTATCATACAAGAAAAAATCTGAAAAAATAATGATCATAACTATGATAGGATTTTTTAATACAAAAAATGATTTTCATACCAATTTTCAAGATTGCTTTCTTCATCGACTCATTCTTGAATCTCTTTCGTAAATTGCTAGCAATGTGTCGAATACAGTATCGATGATGAGCATAAGGTGATCTCCATGAAAGTCCCTCAGATTGTACTGCCTCTTTGATTGCACGGTGACGATCTGAGATAAGGCAAATCCCTTCCTCGCCCGTAACAAACTCACGAAGACATGCGAGAAACCAGCTCCATGACGAGAAGTTCTCTTTCTCCACAATTGCAAATGCCAAAGGTAGAGGGGCTCTATTTCCATCTTGTGTGGCAGAAATCAATAAAGTTCCTGTATACTTTCCATACAGAAATGTGCCATCTATTTGTATAAACTACTTGCAATGCCTAAAAGCAGCCACACATGGTAAAAATGTCCAAAACAATCTATCAAAAACAACCATTGACTGGTCAACTTGGTTGTATTGGTTAACATATTCAACAGTATTTAACCGATAGATCACTTGATTGTTGTGGCGTAAAAGCTCCAGAAGTTGTGGTAAAACTCGATAAGAGTCATCCCAATCACCATACACCTTCACAATAGCCTTTTGACGTGCTGCCCATGCCTTCCAATATGAGATTTGATACCCAAAAAGTTGTTTGATTTTCTCCATCACAAGAACAACAGGAACATCTTGACAAGCTCTAATAATTTCAACAATAACTATTGAAACAAAGTCAACATCTAATGAAGAATGTTCCTGTGACAAGCTTGGGTTCACACATGTGTGTGGAGTAAATCTTGTGATGCGCCAGCTGTGAAAAGTGTTATCAATTATAGCTCGCATACGCATTTGACAGTTCGAATCATATTTGTCGCAACGGATCAAATAATAAGATCTTTTCGACTCTTCTACAACATAAGAGTAATGTCTGTCAATGTGATATTGTTTTATCACATTTTTCATTGCATCTTTACTGTCAAACTCTCTTCCAATATACAGAACACCTTCATCTGCCACTCGATCTGTGCCTCCAATAATTCCTGGAAATTCTGAAGTAGGAGTAATAACTGACCAATTGAATTCTGGCAAGCGATTCATGCCTTCCGTCGACCATGAACTCAATGGTGGGGGGTGGTTCAACGGTCGGTTAAACCTCACATGAGTAGGCACTGATTGTTCTTCCGCATGCGCTTCCTCTTCATCTTCAGCTTCCTCTTCATCTTCTTCTTCTAAATTGTCATCGTCCTCAAAATTATCAACCAACGCATCTATAGTATGTGGGGGACTATCTATTGAAAATGTGGCCGAGGGAAATGATGGTACCAATGCTGATGGAACTTCTTGATGTGTTCTAAAAGGAACAAATGACATTGTCTCGTGAAATTGTGATGACCCAACTTCCAATGTCGATGGGATCTCCATTGTAGATATGGTCACATACAACTCCATCATTTGATTGGTAGGTAGAAACTTAACCAATGACAGTACGTATTCCCATTCTTCATCATCAGTTATCGGATAGGCCACATGCCAAAATCTATCAACATATTATAGATGTCTGTATATGATAGATTCTATCGCTTGGTTACTTGTCAGTTTCAACTTTCGATGAATTTTCCTTTGAAGAGTTCCCAAAGTTGTACAGCCTCCAAGCATTACAACAGCTTCTGGTTGTATACTATAACTACATCCTTGTTCCGTCTCAATTATTTGTCCGTTGCAATAAATATAAGCAGCCATCTTTTTTATCTAAAATAAACCTTCATTATTAATCACATATGATCAAACAATCTAATTATGTCTGCATGCTTTTAGAATTTATGTAATTTATGTTGGAATCCTAGTCCCTCCACCAAATCAATATGTTCAAACCATATTGATGTGTAACTCGCTTTACACAACCCACAAGTTTGTGTTATTTACCCAAAAATAGTAAGTCAAACATATTCATACATATCCACATCCATCATATGGATGAGGTACATGAACATGTCATGTAAAAGCATAGAGTTATCTGAACTTGAAAAACTCAACATGAATAAGCCCGGAGCGACAAATAGACAACCCCATTCACTTTCCTAGATAAGGAAAGCCTCCAGGAAAGTAGGTGGTCCGACCCAAAGCCCCTCTATCCGGGGATACTTTACTCAAGAAAGAATTTCAGTTCATGACAACTCTAACACTTAATATGTAAAAATATATTAAAATACTAAATTCAAGTTCATAACTACAATTACAAACCGAGGTCAAGGTAGATGACAAACTAAATAAATTATCATACTTAGAATGGAATGCAAATATATATTATATAAACAATTTTTATTATAACTACTTTGCTAATTACTGTAACTACTTTGCTAATTACTGTAACTACTTCGCTATTTACTGTAACTACTTCGCTATTTACTGTAACTACTTTGCTAATTACTGTAACTACTTCGCTAGTTATACTTCATTACTTAACTAATAAGATTTCATTAATTAACTAATTAGATTTCATTAACTAAGTAGATTTAATTAACTACCTACTTAAATTTAGTTAATTACCTAATTAGTGTTCATTAATTTCCTAATTAAAATTACATAATTAACTAATTAGAATTGATTGCTTAAGTTGAAATATAATTGATTATTTAAGTTGAATTAGCTAATTAGAAATCATTAAGTAGCTAATTAGAAGTCATTATGTAGCTAATTAGAAGTCATTAAGTAGCTAATTACAATTAATGAACTCCCTAATTACAATTAATGAACTCCCTAATTACAATTAATTTACTCCCTAATTACAATTAATTTACTCCCTAATTACAATTAATTTACTCCCTAATTACAATTAATTAACTCCCTAATTACAATTAATTAACTCCCTAATTACAATTAATTAACTCCCTAATTACAGTTAATTAACTCCCTAATTACAGTTCATTAACTACCTAATTACAGTTCATTAACTACCTAATTACAGTTCATTAACTACCTAATTACAGTTCATTAACTACCTAATTACAGTTCATTAACTACCTAATTACAGTTCATTAACTCCCTAATTACATTTCATTAACTCCCTAATTACATTTCATTAACTCCCTAATTACAGTTCATTAACTCCCTAATTACAGTTCATTAACTCCCTAATTACAATTAATTAACTCCCTAATTACAATTCATTAACTATCTAATTACAATTAATTAACCAGCTAATTACAATTAATTAACCAGCTAATTACAATTAATTAACCAGCTAATTACAATTAATTAACTCACTAATTACAATTAATTAACTCACTAATTAAAATTAATTAACTCACTAATTACAATTAATTAACTCACTAATTAGAAATCATTAAGTAGCTAATTATAATTAATTAACTAGAAAATGAGAAATCACTAATTACAAATCATTAATTCACTAATTACAAATCATTAATTCACTAATTACAAATCATTAATTCACTAATTACAAATCATTAATTCACTAATTACAAATCATTAATTCACTAATTACACATCATTAATTCACTAATTACACATCATTAATTCACTATTTATAATTAATTAATTCACTAATTATAATTAATTACTTCACTAATTATAATTACAAATCATTAATTCACTAATTACAAATCATTACTTCACTAATTACAAATCATTAATTCAGTAATTAGAATTAATTAATACACTAATTAGAATTAATTAATACACTAATTAGAATTAATTAATTGACTAATTAGAATTAATTAATTCACTAATTAGATTTAATTAATTCACTAATTCGAAATCACTAATTACCTAATTAGAAATCATTAATTAACTAATTAGAAATCATTAATTAACTAATTAGAAATCATTAATTACTAATTAGAAATCATTACTTCACTAATTAGAAATCATTACTTCACTAATTATAATTACTTAATTTACTAATTATAATTACTTAATTAACTAATTACAAATCATTAATTGACTAATTACAAATCATTAATTGACTAATTACAAATCATTAATTGACTAATTACAAATCATTAATTAACTAATTAGAATTAACTAATTACTAATTACAATTAAATAATTACTAATTACAATTAAATAATTACTAATTACAATTAACTAATTACTAATTACAATTAACTTATTACTAATTACAATTAACTAATTACAATTAAGTAATTACTAATTACATTTAACTAATTACATTTAACTAATTACATTTAACTAATTACAATTAACTAATTACAATTACTTAACTACTTACTATTAATTAACTAATTAAAATTGATTAATTAACTAATTATTATAATTAATTATTAAACTAATTCTATAAAGTAAACAAATAAATTAATAAACAAATTCAATAATCTAATTACATTAACTAAACAATTAAATAAACAATTTAAAATATTAAACAAATGTAAATAAAAACTTACCTCGAATTTGCAGAACTTTGAATCCCCAAAAAACTCCTCGGTTGGATGAGAATGAGGATGAGGGAGAGGGGTTGGATGAGGATGAGGGAGAGGGGGAGGATGAGGGAGAGGGGATTAAGAGAGTGAAGAGGGAGAAAGAGGAGGGGAGTGGAGTGGAGGGAATGAGGAGAGGAGGAGGGGGGAGAGGGGTTTTATAGGGGTGGGGAAAGATCAGCGCCACTTCAAGTGGCGCTGATAGGCATATGGATAAGGGATCAGCGCCACTTGAAGTGGCGCTGATGCATAATTACCGATTTCCCGGTTAGCGCCACTTCAAGTGGCGCTATGGCGTTTTTTTCCATTAGCGCCACCTGAAGTGGCGCTAGAGTGACCCATTTTCTTATTTAAGAAAATGGGTAACCCATTTTGATAAAAAAAAAAAATTCCCCCCAACGGCAAATTTTCCGGTTTTAGCATATGTTTAGTGATTAAATATTTTACTTTTAACTGTGTTTGATTTTCTTGCTTCTATTTTTTCATTCTTTGTTTTTAGAAAAATATAAAGCTTGTGTCATGTTTTGATGTTTATGTTTTCTAGAAAATATTTGTTTTTGATTTATGAAAGATTTTGGTTTTACTTTATAATTTATTGTCCCTTTGTTTTCTTAAAGAATATCATTTTAATTGTTAAAGTTGATTTTTAGCTGATCGTAAAAGTAAAATTTTTGGCTTAGTTTCCTATTTTTAAATTGTTTTGTTTTGATACATTCATGATGTTTTTGGTTTTGTCGTGAGGGTGCACCTCAAGTGGCACCAATTCTTGTGAGGTTAGGTCTCATGTTCAAGTCTGGTTAATTATTTTTCTATTAATATTGTAGAATTTTCTTGTATTTCATCCCCTTCTCGTACTGTTGTAATAAACTAATGATGTTTTTGATTTTGGGTTTTTGTTTTGTTTTTAGTTTCTCAAGTACATTTTTTTAATATTTCACCTTTATTTTTCATTGTTATTGTTGTTGAGGTTGTGTTAATTCATTTATTCTTACATCATTTTCATTTTAATATTTTTTAGTTAACATTTATTATTTGATTTTGTTTTTCCTTGAATATTCAATCTCTAAAGATATAACCACTATTAAAAATGAAATAGTTTCAAGCCACGTAGTTAAAGTACACATAAGAAACTAGAGATTGATAACCGCACAACGATTTATCATATATTTTCACTAGTATACATGTGTTTGACAACGTTTATGACTTTTATCATCCCATCATTAGTCTCTTGATTCCTACTTATATTTTGTATTCATTATTTGCAAACACATTCAAAATAGAAATTTTACTATCTTTATTGGAGCAATGGAGTATTCTTTTTTGTATTGATAATTTGATGGATAATCTTTTAATATGGATCAATTATTAGCCTTGACTTGTGTTTGGGCCATATGCTTGAATGTTTATCATGTTTTGGGCTTTAAGCACAAAATTAAAATATTTTACCATGCGATCTAATTGGACAACATGTTTGTATTTTTATCATAGCATCATATACACTGATCCAAAATTTAAAATTCCTTCTCTTGCACGGTACATGTGTCATGATGCTACAATTTATTCAACTGGACCAAAGGCTAAATCAAACCACAAGAGACCCAATGGATGCACATATAAGATAAAGGAATTATAGGCTAGCCGAGATCGGCCCACCTTCACTAAATAGGGCATAACTTGGGCCAAGAGACTTCAATTGGGATGATTCTAGTGGCATTTGAAAGATAACTCAAACTCAAAACGTCCACAAAATATGAGGACAAGAATCGACTGATAAGGCAACCATGTAGGCACTTAAAGGCAAGGAGACAACTTAGTCATGGGGATGCTCACCTACCCCTTCAAAATATTTATGGGGCCAACTTGTATTCATTGTCAATAAAACACCCATTGCTCCTCATTATCAAAGGATGATTGGCTAGAAGGCGAAGAAAAGAATCTTGGGGCATCCATTTTCTCATATTTTACTTCATCCCATTTCCATAGAGTTAAAGACTCATTACGATCACCAGGTTGATATGAATCCCTAGCTTCAACTTTGTAATCATTGAATGATTTTGTTAATTTCTGGTTCGTATTTTGTATTTTTCATCTTCTATTTGTCTCATTGAGTTCTGTACAGATATGCCACTCTCACACTCAAAGTATCATTTTTGAGGGTACCCATATGCGCGTTGAGTCATTATTCTAAATGGCATTTTCCAAATACTTATTCTTATAAATCACAATACACTTCACTTTTACTAATGTTTTTCTTGAAAATTATTCTAATAATGAAATATCACATGAAGAGATTGATCATTCTGACTACCCTCACTTTGGATTGAACTCCCTCAAGCTATAAACATACTTTAAAGTGAATGATAAGACTCTGACAAGCTATTCTAGAAGAAGATAAATTGAAGGACTTAATCTAATGACATTTTAGAGTTGCTCAAGCTTCAACGACTGATCCTGGAAAATTATAGGAATTGTTAGAGGACAAATATCATCCATGATTTATGGAGTGATAGTTAAAACGGTCAAATTTCCAATAATAAATAGAGGACAAAGCTTGAGATGAAAAATAAACGTTGATCACAAAGTCTATGATTTCGTGAGAGCAAGTTTAATTTCCATTTTCAGTTCATCTATTATGCGCCACTTATTTTGTTTTCATTGTAGAGGCACACAACTTTCTATTGTAATAGTTTTCGTGCTTTTGATCTTGTTGATCATAGAAGTTATGAGGTAAGGACTTGGTTGCCAGTGATCGTGTTGATCGAACAAGTCTCGAGGATAATTACATTCTCCTACCTATCTATTTAATCAATGAAGTTCTTCGTTTGAACTTGATGTATCCAGATCTGGTCTAGATTGTAATGACACACACCATTACGTGTCTTGAATTTTAGATGAAGTTTGAACCTTTTTTCAGGTGGATGGATCATTCGTAGAACCAGTGTTGAACTGGAAGGATTCCCATTTGAACACCCTGAAGATGTGTTTTTACACTTGAGAGGACGATCGGTGGGTGACTCAGAGCTTGGGTTTTCAGTGGAGGAAGCCCGGAGTACCTGGGACTGCTACTACTTCCCCCAACTAGCCAGCGGGGTTGGCATGAGCCCTACTACCCACCAAGACACATCAACCAGCTGGGCAGCCTATACCGAGTGGCCGGTGGTCCACCAACTAGCCAGTGGGGGCATGTTGGGTAGATTTTGAGTGAGGGTATTTTTAGTCTTTGGGCCACTGAGTCCCCGTCGAGTTTTACATACCACACTCAAATTTTTTAGTGTAACGCCCCGACCCTAGTTGCCTAGAGTCGGTGCATTATTACATAACATTGGCATGATCACAAGAAATATCAAATCTCGAAAGACCGATTGGTTTAGTAGCCTTGGAAACACTAGATATATTCATAAGTTTTACATTACATCATAAAATGAAAAACTACTACAACAACATAATGTCTCCATAATCCACACTACTATCCCCTCATAATATCCCTGCAGGTCATTCATAATTTACTTCTTCACATCCTGGGGAAAAATAAAACATAGAAAAGGGGTGAGCTCAAATGCCCAGTAAGGATAACAATATAGCGGAAATTTTCATAAATAAGAATAAACATTTAAGGCAATGCATTACTAAAACAAAAGCCTTTTAAAATTGAACTTCAACATGGTATGACAAAAGTAAAATGAAATAATGCCATTTACTTATTCACATGGATATTCTACTAATCGAATAATCACATGCAAAAATCAATAACCACTTTCATAATGTTGGAATGCATAATGCCAGACTATCATAACCACATAGCCAAGGCCTCGTGCCAAGGCTACAAATAAGATTTTGTCAAGGCCTTGTGCCAAGACACTAGTTTGTCTCATGAGACCTACCGATGCATCGAGGAGCTATAGCGGGCTCCACCCGTCACTTATTAAGTCCAATGCATTCCCATATGAAAAGGTTTAAACATAACATAAACATTCGTATTAAAACTAGCATACGAAATGTCAATACTTTCACAATAAACTATGAATGGTATAAAAATAGCACATCCACAGTCAAACATATCACAAAACCTTCAATACAATATAGAAGTTTTGTATCATAATAAATCAACTTCAAATAATCTTAAAATCCATCAAAGGATGTTGACATAGATGAAATCAAAATTCTTTTAAAAGAAATATCTCCTTTTATTTTGAAATCATTTAAGATCCATATAAAATAAAACATTTTCTTTGAAAATATTCTTATAAGCTTGTATGGGAAGCTTCGACGATTTTATAACGGCGGAAAATAACCGCACCCGCCGTATAAGTTAAAAAAAACATTCTTACCTCAATTCTGTCGAAAAGGTTAAAAAGGACCTTGTTTTGAAAACGACGGAAAGATTCCTTTATAAACCTCTTATAAAAAGTCAAACAAGGGTATAAATGACTTTAACCCATATTCTTGTAAATAGTAAAAATGTTTTGAAATACATTTCGAAGAAACATGGATGTGGATGATAAAGAGATCCCAGTAGATTATTACGTATAATACAACCTCGGATAATGAAGAGATTGTGAAATAACCCTTACCTTGTACTTTTCCTTGGTTGGGGTAGGTTAACCTCCTGTATAATGGTGAAATAATTGTTATTAAATTATACAAGAATCATATACATTAATATGATATCATATATGATCTTTTAATATTGATTTGATAATAATATCTTAGTATTATCGTTGTTTCGGGTGTTAACTTACTTGTTTTCTTTTGTATGTTTTGTTACGTAAGACATGTATGTAAAGGATAGGTTGTATATTATTCATATCCAGAATGATATCATGTCCTTAAACATCATTTTTTAAATCATCAAATTATAATTATACTTGAATGGATACGATGGAGAATGAATCTCATCGCGTTCGTGGAGACGGTAGTCCGTACGTACGCACGAGCGACAATATCATTCTTTTGATATTAAAATAATATATAAATTAATGGTATATCATATATACAGAATCATTAACATGTTATATTTATTATTTACATGAGTTACACATCATTATTATACCCATCCAAATAATATTATATTGAATAACAATTACACCACGACGTGGAGACGGTAAGCCGTACGTACGCACGTATGGTGACATGTTATTCAAAGGGTGGATAGAATACTGAATATGGTTGTAACATACTTATAATAACATCACAGTATATGTGAGATACTGGAGTTATTATTTTAGAATGGTAAGAACAAAGGAAGAAGAAGTGGAAGAAGAAATGAACTTAGAAAAGGGTGGTGAAATCATTACCTCTTCTTCGGGTTCTTCCTTTTGATTTGATCAAAAGGGCTCCTTAGGTTGGCTTTCTGATCAAACTAAGGCCTCTAGGTTGTAGTGAGGGATGTTGGGAGATTATTTGGGCAGAGTTTGGCCGAACCAAAAGGCTTTAGAGGTGTGAAGAAATGAGAAGGAGGAGTTCCCTTTTATAAGAGGGGTGAGGGGCACCTTTGGAAAAGCTAGAAATATTAATTTATAATAAATTCATATTCGGTTTCTAATGGCTCCAAAATTGACTATTCAAAGGTTAAGGTGGGGATAGGTCGAAAACAACTCAACCAATAGAATTTAGACAGGTTTGGGTACTTATATTAACCTTATCTTTAAGTATTAACTCTAAGTTAATTAGTTTCACTTTTACAATGTCTCTTTGTATTTTTATATTATATGGTTAATAAACTTACTATATACATCCAAGAGACCCCCAAGTGGTCCATTAATGATTAACCTATCATAATATAAGTCTCTTGGCCGAACCTTAGATTTTTAGGAATTTAATATCAATTAATAATATAATATTTGTTTTAAGAACTCTTTTATGTCAATTTTGACACTATTCAATAGTTGATTTTTTTGAAACTCATAACAGATTGATTACTTCGAACAAAGTCCATTAAATCAATCCTAATATATCATATTAGCCTAGAAAATTAGTTTAATTCATTAAAAGTTTCATATTATATTTATTTGGGTATTTATAATATCAATTATTTTAATTTTTCACTATTATAGTAATTACTGCATCATCATTGTGTCATAAATAACATAACTTATTTAATGTCTAAAAATTATAAATAAAATATCATTATGTAGGAAATATTTTTAGCTTTCTAATTAATATTTATAATCGAAAATACAACATGTATAACCCTATGTAAAAATTGTTGTTCTAAAAGATATATGCTTGTGTCATTTTTGTATTCATTTTGACTTAATTAAAATAAAGTGTCATTATCACTTACAAGTGGATCCATGGGGTCCCAAAATAGACCCAAAGATGCCCATGGTCGACTATGTATCAACCAATAGGATTAAGATACGTTTTAGGGTAATTTTGTATTATTATAATATTATTTTTTTAACCCTTATTTACCGGATTTACCCTTAACCATGGTAAATAAAATATTTACCGCAGTAATTATTCAAAATGTCTAAAAATAAAAGTTACCTATTTACATAATTTGAACATCCTGATTCCAAATATGGAATCCATTTTCCTAAATTCAAAACACAGAAGTGGCAGAAATTAATTTAAAATTAATTCCCGCTGTCAAAACAAAAAGCGTGTTTTTAAGAGATAATAACTATCAAAAGATTGACACTTGTTTATGTTCGGTTTAATTGTAAAATTTTGTCCAATGACCAAAATTATATTAAATAGTAAAAATATATTCTAACTATACTTTAAAACCACTCAAATTCATAATTTATCACTATTAATTATTTTGATTAAAAAAGTTGTTTTTAATTAAAATTTAGTAATTTTCACTATTCATCAAAATATGAAAGTTATCCGAAAAGTACCAAAATTTCACCTTAGGCTAAATTTGATATTCCGAATCCAAAAATGAAGTCCATTTTAAAATATAAAATATATATAACTTCAAAAAGTAGGTATTACTATTCATAACAACTAGTTTGATTGGTTACGGTGTGTTAGAACTCGAAGTTGCGTACAACACACGCTACTGTTTTATCCAAAGGAAAGCGTACTGTGGACGCTTGGGATGTTTCATTTTAAATTTTTTTGATGTCTCCATTTAGTCAAAAAGTTTAAAATATTGTATTTAAAAAGGTTTCACTATTAGAAGTTGATAAAAGTGAAATACTGAAAATGAATTTGTTCTTGCATTATGACTAAGAAACTCATAATAGGGATTCTAAAATTATAAGGATTATATAAAGTTCAAAATGTAGTTAATACTATTCATGACCTCTTTTAATGGTGTGATTGAACTCGGTGTTGCGTGTAGTGCAAGTTATTGAATTATTTTTAAGAAATAACACACTCTGAAATCCTAGGGTGTTACATTCTCCCCTCCTTCAATAAATTGCATCCTCGCAATTTGAAATTGTTCTTCGAAGATAAAAGGTTGAAAGTAGAAAATATATTTGTGGGAAAACCCACATTGGAAATTGGGTTACTAAAATTTAGTCTTAATATGAGGAAAAGAGAAATTAAAGGGTCACCACCAAATTATGATCTCGATTAGGAGAACATTGGTGGCAATTAGAGACATATAATCGGAGGAAAAACGTAAATATTTATAGGTAGTGATTGAGGTCATCAATCACAAACAAGTGTATAATTGAGGTCCTTAAACTCATCAATCTATGATGATTTGAATTACCATCGGTTCAACAAAATATAGGGTATTGGGATAACACATTTTTGACATTTCAAAATATCTTAGTTGAAATCCCACATCGAAAAATGAATTAACGAGGCCTCTATTTAAAATAAAGAGTCGAAAGTATGAAGATTACCGAAAATAACACATACTAGGGTTCCATGTAAGAAAATATGGATATGGAAGAAAAATATAGCCATCAATTATATGATGGAGAGTGGTAGAGAACATGGCTATGAAAAGGCCAACAATCCCAAAGCCATAAATTTGTGATGATTTAAGGTACCATCTAGGACAACATTTTTGTTCTAAGTTTCTATTATTAATGTTGAGGAATTTATTTATGAGATTGGATAAGATAATAAGGAGATATACTTAGTTTATAATTAGAGTTTTATCCATTAATAAATTTCTACCAAAACTCATCATTCACTCGTAAAAAAAATTCTATTTATACTATTCATAGAGGGTTCCAAAATAAACGAATTTATAATTCATCTACCAGATCTTTTAAAAAAACTACTTTATTTAATCCAGGACATCTCGTGGGATAGTGGTAGGTGATACACCCTTGTCGCCCTTTGGTTGTGGGTTCAAGTCTCGCAGCCTTGCCGGACGCGACGGGTTGCCGCCCGACCTCCGGGTTGTCCTTTTATGGCAATCCAAAATAATCCAAACTAGAACTATCCAAAATACTTCTGTCCAAACTCACAGTCCAACATTCATAAGGAAGGTAAACATAATATAGATCCTTTTTACCCCGTAATAGCATATGAATACCTTCATCATGTATTACCATATTCCTTATTGATTACATTCATGCTCCCTTATTCCATATAGAATGCTGGATATACTTCATTAATCCAAAAATGTTTTAAACCCCAACAATGATGGAATATACAAATCATTAATCAGTTCCAAGGTAGTCAAGAATATCCAATATAATATATCCAAAACAATCACATATTATTCCAAAATCACTACCTCAGTATCAGAACTATATTATGGTTTATCATTCTCTCAACCATATATTTTCCAAAAATCTATCCTGCTAATGAGTCACTTTTCTTTGTTCCACACAATCTCAAGTCCTTAATGAAATAGTACTGCAGTACAATCCTTATATACTCCATTATTATTATAACAAGTACATTGTTGATACAAAGCTCAATTGACATAATCAACATAAGAACTCTAATCATTCCTCTTCATCTGTGGTAGTATCATAACTTGATTATTATCCAATAACATCATTTGCGGCATAGTCTGATGACTGGGACATAGGTTCGCGTAGTGTCCAAACTCCTTGCAAATGAAGCATTGTACATTTAAAACCATTTTCTTACCCTTGCAGTCACGTACTTTGTGCCCTTTTCCTCCACACTTATAACAAACCCCCATTCCTTTCAGGCAAGTTCCAGGGTGTTTCTTTCCACAGTTACCACATATGGGAAAATTCTTCTTTTCCCTCTTCCCTTTATCCATCTTTCTCTCTTCCATCCTTTTCTTCTCTTGCTTCCCTTCAAAGCCATAGGACTCAGTAAACTCTTTACATATCTTATCAACACATGATATTATTTCTTCATATGATGATAATACATGGGAGACTATTTCTCTTATAAATTCTAGCTTAAGACCATGAAAGATATGATCCTTCCTTCTCTTTGAATCATGTGTATTTCTGGAGTTCTCACTCCTTCTACTGGGTGCCATTTCTATACCATGGCATAAACTAGATCAGTTTATGAATCAAAACACATAATCCCATACTTATAAAACACTTAACATAAATTGAACTATTTATGGATATAATCCATAATCATAAAAATGTTTTCTTTGAGGAAGTATATACTCATAAACCCTTCATAATGATTTGTAAAGAAAATGAGAGTTATCCTAAGCATATCCCCCGGGAGTGTCGTAACCAAGAGTGCAGCAAGTCCCGTTGTCGTGCACCAGTTCCCGTTCGAGTCTAGCTCAAAGCGGTGTTTTCGGGTTTTACCCCTAGGTACATCTGTGCCAGAGCCGCCTCTACCTGCTCGTATCCAGACAGGGATTTATTGCTCGGAAAACTCACAAAATCTCTACAATACCAAAATTCTAGGAAGTTCTTCTATACTAATCCTCAAAGTTCATCTTAGGTCTACGTGCTCTAATCAGAGTTTATCTAAATCTAGCTTCCAAGGTTTGTACTAAACTTCCTCTGATACCAACTGTAACGCCCCGACCCTAGTTGCCTAGAGTCGGTGCATTATTACCTAACATTGGCATGATCACAAGAAAGATCAAATCTCGAAAGACCGATTGGTTTAGTAGCCTTGGAAACACTAGATATATTCCTAAGTTTTACATTACATCATAAAATGAAAAACTACTACAACAACATAATGTCTCCATAATCCACACTACTATCCCCTCATAATATCCCTGCAGGTCATTCATAATTTACTTCTTCACATCCTGGGGAAAAATAAAACATAGAAAAGGGGTGAGCTCAAATGCCCAGTAAGGATAACAATATAGCGGAAATTTTCATAAATAAGAATAAACATTTAAGGCAATGCATTACTAAAACAAAAGCCTTTTAAAATTGAACTTCAACATGGTATGGCAAAAGTAAAATGAAATAATGCCATTTACTTATTCACATGGATATTCTACTAATCGAATAATCACATGCAAAAATCAATAACCACTTTCATAATGTTGGAATGCATAATGCCAGATTATCATAACCACATAGCCAAGGCCTCGTGCCAAGGCTACAAATAAGATTTTGTCAAGGCCTTGTGCCAAGACACTAGTTTGTCTCATGAGACCTACCGATGCATCGAGGAGCTATAGCGGGCTCCACCCGTCACTTATTAAGTCCAATGCATTCCCATATGAAAAGGTTTAAACATAACATAAACATTCGTATTAAAACTAGCATACGAAATGTCAATACTTTCACAATAAACTATGAATGGTATAAAAATAGCACATCCACAGTCAAACATATCAAAAAACCTTCAATACAATATAGAAGTTTTGTATCATAATAAATCAACTTCAAATAATCTTAAAATCCATCAAAGGATGTTGACATAGATGAAATCAAAATTCTTTTAAAAGAAATATCTCCTTTTATTTTGAAATCATTTAAGATCCATATAAAATAAAACATTTTCTTTGAAAATATTCTTATAAGCTTGTATGGGAAGCTTCGACGATTTTATAACGGCGGAAAATAACCGCACCCGCCGTATAAGTTAAAAAAAACATTCTTACCTCAATTCTGTCGAAAAGGTTAAAAAGGACCTTGTTTTGAAAACGACGGAAAGATTCCTTTATAAACCTCTTATAAAAAGTCAAACAAGGGTATAAATGACTTTAACCCATATTCTTGTAAATAGTAAAAATGTTTTGAAATACATTTCGAAGAAACATGGATGTGGATGATAAAGAGATCCCAGTAGATTATTACGTATAATACAACCTCGGATAATGAAGAGATTGTGAAATAACCCTTACCTTGTACTTTTCCTTGGTTGGGGTAGGTTAACCTCCTGTATAATGGTGAAATAATTGTTATTAAATTATACAAGAATCATATACATTAATATGATATCATATATGATCTTTTAATATTGATTTGATAATAATATCTTAGTATTATCGTTGTTTCGGGTGTTAACTTACTTGTTTTCTTTTGTATGTTTTGTTACGTAAGACATGTATGTAAAGGATAGGTTGTATATTATTCATATCCAGAATGATATCATGTCCTTAAACATCATTTTTTAAATCATCAAATTATAATTATACTTGAATGGATACGATGGAGAATGAATCTCATCGCGTTCGTGGAGACGGTAGTCCGTACGTACGCACGAGCGACAATATCATTCTTTTGATATTAAAATAATATATAAATTAATGGTATATCATATATACAGAATCATTAACATGTTATATTTATTATTTACATGAGTTACACATCATTATTATACCCATCCAAATAATATTATATTGAATAACAATTACACCACGACGTGGAGACGGTAAGCCGTACGTACGCACGTATGGTGACATGTTATTCAAAGGGTGGATAGAATACTGAATATGGTTGTAACATACTTATAATAACATCACAGTATATGTGAGATACTGGAGTTATTATTTTAGAATGGTAAGAACAAAGGAAGAAGAAGTGGAAGAAGAAATGAACTTAGAAAAGGGTGGTGAAATCATTACCTCTTCTTCGGGTTCTTCCTTTTGATTTGATCAAAAGGGCTCCTTAGGTTGGCTTTCTGATCAAACTAAGGCCTCTAGGTTGTAGTGAGGGATGTTGGGAGATTATTTGGGTAGAGTTTGGCCGAACAAAAAGGCTTTAGAGGTGTGAAGAAATGAGAAGGAGGAGTTCCCTTTTATAAGAGGGGTGAGGGGCACCTTTGGAAAAGCTAGAAATATTAATTTATAATAAATTCATATTCAGTTTCTAATGGCTCCAAAATTGACTATTCAAAGGTTAAGGTGGGGATAGGTCGAAAACAACTCAACCAATATAATTTAGACAGGTTTGGGTACTTATATTAACCTTATCTTTAAGTATTAACTCTAAGTTAATTAGTTTCACTTTTACAATGTCTCTTTGTATTTTTATATTATATGGTTAATAAACTTACTATATACATCCAAGCGACCCCCAAGTGGTCCATTAATGATTAACCTATCATAATATAAGTCTCTTGGCCGAACCTTAGATTTTTAGGAATTTAATATCAATTAATAATATAATATTTGTTTTAAGAACTCTTTTATGTCAATTTTGACACTATTCAATAGTTGATTTTTGTGAAACTCATAACAGATTGATTACTTCGAACAAAGTCCATTAAATCAATCCTAATATATCATATTAGCCTAGAAAATTAGTTTAATTCATTAAAAGTTTCATATTATATTTATTTGGGTATTTATAATATCAATTATTTTAATTTTTCACTATTATAGTAATTACTGCATCATCATTGTGTCATAAATAACATAACTTATTTAATGTCTAAAAATTATAAATAAAATATCATTATGTAGGAAATATTTTTAGCTTTCTAATTAATATTTATAATCGAAAATACAACATGTATAACCCTATGTAAAAATTGTTGTTCTAAAAGATATATGCTTGTGTCATTTTTGTATTCATTTTGACTTAATTAAAATAAAGTGTCATTATCACTTACAAGTGGATCCATGGGGTCCCAAAATAGACCCAAAGATGCCCATGGTCGACTATGTATCAACCAATAGGATTAAGACACGTTTTAGGGTAATTTTGTATTATTATAATATTATTTTTTTAACCCTTATTTACCGGATTTACCCTTAACCATGGTAAATAAAATATTTACTGCAGTAATTATTCAAAATGTCTAAAAATAAAAGTTACCTATTTACATAATTTGAACATCCTGATTCCAAATATGGAATCCATTTTCCTAAATTCAAAACACAGAAGTGGCAGAAATTAATTTAAAATTAATTCCCGCTGTCAAAACAAAAAGCGTGTTTTTAAGAGATAATAACTATCAAAAGATTGACACTTGTTTATGTTCGGTTTAATTGTAAAATTTTGTCCAATGACCAAAATTATATTAAATAGTAAAAATATATTCTAAATATACTTTAAAACCACTCAAATTCATAATTTATCACTATTAATTATTTTGATTAAAAAAGTTGTTTTTAATTAAAATTTAGTAATTTTCACTATTCATCAAAATATGAAAGTTATCCGAAAAGTACCAAAATTTCACCTTAGGCTAAATTTGATATTCCGAATCCAAAAATGAAGTCCATTTTAAAATATAAAATATATATAACTTCAAAAAGTAGGTATTACTATTCATAACAACTAGTTTGATTGGTTACGGTGTGTTAGAACTCGAAGTTGCGTACAACACACGCTACTGTTTTATCCAAAGGAAAGCGTACCGTGGACGCTTGGGATGTTTCATTTTAAATTTTTTTGATGTCTCCATTTAGTCAAAAAGTTTAAAATATTGTATTTAAAAAGGTTTCACTATTAGAAGTTGATAAAAGTGAAATACTGAAAATGAATTTGTTCTTGCATTATGACTAAGAAACTCATAATAGGGATTCTAAAATTATAAGGATTATATAAAGTTCAAAATGTAGTTAATACTATTCATGACCTCTTTTAATGGTGTGATTGAACTCGGTGTTGCGTGTAGTGCAAGTTATTGAATTATTTTTAAGAAATAACACACTCTGAAATCCTAGGGTGTTACATTTAGGGCATTCAATCGTTCCCTCTTCCCCCATCCTTTCATGAGTTCCCATTAATGTGGGATGGATTTAGACGAAATCTGTTGGTGAATCTGGGCAAGATCCTTCGTTCTCCATCGATCTTGATCTCCTTCTTCCTCATATGGTGGTGGATCGTAGTGCCATTCATCATGGATGATTCCTCTTGGTTAGTCTTTTCCCTTATGATCATTTGATGCATCAATTCTCCTTAAATTCTCTCCTTCCTTGGTCACTTTAATCATCTCTTGATTCTTGGTGTAATCTTGATTAGAGAATTGGATGACAATTCCATCAAATCTTGATAAACACTAACACAAATGTGAGCAAGGGAAACGCTTGGGTTTTATCAGTGCTAATTAAAAAGCGATGATAAAATGAGGACTTTTATCGGCGCTAGGAAAAAGCGCTGATAAATCTACCCTTTATCAGCGCTAATATTAGCATTGATAAAGTCTCCCCCTTTATCATCGCTAACAAAAAATGCTGATAAAAAGGAGACTATATCAGTGCTAATATCAGCGCTGATAAAAGTTGTTAATAGAAAATATTATTAATCTATATAAAAATATTTTAATTATATTCAAAAATAATGTTTAAATGTATACATTAAATAAAGAATGCATGTTTATTATGTTTATGTTTTATTTATATATGTTTATTACGTTTATTAGTTTTAGTTATATCTTTATTATATATTTATTATACTATATGTTTATAATATTATATATAAATACTTTTTAATATATATATATATATATATACAAATACTTATTAAATTATTATTATTATTATTTTAAAGGGAATTTTCCAGTGTGGCCTTTTCGAACCCTCCACACAGAGAAACCCCCCTCCCCCACGAAGGGGTAGCACCCAGAGGTCGCTCCCCAGCCGGGGAAGGAGCCGTTGCCAGTCGAGATGGCAGAGCGTCCCGAGGGTAACAGCCCGGAAGCGATGGTCCGTCACAGCGATCCGTTAGCAGTTGGGCCGCGCCTCAATTTGCCCGCCTAGAAGAATCCGGGCGACCCGGCAAGGTGGATGGATCCAGGGGAGAGGCTCGCCCTGAAAGCGGACTCCCAGGAATCGAACCCTGAACCTTTCAAAGAACGATCGGTTTAGGCAACTCACTTTCACCACCACACCACCACCAAAGTGGCTACAAATACTTATTAAATATATATATATATAAATTTATGTTTCCAAATGAATGTGTCAATTGATGCGTACATTCATATTCTCATGAATATATGTTCATATTGTTTACCCTAATGTTGGACATATATACTATAGTACTATATATACTTGGTGTATTTATTCATTTCCTATATATATGAAGCTTTATCTTCTCATAAATACTTAAAATCACGATAAATATATTTAAATAAATAATAAATGTATTTATTATATTTAAAAATATAAATATTTAGTTATATATAATTATATACTTTTTAAATATATTATATATAATTATAATTATATATAACTAATTAAATATAAATATGTTTAAATAATTATAAAATTACAAAATATTTTTAAAATGATAAATATATATTTATGAATACCTTTTGAATATATTTATTTATAAATATATGTCTTTAATGAATACACACACACACACACACAGACATATATATATATATATATGTATATGTATTTAAATACTTATGAAATTAAAATTAAAATTAAAACATCAATTTATATTTATATATATTTAATTATAATTTAAATTATAAAATTATATATATAATTATAATTTATACAAAAAAACAAACATAAATAGAAATATATATACATATATGTATATTTATTTATTTAATTATAATTTAAATTATTAAATTATAATAAATATATTAATTATATATCTTTATAAAATTATAAATGTAATAAATATATTGGTTATGATTTTATAATTATGAATAAATGGTATGTTTTATTAGCGCTTTCAATTGTAGCTCTGATAAAACATACATTTATCAATGCTTTTTTAGCGCTGATAAAGATGGACCTTTATCAGCGCTTTCAATTTTAGCACTGATAAAACATACTTTTATCAGCACTTTTTATTTATTGTTAATAAAAGTGTCGCCGAGTTTTATAAATAAACCCTAAGTTTCTCCTCCCTCGCACCCCTCAATCTCTCGCGGAAGTCGATCCCTGCCACCGCCACCTCCTTTCCTCCCCTCCCTCCTCCCTCCTCTCCTGCCTCCTCCTCCTCCTCATCCGTTGACTCGTCTGTCACTGCGAATTGAGCTTTGCCGCTCAGCTCTCCTCCACCGCGCCTCTCCTCTACCACTGCCTCTCCTCTGCCGCGCTTCTCCTCCGCTGTGCCTCTACTACACCGTGAACGCACCTCCACTGCGTTCTGAACCACACCTCCACAGTTAGTTTTCTCCTATTTATCAGTTCACTTATTACAGTTTCATATTAATAGTGATGTTGTGAATCGTACGGGCTAAACACCCCACTGAAAATCATGGCCGTTGGTGGTCCTTGTTTGCGCACTAGTTATATTTGGTAAAATTCAATTTGCCTATACCATATTTTGAATCGGTTGATTTAAAAATCTTCAATGCAATGTGGGTTTTCATCATGGTTATTTCAAAAAATTCAAAATGTTTTCCCATACATTCAAAAATAAAAATTTTATCACCCACTCCTATTTTTTTATTACTCTTAAGTATTTTTCATGATTATATTATTAAATATTCATTTGAAAATTAAATGTCTTCAAAGCATTTCCACTTCTTTTATAGAAAACATTATGTATTTTTTATGTTTCTATTATAAAAATTATTTTTAAAAGTAAAAGTCTTCAAAGTATTTCAACTTCATTTACTAAAAACATTATACATTTCTCAAATTTCCATTACCGATGAATGTATTTAGCAATTGACCTCCATGATCTTGCTCCAAAGCTTCTTTGAGAACCTAAACCACCAACTAGGTCTCGTTCCTCATCTAAAAACATCTACTTGATATGTCCTAACTACAACACCCCAAACTAAATCACTAGGACTGAGCCGAAGTGTCACATGACCTCATGTATGCTTCCCTGCACAAAATATGTTTCCAACTAGTGGTGAGGGCATAAGTGGCATCGTGAGAATACTATATCCTTGATAAATTATAATAATTAGAGTACAAAATATTAGAAATAATAATAAAAGTAAAAATTATAACCTAAAAGGAAAAAAAGATCATATAACAAAAACATCAACCCATGCTATAAAAACATGACATACAATATCCAACACAACAAGTCAAGAGGTACCAATATGTGGTAGAACTATAAACAAAAAAAAATAAAAAATAAATAAATAAAGAGGTATCTCTACAAGGATCTTGGAGTCTATTCTGATATCACCTCGATTAACCTACTCCTCTCGTATAATTTCTCTAAGCAGGGCCACTACCCTCATCTGAAATCCAGGTTAAAGAAGTCTGCACACGCACTAAGATGCCCGTGTAGGGTGTGAGTATAAAACTTAGTAGGAAACCATTTATACATTATTAACATAAGAAAAATACTTATATATAAGTGTATATGATGATAATAAAGTAAATTCACAAGTAAAAAAATCTCATGCTGGGTCATTGTGTGCTAACCGGGCTACCACGAACCCCAACCCTACTAACTTTGACTCCATATCAGAAGAAAAGCTATATCTGGTTTCCATGAACCTCAAAATAGTCTATATGGATAATTTAACTCTCATAATAGGTCATAATTCCATTATGAATTAGTTAATCCATAAGTCTATCATGCCTCACCAATTATCGCAAGTCAATCCATAAAAGCCATAATGCCCCACCAACCATCTCAGGTCAAGCCAAAAGTCCATCATACCTTACTTCTAGTATCAGGTCAGGCCACAAGGCTATCATGTCCCACTATTTTTCATTCAATACCCCACCATAATCATCATGCATCACATTTCACATCCTTCCCCTCTAAGGGATTAACCAAGCCACAATCCCCCTTAAAGACTACATAATTTCCTAGGTAAAATCACATGGTTTACTGAAGCTATAATCCCCCTTAAAAGCTTTTAAAACCCTCTAAAACACCTATTAAATACCTGAGACTTTACCCAAACAAATAATAACTAAAACAACTTAAAAGAAAGGTCAAAAAATAAGGAATAACACACCTATAAAGTCTGAGTCCATTACAATCTTCCCTATAAGGACTTATCATCCCTGAAAAGTGTCTATAGAGGTATTGCTCGACACTTTTGGGCCACTAAGCCTGCAAATCAGACTCCCGATTCCAATATTCTTCTTGAATACACCCACGATTCAAAAAACTCAAATGTTAGGCATAATATTCCTTCTCAATACCTTTTTAATCCAATCAATAATTTATAGTATATGTTTCTCAAACGATGCATTTACCTCCAAATCAAATTCTTCATGATGAACACATCATGCACACATTGATGTCATGGAGGAGGATCCAATTAGAAATACACCATCCTAATCTATTCCACTATCTCAAATGGTCCCACAAACCATAGTGCCAACTTCCCATGCCTCTATAATCATCGATTCCCTAACCAAGGTGATACCTACAAGAAAGATTAATCCTCCATGAAGAACTCTAAAGGTATCCATCATTGGTCTATATAAGAACGTTGTCTGATATAAATGGTAACCAACCAATATTTGATTAATTGCACCTTCTCTGAGGTTTCCTACACTAAACTCAACCTGATAACTGCTGACTCAATGGATTTTCTAATAACAACTCACACACTGGGTCCCTCTCATGCTCATGAGAAATAATACCAAGTTTTCTTACTTTTTCAAGTGTAGATGTCTAAATAAAACTTCATTATGTTTTTTTCACATGATTCAACCCATGAACTAAGTGACAAACCATATTATCTCCCATCACCAAGTTCCCCTAAAAACCCAATCCCCGCTATATAGGTTGACATAATTGATTCATTCTTGATCTCCTCTAATCGATACCCTTACATGAGTATCTATCATCTACCAATGCAACTCAACCACTTATGCGCACACACAAAACCAAGAACCTCTACCTACGGGTTAGGTTCAACTGCACACCACTCCCAATGTGCACTAAGAAATTCCATCACTACCAAAACATAAGCATGAACATATCTCATTATCAGGTGAATATTGACACTCACAATCATTTCCAACAACTCCTATACATGCTCACATCACTGAACCCAATGGAATAACTCAAGGACCCATCCACTTACCTAGACATGAATATTACACTTTGACTATCCACATCCTCACATGGGATTGTTAGTGACCAAAAAAATTATAGGATTTTCATGAACCACAACTAATCATTACTCAATTGTTCTGTTATTGACCAAAACCACTGAAGAGTCTGATGAAAATTCAACAGAGGATGACCCTTTCATTGGGACATCACAATCATTTCACAGTGGTCCCAGTGTAGATGGAATTTTTTATGTCATAGGAGACCAAAATTAATGGATTTGGATAGTCGATAGAGGGGTCAAATCCCTTCAACCTTTAAAAAAAAGAGATTTCAATAATCAGGTTATATATATTTTTAATATACATCGTGTTACTTTATGTTAATATATGTTCACTATTACTTTTATATTATCTAAATTAAATGTTAAACCACTTTTATAGACGATGACTTCTGCACATGATGGTGCTCTCAATCCCCAGGCACAACAGGTTTCTCAACCTACTGTGGCTCGCAGTGCAGACTAACAAAAGGTTTCTCAACTTGTCGCCTTATGTTAATATCTATTCATTACTAATTTATGTTATCTAAATTAAATGTTAAACCACTTTTACAGATAATGACTTCTGCACATGATAATGCTCCCAAATCCCCAAGCACAATAGGTTTCTCAACCTACTGCTGCTTGCAGTACAGACGAACAACAAATTTCTCAACCTGTTGCTGCTCCTAGTACAAATGTACAACCACCATCTACACATGCCAATGCTATCCCTCCGGAGCCATAGGAACATAATGATGATGGTGGATCCGAAGAAATGAAAGGTGAAAAAACACCGGTGACGCAGAAAAAATAGGAGTGCCGTAGTTTGATGGTATTAGAAAAAATCATTAAAGCTAAAGAGAAAGGCATCAAATATGAGATTGGATGGAATAAGCAGGGCCAACATGTTAACCCCAACAAGTCCATGTTTAGTAGTTACATTGGAATCGTCACTCGGAAACACATGGCAATTGATGTAACTTCATGGCACCATGTTGTGGCTGAGATTAAGATACTAATGTGGGGAAATATTACAGTAACATTATGATATTTTTTTTTAATTTACTGAAAATTAAATAATGAAGCATTGAATTTCACTTCATCATCTCTTTCAGAGTGCATTTATAGTAGATGAATCACACAAAGACTATGTCTTAAGGTTTTCTAGAATGATTCATATGGGTTTTCGCACACTTTTAATGAAATATCATCTTAAAGATGCTGAAGGGAAAATAAAACTACACCCACCTCTTATTTATGCACACCTGATAACCCACACATCATGGGATGCATTTACTGGCCGCCGTGCGAAGCATCCTTTTCAGGTACATTGTGTATGGTAATACGTTTTTTGACAGTACATGTATTCATCACTTTGATTGAAAATGTTTGATTTATGAAACAACAATTGAGTGCTAAAAATAAACAACGAGCATCAAAACTAGCGTACCCCTACCGTAAAGCAAGGATGGGGTAAACATCACTTGAATTTTTTTTGATATATTTTAAATCTACTATAATACTTTTATGTGACATAAAATAACACAATAACTATGTTCTTTTATTTATATGTATCTTGAAGAGTCCAAATCCACAACCACTTCCATCCCATTCCATGTGCTACAGAAGGAGGCGCATGTAACAAAATATAAAACCACACAAAAAGTGTGGGAAACATGTGCAAGTATGGAATAATAAAATTTGTTTTGATTTAAATAGATATTACATAACAATGATTACTTATTTTTCTATATTTTCTATCTAAAATAGTCATAAGAATAAAAAATACCCACAATAGATGCAAACATACTTTCAATGGCCTTGAAGAAGCCAGAAAAGTATATCCGCGTCAGAGGTGCGGGTTTTGGGGTGACACCCCAAACATATTTTGAGAAAAAAAACAAGCAGAGGATAAAACTGAGGAAATGAAAAATATGAGAGAAAAATTAGCTATGTTTCAAGAATAATTACAATACCATAGAGATATGATAACAAGTTTGATGGGGGGAGTCAAAGAGAAGAAACAACTCAAGGACAACCTGCGTGTGAAGATCCCGCCCCACCCCCACCAGTTTTGAGGTGATCCATTCCCCTAAAAAACAATTCTTAACTAAGGTAGTTAATTTTATAATAATTGTTTCTTTGAAATGTGAATCATATAGACACTAGACACTAATACCTTTCATATATTGATATTCTATAGGGTGAAAATGATTGTGATTTATATCTATCAACACCCAACCATCACCTTGTAGCGAGGGATACAATGTTCAATATTCAGAAAAACATGATACACAATAGAACACTTCCAACAGATCATGTCAGAGTGTCAATTACTGTATCCCTAGAGTTGAGCACCATGCTAGCTGTTCCAATTGATGATGCAGATATTCATACGGCCGAACAAGATCTTGGAACATTCATCACATGGCCATCACATCTTGTAAAAAAGCATGTTGATAATGAGGTATTCATTTCTAATTTAATTTTCAAGCTAAACCTTAAACATTTAATGAAAAAAGGTTTGAACTGATGAATGTTATTATAGAAGGACAAAGGGAAGGGGGTGAAATGAAATACCAATTCAAAACCATCTCAAGGATCAACCAACTGATCAAAACGATCTACCTAAAGCACCTTAACCCCCTGTTCTATATCCACATTTATTATCATTAAATTCTCATGTGGATACAAAGTTGAAATATGGTGGCAATCACATAATTGATTTTGAAGAAAATATGTATGGAGGGGAAGATCCATAATTCATTGGTGTTGAGAGTGTAACTGAAATCCTCAACTATGATTGGTTAGGCAGCTCAGTTGTAAATGTTTACATGAGGTATGTTTTCATGATTTGATTTTCCAAAAGATGACATAATATGATAATTATGACTGAACAAATTTCATATTTTTCACGGGTATATATATGAAAAACAATTGAAGGGATTTCCCCATGAACAAAAATTTGGACTTGTTAGTCCTCACGTCACCTCTACAAAACAAGAACACATAACTTCTAAGAAAGAGGGTGAAATTGTGGAAGGATAGTTCAAATCGTTTAACAACAAAATTACAAACGATAGACTCTTCTTAATACCAACGATGCTGGGATAAAACTCTAAAATTTGATCATATCAAATATATTTTAATTTTTTTCATTAATTATTCTTTTTTTTTGTTTTTAGGCAACATTGGATGCTCATTGCGGTCAATTTGGATACTCCAAAGATTTATTTTCTGGATTCAATGCATGGATATCCAACAAACTGACCACACATGATGGTGTTTTTCAATTTGTAATACATTACATCCAAAATTTTAAAACTAAACATCTAGTTATATAATTTATATTATCTTTTAATGAGGATTATATTATGATAGGGCAGTGCGTGAATATCTTCTACATCATGGAATGAGGCCAGGGGAAAGGGAAAAGAAACTCGAAAAGTACTACGACTGGATAAGTATCAGGGTATATATAATAAGATTTCACTATCCAAAAACGTATAAAAAAATTACTTATTTTTCTCAATGTTTATGCAATGACAAAAAAAACGGTAAAGACTGTGGTTATTATGTTTGTAAATTTATGAGTGAGATCATATTCCATGAACAAATCGGCATCCCTGAAGAGGTATTTTTGAAGATAATTACTATTTCATTTAAAATACTTATTAATCCTTTGTGTATTTATATTTTTTTCAGTACTACCATGACTACTGAAAAAAGTCATATTCACAAGACGATATAGATATGCTTAAAAATGAATGAGAAACATACATGATATAAGAATGTACAAATATAGAATGAAGATGGTAAACTTCTCAAATAATTTAGAATTTAATAATCTTGTCTGCCTCATATTTCTCTTTGTTTGATGGTAATGTTGTGATTTGTACGGGCTAAATACCCCACTGAAAATCATGGCCGTTTGTGGTCATTGTTTTCACAATAAATGAATTGCATTTTTATTGGTTTTTTAAAAGAAATTGGTGGTCCTCATTTATAGGGTATGTGTGTTGTTGATAGACCACAAAAGATAACAAGTATCGAGAAGGGTTTTCCCCATACCTTGAGTTTTTTGTGACGTCTTGAGACATAACGGGAACAGGAGCTTACTCTACTCTTCTCATTTTCAATAACGAGAAGTGTTTTTCTCCAAAAAACATTGATTCAATCTACAACATTGGCAGTTCCCCTCTTTAGTCGACCCAGTGAAGAACCAATTGTCATATATTCATTCGAAGGTCCTAAATATATGATAGTTGGTACTTCACTGGGCCAACTAAAGCTATGCTGTAGAAGGAAGATGTTATTCCATGTCAACTATATAGGGATCAAAGGTTTTTCCATAATCCTTCTAAACCGGGTAGATTGAGCATATTGACCAGGTCAAGTCTCTTTTTTTAGGTTTCATAGGTAAGGGTGTATTAATTTTCAAGCAGAAAATTATACTTAAAATTTGTTCTGATACTTTAGGAAAATGATCCATGAGTCATTTTTAACATGTAGAAATCAACCGCACCTCGATCCGATGCATAATATCATCGGTATGACTCCAAATGTGTCTTTATTTAAAATTGACATTAATTTTGGTAAAAAAACACAACTGACATACTGAAAACTGAGAAAATGCATTCCAATTGTTTTGATACTTTAGGAAAATGATCTATCAGTCAGTTGTGATGTGTAGGAATCAAACACACCTCAATTTGACACACGGTGTAACCGGTATGACTCCAAATGTGTCTTGTTATTTAAAATTGACATTAATTTAAGTAAAAAAAAACACAACTGACATACCGAAAACTGATAAAAAAAATTTGGATTGTTTTGATACTTTAGAAAAATGACCCATGAGTCATTTTTGATGTGTAGGAATTAACCCCACCTCAATATGATGAACGGTGTAACTGGTATGAATAAAAGTGTCCGATATCAGTTTAAAATTGACATTTTAGTTCAAAACGTGTCACTCACTGAAAAAAAAGAAAACACACTCCAATTGTCTTCCAAATTAAGGACAATAATTTGTAAGTCCTTTGTGATGTGTATTAAGTAGTCTCACGTTAAACCGACGCATGATGCGACTGGTATGACTCAAATTGAATGTTTTCAGTTTGAAATGACATTTTAGTAAAAAAAACTAACATACTGAAAATTAAGGAAATTCATTAAATTTTTTTGATACTTTATTATAATGATCTATCGGTCATTTGTGACATGTATGAATCAACCTCACCTCAATACGATGCACAATGTGACGGGTATAACTCCAACAGTGTCTTGTTATTTAAAATCGACATTAATTCAAGTAAAAAAACAAAACTGACATACTAAAAACTAAGAAAATGCATTCATATGTTTTGATACTTTATTAAAACAATCCATGAGTTGGTTTTGACATGTAGGAATCAACCCCACCTTAATTCGACGCAACGTGCGATCAATATGACTAAAAGTGTCTGTTACGAGTTTAAAATTGACATTTTAGTTCAAAACATGTCACTCACTAAAAATAAAGAAAACACACTCCAATTGTCTTCCAAATTAAGGAAAAAGATTCGTAAGTCCTTTGTGATGTGTATGAAGTAGCCTCATGTCAAACCGACGCACGATGCAACCAGTATGACTCAAATTGCATGTTTTCGGTATGAAATGACATTTTAGTAAAAAACACGACTCACATACTGAAAAATGAGGAAATGCATTCTGATTATTTTGATACTTTAGAAAAACAATATATTAGTTAGTTTTGATGTGTATAAATCAACTTCACCTTAATCTGATGCACGATGTCACCAGTATGGCTCCAAATGTGTCTTGTTATTTAAAATTGACATTAATTCAAGTAAAAAAACACAATTGACATACTGAAAACCAAGAAAATGCATTCGTATTATTTTTATATTTTAGGAAAATGATCCATGAGTTATTTGTGATGTTTAGGAATCAATCCCACCTCAATCTGATGAACGGTGTGACCGATATGACTAAAAGTGTCCACTATCCGTTTAAAATTAACATTTTAACTCAAAACGTGTCACTCACTGAAAACCAAGAAAACACACTCCGATTGTCTTCCAAATTAAGGAAATCGATTCTTAAGTCCTTTTTGACATGTATGAAGAAGTATCATATCAAACCGACGCACGATGCGACCGGTATGACTCAAATTGCATGTTTTCGGTTTGAAATGACATTCTAGTAAAAAAACATAACTGACATACTAAAAACCTAGGAAATGAATTACGATTGTTTTGATAATTTAGGAAAAAAATCTCTCTGTCATTTGTGACATGTAGGAATCAACCTCACATCAATTTGATGCACAGTGTCACCAGTATCACTCAAATGTGTCTTGTTATTTAAAATTGACATTAATTCAAGTAAAAAAACACAAATGACATACTGAAAACTAAGAAAATGCATTCAGATTATTTTGATATTTTAGGACAACAATCCTTGAGTCAGTTTTGATGTGTAGAAATCCACCCCATTTCAATCCAATGAACAATGTGATCGTTATGACTAAAAGTATCTGCTATCAGCTTAAAATTGACATTTTAACTCAAAACGTGTCACTCACTGAAAACCAAGAAAACACACTCTGATTGTCTTTGAAATTAGGGATTTTTTAAGTCTTTTGTGATGTGTATTAAGTAGTCTCATGTTAAACCGACACACGATGTGACTGATATCACTCAAATTGCTTGTTTTCAGTTTGAAATGACATTTTAGTAAAAAACACAAATGACATACTAAAAACTAAGGAAATTCATTTTGATTGTTTTGATACTTTATTGAAAAAACCCATTAGTCATTTGTGACATTTAATAATCAAGCCCACCTCAATAAAATGCATAGTGTGACCGGTATAACTCCAAATGTGTCATTTTTATTAAAAATTGACATTTTTTTAATGTATTCTTCATATTAATGTTTAATTAATTTCTTTACAGTATTACTAATGTAATATTTGTTTTCTTATATAGGTGGAAAATTTTTATTGATTTGGGATGATTTTTTCAGTGACTATTACCATCAGAGGACATTTTTTAGTGGGGACCACAGATGTCAAAATAGAAAACATTAATGTTTTTAATTGTTTGTTGGATAATTGTAAATGTAATTTTATAAAACATTATTCAAAATTGTTGGCCCATAGATATTTTTGGCCACTATATATGACTATAATGGTTTTAATTATCACAAATAATGTCATATATTAACATATACATTACCTCTTGTCAGATCCTAAATTATGTCAAAGAATTATCTTATATATCAGATCATTTCAATCATATAACTATTTATTTGTGTTTAAGTCTAATCAAGATTATAACTAATTATCTATGTGTAATTATGGGTATTAACACTCTCTGACTTTACTGAACTATAAGACATATAGAACATCTAAAATTATCTAAGTATGAGTCATTGACACCAACAGACAGATGACTCACCGATGCATATGACTAAACAAAAGACAGACGACTCACCGATGCATAGGACTCACCATTAGAAGGACTCACCATTGGAAGGACTCACCATTGGAAGGAATCACTGTTGACATGAGTCACCATTAGATCAATTGTCTCACCGATAGAAGGAAGGAGTCACCGATAGATCAACTATCTCACCGATAGAAGGAAGGACTCGCCGTTCGAATGAGTCACCGTTAGATCAACTGCCTCACCAACAGAAGGAAGGAGTCACCGATAGATCAATTGTCTCACCCACTGAAGGAAGGACTCAACGTTGAAATGAGTCACTGATGCACCACCTACCAATAGACTGTTTAAATATGCATTTATTAATATTATTTCTAACGGTCATATTTGTGTCATTTAATGATACCGACATATTTTATAATCTTTTGTAGGACTTTTATTAGACAGTGCGAGGTACTATGAACCTATGCACATGAAAAAACATGCTCTTTATTGGCCATAAAAAATAAGAATCATTTTTAAAGAGAGAATATATACAGAAGATTAGAAGTGCTGTATTCCTACGCGGGAGAAAGACATACTGAAGAACATATTCAACTCTCATGCAACCTCTGTAAACTCAAGAACAAAAAGAAGAACACACAAGGAAATATCAACTGATCTGAACATCAAATTGATAACCTACTTCAGCATATCAAAGAAGGATAAGAATATACCTACAGAACCATACTTGTACCTAGAATCCAGAATACATCACTCTGTTTTTGTGTCAACTTCCAGAAGAGGACTCAAAATTTATCTCATCTACATATGAAGGGTCAAGATCAGTATCCCAAGACATGCAGAGCCTTCTAAATCCTTTCTTATATTAGTTTGATCTATTGTGTACATTTTTACATACTTTTGAGTAGTGTGTGTATCTGTCTATTAAGCACACACTTTCTCCTATATCCAACTAAAGGATACAATATATCCTTCCAATCATACCTTATTACACCCGTTACTATCACGAATAAGAGTAGAAGAGGTTCTTGTGTGTCCTGGTAGTTTGTACCCACGAAGAACTATGGTATAGATCTATGACTTGGAAAACTTATGTGCTATTGTGAACCCCGATCTAGGGTTTGGATCATACTATTTATTAATTTAAACTGCTTGGTGGTAGGTGATCACCAAGTGGAGAGGACTAAGTCTTGGCTTGAGACTAAACCTCTTGTTTTATTTCCATCGTGTTTTTACTTTTAGTTTTACTCTGTTTTATTACATATTTCAAAAAAATAAATTGAACTCTGATAGTTAGTCTTAACAAGTGTTTATAATAGTATTGACTTATTAGATGAGTTTCAAAATCTGTATTAATTATCAAATTGATACAACTGAGAACTAATCAATATTTTTAGAAATTAATCATACATTCATGCTTCTATAAATTCACTACTGGATAACTGGTCAATTGACTTTTAAATTCGGGGGAATTTCAAAGAATATTTTTTTAACAATTTTTTTATAGATACTCAATTCACCCCCCTCTTGAGTAGTATACTCCAACCAACATTTGGTATTAAAGGGTTTAGGAATTCTTAATTTTCAAAGCTTGTTCAAAATTTTTCAATTGTTATTTTATTTGTATTTCAAAGATCTTAAAATTTCTATTAATACTAAATTTTTATCTCTTTAAACTCTTGTTCTAAAATTTTATTATGGATAATAGGCTGGAAGGTGCTGCTACCAACACACCTCCATTCTTTAATGGAATAAATTATGCACAATGGAAAATTAAAATGAAAATGCACTTAGAAAGTATGGGTTTTGAAATTTGGTTTTCAATTATAGATGGATATAAGATTCCTACTACTACTATAACTATTTAGGATGACCCAACTAAGACTGCTTATAATAATAATTGAAAATCCATGAATTTCTTATACTGATCTTTAGGAGATGAAGAATTTAATAGAATTTCTGCATGTAAAACAACCCATGAAATTTGGGATACTTTGTCTGTTTCACATAAAGGAACTTCTAGTGTTAATGAAATGAGACTTAACACACATACTATTAAATATGAAAATTTTAAGATGAATCCTTATGAGCCTATTTCTAACATGTATATTAGGCTTAATGAAATTGTGAACACTATGATATCTATGGGGAGAAATGTTACTACCAAATAACAAATTATGAGAATTCTCAGATGCTTACTTGATAGATGGATAGGAACTTCTGTCTCAATTAGAGAATCATGTGACATCAGCAAACTAACTATCAAAGAACTCATTTGAAAACTGATGATGTATGAGGAAGAGTTGAAAGTCAACAAATAAAAAGAGGATTAACCTAAGAGAAAATATGTAGCCTTCAAGACTACTACCTCTAAGATTAATGAAAAAGAGAAGGTGCAAGACTCTATTGAAAGATCCAGTAATGATGAATCAAAATCAGATAGTAATGAAGAGATGGCTCAACTAGACAAAAGATTCAAAAAATTCTATAGAAAGAAGTTCTTCAGGAAGTCCAATTATAAAGGAAGATATTATAACAAGGGAAACTAAAAAAAGGACTGGAAAATAAATGAAAAATCAAAGAAGATTGTCTACTATGAATTCAAGAGGAGAGGACATGCCAAAGCTGACTATCAAAAATTAAAATACAAAAAGAAGTATGAAAACAAATACAAGAAGTATAAGAAAGCTATGAAGGCCACCTGGAGTGGCTCTGAGGATAGCTCTAGTGAATCAACATCATCTCATGATAAAAAAGATGACATGGATAATATGTGTTTTATGAAAAATACATCTAAGGTAACCTTAGATTCTCCTGCACACAATTCCTATTATTCTGGAAATGAAAGTGACTCTAAAAATTTAACAAGTGATGAACTATTTGAATACTATAACATTCTGGAAGAGACATTCAATGAACTAAAATATAAATATAAATATTTAAAGAAACAACATGCTCTTACTATAACTATTAAGTCTGAACTCACTATTGAAAAGGAAAAGTATGTTCAATTGCTCAAAGAAAACAATGAATTAAAAATGTCTAATGAGCAATTGAAGAAAGATCTAGAAAAGTTTACCAATTGGAAAAACACTCTTACTCAAATGATTGGTAAACAAATATCTCATAAGTACACTTATGTTATTGGATATCAGCCTGGATAGAGAAACCTATCTAAAACACATTTTTTAACTAAATCTAGAAAATTTGTTCTTCTATCAAAAAATAAAAATTATGATACTAGTTCCAGTTCTGGAAAATCTTTTACCACCTCTAGTTTTTCTGGACTAAATAAAGTATATTTTTCAAATATGTTACATAATGTTTATAGGAAATCCATAAGGAAAATGTGGGTTCCAAAAGCATTGATTACTAATGTCACTAGACTCAAAAAAATCTGGGTACCAAAATTTGTTTTTGTTTAATTATTTTGTAGGAAAGCTATATAAAGATCTCCTGCAAGAGTCAGTGGTACTTGGATAGTGGATGTTCAAGACATATGATAGAATATTATTCAATCTTCAAGAACCTAATCAATATTGATGGTGAATATGTCACCTTTGGTGACAATGCTAAAGGAAAAATAATTGTCTTAGGCTAGATTGGTAACTTTAACTCAGTTTTAATTTATAAAGTACTTTTTGTTGATGGATTGAAATATAATCTGATTAGTATTTCCCAATTATGTGATGATGGATTTAATGTCAAATTTGAAAACGATGCTTGAAATGTTTTTAACTCTAAAAATTAATCAGTCTTTTATTCTTTTATAAATGAAAATGTATATTATGTTAACTTAGATTATTTAGTTTCTCAAAAAGTTTCTTGTTTAAGTGCCTTTCATAAAGAGTCTTGGCTTTGTCATAGGAGATTAAGACACTATAATGTACACTCTCTTAGAAATTTTACTATAAAAGGACTAGTCAAGGATCTACCCAAACTTGAGTTTCCAAATGACAAAGTCTGTAATCCTTTCCAAAAAGGCAAATAACACAAGATATCTTTCAAATCAAAGAAATAAGTTTCAACTTCTCAACCTTTAGAGTTGATTCAAATAGACTTGTTTGGACCCTCTCGAGTTTCTAGTTTAAATGGGAATAACTATTTCTATATTCTTGTAGATGACTATTCTAGGTATACTTGGACTTATTTCTTAGCTCACAAAAGTGAATCATGTAATTAATTCACCAAGTATGCTAAAACAGTGTAAAATATAATTGGACTCAGAATAAAATCCTTAATAAGTGATCATGGCCATGAGTTTGAAAATCAATATTTTGAATCTTTTTTCTCACACAATGGCTATAGTCATAACTTCTCTGCCCCTAGAACACCTCAACAAAATGGAGTTATGGAAAGAAGAAATAGAAATTTACAAGATATAACTTGAACAATGATTAATGAATATGATCTACCTGTTTACTTTTGGGCTGAGGTTATGAATACATCTTGCTACATAATTAATAGAGTCTTAATTAGACCTATACGAAAGAATACTCCTTATGAGTTGTTGAACAATATAAAACCCAAAGTTAGTTACGTCAAATTTTTTGGTTGAAAAGTATATATCCTTAATACAAAAAGAAATCTTGACAAATTTGCATCCAATAGTGATAAAGGAATCTTTCTAGGTTACTAAACCTCTAGTAAATCCTATAGAGTCCTTAATAAAAGAACCAAGTGTGTGGAAGAATCTATGCATATAAAATTTGATGAAACAGATCCACATGAACCTAAGACCTACCTAGACAACCTTGAAGATGATATGTCAAACCTGGACATAAATGAAAAATCATCTAATCCTATTGTCAAGAAAATTTTCAAATCAAACAATTCTATAAATTCTTCAGAATCTGAACATGATGAACCTGAACCTGTAGATAAACCAAAAATTACTAGCTCCTCATTTTTTAGACCAACTATAACCCTCAAGAACCATCCTTTAGATGCTGTTGTTGGAGACTTAGATAAAAGAACACAAACTAGAGCTTCTCTTAGAAACCTGGTTGAACATAAAGCCTTTTTGTCATAGCTTGAACCTAAAAACATTAACGATTCAATTAAAGATGAATTTTGGGTGATGTCTATGCAAGAAGAACTTAATAAATTTGAAATAAATAAAGTTTGGAAACTTGTGGATAGACCCAAAGACACCTTGACCATAGGCACTAAGTGGGAGTTTAGGAAAAAAGTAGATGAATCTGATAATATTGTTAGAAATAAATTCAGATTAGTTGCCCAAGGTTATAGTCAAGAAGAAGGCATTGACTATGAAGAAGTTTTTTCACCTATTGCTAGACTTGAGTACATTAGAATCCTGCTTGCTTATGCTACCCATCTTAATTTCAAACTTTATCAAATGGATGTTAAAAGTGCATTCCTAAATGAGTATATAGTTGAGGATGTTTTTGTTCAACAACCCCCTAGATTTAAAAAACCTCATGTTAAAAATAATGTTTTCAAATTAAAAAAAGATTTATATGGTTTAAAACAAGCTCCAAGAGCTTGGTATGATATATTAAGTACTTTTCTCATTACAAAAGGTTTTACCAAAGGAATTTCTAATCCTACTCTTTTTATAAAATGAATTTCTAAAGATATTTTAGTAGTTCAAATTTATATAGATGATATTATTTTTGGATCTTAAAGAAATTATTTATGTATTTATTTATCTAAAATTATGAAAAATGAATTTGAAATGAGTTTGATGGGTGAAATTAAATTATTTATTAGATTTTAGATTTTTCAAAATAAAGAAGGTATCATTTTAAATCAATGTAAATACAAAAAATATATTTTAAAAATATTTGGCTTTGATAGCATTAAAAGTAGTAACACTCCAATAAGTAATACTTGTAAGTTGGATCTTGATGAAGATGGTAAATCTATTGATCAGACCACTTACAGAGGAATAATTGGATGTTTTCTCTACTTGACTACTAGTAGGCTAGATATAATGTTTAGTGTGTGTATGTGTGCCCGTTTTCAAGCTAATCCCAAAGAATCTCAATTAAATGCTGTTAAAATAATTTTCAAATACCTTAAACATACTATCAATTTAGGTTTGTTTTACCCTAAAGGACAATAATTTGATATAGTGAGTTATTTTGATGATGATTTTGGTGGATGAAAGTTAGATAGAAAGAGAACCTCTGGGACATTTAATTTTTTGGGAAATTCTTTGGTTTCATGGTGTAGTAAGAAACAAAATTATGGTGCATTATCTACTACCGTAGTTGAATACATAGCTGTTAATAGCTATTCTGATCAGATTTTGTGGATGAAACACACTCTGCTAGACTATGGATATCAATTTAGACATGTACCTATAAATTGAAATAATACAAGTTATATTAACATTTCTAAGAACCCAATTTCTCATTCTAGAACAAAAAATATTGATGTAAGACATCACTTTTTCAGATATTATTACCAAAAGGGTGATATCACTTGAGAGTTTATTGGCACTGAATATCAGCTTGCTGAAATATTCACCAAGCTATTGAACTCTGAAAGAATGAATTACATCAAACACGAGTTAGGAATTATCAATTAGTAAGACCTCGTGTTTCTATTTCTTTGGTCTTTTTAAGTGAAGTTGTCACATTGTCACAATTGTCATGCTGACACCGACACAATTTTCATGCCTACACTAACACAATTGTCATGCCGACACCGATGCTATGTCATGAAGAAACCATTAGTGTAATGAAGAATATGTCATTCCAACACCTATGCTATGTCATGCTGACACCGTTAGTGTTATGCAAAATCTATCACACCGAGACTGTTAGTGTTATGAAAAATCTATCATGCTGACACTGATAACTCACTATTTTTATATGTTTTATGTTTTTATCAAAAATACACCGTTTCATTAATTTTTTTGAACCCAGTTCATGATTTAATGATTGCATAATTTTAAAATCCCTAAATGATATAAATTTGAATCGATCCAATCTACTCCTTTACTACTACACTCTCTTGGACACCACTCTCTCTCTTTACCCCCAACCTTTCACCTTATGACCTCCAAACTGAACTGATTGGAATGACCTGTGTGAAGCAAGATCTTGAAGATAGTGAGTCTCCTACTTCTAAGAAACAAAAAGGCGAATCAAGCAAATCTTCAGCTCTTGTAAATCCTGGTCTGGCAAACCATGTTGCAACTTCAGAGAAAGAAGTGCTAGAAAAATTGATATTAGAGAGAAAGTATTTATTGTTAAAGGTGATACAAGATCAAGGATGTCTTGATTGGTTCAAAAACAATGAAAGAGTATTCTACCCAAAGCTGGTACATAAATTTTACATGAATATGTAACTTATATTGGAAGGAAGTGATGTCGTATGGGTCAAGTCGATAGTAAAAGGGAAGATAATCTCTTTCTCTTCAAGACATTGAGCTGAATGTCTTAAAATTCCTCATGAAGGAATGATTGATGATTATCAAGTCACTTCTCCACCCAAAACTGAATTATTTTTTTATGAGACAGATCTGAAAGAGATAACCAGAAATGAGGAACATAGGAGACTCATTGCATCAGAGTTAAATGGTGAGTTCAGAATTTTATTTAAGTTTATTCAGCACCAGATTTGTCCCAGGAAAGGGGACCTTTCTTCTCTCAAATATAAATATGTATACTTGGTTTATTTTCTACAGAAAGTATTTAAATGGAATCTATGAAGATATCTGATGGTGCACATAAATGAGATGATAAAACCCAGTTGTAAGTTAAATTCACTTTTCTATTCGAGAATGATTTCAGTAATGCTAAAGGAGAAAGGCTGTGTACATGAAATTGATGATGTAGTAGTTACTGAATGTATTGGAATCTTCTTAAGTTTTAACATCTATAAAATAATGAAAATTAACTAGAACCCATGGAGGAAGGAATGGATTGGTGATGAAGATAGACTCTAAGAAAAGTTCAATCCTACAGATCATCTAGTTAGACCGAGGAATCTAGTGGATCCTGGCCTCAGTCCATATGATCAAGTAATCTATTCTTCAGATGAGGATGAAGAGCTTGATACTCCTGTCAGAGATGAGGGATCTCCAATTGATGATAGAAGTGACCCATACACAACTGGACAAAAAATGAGAGTTTCTATTGTACCTCCAAGTCCACCTTTGGACTTACCTTCTCATGAACCTTTTCTCTAATCTATTGGAAGTCAAGAGACAGAAGTCGAAAGAAGTGTAGAATATGTCAGTGAATCTAGTGAAGAATAAGATGAAGAAGAGGAAGCTGGTAGTGGTGAATGTGGTTCAGAATCAGGTAGGGAAGAAGAAGATGATAAATTTGATGATGAAAATGGAGATGAAAAGGATGAGGATGGGGATAATGTAGAAAGTAGTGAAAGTGGCAGTGATAGCAAATATAATCATCCTGATGGGAATCCAAATGCTGTTAGTATATAAATTGTTGAAGCTAATGCTGGTGTATCTGTTGAGGGTTCTATTTAAGATGAAAATTTTGCTTCAGTAGAACCCGTTTCTCAAGTTTTATATACTAGAAAAATAACTCTACACAAGAATAAGCAACCTATAAAGGAACCTTTAAGTGATGGGTAGAAAACTACCAAGAAGGATGACACTGAGGGGGATCCTCAAGAGAAAGTAGCTCAAGTTGATAAAGAGCATCAACTTGGAAGAGTAAGGTTTGATACTCTTACTCCTCTAGATACTGATATAATGGATGAATGGGTGAGTAATCCTGGGTATGTGGCACTGGGATTTTTGTAAAGGTTGGGGCTGAAGCCTCATTTTTATTATTAAATCAAAGAAAAGTCATGTTTTGACTGGGTAGAGGGAGACCCATTACATAGCCCAAAGACCTAGTGGACATGTATCCCATTACATGGGTTATAGGCCCAAATTTTTGGCCTAAGGCTCATTCTGTGAATAGTACTACTACAGTACCCATATACTATAGTACCCACCGCTGCTATAGTGCTTTCCACCACAACAGTGCCTCAGCTGCTATAGTCTACTACATTACTTCTGCAATACCTACCCTAATGGGGTTTGAACCCCCATTTTTCATGTAGTATTACGGGGTGCTTACCACTACAAGGGAACCGGTGACTGGGACCTCTTCTAGTGACTATGTGACTAAGTCTAACTTGGGAAAATTCAAGCAAGACATATGTTCCTTAGAAAGACACTCAGTACAATATCATATGAGATATGAGATTGACGAATCCAGGAGATAGAACACCGATCTAAATGATAACTTGAAAGCGATCCGGTCTATGGTTGAAGGTGTAAGGCAAATTGGAACTTCTAGCTCTACTCCTACCTTAGCAAGTGCATATCAAGATAATGCTAGTTTAGTCTAACAAATAGTGATAAAGGAAATTCAGCCAAATTTTATTACCACTGCTAAAACCATTGTGGAAAATAACGCCAAGCTTGGGAATGAGATGAAGAAGTTAACCACTAGCATCAATGCTTTAACCACTGAGTAGATGAATACAATGGATTATGTCATGAAAGGAATTGAAGACCTTATTTCTCATATTAAAGTTATTTATTTTGACAAACTAAGATAATAAGTTAAGGAAATTTCATCCTATTCTCTTGCTTCAATCTCTGCTCCACCTGTTCAGTATTCACAATCTATAGATCTTGCTACTGTCAGTTCAGTTTTGAAAGAAGATTTGTAAGCCATAATTTCTAGTGCTTCCAAAGTTGAGGACAATTCAGATAATGTGCATGACCATGTGAAGTATTATACAAGGATTGATTCATAGACTCAGGAAGATTTGACCAAAAGGATTAATGAGTTTTTCTCTAAACCCATTACAAAGCATCAAATGAATAGTCTGTTTAAGTATTTGGCCACCATATTACCCTTCCTCCAGTGAAAAAGGTTTTTAAGGATCAGATTTAGAAGCTGAAATAATTCACTCCCTTATTGGATAAGTTCATAGAAAACAAATATGATTTTGAAAAGGTAATGAAATATGGTGGTGAAATCATTAAAGATTTCATCAATCTGTAAAAATCATATCTCTATGTCCAAAGTGAATCCATCGTGGTGCTTGATGCTGCACCACTTGGCCCTACTGGATCAATGTATTCTCAAGATCAGATGTCATTTTCTCAGGATTTATCTCATATCATACCTATCTTTATAGATCCTGTTCATCCTAAACTTATTTCTCACCAAAGACCTGCCCTAGCTTCTATAGTTCTTGAAGAAGTGCCTTTACCTCCTATGAAAATCCATTCAGACCCTCCTCCTTCTCAGCCTAACCCTTATAATAAACCATCCATTAATCCTTCTAATAATGGGAAGTAATCCCTTGACCCTAACTAGTAGTGTGGACTGATTCTTTGTTACAGGGCTGAGTGCTTGTATTTTTGGTAATTTAGTATAATTTGCTTATGAATGAAATTTCACTGTTTCTACTTTTCTGTTTTTATTTTTTTCACCTTCCACCTTTTGCTAATCCCAAAAAGGAAATAATATTAATAAAACATTACTAAGGCACTATTAATGAAATAATTAATAATTCTCTAATGGTACTTAATAATGCTATGATTAGTGATCATAAAAAAGGGGGAGATTATTGTCCCATAGATATTATTGGCTACTATCTCTGAATAAAATGGTTTTAATTATCACAAATCATGTCATATATTAACATATATCTTACCTCTTTTTAGAACCTAAATTATGTCAAAGTATTATCTTGTATATCATATCATTTAAATCATATAATTATTTATGTGTGTTTAAGTCTAAACAAGCTTATAACTGATTATATATGTGTAATTATGCATATTAACACTCTCTGAATTTGTTGAACTATAAGAAAAATAGAACATCTAAAATTATCTAAGTATGAGTCACTGACACCAATAGACATATGACTCACCGATGCATATGACTCACCAATGGACAAATGACTCACTGATGCATAGGAATCTCTGTTGGAAGGACTCACCGTAGGAAGGACTCACCATTGGAAGGACCCACCGTAGGAAGGAATCAGTGTTGGAAGGAATCACCATTTACATGAGTCACCATTAGATCAACTGTCTCCCCAAAAGAAAGAAGTAGTCACTGATAGATCAACTATCTCACTGACAAAAGGAAGGAATCACTATTGGAATGAGTCACTGTTAGATCAACTTTCTCATCTAAATAAGGAAAGAGTCACTGATAGATCAACTGTCTCACCGACTGGAGGAAGGAATCACTGTTGAAATGATTCATCAGTGCACTACCTACCAATAAAATGTTTAAATTAGCATTTATTATTATTATTTCTAACAGTAATATTTGTGTAATTTAATGATACTGATATATTTTATAATCTTTTTTAGGAATTTTAGCTGATAGTATGAGGTACGATGAACCTATGCACGCGGAAAGAACATGATATTTGTCAACCCTCAAAAAATAAGAATCATTTTTAAATAGAGAAGATATAAAAAAGAGTAGAAGTGGTGCATGCCTGCATGAGGGAGAGACATACTGAAGAACATTTTCAACTCTCATGCAATCTCTGTAAACTCAAGAAAAAAAATAAGAACACACAAGGAAATCTCAACCGATTTGAACATCGAATTGAAAATATACTTCAGTATATCAAAGAAGGATAAGAATATACCTACAGAACCATACTTGTACCTGGAAGCCGGAATATGAATCTATTTTTGTGTCAAATTCCAGAAGAGGAATCAAACTTCATCTCAGCTACATATAAAGAGTCAAGAGTAGCATCCCAAGACACACATAGCCTTCTAAGTTATTTGTCATATTTGTTTCCTCTGTTGTGTGCATTTTTACATACTTTTGAGCAGTGCGTGTATCTGTCTGTTAAGCACACACTGTCTCCTATATAAAACTGAAGGATACAATATATCCTTCCAATCATACCTTCTTACACCTATTACTCCCATAGATAAGTGTGGAAGAGGTCCTTGTGTGACCTAGTAGTTTTTACCCATGAAGAACTATGGTAGAGGTCTTGTGACCTGGACAACTTGTGTACTATTGTGAACCCCGATCTAGGGTGTGGATCAAATTGTTTATTAATTTAAACTTCTTGGTGGAATATGATCACCAAGTGTAGAAGAATAAGTCTCTTATTAAGACTGAACCTTTTTTTTATGCGTTTTTACTTTTAGTTTTAATCTATTTTATTATATATTTCATAAAACTAAATTGAACTCTGATAGTTAGTCTTAGAAAGTGTTTATAACATTATTAACTTATTAAATGAGTTTTAAAAGATGTATTAATTATCAAATTGATACAAATGAGAATTAATCAATATTTTGAGATATTAATTGAACAATCAAGATCTTATAAATTCACTACTAGTTAACTGGTCAATTGAATTTAAAATTTGGGGTAATTTCAAAGAATATTTTTTTAACAAATTTTTTTATAGATACTTAATTAACCCCCCTCTTGAGTACTCTACTCCGACCAGAAAAAATTTATATAGAAGTTTTTTGGTATATACCATGAGTGAATATTTTTTGTATTCATGATATCAATTAAATTTATATAGCATTGTTTTTCAAACCTTTGTGCACACCACTAGTTTTTTCATCATTTGCATCGTGTATGTGGTTCTTTTGTATATACTATGGGTGGTTATTTTTGAGCAGGTTTTTGCTGGTTTGTGTAGGTTATTTTTCCTAGTTTGGTGGTGTTTATTTTTTGTAGGTTGGATGGATGTGCTGTTATATAAACAACACACCCAGGTAGGGAATCCTTTATCAGTTCTTCAAATAGCACTGATAAAGGAACACTTTATCAGTGCTGATAAATGGGGAATTTATCAGTGCTATTTGAAGCGCTGATAAATGGGTACTTTATCAATACTATTTGAAGCGCTGATAAATGGGAACTTTATCAGCGCTTCGAATAGCGCTGATAAAGGGGAACGTTTATCAGTTCTTTTTGGAGAATTGATAAAGGGGACCCCTTAATAGTGGCTCTATTATCAGTGATTTTTTAGCGCTGATAAAGACCTTTTTTAGCACTGATAAAAGCATATTTTGTTGTAGTGAGAATTGTATGAGAATGAAGGGGCATTAGATCATCATGTATAGAGGATGTCCCCTAACAATAAACACGTTCCGTTATTGGGTGTTTCAAATAAGGTATGTTCCTTGGTGTTCCCTATATATTTTTTGTTCCAATTGAGTCGAATCAGCCATCAGACCATGGAATTGAATTGAATATTTTTCTTGTCTTAGAATTAGGAGTGTGCTGGCAGTGGCTGAACTCTATTGGATGATGTTGTGGCTAAGGTATTCCACTTGGTTGAATTCTTCTAGAGGTTCCAATTTAACTATATTAAATTGGATTTTTTTATTGCTAAATAATAGGGATTTTTTTTGAAATAATTTTAGAAGTGTGAGATGAACCCTCATTGGGTGGTTGGTCATGGTTCTAGCTAGACAATGATATCCGATGAGTCTTTAGACGTGTATACTTTTCTCCCTTGGTTATAAGTTTACATTTAATCATTTAATTAATTATAATTTAGTTATAATAAATTATTTGGAATGAGTTAAAACCTTGTGGCAATCGATGAAGGACAGATAGAATTAGATAAACTCACAAGAAGCTACTGAGCTTTTCTTGGATGGGAGTCAGCTCTGTGTTGAGATAGATGATCCCATTTACTCTACCTTATGGTATTATACATGGTTTATTGGCATGTGTGATAAGGTTCACCACTATGGGTGAATGAGACCAAATTCATAAATGTGTTATGAATGACATGTAATTATTAATTAGTTAATGATGCGTATGTAATAAATAATAAATGTAACCATACCTAATGTAATTGAACAAAGTGACAAAGGCCACGACAAAACCTTTTGAATTGGATTTATGTTGGCCACCGAAGGCTGATGTTTGATCACTAATGAGTGCCTCATATTATATGGACCCCTTTGGGTGTGTTTTTGTTTTATATGATACCTAATGCTTGTGATACCATGTTTTATGTTCACAGGTGTGTGTGTCTAGCCCTGTGAGACCTATGTTTGATGTTTTTCACATGAGGTGTGTGTGTGTGGCCCCATAAAACCCATGTTTTTTGTTTTCTCACATATGGTTTTGTTATGACTATGAATCTTGCTTGATATGATGTAATGTTGATTTGTTATTCCATATAAATGTTTTTCATATGCTGTTATCTTTCTATTATGAAGTTTTGGATGTAGGTTGATCCATATGAATTATTCCCCTGAGAGGGATGTGTAAGATATTAATTGTCATGTACATGGGATGCCCTTCCAACAGGATGTGTTAAACATGTTTTGCAGACTATCCCATTAAGGGGGGGGGGGTGTTTTGTACATGGATGCTTGAAATTATTTCCAACATGGAGCTGAAGCAGGTATAACCATGGTTTGTGGAAAATCAATGAACACATGATCCCTCAACACATGGGGGTTTGTTGTTTACTTATGCTTTAGTAATTATATGTTATACATGTGTAGCTGTGTATTTCATGTTTACTTTATATTGAGTTTATCACATGAATGTATGCTGCATTTACCAGTTAAGTACTGGATCATTTTGGTGGTTCCCTATTGAGTTGTACTCACACCCTGCTCAGGCAACCATGACACTTGAGTACCCAAGAATCCCTCACTTATTGTAGGTATAGGTCAGGATGAGTCCTAGGTTTGATCATCAAGTGGGATATCTCTCTACAAGTTTGGATTCCTAGAGGAGGAGTAGATTTGAGTTGAGTACATATCCTTTTTGTAATTTTGTTCTTTTATTTTTTTTGTATATGTGATCAAATCATTGGGTGATCAGGCATGATCATTCAAGTGTGTTGTTTTTATATTCATTCATTACAGATGGTATGATTATTAGTTTTCTGCATACTCAGATTTTATATTGTTACATGTTTGGTTATTTATTTGTTACCATTCACTCTGATTGAGGGTATTGTTTCCCCATGATTCACTTTAGACCCTCATTCCTAGTTTACAACCTTTGACCTACGGGGAGTCATGCCTGAGATCATATGGCCCTTTGTCTTGAACCTGGTGACTTGGGTTGGGGTGTTACAAAATGGTATATGAGATAATGCCCAACCAGAAGTGTAGTGGTACTACCTGGGTTTGAGGTTTGGGGTCTACAATGAGGGTGTTGTGATTTAAAGGGGTGGAGAGTGTAACTCCCCTAAAAAATAGAGACATAAAAAACTAAAATATTACTACCCATATCAATAAGGTGCACCTTTATTTTTAATAGCCCACCTGATTAGAACTCCACAGTTAATCATGATTGGACTAGAGTAGTGTTCAGAATGGGTGACCTCCTGAGAAGTTTTCTAGGATGTGTGTGAGTGAGAACAAATCACATTGAAAGAACATGTGTTGGATTTTGGGGACAGTCATTAGTTAGATAAGTGACCACAATGAGTAATATCCTATAGTGTACTAGTAATGCAACCAAGGTAGAGACCCATGGGGTAAAATGAATAGGTTTATGGCCTAGAGAGGTTGAGTCATGAAAAAAATGGTATTAGAGCTTTCTCATTTTCTTGATTTGGGGAGTTGGTAGACAAGAAATATAGGAATGTGTCAGAGCCTGTCATTAAATTTGGTTGGGTGCATCATGAACACATTTTTTGAGAGGATTACAGGTTATTAGGTCACATGATTGATGTTCTTGGTTTGTGTTGTTATGGTTATATTATTTCACCTTATGTGACACACATGTATTTTGAGTTTTTTTATTTCATATTGATTTTTCTCTTGGATGTATCGATGAGAGGCATCACATGCATCATATTCTATGTGTAGGTTTTGCATGACATGAATGCTGCTTGTGTGTAATTGTACTGATGAGGAGGACTTGGATACTTTAGTGTTAAAAAATTATACTATGTTTGAACATATGAGATCTTGATGAAATTATTTATACTGAACCCTTATGTATGTTTACTTCTGATAGTAAGTCATGTGAGACTATGGTGTTGTTCACCTGGGAGATGACAGTGATGATGACAACAATGATGATGATGAAGTCCCTCTATGCATAGGTGGTATAGTGTACCTTGTTAGGTCATTGTTAGGCACTAGTTTTCTTAATAAACTTTCTTGTGAAAGTATCCATTAGATTGGTTTGGTCGATTAAGGTTCCAACTATATCCTATATGGAGTGATCCATGTAGCACCATGTGGCATTATTTTCAACCAAACCAGATGTTTATGGTCCCTCTATGTAAATATTCTAAGGGAAAATCCATCATGGAATATCTATGGGATGTACCTAGATGACGTTCCATGGGTTGTGACCCTTAGTAAGACATGTTCATAGGTTGTGTAAAATACCCTTGTGGCATTAGAAATATGACTCTGGTTACTAGTGAGTCAATGTACTGTTATGCGTGATGGTAACCCGGGTGAGGATATCCCTTGTGAAGGTATATTCAAGGGTAATGCCTTATGAGTGGTTTTCATTGAGGAAAAATGGTTTGGGCATGTGATTAAACTTTGAAAGTATTAAAGGAAGGTCTTTCATTTTTTTGTAACCTTGAAGTATTGATCACCTTGAGTTCTAGTACTCATGACACAAGGATGGGTTTTGGAGTACTTGGATGACTATGGAATCTAGGGCAAGATTAGGGGTTTCCTATCATGTTAGTATGGAATGCGACTCATTGGACGTAGAGTGAAGATCCCAGAAGTTCAGAACTAGGATTGTTAGAGCATGGGTGGGCGCTCAGTGGATTGAACTAGCACTGTGTGACGAGGGTACGTGATGAATCTTGGCAGCATGGAAATTAAAAATATAAAGCAGAACACTGAGAGTGATCAAGTTTGGTGGAGCTAGTGCCTTGTAGAATGTGGAAAACTGAAAAGGGAAAGTGTGTCCAAGCTCGAAGGTCCATGACTCATGGGAAAAAATCACTCTACATTGGGAGAAGAGTAGTGTTTTCATGACTCACTGGGAAATACTTGGTGTGTAAGTATTCATGTTGTGGTTATGATTATAGTCATCTGAATTAGTATAAATGGGGTGGTGATTAAACTGTTGGGAATGTTTTAGGTTCTGTAGATGAACCTAAAAGTGGTAGTGGTGGTTGGTCACTAATGAATTCAGTTCAAGGTCACATTAGAGTTGGAAATTAACATGATCGACAAGAAAATCGAAAGGTTTGGTGGAACATAATATATTTTGTGTTAAGATGTATCCATAGAATAAGATGGCATCAAAAATGGATTGAGATACCATTATACGGTCAACTCGAGTCTGTCACTATAAAAAATGTTGTGATTTGGTGTGGCGGATTACATGAGGGGACGATACCAGTCTGGGGCAGAAGTCGTAACCCACGTATGGGATACTGAAGAAAAATATTCACATCAAGAACAGATCATTGAATATGGTTAACTATGTTTTGAACAATCCATGTGGGTGTAGTGCATGGCGTTTTTCTTAGAAATCAAGTATGAATGAATGATCATGCTTAGTCATGTGTTTGGTGATGAACTAGTCATGGGCCGGGTAAACTAAACTATGAATTATAGGAGATGATAAGGATACTCTTATAGTGAGGAGCATCAATCTAGTTGCAAGAAAATGACTCTCTTGAGTAAGGGGTCGTGGTATTGCGTAAGACTGATTGTTAGACGATCATGGTGACTATGGAAGACCAACGTGTAATGAACTAGATAGTAACTAGTTCCATAAAAAATTCATGATGTTCGATTTAGATGTGGTGCTATATAAATACGAGATGTTGGCATTAGACTTAGGAAAAAATTAGAATAATTCAAGAGTTAGTCGGATTAGTGGTGCGTTGGTGCACAATTGAGAGCCTTATGGCTGGTGCGAGTGGTTGGTGGACCAAGTTGGGAAATTCTTTCAAAATTAGTTTGAATTTTAATAGGGATGTTTAATCAATTTAACAATTCATTTGAGGCTTGAGTAATCATGGTCAGTGGCTTCATGGAGTGTCATTTTTTTAGGATGGTGGCCTTGTAGGAAGTTGGATAGAACAGTATCAACTAGCATTCCATGTGAACCTGAATTCAGTGGGTTGGAACCGCATTAATATCATAATATCTGATACAATAGAGTTTTTTAAGAATCAACTAGGGACTTTATAGAAAGTCCATTGTGTTCGGGTTATGTTTGGTTAATAGAGACTCATTGGTTTGATTCAGAATCTGAAATGAGGTGTTGGCAATGACTCTTAACCCGTGTCTTGTGTTTGATTGAGTGTGATGAAACTAAACTGCCCCAGGTGTGTCGTTGGACCATCAAAAAATCTATTCTGTATGATGATTCCTAGAGTAGGGATCACCTTGATTATTTAGAAAGAATTAGCTAAAGACACTGTGGTTTGTCAAGTTCAATGATTGTGGTGATCATGGTCTCGATGTTGGATGAGAGTGAGATTTTGGATTAGTTTCTAGTGTTAATGGTTAGTTTTTCACTGGAAGAGCACGATGGGAATTTGAGAATGAGAATGTCCTTGGGGAGATTATCTAGCATCCAAGGATGAAACATGGAGAACTCCCTATGGATAAAGATCAAGGCATATTGGGAGGCATGATTTGCATGATACCACAACTTCATGAGGATGACAAGTTCTATGTTGCGGAGATTGTAATTACTCTCATCGTTACGTACCTTGAATTTTATAGAAAGTTTTAAACTTTTGTGTGGTGCATGAATCATTCAGATAACTAAGTGTTGAACCAGAATACTGCCAGTTTGAACATCCTAAAGATGCGTTTTTATACTTTAGAGGAAGTTCGGTGGGTGGATCAGAGCTTGGGTTGTCAGAAGAGGAATCTCGGAGTAGCCGAGACTATTGCCACATCCATCAACTAGCAGGTGGGACAGATAGTGGACCTACTACCCAACAAGACTCTCTAACTAGTTGGGGGAGCCTGTATTAGGTGTCTGGTGGTCTACCAGCTAGATGGTGGGGTGCATTGGTTAGATTTTGAGTGAGGGAGTTCTTGGTCTTCTGGCCACTGAGGATCCTCAAGTTTTACACGCCACACTCTATTTTTTGAGGGCCATTCAGCCATGACCTATTAATATCCTCCATCCACGAGTTCCTATTGATTCATGGTGGATCTAGGAAAGATATTTTGGTAAATTTAGGAAATATCATTCGTTATTTAATGACATCGATATCTTTCTTCCTTGTGTGGTGGTGGATAGTTGTGTCATTTGTCATGGATGATTCCTCTTGGTAAGTATTATCCATTGTGTCCCTTTGATGTCTCAATTATCCTCGAATTATCTCCCTGCTTGTCCGCCTTAATCATATCTTGATTCTTGTCATGATCTTGATTAGAGATTTGGATGAAAATTCCATCGGATATTTATGGAATTTTCTAAGAACAACCAATGAAATGACATGGAAAAAGGATGTACCAAGATGATAAAAACACGCAATTGTTGGGTGTTTCAATGAAGGTATTCCCCTTAGTGTTAAATATGTGGTTCTAGTCAAATTTAGTTGAATTTTCCAATAGACCATGGAATTGTATTGGTGATTTTTCTTGTCTTATAATTGGGAATGTTTTGGGAGTGGAAAATCTTCATTAGATGATGTTATAGCTAAGGCACATTGCTTGGTTGAATTCTTCTAGAGGTTCCAATTTAACTATATTAAATTAGAATTTGTTTTGTTTCTACATAATAGGTATTATAGGCTAGAATAATGTCATGTTTTTATCTAGGTGTTGACATCTGATGAGTTTTTCAACAAGTATGATATTCCCCCTTGGTTATAGGTTTACCTATAATCATTTAATTAATTATAATTTATTTATAATTAATTATTTGGAATGCTTGGGAATTAGATATAACCTCATGGTGATTGATAAAGGCTAAATAGACTTGGATGGACTTGAACAAAGCTTTCAGGATTTTCTTTGATGAGATTTAGCTCCATGTTGAGGTAGGTGGTCCCATATACTTTACCTTATAGTATTATCCATGGTTTATTGGCATGTGTTATGAGGTTCACCACAATGGGTGAACAACTGTAAATTCATAAATTTTTATGAATAATATGTAATGATAAATTAATAAATGATGTGAAGGTTATTACTAATAAATGGAACCATACCTAATGTAATTGAAAAAAGTGCCAACAACCATGAAAAACCCTTGTGCACTGGATTGATGTCAGCCACTGATGGTCGAGTCACTAATAAGTTCCACATATTAAATGGACCCATTTGGGTGTGTTGTTGTGATACATGAGACCTATTTCCCTTGAGACCTTATTTTATGCTTAATATCATGTGTTTGTAGCCCCGTAATACCTATGCTTGACGCTGATCACATGAGGTGTGTGTGTGTAGACCTATGAAACCTATGTTTGATGTTTTCTTACATATGGTTTTGTTATGGTGATAAATATTACTTGATATGATTTGATATTGATATTTAATCCCATGTACATGTTTTTCATGTGCTATTCTCTTAGTCTAATGCAATTGTGCATGCAGGTTGATCCATATAGACTATTCCCAAAAGAGGGATGTGTAAGATATTGATTAGTGTGTACATAGGCTTCCCTTCTAGTGGGATGTGTCAAATATGTTTTTTGGACTATCCCTTTGAGGGGGATGTGTCAGATATGGATAGTTGATGTTCTTTTTGACATGGATATGAAGTAGGTATGACAAAGGTTTTCAGAATCTTGGTGAGCGCAAGACCGCTCGACACATGGGAGTTTGTTACTTACTTTTGCATTGGTGATTATATGTTATGCTTATGTAGTTGTATATTTCCTCTTTACTTTCTACTAAGCCTATCACATGCATGTAAACTATATTTACTGGTTAGGAATTGGACCACATTGGTGGTTCCCTACTGATTTATACTCACATCATGCTTAGGCGGCCATGGCACTTGGGTACTTGAGCAACCCTCACTTATTGTAGGTATAGGTTGGAGTGAGGCATGAGTTTGATCATTGAGTGGGATAGATTGTTACAGGTATAGTGACTGGGAGGAGGTGTGTCTTGGAGTTAGGTGTAGATACTCTGTGTACTTTTGTTCTTTTCTTTATTTGTATATGCGACCATCCCGATGGGTGATCAATGTCCTTATATTCAGGCTTGATCATTCGAGTTTGTTGTTTCCACATTCATTCATTATGGATCTTATGATTATTGGTTTTTTACACAATCTAATTGTTTATTGTTACATGTTTTCTTATTAATATATTATTGTGTACTATGATTGAGGGTATAGTCTCCCCATGACTCAATTTATACCCTCACAGCTAGTCGACAACCTCTAGCATATAGTGAGGCACACTTGAGTTCATGTGGAACTTTGGATTTACCCCGATGATTCAGGTCAGGGTTTTTCATTGATCCTATGGCCACTTTAGATCAAAAGAAAAGAATTTCAGAGGATATGAACTATGATATATTCTTAATAAAAATTTAGGGTTGTAAATTTTTCATCTAAACCCCTCTTTCTATTCTTGTACATTTTTTACTTTGTTATATTACCTTCATTATTCCATTTATATTATGTTTTATTTAAGAGTGTGTTTTACATTAAAAATAAATTTTATATTTATACTACACTAATTCAATTTCAAATATTTCATGTTATATGAATTAAAATCTTATTAAAATTTAGGGAATTATTTTTTAAGAATTTTTTAATTCTTTATTTCACTGTTCTCTTGAAGAATTTGATGAGAACTTTTGATGGTTTAAATAAAAATCAATCACCATTTTTTGATGTTAAAGATTATAAATATCAGAAATATAGAATGAAGACTTATATTATCAAAATCGAACTTGATAACTATCCGATGCAACTTAGTGAATAAAATATTCCAGATAAGGATCTTGTTAATTTTACTCCTGATGAGAAAGCTTAGTTTCAGTTAAAATACAAAGTTTGGAATACTTTATTATGTGCTATGAAAATAAATATATATGGTCTGATTTCTTCGTGTGATACAACTAGTATAATTTGGAAGAAGTTGAATATTACTCATTTCAGAACAACTATTGATCTAGAACCTAGATAAGTAATGTTAACAATTGAATATAAAGGTTATGATTTCCTACTAGGAGTTCCTATTTCTCAAATGTATAATAGGTTTATTGTTTTTAATCTTTAGGGGTGTAATGAACCATGTCATTAGTTTTTAAATTTTGGTTTAATAGATTTATTAAAATATGGAAACTATTATTGAGAATAAATTTATTAAATAATTTAGGATTTGTTTAAATTGATAAATTAAATTTTATTGCATTAAATTTTAAAGAATATTTTGAGATGGTTTAAAATTGATAATTAGAGTCTTGTTGTGTTTGAATAATAATAGTTTATTATTTTTTATTTGTGATTAAAAAAATAAAATGAAAATATAATTTTATTATATAAATATATATATATAGGTGTGTGTGTAGGGGGATTTATGAATTATTATTAATCTAGTAATAATAATAATAATCGAATGATATTATTATTATTATTATTATTATTATTATTATTTTTTAATAAAAACACCAATTTATTCAAATATTTTCTAAAACCATAGATACAAAAGATAAATCCTCACAAGGCACTAAACTGAACCAAACCAACACATTATAAGAATTATGAGACTTAGCAATATTATAGGACAATATATTACCCTCCCTTTTCATGAAAGAAAATTAATAATGAGAAAAGTTAGAAGACACACACCATATATCATCTAATCGGAGCCACAAAGATGTAGATATGGTCAGGTAGGAATTAATCAAATAAATGAGTGATAGGAAATTTGAATCCAAAATAAATTTATGCCAACATTGATCCATAGAAAACTTGAGGCCAACATAGAGAAAAAAAACTTCAATAACCTATAGACACTAATTAGTGGATAAAACTTATCTCATATAAACCAGGACCTCCCCAGAAGAGTCATGACCCACCATGCTCTCTCAAACACAAGCATCATTAAAGATAATGACATAAACATTCACGTCAACAACAACCATAGGAGGAAAAGACCAAGACACATCATGTTTCACAACAAGGTCCTAAAAACCCTTCATCCCAAAAGTGTTCCAAACCTCAAATAAACCAAAATACCATTGAAACCAAAATTATTCAGGGAATATTTTGTTATTAAAGAAGTATTCATTTCACTATATATAGAAAAATAAAGCAATGGTAAAAAACTCATGAAATCCTAGAGAAACAAAAGCTACAAACCATTTATAGATTCCATCAGTAGCAGAGGAAACCTCAACTAACCCTGAAGAAATCACCTTACCCCACCGTTCCCAAATAGTATTAATACTATGGCACATAAAGAAAGCATGGATTTTTTTCTCTCTAAAAGAAAATTGAAAAAATGGGAACAAATCATCCAAAATAATACACCTATTCCATAGAACAACTTGAACTAGAAGAACATCAACAACCAAACTTATGAAAAAAATCCAAAACATTAGGTAATAAGTGGAAAAAACCAATATTCATCCAAACCGATTTAGAGCTATGATCAATTCTTCACATTTTTAACAAATATCAAGAATTCTCTATGTAACCTCCATGCTAAGAGAATCTCCAGAAAAATTCATTGTAAATCATCTACCTACAGATAAGGATCTTTATGATCCAAATTCTATCCCACTCGTTAAGAAACAAGTTAATCCTGTCAAAGTTTTATCCTAGAAAATAAACTTCAATAATATCTCAAATAAATAAATTCTTAATTCCAATAGAGGAACTTGATGATATAAACCAAAAACCAAAACCCAAAATCCATGAATCCATCTAAATATTAATAGACCGCCCATCAGAGATGCGCCAACATATTCTCTCTAGTAGAAAGGACTTTATATTCCAACTACTATGCCATAAAAATCTTGGTCAATACCCAAGTGGAGTATGAAGCACCCCAATATGGGGAAAGTATTTGGAACTAATCACCTAAGAAGAAAGGGAACAAGAAAATTTTAAAATCCTCCAAAACTGCTTAGAGAGAATAGTAGTATTGAAATACCCCATGTGCCAAAACCCCAAGCCTACCTCTTCCTTATAGAAACATAATATTTCCCATGTAACCATTTAAATTTTATTAATTATATACAAAAATACCCAATAGAAGTCTGAAAACACGAAGTTAAGATGACAGATAAGAGTGTCTAGGAGTTTGAAGAGAGAAATTAAATAAGTAAGAGTGGATTTCTCCACTGATTTAATCAATATTTCCTTCCCAACCCTTGAGATACCCTTCCCCTCCCACCACTAATATACTTCCAAACCCTATCCAAAATAGATTCAAACACATCCATTTTAGATCTTCCAATAAATGTTGAATGCAAATTATACTTATTATGCTTAAAAACCTGATTAAGATGTTACAGAGCACACAACTCATCCATTTGTTCATGAAGTACCCCTTTGCTGAATAAGGCTTCTGATTTTGAAAAACTAATCTTTTGACCTGATACATAATAGTAACATTGAATAAGATATGTAATGTGAGAACAATCCTAAAAATTATACCTAAAAATAAATAAGCAATCATCCAAAAAATAGGTGTGAAATAATAGGGTCATTCTTACTCACCCTAACACTATGAATATTTCCCCGTAACAATGTGTTAGATATCATCTTCGAAAACACATCAAATATGATAATAAAAAGATAATTTGAGATGGTATCCACTTGTCGTAATTGTCTAGAAGAAAAAATAGGGCCCATAAATTCAATATTAACTTTAATATTATAGGTGATGATTGAAACACATATCATAATGTTTTGAATAAAAACCTGATGAAATCCAAACTTAGAGGGAACAAGCTCCAGAAAATCACACTCCACCTTGTCATATGACTTTTGTATGTTAAGTTTCAAAACCATATATCATTTCTTATCCCAAGATATCACGTGCATCAAATGGAAAGCCTCATGAGCCATAATGGAATTATTTATGATAAAAAAATGAGGCAAAAACACACTTTGATAATTAGAGAAAAAGATGGAAAAAATGATCATTGATTTGTTTTCCTAAACTTTTGAATTTTATTTATAAATCATATTGCAAAGAATAATGGGTCAAAACTCCACCACCGAACAAGGAACTACGACATTAGGGTTCAAATCAATAATAGTTTCACTTTATGGTCCAAGATTCATAGTTCCCCGCTAGAACTGGTTAAATAGCCTTAAAACATTTGAGCCAACAACATACCAAAACTTATTATAAAAAATAACTTGGAGGCCTCTACCCCGAGATCCTTTAAAGAATGAATGAATTTAAGAAAATTAATAAACATACTCTCATAAACATCACCAATTAATTTGGCATTCATATTCAATGATATTACTGGAAGATAATATTTTTCCACCTCTTCTAAGATAATAATTTTCTCTGATTTAAACAAATAGATATAAAACTTCGATGCTAGATTTGAAATACCTTCCCCAAACTCAAACTAACACCATTTAGAGTATTTAAAATTATGAATAAAATTCTTTTTCCTTCTGAATGTCACCTTTCGGTGAAAAAATCAGTATTCTAATCACCTTATTTCACATGAAGAGCTCTAGAATGGAGCTTCTAACACTACTCCTTACCTAGAAGCAAATCATCCAGTTGTTACTCAAGAAAACATATAGTCTTAGCTGATGAGAAAGATGAAGAACTTTCATAATCCTTACCTAAATATTTCTAAATATGTTGAATCTCATAGTCAAAGTCTTGATGGTTCTTATCCCCCTAGTGTTATAAATCAGAACCCATATTCTTTATTTTATTCAATACACACACATCTCCTTATTTCCAAGCCAATTTAATAATCCTCTTACAGTTATCATCCTTTAACCACATTTTTTCAAAATGAAGCCTCCAATTATTAGGATGAAAAAACTTACCCCTAATACAATTTATCAAAATCATTATATGGTAATAGGTAATAGGTGGAAATTGAAATTTTAAAAGAAAAGAAAAATTCCATCCATTTAGAAGAATCTAAAAACCTATCAAGCTATTTCAAAATACAAAATTCGGGACCCTTACCTCTTGACCATGTAAAAGTGTCACCATAAAAACCCAAATCCATAAAAGTAGTGTTATCTAATACACTCCAAAAATCATAAATAGAATTATCATTCCTCTTGAACCTAATAATATTCTCCCTTTCAAAAATAATATTATTAAAATTCCCTCCAATCGTAGAGTTCCCACAAACTCACACCGAAGTCTCCTAAGAAGATGCCAATAATTTCACTTTTTTGTTCCCATTGGACAACCATACAAACCAACAAATACCCAAGTCCAATGACCATCACCCTTGACTGATTCATAAATATGATTTTGAGAATATTTAAAACTAATAACATCCAAACATCTTTCTATAAGAATCCAAGGACACCAGCATGTCCAACCATGCCCACAAAAATTACATTTTGAAAACCTAGTTGTGTTTTGAGAAAAGTGGATTCCTTACTAATAGACATGGTTTTAGACACAAAAACCATATTTGAGTAGTGTTGCTAACTCTAATATGGAGAATGTGAACTGTCCAAGGGCTACCAATTCCCCAACGATCCCAAAAAAAGAGTTTCATAGCTCTTGAAAGATGAAATACAATAAAAGATATAGGTAATGAAATCAAATATGATCAGGATAATATAATCCAATCAATATGATATAGGACAATAAAAAAATCCAAAAAATTCAAGCTGATCAGGCTGAAAAAATAGATGCAGGCTATCTGATGCAGACAGATCAAACAAGCCGATCAAGCCAATATCGATGATACAGACAATCTAATCAAGCTAGAAAAGTCAAACAATCCAATCAAGCCAATACAGACAATCCAACACAGACATGATGATGTAACCTGATGCATATCTAAATAAATCGATGCAACTTGGTGCAAATTCGAAAAAACTGATGCAACCCAAAGTAGAACTGAATAACCCGATACAGAACTGAACAAACCTATGGAGACAATCAAATCAAAAAACCTAATGCAGATCTGAACAAACTGATACAGATGTGAAAATAGTTCATAAGAAACCCCTAATAAGGTGAGAAGAGAACCTCTTATGAATAGGAAATGAAAAATCCTATGAAGATTAGACAAAAAATGTTAATTTACATAATAGAGGAGATAAAATCTACTACAATGAGGAGAAAAAAACTCATATGAAGATGAGATAGAATATTATTATTATTACATAAAATTTAAATGGTTTTATTAAAAAAAACATTTAAAGGAGGGATTGGGGTGTGGAGAGTAATGTTCATGGATAAAAAAAGATGTAAAGAAAATGAAAGAAAGAAAGAAAATGATTTAATGAAAAAAAATTAAAATGTTGTAGTGATGGGGTGGGTTTATAGCAGAACAGGAACACGTGGGTGAGGTTTACCCCCCCTCTCCTCTATCTAATCCCTCTTGGTGGTATTATAACACCTTGGTTTGTAAGATCACCAAATTAAGGTAGGTTTCTCCATACATGCCTCTAAATTCCAAACTACGATTGCTTGAGTTTTATAACACATGTTTGAGTAATTAATGTACCTTACCTAGCATGGTGGATAATTTTGTTAAAGGAATATATATATTTTTTACATGGAATCCAAAAAGGGATTTCTCTCTTATTTTAGAATTAAAACCTATTTTTAAATGTCATGCACGCCACGTGTTTGATGAAATACTTGTCTGACTCTTTAAAAGGATTTATTTTATTTAGAGAGATATTTAGGTTATTTAACTGTTTTCCATCAAGGTTTTATTTGGAATTAAGGGTGTGCATGATTTTTTAAAGGGTACTTTGAGCTACCACTACTACAGATTCATGTTTATTCAGGTAGTTCTCAAAAAACACTGATAAAGGAGATTCTTTTATTAGCACTGGAAAATGCGTTGATAAAAGGCCACTCTTTATCATCATTTTTTAGTGGTGATAAATATTCTCCTTTACCAACACTTTAGTTAGTGTTGATAAAATACATCCTTTTAACAACGCTAAACAACATCGATAAAGGGCACCGTGAATAATTTAATTTATAGACACATATTTAAATATTTTTAAATTTGATTTATATAAAAATAAGTATATATATTTATATAAATACAATATATATATATAATAAAATATATAATATAAGATATTACATCCTGCGGAACACAACAACAGGAACAAACACCCCCCAGGACTCAAACCTATGTGAGCCAACCCCCCAACATGTATATATATGATTTATATAATAATAAATACATATATTTATATAAATATGATTTATATAGATATATTATAATAAAAATTTATTATCAATCTTATTTTCATAATCTTATATATATAAAAATTATCAAATTTATATTAATTAATAAAAATGTTTAATAATATATTTAAATACATTAAAAATGTATATATAAATATAATATATTAAAAATTTATTGAAAAAATTATATAAATATATAAATGAATATATATTTATTTAATTTTATTTATAATATATATAATTTATATATAAGTATTTATATATTTTTAAATTTGATTTATATTACATAAAATATATATACTTTTCTTTATTATTTTATACTTATTTGTAATCATATATAAAATTATAATCACACACACACACACATATGTGTATATATATATACACTAGAATATCCTCATATGAAATATATACATAAATATAAAAATAAATATATAAATATATTAAATACAGTTAGTATTTGAATTTATATATTTATATTCATATTAAATAATTTAAAATATACACATATATTTGTATGTATGTGTATGTCTGTGTATGTCTATATGTGACTGTATGTTTGTGTATGTATGCATATGTTTTTGTTTTCATGTGCATGTATCTGTATGTATGAGTATATATGTGTATGTATGTGCAAGTATGTGTTGTGTATGTGTATGTGTATGTGTATGTTTATAGATGTATGTGTTGTGTATGTGCATTTTTATGTGTATGTGGGTGCATGCATGTATGTGTACGTATCCACATGTATGTGTGTGTATGTGTATGTACGCATATGCAGGTGCATGTATGTATGTGTATTTATGTGTATGTATATGTATGTGGATGTATATGTATGTACGTACATATGTGCATGTATGTATTTGTATGTTTATGCATTATGTGTATGTTTATGTAGTAGGTGTATGTGTATGTATGTGTATGTACGTGTATGTAAATATATGTATTTGTATGTGTATGTGTGCGCATGTGTATGTGTATATACATATATATGTGTGTATGTGTATGTGTATGCATATGTGTATGTGTATGTGTATGTGTATATAATAGGAAAAGTCATTTGTTTTTTCAATTTGACATATCTCATTGTAGTGTGTGTGTGTGTATACATATACATACACACAATCACATGAAAATTCATTTATATTTTCAAATGTAATTAATACAATTTTATATAGAAAATTATATATTAATATATATTTAATATTTTTTTGTAATTTATTCATTTTTTAATATTTATTTACATATTTAAGCTATAAATATCTAATATTTTTAATATGTTTATAATTTATATAATTATATATTTATTCATTTTTATTTTAATATTCATTCATTTTGAATATTTTTGTAACTGATATAATTTTTTATAATTTATTTAATTTTAATTATTAAATTTTATTCATTTTTAAAATTTATTCATTTAATATTATTTATTCAATTTAAATATTTATCCAATTTTATTATTTTCTTCAATTTAAACATTTTTAACATTTCTGTAATGTATTCATTTTTTATAGTTATTTATATATTTTTAAATATTAATATTCAATACTTTTAATATGTATGTAATTTATGTAATTAATATTTATTCTTTTTTATTTTAATATATTTGAATTTAAATATTTATATAAATATTATTTATTCATTATCAATTAGTAATTTATTATAAATATCTTTGTTTTTAAATGTAAATTTTAATATTTTTAAATATTTATTCATTTTAATATTTTATTAATTTATATAATTAAAATTATTATTTTAATATTTTGGAAATTTATTCATCTTTAATTATTAAATTTTATTCATTTTTAATATGTATTCATTTATTATTATCTATTCATTTTAATACTTATTCACTTTTAATATTTTTGTAATTTATTCATTTTTAATATAAATTCGTTTGATATTTCTATACTTTATTCATTTTTAATATTTATTTATAAATATTTATTTATTAATATTTCATATTTTTAATATGTTTTTAATTTAGATAATTAATATTTATTAATATTTATTTTATATTTTTATTTAAATCTTTATATAGTTATTGTTTATTCACTTTTAATTAGCAATTTATTGTAAATAAATTTTATTCAAATTCAATTTTTAGTATTTATCCATTTTTATTTTAATATTTATTCATTGATATTATTTTTGTAATATATATAATATATATAATATATTTATGTTTAATATTTTTGTAATTTACATAATTAATATTATTTATTAATTTTTAATATTTTTTGTTATTTATATAATTAATATTATTTATTCATTTTTAATATTTTTGTAATTTATATAATTAATATTATTTATTCATTTAGTATTACGTATTTATTTTTAATATATTTTTTTAAATTTATTACTTTTAATATTTATTCTTTTTTATTATAAAGTAATTTTGTAATTTTTATTATTCATGTTTATATAATTAGTAATTTATTGCAATTTTTAAATTTAATTTTTACCTACCTATCAATCAATATTTATTTTATTTTGTTCTTAGGAAAAGTACAAGGTAAGATCTACAAAATACAACTGAGGAGGAGATTTAAGGGGGTCTGAAGTCGTGAAACCTGAGGGATCCCCTCTTACGAGGTTTTCCTTCGGGACTCTAGAAGTTCATATTTGGGAAATAAAGGAGTCCATTGCTTTGGACTGCCACTGATGCAAGATGGTCCAAAACCTTGTTTCCTTCTCGCTAGGTGTGGAGAATATGGATGTTGCTATTGAGGAGGCTTTTACATTTTCTTATAATATAGGAAATCAACCACAAGCTATTACCTGTTTTATGTAGGGAATTATGCAAGATGGTGGAATCTGTTTCCACTTCTGAAAGATCAATTTTCCTTTGGCTATAGATAATTAATCCTATGAGCATATCAGAAGCCTCCACCTGTATGAATCCCCTAAGGAAGAGCCTGTGAATACACAATTGTTAGGTTCATTATTGATTTCTATGAGGTCGAAGGTTCCCTTCTTCTCCCTATCCAGAACTGCCATGATGAAAGACAGGTAGCTATTAGCCTCTCTGAAGGATATATTAGTAGTCGGGCAGCTTGGGAAGCCAATGGGTGAGCCTGCCCAATTGTGGTGCCAGAAGAGGATATCTCCTTTCCCCACTATCCAACAGGTGATAGGTTGTAGGATTGGTATGTGAGTAGAAATATCAGACCATAAAGGAGAAGAGTGTCTATTAATTATATCCACATCCACTCTACATCTTCTTGACATGACCTTTCCCCAAAGAGTGCATTCTCCTATAGGCTCCCATGTCAGTTTGCCATGTAAGCGGTGAATAGTATCTGATAGGTGCCTCACATTGATGCCCCATTCCTGGATTAGCCTAGCCATTCTGGCCTAGGAAATCCAATGCTTTTCCCCCTCCATGAGAGCATCCCAGATAAAACCTATTAGGATACTGTCAATAGTATTAATGACTTCCTTTGTAACTTTGAAGGCTGCAAGGGAATGAATAGGGATGTCCAAGAGGATAGTGTTGACCAAAGCGATTTTTCCTCCAAAGGATAGTTAATGGTTTTTCCAATTAAGGATATGACCCATGATCCTACTCATAATGGGGTCAAAGTGACGAATGTGCAGTCTTCCAGAAGACATTGAAGCACCTAGGTACTCTATCTAGAGGCATCCACGCTGCATGTTCAAGCTATTGCATAAGGAGGAAATCCACATTTCTGATCATCTATTAGAAATGTAGAGGTTTCTCTTCACCCTATTGATAATCTATCCACTCCAATAGAATTAATCTTCAAGGACCTTTTTGATACCCCTGATCAATCTCTTGGAGGCATTCATAATGATAATCATGTCATCTGAAAACATTAGATGAGAGATGCAATGGGAGTTCAACCTACTACGATATGGAAGTATATATCCCTTGAGAATGCTCCTATTAATAAGGTGACTGAGGAAATCATGGGCTAGGATAAAAATTCTATGGGAGAGGGGGGTACTTGTATAAAACTGTGAGTGGCCTTAAAGAATCTATGGATATTTCCCATAAAAGAGATAGCCAACCATGAGGAACTGAAGCACCAGAAAATGTGATCGGATGCCCAAGAAGATAATCCCATACCTGATAACACCTTGTTGATAAAACTCCATCCATTTCTATCGTATGCCTTATTCATGTCAAGTTTTATAGCCATGTTTAAGCCATGTGCCTTGAGGTTAATATCTCTAACCACCTCCTGAGCCAGAGCTATAGCTCCTGGGATAGATTAGCCTATGATAAACCCATGTTGTTCTGTAGAAACCCATAGAGGAAGATGAATAGATAACCTACATGTCATTTTTGACTACATTCCAGGAATGCCTATAAAAAGATCCTAGAAGCCTATATGGGCTCGGCGCACTCTTAGGGTTGAGACCCATCCTGGTTTCATGAATTTCTTTTTCCACAAGGACCGCTTCTAAGATAGAATTATCCTGGGCAGAAACTGTGCAAGGGATCACATCAAGGAGCTTGATAAAACCACTGGGGTACCCTCTTAGAATGAATGGATTCACTCCTGCAAGTAAATTTTTGAAGTAAGATTGTGCCATATTACCAAAAACATCCCAATCTTCTGAAAAAGAGCCATCCTCCATCAAGATATTGGGTTTTATAAGATATATTTTGTCCTTGATAAATGCATAGAAATAGGCAGTGTTCCTCTCACCTTCATGCAATTATTTAATTCTCAAGTCCTCTCGAGCCATACATTCTTGACGTAGGAGTATCTCTGTCATACTATCATTATTACTAGTGATTTATTCAAACAAAGTTCTATTCCAGACATCCTATAGGTTGCATTACAGCTGATCAATCTCCCTCTTAATTATTTCTAGGTTCTAGAAGCTGGGTGGGTGCTCCTAGACCTACACCTGGAGATCATGCTTGAGTATTCTCAGTTTATTATGAATCCCAGTTCATGCATCTCCAAGAATGGGTTGGTTTCAAGAATTACTAACCTGTTGGTATCCAGGAGTACTAGTCCACTGTTGGGATAAGATGAAGCAGTCATGTCCCTCCTGCCTGCTAGATAAGGAAACCAAAAACGTTGAGTGATCAGAAATTCCTCAGACAAGATGATTTATCTTGGCATTGTGATATGAAGATATGAAATGAATATTAACCAGACATCTATCTAGGAAACTCCCAGAGCGTCGACCCACTCTTTGATTATTACACCATGTGAATCAATCACCAATATATCTCAAGTCCATCAGTCCCTTCCCAGCCATGAATTGAGTGAAATCCAAACTGGGCTTTTGATTGAAAACCCCTCTACCTTTATTTTCTTCTAGTTAAACTATAACATTGAAGTCCCCTCCAACTAACCAAGAAGAGTCCCCTACATCGAAAGCATCAAGTCCCTGCCATAAGGATGCTCTTTTCTGGACATCACAACTTCCATAGATGAAGGAAATAAAAAGGATTCTATTGCCTATGTTGACTTTTGTAGTGATGAATTGGTCATCCTATTGTATCAGATCCACTGAAATGTTTATGTTCCAGAAGATCCATATGTGCATATTCATAGTACTAACGTGCATAGATGCATGAATTTTAATTATGTGGGTAAACTTGCCTATTCTGGAGGAGATTTGTTTGGGTTCAAGTATGGACACAAAAGAGGCCTTGTTTTTCCTAGCTTTCAAAGCAATGCCATCTATTTTTACTTGGGCACCCATACCATGAGAATTCCAGATGAAGATTAGTATCATTGGATTTTTAGGTTCTTGGCTTTGGCCCCAAGTAGATTGGGAACTTTCAATTGAGTATAGAAGCATTCCTTAATAAATCTGGACTTGGATCTTGTGCAAACTCTACTTGGTTGAGATGCGGGAGACAGAGGTGGTGGAGTAGAGAAGCCCTAAAAGTGAGAGGAGTCCCCATTAAGCATGATGGATGGGGAGTGTGGGGGTATACCTTTACCTTCATAATCTGGAGAAGCTATAGAAAAAATTCCCAATGGCTGAAGAGGTTTGGGATCATCTGTCTAAAAAGGAGTCCCCTTGATGGACCAGTGTTGGAGGGAGGCCCTCTTCCACAGGTAAATCCCGAACCTGAGGAGGATCATTGAAGGGGGAACCTAGTAGGAGGGGGTACTGGATAGATGGGCCTAGATCTCTAATAGAGAGAAGACATCTTGGTAAGGATGCATCCATGCCCATCCCACGGGGTAAAGTAGGGGCCATCTGGAACAGAGGATTCACTGGGGTAGTGGATTCGATCAGTATAAAAAGAACCAAAGCCAAGATAATATAAATATCTTCAACCAGAAATAAGGAATATAGGGACTTAGAATCAGGCGGAAACACCTGAATGCTGGAAAAGTATGGCCTTGCAGCTAAAAAAAGGATCAATATGTATTGTATTCTTGAATTGAAGTGCATTAGGCATCAAATCTGGTTTACTGTGCATTCATTATTCATGTGGTGTTTAGCTAAGATTTATTGTCTTAATTTTATACGTCATGCAAATAAAATAAAAATCCCCATATGCACATAACACATTAAAACATGGACATACATCATGCATATAATAAAAACATAAAATAATTTACTCATATGAATATATAACCAAAATAAATCCATGCATAATTTATTACATGCATATATCTCTCTCTCAAAGCATAAACAATATTATAGTTTAAATGTAAAAAACATATAAAATAGAAATATTCATGTGAAAATATGGAATTATAAAAACAGTTATATATGGTAGAATAAATACCAAATAAAATTTAGTAATACTAAACAATTAAACATATTTAACAACATTAATTCATTCATATATTAAAAAACATAAAAAATATAAAACAAAAATAATATAAAAACTATATATAAAATAATATAATTTCAAGATAATAAGACTATAAAGAACACATTATGTAACAAAAATAAACAAAAAAATTAAAGCACACAGAGTGATGGTTTAAAATACATCAAAACCAAGAATAACAAACTCCCAAACAACCTTCCCATTTTTTAATCATTTCAAAACATGACCAAGGGTCCCATAAATTCTCCCCCTTTTTGAAATGATAAAATAGACAAGACCATTAAAAACTAGTTATGAAAAAATAAAATAAATAGAGGATAAAGTATAAAGACCATGAGAATAAAAAATAATAATATTCTCCTCCCATATTAAAGAATTATACACATAGAAAATGATTATCTCCCATTAAAAAGTTAAACATGAATAAAAAAATTATGTTTGTGTCCAACACTTCTCTTGTTGCCCAATCTACCATGAAAAACCCCATCTTAGTATAGAATGATGGGTTCTTGGTTATTTTAGGATTGTTTATAGGGAATGCATTCCACCCGTTTTTTTTTGGTTGGGCCACCATTTTTTTTGAGATGGTTAAATTCCATTATTTTAAAAAATATTTTTTATAATACATTTTTTAGTTGGGTCTTGATAAATTTACAAATGTAATAACATAATCTATGTGATTAATTTGTTTCAAACACCACAAAAACATTGAGAAAAATAATTAATTTTCTTTGATAGTGAAATATTATTATATATACCCTAATACTCATCAAGTTGTAGAAATCTATAGGTTTCTTGTACACATTGATAGTGACAGGGAGTGAATTATTTCCCTTAATGAATCCATTTAAAAAAATAGAATGATTTATGATAAATGTATTCTTATAATAAAAGTGTTATTATACTTTATTCATATAATTCTTCATCATTATATGTTTTAAAAAGTTTTTGATGTAATGAAAATTTATATCAAATATGATGACTATATGTGTGTATATATAAACAATAGCCTGTTCGGATTCTAAGATCATACCTTTTATCTATTTTTTATTAAATATGAATATTATTGAATCAAATGGGATGGATATGAATCTAAAATTTATGGATTCCAATCATATGAAAAAAAGTATGAGGATGAGGTTAAAGAGTTCATCAAGTTTGTAAAAGATTGTGTATATGATCCTTCTTAAATCCTTTATCTGTGTTTACATTATTGTTATTAACGATAAATTATTCCATAGGATTTGGAAGAAAACTTTATCTTTTATGATATTGATTGAAGTTATAAATATTAGACTAAAAGAATTGAATTTAGCTAGCGATAGAGACAACATTACTGTTTATGGACCATTTGATATAATTACAAGTGTAAAAAATGATGAAGACCATATTGAAGAAATGAAAATGATAGTTGAATATGAACTTAATGATTATCCAAAGATGTTTGAGAAGTTAAAGAGCTTTTTAAAGACGCCATTGTATAATGACTATACTAAATATATAATATTGTCAGCCATACTGAAGCTATATAATTTGAAATATATAAATGAATGTAGTTACATGATATTCAATGAACCAATTTCTCTATTTAATGATATAATACTAGAAGATAATAAGCTTCCTTGACAAAAATATGTCACTAAATGAATTCTATGTTCAATGGGTATGATATTTTAAAGAATAAATGCCTATCCAAATGACTATATATTGTTTCATAAGGTCCATGAATCACTTAAAAAATAACCTAAGTGTGGCTCAACTCGATACAAGAAATATGAATCAAGTCATTCAAAAGTTTTATGGTACTTTAAAATCATTTTTTGGTTTAGATTACCATACAGAAGTGAGGATACTGCAAGACAATTTATGGGACACACAAATATAATAATTCAATATGGGAAACTTAATCACCCAATAGACTCTCCTCAATGGAATAAAATTGATCATGAGTATCTTAAATTTGAAAATTTACTAAGAAACCCTCATCTTTCACTATATACTGATGGAATGAATCCTTTTGGTGTACAAAATAACACTCACATTACATGACCATTTATGTTTTTAAATTATGTTTTTCTACTGTTTTTTTATGAAGTAAAAAATATATTATGTTGTGCCTTCTTATATCAGGACCAAAAACATTGTGTAATGATATCAATGTTTATTTGGATCCATTGATCAAAGATATAAAATTAATATGGGATTTAGGTGTTATGATGTATAATGATTATATAAATGAATATTTTATATTGAGAGACATATTATATGGTATGATAAATGAATTTAAAGCTTATGAAAATTTTTCAAGATATAACATTAAAGGAACAATATGGAATCCCATTTGTGAAGAAGGTACACACTCTATTAGGTCGAAACATTCCTTGAAGACTGTGTTTCAAGTACATTTAATTTTTTTAACCCAATAAAACAACTACCAATCCTAGAAAACACCATTTTATGGAATTTAGAATAAGTTACAACACCATATCCATTAAAAGGTGATCAAAAAAATGATAAAGTAAAATATATGGTCACTGTTTTTGGTAAAAATTTTAAAAAATCCCTCAAAAAAATCAATTGGAAAAAGGGACCAGTTTCTTTGAATTGCTATATTATAATTTTTTTTACATATTACATTTTCTTGATGCCATGTACGTAGAAAAAATTTATGCGATAGTGTCATTTTCATGTTACAAAATTTAATAAAAAAAGGATTAAAATATGGCTAGGTTGGAAATTATTAACATGGGTATAAGATAATATTGGTGATTCTTACATTTTTAGGTGTTATGATGTATAATGATTATAGAAATGAATATTTCATATTGAGAACCATATTATACGGGATGATAAATGAATTTCAAGATTATGGGAATTTGTCAAGATATAACATTAAAGGAATAATAGAGCATCCCATTTGTGAAAAAGGCACACACACTCTGTTAGGTCAAAACATTCCTTAAAGACTATGTTTCAAGTACATTTAAATTTTTTACCCTAATGACACAAATACCGATCCTAGACGAAACTATTTGATGGAATTCAGAATAAGGTACAAAATTACATACACTAAAAGGTGATAAAAAACAAAAGAAAGTAAAATATATGGTCACGGTTTTTGGTAAAATTTTTAAAAAATTCCTTACAAAAATCATTTGGAAAAATAGATCGATTTTCTTGAATTATTGTATTGTAATTGTCTGTACATCATACATTTTATTGATGCCATGCATGTAGAAAAAATTTATGCAATAATTTAATTTTCACATTACAAAATGTAATAAAAAAAGGATTAAAATAAGGCTAGGTTGGAAATTAATTACATGGGTATATTGTAATATTGGTGATTGTCACATTTTTAGGTTTTATTAGTAAATTGATTTTAATTTTGAAAATTGATTAATTTCAGATTTTTTAGTATTTTAAATCAGTTTTGTATTTAGAATAGTTTTTTATACACTAAACCAAATGGTTAAATTAATTTTTTATAGTATTCTGGGATTGATTGGTACATTTTATCCAATAGGAGAAATATCTGTATCTAAATATTTGATTCCCAAAAGAAGCTCACAATTTTAGGCCTTGGAATATATGCACAGATTGGACTATATTTAATTTGGCACCCACATATCACACATGGAGGATCCTAATGAGATGAAATTTTATATAGAGATATAAATAATGCACATGAACATTTTCTCAAATTATTTCTATTGAAATTTTGAATTATTCTAAGCCATAAATTCATGGGAAACCATAGATGGAGAATACAAAGAGTCTCTTAGATAGAAATAATTTTTTAGCAATTCAGATGTATATTTCTCTATGCATGTCAACATAAGATGAAATTTTTTGGGAACATTATCAATATGTTGGGGAAAAAATTTATAAATGGAAACTTTCTAAAATTTTCCATTTAAAATTTCTTCTATAGAAAAACATTAGGAGTATAATTTTAGAGATAAAATGAGTCACTCTCATTTTTCTAAATTTATACTCACTTTCCATTTTAAAGTGTTGGCCACTTTAGTTAGCCATTTTTCTATAGATTTCTAGAATTTATATGCTATATTTTTTACATTATTAATATATAGTACTATTATATTTTAGTCTTCTTCATCTTATTCTCTTTTGTTTTCTCTTTTATTTCCCCCCACCACACTTTTCCATCTCCATGAAAATGGAGAACAAACATTGATGTTTGTTTTAAGGAAAGTAGTTGTGGATTTATTGAGTTATTGAACTTTAATGTATCACTTTATTCCGTTATAAGAATTTTTTAAATGGTTAAATTGATTTCAATTATTTCCCCCCATTTTCTCTATCATTCGATTTCTTCTCGTTTATCAGTATTATTTCCCTTTGCTATTTTAGTCATTCATATGCTAGAGTATGTCTTGAATAGTGTTGGCCAAAAAAGAGTTCTCAAAGATGGATTTTGGAAGAGTATTGCCCCAAATTAAGAGGTATTAGTATGGGGTAATTACTATTCTAATAGAAGGGTGTGGTATGATAGGACACATTGAGTATAATATTGAGAGTTATTTAAAGAACAATGATAGCTCCACTGTGAACTCCCTAGAGAAAGTTCCATTTATTTCTAAATTCTTTTTATTTTAACATATTATTTAGATATTTGAATTTATATATTTATATTTATATTATTTTAATATTTTCAACCCCCACATCATATTAGTATATTATCTATTAGTATATTAGTTATAATATAATAGGGAAAATAGAAATTCAGTGTGTGTAAGTGGCCTCTATGTGAGATCGACCCTATGGAGTGAACTATATTGCATGCTTAGGTAAATAAAATATTGATCGAGGATCCATGAAAAATATAAATGCATCATTTTGGTGACTTTTGTATGGAGTAAAAGAGTTATCACACACTATTTTTTAAAAAATAAATAAAAAATAAATAAAAAATTTCAAAAACTGAATCAAAAACTTCATTGAATATATTTAATTTCATCAGACAAGAATAATTTTTATAGCAATGTTTTATATGCTTAGAATAATTATGAATATATCAGGAATGAATAATTAATGTTTCAAATTCAAGATAATTTCAAGATGTTAGAAGAATCAAGCAAGAAAATAACACCTCTTTGCACTTCTTCCCATGAAATCGAAGCATTATAGAGGGAATGCCAATAAAAACAATCCAAAGAAGAAGAGTTAAAGATCGTTCCACAAACATTTTTAGTTTAAGAACCTAAGGAGCCCTTGAACCAATCTATAGAATATCCATGTATCCTTTATCAAATATTTCTCAAAGTGGTTTTTGAAGAAATCATGCCAGCTAATGCAATTTTGTGAAATCATGATGATTTGGAAGAATACGAGTCATATATTTTAGAAGCTGAAAATGTAAGTGATTTCATCATCATTGATAAATAAAAATTAGTACATATATACCTATCTATTTAATTATAAGAATAATAATAATATTCCTTTATTGAGATTGAGTTTTTGGTGGATTTTCCTTAAGAGATCAATTTTCAAGTATCTTTACATGAAGGAGAATATTTCTATATTGATTCTTCTTAGTTTAATTCAATTAAAAATGAAATTATCACTTAATACCCCCTTCTTAAAATTATTAATATAGAAGTTTCACACACAAAATCCTTGTATTATATTTAATAAGTGGCCAAAGTAAAATAAGAGGGCACATTCTTTTTTCCTTCCCCCACCATGAAAGCTATACCTAATTTATAAGGGGATAGAGATAAAGTGCTCTATCCATGTGTTCCTCTAAAACCATTATGAATTTAAGACCAATGAAAAAATAATATGTAGTGTAGTATTTAATGATAACCTCATCCAATTTTGGATTGGGGATGACCACCTACAACTACCTGATTAGGGGCAGTAAAAACCCAACACCTACTTAGGGGGTTAAACCAAGTTCTATCTTCTTTTACCTTTTTCTATTTTTCTTTATTTTTCTTATGTTTCATTTTTTTGTTTCTTGTAGTTTTAAATTGGTAAAATATAAGATCTTAACTCAAGGTTTCCACTAAAGAATAAAATATGGTTGTGTATTTCCTTATATTTGATTTTTCTTCCCTTATATTTCTATTTTATTGAGCTAAAATAAAGGATAGTTAAATTTAGGCATGGGGAGATTTTCAATCTACTTAATTGGTTTTGGGTGTTTTTATTTTCATTTTTCATTTGAAGAAAATTTTAAATTCAATGAATATTACTTATTATATTTTACACTTGAATTGAGTTTAATTTAATTTTCTTGTTTTTTGAAGAAATGGATATAAAATTATTATTGATGTGAAAACTTTTCCCTTCAATATTATTTTCAAGAATTTTTATGAGTTTGACCAATTTTTGAAATTTATGCCAATGAAACAATGACTAAAAATATTATTCCATTACTATAATATATTCTGAACCATTTTAACATATTCTTACAATCACCCAAACTTTCTTGAGAGAAACTTTTTTTTTGTGCAAACCAAAACTTCTTATTTTTCTCTTTCAAATCATTGAGTTCATAATTTTTTTGATAATATTGAGGAATTAATTTGTATAGAAAAATTTTACCTTAATAATCACCAATATATTTACCCTTATTTATCCCTTAGAATCCACAAACTTCCTTATAAGTTTATTCCACATTACAAGTCGATTTTTCCTTACCAACCTCCACTCTTTATATTTTTTCATGATTATTTTAAGTTTAAGTGTGAGAGAAGGGAATTTCGTGTGTGTTATTTGGGATGTACTTTATTATTGGGTGGTGTAAGGTGTGTTTCATAATTTTGGAAAGCGAATAGAGAGATATAATTGGTCATTTGTCATTATACCTTTGTGATTTATTTGTACCTTCCCTTTCCTCCAAAAAATAAGAAAAAATGGAAAAAAATATAGAAAATAGAAAAATAAAAAAATGAATGTGAGATTGAATTTTTTATTATGATTACTTTTGTGACTCATATACATCACAACAACCAAGGTCGTTAATTTTCATTCATACATTTTATTCAATTATTATCTCATCCTTCATGAAAAAATGAAAAAAAATCAGAAAGAAAGAAAAAAACCAAAAAGGGGAGAATTAGAATGAATTCCATTACTGAATTCATTGTATGAATAATTTCCCATGTTAAAAAATTGGGGTTTTTGTGTTTTAAATTTATAAGGGTAATTGAGTGAGTATTATCCTATGCTTTTCACTTGAATATTCATGCATTATATTAAAGTTCTCAACCTACTCTTTTTAGCCTTTAATTTTTAAATGTTTTTACCCACCAAACCTTAGCCATGAAAATCACCTAAAACAATTCATCATGATCGGAATTTTATTTATTTAACTTAGTTTGAAGATATGAGATTTTTCAAAAGCCTATGATGACACATGAAATTTCCAAGTATAAACATAATTATATATTTATTTTCTCTTAAGCGAAGAGTGACATAAAATTGCATGTGAGGTAAGTTATAATTAGGACATGGATGGATATTTTAGGTTTAATGAATTTAAATGTGGGATATGAAAATGAAATTAGAATATTTTTAATATATTAGGCATGATTTAATTTCATTTTGGAAAAGATCTTGGAAATTTTTTCACTTTTGATTTGGGTGTGGATTTTGATTTTGATATTTGATGATTTCCCAGGATTGAAATGGTTAAGTGTGGTAAATTGATGAAGTTAACATTTTCATAAGTTTTGTACTATAAATAAATTTTTATATCCCCAAAACATATTATTTTTTGAGAAATTTCCATATTTTTAGGTTTTATTAGTATATTGATATCAATTATGAAAATTGATTAATTTTGGAATTTTAAGTATTTTAAATCAGTTTTGTATTTCAGAAAGAACTTTTTACGCACTTAAAAAAATTGTGAAATTCCTTTTTTATAATTACATGATTAATGGTATACATTTCATCCAACAGGATAAATATTTTAATCTAAATATTTGAGGCCCAATATAAGCTTATAATTTTGGCCTTGGAATCCATGAATAAATTGGACTACTTTTAATATAGATCCCACATCTCATACATGGAAGATAAAAATGAGAGGAAATTTTACATAAAGATAGAAAACATGCTGATGAACATTTTATCTAACTATGGATACTATATATTTTGACTTATTCAAGGCAAAAAATTCTTTAGAATCTAGATATGTAGAATATAAAGAGTCTCTAGGATAGAAGTAATTTATTTAGTAATTTAGATGTATCCTTGTCTACACATTTACAAATAAGATTAAAATATGTGGGTAAATGAGAAATACATAGTTGAAAATTTTTATAGAATTTAAATTTTCCCAATTCTTGAATTTAATGAGTAGTCCACATGAAAAAATTTAGTGGAATATTTTGGAGTGAAAATATACCAACCTCATGGCTATAAATTTGTACCCACTCTCTATTTTAAAGAGTTAGACACCTTAATTAACTATTTTTCTATAGATTTGTTGTATATTATTGTAGCAATGATTTAAATTATTAATATTTATTAATATAAATTCTTAGTATTCTTCATCCTCTTTACTTTTGTTTTCACTTTTGTTTCCCCCCACTGTGGTTTTCTATCTCCATGAAAATAGAGAACTAACTTCAAATTTTGTTTGAAGGAAAGAGTGGTGGATTTTTTAAGTTATTTAACTTTCATGTCTCTATTTATTCTATTATAATAATTTTGGTTATGGTTAAATTTAATATGGTGAGTGGTCACCCCATTTTCTCTATCATCCAAGTTCTTCTTCTCATTCATCAATATTCCTTCCCTTCACTATTTGAGTCATTAATACATTGAATTATGAATTGAATAGTATTGGTCAACAAAGAGTTATCCTATATAGATTTATGAAGTGTATTTTATTACATGTAAATGTCTCATTTTGGGTTAATTACTATTTGAATGGGTGGGTGTAGCGTGAAAAACCACACTGAGTAGAATATTGGGAGTTATTTAAAGAATAATGATAACTCCACTATAAACTCACGAGAGAAATTTCTATTTCTTTCTAACCTATTCATGTTTTAACATATTATTTATATTTTTTAAATTATATATTTATATTTATATCTTTTGTCATATTTTAAACCCCCACATTATATTAGTATATTATATTTAAGTACATTAGTTAGAATATAATAATGAAAATAGATATTCAGAGCATATAAGTGGCCTCTACGTGAGTTAGACCATAGGGAATGCACTATATTTCATGATTAGGTAAATAAAATTTTGATCGGGGATCTAGGAAAAATACATGCACATCAACTGTGTTTCCAAGACATTGTAAATTTTTACCTTGAAGATATAAATACTGATCCTAGATGACATCATTCGATGGTAATTCAGAATAATGTACAACACCATCTCCACTAATAGGAGATCCATAGTTTGAGAAAGTAAAATATATGGTAACCATTTCTCAAAAACCCTTATAAAACCCAGTTGGAAAAAGTGATCAGTTTTTTTGAATTACTATATTGGAATTGTTTGTATATCATACATTTTCTTGATGTCATGTACGTAGAAAACATGTATGTTATAGTTTCATTGACACATTACTAAATGAACCCAAAAAAAAAAAGATAATACTAAGACCTGGTTAGACATGATTGACGTCAGGATAAGGGAAGAGTTGGTGACAATGAAGGGTGAAAGGTGGACCTTTCTTCCTCCAACAACTTATGTAATGCCCCGAACCCAATTTCTAGAGTCAGTGAATTATTTTATTACATTGGAATGATCATTTGAAAACCAAATCCCAATTGAATGATTGATTTAGTAGCCTTGGAAATACTAGATACAAACATAAATTTTACATTACATCTTGAAATGAAAAACAACATATTATACCCTTTTAAAACTCTCATATCCCTTAGACTATCCCTACAGGTCAATCATAATATAATTATTCACACCTTGGGGAAAAATGAAACATAAGAAAGGGGTGATCTTAGATGCTCAGTAAGGATAAACAATATAGCATAAGCTATCATAAATAAGCACAAAATTTTAAGGCAAGATATAAAACTGAAACACAAGACTTTTAAACAAAATTTTCAACATAATATGGAAATAATAAATCAAATAATTCCATTTAAACTTTCACATGGATATTCTACTAGTAGAATAATCACATGAAATATCAAGACCATTACGATACCATCAAGGACTCATTCCAAGAACATTACAATACCATCAAGGCCTTTTTACAAGACACTATTTTGTATCATGAGACCCACCGATGCATAGAGGTGAAATAGAAGCCCCTTAACATAACTTATTAAGTCCAATGCATTTCTTATATAAAAAGGGTGAAACATAACATAAACATTTGTATTAAAACTAGCATTCAAAATGTTAATACTATACGAATAAACCATGAATGGTATAAAGGTAACACATCCATAGTCAAAGATACCATAAAACCTTCAATACAATATGTAATATTGTATCATAATAAATCAACCTCAATTAAAAATAAAATCCAACCAAGGATGTTGACATAAATGAAAATAATCTAATAAAATCGTTAAAACTCTTTGAGAGAAATATCCCTTTTTTAATTTGAAATTAATTTAAAAGACACAAAATTATAAAAGTTTTTTTTGGAAAACAACCTTGTAAAATTATAAGGTAATATTAAAAATTTTAAGGCATTATAACAGCAGAGAATAGTTGATCGCGCCGTATAAGTTAAAAAAACATTATTTCCTTAATTTGTCGAAAAGGTCATAAAGTACCTCGTTTGGAAAATGATGTAATGACTCCATTCAATTTTTTTTATAAAAAGTCAAACATGGGTAAAAACGAATTTAAAAATTTTCAGTAATATTTTGAAATACATTTTTAAGAAACATGGATATGGATGATAAGGATGTATCAGTAGATACTTACGCATAAACAACCTCGAATAAAAATGAGATTGTGAAATTAACCCTTACCTTATACATTCCTTTAGTAGAGGGTGAGTTATCCTTATATATTATGGTTAAAACATGTTATTAAATTATACCAGGACCATATACATATTTATGATATCATATATTATCCTCTTATATCATTTTGGTAATAATATTTCAGTATTACCGTTATTTCGGGTGTTAACTGCTTTGTTTTCCCATTACTGTTTTGTCATGTAAGTCATATTTTTCATACATAGGATATATTTTATTCATATAAATAATAAAATTAAGTTCATAATTATTATTTTTACTCATCATGTAAATTTTATAATCATTTTTGAATGGTTAACGCAGATAATGAATCTCATTGCGTCATAGAGACGGTAGGTCGTATGTATGCACGAGCGACGATATCATTCCCTTAATGTTTAAATGGAATAGAATTGGATGGTATATTAATTATAAAGAATCATTATAATTTTATATTCATTATTTATATCCATTATAATCATCATTATACCCTTCCAAATAAATTAGTATTGAATAATAAATTACACCACAGTGTGGTGATGGTAAGCCGTACGTACACATGCATGGTGATATTGTTATTCATATGATGGATAAAATGATTAATATGGTTATAACATGGTTATAATAACATCTAAGTATAGGGATGATACTTTATTTATTATTTTTATATGGAAAAAACTTAGAAATAGGAAGTATAAGAAGAAAAAAACTTTGAAAGAGGTGATGAAACAATTACCTATTTTTCAGGTGTCAACTTTTGGTTTGCACAAAAGGACTCCATAGGATGGATTTATTCCCAAAGTGTGGAATATATGATGAATTTAGGGAATTTTGGATAAGAATTGATAAGGTTTTTTCCAATAAAAATGGATTTGGAGGTGTCAATTAGAGAGAAAGAGAGGTTCCCTTTTATAAGAGAGGCGAGGGACACTTTTGGAAGATCTTAAAATATTAATTTATTATAAATTGTTTTTTGGTTTAAAATAGATCCAAAGTAATTTATTTAAATAATAATATAAGTATGGGTTGAAATACTCCCATAAATTTTTTTTAGAAAAGTTTAGGTCATGAAATTAAGCTTATCTTTTGAGTTTAAACCTTAGTTAAACAGTTTAACTCTTACCGTGTCTTTTTGTATTTTTATACTATAGAGTTAATATAGTTACTATAAAATTCCAAGAGAACCCCAATTGGATAATTTATGAAATATTTAACACTATTCTAGTTAGTTGGATGAAATATATATTTTTATTAATTTTATAACATTTAATTAAATATTATTTATTTTAAAGAATCATTTATGTCAAGTTTGATACTATTCAAAATTTTCATTTTACAAAATATCAAAACAACATGATAACTTCGAAAAAATACTTCTAATATGTCACTAAAATGTCTATGTTATCTATAAATTTTTTTATGTCATTATTTAAGTCAAATTATATTTATTTTAATATTTTAAATGCCATTTAATTGATTCTTCCTTTAATAATTCAATTACTACATCATTATCATGTCACCGTTTAATTTAATAATTTATTTCATAAAATTATAAAATAAATAAAATTATGTATATAATCATTTTAGATTTATAAATAATATTTATAGTCAAATTTATATTATTTATAACCATATATTAAAAATGTTTTTGTTATTAAAATTTGAATATGACATTTTTAACTCTTCTTTAAATAAAATAAAATAAATGACTTAGTCTAACACAAGTGGCTTAAAAAAGATCATAATTTATACCTAAGGTTGATTTTTATCGAAACACACTTATCCAATGAAATTAGGATAAGTGTTAGGGTAATATTATATTATTATAATATTAAATTTACCTTTAATTACCATATTTACCTTTAACCATGATAAGTAAAATCTAAAAGTTACTATTCACCAAAAATTATTTTGATATTATTAGACCGATTTTTTTATACTTATTACAACCATTTATTTCCATTTTTTGAAATTAAATTCACAAAAGAGGTAAAATTACGTTTAATGAAAATCCCGTAGATGTGGCTAGAAGGCGGGTAAAAGAAACGCTCAAAAGTTTAATAAATTTTTATATCTAATTATATTATAAAATGATTCCAATGAACTATATTGGATTAATATATGTATTATTGATATATTGTAATCAATTTATAATAAAATAATCATTTAAATAAAATAGTATGTTTTTAACAACAATGAAGTATTTTTCATTATTCATCAAAAATTAATTTTTTTTAGAAAATTACCAAAATTTTACCCTATGCCAATTTTGATTTTTAAAATTCAAAAATTAAGTCTATTTTGAAAAATAAAATTTATAAATTTCATAATCTGGTTAATGCTATTCATAACCTCTTTTTAAATGGATAGTTTGAAAGGTCATGGTGCCCTTGAACTCAATGTTGCATGTAGCACAAGATATTGAATTATTTAAAAGGAAGCATACTATGGAAGCTTGGGGTGTTACATTCTTCCCTAATTTGAATAATTTTGTTTTCAAAATTTCTAGAATATCACTTCATAAAAATATTTGGGTGGTTCTTTATCATAAGTTCTTCACATTCGCACATTGCCTCTTCCATTTTATTGTTTATCCAAAGAACCTTTACGAGACGAGTCGTATGATTTCTCAACACTTGTTATTTGGTATTAAGAATCCTGATAGGCTCTTCAAAATATGATACATCAGGTTCCAGTTCTATTTCTTCATAGGTGAGTACATGAATTGAGTCTGGAATGCATTTCTTGAACATTGATATGTGGAACACATCATGAACTTTGAAGAGACTTGGCGGCGTTGCCAGATGGTAAGCCACGTCTCAAATTTGTTCCATAATTTCAAAAGGTCCAATGTACGTGGGACTTAATTTACCCTTCTTAATGAATCATATAATACTCTTCCATGAAGATACCTTCAAGAAAACATGATCTCCCACATGAAATTCCAAATCCTTCCTTCGATTATTAGTATAACTCTTTTGTCTACTTTGAGTTGCTTTGATATGAGTCAGAATAATTTTTATCTTTTTCATCATTTCCTCAACAAGTTCTGGGCCTACGATATCTCTTTCCATATAACGCTTCATATGGTGCCATCCGTATACTTGAATGGAAGCTATTGTTATAGGAAAATTATACCAGAGGTAAATAATGATCCCACATACCTTGAAAGTCAAGATAGAAATATCTCAACATGTCTTATAAGATTTGAATAGTCCTTTCTGACTGTCCATCAGTCTGAGGGTGGTAGGACGTGCTCAAATGAAACTCAGTATCTAGGGCCTTCTGAAGAATTTTCCAGAATTGTGATGTAAAATAGAGATCATAGAAAAAACAATCGATAGGGGTACACCATGAAGTCTTATAACTTCATTAATATATAGTCTTGATAAACTTTCAACTGATAAATATTATCTTATAACAAGAAAATGTGCTGATTTGGTAATAAAATCAACAATAACCCATATCATATTATTTCTTCTAGGATTCCTTGGTAGCCCCATGCCAAAGTCCATCATAATATCATCCCATTTCCACACAGGTATATAAATAGGTTGCATGACTCCTCTAGGATGTTTTCTTCCAACCTTCACCTATTGAAAAACCAAACATCTTGACACATAATCAACAATCTCCCTCTACATGTTGTCCCACCAAAAATGTTCCTTCAAATATATGTACATCTTAGTCCCACCAGGGTGTATAGAGAAAATGAAGATATGAGCATCATCCAATAATTCCATTTTTAGCTCAAGTATAGAAGGAACACAAAGACTCTTCCCAAATTTCAAAATACCATCTTCAAATACGAATTCAACCAGTCTCCCATCATTCAGAGCTTTAATTTTATTTTTAAACTCCTCATCATGAGGCATAGAACTTTTTAATCTTTCTAGTAAAGAATGTTTGGATACCATTTGAAAAAGTAGTGATGTTTCACCTTCCATGATAATTCCCATATCCATCTTTACTAGATTCATAAACATAAGATCCCTTTCAACTCTCATTTTTTTAGAACTCCATGGTATTTTCTACTCAAAGCATCTGCCACCTTATTTTCCTTCCCAGGGTGATAGTGTATTGTGCAATCATAATCCTTGAGTATCTCAAGACATCTCCTTTGTCTCATGTTGAGTTATTTCTCTGAGAAAATATATTTCAAACTCTTATGATCAGTATATATCTCACATCATTCACTGTAGATATAGTATCTATATATCTTCAGAGTAAATATTACTACTACTAACTCCAGATCATGAGTTAGGTAATTTTTTTCATGAATTTTTAATTTCCTTGATGCATAAGAAATAACCCTATCATTCTACATAAGAACACAACTGAGTCCTTTCCTTTATGCATCACTATAAATCACAAACCCATCATTCCTAGATGGTAGAGTCAAGATAGGATCATTGACTAATCTTATCTTCAATTTTTCAAAACATTCTTCACACTGTTTTTCCAAATGAATTTTACCCCTTTACATGTAATCTTTGTTAACAGGTTTTCTAATAGGGAAGAAGTCTAGACAAAATGCCGATAGTAACCTGATAAACCAATAAAACTATGTACCACAGTTATACTCATCAGTTCTGGAAATTCTTGGATTGCCTTTGTCTTTGTAGGATCAACACAGATTTCATCCTTCGAGATAATATGGAAAAGAAAATAAATTTCCTAAATCTAGAATTAACACTTTATAAACTTTCCATATAGTTCATTTATTCTAAGAGTCTTCAGAACAATCCACAAGTGGTTCTCATAGCCTTTGTAGTTTTTTGAGTATACCAAGATAACATTAATAAATACTAAGACAAAACCATGAAGTTATTCCTTGAACACCATTTAATTAGATCCATGAAAACAGAGGGTGCATTATTCAATACAAATGGAATTACCGTAAATTTTTAATGACCATACCTCATTTGGAATGCTGTCTTTGGAATATCTTCCTTTTTTACACACAATCGATGATATCCAGAATAAAGTTCAATTTTAAAAAAATATTGTGCTCCATAAAGTTGATCAAATAAATCATCAATGTGAGGAAGGGGATAATTATTATTTATTGTAATAACATTGATTTCTCTATAGTTAATGCATAGCCTCATTTATACATATTTCTTCTTAACAAAAAGAACTGGGGCTCCCTATAGAGACACACTAGGGAGAATAAATAACTTATTAATCAACTCCTCTATTTGTTTATTCAACTGTACTAATTCCACAATATCTATTCTATAAGGAGTCTTTGATATTGGTCTTTCATCAGGGATTAAATCAAAAGAAAACTAAACTTCATGCTCTGAGGGGTGTCCAGGTAAATCTTTGTGAAAAATCAATTCATTTCTTTACAATAGTTACATAATCAATTTTAATATTTCTTTCTTCATCCCTATATGTTATTTCCTCTACCTCCCCAAAAATATCATTCAATAAAGCTAATGGCGGTGGATTTTGATAAGAATTAGGTGATGAAGTTTTTACTCTAAAGATAATAGATTCTACATCATCCTCACAATTCATAACTTCTTTATTCTTTCAATAAATTTTCAAATCACATTTTTATTGCCAATACATATTGAGGATTATATCAAATTCGACCATAGGTATGATAATAAAGTCAAAATACAATGCATGTTTATATTCCATAATAGGTTCCTTACACATCTTTGATTCAATGAGACCTCCCTTAGGGAGTTTGACTAAAAACTCCCTTGTTAAAGTGAATTAGAAATATCTAATTTTTAAATAAAATTGGGAAGATATAAAGGAATGCGAGGATCCAAAATCAAATAATGCTTTTCCTAAATTTGAGGAGATGATTATCGTACCTTCCACAATGTCATTAGGAGTTTCAACCTCAGTAGTTGTGATAAAAAAATATTGGCCTTGCTCCCTTGGCCTTTTTTAAGGTAAGTTTCCTTGATGCTTAGGACAATAATTTGCATAATTTATCATTTCTTTACAATTGTAGCATTTAACATTAACAACTTCTTTCTTCCCCTTGAAATCATGAGCCCGGTGGCCTTTTTCTACACACTTGTAACAAACTCCCATCCCCTTTAGGAAAGTATCGAGGTGTTTCTTCCCATAATTAATGCAGGGTGGAAAGTCAGATTTTACCTTGTTCCTATTATTTCCTTTACTAGAGTGTTCGACAACCCTATTCTTCTCTTAATTCTCTTTAAAGTCATAAGGATTGGAGAATTAATTTTCTATCTTGATAGAATATGAAACTATATCTTCGTATGATGAGAAATATTGTGTGACCAATGCCCGTCAGAGGATTGGTTTTAGCCTATCAAATAATTGATCAATCTTACTTCTTAGGTTACGTATGTAGTCTGCAACATGCCTTGCTAACCTTGTGAAGTTAGCCTCATACTTTGCAACATTCTCATACTCTTTTTGCCTCATACTCATAAATTGCATTTACATATCAACTTTCTATTCATGAGGAAAGTATTTTTCTAGGAAAAGTTCATTAAATTCCCTCCATTCCATATTTTATACTTCTTCACCCTCCTTTGTATTTTGAATTAATGAACACCATTGATCCGCATCTGCTGAGAGATGATAAACTACCATGACAAAATTTTTCCTTTTGTTACTCCCAAAAGCAAGAAATATATTCTCTAAGGAACTTATCCATTTCTCAACTACAAATAGATTTATAGTCCCATTGAATGTTATATGTTGTTGTCTCATGAAGTGGTCTAACATTGATCCTTCGTATTATGGATTAGGGTACTCCATAACGGTAAGGTTTTTATTCATAACCTGAGTCAGCTGTCCTAGTATGGTTATAATCTATTTGACACCAGTTGTATCACTAGATCCACTATCATTATCTTTCATAGGAGGGAAATCCCTACAGGGACTACATGCATTAATACTATTTCCATTTCTTCCACTTGGATCCATTTCTAAACAATGACATACACTAGATTAAGTTATGAATCATAATTCATAATTCCAAACTAGTAAAATACTTAACATAAATTGAAAAATTTATGCATATATAATCCATAATAATAAACATGTTTCTTTGAGAAAATAGTTAATAATAAATCCTTCATAATGGTTTGTAAAGAAAATATGAATTATCCTAATCATATCCCCTAGGAGTGTCAAACCAGGTGCATAGTAAGGTCCATTGTCACGTACCAGGTTACCCCGAGTCAAGATTAGAACACATTGTTAGAGTTTTCACCCTTAGTTAAATCTATGCCAGAACCACGTCCACTTGCAGTATCCAGACAGAGATGCATTTTCTAGGAATACCCATATAATCTCTATATTACCCAAAATTTTAGGATGTTCCTCTATACTTATCCTCAATTTCTATCATATGATAATGTTCCCTAACTAAAGTTTTTCTAAATCTAGTTTTAAAGTTTTGTACTAAACTTCATTTGATACCAACCGTAATTCCCCAACCCTAGTTTCCCAGAGTCGGTGCATTATTTTATTACATTGGCATGATCATAAGAAAATCAAATCCCAATGGACTGATTGGTTTAGTAGCCTTGTAAATAATATATACAACCATAAGTTTTACATTACATCTTGAAATGAAAAACAACATATTATCCCCTTTGAAAACTCTCATATCACTTAGACTATCCCTAAAGGCCAATCCTAATATAATTCTTCACACCTTGGGAAAAAATGAAATATAAGAAAGGGGTGATCTCAGATACTCAGTAAGGATAAACAATATAGCATAAGCTATCATAAATAAGCATAAAATTTTAAGTCAAGGTATAAAACTGAAACGAAATCCTTTTAAACAACATCTTCAGCATAATATGCAAGAATAAATCAAATAATTCTATTTAAACTTTCACATGAAGATTCTACTAGTAGAATAATCACATGAAATATTAATAACTAATATCATAATAAGGAAATGCATAATGATAGACATCATAACCATGCCGTCAAGGTCTCGTGCCAAGACCATTACTATACTGTCAAAGCCTCATGCCAACACCATTACCATACCATCAAGGCCTTGTTCCATGACACTAGTTTGTATCATGATACCTAATGATGCATCGAGGAGCTATAGAGGGCCCCACCCATCACTTACTAATTCCAATGCATTCCTTATATAAAAATTGTGAAACATAACATAAACATTCGTATTAAAACTAGCATACAATATATTAATACTTTAACCCTAAACCATGAATGGTATAAAAATAGAACATCCATAGTGAAACATATCATAAAACCTTCAATACAATATGGAATATTGAATCATAATAAATCAACCTCAATTAAACATAAAATCCAATAAAGTATGTTTACATAGATGAAAAAAATCTAATAAAATCATTAAAACTATTTGAGAGAAATATCCATTTTTTACTTTTAAATTAATTTAAAAGCCGCATAATTATAAAATAAAACATTTATTTTAAAAATAATCCTGTAAGATTTTAAGGGAATCGTTAAAATGTTAAGTATTCATAACGGTGGAAAATATCCACTTGTGCCGTATAAGTTAAAAAAACATTCTTTCCTTAATTTTTCAAAAAGTCATAAAGTACCTCATTTGGAAAACAATGGAAAGATTATTTTCAAATTTTTTTATAAAAAGTCAAAAATTGGTAAAAATGACTTTGAAAAATTGTTCATAATATTTTGAAATATATTTTAAATAAATATGGATATGGATGATAAGGATTTCCTTGTAGATACTTACGTATAAACCTTGAATAAAAATGAGATTGTAAAATTAACCCTTACCTTATACTTTCCTTTAGTTGAGGGTGAGTTAGACTCCTATAAAATGGCTAAAACATGTTATTAAATTATACTAGGATTATATCCATATTTTGATATCATATATTATCCTCTTATATCATTTTGGTAATAATATTTCAACATTACCATTGTTTCGGGTGTTAACTACTTCATTTTCCCATTCCTGTTTTGTCATGTAAGTCATGCTTGTTATGAATATGATATATTTTATTCATATAAATAATTAAATTAAGTTCATAATTATTATTTTTACTCATCATAAAAATTTTATAATCATTATTGAATGGTTGATGTAGAGAATTAATCTCATCGCGTCGTGGAGACGATATGTCGTGCGTACGCATGAGCGACGATATCGTTCCCTTAATGGATAAATGGTATGGAATTGGATGGTATATTAATTATAAAAAATCATTATCAAGTTATATTCATTATTTATATCCATTATACTCATCCTTATACCCATCCAAATAAAGTAGTGTTGAATAATAAATTACACCATGACGTGAAGACGGTAAGCTGTATGTACGTACGTATGGTGATATTATTATTCGTATGATGGATAAAATAAGAAATATGGTTGTCCCATGATTTTAATAACATATAAGTATATTTATTATACTTTATTTATTATTTTTATATGGAAACAACATATAAGGAATAAGTATAAGAAGAAAAGAGCTTTGAAAGAGGTGATAAAACAATTACCTCTTTTTCGGGTGTCTACTTTTGGTTTGCACAAAAGAACTCCTTAGAATGGATTTATGACCCAAGTGTGGCATCTAGTATTAAGTGATGGAATTTGGGAGAATAAGTGGGCAGGGTTTGGCCAAAACAAATGGATTTGGAGGTGTGAATTAAAGAGAAAGAGAAGTGCCCTTTTATAAGAGAGGTGAGGGGCACTTTTGGAAGATCTTAAAATATTAATTTATTATAAATTTATTTTCGGTTTCAAATAGCCAAAAAGTGATTTATATATAGGATAATATGAGGTTGGGTCTAAATCATCTCATAGAATAATTTTTATTCAAGTTAATGTCATGAAATTAACCATATTGTTTGGGTTTAACCCTTAGTTAGACAGTTTAACTCTTACCGTGTCTTCTTGTAATTTTATATTATAGGGTTAATATAGTTAATATAAAATACCAAAATAAACCCAATTGAATAATTCATGACATATTTAATACGAACCTATTTATTTGGATGAACCTGATATTTTTATTAATTTTATAACATTAAATTAAATATTATTTATTTTAAAGCATCGTTTATGTCAATTTTGATACTATTCAAAAATTTTATTTTTAAAAATATCAAACCAACATGATAACTTCAAAATAGTACTTATAATATGTCACTAACATGTATATGTTTTCTATAAAATTATTTTATGACATTAATTAAGTCAAATTATATTTATTTTAATATTTTAAATTTCATATTGATTGTTCCTTTAATAATTCAATTACTGCATGATTATTGCGTCACCATTTCATTTAATTAATTATTTCATAAAATTATAAAAAATAAAATTATGTATATAATAATTTTATCTTTATAAAGACTATTTATAGTCTAATCTATCTTATTTATAACCCTATATTAAAAATGGTTTAGTTATTAACATTTGAACATGATATTTTTAACTTTTCTTTAAATAAAATATAATAAATCTATTAATCTAACACAAGTGGATTAAAAATGATCATAATTTAGTCCTAAGGTTGATTTTGGTCGAAACAAACTTATCCAATGAAATTAGGACAAGTTTTAGGGTAATATTATATTATTATAATATTAATTTTACCTTTAATTACCCTATTTACCTTTAACCGTGGTAAATAAAATCCAAAAGTTACTATTCATAAAAAATTATTTTGATATTATTAGACCAAAATTTTCATACTGAATACAACCAATTATGTATATTTTTTTAAATTCAATTCACAAAATTAGTGCAATTACGTTTAATGCAAATCCTGTAGATGTGGCTAAAAGGCGGGTAAAAGAGACGTTCAAAAGTTTAATAAATTTTTATATCCAATTATTTTATAAAATGATTCTAATGAACTATATTAGATTAATATATGTATTATTTATCTATTTTAACTTTAAAATCAATTTAAAGTAAAATAATTATTTAAATGAAATAGTCAGGTTTTAACAACAATGTAGTATTTTTAACTATTCATAAAAAATTAAAACTTTTTAGAAAATTACAAAAATTTCACACTAAACTAATTTTGATATCCAAAATTAAAAAATGAAGTCTATTTTAAAAAATAAAATTTATAAAATTTATAATTTGGTTAATACTATTCATAACCTCTTTTTAAACGGCTAGTTTGAAAGGTCATGGTGCGCTCAAACTTGATGTTGCATGTATCACAAGCTATTAAATTATTTAAAAGGAAGCATACCATGGAATCTTGGGGTGTTACAACTTAAAATATTTCCAAGAAAGATAGATTTTGGCTTTTTAACTTCTTTAATTATGTAAGTGTTCCCATGGGGTAATCATAAAATATACAGAATATTAGGTCATTGACAAATTCAAAGTTAAAGGTCCTAAAGTCACATGACTTTCATGTTTTGATTCAAGATTTAATGATTCTACCTTTACATTGCATTCTTCTTAAAAATTCCTGCATGTATCACCCCCTTTTTTGAGGTATGTAGCCTTTCTCTATACCTTTTTATGTTCTTAATGTGCTTGGGATGAGTTGGGAAGAGGTTGGGAGAGTTTGGAATGGTTTTGAATAAGTTTGTAGGATTTTCTAAGGGCGCACGTTTTAAGCACGGTTGGGGAAAACTATGCGGGTTCTCCCGAAAACCATGCCGAGGGAGACAGTGGGATTCACAAATCCTATGCATGGTTTTACGAACCATGTGAGGCAACCATGCAGACCCCTTCTCTCGAGGCAACGACATGCACACAATTAGCGCACGATTTTCCAAACTGTGCAGACTAACCATACAACCACTTAAAAAGAGGGTTTTTAAATACATGTTCACTCAGGCTTGACCTATTTCACTCCAAAATATCTCCCACTCGATCCTCACTTGGAATTTTGTTTTTTCAAAGGTTGGAGGTGCCCTTTCACACGTTTTGAAATAAAATTGAAGGGCTTTCTTGTTGGTTTAAAGGTGGTTCTTCTCAGGTAAGTCTCCTCTCGTGATTATTTATGGTTTCCTCTAGATCTACATCTCCCTCTTTCTTGGTTTTCTAGATCTACATCTGTTTCATGTAGATCTAGGGTTGTGTTTGCCTTGGGTGTTGATTTCAAGGCTTGTGGATGATAGGGAAGAGGATCTAGAGCAGTTTTGGTGGTGTGTTCGCCAGATTTGGGGTGCGGTTGCGTGTGGGTCGATTTCGCCGGAACCCTAAAGGAAAGTGGCTTCTCTCTCAACTCCACTTTGTTATAACTTTATTCTTGGTTAAAATTGATTTTTTTTCTTAAAATTAATTGTGTTTTTGATTTTCAAAATTGGTTGGAAAGCCCTTGGTGATGTTTTAGGGATTTTTTGGAAAAAAGGGTCTTTGTGGTGAAATGCTCTTATTGTGGGTTTTAAAATGGAGGTTTTAAAATGGGTTGCTGGGATTGATTTGTGAAAATGGTTGATGAAAATGGTTTTCAATAAAGATTTTGTTTTATTGAAATGTAGTTTGTCGTGGAAAAATATTAAATGATGATTTCATTAAATGGGTGATTTATTGATGTGAATTGGTATGTGATGCAAATGATGGTGTGATTTTGTGTGGCCTTGGTGCTTAGTTATTGTTGGTTGATTAAGCATTATGGATTGTGTGAAATTGTGTGAAAATGGGTGGAAAGTACCACTATAATAAGGGGATGGATAGTGGATGGAAGGTCCACCATCAAAGGATAAGTGGGCGGGAAGTATCACTAGTTGGAAGTATAACGAACGGGTTGGACAAAAGCTCCACTGTTTTGGTTGCCTTGTTATGTGTTGCTTTGAAAGATAGGATTTGTTGTGCTAATGTGAAAAGGTGAAATGGATTATGGAATGGTTGTTTGGATTTCCTATGTGTTTTGAGCATTTTGGTGGAAATGTCTTGGTAAAAGAGTGTTTGGATTATTGTAATTTGTTGCATTATTGAATGTTTTATATAAACTATTTTATATAAATGTTCTAATGGTTTCATCCTAGTGGTGTGTGTAGGGAAGTCATCTGGGGAAAACCTACTGAGTATTTTTACTCACCCCCTGCTTTGGCACTTTGGTGCTTTTGCAGATGTTGTATTCCGAAACACAGGTAAGAGCAAGGCATCTCATTTTGCTAGCGATTCAGCATGATGCTTTGGTGTCGTTGTAGTTATTAGAGCATGGAGCTTGGTGTGGAGCTATATATGGTGTCCTAGTTCTTTGGAGTCTTGTCATAGTCTTCTGTTTGGTACTCTGATTTTGGGATTGGTTGTATTTGGCATGTGGGATTATTATGGATTAGTTGGTTGTCTTTTGGTATTGTATGAGTTGGTTATTTTGTCAACATGCATCATGTAGTTTGTTGATAATGGATTGTTTGGTTGGTTGGTTTTGTCTCAAGGTAAAATAGTTCCTAAAATTATTCTCAAAGCCCTCAGCATTTATTTAAAACCTTTGGAACCTTAGAAACATCACTTAAGGCCAAGTAATATTCCTCCGCCCTCTCAAGACAATGAGATGAGGCAGAATGTTACAAGTGGTATCAATTTGTTCGATCATTGGCTTTCAAGTGAGAACAGATGTTCGGTCCTTTGGAATTGATTTTTGGTCTTGGTGTTTCTTGGTCTATTCCTTGAGTTGGGATGGTATCAAGGCATAGGATTTTCAAAACTTGGAATGTAGAGCATAAAAGGACGTAGATAACCCTTTTATGCTGAACTTAAAGTTACCAGGGAGTTGGGTACATAAGTGTTTGGAGAAACTTATAGGCATTAGAAATCTCATTGTTGTGGGTGTAGACAATGAGATGAGCATGACATGCATAGTGTAAATGAATTCCCACTAGGATGCATATGTTTTTGGGGTATAATGATCTATGGTGTGATATGAATGTGTTGATTTTGAAAATCTGTATTGGGTTTCAAAATGGAAGGATTTGAAACAAGGAAATTTGTGGTATTTTGAAAATGGGTCGATTTTCAAAACATGGTGGATTTTTCAAAATAGTAAAACATGGGAAATGTAAACTTGTGGAATGCCTAGTTGTGATAGTTGAAATTTATTTAAATTGAAAATTGAATATGATTTCTTGTTAAGTGGGTTAAAATTATGGTTTTTTTTGTATTGATAGAAATGATATCGGGTAAGCGTCATAGAGACCAACCAAAGGAAGCTACTGAAAATGTGGATGCACCTGAACCCCTGGTGAACCAGTAGCTAGTGCAAAGTATAGTGCAATATTTCCAAGATGTGGAAAGTGGGAATAAATCTAATGAACCATGGAATGTGGATCATGCAGTTTAGTTTCAAAGGAAAAATCCACCCATGTTTAGGGGTGATTTAGAGCCAGAAAGGGATGAAGCATGGCTGAACAGAATGAATAGGATATTTGACTTCTTGGGAAAACTGGAAGAGATGGAAGTGAAGTTAGCCACATATATGTTGGAATATATTTCCTTCCAGTGGTGGGAGATGGCGGTCCAAGATGGGATGGACTAATGTGTGACATGGGAGGGGTTTGAGGAATTGTTTAATAAATAATCCTACCCTCATACATTCATAATTCAGAATATAATGGATTTATTTAGTTTGAATCAAGGGAACATGGCAGTGACAGAATATGTATATAATTTTATGAACTTAGTGCGGTTTTCACCTGAGGTGGAAGGTAGTACATTGTTGAAGGCATGGATTTTTGAAGCTAGGTTGAACCAGGAAATTCATTCCAAGATAGAGGTGATGTGTATAGATGATTAAAAGGAAATACTAAATAGAGATACAGTAGATGAGTGAGACCTTTTGGGGGCTACAGGTGGGGGAAGTATGTTGGTACCCATGGGAAATAGTGGGAACTCAGATGCTAGGTTCAAGCGGAAGAGGGACACTTATTTATAGGGTGGGAGTATGACTCAGAATCTGACGACATGATCAATGAATCTTTCTCCAAAGCCTCAGAGTAAGTAGATATGTTTTCAGTGTGGTTCTACAAGCCGCATAAAATAGGATTGTACAGAACATCCTAGAGCATGTCATAATTTTAAGAAAATGGGACATCTTGAGCAGTATTGTTGGAAAGCTTTGAGGTCGGGTGTCCGTGACACTCCTCAGGGGTCGCAGGGGTCTTATGCCTCGATGGGATGGGGGTAGCAACATACCCCTCTGTAGTAGAGTAAGGTGGGTCATGGTGATTCTCAGAATACCACGACGCCTCAGAAGGGTAATATGGAGCAGAGTGTGTAAAGTAATCAGTTGTTTGGAGTTGAGGAGGCGGTGATGGATGACCAGTCGAGACCATCCAGGTGCGAGGTACAGTTCTTTTAAATTCAACGTTGATGCAAGCTTTGTTTGATACATGTGCTTCAAATTTTCTTATTTCTTCTCACATCGTTTATTTGTTGGGTTTACACATGGAAATGATGCCTTCTGTTTTGAAACTACAAACTCCTCTGGGTCAAAGAGAGTGTAGTGCCCTCCTATGTCGAGGCTATTGTTTAGTTATGGATGACATCGAATTGATGTGGGATTCCTCAATTCTTGAGATAGATTCTTATGATATAATCTCGGGAATGGATTAGTTGGAAATGTTTAAGGCCCAAATTGATTTCTATATACGAAAAATTAGTTTTATGATGGAGGATGGAATTAGACATCTCTTTAGAGGGGAGAAGAGTGCAAAGATGGGTGCAACAAATTTGTTGGCACCAAATGTTGGAATAATCTCATATCAGTTAGAGGCCTTGTCGTTGGCATCAATGGAAGGTGTTGAACAAAGTGTTCTTCCAGCAGTTGTGGACCATTTTATGGATGTCTTTCCCGAATAATTCTCAGGATTTCAACCCGTGAGAGAAGTGGAGTTTACGATTGATCGCCTTTTGAGGACCAGTCCTATCTCACTTCCATCTTAACAAATGGAACCAGTAGAATTGTGGGAATTAAAGGTGTAGTTGGAAGAGTTAGAAAACAAAGGCTTCATTCGATCTAGAACATCTCCATGGGCGATGTTGGTTTTGTTTGTTAAAAAGCTGGATGGAACCTTGCGGCTTTGTGTTGATTATCATATACTTAATTAAGTTATAATAAAGAGATAATATTGACTACCACACATTGATGATTTTTTGACCAGTTGATGGGAGCCCAGTGGTTCTCCAATATTGAATTGAGGTTAGGATATCACCAATTGCGGGTGAGGAAGAAGGATATTATGAAAATAGCTTTCAGAAGTAGATATGGATATTATGAGTATGTGGTTATGCCCTTTGGTCTAACGAATGCACCAATAGTGATTATGGCATTGATGAATAAGATATTTCAAGGATATCTAGATTCTTTTGTGGTGGTATTTCTGGATGATATACTTGTGTATTCGAAGACAAGGGTAGAGCATGAGAAACACTTGGCGATAGTGTTGGGGATCTTGAGGGATCATCAGTTTTATGCCAAATTTTCAAAGTGTTACTTTTGGATACAGGAGGTTCGTTTCCTTAGCCATGTTATTTCATATAGGGGTGTTTATGTTGATCTAGAAAAGATAGAGGCAGTCATCTCCTGTAAACCGCCAAATAATGTTTTCAAGATACTGAGCTTCCTTAGTATATATGGGTGTTATCGATGTTTTTTCCATGATTTCTCATGATTGGATTCATCTAGGACAATTTTTACAAGGAATAATGTTCCATTTCAATGGGATAAGTAGTTTCATAAATTTTTTGAAGAGTTAAAGGGTCACCTTACATCATCACCAATATTGGTTTTTCCAGAACTAGGGAAATGGTACGTGATGTATTGTGACGCATCGAGATCAGGGTTGGGGTGTGTTCTCATACAGGGGGATCATGTGGTTGCATATGGATCATGACAGTTGAGGTTTCATGAGAAGAACTACCCAATACATTATTTGGAGTTGACAACAGTGGTTCATGGTTTAAAATGTGGCTTTATTATCTCATTGGTGAGAAATTTATAGTGTTTACTGATCATAAGAGCTTAAATCATATTTTATCATATAGAGATTTGAACTTGAGGAAAAAAAGATCGATGGAATATCTCCAGATGTTTTATTTTGACTTAATGTATAGACAAGGTAAGTGAAATTCAGTGGTAGATGCATTAAGTAGAAAATCATATGCTCAAGTGGTGAAACAGGTATCTGATCAGTGGTAGTTGATGTCGGTCATAGCTGACATGCAGTTGGAATGTGAGGACCAGGGTGGAAGAGCGGTCTTCTTTCCGGTTTCTTTGGTTCTTGACTTGGCTGGTTTGGTTAAAGAGGAATAGACATTGGATTCCAAGTGTATGGTGATGGGGTTGAAACTCAATGGTGGGGAGACCATTGAGAACTGTAAAGTGAATGGAAATTCTATATTGTGTTTTCAGAATTGGATGGTGGTACCAATGTCTTTTCGGGAGTAACTTCTTAGGGATTATCATTATTCTAGGTGGTCTATCCATCCTGGAATTGAGAAAATGTATAAGGCGTTGAAAGAAAATTTTTGGTGGGATGGTATGAAAAGGGATGTGGCCGAGTTTTTTTTGAGATGCTTGATTTGTCAGCAAGTCAAGGAAGAGAATCATCGACCAGAAGGCATGTTGCAGTCTTTACCTATCCCAGTGTGGAAATGGGAGAAGATATAAATGAATTTTTTGATTAGTCTCCCAAGAATGGTCCGGAAGCACAATGCCATATGGGTGATTGTGGATTGACTCACAAATTCAGCCTATTTCATCCTGATTTTTGAATCTCATATAGTGGACGATCTATCCAAAATATTCATCTTGGAGTTAGTAAAGAGGCATGGTGTTCTAGTTCCTATTGTATCAGATAGAGATCCAAGGTTCACATCTCATTTTTGGAAATCCTTGCAACAAGCCCTTGGAACACAATTGACTATGAGCACAGCGTATCATCCGTAGATGGATAACCAATCTGAGAGAATGATATAAAACTTGGAGGATATGTTAAGGGATTGTGTGATAGATTTTGGTGGTTCATGGGAGGATCACTTACCATTGGTGGAGTTCTCCTATAATAACAGTTATCAGGATTTAATACATATGGCTTAGTTTGAGGCATTATATGGGAATCCGTGTCATTCTCCACTATGTTGGGTGGAAACGGGGAAGACTTCGATGATTTAACTGAGCCTTGTCCAAGAGACTACAGAGAAAATCAACCTGGTCAGGAAGAGGATGAAGATATCTCAAAGTCTTTAGAAATCATATGCGGATCATCGTCGACGACCGTTGTCGTTCGAGGTGGGTGATCATGTGTTTTTGATAATATCTCCTAGGTTGGGACATCGTTGGTTTTGGAACCAGGGTAATTTATCTGCGAGGTATATTGGGTATTTTTTGATAATTGAGTGAATTGGAGAGGTGGCTTATCATTTGGCTTTTCCACCATGGTTTAGTGCAGCTTACAATGTTTTTCATGTGTCGCAGTTGAAAAAGTATCAGTCAGATCGTGACCATGTGATTCTTTGGGGTGATTTTGAGCTAGAACCAGATGTTTCCTTAGTGCACGTGATAACGTGGATTGTGGATAGAAAGAAGAAAGTATTACATGGTAAAATTATCTGTTTAGTTTGGGTTTTGTGGAAGTATGGTCAGATTCATGAGGAGACTTTAGAGCGAGAGAAAGAGATGGCTGAGCAATGGCCTAAGCTCTTTCGACAAATCAATGGTTATCTACTTTCCAAGGACAAAAATTACAATGGTGGGGAGAATTTAGCACCCCCAGTTTGAGGTATATAGCCTTTTTTATGACTTTTCATGTGTCTAAAGTGCTTGGGATGAGTTGGGAAGAGGTTGGTAGAGTTTAGAATGGTTTTGAATAAGTTTGGAGTCTTTTCTAATGGCGCACGGTTTGGTGATAGTTGGGGAAAACTATGAAAGTTCTCCAAAAAACCATGCAGGGGGAGAAAGTGGGATTTTCATGGCCTGTGGATGGTTTTACAAACCATGCAAGGTAACCATGCAGAATCCTTATCTCGAGGCAGTGGTGTGCGCACGGTTAGCACACAGTTTTCCAAACCTTGCGTTCACTTAAAAAGAGGGTTTTTAAAAACGCGTTCACTCGAGATTGAACTATTTCACTCTAAACTCTCTCCCACTAAATCCTCACTTGGTATTTTGGGTTCTCAAAGGTTGGAGGTGTTCTCCCACATGTTTTGAAAGAAAATCGAAGGGGTTTCTTGGTAGTTTGAAGGCAGTTCTTCTAGGGTAAGTCTCCTCTCGTGATTCGTCGTGGTTTCCTCTAGATAAACATCTCCCTATTTCTTGGTTTTCTAGATATACATCTGTTTAATGTAGATCTAGGGTTTTTTTGCCTTGGGTATTGATTTAAAGGCTTATGGATGATAGGTAAGAGGATCTAGAGTGGTTTTGATGGTGTGTTCTCTGGATTTGGGGTGTAGTTGCGTGTGGGTTGATTTTGTCAGAACCCTAAAGGTAGGTGGATTCTCTATCGACTCCACTTTAATAGAACTTTAAGTGTGTTTAAAATTAATTTTTTTTGCGTAAAATTAATTTCGTTTTTGATATGAATTTTTTTTTGGAAATCCCTTGGTGATGTTTTGGGGATTTTTGGGAAAAAGGGGGCTTTGTGGTGAAATGCTCTCATTGTGGGTTTTAAAATGGAGGTTTTAGAAAGGGTTTCTAGGATTGATTTGTGAAAATGGTTGATGAAAATGGTTTTCAATAAAGATTTTGTTTTATTGAAATGTTGTTTGGAATGGAAAACAATTAAATGGTGATTTTAATAAATGGGTGATTTATTGAGGTGAATTGGCATGTGATGGGAATGTTGGTGTGCTTTTGTGTGGCCTTGGTTTTTAGTTCTTGTTGGTTGATTAAGAATTATGGATTATGTGGAATTGTGTGAAAGTGGTCGGGAAGTACCACTATAATAAGGGGATGGATAGTGGATGAAAGGGCCACCATCAAAGGATAAGTGGGCGGGAAGTACCACTAGTTGGAAGTGTAGCAAGCGGGTTAGTGGAAGTTCCACTGTTTTGGTTGACTTGTAATGTGTTGCTTTTAAATATGGGTTTTGCTGTGATAATATGAAAATGTGAAATGGATTGTGTCATGGATGTTTGAATTTCCTGTGTGTTTTAAGCATTTGTGTGAAATGGCTTGGTAAAGGAGTGTTTAGCTTGTTGTAAATTGTTGCATTATTGAATGTTTTATATAAACTGTTTTATATAAATGTGATAACTGTTTCATCCTAGTGGAATTTGTAGGGAAGTCATTTGAGGAAAACCTATTGAGTATTTATAATCACCCCCTACTTTGAAACTTTGGTTCTTTTGCAGTTATTTTATTTCAGGACATAGGTAAGAGTAAGGAATCTCATTTTGTTAGCAGTTAGGCATGATGATTTGGTGATGTTGTGGTTCTTGGAGCATAGATATTGGTGTAGATATATAGATAGTTTCCTAATTCTTTAGAGTCTTTTTGTAGTCATTCACTTGGTACTCTGATTTTAGGCTTGGTTGTATTTGGATTATGGGATTGTTATGGATTAGTTGGTGGTCTTTTGGTATTGTATGAGTTGGTTATTTTTCTGACATGCATCATGTAGTTTGTTGATAGTGGATTGTTTGGTTGGTTGGTTTTGTCTTAAGGGAAAATCATTCCCCAAATTATTCTCAAAGCCCTTGACATTTATTACCAGCCTTTGGCACCTTGGGAATGTTGCTTAAGGCCAAGTAACATTCCTCTTCCCTCTCAAACCGATGATATGCGGCGAGATGTTACACCGCCACACAGTATCCAAGACTTTTTTCTTTCTCAAAGCTTTATACAATAAATTAATAGACCCAAAAAAGTTTCCAACTATGGAAAATGAAATTTCAATCATATGAAGTGAATTGGAGAAGTTATTATCACTATAATTGTTTGATATGATGGTTTACTTGATTAGAGAGATCCTTCTATGTGGTATTATACATTATAGATGGATGTACCCCATTGAATAATATAAGAATATTTTGAAAGGGTATATCAAAAATAAAAGGTTCCCAGAATATTGTATTGTAGAGTGATATATTGTTGGATATATTGAATTATGTACTGAATAACTATCCATGTGGATAACATTGGTCTCCTAAAATCTCATTAAAATGGGTGCCTTGTGGGTGAAAGACTTTTTAGAAGAGATAGTTTCACATTTACCATTATAGAGCGGGAGTAGGATTACCTTTATTTTTTACATAATAGTTTAGAGGTTGTGATATATTTTGAAACCCAAAAAATAATTCTTGGGTATTTGAATCCATCAAGGACTAAAATATGGAGATCAAATACACATAATCAATAATTTATAGGATGATTTGAAGACCATATTTTTAAAGAGTTATTTTAATATCTAAATTCAATTTTAAAATGAATTTGTTGTCTAGGCAGAGGATTAAGTGTGCATGTATTATCTTACAATGATTATGCAATTAGTGATTATACATCCTATAAAAAGGATCAAAATAAACACAATAAAATGAAAAACAGTGTAGTTACTCTCATGGTGGAAGTAATTCATGTATCTAGTACTAAGGAAAATAATCTAATTTACATAAATATATCATACTTTGTAATCATCTAAAAAATATGGGATTTGGATTAAAAAACATTCAAAGTTCCAATTTTTTTTGATGTAAATGGGTTAATAACATGATTACAGCTAAAATCGATGAATTGAGATTTGTGAAAGTGAATTTCAATAAGTAACAATACAATGTTGAACTATTTATAATGTAATCACATGTAGTACAATTATTTTATGTCCCTGATCCTACAAATAGAAATTGGTCAATTATTCTATTGTTGACTAAAACCACTATAAGGTTAAATAAAAATTATAATGGGGATGACCCTTTAATTGGGAGGTTGTAGTCATTTTATGTTGTTCCAAATATATATGATGTCCTTTATGTCATAGGGGAACATTATAAGAATATTTAAATACTCGATAGAGGGTCCAAATCCTTTCAACATTTAAATAAAAAAAGAGAGTTCAATAACCAGGTTAATTTTTTTATATACATTGTGTTACCTCATAAAATTATGTGTTCACTATTAAATTTATGTAATATAAATTAAATGTTCAATTATTTTTGCAGATAATGGATTCTCTATATACTAATGTTGTCAATCCCGATGAACAACATGTTTCACCACATGGTGACACTACCAACCCCAAGGGACAACATATTCACAATGTTGAAATTAAGGAAATGGTAGAAGGTTAACAACCTATGTCTAATAAAAAATAGAAGTGTCATAGCGTGATATTATTTATAAAAATTATCAAGGAGAGAATAAAAGACATAAAATTCAATATTGGATGGAATTCATGCAATCATATTTTCGACCCCAATAAGTCCATTTTCATTAGTTGAATTGGGGTCATTACTCGAATACACATACTGATTGATATAAACTCATAGAACAATGTTGTGCTAGTGATGAAGAAACTAATTTGGCAGAAATTAGGCTAATATTATCATATAATTTCTCTATTTTACTAACAAATAAAATAAAAAAACATTTATTTACTCTTCATTATCCCTTGCAGAGTGAATTTATATATGATGACTGTTAAATGAAATTTGTATTAATGATCACTGAAAAGGATCATAGATATTTTCAAACAATTATTATGAATCATAATCCCAAGTATGATGAAGGTAAAGTAAATCCCCACCCACAACATATATATGAATACATGATTAACCAAGAAATACAGAATGTGTTCATTCGACATCATGAGGATTCATCATTTTAAGTACATTGTAATTTGTAATATTTTACTTGAAATTATGTATATTAATCACTTTGATAAAGAATTGTTAATTTATAAAATGGAAACTGAGTTATGAAAATAAGAAGCATGCATCAAAACCTACACATACCTACTATAAATCATGGATGGGGTAAGTATTACTTGAAAATAAATGATATGTATTTTAAATCTATAACAATACTTTTATGTGATATGAAACAAAAACATAATTATGTTCCTTTATTTATATTAAGATTGATGAATTAGAATCCAAATCCATTTTTATCCCATGTCACATTCTATAGAAGAAAGATCATGTAAATAAAGAGGGAAAACTAGTAAATAAAAACACATAGAGTATGAGAACCAATTGTATGTATGACATAATAAAAATTTATTCTACTTCAAATTTGTATTATATAACAACAAATACTTATTTTTTTGTATTTTTTATCTAGTTTTGATAAAAGAATCATTATCTTATACACCTGATGAATGACTACTATCAGTGGCCTTAAAGTGGTAAGAACAATATAGCCATGTCATAGTTATAGGTTTTGGAGTGTTTCATTGAGTATATTTTGAGAAATCAAAGATACAAGGCATTAGAGATAAGAAAATAGATTACTTGTTGGCATAAATAGATACTCTAAAAGAAAAAATTAATGGGCAGTCTGAGTTATTAGACAAGGTTATGGGAAGGGATCGAGGATAAGAAAAAACATTTCAATAAACACTATATGAAGAGATAACCCTATCTTTGAGGCTATCCATTCCCCTAAAATATTGCCTTAACCGAGGTAATAAATTTTTTCATATTTTTTTGGTATTTGAATTAGATAGATACTAATAAAATTCTTGAATTTAAATTCTAAAATATAAAATTTACTGTAATTTATTTCTATTATCACCCACCCATCACCTTATTGTGAGGGGTGAAATACACAATATCGAAGCAGACATTCTATAAAAAAACAGCTTCTAAAATATCACATGAGTATAGGTATTCATGTATCTCACAAGCCAAGAATCAAGATATATATTCCCCTTGATGATCTGAATATTCACATAGTTAAACTTTCCAATAGAACCTTCATAGCATGAACATTTAATCTTGTACAAATACATGACAATAATGAGGTATTCTATTTCCAATTTATTTTTTATACAAAACATTTAATAATAAATAAAAAAATTTATGAATTGATGAATGTTATTGTAATGACTTGAATTTTCCATATATTATTTTTGGATGTAGTATGGATTATTTTTGATATCAGGTGTTGAGACAATGTGTGATTATGAGGCCCGATGTGCCCAAAATAAATGTTTAAAATATATTAAATATATTAAATATATTAAATGGTACACATGTGTATTTTTCCTAAAAAATTGGAATAACTTATAAACAAGGGCCCAAATAAGAAATATGAGGTGCATTATTGAGTTCATAATGAAAGGTTTACCCTAGGAACGTCATAACATTTGTTGGAATGGGTTGTTTTTGGAAAAGTCATCATAGGTTCAGAAATGAATAAAATTATGAAATAAAATAAATTATTTCTATTTCTTGATGCAACAATTGATGTATCTTTAAATATAAAATTATGGAAAAATACCAGGGTCAGTTGCATAACCCTAAAGCCATTGGAGAGATTTTGGAGATATCATTGGAGGATATCTCTCAGACGAATGACAACCAGATCGTGGTTTGACGATTGATGCACAATAGATTCAAAGGATCCCACCAATGATAATGGTGAAACCCCATTCTTCATCAACGATCGATCCAAATTGAGGTAAGACATTTGTTTATTTGAATTCTTTCCACATTCCTAATTCCTATGAAGAACACATATCAATTGACCAATAGATTGATCCATGGATTATGCATATTTGTGGGATGGGTTTATTATGGGGTTATTTTAAGAGAATTATTTTTATTTATTATGGTTCTTCATTTATCATTATAACAGAGAAGGATTGAGGACAAATGAACATGACTGAGGTTCATTCCTATTTTGTACATTTCATGGTTTCTCCCTCACTTCTTCATTCATTGTGGGTGTTCTTCGTTTGGCTTGTGGTTCAACATATATCAATGAAATCAATCATTACACACCCGTTTCTCAGAGAAATGATTTTATATTGTAGATCTAGGATCAGAATAATGAAAATGAGTTACAAAGGTGGTAGTGGTGAGTGTATCAGACCAAATTTGAAACCCCCAATTTGAGCGAGGTGTGAAGATGTTGAATGGGATGAACAAAATCCATTTTCCGATTGGATTTGAAGGTCGGTTTCCAGTGAATGTCCATGGTGAGGTTCGGATGAGATAGATCCTTGATTTTCTGTTGGATTGAAGCTAGAATCTAAGGAGATGGTGGAATGGGCATGTATGGATGGAAGAATGATGGTTTCTATAAAATTTTTAACTACACAACATATAATTCGGAGATACACACCATGCGGGGAACCCTTTGCGGTGGCTAGGTTTTTGGGTAAGATATTAGTATCACACAACATATTGATGGGTAACATGACATGTGACTTCTCTCTGGTGACTTGGCTTGTACTTAGGAGGGTACACAGACATGGGTTGAAGTAAATGGGTTTTAGTACGCCATGTACTCCCTTACATGGACACATCCTGGAACAAAGTACATGGGTTATTCCATTTATTGGTACATGGGCATGGGTACATGAAAAAATCCATGTATTGACACACATGTAGAATACATGGGTAGCCTACATGCTGTGTACTTCTACATGGACATAGGAAAAAGGCACAATCTGTTTAAGTGGGTAGGAACTAGGGTTAAGGGACATAACGTGTGACCCAACTACATGCAGTTTAATTTATTAAAAATAGATTGGATCCATTTTACTCCATATATTGGATAAGTTTCATTATCATTCATTACCCTTATCCATTCTATGAGGGTTAGTATGGAATATTATCCTAATCCTAGGACTATGAACCCTTCTAAAGGACTTCTTGGATAGATTCATTTGAATCTCTTCAAGAGTCCCAGAGTGAGATACTCTATTCATTTTTGTGACCTAGGTGGAGTTATTGGTATCTTCGTGACAAAAACTACACAAGAATTTATCCTCTACTCAGTGGGTTAATCCATATTGAGTTATTGGTATCAAACCATGTCCTTGGGAGTGATCCTCATCTATGTATTGTATCTGTTCATATCTTCAGCGTGTACTTCCTATGATGAGACCCGATGAGAAATACCTCTTGGACAGACATCATCAGTGTTATCAGAATCAGGAGTGTGTTCTCCTAGATGAGTACTTTGTGGAATATTTGAGATAGAATCCTAGGCTATTATACCATGGTTGTGAATTACCATTAGACTGTGTGTATTTGTTGAGTATATCTAGATATTATTTTTTATACGTGCTGTAGATATATACCTAGGTAGATATGAATGTATTTAATTTGTTGTATGCTTTTTGGTTTCAGGGTGTCCTACTGGGTATTATTATACTCACCCCTACATGGGATTTTCCTAAAAGTGTCATGTCTTATGCATATGATTGAACTTTTAACAAAGTCCTTGACAGACCAAGACTAGATGGTTCTTAGTAAGACCAGACAAACCAAGGTGTGTTCCTATGGTATTATGAGAGCAATCCTAGTTTTACTTTCAAGTTAGACCTATTTTCAGACTCTTTATGGTGGGCTTGTATTTGGGCACGTTTACTTTCCTTTACTTCCTGTCATACTCTAGTTGTGGGATTTAGATGTATGCATGCAAGTTTATAAAGTTGTTTCTACATTTTAGCATTGTATAGGCTTGGAGATGTGTGTGTGTGTACAGGTACTTATGCTAAGGCCTACCATGTTAGTGATATGCCTACTCGATGCTAGTCTCCATCCACTATCCTATTGGAGGCAGGTTGGGGATTCGTGGTACCAGACCCTTTGGGACAGGTCGTGACAGAGTGGTATCAAATTGTTGGGTTCTACTTTAGGACCAAATTCAGCAAGATTTGTGTGGGGGAAATAGTGTTAAGTGTTTTAAGTTCTGTTTTTAGGCCATGGACTCTAGTGTTGGTGTGGCAGATGACATACCCATACACCAGGACTCCGATCACCTTATTTTTGACTCGATACATGAGAACACTGGTTGCAAGTAAAATAATGGAACATACATCATATAGGAATGGATTATGGTTTCCATTTCCTTCTTGAGTCATCTCTACAGATATACTCATTGATTGTGGTACATCTTGTTTATTTCCGGATTCCTTTATGATGTATGCTAGCTAGGATTTAGTATCATGATCATGAGGATGATACACTTAGTGATAAGGCATTGATACAAAGACCAGTTCTTGAGATGTTACCTATGGGAGATGCACCATCTACACCACCACTTGTGGAGCAACATATGGTACCCTTAGTACTAGATGATGTGGTGCATAGACTGAGAAAACTTCATGAGTTTTAGTGATAGAACCCCCCCAGGTTCTGAGGAAATCCCAACCCATAGGAGGATGAGTACTAGTTTGAGGTGGTGACCATAGTTTTCCATCTAGTCAAGACACCAACAGATCAGATGGTGGTCCTAGCAGCGAACCTTCTTCATGGATCAGTAGGGTGATGGTGGGTGTTAGTGACCCAGTCTTACGATGAGGTGAATATTGCGTGGGAAGAGTTTGAGTGCCTTTTTAGAATAGTTTTTTCATTTAATACACTAAGGGATGTATGTATCTAGGATCTTCTATAGGTTCAGTAGGGAAACATAATGAAATATGAGTATTTGTTGAGGTTTACCAACCTCTCCATTTACTCTATGGATATGGTTTATGACCAAATCTTTAGGGTGCAAACCTTGAGTGAGGTCTACGTAGAGACATCCAGTCCAGTGTTATACTTCTATGAATTATTACCTATACTGGGGTGATAGAGTGATATTTGGTGGTTGATAGTTTATTGGATGAGCAGATATAACCAGTGGTTTCCAGAAGTGGTCATACAAGAGTAGATACCTCAGCAGTAGGGAGTTGACATCAGTCTTAGGGACCTAGACATGCAAGAAGTTTTAGGAGGAGGTCCCAGGATATAGGCTCTGTGATTCATGGATCATAGGTTGGGTCCTATCATTCCAGAGAGAGGCGATGCTACTCATGTAATGGTAGGAGAAATCTTACACAAGATTCCCAACCTGCCATATAAATGATAGAGAGATTGTGGATGGGCCACTGAGGTAGAGGTAGCGGCAGGAGCAGACAGGTTCTCAGGGTGGAGGATGTGGAAGAGGAGTTGGGAGAGAAGTGAGAGGCGGTTTACACTTTGACTTGTTACCACCACCACTCCCAGGTGGTCCATGCTAGGTTTAGGGAGTTGGAGTAAAGGGGTGGGGAAAACTATTGGCGGTCAAAGCTTACGATCCATAGGATCTGAGAATGATTCGAGGTATGAAACATGTCTTTTCTACCTTTGCTACAATACTAATTGACATATGTTCTAGTCATTCCTTTCTTTCAACATACCTTGTACGAGAATTAGAGATTTCGGTTGATCCCTTGGCTCAACCCTTACACTTGGAGACCCCTATTAGAGAAGAATCAATGATCAAACACTTGTGTCTACAATGTGACCTAAATATTGAAGGTGATAGTTTTTTTGGGGTATCTTTGTAGTAGCAATGAGGCCTTATGAAATCATATTAGGTATGTACTGGTTATCCACATATCATGCCCATATTAACTATTTCAGGCGGAGGATGAGGTGTGTCTGTAGTATCAAAACTAGGTTCTCCTTTGTCAGTTAAAAGGAAAACCAAACAACATAGAATGGACTCATTCATAGGAGGGTATATCTGATCACTCATCAATTGGCTAGCCTAACCCTTGGTTCTGTATATGTTAATGGTCCCTAGTTCAATACAATAACGGTGAAGTACAAGGAATTATTTACAAAGGATGTTCTAGGTTTACTTTCCAATTGAGAGATTGACTTATGCATTGATCTACACCCCAATATAACACCAATATATGCATCAACATATTGGATGGATCCTGTAGAGTTTTGTGAGATGAGGGTGAAGTTGGAGGACTTGTAGAGGAAGGGATTTGTTAGAACTAGTTATTCACCTTAGGCATACCTAGTTTTGTTCACCAAGAAGGTGTACAGGATCTTGAGTTTATGTATGGACTACTGGCACTTGAAAAAAGAGACTGTGAAGAAGAGGTATCCACTACCGAGGATCGATGACCTATTTGATAATTTGAGAGGGGAACGATGGTTCTCGAAGGTTTACCTTAAGAAAGTATATCACTACCTAAGAGTACGATATGAGGTTATATAGAAGATGAAATTCAGATGTATTTATAATCACTATGAGTACTTGATGACACCCTTTGGTGTGATGAATGACCCATCAGTGTTCATGGAACACATGAACTGGATCTTTCATAATTTCTTAGAATGCTTCTTGGTAGTCTTCATCAGTGATATTATTGTGAACTCATTGCCTGGGGAGGAGCACATGTGACACTTGAGGATTGTTTTGGACATACTTTGAAAGCATCAAATTTATGGAATGTTCTTGAAGTTCCAGTTCTAGATTCAGGCAGTCCACTTTATGGGACATGTTATCTCAAGAGATAGAGTTGTAGTGTACTTGGCCAAATTCAAGGTAGTGTTAGCCTAGGATCCTCCATAGAGTGTGACAGAGGTGTAGATATTTCTTGTTTTGGTTGGATATTATTGGATATTCATACATTATTTCTACATAATATCAACACCCACAACAACTTTGACCTGAAAGGGGTAGGATTTCATGTGGAAGAAGGGGTTCTAGAAGGATTTTCAACAGTTGAGATAAATTTTTAACAAGCACTCCCATCCCAAAGTTTCCATAAGAGGGTGTTGAGTATATAGTGTTATACGATGCATTAGGAACCAATATTGGTTGGGTTTTTATGTAGAGGAAAGAGGTGATTTCCTATGATTCATGTTAGTTGAGACCACATGATAAGAACTAGATGACCCATGATTTTGAGTTACTGGTGGTAGTCTTCACACTAAATATGTAGAGATACTACCTAATGGATGAGTAATTTATTTTCTACTATAATCAAAAGAGTCTAAAGTATATATTCTCCAAGAAGGATTTCAATTAGAGATAGATGATATAGATAGAGTTCCTCCAGGATTATGAATTCAAAATTTTCTATACTCCTAGAAAAGGGAACATGGTAGCAGATTCTCTCATCATGAGATCTTTTTTTCAGTTACTGAATGAGGCATCACAAAAGTTGGACACATTATAATTATACTTTGTGGATGTAGATATAACATCTTACCTCCAGTTGATGGTTGTTACCCATCTTATTTTGCAGTGACTCAGGGAGGTACAACTCGGAGATGTTGAATTTGAGACCCTACGTACTTAGATATAAACTGGACATGCTCCTGATGGATTTCTTAAAGGTGGGTAGCGTGACTTTATTTTCATAGGAAACATGATGTTACTAGTGACTTTGTAGGAGTAGGTTATAAGATAGTTTGACACATCTCCTTTGGAAGTATATCTAGGTGTGGAAAAGATGTACCTGGACCTTCGACGTCAATTTTTGGTGGCTAGGGATGAATAAAAGAGTTACAAAGTTTGTCTCTCACTGCCTTACATTTCAGCAAGTGAAAGAAAAACACCAATTTCTAGTTAGTTTAGATCAACCCCTTGAGGTGTCGGAGTGGAAGTGAGATGGGATATCCATTGAATTAATGAAGGGATTACTATGTATGTCCAGGAGATATGATTCCATCTAGGTGATCATAGGCTGACTCACCAAGTCATCCCACTTCTTATTAGTTCAAGAGTAGAGTTTATTAGAGAGATTGAGACACCTCTACATGAAGGAGGTAGTCTGACTCCATAGAGTTCCATAAATGATCATTTTTGAATATGATTATTTCTTCACACCCCAGTTGTGGAATGGGTTATAGGAGAATTTTAAGACTTAGTTATGCTTGATCACAATTTTTCACCCCCAAACTGATGGCCAGATTGAGCATACCATTCATGTTCTGGAAGACATGCTACAATATTGTGTGTTGGAATTTGGTCGTAGTTGGAAATATCAACTATAACTATTGGAGTTTTCATACAACAACAACAACTATTCCACCATCAGTATGGAACCATTCAATGATTTGTATGGGTGACCCTATAGATCACCAATTTGTTGGACTAACCTAGAAGACTCGACACTCATGGGCCTAGAGTTGGTGTAGGAAAATACTGAGAAGTTTTAGATTATACAGGAGTAGATAAAGATTGCACAGATCCATCATAAGTCTTCTGTTAATAGACAACAATGGACTTTGGATTTTGAGGAAGGAGACCATGTGTTCCTATGGGTTTCACATTGATGTGGATTACAAAGATTTGGATGGGGTGAAAAGCTATATCTTTGAATCATTATCCCTTTATAGATACTATGTAGAGTTGGAGAGGTGGCATACTGCTTAGCTCTACCTCCATAGTTAGACCGGGTACACGACATCTTCCATGTGTCGTATTTGAGGAGGTACGTGCATGAACCATCTCACGTTATCCACTGAGGTGAGTTAGACATCGAGGATGAAACTAACTTTGATGATTACCTAATAGAGATCAAGGATTAATAGGAGAGTATCCTTTATTGGTGATCAATTCCTTTAGTTCATGTCCAGTGGCAGCATGATAATCTTCAGGAGAGCACATGGGAGAGAGAGGCTCAAATACATGCTTAATACCCATATCTCTTTGTGTATACCTTGTTTTAGTTTTTGTAGATGTAAATCCACAAGGTGAGAATAATTTAATGACTCTGATTTTATATGTATTATTTTAAGATATTGTATGAATTATTTTTTGAGATTAGGCGCTGAGATGGCATGTGATTTCGAGGCCCAGTGTGCTCGGAATAAATGTTTTAAATATATTAAATATATTAAATTATACACAAATGATTTTTTTTGAAAATTGGAATAACATCTAAATGGGGGCCATGATTAGAAATACAATGTCACTATTGAGTTCCTAACATGAGTTTTTCCCTAGGCATGACATAACCTTTTTTAGAGTTATTCATTTATGGGAAATTCATCATGGGTACATAAATGAATAAAATAATTAAATAAATTATTTTATTTATATTTATTGATGTAGCGATTGATGCTTCTTTAAATATAAAATTATGGATAAATCCTAGGGTTATCCACAAAACCTTGGAGCCATTAGAGATTCATTGGAGAGAGAATTGGAGGATCTCTCTCAGATGAATGATTTTTGGATCATGGATCAAAGATCGACATACAACAGATTCAAAGGATCTCACCAAGGATTACAACACAACCCCATTATTCGTCAGTGATCAATCCAAATGGAGCTAGGGAATTTGTTTATTTGTATTCTTTCCCCGTTCTTAATTTCTATGATGAACATAGATCAATTTACCAATGGATTTATTTTTGGATCATGTATATTTGCTGGATGAGATTATTGTAGGGTTATTTTGGGAGAATTATTTTTAATTATTATGGTTATTTGTTTGTCATTCTAACAACAATGGATTGAGGAAAAAAACACAGTTTAGGTTTGTTTCTATTTTTCATGTTTCATGGTTTATCCCACATTTCTTCATTCATCGAGAGTTTTCTTTGTTTGGACCATGGTTTGATGTATACTGATGAAATAGATCGTTTCACACCTATTTCTTAGTGAAAAAATTATATATTGTAGATAATGGATCAGCATGATGCAACAAAGGTGTGATAGTAGCAACAACAAGTATATCAGATAAGATTTGAAACCCCCGATTCAAGAGGGGTGTGCGAATGAAGAATAGGATTAACAAAATCCATTTTCCAAATGGATTCAAAGGTTGGGTTCCAACGAATAACCATGGAGAGGTTCGATTAAGGTAGATATTTGATTTTTGGCTGGATTGAATTTGGAATCTAAGGCGACAGTGGCATGGGCATGCACAGATGGAATAATGATGGTTTGTGGAAAATTTTGAACCACACAACATGTAAGTCAGAACTACACACTATGTGGGGAACCCTTTTCGGTGGTTAGGGTTTCAGGTAGGAGATAAGTAACACATGGTGTGTGACCTCTCCTCGGTGACTCGGCGTGTACCTCGTAGTGTACAAAGACACGGGTTGGAGTATATGGGTTGGAGTATGCCATGTACTCCCTTACATAGACCTGACTCAGACTAGAGTACACAGAATATGCCTTATAATGGTACACAGGAATGGGTACACAGGCTAATCTGTGTACTTGAACATGGTTAGAATACATAGGAATCCTACACACTATTTACTTCTACACATATATGGGAAAAAGACATGGGTTGTTTACCCGAGCAGAACCCAGGGTCAAGGGAAGCATCATGTGACCCTACTATACACCGTGTAATTTATTAAACATGGTTTGGAACCCTTATCCTCTATATCTTTGACAAGTTTCTTTAGGGTGAATTACCATTATCAATTCCCTGAGGGTTGGTATGGAATTGTGTCCTACTCCTAGGATTACAATCCCTTATGTAGGAATTATTGGATAGAGTCATTGCAATCCTTATGATATGCCCAGAGTGAGATCCTATATTCATCTTCATTCCCTAGGTGGAGTTCTTGGTATCATAATGACCAAAACTACACAGGTGATAATCCTTAACTTATCAGGTTAATTCAGATTGGATTTTTGGTATCACCCCATGGCCTCAAGATTGATCCTCATCTATTTATTACATCTCTTTATACTTTCAGCGTGTACTTCCTATAATGATACCCAATGAGAACTACCGCTCGGATTAACAACATCATTGTTATCAGACTAATGAGTGTGTTCTCTTGGATGAGTGATTTTTGGAATCTTCAATCTAGAATCCTAGGTTGGCACACTATGACTGTGAATTTCCTTTAAACTGTGTGTCTTTGTCGGGTATATCTGGATATTCTTGTTATATGTGATGTAGACATATACCCATGTAGAGATGACTATATTTCATTTTTTGTATGGTTTTTGGCTTTGGGATGTCCTATTGGGTATTTTTATACTCACCCTTACATAGGATTTACCCGCACGTGTTGTGTCTTGTACCGATGATCGATATTTTGACAGAGTCCTTAACAGACTAGGACCAGACAATGCTTAGTGAGACCAAATAGACCTATGTGTGTTCCTATGGTATTTTTATTGTATTCCCAATTTTAATTTTAGGTTATAATTTTTTCAGACTCTGTGGTGGGATTTTATTTGGCCCTGTTTACCTTCCTTCACTTCCTATCATACTATGGTTCTGGGATTTAGATGTATTCATGCATTTTTGTTTAATTATTTCAACATTTCAGCATTATTTAGGCTTATAGATGTGAGTGTGTGTACAAGTACTTAGGCAAAGGCATACCATGTCAGTGATATTCCTAACCGGTGCTATTCTCCATCCCCTAGACTATTATAGGTGGGCTTGAGGAGTCATGACACATGCCCCTTTGGGACAGGTTGTGACCGTTATTACAAATGTAGAGAAGGAAGGGGAAATATAAGGTCAAATAAAAAATATAAAATATCGACCAATAAATATAAAATAACTTCTATGTTACCCCACCAATTTAATTGTCATATTTACTAACATAACAAGTTAATACAAAAAAATGTCCAAATATTATAATACAATCTAAAATAAAATCATAGAATAAATATACATATATTCCATTATATAAATGATTGGTCTTGAGAATGAAAATGAAATTCTGAAGCATGAATGATTAGGATCTTTAGTTGTGAATGTATACATTAGGTTAATTTTTATTAATATGTTTATACAATAATTGATAGACTATGTTAATCAATATTAAATAATTTTCATTTTTTATAGGCTTATATATCAGTACTATGTGAAGGGAAAACCCTATGAATTTTTTTTGGACCCATTAGCCCTCACATCACTTCTATATAAAGTTTTCATTAGATGAAGATGAAATTTCAATAACAGTGGAGTAACTGGCCAAATTATTTGAAAAGAAACTTATAGATGAAAAAATAGTCTTAATACCCATAATATAGGGGTTAAAATCTACAATATAATCACATAAAATATATTTTCATTTCTTTTATTACTTATTACAATTTTTTAGGAATCATTAGATGCTCATTATAATCAACTTGGATACTCCAAATATTTATTTTTATGATCCAAATCATGGATATACAAAAAATAGACCACACATAATGTCCTTTATCAATTTTTAATACACTATATTCAAAATTTTACTAATAAAATTAAAATTATACATTTTATATTATGTTTTAATGAAAATTTTATTATGATATAGCAGTGTTTAAATATTTTCAAAATCATGGCATGAGGATGACCTATGAGCACAAGAAGCCTATGGATTTATACAAATGGATAAGTATTAGGGTATATATAATGATATTTAAATATAAAAACATATATAAACACAAATTAATTATTTTTATAAATGTTTCTGTAGTGTCCAAACAATGTAACGCCGATGACTATGGTCATTACATTTGTAAATTTATGAAAATATCATATTCCATCAATTGAATAACATCCTTAAAGAGGTATTTCCGATGATAACTACAATTTCATTTAAAATATTTATTGATAATTTCTTTATTTATATTTTTCCAGTAGTACCATGACTATATTTATTCCATGTATTCAAAAGTGGAAGTAGATTTATTTATAAATGAGTGGGTTGAATACATGGTGTTAGAATGTTTGCAGAAATCTTGAAGAAGTGATTTACTATCACATTTTTAATTTTTTTATTTCACAAATATCATGAAGAGTTAGTTTATCTACTAATTATTTTGGATTATGATCATTGATTGATTCATGAAATTTTGAATCATACACCATATAGAGTTTAGGGTCCTCTAATAATTTTGTGCCTATTAAGAGAATATAAGGCATCCATATAGATTTCAAGGTCCTTTTTGAATGATAAACTCACATCCCATTTAGAATCCCATTACTTTTAAACTTTATTAGATTTGAATTTATTATGAGTGAATCAAAACATTGATGAATTCTAAACTAATGGAGTTTAAATTAAGTGGTATTCTAAAGGAGATATGATTTTAGTATTAAAAAAGGACCCTAAACTCAGTATGGAAGAATTTTTCTCTCTTAATGGACACAAAATACTTAAAAGAAAAATCAATTTTCGATGAAGGTTTTGACAATGAAAATACACTAAATTACTATTTTTTCTCCCATAGATTTTTTTGTTCTTTATATGATTTATTTATGTTCATTAGTGATTCAATGAATTATCTTTTGGGCCCAATCCCTTTTAATAAAATACTAGTGAGAAAACTTTGTGTTTTACTGATAACATGCACTTGGATTGTCTTCATACTTCAGGAAAACAATACAAAATTCATTTTTGACATGTTGGAATAAGCCACATGTCAATGTGACACATTGTGTGGATGATATGAGTGAAAATTTATGTTTTATTTAAAAATGATATTTTATTTCAGAACACATATTACATACTGAAAAATGAGAAAATATAATCAGTTTATCTTATTAATTAATGAAGAAAATACACAAGTAATTTTTGATGTTTTTGAATAAAATGCACATTAATCTGATACATAGTTTATCTATTATGACTCAAAGTATGCATTATCAGTTTAAAAGTGACATTTCATTTGAAAATGCACATCACTCACAAAAAACCAATAAAACACACTCATATTTTCTTGATAATTAGTAAAATGATCCATAAGTAATTTATGACATGTAGGAATTAATAACATGTTAATCTCACACATGATATTTCTAACATGAATCAAAATGCTTGTTTTAAATTTAAAAGTTATATTTTAGTTAAAAATGTGTGCCACTCACTGAAAACTAAGAAAACAGACTTATATTATCTTGATACTTTAGAAAAATGATCCATAAGTCATTTTGATGTTTATAAGGTATCTATAAATAAATCTAATACACGGTGTGTCTGGTATGATTGAAAGTGCATATATGTATTTAAAATCAATATTTTAGTTCAAAGCATGCATCATATACTCAAAACCAAGAAAAAATGATTTTATTTTCTTATTTTCTTCATGAAAAAATAGTAAAGTCAATTTTGATGTGTATTAATAAACCACATGTCAATCCAACACATGATGTGGCCAATATGACTCAAAGTATATGTTTTCAGTTTAAAATTAAAATTTAGTTCAAAATGTCCCTCAGTCACTAAAAACCTAGAAAATTTACTCAAATTATACTAATAATTTATTAAAGTAATTCATAAGTTAATTGTGATATATATGGATTATCCTTAGGTCAATACAACACATAATGTGTCTGATATGACTAAAAGTTCATGTTTTTATTTTAAATAGTTATTTTAGTTAAAAACACACATTGCATACTTGAAACTAATAAAATGTTTTATAATTGTATTTATAATTTAGGAAAATTATCCATGAATCATTTTTGATGTTTAAGAATCAACCATATGATAATCTAAAACACATTGTTCCTGATATGAATCTAAGTATGTGTTTTCCATTTAAAAGTTTCATTTTATTTCAAAACGTATGTCACTAAATGAAAATCAATAAAACATACTTGGATTGTCTTAATAATTTATAAAAATTATTCAAAAATATTTTTTTACTTGTCAAAATCAATTTAATGTCAATCTGATTCATGGCGCGCTTGATATGACTCAAAATGCATGGTTTTAGTTTAAAATGGACATTTTTATTCAAAAAATGTGTTACATACTCAAAACTAAGAAAATAGGCTCAAATTGTATTAATATTTATCAAAATGATACATAAATAATTTGTAACATTTATGAATCAACCTCACATTAATCTGAAACACGATGTGCCCAATACAACTCAAAGTGTGTGTTTTCAGTTTAAAAGTTACATTTTAATTCAAAAGGTGCATCACTCACTAAAAAATAATCAAACAAAATCAGATTTTATACTTTAGGAAAATAATAAATAAGATTTTTATGACATTTAGGAATTAAACTCACATAAATCCAACACACGGTGTGCCCGATATTCCTCAAAGTGCACATTTTCAGTTTAAAACCAATATTTTATTTCAAAACATGCGGATTATACTAAAAACCAATAAAAAATGATTATATTGTCTTGATAAATTATAAAAATGATCTATATATCATTTATGGCATGTAAGAATTAATGACACATCAATCTGACACACAGTGTTCCCAATATGACTTAAAGTGCATGTTTTTAGTTTAAAAGTGACAATGTAGTTCAAAACATCAATGAATCACTTAAAGCCAATAAAAAACACTCTTATTTAATTTATAATTTATTAAAATTATCCATAAGTCATTTGAGAGCTATAGGAATTAACCTTACATCAATATGATACACAGTGTGCCCGGTATGACTCAAAGTGCATGTTTTTAGTGTCATATTTTAGTTTAAAATGTGCATAACTCTCTAAAAACTAAGAAAAAAGACTTTTATTGACTTCATAATTTATTAAAATATTCCATAATATATTTTTTATATGTAGGAATTAACTGTATATCAATTTGACTCATGGTGTACTTGATATAACTCAAAGTGAATGTCTTTAGTTTATAAGTGGTATTTTATTTCAAAACATGCGTAACTCATTGAAAACTAGTAAAACACACTAATATTGTATTAATAATTTGGGGAAATTATTCATAATTCATTTTTGATGCATATGAATTAAACACACATCAATTTGATGCACGATGTGCTCGGTTTGACTGAAAGTGCATGTTTTCAGTTTAAAATTTACATTTTAGTTCAAAACACACATCACATACTCAAAACTGAGAAACCATACTCAAATTGTTTTTGATAATTTGGTAAAAATATTCATAAATTATTGTTAACATGTTATAATCAATCACATATCAATATGACATACAATGTTCTCAATATGACTCAAAGTGTGTGGTTTCAGTTTTAAAGTGACATTTTAGTTCAAAACATGAATCACTCACTAAAAACTAATAAAACACACTCTAATTATCTTCATAATTTATTAAAATTATCCATAAGTCATTTAAGACATGTAATAATTAATCCCACATCAATCTAACACACAAGATGCCAGATATGACTCAAAGTTCATGTTTTTATTTTAAAAGAAACATTAACATGAATCACTCACTAAAAACCATGTAAGTAAACTAATATTATCTTGATAATTTATAAAAAGCATCCATAAGTCATTTTTTATGTGTAGGAATTATCCACATGTCAATATAACATACGGTGTGCCTGATATGACTCAAAGTATGTGTTTTCAATTTAAAAGTGACATTTTAGTTCAAAACACGTGTCACTCACTAAAAATTAAGAAAACACACTCATATTATCTTGATACTTTAGGGAAACTATCCCTTAGTAATTTTTGATGCATAGGAATTAACCTCATAAAAATACAACACATGGTGTTCCTGATATGATTCAAAGTGCATGTTTTCGGTTTAAAATCAATATTTTAGTTCAAAACAAGCATCACATACTCAAAAGAAATAAAACAATATTATATTGTCTTGTCACTCAAAGAAAATGATCCATAAATCATTCTTGACATGTAGGAATCTATCGCATATCAATCCGATGTACGGTGTTCCTAGTAAGGCTCAAAGTGCATGTTTTTAGTTTAAAAGTGAAATTTTAGTTCAAAACATGCACCACTCACTAAAAACCAAGAAAATGCACTTTTGTTTTCTTTATATTTCAGTAAAATGTCCTGTAATTCATTTTTGACATGTACAAATTAACTGCACATTAATCCTATACACGATGTGCCTATTATGACTCAAATAGTGTCTTTAGTTTAAAAGTGTCATTTTAGTTTAAAACATACATTACTCACTAAAAAATTATAAAACACACTCAAATTGTCTTGATAATTTATGAAAATTATCCATAAGCTATTTTTGATGTGTAGGAATTAACCACACATTAATCTGACACAAATAATGCTCAATATGACTCAAAGTGTGTATTTTGAGTTTAAAGGTGGCATTTTAGTTCAAAACATGCATCACTCATTAATAACTGAAAAAATGAACTCACATTGTCATGATACTTTAGGAAAATGATCGATGAGTCATTTGTGCGATTTATGAATCAAATTCATGTCAATCCGACACACGGTGTGCCTGTTATGACTCAAAGTGCGTGTTTTCAGTTTAAAATTGGAATTTTAGTTTAAAACATGCATCACTTATTCAAAACCAAAAAAACATGCTCATATCATCTTGATACTATTGGAAAATGATCCATTAATAATTTCTGACATATAGGAATCAACAAAACATTAATCCTACACAAGTGCTTGTATCTATTTTAAAAGTGACATTTTCTTAATGCACTATTGTTTCATATTTATGTTTCATTTATTTATTTATTTATATTATTACTAAAATGATAATTGTTTTTATTATAGGTATATACTTATTTGTTTGACATGGGGAGGTGTGTTTATAATCTGGTAAAGTGACTAGGATCTTTTGAATGGGGATACTAAAGACAGTGGAATACAGGGACACCGTGTTATTTTAGATTTTTTTTGGAAAATGTAATGTTTGTAATAAATTATGCCTTCCAATTATATTGTAATGAATTGAAATATTTTTAATGTAAATTTATTTTAAATAAAATTGTGAAGTGTGCTATAAATGAATTGAAATGTTTGGAATTGATTGAAAATGTAATGTTGCTATAGTGTGATGTAAATATAATAGCACACTACTGTAATTTTTTCTTTTATCAGAACTAGAAATAGCACTCATAAAACTCAAAAATGTTAATGCTAAAATATTCTATTGGAATACTCATGTATTAATCATGTTTTAAGGATCAAAAATCCTATTCAGTCTAAAAACCTTGTTAACTCTATGTAATCTATCTCACATCAAATGTACAGTTGTTTAGTAAAAGCTATCCAAAGCTCTTAAGTGATATACACTCAGTTTGGTTACTATAAACTATCTTTTGATTTACTTTATAATGATTTCTTTGAAAAATGATTAAGTCTAATCCATTCTATGAATATCTCTCCTTAAGTCTAAATAAAAATATTTGGATAAGTCTGAGACACTGTGAGTCTACCACCGGTTATGTTTTTCTAGCAAAGTGATGAGACACCGTGACTACGAGACACCGTGACCATGAGACACCATGAACTAGACATAGTGAAGGAGACACCGTGACCATGAGACACCGTGACCATGAGACACCATGAACCAGACATCGTGAACGAGATACCGTGACCATGATACACCATGAACCAGGCACCATGAATGAGACACCTTGACCATGGGACACCATGAACCAGACACCGTGAACGAGACACCGTGACCAGACAACATGACCAATCTAGACACCTTTTGAAGGAGACATTATTTCTATGACATAATGTGACACCATTCCTTAATCTATTTTGTCGTTTTTAAATTTACTCTCTAGCGATCATATTTGAAGTTTTTTAAATGAACTAACATAATTAATGTTTCTTTGTAGACATGTCACCTGATAGTATGAGGTACGAGGTAGAGAATACATGCAACCTGTCGACTCCAACACATGCACTCCAAGATAAAAGAGTAGTACAGCCCAGAAACAAGATATAGAAAAAAGCGAGGCAAGTGGGATTGAGAATGACAACGAAGAACACACTTAGAGAATTTTTGAAGAAATAATTTTCACATGAAACTCGACGCTGCGGAAGAACACACAAATCATACTTGAATCACAGAATCAAGAACATATTCGCACTGTCAAACATCACAAAGAACACAAGACGGATTTTTCTGACTTGCGACACTCTGTTTTCCATACGAGGACTTGATTTCTGCATCTGCTTCATCTTATAAGTCCAGAGCTTCAAATACTAACACTCAGAGCACTTCTAAAATTATCTCAATTTTTTTTCTCTATTGTGTATCATTTTATTAGCTTTCGAGCAGTGTGTGTATCTGTATAACAACACACGCTGTCTCCTGTATTAAACTAAAGGATACAAGATATCCTTTCTCAAACATCTTTTTACACTTGTGTATACCCACAGATAAGTGTGGAAGAGGTCCCTGTGTGGCCTGGAAGTTTGTACCCATGAAGAACTATGGAAGAGGTCAAGTGACCTGGACAGTCCTATGTACTATTGTTAACCCCTATCCAGGGTGTGGATCAAGTTTATTTATATAAAATTCTTGGTGGTAGGTGATCACCAAGTGGAGTGGATTAGGTCTCGGCTTGAGACTGAACTACTTGTTTTATATCCGTTGTGCTGCATAATTTAGTCTTCTCTATTTTTCTGCTTTACTGTATAATTCAGAAATCACTAAATTCACTTTGATAGTTAATCTTGAAAATAAGTTATAATTGTCTTACCTTCATAGAATGTATTCAAAATTAATATTAATAACTAATCTTAATATTATTGATAATTAATCAATCTTCTAAGAAGTTACTTAAACAGTCAAACTTTCATAACAATATAACCTTGATTAACTGGGCTGTATTTAAACTTATTGGGGAAACTTTTTAAGAATAAATTTTAACCAAATTTTTTTATAGATACTCAATTCACCCCACTATTGAGTAATCTACTCCAGTCAACATATTGTCTAATAAAGGAAACCCTTTATCAGTTCTTTTTAGCACTGATAAAAGCACCTAGCTTTTAATGGAACTTAAAATGTCAATTATTTTTTAGTGCTGATATTAGTGATTTCTAGAACTCATGAAATTCATATTTATAATATTGAACCTAGGTGTAGAGGTATTTTATGATGTTTACAAGTTCTTTTTTCAAAACTGGTCTTCTAAATTATTTTATTAAGGAATTTATAAGAGGATCGGTTGGCACTTTCAAAATGGTTTTCTAAAGATGTCAGACCTTGAAACATGCCCCTTTTGACTATGAAATGTTTACAGAAAATTAGAATATTGATATATTATGTGAAGAATGACCCATAGAGATAAGTTATATATATTTTATTTATTCATGATAAAAGGGTTGTTTTTATGAAGGGTGTTTAGATACAGGAGTGATATTTTATAGTTTATTGATATGATTATGATGTTATGTGATAATTTTTTGGCTCAACTTCACTTGTATATCCTAGGAGGATATGGGTAGCTGTGAGGAAAATCTAGGGAGACATCCTACAGTAGTTTAATATCATGAATTTATTAGTGGATGTTAGTTTATACTTTTCCCTATTTATGGTATTTCCCCCTCAGTTAGGTTAGGAATGCTAGGACCAAGTGTTAGGTAAGGTTGTTTGGTATCCCACACCAGTCTCTATTTATGTTATGTTAGCTATGTTCTAGATTTTCCCTAGGTCTCCTAGGTTACAAAGACTCTTGTGATTGTGTTATACCTATATCTTTTTTATTATATTACATTTATTCATATTGTCATAGATATCATATCCAGGGTTTTACTTGGATTTATTTTGTATAAAAATAAAAGTTATTTCCTTTAATTATCTCTCATGAGTACCCTTTTTAAGGAATATTTTTAACTATTTTCATTATATTAAAAGTCTTTCTTCATAAAAATATTTAGTGGTTGTTTATTAATAAAAAGTATTAATTCTTAGCTTAAAAGAAATAATTTTAAATCTAGAAACTTGATACTTGATTTAATAAAAATGTAAAGTTTATTTTCTACATTTATTTCAAAATAGCATGAAATGGTTTTATTTATAAAGGTTATGCATGGAGTGTAGGGAAGATAATTACTAAGAACCTTTTCCCACACCAATATATTACAGAATCTATTCAAGTTCTACTTGAATGCAGTAGATGATCTCATATTCTGGTCTGATTTTGATGGAGGTGGTAAGTGAATATGTTCACATAGTGCATGGAGACGAGTATCAATGGTATTTATTTTCATTTTGGTATTTTGGGTTATACGGTGTATCCACATCCTTAGATACCCTTATCATCATTTTATTTTTTTATTAGTCCTATATTTTAAATTTTATCTTTTTTTATGTTATGATGGTGTTAGTTATGTTTATTGGTCTTGGTATATTATTACGAGTAGTGTTTATTACTATTATTCCTTGTTTGGTTCACTTTAAATTTTTAAAATTTTTATGTAATTAGGCATGGAAGTTAAATATATGTATGAACCATGTTAGATTTATAGTATAATTTTTCTAAATGCTTAATACTATTTATCTAGGAAAATTCATTCCTATTATATATGTTTGTTTCTCTAGAACTAGTTGACAACCTGTTGGGATCGAGAGAACCCTTTAGGTTGTGTTATGAGATAGATTAGGTGATAGGTTGGGTAGGCCTGGGATGGTTCATGAAAAAATGGAATCAAAGCACCCTCTTGTTATTAGGGGAGTAAAGGTTAACAAGAGTCAGAGTTGTCAAAACTTTGGAGGTAGATACAAATAAGTTTTTAGCCAACATGTTTAGTATCAAACCTTGTGTAGTTAAGGGATTCTAAGAATGTGAAATTTTAGTTTTTTGTTTCATTAATCCTTCAAAATATGGGTGATATTCCAACATTAAGGAAGTTATAAGGGGTAACCATGAATTTCATGGGGAGGGTGTGTGCGCTGCAGACCATGAAAATAAGTCATGCATCTTTAAATGGTGTTGTTTTATCATGTTCTCCTTTTATCAATGTTTATAAAATTCTCATCTAAATATTATAGACTGATGTTCTTATTTTAAATCAAAAAATGGATTTTTTTTATTATGTTTTCTGTGAAAAACAACATGTTAGTGAATGAATTAAAGTAATTAGTAAATGTTCACGTCATACTTAAATGAGTAAACCATATGAAGTTTTGATCATGTAGAATTTTGTGTTTATTGGTCTGTGATTTTGATAAATCCTTATAACTAATTTGGTTTGAATTATGTGTATTAATTTCATAATTATTAAAAATATAAATTGTTCTAAAAGATGCACATAAAGATAAAAAATGGGTATAATAATGTGTTTAATGGGATAAATGATGTAACTTGAAAAGTATAATTATCTACATCATAAAATAGAGGCATGATGAGATATTATAGAATGTGTTACAAGTTTAATTTTCTTGATTAAATGATCAGTAATTCTATTTAGTATGATAATTTTTTTGGCTATTTTTAAAAGGGAAACTTGATGGTTTTAATGATTGATTGGTTGAAACATTAATATTTGGTTATCATGGAGGCATTTGGGAATTTATTTTGAAACTATAGAATGCGTCATGCCTATAGTTGTTTTTTTGAAGTATTAATTTCCATAATATCATATTATTGATCAATTCATGTTGAAAGGAATTGATTAATTTAAACAGGGTAAATTTTGTTGATTTTTTTTAATTATTGTAATGAGTTTTCTAGAATGGGGTTCGAATTATTGTTAAAGTATTTATTATTTTTATAATGAACATTTTAGTTTACATGAAATGAATTATTGAATAGTTTGATAAATTTTATTCCTTTTTGTGATTATTTTGAAATCTCAGTTATAACGATAATGATGACTAAAAAAGGGAAGGATGATAACGCTTTAGAAGTAATCATGATGCTTGTATTTTTTTTGGTTAATATATAATAAGTGTGACGTGAAACACATGAAAAAATATTTTTAAGTTATTTTTTAATGGATGATGTTTGGAATATGTCTTATTTTGTGATATTTGGAAATTTAGGGAAGGAAAAAATTGGTATGAGGAATCAAAAGTTTTGAAAGTAAAGGTTTGTATTTTTTTATGGTAATTTTTGTTTGGTGTATAAAATAAGGAATATTACTAACATGAAAAATATGGAATGATGATTCTTTATATTATTTTTTATTTATAATAAAATCCTATTGACTTGTGATTTTATTATGTGTTGATTATTGTGATGTCCCAACTTGTCTTACCCAGTAACAATAGCCGAACCGGTTGGCTATAAGGCCTCAAGAGTGACTCCCCATACATGGAGGCTTCTGACTAGAATTTAGGGTCTAAGGTAGTACAATGGGGAGAATATACCCTCATGATCAGATTGGAATGCAGTGTTAAACAAGTGTAAATAAATAACGGAAGCAGAAATAATAAATAAGGTAGCATAGCTAGTACAAAAATCTGAATCGTGAATAATCAACTCAAAATATAAAAAGTGGAATATAAAAAATGATGTCATGTTTCTATAAAAAGAACAATCATACATGTCAATAGTCTATACAAAATAATCAAAAAAACCAAAAACTATCCAAGTATCCAAAGCACTGGCCGATCATCTTCTACCAAGCTTCCATCATAATACAAGGAGTCACACATTCATGATTGGATGCTTCCCCCTATCCACATCTATAATCATATAATATTCCCAATTACTATAGTCGGACTAGATAGGGTGTGAGATAAACTTAGTATTCCACCACAAATGGTGTCTATACAAATCTAGCATGTGAATATAAACTATAATAGTGTACATGTATAATAAAGTAAAACAATAAATAAATATAACCTAAGTTGAGCTCTAGTTCCTCATGGTACACCTGGATGACCACACCCACTTTAGCCTATGTTGGATATCTCTAAGTACATGTTCATTTAATTATTTAGTCAAGGATTTATGTAATATAATACAAGTTTCCGTGGGAAGTAATAATTATAATACTCAATAGGATCCAAGAGGAGTCAAGGCATCCGTGACCTTAGAGGTCAGGCTATCTCATGGTACACAACTATGAATCCTAAAAATATGGGATAAGTGTACTACAAGTGGTATAACTAAGTAATTCCATTGTAAATATCTCTAACCGAGTCCATAGATCAAATCCATAGTAAATCCTAGGCTATGAACAACTAGAGACAAATTAGAATAATCTTAGGTGTTGCATGTCCTAAGACATCATGCGGAATCCAAGGAGTGAATCCAAAGAATTATAATTTTCTAGAGGAGAATAGGGACCCCACAAAATAATTTTAGGCATCCAATAATAGAAAACTACTAAGTTATAAGGTGGGTATCTCCCTTAGAAATCGGATTGATGAATTAGAATAACATCCTTTGACTGGTCAAGGAATTCCCTTGAGAATCCAAGTTAGGATCAAGTCCATCCATCACTATAAATATAAAAAAGGTACATATATAATAGGAACCATATACCCATTTCATATATATATATATATTCCTAATTCATCATAGGACATGTAATAATCATGCCATTTATAATTTTATTAGGTTCATTCCAACACCTTTCATCACAAGTGACAAGGTCAAAGAAGGACATGCAACCATTGTCCATTTCAATTACATTTGATTAGATCCAAGTGATATGTTTAAATGTAAATATGAACACTTTCCATTTAATGAATTATAATCCATTTAATTAAAATAAGGATTTACCATAGTAAAGGTCAAGTTAAGCAACCCCATATGGTGTTCCGGGTAGTCATGACATTGACCATCAAAAATAAGAATAAGGAATTCACCCTAAATGGGTGGTTGGAATTGAGGTATCAACCTCTAATGTTGTAAAAAGGTCCCAATATGTATTTATATTAAAACTTTGATTATTGAATCTTAAGCACATGAATTTAAGGAGAAATTCCCAGTGAAACCAATGTGCACATAGTGGAAATAATTTATAAATAGAGATACTTTGAGGGATAAGTCATAGAACAACTACCTTATGTCTCTAGAGGATCACTCATTCAGCATCGGCCTTTGGTTTGGTCTATATTGGAAGATAATTGAAAAACAAACAAATTCCCTAAAAATAAAGAATATGAGATCACACCAAAATATAACTGAAGATGAAAAGATAAACAAAATAAAGAAGAAAGAAGATTGAATCTCTAAATGAGAGGGATTTAAAGAGACAAGTGGGGCTTGATCAGAAATCAGATGAAGAATATACTTCAAATCCTAGGTCAGGTGTGGGAGATAGCTCAAGGGAGGAAGGCTGCTGACCACTGGAGGAGGGGTGAGTTATAAAGAGAGAGGGGAAAAACTATTTTTCACCCAAATTTTTTTGAGCTGCATGGTTTGGACTCATGGATGTCCAAACCATGTGCCAATAATGTGCACCACACCATCCCAGGGACACACCTCACATGGCCTCTAATGTATGATTATAAAAACCATGCACATCCCGTGCACACCCTCTGTCTTAACCCTGTGGGTTCTAGGTGTAGAAGAAGCGTGTGATGGGTCATTCACAACTTTTCTATTTTCCATGGCTGATGATTAATATGAGATTTTATGCAATGTTGAACATCGTGATAAAAATAATTAAATCAAATAAACAAACAAGGTATAGAACACCAGAACCATAGAGAGGATCATCAAATATTATTTATAGTTAATTTAATCAATTAAAGAATTATCTTGATGAAATTATTTCTTTATTAATGAACTTTAAAACATATATAAGTTGTATGATCATTGTGCTGTAGGAATGAAAGTATATTCCCTCTAGTGGTGATCCACATGTGTTCCAAAAATCTTTGAACATCACCATAAGAATCTCTAGGTGCTAGCACGACATATCCTATCGCTTGCATCATCCATCTTTGATCACCTCGAGAACTGCTTCCAAAGTGTTATCCTGGATATATCTTGGCTTGAGAGTGGGAGATGGAGGAAGAAATCACTCAATTATTGGGAGTTTTCTTGGAGAAGGTATCTATCTAGGGCTTTAGATAATTCTCCAAATCTATTGTGCACAACCCAAAAAATGCATTGGCTCTCAGGGAAAATAATATAATTGGGTTTATATATCACTATGGTTAGAAATAAATAATTTCACAAGTGACCCTTATTATTTATTTAATCCTTGTAGAATCCCATATCAAATAATAATAGTTTTATTATCATTATTTCTCAACATGAACTTAACTTTAAAATTAAATTAAATATTATTTAATTAAATAATATTCAATATCTATTTTTTCTCACTAGACCATTAAAATCGGTCCACCATTCCTCCACAATATTTATCGGGAATTGAATAATGACTATTTATTTGTCAAATAAACATCAGTTCATTATTCTCCAATAAATAAATAAATATTATATTATCTAAATAGAAAATAAATATTTATTAAATATTCCACTCACATTATATTCTCTCGAATAACTGTTGACAAAATAAATGCGATCAAACAGTCATGAATAATTATTAAACCATGTACAAGAATAATATTTATTCAACTAGTTAAATAATAAATAATAATAATATTATTTAATTGAGATGTAGGATACACTTAATGTTTGACCATCTTGGCCTATTTCTTAGTGGCATTAGGTGAAACAACCTAAAGTAAAAGGTTAACATCTAGCAACACTCCAAGGCACCCATAGAGAAATAAGTTAACTATTCAATGAAATAATACCTCATATGGATGCTTACTATTTAATATAATAAATTTACCATGATATCTCTAGTCATGTAGGTTTCATGCTAGTGCCATTAACCTATGAGATCAATGTCTATTTCTTTGAATTCTAAGAAATTGAACTTGCCTGTAGAACACCATGGCCATGTATTTCTTTAGACTAAATCATTTCTTTCAAAGGGAATGTGATATAAACTTCCATTAAAGAACATATGAGATAAATCCTTTATCACATTATTCATTAATGAAATATTACTCGTGATGCCCCCAATGTATCCTACCTCACCGCAAACATCTATCGTCACAGTTTTCATCAATACATCAAAGTAAGTAACTCATAATAGTCATTAATAATAATCCTAAATTCTAAGGACCAATACAAATTTATGTAGATAAGAACATCCAATGACACATATAAATGTGTATTTCCTACTAGTGGGTATCATTATCATAATATTCTACTAGATACTACCAAGGGAGTACACCATGAGAATGTGCCCCAAATTCCTATGAGTTTACAACCCTGATAGCATGTATAATTTGTGTCCCTAAAATTATATCATCCATCTATAGAATATATATTTATGAATAGTGTCATATCACTTCTATGTTTTCATCATAGTAGGGAACTGTTATGACCATTTAGTGAGAAAACTACTCTTGGGACATTATCACATACTATGTCACATAGAAGAACAATCATGATGTAATAAGAAGTTTATTAATATAGAAAACTATGAATATAGGTCATCATAAATTACACAAAAGTTGGTTCTAGAGAACCAAATCCAACTGACTCCCACTTGAACTAGATCCAACTACCAACAACCTTCTGTCCTCTAGTAGTCACATGACATTCATGATTTTGCTGAGATAGAACTTTAGTGAAGGGGTCCACTGCGTTATATTTTGTGGTTACTCTTCTTACTGAAACTTCACCCATTTGATAAAAATACCTCAAGAGGTGATAATTATAGAGTATGTTCTTTGTTTGTTGGTGTGAACTTGGATATTTTACAACATCCACCACTGCTGTATTATCGCAGTACAATGTGATAGGGTCTTTACTACGAGATACTACATCAATATCCTAGAAAAAGTTTCAAATCAAAACAAATTCCTTGGCTACATAATAAGATTCTATATACTCATACTCTATTGTAGAATCAGAAACAACTAGTTGCTTTTAACTCTTTTACCTCACAAATACTATGTTGATATAGAAAAAATATCATGAATAAAACTTCAGATCATTCTGATCTTTCTAAAAACTAGCATCAGAATAACCCATGATGACCAGCTCATCGTCCCCTCCAAACACTAGGAACATATCCTTAGTTCTTTTCAGATACTTAAGGATAACCCTAATGAAAGACCAATACCATTCTCTTAGATATTCTTGATATATTCCTTCCACAATCAATTCATAGGAAACATCAATTCTAATACATAACATGGCATACATGATTATCTTATTGTAGATGCGGATGGGATCTATAGCGACCCTGCCTTTTCTTACATTACTATTGCATCATTTTAAAGATAAAAAACATAATATTATTACACATAGAGGATCTAAAGGTTTAGTGTCTTGAGAAAACTAGGACCACACATAACAAATACAACATCTAGCAAAAACATTTATTTAATTTCTTCTTTCTCTAGCTTTTTTTGGCACTTGTCCTCTCCTTAGTACATGTATCCACCAGAGGATATACATAAAAAGGGGTGAGCTAGAAGCCCAATAATAGGATATATAAGAACCATATATCATGGGGTGAGCATAATAATAACATGGGAAAAAGATCATGAATATGATAGGAAGCATAAATATAAGACTTGAAATGTGGAAATTCATAAAAATAAAACATCATGTCTTAGTGGTTAACTACCACACATACTTGTGAACCAATATAGCATCTTGTTCACACATCATTTCAAATTTAATCATGATATTAATCAATTTACCCTATGCATTGGAGCGCTGTATAATTACAGGCGCACCCGTCACTTTGAAATATTCATATTGCGCTATATAATTCCGGGCGCACCCGTCACATTATAACATTATCATTATCGTGATTTCCACATAGAAAACATATAAAAAGTGAACATAAATAACCCATGTATAGGAATGGGTTTAATATCATAAGAATACATTCATAATCTTTGGGTTCCCAAAAGAAAGAGAGAACAACATACTTGATACAAGAACCATCAACCATGAATGAGAGGTAAAAGTTGAGTTCTTAAAAGAAGAGTTCTTTTGGAAAAAATTTGGTTTGACATAAACTTCATTAGAAAACATGTATATCCCAAAAAAGGTAATATAATTATGAAGAAATTATCTTTAAGGAGTAACCATATCAAAATGGAGTGAAAGAGGGAGAACCCAAATGATGAAAGTTGGGTTCGAGAATTTCCCCTTACCTTGTACCCGAATGCTTCCTTCTATTTAATGTCCTGTATAATGAAATTATATTCATTAATTAGAAATCAAGAACCATGTGTAAATTAATAGGGTTCATTATGGTTTCATTATGTCATATTATATTCCTTTGGATGACTTATAGAGTTTAAAAACATTGTTCAGAGATGTTTGTTTTTATTGTTTTTCTTGGGTGGTTCACTTGTATTCTTAAATTGAAGATTGGGTAGAACATGAGTAAACATCAAGAAATTATATTACATTTCATTAATTATATTACAGGAGTTTTAATGATATTATAATTATTTATATCAGATCCATGTGGATAAATCATTAGATAATAATTAAATGATGGTTATTTGGGTCAATTTGGGTGGTTTTTGGATCACAACGAATTTTTTTTAACTTATCACTTAGTAATATGGAAATAGGTTATTTACATAACTTTAAATAGAACATAATACATATAAAATATTCTTGTTCAACCATAAAAATGGTTTCATGACCAGATATGAAGGTAGAAATGGAAGAAGAAAGCATGTCGTTCTTGAATGTGATAAATTAACACCTCACGAACAACGTTCTCTTTAATAAAATAAAAGGAAGAGGGAAATGGGGTTGGATGATATAATATCCCATTAGAATCATAAAATTACAGTATATGTATAATACTGGAGTCACAATACAACTTGGATGAATATAGGTGGGGAGAGATCAATAAATGAACTTGAACTTGAAAGGAAATTAAAGGAGAAGAGGGAGGGAAATCACCTCTAGAATTATCCTCTTGAGAACCTCCTTAAGGGCCTAAGCTTGGTCTTTTGATGAGACCAGAAGATCTTGGAAGTGGGGGATGGGCAAGGGTAGGTGTTTGGGCAGAGTTTAGATAAGTCTTGGATCTTGAGAGGTGTGAGGAAATGAGGGTGTGAATGGTGACTTTTATTGTGGAGGGGAGAGGGGTTTCCTTAATATAAAATTCATTAGTTTATTAATTTCCCCTAAGACAAGGAATAGTGAGTCTTGAATGACCAAGAATAGTAATTGTATCATTTGATCTTGAACCAAGTGGTATTACATCAGCATAACATCATCGATGACTCAATTAATCCATTATTTAGCATTTATTGTGAATTATCGGATTCTACTATTCATAAAAAATTCCAGTATCTCAGAAAAATCCCAAAAATTTACCCCAACCATTTTTTGAAATGTATAATCCAAAAATTAAGTCCATTTTTCAAAAATAATTTTCTAAATATTGTTAATTTAATATTTAATTAAAATCATAATTTACATAAAAAAACAGTTTTTAAGATTAAAACTGATTTTATAGTGCCTTCAAAAATTACGTAGGGTCTTATAAAATTATCTAAAAAATATAATACACTGATTAAATAATTAATGAACACATTTTAAGAAAATAATTTTTCCTTTAAATTAATTAATTAATTATAATTATTTATTTATGACTTACAAAATACCAAAACGTTTACTAAGGTCAAATTGTCACTTTCTAAGATGTCAAAATTTTATTTAATTATTCATAGGTAATGTTACTCTTATGTTGGATGATTGACTATTCATAATGGTCTTATTACTATTCATAAGGGTATGTTACTATTCATAAGGGTAGGTCACTATTCACTAAAAATTATTTTTGTTTCATTAGACTGCAAAAATCATCTTGAGTACAACCGTGTATGTCGAATTTTTAAAATTACAAACACAGAAGTGAAAAAATTATGTTTAAAGGTCACTTATCACTTAGTAGTTCATTATGTTGTGATTTCATGTTATTTTATGACATAAATATAAGAAGGGAATTTCCATTGAAAAACTTTGGGTCGTTACATTCTTCCCCCCTTAAGAAATTTCGCCCATGAAATTTCACTTTACACAAACAGGTGAGGGTACTTCTCCTTCATTGCCTCTTCTGGTTCCCAAGTTACTTCCTCAAACTTATGGTTCCTCCACAACACTTTGAAAATATGGGTTGTCTTGTTGTGTAGAACCTTATCTCTCAGATCCATAATCTTTACTGGCTGCTCCTCATAGGAGAGATCATCTTCCAGCTGCACCACCTCTGAGTTTAGTACATGTGAGAGGTCTGTATGTACTTACTCAGTAGTGATACATGAAATACATCATGAACATGAGCCATATTTGTTGGAAGTGCAAGACGATAAGCCATGACTCCTATACGGTCAAGGATCTCAAAGGGGCCAATATACCTTGGGCTTAGCTTCCGTTTCTTCCCGAATCGCATGACTCTCTTCCATGGAGATATTCGAAGGAAGACTTTGTCTCCAACGTCAAACTCCAAGTCCCTTCGATGGTTGTCAACATAGATCTTTTTCCGACTTTGAGCAGCTTTGATGTGTTTCTAGATGACTTGAACCTTCTCCGTCATCTCTTGAACATGATTGGGTCCAAGTAGCTTTCTTTCTCCAACTTCATCCCAACAGGTTGGATTTCTACATCGCTTTCCATACAGAGCTTCATATGGATCCATCTGAATACTCGAGTGGAAGCTATTGTTGTATGAGAACTCAACCAATGGGATATGATGAACTCATCCACCTTTTAATTCTAGAGAGCAGGCTCTTATCAAATCATCAAGCTTCTGAATATTCCTTTTAGACTAGCCATCAGTTTGGGGGTGATAGGACATGCTGAAATTTAATTCAGTACTCAAATCATGTTGAAGGCTCCTCTAGAATTTATATGGGAACCTTGGATCACAGTCAGAGAAAATTGAGAGTGGAACACCGTGTAGTCTCACCACTTCCTTCAAAGATATCTTTGCAAGTTGTTCAAGTGAGAGGTCTTCCCGAATAGCGATAAAATGGGCAGTCATGGTGAGTCGGTCAACCCCAACCCATATCACATTATTTCCCTTTGACGTCTTTGGGGGACCCATGACAAAGTCCATAGTAACGTTTTTCTATTTCCACATGGGTATAGGCAATGGATGAATCATACCCTTGGACTTTTGTCACTCAGCTTTAACTTGCTGACATACCAAGCACTTTGATATATATTCCGAAATATCATTCTTCATGTTATCCCACCAGAAGTGTTCTCGGAGATCACGGTACATCTTGGTACTCCCAGGATGGATAGAGAATGTTGAGCTATATTAATAGTCCAATAACACCTTCTTTATCCTAGGTGATGAAGGCACACAAAGCCACGTTCCAAACCGAATCACACCATCATTGTCGATATGGAACTCTTGCAGCTTCCCTTACTTTACTGCATTCACCCTCTTTTGTATCTCCACATCATCCCTTTGTGTTTCCTTAATCTTCTCCTAGATGGATGGTTGCACAATCATTTGGGAAAGGTAGTATGTATCCCCTGCCCTTATGATTTCCAAATCCATTCTTTGCATATCCAAGAAGATAGGGTCTTTCTCAATCCGCAACATGGATAGAGTAGAAGGTTTTTTTCTACTGAGAGCATCAGCTACCTTGTTCACCTTTCCAAGATGGTAGTGAATAGATCAATCATAATCCTTGATTAGCTCTAACCATATCCTTTGATACATGTTGAGCTCCTTTTGTGTGAATATATACTTTAGGATCTTGTGGTCGGTGTATATGTCAGACTTTTCACCATAAAGGTAGTGCTGCCAAATTTTCAAGGAAAAAATCATGGCTGCCAGCTCTAGATCATGCATCGGGTAGTTATGCTCATGGATCTTCAACTGTAGTGAGGCTTAGGCTATCACATTATCATTTTTCATGTGTACACAACCCAAGACTTTATTTGAAGCATCGCTGTATATCACAAAACTTTCTCCACTTTTCGGTAGTGTGAGTACAGGTGCAGTGATCGGCCTTCTCTTTAGCTCCTTGAAGCTTCCCTCACATTCTTCCATCCAGACATACTTTACCCCTTTCCTTGTTAACTTAGTTAGCGGGCTTGACAATCGTGAGAAGTTTCTCAAAAAATGTTGGTAGTACCCAGCTAATCCAAGAAAACTTTGGATTTCTATGACACTAGAGGGCCTGGGCCATTCCTCAATCGCCTTTGTCTTTGAAGGATCCATATAAATTCCCTCACTTGTGATCACATGTCCCAAGAACATGACTTGATTCATCCAAAAGTCACACTTGATGAACTTGGCGTACAAATTCTCCTTTATTAATATCGCCAACACAAGTCTTATATGTTCTTCATGTTCCTCCTTTCTTTTGGAGTAGATGAGAATATCATCGATAAACACTACCACAAATTTGTCGAGGTAATGTCTAAAGACTCTATTAATCAAATCCATGAAGATTGTAGGGGCATTAGTAAGTCCAAAGGGAACCACCAAAAACTCATAGTGCCCATACCTTGTTTGAAAGGCAGTCTTATGAATATCTTCCTACTTCACCTTTACCTAATGATATCCAGAACAAAGATCCACCTTTGATAAGTATTGATCTCCTCTTAACTGGTCGAGCAAGTCATCAATCCTTGGGAGAGGGTACTTGTTATTTATGGTGATCTTATTGAGTTCCCGATAATCGATACACAACCACATTGTTCTATCCTTCTTCTTTACAGAGAGCACTGGCGCACCCCAAGGCGATGCACTAGGGTGTATGAACCCTTTGTCCAGATGCTCTTGCAGCTGCTTCTTAAACTCCTCCAGTTCGATAGGATCCATCCTATAGGGACACTTCAAGATTGGAGTAGCTCCAGGTATGAGTTCAATTGAGAACTCCACCTCACGATCCGTGGGAATTCTGGGTAACTCTTCGGGAAATACATCGCTGTATTCCCTCACGATGGGCATTTCCTCAAGGTTGTAACTTTCCTTCGACTCAACAATTTTTCAGAGGTATGCTTCTTCATAGGAAATCAACACCCACACCATTGAAGGATTTTTCAAAGGAGACTCATGATCTTACTTGAATTTGTAGAGGAGCATGGGATGGTTCGGAATATGAAAAGATATTTCCTTTTCCCAATAGTTGATATGTTCTCTATATAATGAGAGCCAATCCATTCCCATTATAACGTCAAATTCCACTAAGGGAAGTATTAAGAGATTTTTCAGAAGAATCTTCCCACATACGCCAATAGGAGAAGAGTCAAAAACTTGGGTTGCAATGATTGCACCACTTGGTGGTTTTACAGATATCTATACTTCAAAGTTTTGGGGATTCAATTCTATAGTTCTAGAAAACTTTCTAGATATAAAGGAATGCGTAGAACCAGAATAAAATAAGACTTTTTCCATTCTTGAGTGAATAGTAAGTTTACCTTGTATGACTTCATTATCTTTCTCCACTTCCGCAGTAGTGATGGTATAAGCCTTCCCTTATTCCTTTGGCTTATGTGGCTGCTGATGCTGATTACCCTTGAGAGCTCGAGGTTTAGTGCACTGGTTTGCATAATGCCCTAGCTCCCTACAGTTGTAGCATTGAACCATGAGTTGTTCTCTCCTTTAATCGGCTACATTATCCTTCCTTTTTGTGTCTTTTCGACACTCTTGAGCATGATGTCCTTCTTTCCCACACTTGAATCATTTTTTCATCCCTTTGAGGTAGTTCCCATGGTGTAACTTCCCACATTTTTGGCACGTGGGTCATTGATTTTTCTTCCCACTTTTTTCATTAGATCCTCCAGATTGAAACTCCATCTTTCGTTTCTTATCCCCATAGCCATGGGACCATTCTCTAAACTCCATCTCCACTTTGAGGGCGCATCGAACAACTTCTTCATAACTCCCAAATTCTTGAATTTCAAGAGCCTTTAGAAGGTGTGGTTTTAATCCACTAAATAATCTATCAATTTTGCTATCATTGTTGATAACAAAACCTGAAGCGTATCTTTCAAGCCTTTTAAAATTCGCTTCATAGGTTGTGACAGATTCTCCTTCTTTTTTATTGAGCTCTATGAATTCTCTCTCCATCTTCGTGTGAAGAGTTTGTGGGAAATACTGGTTAAGAAACATTATCTTAAAGTTTTCCCATTCTATCTCTTCAATTTCCTCCCTTGGATTGGTGTTCTTAATCAAAGCCCACCAATGATCGACTTCTCCATATAGACGATAAATGGATAGAGTCTCCTTATCCATCTCAGAATATTGAAGAACAGAGAAGATCTTATCAATGGAGTTGACCCACTATTTAGCAACTAGTGGATCAGAAGATCCATTAAACGTCGGTGGTCGTTGCCACATAAAACATTTGATAGCCAGTTGCTCCCTCTTTGGTGAAGGAGGAAGTTCCCCATTATTATGGTTATTGTTCATAACCTGAGATAATTGGGTAAGCATCGCCATGAAGTTTTGAACTCCACCTCCCAAATCATTGGGGATGTCGTTCGGGCAATCATTGCATTGCCCCTCGCATGAGTTGTTAGCCTGATTTCTCCTCGTTCCCACTATTTTATAAAATAGAAAAAGTTAGAACAAAACATAAGTAAACAAGTCATGAATACATAAATTATTCATTTAAACAATTTTTACTAAAATAATAACATATGGGATCCCTATGTAAATATTCTTGTGTGCATATTTGTACTTAATCTCATACTGGAGGTTTTCTTTTGGGTTCACTAATCCTAATTCCCAAATTAACTAAACCTTGCCTCTGATACCAACTGTAGCGACCCTTCCTTTTCTTAAATTACTATTATATCATTTTAAATATAAACAACATAATAGTATTACACATAGAGGATCGAAAGGTTTAGTGTCTTGAGCAAACTAGGACCACACATAACAAATACAACATCTAGCAAAAACATTTATTTAATTTATTCTTCTATAGCTTCTTATTATCACTTGTACTCTCCTTAGTACATGTAACCACCTGAGGATATACATCAAAAGGGGTGAGATAGAATCCCAGTAAGAGAATATATAATAAAAATATATCATGGGGTGAGAATAATAATAACATGGGAAAAAGATCATGAACATGAGAGGAAGCATAAATATAAGACTTGAAATGTGGAAATGCATAAAAATGAAACATAATGTATTAGTGGTTAACTACCAAAAATACTTATGAACAAATCTAGAATCTTGTTCACACATCATTTCACATTTACTCATGCGATTCATCACTTTACCCAATGCATTGGAGCGCTGTATAATTCCGGGCGCACCCGTCACATCATAACATTATCATTATCATGATTTCCACATAGAACACATATAAAAAGTGAACATAACTATCCCATGTAAAGGAATGGGTTTCATCTCATAAGAACACATTCATAAGCTTTGGGTTACCAAAATAAAGAGGGGACAACATACTTGATACAAGAACCATCAACCATGATTGAGAGGTAAAAGTTGAGTTCTTAAAAGAAGAGTTCTTTTGGAAAATATTTGGTTTGACATAAACATAATTATAAAAAATTTATATCCCAGAAAAGGTAATATAATTATGAAGAAATTATATTTAAGGAGTAACCATATCAAAATGGAGTGAAAGAGGGAGAACCCGAAGGATGAAAGTTTGGTTCGAGAATTTCCCCTTACCTTGTACCTGAATGCTTCCTTCTCTTTAATGTCCTGTATAATGACATTATATTAATTAATTAAAAATTCATAACCATGTGTATATTAATAGGGTTAATTTTGGTTTCATTATTTCATATTATTTTCCTTTAGATGACTTATAGAGTTTAAAAATATTGTTCAGGGATGTTCGTTTTTATGGTTTTTCTTGGGTGGTTCACTTGTATTCTTAAATTGAAGTTTGGGTAGAACATGAGTAAACATCAAGAAATGATATTACATTTCATTAATGATATTACAGGAGTTTTAATGATATTATAATGAATTATATTATATCCATATGGATGAATCATTAGATAATAATTAAATGATGGTTATTTGGGTCAATTTGGGCGGTTTTTGGATCACAACAAACTTGTTTTAACTTATCACTTAGTAATATGGACATAAGTTATTTACAGGACTTTAAATAGAACATAATACATATAAAATATTCTGGTTCAACCATAAAAATGGTTTCATGACTAGATATGAAGGTAGAAATGGAAGAAGAAAGCATGTCGTTCTTGATGGTGATAAATTAACACCTCACGAACAACGTTCTCTTTAATAAAATAAAAGGAAGAGGGAAAAGGGTTTGGATGATATAATATACCATTATAATCATAAAATTATATTATATTTATAATACTAGAGTTACAATACAATTTGGATTAATATAGGTGGGGAGAGATCAAGAAATGAACTTGAACTTGAAAGGAAATTAAAGGAGAAGAGGGAGGGAAATCACCTCTAGAATCCTCCTCTTGAGAACCTCCTTAAGGGCCTAATATTGGTCTTTTGATGAGTCCATCAGCTCTTGGAAGTGGGGTAGGGGATAGGGAAGGTGTTTGGGCAGATTTTAGAGAAGTATTGGAGCTTGAAAGGTGTGAGGAAGTGAGGGTGTGAAGGGTGGCTTTTATAGTGGAGGGGAGAGGGGTTTCCTTAATATAAAATTCATTAGTTTATTAATTTCCCCTAAGACAAGGAATAGTGAGTATTTAATGACCAATAATAGTAATTTTATCTTGTGGTCCCGAACCAAGTGGTATTAGATCATAAAAACATCATCGATGACTCAATTAATCCATTATTTAGCATTTATTGTGAATTATCAGATTCTACTATTCATAAAAATTCATGTATCTCAGAAAAATCCCACAAATTTACCCCAACCATTTTTCTACTTTAAGAATCCAAAACTGAATTCCATTTTTCAAAAATAATTTTCTCAATATTATTAATTTAATATTTAATTAAAATCATAATTTACATAAAAACAGTTTTTAAGATTAAAACTGATTTTATAGTGCATTCAAAAATTACGTAGGGTCTTATAAAATTATCTAAAAACTATAATACATTGATTCAATAATTAATGAACAAAATTTGAGAAAATAAATTTTCCTTTAAATTAATTAATTAATTATAATTAATTATTTATGACTTACAAAATACCAAAACGTTTACTAAGGTCAAATTGTCACTTTCTAAGTTGTCTAAATTTTATTTAATTATTCATAGGTAATGTTACTCTTATGTTGGATGATTTACTATTCATAAGGGTTATATTACTATTCATTAGGGTATGTTACTATTCATAAGGGTATGTCACTATTCACCAAAAATTATTTTTGTTTCATTAGACTCCAAAAATCATCTTGAGCACAACCGTGTATGTCAGATTTTTAAAATTCCAAACACGGATGTGACAAACTTATGTTTAAAGGTGACTTATCACTTAGTAGTTCATTATGTTGTGATTTCATGTTATTTTATGACATAAATATAAGAAGGGAATTTCCATTGAAAAACTTTGGGTCGTTACAGGATCTTACTCATTATATCTTTATCCTATTGTGTCTGAGGACACATTTTTTTAGAAAGATGTAAACTATGTGACACTAGAACCAAACTTGGATTGTTCCATACTAGATATATTTAGTATCTGGTCAATATATGTACTTTTACTTAGTCTAATAAGCCTCTTGGATCTATAATGAGTGATTTTGATCCCTAGAATATAGGCTGATTCACTTAAGTCCTTCATGGAGAAACATTTTTTTAACGAGTCCTTAACAGACTATAAGACTGGTATGTCGTTTCCAATAAGAAATATGTCATCAACATATACTTCTATGATAATTACTGCATTCCCACTAAACCTATTTTAAACAAAAAACTCATATTATTTCTTAATAAAACCAAATAATTTTATGTCTTCATCGAATCGAATTTTCCATGACCTGGATGCTTGCTTCAATCCATAAATGGATTTCTACAACTTACAAAACCTTTTGGAATCACCTAGAGTCGCAAACCCCTCTGGTTGTGTTATATAGACATATTCCTAAAGGTTTCCATTAAGGAATTCAGTTTTGAAATCCATCTTCCATATCTTATAGTCATGGAAAACTGCTATAGTAAGTTTAATTCCGATGGATTTAAACATGGAAACTGGAAAAAAGGTTTCATCGTAGTCAATTTTTTAATGCTATTTAAAACCTTTAGCCACTAGACTTTATTTATAGGTATTTACTTTAACTTACATGTCCGGTTTCCTCTTGAATAACATTTTTCATCAAATGGGTTTTACATCAAATGGAACATCGAACAGAACCCAAAATTGGTTATGATACATGGAATCCATTTCATAATTCATGGCTTCTTTCCATCTTGAATCTATTGATCTATCTATTGTGTATTTTTAGGAGAGAGGTTCATATTTCAACTAATAACGAGTCACCATATTTAGTGACTAGAAAACCATATCTCTTTGGTTCTCTTACCTCTCTTGTGCTCCTACGAATTACTTGTGTTCCATGAACTACTTCATCCACAGGGACCTCTGGAATATATTCTTATACCAAATCTTGTGTATCTTGAGCATCAAATTAATTGAAGTTAATATTTCTCTCACTATCCTTTTTGAGGATGCATTCCCTCTCAAGAAATATGGCTTGTATGGTGATAATCAATTTCTTGTTTGAAGGGTTGTATAGGTAGTATCCCTTTGTTTCCTTGGGATACCCTATAAAGATACACTTTGTACCCAAAGGTTCTAGTTTATTTCCTAAGAAGAAATTAAAAAATTAATCACAACCACACACCCATATATGTGACAAAAAGGGTTTCTTCCACTAAAAAACTTGAAGGGAATTCCATTTACCACTTTAGTTGGTACTTGGTTTAATGTGTTTGCTGCAGTTTGTAATGCACATCCCCAAAAGGATAATGGAAGATCTGCATGACTTAGCATCGACCTTACCATGTCTAACAAGGTATAATTCCTCCTTTCACTAACACCATTCCATTGTGGTGTGTAAGGTGGAGTGAGTTGATATAGAATCCCAATCTCCCATAGAAAGTCGATGAACTCTTGGTTAATATATTCACTACCCTGATCTAATCAGAGATTTTTTATCTTCTTTCCAAGTTGATTCTATACTTCATTATTGAATTATTTTAACTTCTCAAAGGACTAAGACTTATACCTCATCAATTAGATATATCCATATTTACTCAAGTCATCAGTAAAAGTTATTAAGTAATAATATCCACCTCTATATTCTACTGGAAATGGTCTAGACACATCAATGTGTACCAATCCTAGAAGCTCTGTGACCCTTTCACACTATCCACCAAATATTGGTATGATCATCTTTCTTTGTAAACAATCATGACATCTTTCAAGTGGTTTTAGCTCATATGAGTCTAAATGACCGTCTTGATAGAGATTTTTAAAATTCTTATCACTTACATGACCAAGATAGTGATGCCATAGCTTGGTGTTATATAAGTCATGCGAACAAGATTTGTTATCAATTTCCAACACTTGGTTTTCAGAATTTTATACAAAAAGACCATTATTTATATATTTTATATCATAACATATGTTGTATTTATAAAATAAAAAATTTTTATTTCCAAACATAAAAATAAATCCATCTGCATCTAGGCATTATATAGAAATTATGTTCTTCGTAACCATAAATATATAATAAAAATATTTTAAAACAAAAATTATTCCCATTGGCAATGAAATGTGTTAGTCACTAATGGATAGAGCAGCCAACCTTTCACCATTGGGAGCTCACAGATCTACCTCTCCTCTATAAATCTTTTTAAATCTACTTAGTTCCTATATTTGGATACATATGTGAGCACCATAAGCTGTATATAATACCCAATGCATATATATTGAAATATCACACTCGATAATGAATGCACCTTTAGCTTCCCATTTCTTCTGGGTGCAGTTCCTCTTCCAGCGGTTCAACTTTCCACTTGAAAAACATACTGCCTCTTTTTTCCTTTCCCTATCTTTGGATCTTCCTCTTCTTAGAAGGTGGGTGATCTAGATCTTTATACTTGTTATGAGTCTTGGGCCCCTTTTCCTTATTATTCTTTGTATTATTTACCATAAAGAACACTAGTTTATAATGATCCATGTCCTTATACACTTTGTGAATTAAAGTAAGAAGTTTTGAAAGACTCTTCTCATTATTATTCATATTTTAATTGACAATAAAAATAGAGAAGGTCTTAGATAGTGAATAAATTATGAGATCAATATACAACTCATCCAGGAATTTAATACCTAAGATATCCAAGCATTCAATATAGCCAATAATATTGACTACATGAGGCCCAAATGACACAGAATCTCCAATATTAATTGTAAACAAATTATTATAGATCTCATACCTCTCTTGTCTCACCTTCTCTTGATAGAGATCCTGAAGGTGAGACATCATGTTATATGCATCCATATACTCATGTTGCTTCAAAATCTCATTAGATATGAATGATAGCATGAAACACTGAACATATGTAGTATCATTTAGATATTTTTCATAGATATATTGCTCTTTATCACATGCTTCATTATCAGGATCATTAGTAATAAGTTGTTCTAGAACATACAATTTTCTTTCACGGCGAAGGATAACACGTAAACACATTTTCCATTTTTGTAAATTTGTATTGGTGAGAAGGTTATCCTTATCAAGTATGGATCATAGTGATATGTTTGAAGTCATTTTAATACCATTTCTATAAATAAGATGAGTATAATTTTAGTACTTTATCTGATAAAATTTAGACAAATAAATAAATAAATAAATAATATATTTATTAGTCTCCCACTATTTTATTGAAAAAATATCCCTCAAAATTGGATTCAGAATATATTATTGATTGGAAATTCTAGTGTCAAGGATCCATATTCCACTTCTCATTAGCCTAACATTGGTTGGCCAAGAAACTCTAATAGTTTTAGGTTGGAATTTCAAATTCCAACTGCATTAACTCACAATTCCTTAATCTATTGAGCGAACTCCCCAATCTTGAAATATTTAAAGTGGATTTCCTCAACCCTTAACTCTCAGTTACACCAATTACTAATTTGGAATTCAATAATTGATGTGAACTATTCTCAGTCAACCGAAAACTTTAAGTTAGATTTCCCTGATAATTTAAAGCACCATAACTTTGGCTGGTCAAGCACTTTGAACTATGGTTCGATTTTAACTGATGTAGTGGAAGACTATACCAACTTAATATTTATTATTGAGTGATTTTATCCTTTTACGCATAAACTACCAAATATTATCTTTATAATATTCTTGTTAATATTAAGTGGATTTACTTATGTGATTAACCATGTCTTAGATAATATTTACCCATAAGACAATTTATTTTAGTTCTATATTGCATGTTGTTACTTTCATTAATTTATTTTTCATGATAAATCTGTAATGAAATAACCATGAAACTCAATAGAAATAAAGTAATAAAGCGGCATGATCATGATCTTTTACTAATGGTTATTTTATATAGCGGTTAATAAACTGCCTGTTGACCTAGGGGAAAAACACCGTGAACCGATTAAGGTTTAAGTTACAACTTTCCACCTATCCACCTACGTATTTATCTTGGATTTTTTTTGTCTAAGATCCAAAATTTGTTCCCCCTCAACTATCTTGAGAGATCCACCCATTACACATTCTTTTAGTCACACACTGGTGATGGGAAATGGGTTTACATAAAAGAAACCAGGGGAACGCATGCCCTTTCATAATAATAGGAGAGAAGGCAGGTGTGAAAACAATTTAATTTTAATAATAAATTAAATAAAACCAATCACATACAGAGGTATGGTCTATGCTAATGATCATCCAAATGCACATAATGAATTACGCATTTAATAAAATTAGCATTCAATTATTAATCATTCATATTTAATATAAGTCACACTTGACTCAATTAATTACCTTCATTAATTAATCAATTATTTTTATCTTAATTATCATTTTAATTTCCTTGAGATTCTCATCCATAATAATTTTAAACAAATTAAATAATTTTTTTTAAAATTAATTGTGTGCATAAATGTACCTTGGTTGAAACATGGTAAATACCCACCCGAATCTACCAAACATGTATTATACTCATATACTGTTTACTCTTGTGACATATGGCATAAATTAATTATCATGTAATTTCATGATGTGTTGTATCAAATTAATGATTACACAAATTAAACGATGTTTCAGTAATGTGTTTTACTTCAAAGCACATAGAATAACAACTGTAATAGGACTCATACATGATATGAATATCTGAACATTATGGATATATTATTTAAACACACACACACACATAGAGAGATATATAAAGATTAAAACCCATCACATGGTGTGTCATATCAACTTAATGACCACATGCATGCACATTTCAATAAGGTTTACATAATATAATGAATAAATTTTAAATCTATGTAATTTGGTATAGGTACACGGTGTGTAAAAGTGAGCTACATGAAGTATAAATATCTCTCCATCTATCCAAGGCACGCACCTAGGGACTTAGCGTGTAAATCGTGCCTAAAAAATGGAGTACATGGTGGGTACAATGGTCTACATGGTGTGTGATCTCTGAATTACATGGTCACCAGTCAGGTTGTCCATGTAGGGTAATACAAAATCCTTTTATGACTCAAAGAGACTACACACCGTGTATGTGGGCTACATGACAAGTACTATGGTTGACTGTGCACCACCTTGGACTGGTCAACATACAGTGTAAATAATAAATTCACCACATTTTATCAATGAAAACAGTTTGTATTAATTGCTGAATTGATTCTTGACTCATTGAACACAAGTGCACATCATGTAACTCCAGTTACATGACATGTGCTCTTGTGTTATCTAGAAAGAATCATTGTAACCTATGGATGATATCTTTGATTTTGTTTCATTTATAAAATTAATCATATTGATTTGATCTATGAGAACCGAAGGAGGAAGAAGCAGATATCACAATTCAAATTAAAAGAATGATTAATCTTTAATTGAAAACTAAATAACAAATGCGTAAATAAATCAAAGATCTTTAAATAATTATAAATAATTATGTGACTGCTCTGATACCACTTATAGGTTCTGGGTATAGTGGAAGCGTTCGATGGGTTGTTCCCAACTTTTATTTTTTCCATGATCGATTATTAATCTAAGATTTTACGCAACATTGAACATCATCATCAATAGAATTAAAACAAAGAAATAGTAAAGGGATAGAATGATATAACCCAAGAGATGATCATCACATATTATTTATAATTAATTTAATTAATTAAATATTTAACTTTATGGAATTATTTATTCATTGATGAATATGGTAATAGATCTATATTGTATAGTCATTGTGTTGTAGGAATCATAGAAGATTCTCTATAGAAGTTATCCACACGTGTAATAAAAATATTCGAATGTTATCATAGGAATCTCTGTGTACTAGCACGATAGATCTTATCACTTGCATCGTCTGACTTTTATCTCCTCAAGAACTGATTCCAAATCATTCTTCTAGATATCTCTTGGATTGAGAGTGGGAGTTGGAGGAAGATTGATCTCCATTCTTGGGAGTGTTCTTGGAGAAGGTATATCTCTAGGGCTTGATAGAATTATCCAAATCCATTGTGCACAACTAAACAAGTGAATTGACTCTCATAAAAAATAATATAGTTGGGTTCATATATCACTAGGGTTAGAAGTAAATAATTTCACAAGTACCTCTTATTATTTATTTAATCCTTATGAAACCCCATGTCAAATAATAATAGTATTATCATTATTATTTCTTGACATGCGCTTAACTTGTGAATTAAATGAAATATTATTTAATTAAATAACATTCAATATTTATTATTTCTCACCAGACCATTAAACCTAGTCCACCATTCCTCCACAATATTTATTGGGCCTTGAATAATGATTATTTATTTATTAAATATATATCATTTCATTATTCTCTAACAAATAAATAAATATTATATTCACTAAATAGAAAATAAAAATTTATTAAATATTCCTCTCATATTATATTCTGTCAAATAATTAGTGACAAAATAAATACGATAAAACAGACATGAATAATTAATAAACCACATGTGGGAATAATATTTATTAAACTTGTTTAATAATAAATTATAATAATATTATCTAACTTGGATTTTGGATACACTTATTATATGACCCTTTCACAATGGAATTAGGCAAAGAAACCTATAGTCCAATGTTAGAATCTTGGAACACACCAAGGAACCCATAGAGAAAGAAGTTAATGGTGAATTGACATAATACCTCATACGAATGATTACTGTGTAATATAATTCTTTTATCATGATATCTCTAATCAAATAGGTTGCATGCTAGTGCCATCAACATATGTTCTTGATGTCTCTTTCTTTGACTTCTTGAAAATTGAAATTGCCTATAGAACATCATGGATATGGATTTATTTGGCCTATATCATTTCTATCAATGGGAATGAGATATTAACTTCCGTTAAATAATTGAATGGATAAATACTTTCTTACATAATTCATTAATACAATATTACTCGTGACACACCCAACATATCCTACCACGCCGTGAACATCTATCATCACAGTTTTTATCAATAAATCAAACTTCATGAATCATAATACTCATTAATAATAATCTTAAATTCTAAGGAACAATACACACATTTTCAGTTAGGAACATCCAATGACACATATAAATGTGGATTTCCCACTAGCAGGTCTCATTATCATAATATCCTAATGGATATTACCAAGGAAGTACACCATATGAAGGTGAATTAATGTCATATGAGTATCAAACTCTGATATCTTGTATCATTTGTATCCCTCAAATGATATTATCTTGATATAGAACATATATTTAAGAATAGTGTTCTAGCACTTCTAGGTTCTCATCATAGAAGAGAACTGCTATGACCTTTTGTGCGACAACTACCCTTGGGACATTATCACAAACTATTTTATACATAAGAACATTCATGATGTGATAATAAGTTTATTAATATTAAAAACTGTAAACATCGGTTATCTTAATGTACATAGAATTTTGTTCTAGGGAACCAACTCCAATAAACCCCGCATGGTGAAAACCCCCTTTCACTATTTAGAAAAACCATGAGGCACCCTTACAGGGCTACATGGTCTAAGGTGTATGGTTATCAAAAATCACATTCTTTACATGTACCTCTATTTCTTCCTCTAAAAACTAGATCTCTAGGATCTGAACACACCTCATATGCTTGTGAATCCCTCCGTAAAACCATAGGGAACATTTATAAGGATAAAAGAAAGGATTCAGCTAAAATAAATGTGTTCCATACCTATAAGAAAAATATAGTTCTTAAAATATTCCAACCTTAAATAAACTCATCCTCAATTTTCCATTATAAGGGTGGTAAAACCTCATCTAAGAATAATTCATCCACTTACCACATACATCAACCCCTCTCTCCCAAGTCGCATCCTATACATGCCTGCGTTGCCATAACACCTATACTAAAGGGAAATACTAGGCTCAGAGAGCCTTAATTATCCTATTAATGATATTAATAGGATACTTCTCAAAATAGGCATCGAACGACAACTCAACATCTTCAGGATTAAAAGTATAAGTCAGGTCTGCATGATATTTTTGAAGATATGATATATGAAATATGTCATGCATGGATCAGTACCTCTGAGGAAGAGATATCTGATAAGCTATTGATCTAAATATCTCTAGTATCTTAAAGGTACCAATGAACTTAGGAGCCATATTCACTTACCTCAGAATCCGACTATATCCCAACCTATTTAAGAGACATAAGAAAACATGATCCCTAATCTCAAACTCTAGAGGTCACCGACGACGATTGGCATAAGATTTCTGTCTAGACTGAGTAGTAGTTATACACTTCTTGATAATATATATCTACTCATATGTCTCCTGAATGAGATGATGTTTTAGTTTCACTTCCCATCCTACCTTTATCCATTATAGAGGTGACCATCATAGACTACCGTATAAGGGCTCATAAGGATCCATCTGTATAGTCACCTAATAACCGTTATTTTAGTTGAACTCAACAATATGTATATGTTTCTCCTAAGAACCTCCAAATTAAGGACACATACTTTAATCATGTCCTCCAAAACCTGTATTGTCCATTTTGACTGTCCGTCAGTCTGAGGGTTGTGAGATGTAATGATAAGTACCTCTGTACCCAATGATTTCTACAACCCCTTCCAAAATCTTGATGTGAAATGTGAACCCATATTAGAAGTGATAGTATGAGGGACCACATGTAGGAATTTAATCTCACAAACATATATTATCCCCAGATCACCAACTGAGATGGTCTTCCATATAGTATGGAAGTGGGATACCTTCATCAGTCTATCCACAACTACCCAAACAACGTCACTACCTCGAGGCAAACTTAGTAAACCAATAACAAAATCCATCATGATGTCATATCATTTCCATTTTGGGATCCGTAATGGCTATAAAAATCCAACAAGATGCTGGTTCTATACCTTCACTTGCTAAAAGGTGGAACACCTAGTGATAAAACCTGGAATCTAACATTTCATCCCAGACCACCAATACTGGTGGTGCATTTCATGATACATATTGGAAATCCATGGGTGCACTACCCATTATAATGCATGGGATTATTGAATTAGTTCCTCCCTAATATATGTAGGAACCCAGATACTTACATGTATATGTAGGATTTTGTATCCATTGACTAACCAATTCTATAGTGGGTATGCACATGAAATACTCTCCCTTAGGACTAAGCCTTTGGGATTTGATAACTAAATCCTTTTCACTCTATCCAAAAGTGATTAGGCAATTACCAAGGCTGTAAGAAAAGGCATCTCAAAACTCTCCTGAACATCTAGATGTATCTCAAAAAGAATATCTATAAACCACCATTCATAACTAGATTCCTAAAAAGTTTTTGTCTGAGTCTTCTAGTTGAGTTCATAGACAAAAACATTTCCCTTACCAAGTGTATAACTAATCTCAATGTTGAAGGACTAAAGGTATTCGGCCCATATACATTGTACAAGGTTCATGTTACACTACATGAAGATATATTTGAGGATTTTTTGGTTTGTATACACCATAAAGCACTCTCCTAGAAAACTGTGTCTCCAACAACATAAGGCATAGACAAATTATTCCAACTTGAGATTGTGCGTCAGGTAGTTTTTCTCATGAGGCCTTAACCTCTAAGATCCATACACAAAAACCAGATTTTACTACATAAAAAATGAACCAATACCAATACCCAAGGTGTCACAAAATACTGTATAGCCTGTTCTAGACTTAGGTAGGTTCAAGATCGAGGTTGAGGTGAGTTTTTCCTTCAACTTCTAAAAATATTTCTTACACGCTTCATACCATATAAACTTGACGCCCTTCTTAGTCAAGCTTTCAAGGAGTGCTTAAATATTTGAGAAATATTGTATAAATGTCTGTAATATCTATACATACCTAATAAACTTTGTATGTGAAACATGTTTTTGGTACACTCCTAGAAAACTAGAACACTCAACTTTTTCAGTCAACTGATACTTTGGATTCTGATATAATATGACCCAAGACATTAACCTTATTGATCTAAAAGTAGAATTAGTTGTGTTTGTGTAGAGACCCGAAGCTTGACATACATGGACATTACATTACTTTTGCGGAATAGTTAGTACATAACAAAAACACACACACAAGGACCGTAATAGTTTAGTGTCTTTGGAAACTCGGAACGTAATCTTCTAATCATGGTGAAAGATCTTCAACATCTCCCATAAAGATCTTCCCCTTTTTTTTTCTTACCTAAAACCTTTATTTATATCCTGGGGAAAAGAAAACGTATAAGGGTGAGCTAAAATTCTCATTAAGGGTAAACAAAACAAAAATCAATCACATCATATTCATAAGAACATAACATTTTTGAAATCTTAACCTGCAAAAGAAATCTTAATTTCATAACATGGGATAAATCATAGTAGTTAAATGTAATCCCAATAATCATAACATAAAACATGAAACTTTGTGGCATACACACATAATCATAGAGAATCATTTCTTATTAGTCAAGACTCATTTTTAAGACTATCTTAGTGGACAAAGTCCATTTCTGAACCGAGTTCATTCCTCGTTTCAGTCCTGTTTCACTAAACCGGTTTAACCTGCCGTTCCAGCCATGTCTATCTCATGAGATATAAAATCTTTACCCAATGCATTGGAGGGAGATATAGGTCCCACCCATCTCATAATTATACCATTCTTATGTGTGTCACAAAATAATAAATCATACATCATTGCATAACCCATGTAATAAAAATGGGAATCTTAAACATCATGACATCATAAAACAATTCATATCAGATAAAGGAATTCATACAAATATTTCCATCACAACATAATCAAATCCATGTAATAATAAGGATAGAAACAGAACCCTATATTATCTTAGATGGAAAATAATTTTGATAAAACTCTTGAACTCCATTCTTGAGGAAAATATCCTTTCTACTTCAAAAACATTTTTCCTTTCTTAACATGTCATAAAATTTTAAACTAAAAGAAGTTGATTAAAAATAAACTTGAAAACTTGTAATGGAAGCTTCTTGGAAATAATGTTTTAAAAATCCATTCATGCCGTATAAGTTAAAAAAACATTCTTCTTGTACTTTTGTTGGAAAAGTCAAAAAGTACCTCGTACGAAAAATGACAAAAGATTCCTTTCATATCTTTTACTAAAAACTCACCGAAGGGTAAAATTGGATTTAAACAATTTTAGGTGTATGGAAACAATATTACATATTGAGGAAACATGGATGTGGATGATAAAATACACCCCAGTAAATACCAAAGTATAAACAATCTCGGATAAAAATGAGATTGTGATATTTTCCCTTACCTTTGGTCCGATTTGCTTCGTAAGTGTCCGAACCTCATGTATAATGATTTAAATAATGTCATTGACTTATTCCATAATCATACTCATTGTTATGATATCATATATGGTTCAGTTATGACTTTATATTACCCATTCTTTTGTAAATTCCATGTTAAAGAGCATTTTTGGTAAAATCATCTCATTTTTCGTTCGTGTTTTAACTTGTAATTATATGATTAATTAGATCATGATTACTTAATTACAGAATATAAAACATGATTTATATATATTCAGAATATACATATATATAATAGATCGATAAATGGAAAGAAATACACCGTTCATGGAGACGGTAGGCCGTACGTACGCATGAATGCTGTTTTCGTTTCCTTATTGAGTTGAATGGAATTAAGTAGATGACATACATATATACATAAATCTAGTAGCTTTATAATGTCATATATTTCATTATTATTTCTTATATATACTTTATAATCATTCTTAAATGGTTAACATGAAGAATGAATCTCATCGCGTCGTGGAGACGGTAGTCCGTACGTACGTACGAGCGATGACATCATTTCCATAATTATTGAATTGAATTGGAGTGGATGATACAATATATCAGAATCAGTATGATGTTATAATAACTATGTATAGTTATTCTTTATACCATTACACCCATCCATGTAAGGTGTTGGTGGAAAAACAGATTACACCACGGCGTGGAGACGGTATTCCGTACATACGCACGCGCGGTGATTTTGTTTTCTGTAGGATGGATAGAAGGTGAAATGGGGTTGTTTCATATTTATAATAACAAATCAGTATATTATTGATACTGATGTTATTACTTTATAATGAAACAACTAAAGAAGAAGAAGTTGAAGAAGAAAGAAGCTTGAAAGAATCGGGAGAAGAAATTACCTCTTCTTCGATACGCCTCTTTGAAACCTCCTCTTAGGGCACTAAGATTGGTCTTTAAAGTAGACCAGAACCACTAGGATGTTTCTAGGAAAGTGTAGAAGATAATTTGGCAGGGGTTGGCCGAGATTTAAGGCTCAAATTGGTGTGAGGAGGAGAGGGAGGAGGTGCCCTTTTATAAGGGAGGAGAGGGGCTCCTTTGGAAAAACAAAAAATATTATTTTATTATAAAGTCAAGTTCTGTTTTAACTAGCTCCAAATTGATTTATTTAGAAACTAAGGTGGGGATGGGTCGAAATAATCTCATCCAATAGAATTTAGACAAGTTTATGTTCCTATTTTAAGCTTATCATTTAGATTTAATCTTAAGTTAAATAATTTTACTTTTATCGTGTCTTCTTGTGTTCTTATACCATAAGGTTAATAAACTTACTATAAGAAGCCAAAAGAACCCCAATTTGTTTATTATTAATATATATAACCTTATCTAAGTCATTTGGCCGAACCTTAGATTTTTAGAAATAAAATAACAATTAATAATATAATATTTGTTTTAAAAACTATTTTATGTCAATTTTGACACTATTTAGTAATTTATTTTTGTGAAAATCATAACAAAATGATTATTTCGAAAAAAGTTAATTAAATCAATACTAACATTTCATATTAACCTATAAAAGTAGTTGAATTCATAAAAAGTCTTAAATTACATTTATTTGGGTATTTATAACATCAATTATGTCAATATTTCATTAATAAGATAATTACTGCATCATCTTTGTGTCATAATAAATGATAATTATTTAATCCCTAAAAATTATAAATAAATTCCTATGATGTAGATAATTGTATTATATTTCTGGAGACTATTCATGTTTGAAGGTTCATGAAGTTTATCACTAAATTAAAATTATTATACTTATAAGATTTAAGAAAGTGACATGTTGTCACATTCTTTGGTTTTAATAATAAATAAATTATTTTCATGGACAAAAGTCCATTAAATGAATCTAATCCGATCCTTAGGTGATATGGGTCGACTTTTAGTCATCCAATAGGATTTTGGCAGGTGTTAGGGTAATTTTATAATCTTATATTTACCCTTAATTACCCTATTTACCTTTAACTATGGTAAATAAAATTTACTGTAGTTACTATTCACAATGCCCAAAAATAAAAAGTAGTCTATTAATATAATTTGGACCCACTGATTCCAAATATGGAATCCATTTTTCCAAATTCAATTCACAGAAGTTGCATCAATTAAATTAAAATTAATCCCGTTGTCGAAAGAAAATGGGTTTTTGTTTAAAACATTACAAAAGATTGAATTGATTTAACCTACGAATTCAAAGTAAAATCAATGCTAATGACATACATTATATTAAATGGTAAAAATATATTCTATTTATACTTTAATACCATTCAATATTATAATTTAACCACATAAATTTTTATGATGAAAAAAGTTGTTTTTAATTAAAATATAGCGTGTTTTTACTATTCATTAAAATATGAAAGTTATCAGAATATCATGAAAATTTTATCCAAGGTAAAATTTTATATCCTTATTCCAAAGAATAATTTTAGATTGTAAAATTGAACTTATAAACATGTCAAAAACTATATTTAATGTGGATGCGCCATCAAAAGGCGGCAAAACTGCATTTTTTGAAAAATACTTATTTTACCCGAAATATTTATTTTGTTCACATAAAATGTTTTAGAAAATTTATAAGATGAATAATAATGTTATAAAATTCAAAATATAGTTAATACTATTCATAACGGCTAGTTCATAATAATATTATAATAATATATCATTGTTTAGTAAAACCCGGTATTGCGTACAACACATGCTATCGAGGAAGGTTGCGATTGTGTGTAATGCAAGCCAAGTCAGGGTTGCGTGTTGTGCAAGAATCCTTCATTGTTTCGTATAACAGAATCCAACCATATTTCATTTATATATTGAATATATATATATACACACACACACACTCAATGTTGCGTAGAATGACTATTATAAAACGAACATGAAATTGTGTGTAACACGATCCAAGAATAGCGTTGCGTATACTGCAAGCTAATACGGTGTTGCATATAGTACAAGCTAAACTTGGTGTTCTGTATAATAGAAGACATCAATGAAATTAAAAGAATATTTTTCATAAAATATCAGGGTGTTACAGTTTGAGATATAAACTATTCTCTCTCAGTGTACTCAAATTGATATCAATATGTTTTTTATAACCATGTTGAGTCTTTGAGTTCACCAAGATGTTATATATGAAAAACATGATAAAGGAATCCTGGTATGGGTAGAAAACCCAATTCATTAAGTCCATTAAAATGGTGGGAAAATTCATAAGATTGAACTAAAATATAAAATAATCATAAATACTATAACTAAAATAAATCATTGTATAAGGTATGTCTGAAGGTCTGACACATACCTGATGACTTCTTGACTTGAGGTCAATCTTTGAGAATAATCTAACTTATATCTAGTAAAAAATATCTTCTATGAAAGGCAATGGATACCAGTTCTTAATTGTAAACTATTTCAACCATCAGTAATCCACACACAACCTAAGGTTCCCAGCCACCTTTCTAGATAAAATAATGCGAGAACCCTAAAGTGAAGTACTTGGTTAGATAAAACCATTAGATTCTAAGTCCTCTAGATTCCTCTTTAGCTCTAGTAGCCATCATATAAGGAGGAATGGATATTGGCACCACTCTTGGAACCAAATCAGTAGATAAATACACCTATATATCAGGAGGTAACCCAATGGTTTTTTTAGGAAAGACATTCTTAAAATGATCTACTATAGCAAGAAAATTAGCCTGATGCCTTCCCTAATCCTCCACATAAAGGTTAGTAGTCTAGCCTATTACAAAACCTAGATCACGATGATCTGGTCCAGCTCGACTAGCCTAAACATCCCATTCTCTCTTATATACATAACTACCACCCTCATACAACATAAAAGAAACCCTTCTTCAATAACAGTCAACATGGGAATGATAGGGCACTAGCCAATCCATCTAAAATATGACATCAAAACCTATTATCTCAAGGACAAAAAGGATCCTCAAGAAACAACAACCTCCAATATCAAGTTTAAACTCCCTATATTGGCATACACTTTTTGACCGTACTCCCAACATAGTATGTAGATTCATAACCCCAAAAAAGTACTAAATTTTAAGTTCAAAAATTTCAACAATCGATATATAAATAAAGGATTGCGAGGAACCAATATCTAGTAAGTCAGATATGAAAAAGGATACTAGAATAATACCTAATACTATAGACAAACCTATACTCCGATCCTTATGTATCAGCTGTACTACATGTGACTGGCCTAATCCATGGAACTGAGCTACAACTGGACTACACTGAGCTAGTATACTCTACTAACTCTGAAAAATAGAATTATGGCTACCACATCTATGAACTCCTCCTCACCCTGATCAACCAGTGCTACCCTAGCTCCCTACCTGATATGGATCTACTGAACCTGCTCTTGAAATTATAGATGGTGTGGATCCTCTCCCACTAGAAATAGATGGTAAGTTCTAGTAGAATATATGAAGATGTCCCGCACATCCACATGCTCTACACTCGACTGGGTTTGTATCACACTAAGTATTCAAGTGTAATTTCCTCCCACACCAATGGAAAACTACCCAACTGCCAGTACCGATGCTATGGCTTACACTTCCCTTTTGAGAACTCTCGTGTTAATGTTTCCTGATACCAAAGGAACCACTACTCTATTTTGGTACCAATCCACCATGCCTTGTACCATCGACTTCCCTTAGATTGTGTTCAGTGATAAGGGTTTGGTTAAAAATCTATAAAACAATAGCTATCCTGAAGACATTTACCTGAGGTTGGATGGTGTATCTAAGGCCATCCTCGAAGCATCTCACCCTATACAACTCATCTTCATCTAGGGTTAGTTAAAAACATTGAATCTCAGTAATGTGAGTTGAATAGTCTATGGAGGACATAGTTCCTTACTCCAGGTTCATGAGCTCCATTGCCCTATCAGCTCTCAGTATCTCTAGGTAGAATAAGTCATAAAAACTAGATTGAAAATTCCCTTAAGTCATACCCCAGTGATGATCATCCTGATTTAGAACATCACACTAACTTTTGGTGAAATCATGAAGCATATAAGTGGAGATCTTCACTCACCTCTTAGGAGGTATCTCAAGGTGCTCGAAAATCGATATCATGGCTCCCATACATGAATTCATAGCCTGAGGGCATCCAAACCCCTAAAATATGAGTGAATGCTGTTGCTAAAACTCTTGGGTAAACTCTGCCATATAAGTGGTAGGTCATAGATTTTTTTATTGTCTTCATGTGACATAAGAATCCATCTTGATACTAGAAATCATCTCTATCATTGAGAATAATAGGAGGTTACACAGGTGGTACTACTATAGGAAACACTAGTGGATCAGGGTCCACTACCTCTGAGGCATGGTCATCACCACCCTCCTGGAACAAGACTCAAGGACATCATGGTGGAATATCTCTACAAATTACAAGCACATTCCTTAAATGGGATTTAATATGATAACATCACAGATATAATATTAAGACAAGTACAAGCCTTCTTATATAATAATAACACCCTCTGCCTGCTCGTAAGGCTAGTTTTTGGTGTCATATAATATTGAGATAAATCACTAGAGATGTTGCTTACTACCCACTACTAAGGTTGGTTTAAGGCCAATTTATCTATTTCATACTGGGGTTCTGGTATATAATGTGTCAATTTCAAGTTATAGAGAAAAAAACCTTTAAATTGAAATTGGAATCATCATTTAATGATAATCATATTTAAATTAAATATTTAACAAGTCTTTCATTTATCACAAACTAGTTAACAAAAGTAGCATTCCCAATTTATAAAATACAAGCTTTATAAGAAGGCAATTAGTAGTTTATTTAAGTGTATCTGTACCTTTACATTTGATAACAGAATATAACAAGTAGTATAAGATTATTTTACTAGATATATCTTTATTCCCAATTCATAGAGGTATATGCACTCTTTAAATTAAAAATTAAATTAATGTATTCAAAATCAACTAATGTTTCAGTCTATGTAACCTAAGTTACATAGCTCAAACATGTGATAATTGGTTAATTAAGGTGGATTCATTGAACTATACAAGAAAAAACCATTTAGGTTGATGAAGAAAATTTAATAACAAAATTTTGAATTTCCTTTTTCCTGAAAAAATTTTAGTTTCATAATAGATATATCACTCAAGGAACATAAAACAAGTCTCATGTAGTCAAGAAATGAAACTTAATTAGATTGGAATAATTCATGACATTTTATTCCCTAAAGTGCCTAAAATGATGCATGATTAATGATTCCTTTCTATAATGGGCCAAGCATAAAATGTAATCCAAAATCATAGTAATAATAACATTACATATCATGTGCGCCACCCAAAAGTGGAGTTGAAAAAACTATTAAATCCATAAACCAGAACATCATGTCCCATACTAGGTAATTTGAATTTTTTTCTGTATGTGGGTTAGCTATTCCTAGACATAGGATCACTGCCAAATTTCAACACTTCCTAGTCTCATTTCTACCTTCAAAAAATATCAAGTAAAAGAAATGAAGGATTTGATACCATTTTGTGATATACTGGCTTGGCTCACCCAGAAACAGTAGTTGAACTGGTTGGCCACAAGGCCTAAAACATGCCTCCCCACATGCTATAGGTTTCAAACTAGAAATGTGTGTCTAAGGTGGTACACTAGGGAGACTATAACCTCATGTTCAAAGTGGAACACAATAGTAAACAAGGTGTAAATAAATAATGGAAGTAGTAATAATAAATAATGCAATAGAACAAGTATAAACATTCAAACCATGAATAATATACTAAAAGATGAAAAATAGAACATAGAAAATAATGTCACGTGTCTTAAAAAAGAACAAGCATACATGGAAGCAGACATATACTAAATACTAAAAAATAAAAAAAACTATCCAAGCATCCAGAGCATCGACTCAGTCATATGCTACCATCCTACCTCCTAATACAAGGAGTCACACATTTGTAATTAGATGCTTCCCCTTATGCACAACTATAATAATATAATCTACTTAGGTACCAATGAAGGCCCATATAGGGTGTTATATAAACTCAGTAGGACACTACCAATTGTTTCTATATAAATCCGTCATGTGAATATAAACTATTGTGGTGTAAAGGTATAACATAGTAAAACCAGAAATAAATATAACCCAAGTCAAGATTCGGTTCCTCATGGGACACCTAGTCGACTATGCCTACTTAAACCAATAATGGATATCTATGAGAACATATTTATTATTCAATTATTCAAAGATTTAGGGAAAATAATATAAGTGACCATGGGATGTAATAATGATAATACTAAAAATGATTCAAGAGAAATCAAGGCATCCTTGACCTTATAAGGAAAGACTAGCTCATGGTACACAACCATGAATACTAGAAATATGGTCTATGTGTAATCCAAGGGGTAAAAACAAAAAATTACACTAGAAATATCTCTAACCAATTCCATGGATCAAGTCCAAAGTAAATCCCAGGCTAAGGATGACCAGAGTCCAAGGAGAATAATCGAAGGCGTCACATATCCTAAGACATCATACTAAATCCAAGGAGTGAATCCAAGGAATTATAATTTTTTGGAGGAGAATAGGGATCCTAAAACATTATTCAGGGCGTACACTAATATAAAAGACCAAGTTTCAAGGTGGGTTTTTCCTTGGAAACTAGATTGATGAATAGGAATGGTGTCTTCTGAGTGCTCAAGGCATCCCCTTAGGAATACAAGGTAAGTTCAAGTCTGACCATCCCTATAAATATGAAAAATGTTCATATGAAATAGGAATTTATACTCATTTCATATATATATATATTTATAAGTCATCATAAGCCATGTAATACTCATTCCATTTATAATTTACTTAGCTTTATTCCAATACCTTTCATCATAAATGACAAGGTCAAAGAAGAACATGCAACTAATTTACATTTCAATCACGTTTGATCAAGTCCAAGTAATATATTTAAATGTACACATAAAAACTTTCCATTTAATTAATTATAATTCATTTAATTAAAATAAGGATTTACCATAGTAAATATTAAGTCAAGCACCCCCAAACAATGTTCCGAGTATTCATTGCATTAGTCATAAAAAGTATAACAAAGAAAAAAAATGCTAAATGGGTGGTTAGAATTGATGCATCAACCTACAAAAACGTCTAAAGGTATCAATAGAGATTTATATTAAAACTTATTTGGTTGAATCTTAATCATATAAATTTAAGGATCAATGCCCAGTGAAACTAGTGTGAAAAAAAGAAAAAATTTATAAACAATGGGAATTTGAGGGACAAGTAATTGACAACCTACCTGATGACTGTAGAGGAGAAGTCATCTAGTATATGCCTTTAGTTGGGTCCATATCAAAAGAAAATGGAATAATAGAAAAAATACCTAAAAATAGGGCATATAATATTGCACCGAAATAACACATAATATAGTGAGATAAAATAATGGAATAATCTAATTGGAGATCTTATTGAGTGGGATCCAATGAGGAAAACACAAGATCATTAGAATATCAGATGAAGAAGATCCTTCAAATCCTTGATTAGGAATGGGAGAGAGCTCAAGGGAGGATAAATTTTTTCCGATGGAGGAAAAAATAAAGGGAGGGGTGAGTTATAAAGAGAGAGGTCAAAATGGTATTTTCACCAAAAACTTTTAAGAGTCACATGGTTTGTCTGCATGACTGGAAAAACTGTGCACTAACCATACACGCCCCACTATCTAGGGGACACACTCCAAATGATTTGTGTTGTACAATTATAAAAACTATGCATAGCCCATGCACAACCTCTGTTTCAACCCTATATAGAAAAAACTTCTATTGTATAGTTTATAAAAACCTTGGGACACCCTTATAGGGATGCATGGTTTTAGATGCATAGTTAGCACTAACCGTACACTAACCATGTGCCTATGTTGATTCCTAAAACAAAATGGAGCTCCAGGCTCCAAAAAATCCTCGTATGATCGCGAACCCCTATTTTAACCATAAGGAATATTTATAAGTATAAAATTAAGGATTCAGCTGAAATTTCAATGTTTCGTAAATTGAAGAAAAATTAGGTTCTTACAATTAAGTTTTTTTGGGATTAAGGTGTTTTAATTTTTTATCAGAAAGTTAAGGCCATATTTTATTTCAATTAATGTTTTTAAAAGATTATATGTGTTTTTTTTTCTGAAATAAGGTCATTTTTGGATAAACATTCATGTAGATTTAATGTTTATTTATTAATAATGGATCCATTAATCCATTAAAGGAATAAAATGGGTTTTCATATTTTTTTGAGTATTTTTTAATAATGCTTATTCTTTGTTGTGATTTTTAAAATGAGGAAATTTATTTTTGGTTAGTTAATTTTTGTTTGAATTTTAATTATTTTTTAACTTTTGGTGTGTTGTAGTTTATAGAGTATGTATTATGTGTAAAATACATTAATTATGTGTTATTCATTGTTTGGTTAGTAGTAAAGGATGAAAACCTTTGAATTAATACTATTTTTTAATTGAAAAAGGGTTTGGAATATTATAGAAACCAATGAATGGTGTAAGTGATTATTTTTGTTTTTATAGAGAGTGAATAGACATGGTAATTAGGTTGGAAATATATTTTTATATTAAAAAAATTATTTTATGTTTATTGAGTACTAAATTTGGTTAATGTGCTTTGATTTTTATATGGAAACTTATATGATGGGGAGTACCATGAGGTGTATTTGATAAGTTTTTGTTTTGAGCATTGAAAATTAGTTTCTTGACCAAAGAAGATTCTTCTCAAGGATGAGAAGTAGTATGGTGGGGAGATTATAACGACCCATGTCATTAGTTTTTAAATTTCTATTTAAGATATTTATTAAATGGGGTAAAATATGACTGAAAATACATTTATTAAATAATATAGTATTTTTTTAAATTTACAAATGAAATTTCATTAAGTTAAAATTTAAAAAATATTCTGAGATGATTTAAAATTGATAATTGAAGACTTATTGTGTTTGAATAATAGTTAGGAAAAAAATAATACTAATAGATTTATTATTTTTATCTGATCTTAAAAAAATAAAATGAAAATATAATTCATTTATATATATAGTAATATATATATATATATATATATGAAGTTTAAAGAATTATTATTAATCTAATAATAATAATAATAATTCTATGTACAATTTAATTGGTTTTATTAAAAAACAAAAAAAAATGTTGAAAGGATGGATTGTGGCATGGGGTGTTGTATAGGGAGTAGGGTGAGATTGATAAGGGTAGGGGGAGGGGTGGTTCACAAGGTTACAAAATTCAATTAAAGAAAATGAAAAAAGAAAGAAAATGATTTAACAAAAAAAATTAAAACATTGAAGGGATGAGATGAGTTTATAGAAGAAAAGGAGTGCATGGTTGGGGTTTACCCTCACTCACCTCTCTCCCACTCACTTTTTTATATCATTAAATCATATCTCATCCATATATCCTTTTATATTGATCTAAATGATGCACTGTCAATGGTGTTGGATTTGTATCATCCAGAGGAAGGTAAGACTTATATTTGTCTCTACAGGTAATGAGGTATTTATTCTAATTTTAATTAAATTTGATTCTCATTTTATAGTTTTCAAATATTATGTTTCTTATGATCAAGATTCAATTATAATCACCTCTTGGTGTTGGGATAACACCTCAGTTTATGTTTTCAATGAATTATGGAGGGTTTCTCCATGAATATCTCTTTAGATTTAAAACTACGATTGATTTAGTTTTCTAACACATTTTTTAGTAAATCATGGACCACACCTAGTATAGTGAATAATTCTATTAAAGGAAAATATCATCATTTTTTATATGGAATATTAAATGGGATTTATCACTTATTTTATAATTAAAATCTATTTCTAAATTTCATACACACCATGAATTTAATGAAATGACTGTTTGGACATTTTAAAAGATTTTTTATATCTATAGATATGTATTGGATATTTTACTAGTTTTCATCAAGTTTTTAGTTGGAATTATATGTTTTTTATGTATTATATTATATTTACAATTTTTTTCAAAATCGATTTCCTAACTTGTTTTCTTAAGGAATGTTTAAGAGGCCCAATTAGAACCTTGAAAACAATTTTCTAAATATTTTGGCCCTTGAAACATTCCCCTTTTGAATATGGAATATTTTTGTAAAATTATAATTTCCATATATTATGTGAATAATTACCCCTAGGGGGATGTTATATACTGTTTATTTATTCATGAAAAAGGGATTGTTTCTCTAAAGTGTATTCAGAGGTGAGAGTGAGATTTTATTATTTATTGATATGATATAGACTATTTTGTGATAATTATTTGTCTCACCTACAATTGTATATCATGGGAATCCATGGGTAGTTAGGGGGAAAATCCAGGGACACATGCCACACTATTTTAGTATCATACTCTAACTAGAGGTCCTAAGTTTATAATTTTCTATGCATATGGGATTTTCCCCTTGTTTAGGCCAAAAAGGGTGGGACTGAGTATTAGGAAATGTTTTTTTGGTATCTGTAACCACTCTATATTGATGTTATGTTAACTATATTATAGATTTTCCATAGGTACCTAGGTTCCCATGAAGCTTTTTATTGATTTATACCTATATTTATTGATTTTTTTATTTATGCTATTGTTTGAGATATCATATCTTGGGGTTTACATGGATTCTATTTTTATAAAACGGAATGTACTTTTATTTACTTATCTTTCAATAGTACCTTTTTAAGGGAGGTTTTTAAAAATTTTACTCATATTGAAAGTATTTATTCCAAAAAGGTTTAGTGGTTGTTTTGTATTAAAAAGTGTCAAATCCTAGCTAAAAAGAATAATTTTTAAGTGAAAAAATTGATACTTGATTTAATAAAAATTTAAAACTTATTTTCTAAATGTATTTCAAACTAGAATGAAATGGTTTTATTTTAAAAGGCCATGCATAGAGTGTATAGATAATACCAATTGGGAACTTTTCCTCACTTATATATGTTATAGGTTTTGTTCAAGTTCCCCTTGGATGTAATAAATGATATTATATTTTGTTTTGAGTTTGGTGTAGGTGGTAAGTGAAGATGTTCACCTAGTTCATGGAGATGAGTTTCATTGGTATTTATTTTCATTTTTGTATTTTTTTATATGGTGTATTGACCTCCATGATTCCCCTTCTCATTAGTTTATTTTATTTTTATTGGTATTTTATTCTAAATTTTAGTTGTATTTGATGTTATAATGGTGTTGGTTATGTTTATTGCTTCTTGTTCATTGTTATGAGTATAATTTATTTCTCTTGTTCCTTGTTTAGTTAACTTTAAATTTTTAAACAATTTATTTAAATAAGATCAAGACTCTAATGTATAGACACACCATACCAGAGTTTTGGTATAATTATAGTATGTGGTTAATACTATTTATATAGGAAAATTCGTTCCCTTTACTTATCTTTGATGCCCTTTCACTAGTTACCGACCTATGGGGATCAGGAACACCCTTTGAGTCTTATTGCAATATGGTTCGATTAATAGGATGGGTCGACTTGGTAAGTTTATGAAAAAATGGTATCATATCACCCTATTATTATTAGGGGAGTAAAGGTATAAAAGAAACATGGTTTTAAGAACTCACGAGGTAGATACAAAGAAGTTTCTGGACAACACATTTAGTACCAAACCTTGAGTTTCTAGGGGTTGTCAAGAATGTGAAATTTTAGTTTCATGTTTAATTTATATTTTTTATATGGTTAAACATATAACTCATAGGAAGTTAGAAGAGGTACCCATGAATTATATGGGAAGGGTGCGTGGGCTATAGACTATTCATACATGCCGTGCATCTTGGAAGGGTGTGATTTTATCATGTTTTCCTTTTATCAATGCTTCTAAATGTTTCCCATTAATCTTATGGATTGATGTTTTTATTTTAAGATAAATGAAAATGACTTGTGTTCAATTTTTGTTATGTGAAAAATAACATGTTATAAAATGAATTGAAGTGACTAGTAAATATTTAAGGCATGCTTAAATGACTAAATCAGCGGAAATCTTGATTATATAGAATTTGTTTTGATTGGTTTTTGATTTTAATAAATATTTATGACCATGATGATTTTAATTGTGTGTATTAATTTCCATATTTTTATAAATATAAATTGTTCTAAAATATTCACATAAATATGAAAAATAGGTACAGTAATGTGTTTAATGGTCTAAATGATGTAGCTTGAAAAGTATAATTATATACAGCATGAAGTTGAGGCATGATGAGATATTATGGAATGTGTTAAAATTTAATTTTTTTGATTAAATTATTTATATTTTCACTTAGTATGATGAAAGAAAAATGTTGGGTATTTATAAATGGAAAATTGATGAATTCAATGCTTTATTAGTTAAAGCATTGGTGTTTTGTTATCATAAAGGCATGCTGGAATTTATTTTGAAACTATATAATGTGTTATGCTTGTAGTTGTTTTTTGTTAAAGTGTTAATTTCTATTATATCATAGTATTTATAAAATAATTTTGAAAGTTAGTGCTTAACTTGAACTTAGAAAATGTTGTTCAATGTTTTTAATTCTTATAATGAGCACGATGGATTGAAATGATATAATAGGGTTTAACTTATTAGAAAATTATTGATTATTTTTATGATGAACATGTTAGTTTAAATGAAATTTATTATTTAATTGTTTGATTAATTTTATGCCTTGTTCTAATTCTTTTGAAAGTATGATCATAGCGATATGATTTTTGAAAGTTGATAACTAAAAAAGGGAAGTATGATAATGCCTGAGAAGTAATCATGATGCTTGTATTATGTTTAGTTTCTATACAAATAGTGTGATTGGAAATATGTGAAAAATTATTTGTTAAGATATTATTTCATAGAATATGAGAGGAATAATCCTTATGTTATGATATTTTGAAAGTAGTGGAATAAAAAATCAGTTCAAGGATTAAAAAATATGGAAATTAAAGGTTTTAAATACTTTTAATAGTAATGTTTTTTGGTGTATAGACTAAGGAATGTTCCTAATATTAAAAAGGGAATGAGGATTATTAGTATTATTGTTTATATAAAATTAAATCCTATATAATTGTGATTTTAGACGGTGCAAATTACATGTGTTTTGGATTAAGGTGTTTGAAATTTTTATTATAAGGATAAGGGCTTGTTTGATTGTGTTTAAAATTGTTTAAAAAAAATAAATATTATTTTTCTAAACTATGGCCTTATTTTTATAAGAATGAATGTAGTTATAATGAATATTTGTTAATAAAAGATCCATTTACCCATGAAAGTATTTAAATGGGGTTTTATAAATATTTTGAGTATTTTTTATTAACATGTAATATTTGTCGGGGTTATATAAAATGAAGAAAAAAAGTATTGAAGTGTTAAATTTTGTTTGGATTTAAACTATTATTTAATTTTTGATGTGTTGGTGATTATAGAGTATGTCTTGTGTGTATAAAGCATTAATTGTGTGTTATTATTAATTTGGGTATTAGTAAAGGATTGAAATATTTTAATAAATAATAGTTTTTAATTGAAAAGGGTTTTGAATATTCTTGGAAACAATGACGAGTGTAGGTGATTACTGACATGTTTAAAGAGAGTGAATGTATTATGGTAATTGGGTGGAAAATTTAATTTTACATTGCATGATTTTTTTAATGTTTGTTGAGTACCAAAGTTGGTTATCATTATTTTATTTTTATATGGAAACTTCTATAATGGGAAGTACCATAATGTGTGTTTGATAAGTCTTTATTTCTGGAGTGGAAGAGTATTTTCATGACCAAAGAAGCTTATCAAAGATGAGAAACAGTATAATGGGTAGATTGTAATGATCTATGTCATTATTTTTCTTTTAATTTCATTTTAAGAGATTTATTAAAAGCGGGAAAATATGATCATGAATAAATTTATTAAATAATTTAGTATGCATTTACATTGATAAACAAAATTTTGTTGCATTTAAATTTAAAGAATATTTTTTATATTTTTTAAAATTGATAATTGAAGTATTTATGTGTTTGAATAATAGTTGATGTATAATAATAAAAATAGTTTTATTATTTCTGTTTATTCTTAAAAAATGAAATGAAAACATAATTAATTTATATAAATATAAATATACATATAGGTATATATATATATGTTTGTATATATATATTTGTGGTTTTTAGAATTAAAATTATTCTAGTTATAATAATAGAAATATTGGAATGATATTGATATTAATATTAATATTAATATTATTTAAAATTTAACTGATTGTATTTAAAAAAACATTTAATGAGTGATTTGGGTGTGAGTTTATATATAGAGTAGGGTAAGATTGATAAAAGAGGGGGTGGTGGTCGACATGGATTAAAAAAGGAAATAAAGAAAAATAATTTAACAAAAAAATTAAAATTTTATAGGGAAGGGGTGGGTTGATAACAGAACATGTATATAGGGTTGGGTTTTACCTACTATATATACCTTGTTTGTTAAAATCCTCTCTAATCCACATCTCATTGGATATTGATCAGAATGATGTATCGTCGGTGGCATTGGATTAATCTCACCCACATGAAGGAAATATCAAAAAAAAATCCATAGTCATTGAGGTATTTATTTCAAATTTAATTAAATTTTATTTACATATTATAGTTATTAGATATTATGTTTCTTATGATTAAGTCTTCAATTAGTATCACCTCTTGGTGGTGGGATAACTCCTCACTTTGTGAGTTAAACAGATTGAGGTAGGTTTCTTTATTAGGTTTCTTTAAATTTAAAACTATGATTAATTAAGTTTTCTAACACTTGTTTGAGTAATTCATATACCTTAACTTGTATAGTTAATTGTTTTTAAGGAAAATGTTATCATTTTTAATACATGTAATGTTAAAGGGATTTTCTATCATATTTTAAAATTAAAACAAGTTTTTAAATTTCATGCACACCATGTGTTTGATGAAATTCTCATTTAGATATTTAAAAGGATTTGTTATATCTAGAGATATGTTTTGTTTATATAACTAGTTTTCATTAATGTTTTATTTAGAATTTATGGTGTTCATGATTTTATAAAGGATACATTGAGCTACATGGGTGTTGCGACATTTCACGATATTTATAAGTTTGTTTTTTCAAACCATTATTTTAACTTGTTTTATTGAGGAATATCAAATAGGACCAATTAAAACTTTCAAAATGGTTTTCTAAATATTTTATACCTTTAAGAAATCCCCTTTTGAATATAGAATGTTTCTTATAGGGGAAATTTTTATACTTTTTATTTAATCATGATAAAAGGGGATGTTTCTATGGAGGGTTCTCAAAGGTGAGAGTGAAATTTTATTATTTACTTATATGATTATACTATTATGTGATAATTGTTTGGATCAACATAACTTGTATAACATGCGAATATGTGGGTAGCTAGGAGAGAAATCTTGGGACACATGGTGCACTAGTTTAGTATCATGCTCTCACTAGTGGCCATGAGTTTATATGTTTCTCTACTTATGGGATTTGAACCTTAGTTATGCTAGGAAGGGAAGTACTGAGTGTTAGGGTTGGTCTTCTTTAGTATCCATCATTATTATATATTGATGTTATTTTTGCATTATTTTAGATTTTCCCTAGCGATCCTAGGTTCCCTTGTTTCTTATGATTATGTTATACCTATATTTATTAATTTTGTTATATTTATTCCTAATGTTTGGGATATCATATTTGGGGTTTTAATTGGACTCTTTTTGTATAAAAAAATTCCATTCCATTACTTATATTTCATGATTACCCATTTTAAAGGAGGGTTTTAACTATTTCCATCATATAAAATGCCTATATTCGTAAAACATTTTAGTAGTTATTTTTATTAAAAATTTATAAATCCTAAATTTAAAAGTATAGTTTTAATGCGATGAACTCAATATTTAATTTAATAAAAATGGAGGGTTTATTTTCTACATGTATTTTAAATTAAAACAAAATGGTTTTATTTTAAAGGTTTTGAATGTATGGTAGTGAGGACACATACTGGGAACTTTTTCTCATGTCTATATATTATAGGTTTTGTTCAGGTTTCACTTAGATGTAGTATATGATCTCAAATTTTGATTTGAGTTTACTAGAGGTGGTAAGTGAAGATGTTCACTTATCACATGGATATGAGTAGTGTTGATATTTATTTTTATTTTGGAATTTTGGGTTATTTGGTGTATCAAATACCTCATCTTCCCTTATCATTAGTTTATATTATTTTAATTTTCAATATTTTATTCTAAAGTTTAGAATTTTTTTGATGCTGTGATGGTGTTGGTTACGTTTATGGATTCAGGTTCATTGTTTCGATTAGTGTTTGTTTCTCAATTTCCTTGTTTTTTTTTTCACTTTAAAATTTGAAAATATTTATTTATTTAGGCATGTAAATATAATATATGGATTCATTATTCTAGAGATCATGTAGAATTACACTAAGTGTTTAATATAGATGATATGTGAATTTTTTTCCTGATATATACATTTGATGGCATGGCATTTTTTTCTTGCCCATGAGGATTAGGAATTCCCTTTAGGGATTATTGTAAGAATGTACAGGTAGACCTAGGTTTCTTTGTGATGATATAGTATTATATCAGCCTCTTGTTATTGGGTGAATTAAGGTAGACAGGATATATGGATATCAAAATTTAGGAGGTATATAAGATGGAGTGTATAGCCAACACTTTTAGTATATAACCTTGGATTTTCAATGGATTTCAGGAATGTGAAATCTTATTTTCAAGTTTTATTTATCCTTTAAATATGGTTAATATTTCAACTTAATATAAGTTGTAAGGGGTACCCATGAATTTCACAAGGAGTGTGCATAGGCTATAGATAGTGCACACATGTCATTGATTTATGAAGGGTGTAGTTTTATCATGGTCTTATTTTCTCAATGATTTTAAAATTTTCCTCTTAATCTTATATATTTATGTTTGTATTTTAAGTTTAATGGAAATTAATTTTGTTTATTTTTTGTTATATGAAAAATAAAATGTTAGATAATAACTTAAAGTGATCAATAAATTTTTGATGCATTCTTAAATGATTAAATCAAATGGCATTTTTATTGTTTAAAATTTTGTGTTGATTGTTTTGTGCTTTTTATAAATCTTTAGAACCATGATGGTTTGAATTGTTTGTATTAATTTCAAAAAAATTAGAAATAAAAATTGTTCTGAAAGATTCAAATAAAGATGGAAAATGGGTATGATAGTGTGGTTAAAGGGTTAAATTATGTAACTTAAAAAGGATAATTATATCTATCATGGATTATAGGCATGATGATACATTATAAAATTTGTTAAAAGTTTATTTTTTTTGATTAAATGATTAATAGTTTTATTCAGTATGTTGAAATAAAAATGCTGAGTATTGTTAAAAGGTAAACCTCATGATTATAATACATAATTGGTTGAAGCTTAGATATTTGGTTAGCAGGATGGATTTGAATTTATTTTGAAACTATAGAATGTGTTAGGTCTACAATTTTTTTTCTTGAAGTGTTAATTTTGATGATATCATAGTATTGCAAAGATATTGTTGAAAGGAAGTTATTAATTTTAACTTCTTAAATGTTGTTGATTTATTTTAATTATTGTAATGATCATATTGAAATAAAATGATAGAATAGGGTTTTAATTATTTTTAATGTCTTGATTTTTTTTATAATGAACATGTTAGTTTAAATGAGATTTATTATTGAATAGTTTGATAAATTCTTTTCATTTTTGTGATTATTTTGAAGAAAATTCTAATAGTGATATGATTGTTGAAACATGATAACTAAAAAAGGGAAGAATGATAATTATTTATATTTAGTCATTATTATTGTATTATATTTGGTTTCTATATATTTATTTTATGGTTAAAAATGTGAAAAATTATTTTCTAAGAAATTTTTTCATGTAAGATGTGTGGAATATGTCTTATGTTGTGATATTTGGAAAGTGGGTGATGATAAAAACTGGTATAAGGATTCAAAAGTTCTGAAATTAAAGGATTTTAAGAAAATTTATTTTTATGGTAATGTTTTGTTTGGTGTATAAAATATGGAATGTTCCTAACATTAAAAAAGAATGATTATTCTTTGGATTATTTTTTATATATATTTGAAAACTATTGACTTGCGATTTTAGTAGGTTTGAATTATCTTTTTTATGGATTAATAAGCATGTAATTTTTATCTAAAGGATAAGTCCTTGTATGATTGTGGTTAAAATTGTTTAAAAAATTTATATGAGGTTTTTATGAACCAAGTCCTTGTTTAGATAAACATTAATGTAGTTTTAATGTTTCTTTTTTAATAAATCATCCATTAATCCTTGAAAAAAAATAAAGAGGTTTTCTTAAATGTTTTAAGTATATGTTATTATTGTGTAACATTTTGTGGGATTCTTAATAATGAAGAAAAAATGTTTTATTGAGTTACATTTTACTTAGCTTTAAACTATTATTCAAATTTTTATGTGTTGGATTTTATAGATTATACTTTATGTTTTAAATAAATTAATTGAGTGGTATTCCATTTTTGTTAGTGATAAAGGATGAAAATCATTTAATGAATATTAGTTTTCCATTGAAATAGGGTTTGTAATATTCTTGGAAGCAATTAATGGTGTTAATTTAATGATATGTTTAAAGTGAGTGAATAGATTATGGTTATTGGGTGGAAAATATATTTTGACATGACATGAATTTTTTGATGTTTTGGAGTACCAAAGTTGATCTTTTTCACCTTATTTTTAGTTGGAAACTTGTATGTTAGTGAGTAACATCAGGTGTGTTTGATAAGTCTTTGCTTCAGGGATAAGAAATTAATTTTATGACTAAAGTGGATTTTTTAGTATGAGAAGAAATATGGTGGGGAGATTTTAATGACCCTTTTCATTAGTTTTTAAATTTCAATTTTAGATATATATTAAAAGTAGGAAAATATTCATGTATAAATATTTAATAAATAATTTAGGATTCATTTAAGTTGATAAAAAAATTTCATTTCCTGAAAATTTAATAAATATTTCGAGATGGTTTAAAATTTACAATTGAAGAATTGTTGTGTCTAAATAATTGTTGTGGAATAATAATAATAATAGATTTGTTATTTTTATTTATTATTAGAAAAAATTAAATGAAAACATAATTTCTTTATATATATGTTTAAGATATATATATATATATGCATAGATATATATATATATATTATGATTTAAGAATTATTATTAATCAAGTAATAATAAACATAATGGAATTATTATGAAATATTAAATGTGAATTTCATAATTATAATAACTCCCTTTACCTAGAAAACACTTCATGTGCCTAGATTTTCATATGATAACTTTTGGTATTCTTATGTACTTTATAAACACATGGAAATGTTAGTTAAATATAATGGTTTTGGTATCTAAATTTTGTTATTTTCTCTACTTCTTGTCTTTCTATTATATTTTTATTTATATTTGTCACCGCTATCACCATATAAAAATTTGATGCTCATTTCATAAATGATGTTCTTCATCTATTATCAGTATTGTATTTATGGTTTCAAAATTCTTTACCATTTCAATCATTGTTCAATTCATTTTATAACATGTTATTAACAAGATCATCTGATTATCATTGTACATCATGATGATGTTTTCTCAACGTAAGATAATTCCTACATGAAAAAGGTATGATACATGTTTTTCTAAAAATTATTCTTATGACATACTTTTTAATGTGTACATTAACTTTATTCATTTTAATAGATATATAAAATGGTGATTGTAATTTTCTATATCATATTTATTTCTCCCCTCTTGATAAATTTGAATATAATATATGATTTTATGAAAATTTTTTAGGGTGAAAATAATGGGATCCTGTAGAGTTATAATTACTCATGGATGAAAAATTTCGCTATATTACCTGCAGAGAATGTGTTTTATTAATAACCAACATGGTTGATGTCGGGAAAAAAATCATTCATAAAATGGGAAAAATGATTCCACTAAAAGTGGTCGAAAAATTAATATTGTGTACCTATCATATGTTGAAATGAAGTTTTCTAACCAGTGATGAACATTGTGTATATGTTGTACATTGATCCAAATCTTGCTGATCTTTCCATGAACCATTTAATTTCATATCTCTTATTTATTTTTTTACCTTGAAGATTTCAAGTTTGATTACGGTGTATAGAGGTTCATGATAGAGATAATATTTACTTTGATTATTTTTAAATATTTTATTGTTATATTTCCTTTAAATTTAATTTTATTTCTTATAAAATATTTGATATAAAATAAGTTTTCATTAAGGAAAAACATATATTTGTTTTATATATATTCATTCCAAAAAGTGGACAAGATTGATGAATTAAATATTTATTCTATTTTCTTGAGGAAACTATAAAACCTGAACAAATAATTTTATTCCATACCCTAAAGTGAATGAAAATATTTATTAAAAATGATTTATTTCATTTCATAAAGTGAATGAAAATATACATGATTTTTTTAAATCAAGTTAAATGTGTATATGATGTTTTGATAATGGTCATTTTATTATATTTTTTATAACAAATAATAATAATATAACCACTAGAAGTGGTTTGATGACTGTAAATATTTATAAAGAATAATGAATTTTATTTATATTTATAAAATAGTGCATCCTTGTAGAATTTTATAAAATTATTACTCCTATAACAATAATATCAAGGGAAAAAACTTATTATCCATTATGTGCTTATGAATTATCAATATCATCTCAAGTAATTCATTTGATTTTATCCCCAGAATTGGATGTTATTATTCTTATAGTTCATAAATGAGATGATTGAATTACATATCTTTGAAAATACACTATATTTTATACAAATTATTTTACCACCTAAATTATTTAATACAATTATTATCGTAATAAATAAAAATCAGTATTTTATGTAAGATGATCATCATTTATAAATAATAAATTATAAATTGTGGATCTTGAAATATAATGAATGAATTCATTACCCTATGTGAATGTAGTTTTAATTAATCTAGTTCATTCTTTGAATAGAATGATGTTATTCATGAAAAATTTTATTTGATATTTGATACTCATTCTTATAATTTTATCGTGAATATTTGAGAGTTGATGATTTTTATCAAATTATTTATCCTTAATTTGGTAAATTGAACGTTGTTATTATAAGAATTATAATTTTGGATAGCGATGAGGTGTGTGTTGGGAATCTAGAAGATTCTTCCACATTTGTTCTCACTACATAATTCACTTTAAAATAAATTGGGGATCCTCTACAAAATAGAGATATTGTAAAATAATATTTGGTCCATATGTTCTAAAATAGAAAATAATCCGCTTGGTGTTGGGACTAACCCGTTATTATTATATTATGAATTCATAAATCACCATAAGTGAAACTTATAAAAACAAAAATGAGTACACAAAATTAAATATCTTGAAGATATTAATAACATATATCTTGAAAAAAAATATTTATAAATATTATTTTGATTAAATTATTAAAAAATTCATATATAATTTAGTATATTCTCATGTAAATGCATTTACCAGTAGAGAAAACTAAGTAAAAACTCTATAAGAGTGAATATAATCCTATTTTGTAGTTAAAATTCTTAATGATTTATTATATCCAACGTCTTGATGAGATATATTAATGGTATTATAGAAAATGAATATCATATGGAGACATTGGATAAAAGAGGTACCTCAATATATAATAATAATTCATACAAAAATGATTATAAAGATTTTTTTATGCACAATTGAATAAATAATTGTAAACATGAATTTTAGTGATCCTAGAACTTTAAATATATGACATTATGGTTTAGGCCATCCAAGATTAATAATAATGAAAGATATTGGTTATAGTATACATAAGGTTCAGCTTATTGATAACATAGTAGACATCTATCTAAGGGAGAATGATGGATTTATTTAATGGATACATGTATACTAAAATATCAAAGAATTCAATCTCATTAGGTTAGTATGAATTCCCCTATATAATAATTTACAATGAGGTGTTGATTATTAAAGAACTATTATTGAGGTAAATTATTTATGTCATTAGAAGTTATTTTGAAATTGAATTTCCCATATTTTTATGAAGAACAAATTATGAAGTATATATGGACACACCCACCTACCATGTGATCCACTTAAATTCTATTTGAAAGATGCATATACTAACTGATCATGTGTGCTACTACCTTCTTGTGATTTTATCCTGTATGTTATGTATGTTGATTAAAATAAATATTAAGCATAAAATACTATATAAAAAATGGTCTTGAAAAACCATTGATAAGATGTTCACAACACTTACATGAATGTAAAGTGTTACAAATAAATAGTCTTCTTATACACACCAGAAGTGTGGTTGAACTCATTATATAAAATAATTGTTCTTAATGAGTAGAGATCAATAAATAAATTTTCACTTGAAGAAGAAATAAATATATCAACAACATTATATTTTTTTAGATATTTTCCCAGAAGTGACATTGGTACCAAAAAAATTATGAGATCTCATTTAGTTCTATTGATAATATATTTAAAATTTTAAATTCTGTTAAAACTTACCAATGACAAGGGATTTTTACATATGTGTACATTAGAATAGTAGGCCAAAAATAGTAAATTATCTTATGATACGTACAAAATATAAAGTTTTGGAATGATTATCCAAACTACTAAGTCTATTGAATACCGATGATCTTATTATAAGAAATATTCTTCCTTGTATATTTGGATATTTATATATGTTTGGATTATTTACAATTAAAATTTTCCCTGTTTATTGATTACAACATTTATATATAAATCCCCAAAGGGTTTAAAATTCCTTAAGAATATTCAAAATTATGAATGTTTCACCTAATCTAATAAATTATAGTGTGAACTAAAAAATATGTATTTTATGTATTCATATTAAGATAAGAATGAATATAAAATCAAATTTATCATCCCATGGTTTCCATGAATCATTATACTCATTATATTATTGAGATATTTTGAAAAACATATAATCTGTCAAATAATTTTATGAAATCAATGAATTATTTTATCATGAAATTATATAGAATGTACTTGTTTTATGAATCGATCACCCTAAATATGAAATCATAAATTTTGGGCTGATTTTAACCTTAACCATTAAATATATTTCTTCTAGGAGTGATATATTTCCTATTTTAGGGGTTGGTGAAGAACTTATTTATCCTATAAGGATTAAATATAAATGCACATTTTATTTATCCCAAAAGGAAATGAATGTAAATGTTCATATATACCTTGTAAAAAATAAGAAATCATATTATGATGCAAGGAAATAGTCTTCCTGATTCAACGAAATATAAAGGGTATAAATTATTATTATTCCATAATTCAAAACTGAATGTTTTATGAATTGATAAATTTCATAATGGAAATTCTATAATGTAATAGTGATAACCATTACAAGAGGGAGGTGTAAATGTTGTACTCTTTTTCACTTAGTCATGTTTTTCCTATTAGGTTTTCTGGATATATTTTTTAACAAGTAAAAACTACAGAGACTTGATGTTACTGTAATCGTTTTCCCTAATCAAGGGTGTTTTCCCTAAAGGGCTTTTACTTTATGAGATCTTAATGATCCAATCATACATAATAATGGATATCCATGGGAATGTTATAAATTTTTAGAGATATCTATAATTAATGAAAATTATTATCCTTCTCCATGGGTTATAATTTTCAATGTGACCATTCATTATTACATATGTTATTCCTCCTATGGCTCAAAGACATAATTTAATAATAATATTAATTGATGTTTTGAAGAAATAATTAAATGATATAATCAAGGTGAATTGGGAACACTGCACTCTTTTTCTATTTATCAAGTTTATTTATCTTTGGGTTTTCATTGTAAGGTTTTTAATGAGGAATCATGACATTCAATTCAATTACTTTAGCTTCACTTATTTTTACCATAAGGGTTTTTAAGTGAAGATTATATAAGATTCGACAAAATTATGACATCCAAGGGGGAGTGTTATGAAATATTAAATGTGAATGTCATAATTATAGTAACACATATTCCCAAAAAACCCCTTCATGTGCCCAAATTTTCATATTTATACTTTTGGTATTCTTATATACTCTATACATAGTTGGAAATTTTATTGAAAGATGATACTTTTTTGTCTTTATATTTTGTTATTTTCTCTACTTCATGTATTTACCTTATATTTGTATTTCTATTTATCATTTGCATCACTATATGAAAATTTTATTCTCATTTCTTCAATGTTGTGCTTTGTCTATGATCAGTAAAAAATTTTCAGTTTTGAAATTCTTAAGAGTTTAAATTAGTGTTCAATCGATTTCATAACAGGAATGATATTATTAATAATAATATTATTTAAAATTAAATTGGTTGTTTAAAAAAAGGAAAACTAAAAAAATTGAAATGATGGATTAGGGAATGGGGTGTTGTGTAGGCAGGGGAAGATTTACCAAGGAGGGGGAGTGGTGCAGATGTATTAAGAAAGGAAGTAAAGAAAAAGAAAAATAAATATAGAAAATTATTTAAAGGAAAAATTATTAAAATGTTTTAGGGATGGGGTGGGTTCATAAAAGAAATAACATATTGGGGTGGTATTTAACACATGCTCTCTCATTATTTCTCAATTATTCAAATCCTCTCTCATCCATATCCCCCCATATATTGATTGGAATGAAATGACATTAGTGTCATTGGATTTATCTTGTCTAGTGAAAGGAAAACCTTAAATTTTATTTTCTTGGTAGTGAGGTTTTTATTCCAAATTTAATGAAATTCAATTTTAATGTTTTTGTTATTAAAGATTATATTTATTATGATAGATACTTCAATTAATGACACCTATTGGTGTTGGTATAACACTCCAGTTTATGAGTTCAGTAGAATAAGGCAGGTTGCTTCATTCATGTCTATTTAAATTCAAAACTATGATTTCTTGAGTTTTCTAACACATGTTTGAGTAATTCATAGACATTAAATAGTACGGTGAATAGGTTTGTTAAAAGAATATATTTTACTCTTATTTTAAATGGAATAAAAAGGGGGTTTCTCTATTATTTTATAATTAAACCTTGTTTCTAAATGTCATGAACAACATGTGTTTGATAAAATTTCTATTTGGCACTTTAAAATGATTTATTCTATTTAGAGAGATGTTTTTACTATTTAAATATTTTCACTCAAGGTTTTATTTGGAATTTAGGGTGTGAATAATTTTATAAGGGGTACTTTGATCCACTAAGGTGTTGAGGTATTTTATGATTTTTGCGAGTTAGTTCTTTAAAACAGGTTTGATAACTATTTTTCTTAAGTAATTTCTAAGAGGCATGGTTGGAACTTTTATAATGGTTTTAAGAAGTTGTTGGACCTCGAAACATGCCCCGTTTTAGTATAGAATGTTTATGAAAAATTAAAATGTTGATATGTTCTGTGATAAATTCCCTATAGGAGAAAGTTATATATTATTTTTTTATATGTCATAAAAATGGGCTAGTTCTGTGAAGGGTGTTCATATGTGAGAATGATATTTTATTGTTTGTTGATATGATTATACTATTATATAATAAGTTTTTTGGATTAAATACACTTGTATATCATGAGATGATATTTTTACCTAAGAGGGAAATCTAGGGAAACTTTCTACACTAGTTTAGTATTACACTCTGATGAGTGATCACGAGTTTTGTCTTTTCTCTTCTTATGGGATTTCCCCCTCTGTTAGGTCAGGAAGGGTAGGATCAAGTGTTAAGGAAGGTTTTTTTACATATATCACCGATATATATTTATTTTATATTAGCTATGTTCTTGATTTTCCATAGGGATTCTTGGTTCCCATGATGCTTGAGATTGTGTTATACATACATTTATTGATTATGTAACATTTATACTTATCGCCAAGGATAACATATATGGGATTTTACTTGGATTATTTTTGTATAAAAATTAAAGTAGGTTCCTTTATTCATCTTTCATGAGTACCATTGTAAGGTTAGTTTTTAATTATTTTCATCCTATTTAAATTATTTCTTCTTGAAAATATTTAATGGTTATTTTTCATTTAAATTGTTAACACTTATCTTAAAAATAATATTTTTAAAGTGAGAAAATTGATGCTCGATTTAATAAAAATTTGAAGTATATTTTCTATATGTATTTCAAAATTAGCATAAAATGATTTTATGTTTAAAGGTTACGAATTGAGTGTGGGGAGTATACCTACTAGGAACTTTTTTCACACCTATATATTATAGGTTCTATTTTGGTTCTACTTAGATGTAGAAAATGATCTTAGATTCTAGTTTGAGTTTGGTGGAGGAATTAATTGAAGATTCCCACTTATCACATGCATATGGGTAATGATGTATAATTCTCATTTTTTTATTTTGGGTCATATGGTGTATCTTCCTCCTCAGATCCCCTTCTCATTAGTTTCTTTTATTTTTTTTTGGTATTTTATTCTAAGGTTTATCTTTATTTGATGTTATAATGGTGTTTGTTGAATTTTTTGGTTATTGTTCATTATTATGAGTTGTGTTTATTTCTCTTGTTCCTTGTTTAGTTCACTCTAAATTTTATAACTATTTATTTAATTAGGCACGGGAGTCCAATACATAGATGCACCATACTAGAGTTTTGGTAGAATTATACTATATGTTTAATATTATGTATTAGGTTAAATTTATTCCAATTATGTATGTTTAATTCCCTTTCACTAGTTTCCATATTTTGGGGATTAGGAACAACCTTCGATTGTTTTTATGAGCTAGGATGGGTGATAGGTTAGCTCAATCTGAGTTATTTCATGAAAAGGATAGATTAAAATTACTTATAAGAATATTACTGAGAAAATTATTAATATCCTTCCCAGAGAATGGGAGACTAAGAAGACAGTTATGGAAGATACAAAGTATATTAATGATCTTAGAGTTGATGAGAATATTATAAATTTTATGCAATATGAAATTCATCTTAAAAAAGATAAAGAGTCATAGAAAAATAAAAATAAATTATTTTCATTTATTATTAAAACTAAAAAACTTTTGGATAAAAGGGATGTTCAACTTAGTAAATATGGATTTTATAATGTTGAAAAATTGATGGACCACAGGCTTCAGATCAAAACACCTTATAACAATAATAATCATATGGAAGTAGAAGATATATATTAATAGTCTAGATGAAGATATGTAATAAAGGATCTAAATGATATTGTCTATTTTTAAAGCAAGATAACATGTCATATTAAACCATAATGTACTAGATTTAATAAGAGGGGTATAAATTTTAGTAGAAGAAATAAATATAAATAAAACAAATTCATGAATTCCACTAACACATAGAGTTCCTATGAATATTTACCTTCTGAAATTACTTTGAATAGTGATTATATAAGAAATATTACTAAATTTTTAGCTACAAAAAATCTAAGTAATTTTTATTTGTTTATATGGTAAGTCATTCCTCAACTACTAAATATTTAAATTATTTTGATTGGTTTGATGAGAACGAAGATAATTATCCATATATGGAATAAATTAATGAACATGTGGAGGGAATAGGATATTCCTATAAAAATTTATCTAAGAAATAAAAGAAATAAAAAATTGAACTTACTAAGGTAAATGATAGTATTTCTAAACTAATCTCTAAATAAAATTCAAACCCAAACATTTATATCCCCAATTAAAATCATGGAGAAGTTGTAAGACTTAGTTCTGAGATAAAAAACATAAATAAGGTCTTATCAAAATTTACACTAAGAAATTATAATCTTGATATTTTTTTAGATTTATAAAAACCACTAAATACAATATTCGAAGTAGAATTTTCCTCTTCACATATACTAAATTTTTAATCTAATTAATTTGATCAAGAAAGTACACCTTTTTTCACTTATTTTAAAACTATAGGACATTAGAGAAACTCAATTTTCTTAATAAAACCTCAATATTTTGGTACAATAAAATTTTACATTTCAAGGGAACTTAATTTTGTTCAATATTTGAGAGATATGAAAAGTATGGTTATAAAAGTTTTATTTTCTAATGTTTTTAGACCCAATAAAATTTAGAAAAATAAATATTTAGTTGTAAAAATGTTAGGATAAAATTCCAAGTACCAATTTCTAAAACATTAGGTACATGGATAACAGTTTCTCGATATATATGATAGGATGAAATCCAAAATTACATCATTTAAATATAGTGTAATAATGGAATTTTATTTCTAGTGAGAATACGAATGGCTTAATTATGGGTTTAGTAATGTTTCCATTCATGGTGAGACTTAAATTTATAATTTTTTTTATTTTTTAGTACCTAATCACAACCTCATTAGTATAATTTATTTTTGTGATGAAATTTACTCTATGAATTTTGACAAAGATCAATGTATCATAATAGCTTCACAAGCAGTTCTCATATTTTATATGGAAAGGAATGATAATATTTATACCATAAGTCTAGAAGATTGACCTACCAAAATTATCCTTACCTTAGTGAAATAGAGGTTAATTATTTTATTTTACATAGAAGGTTAGGATAATATAAATTTTAGATCTTGAGTAACTTTCTAAGAAAATAATTTTTGAATGATCTCTAAAAAGTAAAGCTTAATTCTTTAAAAGTTTTTAACCAATTTCAATAAATAAAGAAATATAAAGATAGATTTTAATCAATAAGATAAGTATCAATGCCAAGACCTCTAATTTTTTTTTCATATGGATCTTTTCAGACTAATTTAAAATATAAGTATTCAATGTAAACACTATATGTATGTCCCTATTTATGATTATGCTTATTATAATAACATTTTTTTCCATATATAAATCAAAATCACTAAATTTATTCAAATTTTTTTTCTCTATTGATCAAAATGATAATTTGATGCTCTCCATGTCACATGTATGTTTAATTTTGATCTTGGTTTACCTTTTTTGAGGTTTGACGGGTTTTTTAGAGTTAAAGGTTGAAAATTTTGAGTTTTAGGAAAAAACGATAGGCACACGGTTTAGTCACATAGTTTGTATAACTATTCAGTAATCATGTGGTATGGATCTCTAGTTTTAAGTGGGAATTTTATTGTTTTGAGATGGTTTTTTAAACTATGTGAGTCTTAGGGAAAACCACGTAGATGTTTGAGATTTTATCCAAGGGAAATTGCATATCCTGAGCATGATTTGTCAAAATATGGGGCCTTATCTAGAAAAATGTATGACATAGATTTTAAAGGATAGTGGACACCACATGGTTGGAACATAGTTTTCTAAACCATGTAGTCTAAATATGTGACAAGATATAAACTTTTTAAATTGAAAATTTACCTTGATGACCTTGGTACTTTTATCCTATAAAAACATCTTAATTATTCATTATCCAAAACCAGGTTCTCCCCATTTTCCCATGGGGATTATCTATTTATCTAGATGGATCTCTTTGAGGTAAGTCTGTTTTCTAGTTTTCTTCTTCTCCAATTTATAAATCTACCTCTGATCCATCATCTTCTCCAACTCATGCAACTCTATAAGAGGTATGGTGATCTGATCTACAGTTTGGATGTAGAATTGATGATTTTTTCCTTGGATCTAGACTCACAAGGACCATATCTCTTTGTTTCCCATCTTCCATTTTGATGGCGATAAGGTTTTATTTATTCTTGAGGTAGGTTTATCTATACTATGGTTCTATCACATCAATTACTTAATGTTATTATAAATTCATGTGTTTTAGTTTAATAAATTTATTGATTTGATATAAATGAAGAGTTTTTTTAAAATGCTTCTTGGGTAACATGAAATGGGTTTTTCAAAGGAGTTTTTTAAAATAGTTTATCCTCATTACGTGTTAAATAAAATTCCTCCAAGATGATTTTGAATATAAAATAGATTTTAAATCATGACATAGGTGATGATTTTATATGAAAATGTTTTGAAAAATATGAGCATGGTTATTTAAATATTTTGAAAAACATAGAACATTGGGAAACTAGGGTGTGTAGGGTTATAGAAATATGAAAACCTTAGTGAGTGTGGAACCACTATGGGTAACTTTTTTTATATCCATATACAATGGGAGGAATTTATATTAGTAGGATTCCTGGTATTCCTAGCTTAGTGTTCCTTTTTGTGTCCTAGTATGTATTCCTATAGAGTATATACCAAATCTTTCTTGCTTTTTTTACATGATGGTATTGTTTCATGTTGGTTACTCACATGTTTATCATTAGAGATATGGATATTTTGTATACAAAACTATATGTTATGTTTATTATTTATTTCCATATTATTATGGATTTGAATATGGACTGTTTTAAAGAAAACTGAATGATTATTTGTAAAAAATGTTTTTAATGGAAATTGATTTATAGACTTGTTTTTTTCTAATGTTAGAACTAATAGTTTCATGGTGATATACATTGTATTGATTATATAGTAGTATCCTACTGAGATTTAAATCTCATCCCCTAATTGTTTTCCTTTGGGTGTTTTTAGCTAGGGTTTTGCAGGTTACAAGTATAGGCTAGGGCATCATTTGGCATAAAGGATTCTATTAGTTGTTATTACCCTTATTTTGGGTTGGGATGTTCATGATGAATGATCATATAGAAATGAGTTTTTGGACTTGATTGGTTCATTAAAAAATGGTATTAGATTCATAACCATCTGGAAGTGTGATGAAACTACTTGGGTTTTCTAGACCAGAGTTAGAACCTTTCAGGGCTTAGAGAGTACATTACAACTAGGTGCTTGATCACCATCATTCATGATTTCAATTGAGTTTCCATGGGTAGTTGGGGTTTAATTTTTGTTTGATGTTTTTGTGAGTTATGGTTTTATATGACTACTTGTGATCATAATTGGTATGTGATGGTTTCCTTGGGGATTATTCTAGATTTAGGGTGTAAATAGAAATGCATTAAGTTATGAAGTCGACTTGGATGGCCTAACAAACCATTCAATGAATGTACACTTGGTTTTGAATGCGTTAAGGGGGATGTGGATGACTTAGAACATGTCCATTAACCATGTGTCTAGTTTAAGAAAACGTATAATCCATTTTCTTTTTTTTGTTTAGAAACCATGATTCTTGTATTCTTTGAGTGGGTCTCATTTATGGGAAAAAAATCACAGTCGTTCCTAGTATATGTTGATATCAAGAATCAGTTTGACTAATAGTTATTACATGAATTTGTTTATATAAGTGTAGTATAAGAAGTTAATAGAGTGAAAATGGGTTTCATATAAAATGGTTTTATTTTGAAAAGTAAAGATTTATTTCTTTCCTATAAAATTATGCTTTATTTCTAGGTCACGTTATTAGAAATGGTTTTTTAATCATCAAAACATGGAAAATATTTTGGTTTTCAAACCAGGTAACGATATACATGAAATGATTTCACACACTTGTTGCATGTTTTTAATATAGTTTAAATTTTTTAAAAGAAAATATTGTTTACTGTAACACCCCTATATTTAAAAAGAATATTATATTCTATAATGTACATGACATGCAACACTGAGCCTAAATAAACCAAAAAATATTATTATTTAAATATGAACATTATAAATTAGCCATTGAATTACTGGGTATAAATAGTATTTTCCTATTATGAAATATATATAAAATACCTACCCAATAAAAATTCTACGATTAATGCTTAGGAGACAAGTACCCAATTTTTAGTAAGGTTATTTTATGCTTTAGAAATATGTTTTCTTCAAAGATTAATTTTATTTAGAAAATATTATAATTTATTTCTATAAATTCTAGAAATTTTATTTTATAAAAGTAATGTAATTATTTAATCTTATGGTGGAATTTTTATATTTTTATGAAAATATTGATTTTTCAGTGAATAGAAAAAAATACCGATTTTTATTAAAAATTGTATTTTTATTTCAAGGATTTACAAAGTTACATTTTGTTTTAAAATGATTTCAATGTAAAATTAGTTGTATTATATTTGAAATAATCCAATTAATTTTATTATAATTAATTTTATGTTTGAATTTGGTATAAAACGTTTTTATACGTAAAAATGCATTTATCTGAAAAACATCTTTTATACGCGTTACATATTTTTATACTAATAAATTAAATTAGTCACTATTGGTGAATTATTTTAATGAAATTTATATATTATATATTAAATTATTTTTTAAAAATTCATTTTTTTTCTAAATATGGGATAAGAATAAAACAAGTTTTATGTACAAAAATATATTTTTCTAAAAAGCGGTTTTCATCGCATTTTACATGATTATGTTTAAAATTAATTTATGAAAATTATTTGAATTGAATTTGAAAATTTTATTCCATATTTGGAATTAGAAGGTTCAAATTTGGTAATCATTTCCTTTTATTTTTAGAAATTATGATTCGTAATCATGGTAAAATTTTTCACCTTGGTAAAGGGTAAATCAGATTAATCTAGGTTAAAACTAAGTTTCATGGTCACCATTTTCCATAAAAATTAATATTTGATGAATTTTATTATACTATAATCACCTTAGTCTGTAATTTTAATTTTTTAAGGGGCACATTTCAATGAAAATGACCTATATAATATCTAAAGCAAAGAAAAATACAAAATTTCACTATCTTACATTTAAATATCTAACACGTGTCCACATAAGGACAAAAGCAAGTAATTTAATAATATAAATATCTATTTTGAGATAAATGAGATTATTTCATGATGTAAATATATTTATTATTTTTAGTAATTAAATAATTACCTAAAATTCTTATGCAACATTAATAATTTTTTTAATTAATAGAAAAATTAAATAAATGATTTTAAAAATATTAAATGTAATATAATTTGAGTGATATGTAGAATTAAATGAATTTAATAGATTAATATAAAATATTATAGTCGTGTTAAAGTATTAAATTTTAATTCTAATTTTGTATTTATGTCTTTTTAATCAAATTAAATGAATAGTGTCGAAATTTATATTAATAATAATTTATCAAAATAACATTTTATTTAAATTTTAAAAATCATTAAAAAATTAAAATAGGAAAAAATGGGATAATATATGGTCTAAAATACCTTCCCTTATACATTAATGAGTAAATAGTTACCTTATATGTAAAATTATAATCCTTTAAGGGTGAAAAATAATTTACCGCAGTTAATGTTAAAAAATGTTAACTAAGGGGTTAAAACAAAAGATAAGGTTTAATACACCATTTAAACATGTCAAAATTTTATTTTTTGATAGTATTTTAACCCCATACTATAATACATTCTAATATATGGCCTTTTGGAGGCGTTTTAGCTAGATAATTACTATATTATAGTTTAATCTTTTATGAAATTCCAAAAGTGCCCCTCATCTCAATTATAAAAGGAAACCTCATCCCCTCACATATTCAGACCTTTTAATCCATATAACTCGAAAATAACCTGAAAAAATCACTTCTAATCTTTGTTATACATATTATAGAGGTTTTGGTTTTCCCAAAAGACCAACTATATGATCTTTATAGGATATCTAAAGGAGTACTTTCAAAGAAGACATAATTTCCTCAACCAATCATTTTATTTTTACTTATTATTTAACCTAATATAAATATATGGTATTTATCATAAAATAAAAACTTTAGTATGATAAATATACTTAAATTTAATTATTATTATATAATTCCCATTATCCACTCATTTTCCCATCAAATGAGAAGAGAAAGTATTGCTCGTGCGAACCTATAACTTACCGTCTCTACATAGTGATACAATTCATTTTCCACCACTATATTTCATGGATGATTATTATGAAGAGTTTAATGTTTATATAATTTAATTAAGATATAATAATAGTTATGGAATTATGATATGACATATATCTTCTTACCTCCCATATCTGTTGGAAAATGATAATGTCGCTTGTGCGTATGTGTGGATTACCACCTCCACCAAGTGATGTGATTTTTTTTTCATTTACATATAAATTGGATGATAATAAAGATAAATTTAATGAATATATAAGACATATATGATATAATAATGATTTATTAAATGTGTATTATTATTTATCTTTCTTTCATTCCACCCATCAAAAAGTTAAAACAACATTCATGCGTACGTAGGACTTACCGTCTCCACGAATGGTGCAATTTATTTTCTTATTGATACCTCTTATGGATCACTATAAATAAATATATAATGGATATATATTATATTTATATCACGATTAATATTATAGATATGATGTAACATTGATAAAAGTAAAAGAATAGAAACTACTAAACCAAAACATACATGAAAGACGAAGCTCTTATTACTCGAAACAATGATTTCAATAAAGAATTATTAATAGACAGGTGATAAAAGATTAAAAGTTATTAATATATGGTATAATATATATGATTATTGTTCTAAAATATATTTATAAAAAATATAAAATTATTATACATTATTATCATACACATATGAAGGAAGTCAAACCTAAGGTAAGGGTTTATTTCATAATCTCATAATTATTCAGGACTGTTTATGTTTAAGTCTCCCTTGGAGAAATTTTTTGTAATATATATATTAAATACAATATATTTTATTATCTTATGGTTATTAATGAAAATTTCATCTAATAGTACCATTTTTATCACTATTTTACTTAAAATTATTGAGAAAATGTTTTTAAGAAAAGTTGACTTTATTTGTCTCTTTAGTCGAAAACCCTTTTTCTTATATATCCATGTTTTATAAAAATATTTTCAAGAATATTTTAAAAATTATCTAAATGATTTATTAAATTTTTTTCACACATTTTTTAATTTGTAAAAAATGATTTTAAAGGAATATTTTTTTATTTTCTGAACGAGACACTTTTTTACTTTTTACCAAAATTGATAAAGGAATATTTTTTTAACTTGTCCAACATGAATAGAATTTCCTAGCATCATGAAATCTAATTTATTTTAATATTAGTTTACAATTTTCTATTTTTATTTTCAAATAAAATTATTTCCCTAATATTCTAGAATTTTTTAGTTTTTAAATGTGATTTTCAAAGTGAAAAGAGTATTTTCCTCATGAATGTTTATAATGAAATTTTAATGGTATTTATTTTCATCAATGACCAAAAACCTTATTTTACTTATGATTCACTAGTGATATGTTTTAATATTTCCCAATTTTTATTCTTTATCCAATTTTGAATATATGTTCATTTTGGATTCTAAAGAAGAGGTATAGTGCTTAACCATGTGTTTTCATTTTTTTCTTACTATAAATCCGTAAAATATTATTCAAGAATGATGATATAATAACATAATTATGTAAAATATAATAATAGTTTATTATGTTTAGTGAATAACATACATCTATCTCCTCATCCATCAAATGAGAAATGAAACCGTCGATCATGTGTACGATAAACTACCACATCACAAACCAGTATAGTTCGTTTTCAATCTCATCCTATCACGAATGGATTTAAAATATTTATATGATATTTATAACATAATTATATTTTTTGTAAATATAATAGCACATATAACTTCTTACCTTCAATTTGTGGAAAAATGATAATTCCCCTCTTATGTACGGTGGACTAACGCCTCGGGAAGCGATGTGATTCGTTATTCACTTATGATTTACATGGAAGGTAATAAGGATATATTTAATGAAAATATGTGATATATATGAAATAAAAATTATTTTTTAAAGGTAATATATTATTTAACTTTATTTAATTTCATCCTTCATGAAAATGGAAGTAGTATTCATGCGTGCTTATGACATACCATCTCCATGAATGGTATAATTCATTTTCTATCTCTAAAATTAATGGATTAATATAAATACATATATAATGAATATATATGATATTTATATCATGGTTAACATTATTTATATGGTGGAACCATGATCAAAGTCAAAGGAAAAAAAATACAAAACCAAAACATACGTGAAAAATAAAGCAATTATTACATGAAATAAGATTTTAACATAGAATTATTAAGAAAAGGGCAATAAAAGATTATAAGTAAATAATATGTGGTATGATGAATATGATTATGGTTATGTACTATATTTATAATAAAATTATATTTATTATATAGTTGTTCATAAGATGTATGAAGGAAGTCAAGACTTAAGGTAAGAGATTTTTGGTCTCTCTTTTATTTATGGGGGACATATGCCATATTCACTACTCATTTATTTTGTGTGGTGTATGTAATACCTATTTTACATGTTATATCACGAATTTAATTACTTTAATGATATTTAGGGTTTCAAATGATGTTATTATTTAATGGACTTTATGATTCAAAATTTACCAAAGTGGTAAGGGTTTGGTGTTACAATTTCATTTTTTATCAAGATTATTTATGGTTATGATTCCAATGACATGGTCTTATGATATAACTATTAAGAAACACAAGAATTTTATTCTCCTATGGATATTTTTGGAAATTATATTCTTTCATTTTATTTTACTCTATTCATGTACTCAATATTCAAAAATAATGTTTAGAAAAAAAAACAAATTTATTTCTCTCTTCAGTTGAAAAACAATTTTCTTACATATCTATATTTTCTAAAAAACATTTCAAGAATTTATATAATATTATAATATGATGGTTTAAATTCATTTTTAACTATATTTTACATTTTAAAAAAAGATTTTAAAATAATATTCATGTCATTTTTCCAAACAAGGCCCCTTTGGATTTTACTGAAAATGTGAAAGGTATATTTGATGTAATGTGTACTACATGAATGGAATTTACCATCATAAGTAACACCTAATTTTTTAAGGATTACTTTATAATTTTCAAAGGTTACTTTAATTTTTTGTTTCTTTAATATTTGGGATGTTTTGATAGTGATTTCAAATTGGAAATGATATTTTCCTCAAAAATGTTCTAAGTGATATTTTAAAGTAAGTTTCCATATAAGACAAAAAACTTTGGGGTTTGTTATGTTTTACTGGAGAAATAATCCAATTGAAACATCCTTATTATTTATCTTGATGGTTTATTATTATGATGAAGATATATCTATGAAACATATTATTTTTCCTTGGTTTATTCTATAATGAACTTATGATATGTTTATGAAATCCATTTTGATTATATGTGTTACAATATAATGAAATATTTCCAGAATCCATTTAATTTATTTGGGTTTTGTTATGATGAAATGTTTTTAAAACCCATTTTATTTCTATAAGTTATTCTACGAATAAATATTTATGAAACCCATTTATTTTCATGGGTTTTGATATGATTAATGTTTTATTATCTTTTGACACACCTATGTATTATTTTCATTATATAACCAAGGATAGTGGTTACGTTATAAACAAGTATGGTTGTTATGTTATAACCATGGAAGGTGGTCACATTATAACCAAGGATGGTTGTTATGTTATTACTAAGGATGGTTGTTATGTTATAACCAATGATAGTGGTTATGTTATAACCAAGGATGGTGGTCACATTATAACCAAATATGGGTGGAATCTATATCTACCTCCAATTAATTAGGTAAAGTTTTATATCACATGATATGATAATGTGAAATAATATGATGTTCTTGATCCATAATGAGAAACATGCTGATGCACTTTATCCACTATGAGAAATAGGTGATGATTACTGATCTATTATGAAATGGGAAATAAGTGTTGATGCCTAATCTATTATGATTTCATGGTCTTGGTATTTAACCTTGATAAATGAAATGGTGTCTATACCTATGATGGTGCCAAAATTTTATGACATTAGCTTATGGTTTATGAATTATGATGATTTTACACTCTCATGAGTTACAAATTTTTTGAATGATAATGATTTATTCCGTAACTCATGTTTATGATCTATGATAGGTTGGGTATGAAAATTTTAAGTTATGCTCATGACCTCATACCATTATTATTATCTCAAGCATTCATATGATCATAGAATGATATTTCCCATGTATACTCTTACTGAGAACATGAGATTAACCTTTCATATATTTCCTTTCCCCAAGTTATGAAAAAAGTTTTTAAGTAAGGAATGTTTTTGAGGAGTACAAATGGGGATGATATTTATGAGTGATGTTGAAGATATTTCATTAAATTAGAAGATTACGTACACAATCTTGAAAGAATTTAAATAATTACAGTCCCTGAGAATGTATTTATGAAATTTATTGAATATTAATAAAAAATATGTGATATTTATGTATAAAAATATTGGTTAATTAATGTAGGTCTCATGAGATACACTATCTTGGGTATCTGGATGAGGACTTACCAATTTATGTAATATGTCTTTTCATGAGGCCTTAATAGTATGTTTTTGATTATTTGAATAGTTATGATATGCATGGATATGTTTAAATATCATATGATTATTTGTATTTAATTATTTTATTATTAGATATTACTGCCATATTATTCTTTATGATCAAGTTATTGATTAAATGACATGAATTTTTAGATATTTACATTTCTATATTTATTATACCATATTTATTCATTTTATCTTCCACTGTACACATACCCTTACTAAGCATATGATATCAAACCTTTATTATATTTCCTTCCCCCAAGATTATAGGTAGTATATTATGATTTATATGTATGGATAAGATAAATGGAATAATTTTTTTCTCAAAGGAAATACAATTTTGTGTTTTTTTTGAATTTTAATGTGAGATTGAAATATGTATGTAGTTTTCCAAGACTACTAAACTATTTAGTCCTTTAGGATGAATTTACTTATATCTAGTGCCAACATAATAATGTAAAGACCAAATTTGGGAGAATAGGATCTCGGCCTTTATAGTTACCATAAATTTGTAAAGGTTAGGTTTTTTGTTTTAAAAATGAAATTCATAATTATTTTAAACATGTAATCTAGAAAAGAAAATGGTTTTGAAGGTGGGATGATAAATCAAGGGAAATTTTTTATTTTTTTGATAAAAAAAAGATTTTATAACTTGAATGGGGTTTCTTTTTAATGAATTTTAAACATGGATAATGTAATTCAAGATGAAAATAGATTCTGTTTCATGCTTTGGACTGAGAGGTAAAAAGTTTCATCTTGCAATTGAGGAGTTACGAGATGTTTTTATTTTGTATTTTCTTTTAATAAATAGAATATTTTTTCCTTTTAAATGGGTTTATTATATAACTCATTTTTAAATGGTTTTTGGAGGTTTCCTAAATGAGTAGTTTTTTAAAAATATTTTTTCTCTTTATGTGGGATTGTCCTAAAACCTATCCGAATAGTTTTCTTTCTTTTTTTATTTTAATGTCTACCCTAACACTTCCTTGTGTGTAGGGATTGTACGATGTTATCTAAAGGATGTAACTAGAAGTGGTTATCAACTTGTGTGGCTTAAGTAAGTCTTCTATATAGGTTATGAGTTTGAGTGAGATTATTTTCTAGAGACCAATATTCTTATCTTATATTTAGTCTTTACCAGAATGCAAATGGAGTGGAAAGTATTATATTATCTCTTGATATTCTTATGTAACATTGATAGTGAAATATATTTGTTCATATGGGTAGTCAATTTTGGGAGGTTTGGTTTTCTTAGGTTCTTAGATTTCCATAGGAGGAGTGGAATCTTAGGTTCATACTGTGTTCTTTGTGCTAATCCCTTCAGGTTTGAGATCTATAATTTTAGAGTAGTTTTGGTTTTGGGATAACCTTATTTAATAATGATATTTGATATCTTCTTTGGACTACTCCATTTAGAGTAGGGTAAATATCAAGTTTCTTCTTGCCTCATTTTTTGTTTTCACTTTGTAAACCTTACTATTAGGGAAATATTTGTGAAAAAATCGATGTCATGAGTTCATCCTTAGTGCTCTAGACACTATGAACCTTTGGTTTTTGCATGGGTAAAAAGGTTTAGTTTCATGATCGATTTGGATGAGAGATCCATCAGTGATATGATATTATTAGTTGAGAATTGGGGACCATCAAGTTAATATATCTAAATGGAAGTTACCATAGATACAATTTTGTAACCCATGACTATATCCATGTCATTTCTTATTGAGTGTTTTCATTATTTAAACTATCTCTTTGTTATGTGAGACTTGTTGGATCTAATGATCTAGATTATGCATTTATAATTATATTTGAGGTGGTTTCATCTGATGATCTTCTTAAATTTTTTTTGGATGATTCCTTTTCATAGGCTTGATCTAGTTTCCTCTTCATTGGTTTTGTTTCTGAGTTTTTTCGATTGTTCTTGGTCTTGTAGGTCTCTTGGTTATGTAATTTTTCATCTATACTATGCTATGGTTGTTTGTCTTATATTTTTATAAAAGATACATTTTGTGTTATATTTTGGGGTAAAACCAATCCCATGGTTTTTTAATTTGATACCCTAGTGGTTTTCACCCACCCATGGTTATTGGAAGTGTGCTTCAGGCTTTATGACAAGCTAGCCTAGGTAAATTGTCAGGTTATCCTAGGTTGGTTGGTTGCATCTTGTGATATCGTATTGGTTTCTCTTGGTTAATGATTAGAATATTAGGGGATTATTTTGGATGATATGTTAAAACCATTATTTCTATGTTGATTCTCTCTTATATCAATGTAGATAATTTTTGTTGCACTATTTTAGATTTCATGTAATTTGTGGGGAGACCTATGTTATGTATTTGTTCTTTTAAAGACCCCTGTTATATAATCTTGAACCTTGGAATCCTTTGAAATGATGGAAGTGAGGTTGAATCTAGATTTATTGTTATTTCATGATAATTCAGGTTGGACATAGAAAAAGGAACTGTGAAGCCGTAAGAATAGAGTTGGGATATGTCTCGATGTCATAAATTGGGTGATGGATTATGGATTTATACAATTAATCCTGTATAGAAAGAATCTATCACACTATGAAATGGATTTTATAGAAATTATTTATTCTCTTAAAACTTGGTGAAACCATCCCCTAGAGATAATTGTATGATATATTCAGATTATAGAACACTAAAGTGTAATTTTATCTATAGGAATCCAATAATATGATAGAAATATTGGGTAAAGTGATTTCAGATCTAATATATTGATATTATTTAAACTCATAGAATAGGATGTGTGGTCACAAATTCCTTGATTAGGGATTTAACAATTAATTTTTTAAAGGAATCAAAGATGTAATGTTCCTTAGTGAACCTTTATGAATAAATACTATGGGTTGTATTGGAGGATCTAATGTATTGCATGCTCATCTTGTGAGTAAGAAGATTTTTCCTTTTGAAATCAGTTTTGGCTTAGGCAATCAGTGGATGTTGGTTAGAATTATTTTTATGGAACATTTTTATGGTGGGGGACCTTGAGTTTTTTGTTTGGTATCTAGATGGTGCTTTATGCCTTTAGAGGTAGTTGGTTGTCTTGGTTAATCTGAGTCATGGGTTGTTAGATCCTGATCATATGTCTATTTTCTCTATGCACTCTGGGGTTACCATAAAATGTAGTGATCTAATATATTGATGTTATTGTCCTATAATAATCCAATAAATTGTAGAATTTATGCCATTATTATACACCTACTAAAAAGGTGAATCAAAACATGAAAAACCTACCAGTTTGATGTTTTCATATCTATTCCATTAAAGAGGTTGGATGAAGGGTCCATGGACCTTGTAATTAAACTAATATTGAATTTATATAGAGAAAAAGATATGATTTTGGGTGATCATTAACCGATTCATGGAATCATCTCATGTATTTCTTTCCAAGGATTTGATTTGGTAAAATATCTTGAAATTTTATATAATCAGTGGGTTGTGAATTTTCTTGGTGTACCAATAGTTAACATTTATGATAGATACCCATGCATTGAATCTCAATTATGGAAGGGATTGATGAATTTTATGGTTTCTAATTTTAATTTTAGCATGACATTCAATATTCAAATGGATCATCAGATTTGATGAATCACCAAATTATTGAGGATTTAGTTTGGATGTGTGTTATTGATTTCATAAGTTTTTGCCTTTTCAACTTTCCCTAATTTATTTTTTTCTATAATAACAATTGTCTCATTTTTATTAAAGAGAAACACTTTGAAGTGTCATATGAGTGGAATTGTGGATATCCTTGACATCAGTAAGGGGTTGGTGAGTGGTCTATAGTAGGATCAAGTCTTGTTTATGGGTGATAATAATGATGTGGTTATATTTAGAAATGTTGGAAATAGTTCTATGTTATGAGGAATTTTATAAAATCACTATAATTTTATATTGGAAGTTATAATAGGTAACCAAGTTTTTCATAGGGTTTTACCTCACTTGGGAGACCATATTTGGGGTAGGAAGGTAAGTGGTTCTAATGTTTTTAACCCTTTAGAAATAATTCATTATTGTAGAAAAGTTTATTTTAAGTTGGTATTTTCATCACTCTTGATATCAATTCACAACAGGTTTCCTATTTTCAAATTATGCTGGTATCAACTAGACCCTTTCCCATGTTGATAAATGGGAGGATATTGTTCTTGATCTCGACACATTAGTGCTGGTACATCCAGTTCAAGTGATGGATCATCAAGATAAGGTGTTATTCTGTAAAAAAATTCTCTTGGTACAAGTATTGTAGTATTGCAGATAGGATATCCATGTGATGTGTGAGTGAGAATCATTGATGAGGAAATAGTAACCTTAAATATCTATGATTACAAAATATTGATCACTTTTTAGGGACACAAAGTTTCATGGTGGGGAGAATTATAAAACCCTCTAGGTTACAAGTATGTTTAATTTTGATCTTGTTTTACCTATTTTGAGGTTGAACAGGTTTTTGGTAGTAGGAGTTTGTAAATTTAAAGTTTCGAGGAAAACAGTCTAGGAACATTGTTTAAGCGTGAGATTTTTATAACTATGAGTTATGAATATATGGTTTCCAATGGCATTTTACATGGTTTGAACATAGTTTTTTAAACCATGCGAGTCTCATTGAAAACCGTGCAAATGACAAGGTTTTGATCTAGGGCATGTCTCATAGCTTGAGCATGGTTTTTCAATCCATATAGATTTCTCTAGGAAATAGTGTGAATTTACTTTCAAAGAAAAGTGATCACCACATAGTTGATGCATGGCTTTCCAAACCTTGTGGACTAACCATGCAACTATATTTGGATTTTTTAAAATAAAAATTTAACCTAATTCCCTTGTAAATTTTAAAATATAAACACTTCCTAATTAATCATTATCCCAAACCATTCTCCCCTTGAACCTCTATGAAGTTATCCCCTTGGTCATATAATGATTCTCTATTGATCTGGATAGATTTCTTTTAGGTATCTGTGTTTTCCTATTGTTTTATTGTCCTATTTCTATATCTATCTCTAATATCTCATATTTTCCATGTTGTGAAACCCTATAAGGGGTTTGGTGACCCTATATATGGTTTTTATGGAGAATTGATATTTTTTACCTGGATATAGACTTGTGAGGACTAAATATCTTCGTTTCCTATGTTTGTTTTTGAAGGCGATGAGGTTTTCTCCATTCTTGAGGTAGGTGTATCTATCATATAGTTCTATCACATGAATTACTTAATTACCATGTAAATTATTATGGTTTGGTTTATGAAATTTATTTATTTGATATAAATTAAGATTTTTTTTATGAAAATTCATATTGGGTGGCACTAAAAGGTGTTTTAAAAGAAGTTTTCTTTGAAAATAGGTTATGAACATTATGCGTTTAATGAAGTTCCTTAAAGATGATTTTGAATCTAAATTGAATTCTCAAGCACAAGAGTAGTGATTCTTTACTGTGAAAATATTTTAGAATTTATGAGCATCATTATTTTAATATTTTTTTAAAAAAAAGCACATTAAGAACCTTGGGTGCATCGGGTTATGGTTATATGAAAACCTTAGTGAGTGTGAAACCACTAATGGATATTCTTGTGATATAGATAGACTGTGGAAAAACTCGATATCAATAGGATTCATGGTATGGATGACTTTTTGTTCCATCACATGACCTAGTACATATTCCCATAGGCTTTTTCCCAACTTTTGTTTGGTTTTATTACAAGATGGTATTGTTTCATGTTTGTTTCTCACATGTTTATCTTTTGAGATATAGATGTTTTGTCTACTTCCCTCTGTGTTGTATTTACTATTTATTTCTATATTATTTTGGTTTTGAACATGGATTGTTTTAATGAAAACCAAGCAATGATTTTTGAAAAGTATTTTCAAATGGAATTTCTTTATAAAATTGTTTGGTTTTAAAGCTATAACTAACGGTTTCATGGTGAAATACATTATGTAGATTCACTAGTGGTATTCTATTGGGAATTAGTGATCAAACACTAATTTTTATTTTGGTAATTTTTATCCATAGTCTTTTAGGTTACAAGTGGGCATGGAATCTTCTATTAGTTGTCATCACCTTTTTTGTGGTTTGGGATGGTGGTGATGAATGGTCACATGCAGATAGGTTTTTGGCCTTAGATGGTTCATTATTTAGAAAAAATATCTAATGATCACAATTTGGAGTGGTCATAGAGTGTTTTAGAATGTTGAGTTTGAAACTTTTTATAATGAAAAAGGTATTAAAGACAACTTTTTAGCTCGAAGTACACTATAAAAATGAATTTTTTGAAAAAATAAATAAAACTCTTCAAGAAATATATTGATCTATGTTGTGTGAAAACAAAATTGAAATTTTTTTTTGAGTGAAGCTATGAATATTCACTATTACACTATAAATCATATTTTTATTCATTTTTTTTAAATAAAAAAACTAAAAAATTATGGAACAAAAGTAAAACTAAAGTTGGATACTTTATATATTTTGAACAAAATATACTTATTTTAAACAAAATATACTTATTTTAAATAAAAAATATAATCTCAAAAAGTTTGTTCCAAAATATGATGAAAGAATTTTTATTGGTTATTCCACCACAAGTAAGGATTATGAGGTATTCAAAAACATACTACATAATATTAAAGAAATTGTACATGTAAAATTTAATTAAACTAATACTTTTGGAAAATGTATTTCTAAACATATGAATTTTGGAAGTAACTGACCTATTATTTTAAAAACGCACTCTGTTTTACAATATCTAGTGAATGAAATAAAAATATTGGATATCACTAGAACAAAATCTAATAATATGAATGGTGATTATCTGGTAGAAGTGGGACAATAATTATATTTCCCTACAAACTATATATTGTTAAAGGATCGTCTAGTTAATAAATTTATTGGTGATGTTTCTCAATAGATAAAACCATAATTTATTTATGAAATTCATGTGAACATATTGAATTATTATTGATATTTGAATATAAAACTATAGATGAATCCTTAGGTGACAAAATATTATTAATTAATAATCAAGAATAAGTCAATCTGTTTGAATAAAACAAGGTGTGGTCTTTGGTTAAACATCATGATGAATTTCCAATTATAGGATCTAAATGGGTATTCTAAAACAAATGTGATGAGAATGAAATAGTCTTTCAGAATAATGATATAATTTATTCTAATTACTATAATCAAGAAGAGTATATTTATTAAAAATAATCTTTGGCTTCAGTAACAACATTAATTTTTCCATGCATGTCATGAAGAAAAGTACAAGAATGACTTGTTATGTTGTGTTGGATTTTTTTGTTAATATTTTTTTACACCATTCAAGTATGATAGATTTGGAATGAATTATTTATATTTATGTGATTAATTGGTTTTCTAGAGTATATTGGTTTTTTCCTAAGTTAAAGCATTTTCAACAATGTTATTTAATACTAATGTGGGATATGTTGTGTTCAATATATTTAGATTTTTTCCCTACATGATGTGTTGAATCTAACATGGATAATGGTTCTTAGAGTAAGATTATCATGCAGATGAGTTTGATTGATCTATCTTTAGGATAATATAATTAAATATTCTCTCCTATCCTCTAATAATACTATAGGAATATATCCTAGTTAACTATGAGTATCTAAGAAGATGTTAGAATGTATCATACATATTTGATGGCTCATCATAGAGATTCATAAAAACTTATGAAACAATTTTATAAGTAAGTTAATGAAGAATACATGTGTTTACTATATCATGATTATCTATTGAAGAATGGATAATAAAATGGAGTATGAAGAGTAAGACATATCTTGTGACTCCTTTTGATGATCAAGGAATTTTCTGTAGGCCACATGATTGTATGCTCACAGTGGGGTGAATATCTATTAAAAATACAATCCAAATCAATGGTGTAGTGAAATGAAACTATATATGGAATTGGTTGTAGATTATACCCTATGATGAGCAGTTCATGAGACAATAATATGCCTCATTTGTATATATTTTACAGTTTTGTCTTCCATAATCTCTTGAGAAGATAACCTTGTGATTGTATTAGAGCTGGGAATATAACTTTCTTATAACTTAGATGGTGAAGAAAGAGAGATGAGAATGAGAATCATAATTTAAGATGGAGTTTGAGAAGACTAAATGGAATTATATTAAAGTTTAGAATATATTATGGATTCTGGATAATAATTAGAGTCTTGGTTATAACCGAATTCAATGATTAGACATGTTGGAAGAAATCACGACATAATGAATTTGTGTCACACCATGATCTGGTTATAAAGAAATTGGTTGAATAATTTAACTGATACATCATGATGTAAAAATGTTTTTATCACTCTAAAATAGAGTAAAGTAGAAGGATATTTTACTATTACATAGACTCATAACACCACAATCATACATGTTTTTCTATGATAGAGATGAGTTAATATATTAGTTTTCTCTTACTCAAAAGAGTCATATTGCAGTGTAAAAATTTATATCTTGATATTATTTATAAGATGTTGTGGGGAGTGTATTGTTCCCTGATGGGAGCTTATGAAAATTTAGTGTAGTTATATTTAATTAGTTAAAGTTCCTCATTACACAAACTAAGTTGTTTCATGATAGAAGAGTAGTTCACACTGTAATATTTCGAGCTGTGAAAATTTTAGGATTCACTAATATTAGAAGATGAAGCGATCACACCACAATACAACAAGATATACTGCAGCATGTAGTCCACATATATGATGAGATATAAATACCATGATACAATTCTCATGGGTATTATAAAATATAAGAGTTGATTTTGTAAACCTGAGGAGATTTTTCAGTTGATAATTTTGGATCCGAGTTCTACTAAACCCTGTGTTGTAAAGGATCAAGTCACACTATAATATTATATATTTCACCACGATTACAAGTGTTATGTCATGATATAGTTAATTATAGAATATCATAAAATCATATAACCAATTTTTTTAGGGTTAAAACAAGTATTTATATTGGAACACACCAACATTCTATTGGATGAATTTGAAATAAGATTTAATATAGAAAACACATGGATGAATATGAGGCAATTAAGTACTCATGGATGGATAATGATCATTGGTAAAGATATAAAGATATATAATCTATCTATAAAAATATCATCAAATATGATTTTTTATGTGTAATATAATTGAAACTATATCCGTTTAAATATATTCATGAGAGGGCCACCCATTTGGGTTGGTCTTGAGGTAAGAATATGGGTGGAAAACAATCCCAAAATCTAGAGGCACTTAAAGAAGATGGAGGGAGGATTTTACATGGTCAAGAGATTATATTTGATGACCTATTTCCATTGAAATTTTCATTTACATTCTCATAGTATTTTATTCATCATTAATAATAATGTGATGATATAGATAGCATGGTGAAAACTAGTTTACACCAAGGACACAATCATATAATGTAAATTGTGTTGTGAAACTTATATCTATTTTGTAAATATAATTCTATCTCTCATAATTATCAAAATCATCATTATCATATGGATATTCATGTGATTCATGAAATAAACATAAACATAGGAAGTGTTGTGGAAGGGAGAAAAGGGGGAAGTTTATTTTGGACTTTGACCGCTAATTCACCCCCATCTTAGTGGTTGGGAATCTCTACTTTGGGACCTTCACATAGTATTAGATTTAGTATTACAACATGGATAAAACCCATATTACTATTATATCCTTTAATTGATATCAAAATTCGAGTGAACACATAGATCATAAACTCTATTCTCTATTTGAATGTTTGATATCCAAAAATTGATTTTAGAATCGAGATTAAAGGAAAAGGTACTAGGTAATCCCACTTATGATCTTGAGTTTTTAATGTAAAAGTGAATGAATATTTTACATTTGGACCTATATCGTGAACATTGCGTATTTTCATTGATATATTCTTTCACTGTAGGATTTTAAAAAATAAAATTTGAGTGTGAAACTATATTTTCTCTAGAGGAGTTGATATTATATTTTATTCTTCAGATATGTTGTTCTTAAAATTTTATTTTTTTATTTCTAATAATTTTATAATTACCCATTACACTATGAAGTGTATTCTAAATTATATTTCCACTAGTCTATTGTTGAATGGTTCTAATGGTAATGTGGATGTAACGCCCCAACCGCAGTTACCCAGAGTCGGTGCATTATTACATAACATGGGCATGATCATAAGAAAGATCAAGTCTTGAAAGACCGATTGGTTTAGTAGCCTTGGAAGAACTAGATACATTCATAATGTTTACATTACATCATAAAATAAAAACTACAACAATATAGTCTCCATAGTCCACACTCTTATCCCCTCATACTATCCCTGCAGGTCATTCATAATTTACTTCTTCACATCCTGGGAAAAATAAAACATAGAAAATTGGTGAGCTCAAATGGAGAGTAAGGATAACAATATAGCGGAAACTTTCATAAATAAGAATAAACATTTAAGGCAATGTATGACTAAAAAAAGCCTTTTAAACTTGAAATTCAACATAGTATGGCAAAAATAAAATGAAATAATGCCATTTAATTATTCACATGGATATTCTACTAATAGAATAATCACATGCAATATCAATAACCACTTTCATAATGACGGAATGCATAATGCCAGACTATCATAACCACATAGCCAATGCCTCATGCCAAGAATACAAATAAGATTTTGTCAGGGCCTCGTGCCAAGACACTAGTTTGTCTCATGAGACCTACCGATGCATCGAGGAGCTATAGCGGGCTCCACCCGTCACTTATTAAGTCCAATGCATTCCCATATGAAAAGGTTCAAACATAACATAAACATTCGTATTAAAACTAGCATATGAAATGTAAATAATTCATCCATAAACCAAGAATGGTTTAAGAATAAAACATCCACAACCAAACACATCACAAAAACTTCAAAACAATATGGAAGTTTTGTATCATAACAAATCAACTTAAAATCCATCAAATGATGTTGAAATAGATGAAATCAAAACTATTTGAGAGAAATATCTCTTTTTCTGAAATCATTTAAAAGTCACACATTTATTAAGGAAGTAATTTAAAAGAGATTTTTGAATCAAAGTGTCCCATACCACTTCGAAACTTTTGAAAATAAATATCATTTCACAACATTCATGTCCATATAAATAAATCCTTAAAATCATTTTGAAAACATGGACATTAATTAAAAAGATTTAGAAAGATAAATCTTTAAAACATTTAAAATTCTGATTTTGATAAAGAGTACCTTTCATAAATTCTTAAAATATTAATTTTGAAATCATTTAAAAGTCACATAATTATAAAATAAAACATTTACTTTGAAAATATTTTTATAAGCTTATAAGGGAAGCTTCAAAAATTTTATAACGGCAGAAAATAGCCGCACCAGCCGTATTAGTTAAAAAAAAGACATTCTTACCTTAATTTGGTCAAAAAGGTTAAAAAGGACCTTGTTTGGAAAACACAGAAATATTCATTTATAAACATCTTATAAAAAGTAAAACAAGGGTATAAATGACTTTAACCCATATTCTGTAAAATAGTAAGAATGTTTTGAAATACACTTTCAAGAAACATGGATGTAGATGATAAAGAGGTCCCAGTAGATAATTATGTATAAACAACCTCGGATAATGAAGAGATTGTGAAATAACCCTTACCTTGTAATTTTAATTGGTTGAGGGTAGTTTAAAGTCCTGTATAATGGTGAAATAATTGTTATTAAATTATACAAGAATCACATATATTAATATGATATGATATATGATCTTTTAACATTGCTTTGTCAATAATATTTTATAATTATCGTTGTTTCGGGTGTTAAATTACTCATTTTCTTTTATATGTTTTGTTATGTAAGCCATGTTTGTTATGGATAGGTTGTATCTTATTCATATCCAGAATGATATTAAGTCCTTAAACATTATTATTAATCTTGAAATGAGAATTAGACTTGAATGGATATGATGGAGAATGAATCTCATCGCGTTCGTGGAGACGGTAGTCCATACGTATGCAGGAGCGACAATATCATTCTTTTGATATTAAAATAATTGGATTGTATATCATATATACAGAATCATTATCATGTTATATTTAGTATTTACATGAATTACACATCATTATTATACCCATCCAAATAATAATTTATTGAATGACAATTACACCACGACGTGGATACGGTAAGCTGTATGTACGAACGTATGATGACATGTCATTAAAAGGATGTATAGAATACTGAATATGGTTGTAACATATTTATAATAATATCAAAGTATATATAAGATACTGGATTTATTATTTTAGAATGGTAATATCAAAGATAGAAGAAGTGGAAGAAGAAAGGAACTTGAAAAGGGGTGGTGAAATCATTACCTCTTTTTCGGGTTCTTCCTTTTGATTTGATCAAAATGGCTCCTTAGGTTGGCTTTCTGATCAAACTAAGGCCTCTAGGTTGTAGTGAGGGAAGTTGAGAGAGTATTTGGGTAGGGTTTGGCCGAACAAAAAGGCTTTGAAGGTGTGAATTAATGAGAAGGGGGAGTTCCCTTTTATAAGAGGCGTGAGGGGCACCTTTGGAAAAGCTAGAAATATTATTTTATAATAAATTCATATTCGGTTTCTAATGGCTTAAAATTGTATTATTTAAAGGTTAAGGTGGGTATGGGTATAAAACCACTCAACCAATAGAATTTATACAGGTTTGGGTTATTATATTAGCCTTATCTTTAAGTATTAACTCTTAGTTAATTAGTTTCACTTTTACAATGTCTCTTTGTATTTTTATATTATATGGTTAATAAACTTACTATATACATCCTTGAGACCCCAAAGTGGTCAATTAATGATACAAATATCATGATATAAGTCTCTTGGACGAACCATAGATTTTTAGGAATTTAATATCAATTAATAATATAATATTTTTTTTAAAAACTCTTTTATGTCAATTTTGACACTATTCAATAATTGATTTTTGTAAAAATCATAACAGAATGATTACTTCTAAAAACGTTAATTAAATAAATCCTAACATGTCATATTGACCTAGAAAATTATTGGTATTCATAAAAAGTCTCAAATTACAATTATTTGGGTATTTATAATATCAATTATTCTAATTTTTCATTAATTAGATAATTACTGCATCACCATTATGTCATAAATAAATTAAATTATTTAATGTCTAAAAATTATAAATAAAATACCATTATGTATTAAATATTATTATATTTCTAATGAATATTTACAATCGAATTTATCTTATGTATAACCCTATATTAAAAATGTTTTAGTAAATAAACTTTGATTTTAACTCTTCTAACTCTTCTTTGAATTAAATAATAATAAATGTCCTAATCTAATAAAATTGGACCTAAATGATAATATTTTACTCATAAGGTTGTTTTTGGTCAAGATACACTTGTCCAATAGAATTAGGACATGTGTTAGGGTAATATTAATATCATTTTTACCCTTAATTACCCTATTTACTTTTAACCGTGGTAAATAAAAGTAAAAAGTTACTATTCACCAAAAATTATTTTCATCTCATTGAACCACATTTTACTCCTTGATATTAACCGTGTCTCTCGGATTTTCGAAATTACACTCACAGAAGCGGTAAAATTAAGTTTAATGAAAAATTTAGTTTTTTAACTACCACTTAGTGGTTTCACTATTCATCAAAAAATGAAAGTTTCCATAAAAATACCAAAAATTAGGCCTAAGCTATATTTGATATTATGAATTCAAAAATGATGTCTATTTTACCAAATTAAAAACATATCAGTTGCATTAATTAATTTAAAAATTAATTTCCATCGTCAAAACAAATAGCATGTTTTTAAGAGATAATAACTATCAAAAGATTGACACTTGTTTATGTCCGGTTTAATTGTGAGATTATGTACAATGACCAACATTGTATTAAATGGTAAAAATATATTCTAAATATACTTTAAAATCACTCAAATTCATAATTTATCAATATAAATCATTTCGATTAAAAAAGTTGTTTTTAATTAAAATTTAGTAATTTTCACTATTCATCAAAATATGAAAGTTATCCGAAAAGTACCAAAATTTCACCCTAAGCTAATTTCGATATTACGAATCAAAAAATGAAGTCCATTTAGAAATATAAAATTTATAAAATTTCAAAAATTAGGTATTAATATTCATAATGGCTAGTTTGATTGGTTGTGGTGTGTGTTAGAACTTGAAGTTGCGTACATCACACGCTACTGTATTATTCAAAGGAAAGCATACTGTGGAAGCTTGGGATGTTTCATTGTAAATTTTTGATGTCCCCATTCTAAAAGTAAATTTATTTAGTCAAATTGAATATAAGTTTAAAATATTGTATTTGAAAAGGGTTCACTATTAAAAGTTGGTAAAAGTGTAATACTGAAAATGAATTTGTTCTTACATTATGTCTAAGAAACTCATAATATGGATTCTAAAATTATAAGGATTATATAAAGTTTAAAATTTAGTTAATACTATCCATAACCTCTTTTGAACGACTTGTTTGGTAAGTCATGGTGCGCTTGAACTCGGTGTTGCGTGTAGTGCAAGTTATTGAATTATTTTGAAGAAATAACACACTATGAAATCATGGGGTATTAAATTCTCCCCTCATTCAATAAATTGCGTCCTCGCAATTTGAAATTGTTCTTCGAAAATAAAAGGTTGAATAAAGAAAATATATTTGTGGGAAAACCCACATCGGAAATTGGGTCAATAAAATTTAGTCTTAATAAGAGGAAAAGATAAATGAAAGGGTCACCACCAAATTATGATCTCTATTCGGAGAACATTGGTGGATATTAGAGACATATAATTGGTGGAAAAACGTAAATATTTATAGGCAGTGATTGAGGTCATTAATCACAAACAAGTGTAAAATTGAGGGCCTTAAATTCATCATTCTATGATGATTTAAAATACCATCAGTTCAGCAAAACATATGGTATTAGGATAACACATTTTTTTGTTTTAAGATCCCTTTAGTAAAGTATAATAATTAATTTATTCATTGAATAAGAGAAGAAGAAAAATATATACTTGACAAGTAGAGTCTCATCAATTAACTAAGTTCTACCACAGACTCATCTTTCACTCTAAAAGATAATAGAACTTAAAAATAATATTCTATTCATCCTATTCATATAGGGTTAAAAAAAATTAATTTATAATTCATCTAGAAGAACCATTAAAAAAATGACATTATTCAATCTAGGACATCACGTGGGTCAGTGGTATGTGATACACCCTTGTCACCCTTCGGTTGTGGGTTCATGTCTCGCGGCCTTGCTGGACGCGACGGGTAGCCGCCCGACCTCTGGGTTGTCCTTCTATGGCAATCCAAAATAATCCAAACTAGAACTATCCAAAATACTTCAGTCCAAAATTTTATAAGGTAAACACAATGAAGATCCTTTTTTCCGCGTAATAACATGTGAACACCTTCATCATGTATTCTTTTAAAACACTGCAACATCCTGAATTACCATAAAACCTTTTTGATTACATTCATGATCCCTTATTCCTTAAAGAATAATAGATATACTCCTTCAATCCAAAAATGTTGTAAACCCCAACAATGATGGAATATACAAATCATTAACCAGTTTCAAGGTAGTCAAGAATATCCAATATAATTTATCCAAATCAATCATGTATTATTCAAAAATTACTACCTCGGTATCAGAACCATATTATGGTTTATCTTTCTCTCAACCATATATTTTCCAAAAATTTAACCTGCTATTGAGTCAATTTTCTTTGTTCCACACAATCTCAAGTCCTTAATGAAATAGTACTGCAGTACAATCCTTATATACTCCATAATTATTATAACAAGTACATTGTTGATACAACATTCAAATGAAATAATCAACATAAGAACTCTAATCATTCCTCTTCATTTGTGGTAGTATCATAACTTTATTATTATCCAATAGCATCATTTGCAGAATAGTCTGATGACTGGGACATAGGTTCGCGTAGTGTCCCAAACTCCTTGCAAATGAAGCATTGTACATTTGAAACCATTTTCTTACCCTTGCAGTCACGTACTTTGTTCCCTTTTCCTCCACACTTATAACAAACTCTCATTCCTTTCAGGCAAGTTCTAGGGTGTTTCTTCCCACAGTTATCACATATGGGAAAATTATTCTTTTCCCTCTTCCCTTTATCCATATTTCTCTCTTCCATCCTTTTCTTATCTTGGTTCCCTTCAAAGCCATAGGACTCAGTAAACTATTTACTTATCTTATCAACACATGATATTATTTCTTCATATGATGATAATACATGGGAGACTATTTCTCTTATAAATTCTGGATTAAGACCATGAAAGATATGATCATTCTTTCTCTTTGGATCATGTTCATTGCTGGAGTTCTCATTCCTTCTACTGGGTGCCATTTCTAAACAATGTCATACACTAGATTAGTTTATTAATAACAATACCTAATCCCAAACTTGTAAAACACATAACATAAATTAAATATTTTATGGATATAATCCATAATAATAAAAATGTCTCCTTTGAGTAAGTATATACTCCTAAACCCTTCATAATGGTTTGTAAAGAAAATGAGAATTATCCTAAGAATATCTCCCGGGAGTGTCATAACCAAGAGTGCAGAAAGGCCCGTTGTCGTGCACCAGTTCCCAATCGAGTCCAGCTCAAAGCGGTGTTTTCGGGTTTTACCCCTAGGTACATCTGTGCCACAACCGCCTCTACCTGGTCGTATCCAGACATGGATGTATTTCTCGAAAAACTCACAAACTCTCTACAATACCAAAATTTTAGGAAGTTCTTCTATACTAATCCTCAAAGTCCATCTTAGGTCTATGTTCTCTAATCAGATTTTATCTAAATCTAGCTTCCAAGGTTTGTACTAAACTTCCTACGATACCGACTATAATGCCCCGACCCCAGTTACCCAGAGTCGGTGCATTATTACATAACATAGGCATGATCACAATAAAGATCAAGTCTCGAAAGACCGATTAGTTTAGTAGCCTTGGAATAACTAGATACATTCATAAAGTTTACATTACATCATAAAATAAAAACTACAATAATATAGTCCCCATAGTCCACACTCTTATCCCCTCATACTATCCCTGCAGGTCATTCATAATTTACTTCTTCACATCCTGGGAAAAATAAAACATAGAAAAGGGGTGAGCTCAAATTCCCAGTAAGGATAACAATATAGTGGAAACTTTCATAAATAAGAATAAACATTTAAGGCAATGTATGACTAAAACAAAATCCTTTTAAACTTGAACTTCAACATAGTATGGAAAAAATAAAATGAAATATTGCCATTTACTTATTCACATGGATATTCTACTAATCTAATAATCACATGAAATATCAATAACCACTTTCATAATGACGGAATGCATAATGCCAGACTATCATAACCACATAGCCAAGGCCTCGTGCCAAGACTACAAATAAGATTTTGTCAGGGCCTCGTGCCAAGACACTAGTTTGTCTCATGAGACCTACCGATGCATCGAGGAGCTATAGCAGGCTCCACCCATCACTTATTAAGTCCAATTAATTCCCATATGAAAAGGTTCAAACATAACATAAACATTCGTATTGAAACTAGCATATGAAATGTAAACACTTCATCCATAAACCAAGAATGGTATAAGAATAACACATCCATAGTCAAACACATCACAAAACTTCAAAACAATATGGAAGTTTTGTATCATAACAAGTCAACTTAAAATCCATCAAAGGATGTTGACATAGATGAAATCAAAACTATTTGAGAGAAATATCTCTTTTTTTTAAATCATTTAAAAGTCACACATTTATTAAGGAAGTAATTTAAAAGAGATTTTGGAATCAAAGTGTCCCATACCACTTCGAAACTTTTGAAAAAAAATATCATTTCAAAACATTCATGTCTATATAAATAAATCCTTAAAATCATTTTGAAAACATGGACATTAATTAAAAAGATTTAGAATGATAAATCTTTAAAACATTTAAAATTCTAATTTTGATAAAGAGTACCTTTCATAAATTCTTAAAATATTCATTTTGAAATCATTTAAAAGTCACATAATTATAAAATAAAAAATTTACTTTGAAAATATCCTTATAATCTTGTAAGGGAAGCTTCGAAAATTTTATAACGGTGGAAAATAGCTGCACCTGCTGTATTAGTTAAAAAAAAGACATTCTTACCTTAATTCTGTCAAAAAGGTTAAAAAGGACCTTGTTTGAAAAAAAACGGAAATATTCCTTTATAAACATCTTATAAAAAGTAAAACAAGGGTATAAATTACTTTAACCCATATTCTTTAAAATAGTAAGAATGTTTTGAAATACCCTTTCAAGAAACATGGATGTGGATGATAAAGAGGTCCCAGTAGATAATTACGTATAAACAACCTCGGATAATGAAGAGATTGTGAAATAAACCTTACCTTTTACTTTCCATGGTTGAGGGTAGGTTAACATACTGTATAATGGTGAAATAATTGTTATTAAATTATACAAAAATCATATATATTAATATGATATCATATATGATCTTTTAACATTGCTTTGTTAATAATATTTTAGAATTATCGTCGTTTCAGGTGTTAACTTACTCATTTTCTTTTATATGTTTTGTTATGGATAAGTTGTATCTTATTCATATCCAGAATGATATTAAGTCCTTAAACATTATTATTAATCTTCAAATGAGAATTAGACTTGAATGGATACGATGGAGAATGAATCTCATCACGTTCGTGGAGACGGTAGTCCGTACGTATGGACGAGCGACAATATCATTCTTTTGATATTAAGATAATTGGATTGTATATCATATATAAAGAATCATTATCATGTTATATTTATTATTTACATGAATTACACATCATTATTATACCCATCCAAATAATAATTTATTGAATAACAATTACACCACGACGTGGAGACGGTAAGCCGTACGTACGCACGTATGGTGACATGTCATTCAAAGGATGTATAGAATACTGAATATGGTTGTACCATATTTATAATAACATAAAATTATATATAATATACTGGAATTATTATTTTATAATGGGAATAACAAAGATATTAGAAGTGGAAGAAGAAAGAAACTTGAAAAGGGGTGGCGAAATCATTACCTCTTCTTCGGGTTCTTCCTTTTGATTTGATCAAAAGGGCTCCTTAGGTTGGATTTATGATCAAACTAAGGAATCTATGTTGTAGTGAGAGAATTTGAGAGAGTATTTGGGCAGGGTTTGGCCGAACCAAAAGGCTTTGAAGTTGTGAATTAATGAGAAGGGGGAGTTCCCTTTTATAAGAGGGGTGAGGGGCACCTTTGGAAAAGAAAGAGATATTATTTTATAATAAATTCATATTCGGTTTATAATGGATCAAAATTGGATTATTTAATGGTTAAGGTGGGGATGGGTCGAAAACCACTCAAACAATAGAATTTAGACAGGTTTGGGTTATTATATTAACCTTATCTTTAAGTATTAACTCTTAGTTAATTAGTTTCACTTTTACAATGTCTCTTTGTATTTTTATATTATATGGTTAATAAACTTTCTATATACATCCATGAGACACCCAAGTGGTCCATTAATGATAAAAATATCATGATATAAGTATCTTGTCCAAACCTTATATTTTTAGGAATTTAATATCAATTAATAATATAATATTTGTTTTAAAAACTCTTTTATGTCAATTTTGACACTATTCAATAATTGATTTTTGTAAAAATCATAACAGAATGATTACTTTGAAAAAAGTTAATTAAATAAATCCTAACATGTCATATTAACCTATAAAATTATTGTTATTCATAAAAAGTCTAAAATTACATTTATTTGGGTATTTATAATATCAATTATTCTAATTTTTCATTAATTAGATAATTACTTCATCACCATTATGTCATAAATAAATTATCTTATTTAATGTCTAAAAATTATAAATAAAATACCATTATGTAGGAAATATTTTTATATTTCTAATTAATATTTTCAATAGAATTTATCTTATGTATAACCCTATATTAAAAATGTTTTAGTAAATAAACTTTGATTTTAACTCTATTAACTCTTCTTTGAATTAAATAATAATAAATGTCCTAATCTAATAAAAGTGGACCTAAATGATAATATTTTACTCCTAAGGTTGTTTTTGGTCGAGATACACTTGTCCAATATAATTAGGACATGTGTTAGGGTAATATTAATATCATTTTTACCCTTAATTACCCTATTTACTTTTAACCGTGGTAGATAAAAGTAAAAAGTTACTATTCACCAAAAATTATTTTCATCTCATTGAACCAAATTTTACTCCTTGATATTAACCGTGTCCTTCGGATTTTCGAAATTTCACTCACAGAAGCGGTAAAATTAAGTTTTATGAAAAATTCAGTTTTTTAACTACCACTTAGTGGTTTCACTATTCCTCAAAAAATGAAAGTTTCCAGAAAAATACCAAAAATTAGGCCTAAGCTATATTTGATATTATGAATTCAAAAATGATGTCTATTTTACCAAATTCAAAACATATATGTTTAATTAATTAATTTAAAAATTAATTCCATCGTCAAAACAAATAGCATGTTTTTAAGAGAAATAACTATCAAAAGATTGACACTTGTTTATGTCCGGTTTAATTGTGAGATTATTTAAAATGACCAAAATTTTATTAAATGGTAAAAATATATTCTAAATATAATTTAAAACCACTAAAATTCATAATTTATCAATATAAATTATTTTGATTAAAAAAGTTTTTTTTAATTAAAATTTAGTAATTTTCACTATTAATCAAAATATGAAAGTTATCCAAAAAGTACCAAAATTTCACCCTAATCTAATTTTGATATTACAAATCCAAAAATAAAGTCCATTTCAAAAGATAAAATTTATAAAATTTCAAAAAGTAGGTATTTATATTCATAACAACTAGTTTGATTGGTTGTGGTGTGTGTTAGAATTTGAAGTTGCGTACAACACACGCTACTGTATTATTCAAAGGAAAACGTACTTTGGAAGCTTGGGATGTTTCATTGTAAATTTTTGATGTCCCCATTCTAAAAAGTAAATTTATTTAGTCAAATTGAATATAAGTTTAAAATATTGGATTTGAAAATGGTTCACTATTAAAAGTTGGTAAAAGTGTAATACTGAAAATGAATTTGTTCTTACATTATGTCTAAGAAACTCATAATATGGATTCTAAAATTATAAGGATTATATAAAGTTTACAATTTAGTTAATACTATTCATAACCTCTTTTGAACAGCTTGTTTGGTAAGTCATGGTGCGTTTGAACTCGGTGTCATGTGTAGTGCAAGTTATTGAATTATTTTGAAGAAATAACACACTATGAAATCATGGGGTGTTACATGGAGGCTATATTCAATAAGTAATTAATTAATAAAAAGAAAAGGGAGAAAAAAAAGTTAATTAAAGTGATATAAGACATTAAAAACACTCACGAGGATACTTTAGAAAATTCTATAAAAATTTAGAAATAAAACAAGAAGATACAAAATAAGATTTCAATTATGAAGCATTTTCTTGATTTTAATCAAAGAGATATAGATTTCTTGAGCCTATATACCTCATAACTTGACGATGAAGTAGATTATTATAAATTTAAATTTATGAATCACCATGTCATCAATATAGGATTAGGGGATGAAATCAAGGTGGTTAAGATTAGTTTATGAAACACTTTATAAGATGTTGCAAAATTTGAGAATTATAATTATGTAGAGAAAAATGGTATTAATTATAAATATTTGGATAGAGACTCTCAAGAACTTTTCATGTTTGTATTGTAGAATAAGCTTATTGAGAAATCATAATACATAAAGGAAACCTCTGTATTGGTTTTTAAAACTAATAGGATCTCGAAAATAATGATGAAAAATACTTATAATGTAGTAAGTCTCAAGGATCCTTTGATGATTAAAAATTCTTGAAAAATTATTGAGTCAAGTAGGAGTGATTCCAATATGAACACGTAAAAGTAAAAGAAACCCAAGTATGAATGGATATATAAGAAAGAGATATAATCCTAGAGAATACCTATGGTTTTATATTATAATTAGTGGAAGGAAAAATAAAAAGTAGTGGTTAAAAAATCCAACCAAACAATAATTGACAAGATTATAGTGGGAGACTTTCTAATAATGAGAATGTGACAACTAAATCCTCATTAAAGAAGGAACCACTATATAGGAGAACCAAAAAATTGGAAAGAAACCCTTTAAATCTAAAGGAAACACTTGTTTTATGGAATAACTAAGAAACATAGATATTTATCATAGTGTGGTTTCCTTGAGGAAAAATTTATGAACTTTTGGTAAAAATTTATAGTTGTGAAATCTAAGAATAAGAGGCAATTATAGTAGTCTAATGAGAAGGAAAAAGTGTCTCTAAATCTTAGTGTACTCAAAGAGAGTTGTGGATAGTTAAAACAACAAGAATTCACCACCAAATATTATCTCACATGGATTTTATAGAAATAGAAATTAAATAATGGTTTTAATCTTCAAAATTATTGTAGTTGCAATGATGTTCTTGAAAATATGAATGTGGAAAAGTAGGGTGATCCCACCAAACACTTGGTATCTCAATATGAAAAGAAGAATATGGTTACTTTAAGAGTCTCTAAATATTTTATTATAGTTCGTCATGATCAAACTAAATTGATGAAATAATTTAGAATCAATTAATGTGGATTTCTATCTTCAAAATATAAAAGTAGTTTTGAGAAAACTGTTCCCATGAAGATACCCATTGAATCCTTTAAAAATTTTAAAGGGATATAGAAGAAAAATGCAGTCTGTGGAATAATAAAATGAGGAAACCAACATGAAATTCATGTGCCCAATGAGTCAAATAAATGTATTTATTGATAGGATTAATTTTTTTTGAATAATATTAGATGAATATATGATAATATTTCAAACCCGAGGTCAGTCCAAGTGGGACAGACACCACTCAATAAAAAATATGGTATGAGAAGATAAAAACTCTCCCCTTATTTGTGATTTAATTACTTGATTATGTTTTTGTAAGAAAGGAGATGATTATTTTTCAAATCAAAGAGGGAATTTTAAAATGAAATTTATACTTGAGGATCACTTATAGACTATATAGATTATTGTTTATTACTCTTGTTTCCTATAATGAGTTAACTCTACTAGGCTTTGATTTTTTTGATTAATATTTCAACTAATAAGTAATAAATTATTTAAATTATCTAACATGGGTTTTAGGACTATCCAGAGAATAAAATATTAAAATACGGTTATGGGATGGATTACCCCTAAAAATTATAATGATAAATTTCTCTTTAAATAATTTATTTTTGAAATATATTTATTTGTGTGAAAAGAGGAGGAAGGAAATTATGATTCTTTATCAAAGAAAGAGTAAATCTATCAAGTTAGAAATTTATTGGATCCTCTTGAAGTTTAATAATCCACCCTTATATAAATGAGACAAAATTATCAAAAACCATCAAGGGAGATAGAATGAGGTATAATCCCAATCACTTAATCTCTATTTTGCCTTTGAATTGTACTATAAAATGGGGAGAAAAAAATCATAATTCCAAAGAGGGTTTTAGTGATAAAATGCAGTTTATCTCTATAATGACCAACACCCCTTATTTTTGATGGATCTAGAGTAAAGCTTAGCTTCAATGGATATAGAACTAGGGTTGATTTTAATTTTTGTGTTTTTATTTCTAAATTTCCTTGAAATACCCATTTAAAATACTGGTATAGATATTTTAGATATGGTAACTTTGGTATAAAGGAAAAAGAACAAGTTTCAAGAGTTTGAGTGGCTGGATGGTGAAGTTCGATTGATGTAGAGGTCCACCAAGTACCCAGTTGGGTGGCACCAGGTACTAGGGGTGAGCGTAGATTGTTTTGGTTTAGTTTTTACTAAAACCCAAACCAAACCACAACTTTTAGTTTGGTGTTTATATATAAAATCAAACTAATTAATAGCGGTATTGTTTAGATTACAAAATTTATAGAATATTAATTTTTATTTCAGTTCAGTTCAGAGAGTGGATTAACTTATATTTTTTTCTAACATATTGATGAAATTTTATAATGATTTTCTGGTAATTTAAATGAAATTTATCCATAATCACTAAAATTTAATTAAAAAATATTCAAATATAGGAAAATGACATTAAAAATATCCAAACATTAAAAAAATAAAATCAAATCCAAAGGAATGACATGAAAATAAGACTAAAAAAAGGACAAAGATCAAATGTATGAAGGAAACAAAAGGACACACTCTCTAAATTATAGTAATAGGCTATGCCATCAATTGTAAGAAACATATTCTCATAAAAAACCACTAAATATATCATGTGCCTCACACAAAATAAATGTAATGTCTGAGACCCGATTCACTTATAAGTAACTAAACACTTTTGGACACATTGTCTCAAGCGTGCCTCCCCATACACTATAGGTTGTCAATTAGTAGCGAGGGTCTAAGATGGTATGGTGGGGAGACTATAACCTCATTATCAGAGTGTATCATAGTGACATAATATATTATTAAATTGTGGAATCTTAATAATGAAAATAGAGCAGTAGATGTAAATCATTCAAATAGAAGTAATAAACAATCCATAAGCAACATCATATTCAACAGATGAGTATTTCCTGGGGGTACAGAAAAAGGTAGGCGTAAGTAGGAACACATACATACATGTAATAAAAATAAAAAAAAACCAAAAACATTATATCTAATAGAATCACGAGACAAGTCCCGATCCCATGTTCTCAAGATCCCATGACACCCAGAAATCAAGAATCCATGACTAGACACTTACCCTTACCCATACCCACATCCATGAATTTTATCCAGGTACCAAATTGTGGCCTGAATAGGGTGTGAGATAAAATCAGTAGGCCCCCAAAAATAGTATCTATAATAAATATATCCTACATATAAAAACTACAACTCTGTGCAGGTTAACAAGTAAAGTGACAAAATGATAGATAGATATTAGCAAGTCTATTAACAGAGGCTGCAACTATGAACAGGCTATAAATAGTGTGTATAAATACATAAAGGTAAGGTATGAATGTAACTTCTAGATTTGAAATATTCTATATATATATAAAGTGTTATACATACATGGTCCAGGTCCCTAGGCTGAAGACCAAGGAAACCTCATAGAGTCCTTGGAACTTGTCCAAGGTGAGGTCAAAATAATGTAGACCTAGATGGGCTAGGAACCCAGGGTCTATGGTCGATGTATCCTAATATCCAGATATATATAGTGGTCATAGGTTTCATACCAATATCTCCCTTATTAGTTTCATTTTGTTTATAAAATTTTGTTCCATATCGTCAATCAACTCAATGCTATATTACATTACCCATTGACAATGCCATACTATGATGTACAACATCATGAAAGTAATATAAAGGGTCAATAGGTAAGGTTTGTATTCATGACTGAGTCCAACCACCCATAATAAATGGGTACAATCCTAGATACCACCCATCTCATTAAAATTTACTTATTTAATCCATTCATTAACTCATTTAATTTACTCTAGGCTTCCACAAATGGGTGGAAATATCTCATACCCTAAAAGGTGGTTTTAATTTACGCAGTTGAATGAACCCACCTCTTAGGAAGTTTGGGTTGAGGTTGAAAACCTATAACCAAGTCAATGTGCTATGTGGGAATCACATTTAAGGTTCAAGCAATTAATTTAAGACATTTATGAATTTTAGGAGTGACATCCATAGGTTTTGAAGTGCGACACAATGAAAATAATTTAATAAGTTATATGACCTTAGGGACATAGTATAGACCACCTTACTTAATATGGTAGAGTAGAACTCATCTAGTATTGGCTTATGATTCAGAGCAGAATGAGAGAAATAGGAGAAATAGAAAAACACCCTGAAAATAGGGAAAAATATCCTCCATGAAGATTTCACATTAGATGATGGTAGAAACTACAAAAAAGGTAATGTATTGAAGCACTTACTATTGGTGATCTAACGCGACAGGCATAACTTTATTTAGATGTCGGATAAAGAAGAGGGATCAAAGCCTTGCTCGAGGCATGGGAGAATCTCTTTCCATGGGAGGAGATACTAAAGAATTAAAGAGAATAAGGGTTTTAGGTTTTAAAAGGATGGAGGGAAAAAATTAAATTTCACCATATTTTAATGGGTCACATAGTTTGGCCGCACGGTTGGCCAAACCTTTTAGAAACCGCGAGATAGTCACTATCCATGGGCACCCCTCACACTGGATGGGCACGTAGTTAGACTAACAATACACATTCCATGAAACTACCCTCTATAATATTTTTGAAAGATTTTTCACAACCATGCAGTCTAGAGTGTAGGGTTTGAAAAACCATGTAACACCTTCCAGGGCTGCATGACTAGCCTTAACCATGTTCCAATTGTGAGGCCCTTAGATTCTAACAATCCCCAAACACCCTAGAAACATCCACTTAGTCATTAGTAATTTATATTAGGATAAAAATAAATATTAAAACTAAAATATATTTGTTCCATACCTTATAGAAAAATTCGGGGTGTTACAGCCTCCCCAAATTAAGATAACTCATCCATGAGTTTCCATTTCAAGGGTAGTATAACACTAGCTAAGAAAAGTTTAGTCCACCAAGAACGAATGTCATCCTCTATCTCTTAGGTATCATTTTATACCCAATTGTGCTTCCATAACACCCATAATAAAGTAAATGAAATGTCTCAGAGAGACTTTATTCTCTAGTCCATGAAAAAATAGGGTGCTCTTGAAAATAGGTATCAACATCTAGTTCCACCTCATAATGCTAAAAAACATGAGAGGGGTCTGAGTAGCAATGAAATAACTGAGAAACATGAAATATTTCATGCATATATTTATATCTATAAATAAGTGATATCCAATAATCCATTTATCTAACCCTCCCCAAAACCTCATAAGGTCCAATAAAATGAAGCGATAAATTACCTTGACTCTTGGACCATTGATTCCCCAATATATTCAAAACATGATAGAATACCCGATCCCCAACCTCAAACTCTATAGTTAATCGACGAATGTCAATATATGAATTATTCTAAGACAGAGTTTTATTGATTCACTTCTAGACCAGCTGAAACTACCCTAAATTTTATTGAATGAGATGAGGTGCAAGTAGTGTTACCTTCCCTACCTCTAACCAATATAGATGTGATCAGAATGGCCTTCTATATAAGGAATCATAAGGATACATCAATATAGTCTCTTTAAATACATTATTATAAGATAATTCAGCTATAGGTATATGTTTCTCCCATGAACCTCCACAATCTAGGATGCTTAATCGAAGCATGTCATATAACACCTGTATAATATGCTCGAACTACCTTTCTGTATGAGGGTGGTATGATTTACTCATAAGTACCAGTGTACCTAATTCCCTATTTAACCTTTCCAAAATAAATAAGTAAAATTAAAATCTATGTCCGATACAATAGTCCATGAAACTCCATGAAGACATATTATCTATCAGACATAGTGCCTTCCAAGATCATCCATTAAAAGGTCCCCTAAATAGGTAAGAGATGAGTGACCTATGTGAGCCTATCAATGATCACCAATACTACATCATTACCTTGAGGGGATCTCGATAGGCCAGTCACAAAATCCATAGCAACATCAACCCATTTACACTCAGGAATGAGAAATGTCTATAGAAGACCAATTGGTCGCTAGTGTTGCAACTTCACCAGTTTATAGGTGGAATAAAAAGTAACAAAACTAGTTATTTCCATTTTCATTCCCATTCACCATTACAACTGGAATAATCCACGATACATCATGGTAACAATGACATGTACTACCCAAGTAGAGACATGAGAATCCCACATCAACTACACGGTCATGTCAGTAGGAACCCAACCAAATCCATAAATGTACAAGATCTCATCCCCATCAACAAACCATCCAGGCAGTGGATACTCACCTATAACACTCTCCCATAGGACCAAGCCCTCAGGATCAGAAAGCTGTATCATATTCACTATATCCATATGTGAAGAGGTCACCGATAGGTATGCAGATTCAATCTTCCCGTCATGATCCTACACCTCTAAGTGTATCTCAAATTTTTTTATCAACTTCCACCCACTACTCGCCTCTTGAACTACCTATGTATAATTCCTCTATCTTAGAATATTAGCTACAACATTGATCTTACCTAGAAAATAGAAAAAATCAAAGTCAAAAAATGCTAGTATTCCACCCACCTTATCTTCCTAAGATTTAAGTCACACTGTGTAGAGATGTATTCAAGGATTTTGGGCTCTATAAACACCACAAATATCTCTCTAAGAGAATAATTAATCCAACAAAACAAGTAATGAACTAAAAATTATAAGTCAAGATCACACATAGGATAATTATTCTCATATGGCCTCAATTGATGAGAGTTGTTTTCCACGAAAAGCTCTACCTTCATAGAACTTCTCCTAGCCTAATGCTTGATGAATCACAACAAAATGTGTGGAACCTTCCTAGCTCTATAATAATCAGTATAGATTTTGATTTCAGTCTCCCTTTTATCTCTTTAAAGGATTTCTCATAGACTCCGGACCATGTAAACTTCACACCTTTATTGGTCAAGTATACAAGTGGTGTTATAATACTTGATAAATCATATATAAAATGCATGTACTATCGATATAGCCCTAAAAAACTCCATATGTTAATAAAATTCATGATATACTCCCAAGAAACTACTGTTTTCAATTTATCATGGTCAAATAATACTTATTCCTCTAAGACATAGTGACCCAGGAAGTGAACCTTGTCAATAAAAACAATGCATTTGGTGAGATTTTTATACATCTAGCTCTCTCTTAGTGCATTTAGAATGATCCCAATATATTTTACACAATCTCTTCCAGTATAAGAATACACTAAGATTTAATCCTACAAAGACTACAAAAAATGAATCCAGATATGGGTGGAAAAACCAATTCATTAAAAAAGAAATACCACTGGAATGTTTTTCAAATTGAAATACATAATTAGATACTCATAAATACCATACCTACTATATAAATCTATCTGTGGTATGTTTTATGGTCTCACATGCACCTAGTGATAACATGACCTCAAATAAATCTTGGAGAAAACTCGAGCTCCTCATATTTGATCAAAGAGGTCATCTATGTGAGGTAATGGACAATGGTTCTTCACAGTGAGTTGATTTAATTTTCAGTGAGACACACAAATCTCAAGGTTTCTATCCACCTTCTTAGAAAAAAGTACGGGTGAACCCATGGGATAATTTCAGGGTCATATACACCCATTAGCTTCCACATCCTCTATAAGCCTCTTGATCTATTTCAACTTGATAGAAAATATCCTATAAGTAAGAATATATATGAGTGCTTCTTATGGAACTAGATCAATAGTAAAATCTACCTTTCTCTTAGGAGGTAGTCTAGAAGATTCATTATGAAATATGTCCTTAAACTGATCCACAAATAGAGGTAAATAAGCCTCACATTCTCCCCAATCATTCATAAAAGGATAACAATATGGGATATTACTCCACCCATCCCATGATGTTTTGGTCCAAATCTACTTACCCAGACATCTCACTCACGCTTATATATATAAGTACCACCATCAGGTGATGTGAACGACACCCTCAAATGATAAAAATCAACATGATCATGATAGAAAACCAACCATTCCATCATGAGAATTATGTAGAAACCCATCATCTTGAGGATAATGTGGTCCCATAAGAAATGATAGATGAAAACCTCCAAAGGAAACTACTTAAATTGGTGTAAACTTTTAGATCACACTCTCAATGGAGCATAAACCATTATTACACTATAAAAGTATTGAATCTCAAGACCAAGGAATTCCATGATAGACACAGAAATAGAAGAGTGGTAAGAACCTATATCAAATAAAATATAAACCATGGTATATTCTACCAAAACAGTACCTCAAACCATAGATGGTCCTACACTCAGATCCTATGGTATCATATATACTGCATATATTTCTCCCAAACTGTGACCTTGTAATATAACCTCACTACCCTAATCCAGATCACTCTTATGGAGTTGTCAAATTAGTGTCTGAATCCCATGCCCTTGACTACTGACTCCACTTGATTGGCCAGTAGAATTATAGATCCCTACCTTACATGGATCTACTGATCCTACTCTTGGTCCTAGAGTTGGTGTGGATCCTCTATCACTAACCATAGGAAGAAAGGTTCTATAAAACCATTATAAGTTCCATATTCTACTATAGTCTTGGCACTTAAATGGGGATATCTTACACTAGTGCTTCATTTTCCCTACTTTCCATACTAGTGAAAGACTACATAAATTCAAGTACATGTAATCCAACTGGTACTTCCCTCATGAGAGGTCTTGCAATGAAACTTCAAGACGCCACAAATTGCACCACCTAGGTGAGAAGCTAAACCACTCTAATCCATAACTCTAGATTTCTTCTGGTTATGCTCAGTAATAAGGGTCTATTTTACTATCTCAGGTAGGGTAGTCAACTAGAAAACATTCACCTAAGATTAAATAGGATACCTGATCCCTTCCTTAAAGCATCTCACCCTGGATGGATCATCACTATCATAAATAGGTACAAATCATTGAAGAGCTATGAAGAAATCTAAATAATCCATCACAAACTTGGCACCTTGCTCTAGGTTCATAAACTCCCTAGCTCGATCAACCTTTAAAGTCTTAATAAAAAAATTATTCATTTAAATTAGATTAAAAATCCCCTCATATCATTTCTCAATGATGATTTTCCTAGTTCTAAATATCCCACCAATGTTTTCCAGATCCATGAATCATATACATTTCAAGATTGACCCTCCTTTATTGAGGGTCTCTAGAAGCTCTAATATAAAAAATGGTCTCAAACTATAACTCAACAGCCTGGGGTCCACCATCCCCAGAGAAAGTAGGTGGATGCTGCTACTGAAAGTTTTGTGTTAACTATTCCATAGAATAGGTAGTTCACAAAGGTCCCATCATAGTCTATATAAATCATAGGAATCCCTCTCAAAACTAGACATCATCCCCCATGTTAGGAATAGCAGGAGGTTCCATAGGTAGCATTATTAGAGGTAATACTGGTGGCTTAGGGACCACCACCCCCGAAGCATGGTCTTTGTCATCCTCTTAATGCATGAATCAAGGGAATTATGGGGGAATATCTTTATAAATTACAATCACACACCTCATATATAATTTGAAAACAAAATACCACAGATATATAAAAATAAAACATGTATGGGAATTCCTATAAGTAATTGACACCCCTTTTACTACTCCTAAAGCTAAGTCTAGGTAACATATTTTACCATAAATAATCCCAAGAGACACTTCCTACTACCCATTAATAAGGTTAGGTCTAGGTCAGGTTCTCTATTTTAGTAAGGGGTCTCGGTATATGGACTTTCAATTTCAATTTATAAAGTAAGAAAATATTTAATTTTCAATTGAAATCCCCATTTAATGGAAATTTTATTTTGAATTTAAGAGTTTACAATTATTTAATTTATACATTAGAACAACTATATGAAATACAATTCCAAATTTATACAATTAAAAGATTTATAAATTATAATGGGTAGTTCATATACTTACATCCAGACCATTAAATTGGATAGTAGAATACAACCAGTCATATAAGATGATTTCACTGGATGAATCACTATTCTTAATTTATAGTGGAACACACACTCTTTAAATTACAATTTAAACTCATGTTTTCAGAATCAACCAACATTCTAGTCTATGTAACCACAGTTACACATATCAAACATATGATAATTAGTTAATTTTGGTTCTAACCTCAAGGTATGTTGAAAAATGCCATTTTGTTTTAGGTAGACACTTTAAAAAAAATTATTTAAGACACTTTTTCCTACAAAAACATTATTTTTATAATAGATACATCACACAGGGCATAAGAAATAGATATCATGCAGTCAAACAAGGAAACCTACATGTAATGGCATAATTCATTACATATGAATCCTCTAAGGTTCCTATAATGATGCATTATCAATTCTTCCTTGCCACACCTTTCCAAGTATAAAATAGAGTCCATAGTAATAATAACAAACCCCACACACTATATGAATCACCCAATGGTGAAATCATTATAATTGTAACTAACATAATCCAAAACATCTATTTACATCCTAGGGAATTTAGATTTTTCCTAGAATGTGGGTGAGATATATCCAGGGACAAGATCATTACCAAAATCTGAAACATCCTATTATCTTGTATGCTAACCCATTATAAAAAGAGAAAGTAAAAATACCACTCTGATTCAAATTTGTAACATCTCAAAACCGATTCACTCACAAGTAACTAAATCAAATTGGCTACATGGCCTAAAGTTCACCTCTCCATACACTATAGGCTTCCAAATAGTAGTGAATTTGTTGGATGGTGTGGTGGGGATACTGTACCATCATGATCAGAGTGTATAAAATTAGTGTAATAAATGAATAAATAGAAGAATTATAATAATGACCACAAATATGTTGAAGTAAATCATCCTTACAACTGTAATAAATAGGATATAAGTGGCATCATATACACAATGATGAGTATAGCATGGAGCTATATAGAAAGGCAGACATACATTGAACAAGGTACACAAACATACATGTAATAAAAACAACCAAAAAGACAAAAATGAATATCTCCAATAGAATAATGATCCAAGGCTTAGTACCAAGCTCCCAAGCTCCCATTCTATGAACAAATCAATAATACATGACAAGGAAGTTTCCCTTGTCCCTACCTACATTTATGAAGTCTATTAGTGTACCAATGAATGTCTTGGATAGGGTGTGAGATAAACTTGGTAGGACACCACTGACATTATCTCTAAAAAATACAACTTGTGTATAAAAAATTCAACCATGTTCAAGTATAATGGGTAATGCAGTAAAATGATAGAAAAATATAAACAAGTCCATGATTAGAGGATGTAACAATGATAAGTCTATAAATGGTGTGTTTTAGTAAATCAAGGTAATTTGTGCATGTAACTACAAACATAGACATACACCATATACATATAATGTGTCAGACCTATATGGTCCAGGTCCCAAATCTGAAGACCAAGGATACCTCCTCGAGTCCATGAAACTTGTCTAAGGTGAGCTAAGAATAGTGTACACTTACATGGTCTAGGAACCTAGGTCCCATGTCTAAGGTGTAATAATATCTAGATATATATGTATATATATAGTTGTCATAGGTACCATACCATGATCTACCTTATTTTTTACATTCCAGTAATCAAAGTTAGTTCCATACTGATAATCAAGTCACTCCCATACAACATTTACTATTATTGGTTCCATACCATGATGTACAACATCAAGTAAGTGATATAAAGGACCAAGAGGCAATTTTACTGTCCATTATTTTGTCTAACCAACCATAATAAATGGGTATATGCCTAGATATCATTCATATCATTAAAATTTACTTATTTAATCTATCCACTAGCTCATTTAATTTACATAATGCTTCCACAAATGGGTAGAAAGATCCCACACACTAAAGGGTGGTTTTATTTTAGGCAGTTGAATGAACTCACCTTATTGGTGGTTTAGGTTGAGGTTAAAAACCTCCAATTAATTAAATATGCTATGTGCTAATCACTTTTAAGGTTCAAATAATTAATTTTATACATTGACTAATTTTAGGAGGAAATTTCAGAGGGTCCAGCTTGTGGAACAATAGTGATAATTTAATAAGTGAAAATACCTTAGGGGAAAGGTATAGAACACTTACCTTAAGGTGGTAGAGTATTAATCATCTAGTTTTGTATTAAGATTCAGATTAGAACGATAGAAATTAGAGAAATAGACAAACACCCTAAAATAGGGTAAAAGATCTTATATGAATATTATTAAATAGACGACAAGAGAAACTTTGTAAATAAGACAATAGACTGGAGCACTTATCGGTGGTGATCCCATATGGTAGATGAAAGTTGATTTGAACATCAGATAGAGAAGAGGGATCAAATCCTAGCTTGAGGTATGGGAGAATCTCTTCATGTTGGAGGAGCTACTAGGGAATGAAGGAAAAATAAGGGTTTTATATTTTAAAAAGGATTAAGTAAAAAAAATGGAATTTTAACATACTTTAAGGGGTCGTTGGGTTTGGCCAAACCGTGTTCCCACTATGTGATAATCACTATCCATGAGCACCCCTCACACGGGATGGACACACAGTTAGACCAACTATGTGCAGCCTATAAAAAATCCCTCAACAACATGTTAGAAATTTTTTTCATGTCCATGTGATCCAAGATGTATGATTTGAAAAAATGTGTGACACCCACCAGTGCTACATGTTTTGAGGTTCTTGGTTATGACCAACAATACACAAACCATGAACTTTAACTATTTCCCCAAAACTAAGGCTCCAAGATCTAAAAAATCCCCAAACATGCTTGAAACCTCTACTACCTCATTAGGCATTTCTATCAGTATAAAATAAAAGATTAAAACTAAATTTTAAAGGTTCTGTACCTTAGAGAAAAACCTAGGGTGTGACAATAAACCTCCAAATGAACCATCAAAAGAAACTATCTTAATATCCCTTCACAAATTTTTGGACATAAAATATATTCCTAAAAAAAATCAGCAAAAAATATATCAATAATCTTCTTCAAAGAATGTAATGAAATAACAAATAATTTCATTTCCACCATATAAATAATTTAAAACAAGTTTTTTATTTCTTTTTTTAATGAATCATTTAGATTAGGTTTAGATTTAGTTTTTTTAGAAGGTACATACACTCATTTTATATGTATACTACACATTAATATAGGGAGGTGGGATATCTGACATTCCCAACATCTTATTTTTTTCCTTTTTTATTATATTTTTTTAACTTAACTTTCCCTACCATATAGGGCCATAGAATTATTTGTTTTTACCTTATTTTTAAAAAAACCCTCACTCACATCTCACCACTAACTTCTCATAGTGACCAAAATAACACCATAAATATGTGAAAAAACAAATATTTGTGAATGTATAGATTAATTAAGGAGATAAAACACACTAGAGAGGTAATATTCTATGTCCAAGAAAAAATATTACTTATTCACTACATTATTAAATTTAAAAAAAATCGAAATGTAATTCAATTAAGATGATTTTATATAAAATAAATAAAAAATTATTAGCTTCAGTGGTGGATACGTACCAACCATTTCAAACCAAGATCCCTTCCTCCGAGACATGATCCATTATAATAAAAAACCCATATAAAGTCACCAATTAGAGATATTGGTAACATAAAATAATAATAATAATAATAATAAAATAGATGTAATTAATATAAAACAATATAAGAAAATTATAATTCATATTAAAATTAAAACTATCTCTCCAAAAATTTATATAACCTCAATCATCAATACTACATTCACCAATTGATGAATCCTTTAAAGTAATTACAACCGTATTTGTAAAACATTATTCTAGAAATAATCATGAATAAAACCATTAATGTCTATAATAAAGTCATAGGTAAGAAATATAATTTACTATATAGGAGACACATACACATTCTTGAAACACACATTTTCAGTAAGTATAAATTTAAAAAATAAAAATCACATAAATTTCGCTAACTCTTCAAGTTCTTAAAACAAATCATTATAATTTTTCAAAATAGTAGATAATTTTTGCAAATATTTCCTGAAAAAAGATCCTCTACCATGGTTAGAGTCAAGGAAATTCTATAATAATAAAGTACCTTCTCTCCTATTCTATAATAAATATCTAATTATATAGTTGATATTTTAATGGCTAAAATACCCTTTTCCATCATAGAAAAAAATAGAATACCTTAAAGAATGTTTTTTCCACCATTAAACTATATTAAATTTCTTACCCTCCATAAAGGTTTCATGAACTTATCATAGATATTTTTACCATTAAATTCAATCTACCATGGACTATAATCCAATATTTTGTGAATAAATTGCTATTCATGAAGGGAAATCAACTTATTTACCTTTATTTAAAACACCTTCATCAATATTTTATTTGTACTTATTCTTATTAGGCCCAATAACCAAGTCATAATGATTAAGAAAAACCTAAAAAAATATCAAAATTTTCCATTCAATTAGTTCCAATATCATTATAAAAAACATTATAAATCATCCATTAAAAAAATATAATTTCTAATGATGATGCAATACAATAGAAAAAACAATAAAACATTAACATTATAGTAGTTTAAAAAATATTTATCATTATTTTATTCATATTCCCAACCATTATATAAATAAAAATTTCATGAATTTTACCAATTTTATTTATTTAATATCCAACTCCAAAATTTTTATCAAAAGATTCATTATATGTAACATAATTATACCTTTATATATTTGGTGCAACATCATAAAAAAACTTCAAAAGGAAAAAATTTTACAAGCACACTCCCACTCGTATTAAGTAGTAACTCCCCCCATTTTATCCTTTATAAGTTCATAGAAAAATTTCTCAATTGAATATCTAACAAATAAATATTATTTTAAAATTTAATTATAGTATCTGATATCAAATATGTATAGTTCTATCTCATATCATTATCTAAGAATTTTTTTTGTTTCAGTACCTTATTCCCCATAATAACCCTTAAATCTATCTATCATTATTGTGGGATAATATAACAAATTTTACCACAACTCTAATAAAAAATATATAATAATATATATATTTTAATCCCTATTTTATAATTAAGTTCAATATGTTAGCACAAAATATTGTATAAAGCTATTACCTCTTCATAAAAAGTATATTACATGATGGAAATAATTTTTTCAATTATTGAATGCCTAAATAATATGAAGATTCATTATTTACTATGATTGTGATAATATTTGTGAGGACCCATTTAATAAGAATTTTTTCAACATTTTTACCAATTATATGATTAGTATGTAAAGTAACTTGAGAAAAATTAATAATCATTTTTTAAAATTACACTCCTAATCATAAAAATGACATGTTAGACACATTTAGTTTAAATTTTTATTTGAAGTACATGTGTCTATAGTTATACAAACCCTATAAGGATAAAATGAAAAATATATTTTTAATTTAACCCTCTCATACATAAACAATTATAAACAATCCAATGACAATTTTATATGGGAAGGAAGACTAAATTTGGTGTAATTTATTCTAGAAAGGAATGAAACTATTTATGTTCAAAAAACATAAATGAAAGTCCCCCCCATAATAAACATCCTAAAAATACGCCTACTACACATATCTGAATCAAATAGAGTTGTTGGAATTCCATAAGTCCCTTTATTTTTAATAATTATATTAAGAGAATTTTGATTCATTATATATCTATATTTAAAATTATATTGGGAACACTTACCCAAATGATTATGTAAAGTATTGGTTCATTACTTTATTTTGTGTGAAAAATATTTTAAACAATAATTTCAAAATTTAATTAATTTAACTACATCCTCTCTTTTTGTAAAATTATCTAAAACCTTGGATCTCTCTCTATTACTAGTTAATTTATAAATAAGGGTTTATGATGATTTACTAGAATATATAAAATTTTCATGACTAACCTCTTATAGATTATCAATGTTATGTATCAGAACCAGAATACTGTCATGGATGTTTTATCTCATGTCATTAAATATTGAAATTTAAACCAAAATAAGAATTAAATTATATTACTGAATTAGTAATAATTCTATGTCATTGACAATACAATACGTTTTCTGTATCATGAAAAAATTAATTTAAATAAACAATAACACATTAACACCATTTCAATTTTATAAATGAATAAGAAATCATACCTAAATCATATTTATTGGTACTATATTGAATATTAATAAGATATAAAAATAATAAAATAAGATAAAAATTAATATAAAGGGTTGAAAATAGGGCCCCAAAAAAATAATTGATTAATATAGAACTAGTAAAATTTGAGTCTACTAACCTAAATTATGTTCCTTAACTAGAATAGGTGATCAAGGATGTTGGAATTGGAGAGAAGACACTATTTTGGGGTTAGAGAATATAGATTATATTTGGTTTAGCAGTTGATGCCCCTACGTGTATTTGAAATAATTTTTTTACAATAATCAAGTGTAAGGGTCGGAGAGTTTGATAATCAATTCATCAATTGAGATTGGTGGAAGAGGCGGGACTAATAAAAAGAAGAATATTTGTAATGAAACGTTATTTTAGTAATTATTTAATCTTAATTAAATACTGTGAAAGTAGCTTTTATTACATGCGACACAAAAATAAAATGAAAAACCATGTTACCATAGTGAAAATTACTTTTATATTATAGCTTTTAAATTATAAGGTATCACCTGAACTAACAACTTTATAAAAACTATATAAAACTGTATAATAAAACAAGGGTCATTTTTTGATTTGAAAATATATGTTTCCTAATTTTTTATTCACTCTTATATTAAAGTTAATTTGATCACTTTTATAATTTAAATCAGAAAAAATGACTTGCATATTTTTAATGAGAATTATAAAATTGAGTAATGCAGTCCGTCTCTTTTTAGGAATTATATTTTGTTTCCTAGATAAATATTAGTTACGTGGTAAAGACATTATTTTTTTCAAAGAGTGATACTTTTATATATAATGTGTATTTTTTAAAATTAAATGAATATATTATAAGTTAAGTCTTTAATATAATGTTTAAAAATATATAAAAATTAATTAAAATTCATTAAGTTGGTAATCAATGTACAATAAGTTCAAGAACACTTAATGATTAAGACAACATTTTTCTAAAAAACAGTTTTTAAAAATATTATATGATTTAATTTAAAATATATTTTCTCATATTTACAGTTTAAATTACCTTAAATTGACCCAAATTAAGATTAAAAATTATGAAATTGATTAATAAGTGTCATCTTATATGTTTAGTAATATAATAATCATCATTTTTAATTTTTAATCAAGATTAATAAGAGGTAAAAATGGGTAAGTAAAGTATCTCAATTTTTTTATAATTAAATGGTCCCTTACACCTTATATAAAGAGTTGATAGGTTTTTAAGTAATAACCAAATGTATCACCTACCATTTCTCCACCTCATTCACCTATGTCACCAAACCCACTTAACACCCCATGTGATTCCATTCTTACCCCATACCTAACTATAGTTTCCATGGAAAATCCCATCTTTTTCAACTATAAACGGATCTCACTACCACCCATTCTCTCACCCCCTTAATCCCAAATACATTTATTAATAATTTAAATTCCATTTACCTCTTTAAATCACTGCAAGGAGTTTCTAAGGTTCTAATGAGTCTTCCTAATCTTTAAGAATCTACTTAAAAAGACAAGGGTTCTCTTCCTCCCCTTTTTGATTTAAGTTCTTATTTTGTGATAAGACCATTGAGTTTCAATTGATTATGATTTCATATTTTTATAAGCAACCACTTAATATCTAAGTGAATTAATATTAATGAGATACAACCCTTCCCTATCATAAAACCCATTCTTTAAAACTTTTATATAGTTTTTATGCTATCGAAATAACTCCTTGATTCTCTCGCTCATCTTTTAAATTAAATAACTTCAGTTGTTACATGTACTTTTATTTCTATGTGATTATGATTATTCAAGTCCATAATCAATAAATTTCTGTCTTAATTATTCTATATTTATGAGAGATTATCTTTCTCTCTCTTTAAACAATTTTAATATCCCTTTTTTATAGTCGTCAGGCTGCCAAAATCATTCCTTGATTTTCCATCATCATGTCACAAATACCCAACTATAATATCATTCCTAGATATCCATATAAATTAATTTTATAAAATTTTATGGATATGAAAAGTTTTTTAAATAGGTAAGTAAGATAGTTATGTTTGTTATATAAGAGGTTAGAGTGTGATTAATTAAATGGGAATTTAAGGTAACAGTTTCATTAACTCAATTTTCGATTCATTAGGCTATAACCTTAAATGAATATATTTTCACACTTTCTTTGATATAACCCTTTCATAATTTTTTTATTTCTTTTTTTTGTAGTAAAATTACTTCTCTTTATCAATATCCAATTGTTCAATAAAAGTTTTTCCAAAATAAAAGTGCACCGTTGGTAAGAATAACTCTCATTCTTACCAATGAATCTTTTCATCCATAAAAATATTTTACATACCGCTGATGTTATCCCCTATTTTTTGGAAATATATTATATATTATTTTCTATGATTTTAATAATTCAATTTACCCATTCTCAAAATTAATGTTTAATAATATTTTTATGATGTGGGTAAAGGTATTTTAAAATATTAAAAAAACAGGGTTTTCATCCTTTAAAAATAAAATTTCTTATCTTCCACTCCATATTTTTTGATAAAATTTACGTCTTTTCAAGGATATTTTATTTGGAACTATTTATTATAATATTTTAAAAAGTCTTCTCTTTCCCTCTTTAATTTATTTTGAAAGTAACTTTTACATTATCTTTTTCAATAATGTTTGAATGGTTTTGTGGAAGATTTTTTATTTTCACTTATATTTTTCCTTTATGGTTTACCAATCATGAAGTGATGTTTCTATCATCCTATATATTTTATTCTGATATGATTCCTTTTGGAAAATGATTTTTTTATATCCTATGATCTTTTAACTTTATGTTATGTGATGTTTTTGTAATGTTTAATAACCCCATTCTATTTCTATGGGCTCATTATGATATGTTTTGGATTGGTTTTAAGTGGAACATATATGTATGGATGATGATGGGTGGGGTACTATACACCCTCCAATACATTGGTTTAAGCTTATATCTCATGATATAGTTACATATGGATATAATGGGTTTTTTCAGACAGGTATGGGAATGATGGGTTTACTAATATTTTCAGGTTTTTACATAATGAGTTTGGTCACATAAGAATGGGAATAGTGGATTTTATCATAATAGTTTTCCTATGATTATGGTTTTTAAACACTTACAATTTGTTTTTCATGTTACTCTAAATTTTCCAAATGCATTTCATTTCTATGAAATGCCACGTTTTTGTGATTTATCCTTATTTTTAAGTTATTAACCACATTTATATCACACTCACATAGTTTATGATAATTGATATTTATTTTGATCTATGTCATATTTTTTAATGATATATTTATGATATTATGTTACTCTGACATGTTTTATGATTATCATCTAAGGAATTTTGATCTTTTATTAAGATATTCTTGTCTTCCTCATGTTCTCCTTTATGTTTATGATCTGATATATTATGATATTTTTTTATTTTAAAAAATATTTGAGATCTCCCCTTTATTATATTTCCATTACACAGGTTATGAAAATGATTATATTATGTGATATTTCTAGATAGGTTATATAGAAGCATGATTATATATAAATATTTTCAATTTTTGAAAAATATTATTTTTATATAGCTAATCTCTAAGACACTAAACCTTTAGATCCTTAGGATGTGCAACAATTTTTGAGATTTATTATTTAAATTATGATATAAATTTATTATTTATGTCATGTTTATCTTTGGTCACTATAGTTTGTATTTGATAAAGGTTTAGTAATTTTTCCAGATTAGTTTAGAGAACTTTAGAGAAAACCCTTAGGAAATGTCTAATGGACGAGTCTACGTATAGTATAACATCTTGACATTTTCGTAAAGTAGATATTGTGTGTTTCTCTTATATATTATATCGTTTTATAGTTACTATAAGTGAATATAGGATATGGCACAATTTTAACTTAGGGTAATAATCCTAAATTGGGCGTGTTGGGTATTAACTCAATCGTGACCTGGTTCACCACAAATAGGCATAACTACACACCTATTTTGATACTCATATGGGATATAATTGTTTTAAAAGCATTATATTTAAAAAAATTATAAATGATTTAAATATATATATCATTAGTTTAGTTAGAAATCCAACTGTAGTTAACCTAGATCAAAACCTATAGATTCATAGGCTAATGTATTCATGTTGTTTATGAAACCTAACTTCTGATCTTATTATTTAATTTTATGTATACTCATTAATTTTAGTAAATAAATTCCTAATTTTCTATTTTCAAGGTAATTTTAGGAACCCAAAATAACCGAGTTAACAACAGGTTTAATGGAGAATGTGAAGGTTGTCCCAATGGGAAACCTAATTAGATTGGGGTTGGAATGAAAAGTCTCATGGAAATACTCACATAAATGTCTAAAGATGTGAAAAAATAAATTGTGTTGAGTTCCCAAGAAAACTAAGGAGTGATAAACTAGCTATCGATTCATTTATGAGACAAAAAACACCCTATTTTTGTGGGTCTTCCAATCCACAAGTTTCTGAGTAGTGGGTCAATGCAATAGAAAATATAATTTCTGTTTTCTTATGCTTGGATCATGAGAAGTTTATTTTTTTAGAATATCATTTAGATGGTGATCATGATTAGTGGTGAAGACTCATTATGAATACCATAAAAATGGAGGTTGTAGACTCTATGGAATGTGAAGAGTTCAACATGATATTTTCACTAAGTAATTTCCATGTTCTCTTCTGAAAAAATGGGATTGATAATTTTTTTAAATAAAAAAAGAGGATGAATATAATAGATTATATAAATAAAATTTCACAAGACTCATGAAGAATGCCTCTAGTTTTTTCTCTAACACTACGAAATAAATTTGACTAATTATTTAATATCTTAAACCCCAGTCTTCTAATGGTGTTATCTATGAGATAAGTTGGTAGCTATTAATAGATTGTTCGATGTGCTCTTATGGTAGATATAAAAACTAGAACCCCTAAATATTCCAAGGAAAATAAATATAAAGTATATTATCGTGGAAGAACAGATGATAAGGAACATGGTAAGAATTTTTTTTAATTTCCTACAAGTAATTAATGTGTAAGAAAGAATATGAGTAATTACATCAAGGGATTAAGGAAGTATTTTATGTGTGGTATGGAAGGATACTAATACCAATACTATAAAACTAATGATAAGAGGAAACTTAATGAAACAAAGGAGAAGAAGGTCCCCACTAATGATCCACCCACACTACATTGTTGTAAGTGAAAGGAGTCTGAACATTATGAAAATAAATGTCTCAAACCTTGGTCCAATGAATAAAACATGATCCAGTAACCTCCCAAACCAAGGAAACAAGGAAGGGAATTCACAATCACTACCATTAAGGTGGATCATGATAATTAAGTGATGCGATGAAAACTTGATTTCTTTTATAGATATTTTAATACTTATTTGATTCTATTTCATCAAATTCTTTTTAATTACACGAGTTTTCTAAGAATATGGGATCACCACCCCAAGAAATGGATATTGAACTACCTGTGAAAACTCATGTTGGAATAATGATCATATCTAATATTTATAAATATGATTCAATTGAGATTTTTGGGAGGATACTTTATTTAGATCTAATTCTTATTCTTATGATTTAATTCAACATAATATTGGGTATATATTGGATATCCTGGTGTAAATCACATATAAACTATTAGGATAAGGAGTATCATTTCATATTCCAAATCATCCTACTATCTTGTATCGATGCAAGGATGATTATGAACTCCATGTGGAATAAAATTCTAAAATATGGGTCATGATAACCAACAACGAGGGACACTTGACTTAAATGAACCTGAAATAAGTTAACAGTAATGACATGTATATTATTCCAAAGTATACTAATGTATTTTTAGATGAACCACCAAGTCTTCCCCCAGAGAGTGAGACTGAAATTTTAATAAAACTCATACCTAGATCCGTACATATCTCAAAGATTCTATATAATATTTATTCCATTGAATTAGTGGAGTTAAAGAAATAACTAAAAATTAATTTAGACAAGGGTTTGATATGCCCTAGTGTTCCACTGCAGTGTGCACCGATCCTCTTTGTCCAAAAAAGGATGGATAAATGAATCTCTGTATTGATTATTGCAGTATTGATAAAATCATGATAAAAAATAAGTATCCTCTAATTCATATCAATGATCTATTTGACCATTTATGAGGATCTCAATACTTCTGTAAGATTAAAATTTGATCTTAATACCATCAATTAAGGCTAGAAAGGGATAATATTTTCAAGAAATATTTCTATATATGGTATGGTCACTATGAATTTATAGTGATTCCTATTATAATTATAAATTATCCTACTGTATTCATGAATCTAATGAATAGATCATTTAGAAACTACCCTGATCAATTTGTGGCTGTTTTTATATAAGTTACTCTTATATATTCAAATAGGAAGTATGATCATAAAGACCATTTAATAATTGTGTTAAAGACATTGTGAAAAGAGAAACTGCATTATAAATTTTAAAAGTGTGAATTCTTGATGTAGAAAGTATCATTCCTAGATCTTGAAATCACAATAATTAGCATATCAGTAGATCCATTAAAGATGGAAGTTATCGACCTGTGGACCAAAGTGACCACTGTAACTAAGATCCATTTTTTTCTTGGGTTAGAAAGATATTCATAACTCTTTGTGATATTTTTTTCATGGATATCAAAATCAATAACCGAGTTGGTATAGAAAGGAGTAAATTTCCTTTTGATAGTGGAATGCAAAGAAAATTTTTATAAACAAAATATGAGGGTAGTCACTACTTCTATACTAACATTACCCTAAAGTTGGGAAGATTTTTTAATATACAGTGATACTTTGAAAAAGGGTTTGGGTTATATCCTCATGCAGAATGATATAGTAATTTATTATTCTTCATTCCAATTAAAGTCTTAGTATCAAAAATTACCCAATGAATGATTTAGGGTTAGTAGCAGTGATATTTGCATTAAATATTTGGAAAAATTATGTCTATGGAGAACATTTTTATATATATACTGATCAAAAGATGTTGAAATATATATTCACATATAAATAATTGAATATTCTAAAAGGATATGGTTATAATTTATAAAATATTATGACTTCTAGATACATTACCACACAGTGAAGGAAAATAAGGTGGATGATGTTCTTAGATGGAAATACCTTGCTAATTTATCCACGATAAATATTAAAAAAGACCCAATAATCATGGATTTGAAGTGTATGAATCTCTAAGTCATAATGGGAGGAGATAAATCCCATATTACCAAACTATCTATTCACCTTTCATTCACATGAAGATTACAGATACCCATGAAGATAATTTGGAGTTATAAAATAAGGAAATGAATATTATAGAGTTTAACTTTGATAAGGATAGAGTTATAAGGTTTAGAACTAGAATATGTGTCCTATTAAATCTGAATTTGAAGAAGGAGATTTTGGATAACACACATAGTCTATCCTTCTCTATCCATTATGGAAGCAGAAATATGTATAGAAATATAAAGAAAAAATTTGGATGGGATAACATAAAGAGGGAAACCATGGATAATATATCAAAATTCTTGGTATTTCAGTTAGTTAAGGTTAAATGAAAAAAGTATAAGGATATATTGAAACCATTACCCATACTATTATGGAAATAGGAAAAAAAACACCATTAATTTTATCATAAGACTCCCCAAAATTTCTAAAGTCCACAATTTTTTTTGGATTGTGATCGATTATCTTACAAAGTTAGTGATTTTTATTTATATTAAAGAATATTTATACCTTAGCCAACTTTCCAATATAAAAATAAGGTAAGTAGGGATGCTACATAGAGTTCCACTATACACTGTAACTGATGAGGAATTGAGGTTTACCTATAGGTTCTAGAGAAGATTTAGAAATAATTGGAGGAAAATCTAAGTTTTAGAACTACTTTTATTCCTTAGATATATGTATAGTATTAGAGGATAATTAATAATCTAGAGGGTATGTTGAGATATTTTTTGATGGATTTCCAAAGATGTTTGTATGAACACCTCCCCTTGGAAGTGTTCTCATATAAAATCTATTTCCACTCTAACATTCATATGGAACCATATGAGTGTATGTATGGGAAGAGATGCAAGATTCTAACAAGCTGAGATGAATTTGGAGAGGGAAAGATTATAGGTCTTGACATTTTCCAAGAAATTATAGAGATGGTTCAAACTATTTAGCGACATATAAAGGTGAGGTAAGTTTGATAAAAGAGTTAGGTAGATAATTATTGGTGAGATATGTAGTATGAATTTGGTAATATTGTGGTCCTTCAAATATCTCCCTGGAAACAAGTTATAAGATTTTGGAAGAAAGAGAAGTTGAGATCCCGATATATGATTCCCTTTGAGATCCTTGATCATATAGAGTTCATAGCCTATGACTTAGCACCCCCTCCACACCTCTCTCATAATCATGATGTGTTCCAAATATCTACTTTGATGATGTAAATTATAGATCCATCACATGTATTGAACTAAAAAGTCATAAAACTAGAACATGATCTATCATATGAAGAATAACCTATGAAAATTTTGGATCGAAGATACAAGGTTTTTAAGAACAAGATCATCCATATATTACATGTTATATGGAAGATTCAAAAATTTTAAGATGCTAAATGGGAACCTGAGGATGTAATGAGAGAGAAGTACCCTCACTTTTTTTCCTCCACATAATAAAATTTCAATGATGAGATTATTTTAGGTGGGTAGAATTTAAAAACCCACGATGTAACAATCCAAGATTTTATGGTATGTATTGACTTAAATACATTTTATTTATTCAATAGTATACATTTCACACAACACCAAGCTTAAAAGAACCTTGATGTACTATTAAAATATAATTATTTTAATATGACCATTGGAATAGTAAAAAGACCTTTAAGAATAGTAACATGTCCATTAGAATAATAACCTTATCTATGAATGTATAAATAAAATTCAGGTATCTCATAAATTAAAATATGATATATTTATATCATAGAATAAGTAAATAAATGTTTCAAAAATGATAAATTAAGTGTGGGGATTTTTATGAAATATAAATGTTTATTTACAATTTTATAATTAATATAATGATTTTTTTTTCATAAAATAGATTAATAAATCAATATTATGTTGTATATTAATTATAATATAATTTTATTAGCCCATAATTAATTTTTAAAAGTGTTGTAAAGTCGATTATAATATTAAAATCAGTATTTTTCAAATAAATGATGATTTGAATTAGAAATTATGTCACGACCCGCCTTCACCAAAAGGAGGGAAGGGTTAGCAGATTGCCAAGCCCTTCCTTCTTTAAGTTTATGGAGAGATAATGACCCCCGAAACCCGCCTTCAATAGGTCCTGGAGTGGCGAACAACACCAAGGGTATAGAATCACACATTAAATGGAAGGCATTACCCTTTTTCTTTTAATAGGATCGAGAGATAAGATAGTAAATCCCACAACACCAAAACTGAAAGTGCAAGTACGACTGAAAGTAAACAATTCCCATATGCATGTTCAAAGGTAAAAGATACAAGTCACAAAACTCCAAAGGTAAAAAGATACCAAGAAAAGGGAAACAACAACAAAAACTGCCCCAAAGGTCTAAGCTAGTACGGTCCCACACGATCCCTGAAGTCCTCCTGGAAACCTGAAAGAAGTTTAATATACATAGGGTGAGCATACGAGTATACTCAGTCGGGAAAACCAAAGACTCTCTTGCACAAGTGAGGAGACATTCTAATGTCCCGTGGAAAAAGTGATAACCAAACACCCATCCAGGAAAAGCTATCCACCAAACCTCACCGAGGCACACTCCCCAAATAACACAAGTCAAGTAAAGTATAGTAATAGAACATCGATATTTGGGTACCCCATGCCACTTTCCCACTGGTTATTCAAGACATCCTACGCATCAAACCAATCACGCCATTCTTACCGCAGTCCCACTACCAAACCTCACCTGCACACACCTAGGCCACAACCTCACCATAGTCCCACTGCCAAACCCCACCCCCACACACTTGGGCCATAACCACTATCTCGATCGCAGAAACCTGAGACACAACCACCACACATAACCATACCCACAAACACCTGGGTCAGAACAACTACTGCCACACCCGAAGACACCTGGGCCTTATCCCGAAGAAAATTGGGAAACAACCTGCCTGCAAACACCTGGGCCAACCACCACAACTACCCCGCCCAAAGATTCTTGGGCTAATAATGGACTTCAGGCCATCACAGCGTGCCCGAAGAGTCTTGGGCTATTCGGGAAAGGGATCAGAAAGGAGCTAATAACCAGCCACTCATAGGAGTGTTGGGAAAAACACCCCCCATGAAATGGGAGTGTTCGGAACTTAAGTGCTCAACTTGGGTGGGGCATGAATAAGAAACATAAAAACTACAAGTATATACATAAGTAGACAAGCACTCAACCCAACATAGGGTTCCAAAAACAACCTAAGCGCAAACACCGCATCACTATTCATTCATGAATGGTATACCACCCACAGCCAGGTCACAATCCATCCCAGAACCAATTTCTGCATTTAACCAATTCTTGTTTTCATGTTCAAGTGATCCCATCAGGGTAAATTCTTCACTACCGGGAAACTAATAGGTATAACCACAAGCCAAAAGGAAAGAAACAGCCAAACAACACTTTAAGCATTCACACCCGGTTCTCTTGCAAAGTCACAACAACAAAAGGATAATTGAGATCCCTCGAAGTACTGGAACCAAATAAAAACCCAAGACACAACCCCATGTCCCCAAAATCTAGGAGCCAACGATTTCTCAACAATAGAGGATTCCACCCCAATTTGTGATACAAGCAGAGTAACCACAGATCCTCAAATTCACAACCAGCGAAAGTATAACAACCGGGGATCCCATCCCCACCCATATCACCCCAGCAATCTAATCCCCCATCCAAGAAAACTATAAGGTCACCCTCAATCGGTCCATGGAGGAAAAACAACCAAACCACTACCACCAACACAAGGCAGGCCCATGCAGGTATTTTCATATTTAAAAGATTTAACACACTTCATGATTTCAATTCCACTGTACTTTAACCGGGGTTATCACAAAAATGGGTTGATCCTCATGCTTTCAATTTATTTAACTGATTATATGTAATTAACCAATTCCATGTTACGATTATTTAAACATTCAGGGGTACCGAGGTTCATTAGTGCGCAAGGAAAGACCACCAACGACCATGATTTTCAGTGAGCATAGGCCCGTACAATTCACCACACATAACAACATAAATAGAGTATAGAAGAACATCGGTCACACCCCCCTTCATTATTTAAAGGTCCATTCATTATCTTCGTTAAGTTAGGTTTCATCAATTTCCATAGAGACAAAGGCATCCCCACCTTGCATGATACACAGAAGGAGAGACGAAGGATAAAATCCCAACTTGATTGATCAACGATCGAAGTTTTTCTCCACGTTCCAGGAACAGGTGATGCACAATTTGTAGGGGAGGGACCTCAGGAACTCCAAGGACTAGTATAAAACTTCAGCCTAGGCTCACCACAAGTCTCGGGAACAAAGGACATCAAATGCACAAGGAAGAGGAGACTTTCCAAGAGGAATGAGAAGAAAATCCAGCGTGATAAATAGATGAGATCCAAATGTTACGGGATAAGAAATTTGAACCCCTTGGAAGTCAGATTGTGGTTCTTCCATGCGGTTGGGTGGTTACAGACGACTGGATTAATTGTTATTTAGTAGGGAGGTTTCTCTAGGTTTTTTGATATTAATTATGGGCTTAAAAACGGCCTTGAAATGCTTCAAAAGGTTAAAAAGGACTAAAAGAGGGGTTACGGGGGAGTCTGCGGAAGAAAATCCCACCAAGGATGGGTGACACCGATCGGTCCCACCGATTCGGTCGGTCGTGCTGATTGATCCCACCGATCAGTCGCGCCGATCGGTCTCGCCGATCGGTCATGCCGATTGGGCGATCGGTCGCACGGAATGGGGTGCGACCCCTTAGGATCCTAGAATTTGGAAAAGGGATGGATCATGAGGGTCTGGGCCATTACATTAGATACCTCTCAAACCATTCTCATCCTTGAGAATCAAAACCCAGACTGAAGGAAAGAGGGGGTCCGAACAACCACCCTGGAAGATACCTCCCAGGAGTGAACCTCTCCAACATAGGAAAACCTTATCCCCTAAACAAAAAAAAACTCCCTACTACTCCTTTCCCTGTGAAACCATGAAAAAAAGGGAAAAACCGCCCGGTCCAGTGGGAGAGGGGTCTCCCTTCCTCCATGTTAAGATACTATCCACTTTGGGCGGCACTGACTCTCCCGCACGGGTTTAAGCGCATCCACTTTAATGCGTCTTAACTAGGGATCATGTCCTTCCCTCACCATTCTTTAGGACACTTCACACACACATCCACAGAAAAGGAACTGCACATCCATAGTCAATAAGTTAAAGCATTACACAGTATACAAGTACTGACCAAATATGATATAACTCAAAACAACTCTAGGTACCAGGCATACATTTGCGCTTCCCTCTCCCAGGTACTCTCCTCAAGCCCACCATGTCTCCACAACACATAAACCAAGGGAATGGTTCTCCCACGAAGCACCTACTCCTCATGAACCTCAACCATCACTAGTCGCTCCATGAAGGTTGCATCGTCTTTGGTATCTAGCTCTACCCAATCGAGGATGTGTGAATCGTTGTGCAAATATCGTCAGAGCTGGGACACATGGAATACATCGTGTATCCTCAGTAGCGGCGGTGGTAGTGCTAGCTGATAAGCCACTTCACTGACCCGCCACAACACTTCATAGGGTCAGATGAACTTGGGAGAAAGCTTACTTCCCCTGCCAAACCTCTGTTTTCCACGCCGTGGGGAGACCTTCAAGAACACATGGTCCCCAACCTCGAATTCCAAGGGTCTCCTCCTATCATCGACATATGACTTCTGCCGGTCCTGAGCCACCTTTATCCTTTCTCGTATAAGCTGAACCTTCTCTGTCGTGCTCTGAACCACCTCCGGGCCAAGAACACCTGCTTCCCCAACCTCAGTCCAGCACACAGGTGAGCAAAACAACCTCCCATATAGGGATTTGAATGGAGCCATGCCAATGGTAAAGTGATGCCTATTATTGTAGGAGAACTCTACAAGAGGAAAGTGTCGCACCCATGATCCCTCGAAGTCCAGAACGCATGCTCGGAGCATATCTTCCGGGGTCTGGATGGTGCACTCTGTCTTCCCATCTGTCTGAGGGTGGAAGGCAGTGCTAAGGCGTAACTGGGTGCCAAAAGCATACTAAAAAAACCTCCAGACCCATGAGGTAAATTGTGCATCCCTATCTGAGACTACAGACCTCGTAACTCCATGAAACCGCACTACCTCATCCACATACCTCTGTGCTAGCGCTTCTACTGCACTCGACTCCTTGATCGCCAGAAAGTGAGCCGACTTCGTCAACCGGTCCACTACTACCCAGATGGCTTCGCAGCCCCCTTGAACCTTGGGTAGTCCCGTGACAAAATCCATCGAGATGTCGTCCCACTTCCACTCAGGGACATCTAAAGGTTGCAACAACCCGCCCGGAACATAGTGTTCAGCCTTTACCTACTGACACACTAGGCACTTGGCCACAAACTCTGCCACTGCTCTCTTTACTCCAGGCCACCAAAACTGTCTCCTCAGATCCTGGTACATCTTGGAAACTCCTGGGTGTACCACCAGGGGTGATTTTTGGAACTCACTAAGAACCTTGCCACACATCGCCTCTGAAACAAACATCTTCCCACATAAGAGCATCTGATTTTGACCATCTTCCATCCACCCTTCCAGAGCATCGCCCTGGTCAACTCGGTTGCGCATCACTTCGCACTCTGGGTCTCCCCATGGAGACTCCTCCACTTGCCGCAATAGAGAAGACTGCACTATCATCTGATACAGGAAACCTCTACCACTAACCATCCACACATCCAAGTGCAAGGCAACCAACTCCTCCAACGCCTTCCAAGCGTCTGCCGACTCTCGGACCACATCCTTCTGTGACCTCCTGCTCAAAGCATCGGCCACTACATTCCCTTTTCCTGAAGTGTAGGAAATCTCGAAGTTGTAATCCTGGAGGAACTCCATCCACCTTCGCTGCCATAAGTTTAGATCCCGTTGGGAGAAGATATACCTCAAGATTTTATGATCCGTGAAGACCACAAAGCACTCTCTCACGAGGTATTGCCGCCACAACTTTAGTACGAAAACGACCACTGCAAGCTCCAGATCGTGGGTGGCATAATTATTCTCATGAGGGTGTAGCTGCCTAGACCCATAAGAGATCGCCCCTTTTTGCTGCATAAACACGCATCTGAGGCCCTACCCTGAAGCATCACAGAATACCTCGTACGCCTCCCCTTCTTCAGGTAGTCTCAGCACTGGGGTACTAACCAACTTCTCCTTCAGATAGCTGAAGGCTACCTCGCACTTCTCACCCCACACCAAAACCTGGTCCTTCTTGGTCAAGGCTGTCAAAGGGGCTGCAACTCGGGAGAAGTTGGGTACGAACCTCGATAGTAACCTGCCAGCCCGAGGAAATTACGAACCTCTTCCATGTTCTTGGGTGCTGCCCAAGAAACAACTGCCTCAACCTTTTATGGGTCCACCTCTACCCCTTGCTCGGACACTACGTGCCCAAGGAAGTGCACTTCTCGCATCCAGAACTTTCACTTCGACAACTTCCCATAGAGTTGGTGCTATCAGAGGACCTCCAAAACCGTCCTCTGGTGCTCAGCGCGGTCCTCCTCTGATCTTGAGTAGAACAGGATGTCGTCAATGAACATGAATACGAACCGATCTAGATATTCCCGGAAGAGGGAGTTCATAAGCCCCATGAACACGGCCGGAGCGTTCGTAACGCCGAATGGAATGATTACAAACTCGAAGTGCCCATATCTTCACCTGAAGGCTGCCTTTGAGATGTTGACCTACTTTACCCTCAGATGGTGATACCCAGACTGCAGGTCGATCTTCGAGAACCATCCTACCCCTTTCAGCTGGTCGAAAATACCATCTATCCTTGGAAGAGGGTAGATATTCTTGATCGTTGCCTAATTCAACCTCCTGTAGTATATACACAACCTGAGACCAGCATCTGCCTTCTTTGAGAACAAGACTGGAGCACCCCACAGTGACGCGCTTGGCCGAACATAACCCCTCTTCATCAGATCATCAATCTGAATCCACTACTCCCATAGCTCCGAAGGTGCCATCCGGTAGGGAGCCATCGAAATCGGACGAGCACCAGGCTACAAGTGTATCCCAAAATCGATATCACGTCGAGGGGGAAGAGTCATCACCTCCTCAGAGAAGACATCCATAAATTCACTGACAATCCCTGGTACCTCTACCATCTCAGCATCCACTGACTCTACTGACAGCTTAGCTAAAAAGGAGAAGAGGGGTTCCTCTCACCTGCTGCCCTTCTGGCCACTCCGCTCGCTGGTTAAAGTTACATGTCAGCCGCCCAAGTCTAAGAACACAACCCTTCCTTGAAAGCTGTCGATGATGGAATACACAGAGAACTGCTAGTCGATGCCTAGGATGACATCGTATAGCTATATTTGTAGCAATAGTAGATCCCTAACCGACTGATGTGGTCCTATCATTAGTCTTCAACCTCTACAAACATATTACAAGTCTGTCTGACCTCTGACTGGTGTGCTCAGCACCAGGGGAACTGGAAGTCTCTCAGCATCTAGACCGAGAGCACGGGCCAGACCGGGTGCAATAAAGGAGTGAGAAGCTCCATTATCGAACAAGGCGTAAGTAAGGGTACTAAACAAACTGATCTTACCTCGAACAACCTCCGGTCCTACTGGAACTGCTACCTCTGCGGCGTGAAACTATCCACGCCCAGTTCCTCTACCCCTCGGCTGTCGTCCACCTCCCCGACCACACCTTGGTCGAGGTCCCTGAGGAATTCCCTAAGGTCGGCCTCCCCCTGCAATGTCTTTCCTCAGTGGAGCATGAGCTCGCTGCCCCTGCTGCTGCTGCTGAAAGGTCTTAGCTAGAAGCTGCTGCTGAGGCGGGTGTTAGGCCTGTCTGCCACCGCCGTACTGTATTCCGTCCGGGCAATGATTCCGGAGATGTCCATGGCTCCCACAGATGAAGCACCTCGGTCCTGGGCCCGAAGGGAAAGGGTGAGGACCGGGGGACCAGAACTGGAACTGCTGCGGCCTGCTCCCTGCTAGTCGGAACCTAGAGGGTCCCGATGCTGGAGGTCTGGTGCTGATGGACATTCCCTTTGACGGGCCTAGCTGAATCCCCTCTTATGACACAACTCCTAGCGCGTGCATCCTCTCCACCACTTAGGCCTTCTTATGGACCTCCAAGTATGTCGACAAGGTGAAGGGGGTAACAGTGTACTTGAGGGAGGGTCGGAGCGCCTCCTCTAAATGTCTCGCCCGAGACTCCACATCTGGAAAGAGGTCCAGAGCAAAGTGGAGGAGGTCCTTGAATTTGATCCCCAGCTCCCTTACTGACATAATCCCCTGCTAGAGGGAGAGTAGCTCCTTCATCTTCTCTACCTTCATCGTAGAAGAGAGGAATTCCGCCCGGAACTCCTTCTCAAAATCAGCCCATGCCACCTCAGCCTCTCTCCACTCCCCCAGGTAGAGCGTCCACCACTGACGCGCTGCTCCCCACATCTGGCTGACGGCTAGAGGAACCCAGCACTCGGTCGGAGCCCGGATCAAGCCGAATTCTATCACTAGGTCCTCTAGACAGCCCTTCGTCTTCATGTCAGAGGTGATGCCCTCGTACTTCTCGAGGGTCTGTCGCAGGAAGGATCAAAGCGTCTTTTTCCACTGGTCGTCCTCCTCCTCTCGATAAGCCCTCTGCTGATTTGAAAAGTCAACCTCCTGGGCCTCGATCGCCCGCACCACCCGTGGTCGCCTCCCAGGTGCCATAGCTGCAAGGTAAACAAAGAATGCCTAAGCCCAAGTAGTGCAGAATATTGTTCTTAAAATTTATGAAACTTCTTATTTATTTCAATTTCCCAAAACACCCCAGAAAAATGAGAACACAAGTCATTATGATGCATGAACCTTTCCTAGGGTCTCTACCCTGCAATCAGCATGGGTTCACTTGGTCGTTCGGTAGGTCCAGAGTCCTTGCATCAGATCACGGGGGGCCCTAAAATCCCGTGTCCTAGCCGGTCTTCACTGGCCAAATTCACGTACCAGGGTCACCCAAAACTGTTGCCCTACCATCCCATGCAATCCTCACTATCCCTAACTCCAGACTCGATCCTATCTCTCAACTTCCTTCTATTACCATTCTGTCACGACCCACCTTCACCAAAAGGAGGGAAGGGTCAACATATTTCCAGGACCTTCCTTCTTTAAGTTGAAGGAGAGATAATGACCCCCGAAACCCACCTTCCATAGGTCCCGAAGTGGCGAACAACACCAAGGGTATAGAATCACACATTAAATGGAAGGCATTACCCTTTTTCTTTTAATAGGATCGAGAGACAAGATAGTAAATCCCACAACACCAAAACTAAAAATGCAAGTACGGATAAAAGTAAACCGTTTCCATATGCATATTCAAAGGTAAAAGAAACAAGTCAAAAAACTCCAAAGGTAAAAAGATACCAATAAAAGGGAAACAACAACAGAGACTGCCCCAATGGTCCAAGCTAGTACAGTCTCGCACGATCCCTGAAGTCCTCCTGGAAACCTGAAAGCAGATTTATATACGTAGGGTGAGCATACAAGTATACTCAGTAGGGAAAACCAAAGACTCTTGTGCACAAGTGAGGAGACATTCTAATGTCCCGTGGAAAAAGAGATAACCAAACACCCATCCAAGAAAAGCTATCCACCCAACCTCACCGAGGCACGCTCCCCAAATAACGCAAGTCAAGTAAAGTATAGTAATAGCACATCGATATTTGGGTACCCCGTGCCACTTTCCCACTGGTTATTGAAGGAATCCTATGCATCGAACCAATCCCGCCATTCTTACCGCAGTCCCACTGCCAAACCTCACCCACACACACCTGGGCCACAACCTCACCGCAATCCCACTGCCAAAGCCCACCCGCACACACCTGGGCCATAACCACTATCCCACCCGTAGGCACCTGGGCCACAACCACCACACATAACCATACCCGCAAACACCTGGGTCAGAACAACTACTTCCACTTTAGAAGACACCTAGGCCTCATCCTGAAGACACTTGGGAAACAACCTACCCGCAAACACCTGGGACAACCACCAAAACTACCATGACCGAAGATTATTGGGATAATAATGTACTTCAGGCCATCACAACCTACCTGAAGAGTCTTGGGATATTCGGGAAAGGGAGCAGAAAGGAGCTAATAACCAGCCATTCATAGTAGTTTTGAAAAAAAACCCTCCCCCATGAAATGGGAGTGTTTTTCACTTAAGTGCTCAACTTGGGTGGGGCGCGAATAATAAACATAAAAACTAAAAGTATATAAATAAGTAAACAAGCACTCAACCCAACCTAGGGTTATGAAAACAGCCTAAGAGCAAACACCGCATCACTATTCATTCATAAAAGGTATACCACCCACAACCAGATCACAATCCATCCCAGAACGAATTTTTGCATTTAACCCATTCTTTTTTTCATGTTCAAGTGATCCCATTAGGGTTAATTATTCACTATCAAGGAACTAATAGGAATAACCACAGGCCAAAAGGAAAGAAACAGCCAAACGGTACTTTAAGCATTCACACCCGGTTCTCTTGAAAAGTCACAACAACAAAGGGATAAGTGAGATACCTCGAAGTACTGGAACCAAAGAAAAACCTGAGACACAGCCCCATGTCCCCAAAATCCAGGAGCCAACGGTTTCTCAACAACAGAAGATTCCACCCCAATTCGTGATATAAACAGAGTAACCACACAGCCTCAAATTCACAACCAACGAATTATAACAACCGTGGATCCCATCCCCACCCATATCACCCCAGCAATCTAAGCCCCCATCCAAGAAAACCATAAGGTCACCCGCAATCGGCCCGTGAAGTAAAAACAACCAAACCACAACCACCAACAAAAGGCAGTCCCATGAATGTATTTTTAGATTTAAAAGAATTAACACACTTCATGATTTCAATTCCGCTGTACTTTAACCGGGGTTATCACAGAAAAGGGTTGATCTTGGTGCTTTCAATTTATTTAACTGAGTATATGTAATTAACCAATTCCATGTTATGGTTATTTAAACATTCAGGGGTACCGAGGTTCATTAGGGCACAAGGAAAGGCCACCAATGACCATGATTTTCAGTGAGCATAGGCCCATACAATTCACCACACATAACAACATAAAAAGAGTATAGCAGAACATCAGCCACACCCCCCTTCATTCTTTAAAGGTCTTTTCATCATCTTAGTTAAGTTAGGTTTCATCAATTTACACAGATACAAAAGCATGCCCACCCCGCATGATACACAGAAGGAGAGATGAAGGATAAAATCCCTACTTGATTGATCAACAATCAAAGTTTTTCTCCACATGCTAAGAACAGGGGATGCACGATTTGTAGGGGAGGGACCTCGGGAACTCCAAGGATGAGCAGACGACTTCAGCCTAGGCGCACCACAAGTCTCGAGAACAAAGGATTTCAAATGCACAATGAAGAGTAGACTAGCCAAGAGGAAGGAGAATAAAATCCAGTGTGATAAATAGATGAGATCCCAATGTTATGGGATAAGAAATTTGAATGCCTTGGAAGTCGGATCGTGGTTCTTCCACACGGTTGGGTGGTTACACACGACTGAATTAATTGTTATTTAGTAGGGAGGTTTCTTTGGTTTTTTAGATATTAATTATGGGATTAAAAACGGCCTTGAAATGCTTCAAAAAGTTAAAAAGGCCTAAAAGAGGGGTTACAGGGGAGGCTGCGGAAGAGAAGCCCGCCAAGGCTGGGTGAAACCGATCGGTCCCACTGATTCGGTCGGTCGCATTGATTGATCCCACCGATTGGTCGCGCCGATCAGTCGATCGGTCACACCGAACGGGGTGCGACCCCTTAGGATTCTAGAATTTGGCAAAGGGATGGATCGTGAGGTTCTGGGCCATTACAAATTAAATTTCTCATATTTCAATTTGTTTTCATAAAATGGAGTTCATTTTTGAAATCTACACATAAAAAAACGGTTACAGCGAATTTCATGGATTTTTCTAAAATATTTTAATTTTTAGTGAATAGTGAAATACCATAATTTACAGTATTTAATATTACAAGTTAAATACATGATATTTTGAGTCATTTCTGATGTAATAACCCATTATTTAGAATTGAAATTCTCTAATTACTATATTTATTCATAATAATCAACACTATTGATATTCTTGTGCCAAAATAATAAACTAATGAATAAAAAAAATCAAAAAACAATCCTCTTTTCCCCTATAAATACCACCCTCACCAACCCTTCTCCTTAAACCTTTGAAGCCTTGAAGATTTTATAAATTGTTCCCAATTACCTTCCCTAGTATCTTCTATACATCCAATACCTTCTGGTCTTACCAAAAGATCAAATCCATGTGTCTTAATGAGGTTCCCAAAGAGATGATATTCAGGTGGTAAAATTCACCTTCTTTCTGTTTTAATTTATTTCCTTTTCTTATACTATACTCACCACCCCTAGATAAATTGTAATGGTAAATATAGTGTCATATATATATTTTAATGTTATTGTTACAATTTAATATCCATCATAAAATTTATTATCTTCTCCTTTTATTTTAAAAATGAAAACATCATCTGTGATGTGTCGATTCACCGACTTCATGAATGATGAGTTTTAATTTTCTTTTACCACATTCAAGTCTTGTAATAAAACCATTATTATGTATAAATAATATTATAATATGTAAATTATAATTTTTTTTTGTTTTGTAACCAATATATATACATAATATTAAATATTAAAATAAAATTAGTACATGATGATAAAAAAACCACCAAAAAAACTAAACATTTATCATTAACATTTTATCGAATGAATCATCATTATACCATAAAAATGATATAAGGGACCATTAAAAATCCTATAATTATATTAATATCATTTCAGTCTACTTTTTGAAATTTTCTTCCATTTGAAACGAACTACCATAATTATACAAAAGGGAACCAACCATAAAACCATGAAATGAACGCTCTCGAAAGAATGAAATCAAACATTTTAACTCATATAAATGACCATAAATGAACTTAATAAAATTATAATAAATCAAATATATGTTGAAAAGGTTATTAATTAATTAATTAATGAATCTAATTTGATTATCCAGAACATTAAGTACCAGTGTTGAACAATTACAAACATAAACTAAGGTTTTCTCATATCACTTTTACTTCTATAAGATATATTCCTTTTTGAAACCTTATTTATTATGTGTGGTGTAAATAATAAACTATAATATATAATAGCATGAATATATTTATATTCATGGTATGAACTATTTCATTTGATAATTATTACTTTTCGGGGGAATAAAATTCAACTGATTACAAAGTGGTAAGGTTTTCTTGTCTCACTTTTACTTCTATGAGATATAATACTTATTCAACCCTTATTTCTTGTGTGTGGTGTACATAATTAATTTTGACATATAATATAATTATTCTTTTTATATTCATGGTATTCAATGTTTCATTTGATAATTATTACTTTTACGGGTCATACAATTCAACCGATTACAAAGAGGTAAGAGTTTCTCGTCTCACTTTTACTTATGTGAGATATATTCCTTATTAAAACCTTATTACTTGTGTGTGGTGTAATTAATTTTCTTTGTTATATCATATCATGAATCTATTTATATTCATGGTATTGAATGTTTCTTTTGAAAATCATTAATTTTTTCAGGAATACGATTCAACAGATTACAAAGTGTTAAGTGATTTGTCACCTCAGTTTTCATTAATTGGGTTAAACTTATATTTCATTGACCATGTCATGCTAAGGTTATGTGTAAAATGAATTCTGATTATCTTATTTTGTATTTAAACCATTTTATATTTATTTATAGTGAATACAAACAATATATTCATTTGATTAATGATAATATCCTTGTAAGGGTCTTCATCTCAATTTTTTTCACTGAGGAATATTTTTGATGTTATGTACCTATTTTGTCTTATATGGTGTATATATTTAACCCTTTATTTATTATAATAATTAATTTTATATTTAATTAAATCTCCATACTTTTTTTCATGGATATGATTATGGCCTAATCCATATACCATTTTTCATAGGGTGATTACTTTGAAAGTTATTTGATTAACTTGAGAAATAATGTTAAATACATATATTTTAATAAATATGGATATTTGTTGATAAATAATACTGATTCATGAATTAAATTGATCATTTTAATATTTGAGGAATTATTTGGACATTCAGACTTGGGTAGGTCCCGATTATAGATTTCCCCTTAATGCATCGATAGGTCACACGAGACAAAATAGTTGGCTAAATTAAATGGATTTCTACCAGTAATTTTAAAACATCAGGTGAAAGGTCTTGACAGTAGTGGTATCATGTGTCAGATACATGATGTCCAATAATTAATCATTTTCTTCATTTAGTATTCATTTATTAATATCAATGATATTTTCACTGTGAAATAATCTATGGATGCATAACATTATCTAGTTATTTATTAAATGGAATGTGTGTTCAGTTATCTACCTTACCATATTGATTTTGCTTTACTTATTATTGATTCATGTTTATGCTATATGTAACCCTTACTGATCATTTAAGCTAATCATTTTATTTTTTTTCCTTTCCCAGGTTATGAAGATGAAATATTTGATTAAGTTTCAATGAAGTTGTTTATTTTTCTTTGTTATATTCTATGTTTACTTACCAATGTAATATGGGAATTATGTATGTATCTAGTTCTTCAAAACTAATAAACTGACCAATTATTAGTGATGTGATCTATTTTATCTATTCTATTATAGTAAATTAACTACCAACTCTAGGCTACTAGGTTTTGGGTTTTTACACACAATTTCAGTAATTAATTTTCCTTAATTAAATACTATGTGAGTAGATTTCCATGCACAAAAAACTGAAATAAAATGAAAAATCATGTTACCATGATTAATATTACTATTATATTATATCCATTAATTTAGTGGGTATCACCATAATTAAACACTTTATAAAAACTTTATAATAATTTATAATAAAATAAGGGTCATTTTATGCCTAGAAAATCTATGTTTCTTTGAATTGTTTTATACACTTTTATATTAATAATTAATTTTATAACTTTTAGAAATTAAATCAGATAGAATTATTTTAATATTTTCAATCATCAGGATAAAATTAAGTAATGTATTTAATCTATTTTAGACATAATATTATGTTTCAAAGGTAAATGTTAGTTACCAAGGAAAAATATTTTTTTAAAGAATGATACTTTTCTAAATATTGTGTATTTTTTAAATTAAATGAATCTATTTTAAATAGAAACTATAATAAGATGTTTAAACATATATACAAATTAATTGACACTCATTTAATTGGAAATCAATTTAAAATAACATTAAGAAAACTTAAAGATTAAAATGATATTTTTCTACCAAAACATTTTTTCCGTACATTATATATTTTACTTTAAAATTTAATTTTCTCAAACTTAGAATGGAGATCAAATTTAGATTCAACACATATAAATTGAGTAATAATGGTCATATTATATTTTTAGTATTAAAATAGTTACCATGATTAATTTTTAATCAAGATTAAAAAGGGTAAAATTGGTAGGTAAAGTATCCTAATTTTTATAATTAAAAGGTCACTTACACATTATTTAAATACTTGTTAGGTATTAATTTCATACTGAACGCATTTTCGTGGAACCTAAAATTGATTATGATTTTAAGATTATTTTATATTATAGGGAGTACCCTAGTTCTTCTATCAAGGAGATATGGGGTGTTTTTAATGTGATTTTTTAATAAAAAGGACTAAAAGAGGGGGTGGTTTTGAAAATAGTTTTAAAATAATAACTTAATTTAAAGAGTTTAATAGTTTAAAAACCAAATGGATTTTAAAAAATATGAGATAAATATGTGATCATTTCTAAGTTACTACACCACTTTAATAGTTCCTTATTCTAAACTAATTATTTGGTTTTGTTGTAATCCTTTGGTTGAGGGATAACCAAGGTCTTGCTTTCCCTCTTTCCTCTTACAATGATGTAAAAAGAACCACCCCTTGACACAAAAATAGTTTTGTCAAGGTTTGGACCTCAATAATATAGTGAGATCTCTAAAATCACACTGAAATATCATGTATGTGTTAGATAAAGAGGATGCTTTTGTTGTCCAATTAAAACAACCCAATATTCCCACTTGAATCTCAACCCAATTTGTAATGAAATTTAAAATGTTTCACTTAATAAAACTAAAAAAATGCATTCAGAGAATAATTATTTTAAGATAAAACATAATTGAAATAATTCACACAAAAATTACACAAAACTATTAGAATAGAAAGTGTTGTAACTCCCTCTTCAAGTGTGTAGCTCCCTCACAATGATCACCCACCATTTAACCCAACATTGAGAGGAGAAGGAGGCTTGGGTGGAACTCTTTCTTCATATTTGATCCCCCAATTAGGATAAGGGCCTATAAAACTTATTATATGAGGAGATTAATCCTTTGAGAATCCAAAATAGTATATATTTTCTTCTAGTTTTAACTTGAAAATGGGGATCCCAAGGTATCATTTTATAGGAAAATTGGATGGTGGTTTTGAGCCCCCATATTTTAAGAAACCACTTGGTATATGGTTTTTAGCCTCTATTAAGTCTTATATATATTTGAAGAAAATAAAAAAGTTTCACCCAATCCTCCTTAATATCTGATCAAAACATTTGGCACCATTTTGACAACTAAATCTCGAGATATGGATAGATCACAACATACCACTTTTGGCTTCATGCAGATTCAGTATGCTAGACATATCAGGTTGGATGGGATACTTAATGGCCAAATTGGGATTAGCTGCCTTAATACTAGTTGTTTAACAATGAAATATGTAGCATAACACAAAATATAATCCCATTCGGATGCATTTTTTTAATTGAAAAAAGTGGATAGTTGTACATGGATCCCATTCTATTTTGGACCATTTTTCTTCCACTTCATCCTAGGCCCTCCAAATAACCTCCACCTACAATGAAATCATGAAACCAGTATAATTTCCCATTTTAATAGTGATAAATATTAAAAAATGTAATAAAAAATGAAGTTAAACTCGTTATTAAATTTGTAATTTACACTACAAAATTATTTTAAAGTAGTGGTGTAAGAGTGAAATAATTAAGTGAATTGCAGTGCGATCACACCCGCACACCTAAACATTTACACTCTTGAGAAAATTAAAATTTTCCAAAAATAATGCATCAACATATTCCCAAATTTATAAATATTTTAAATTAAATAAAAATTTAATTTCTATGAGAAATGTGATCAAATAAAAAATAACACCAAGGAGTTATTCTGAGTGATCATGGAAAAAGATGTCTCAAAAAATTGTGTCTAAATGAAATTAAAAGAGATTAACAATACCAATCGGAGAAAATAATTCAAAAGTTAATCACATAACCAATTCTCTATGGGGTTCTGAAAAACATTTCATGATATTCGTTCCACTTTCTATCGAGTAAATATATGTTCTTTTAAAAATTGTATACTTACATGATCCTTTCCCTCAAACCTTCCCTACATCCTTTAAAATATAATTTCAAGGCCCACTAACTTATGTTTTACTAGAAGTCAAACCATAAAATCCCTTCCAAGATATCCCCATATGTTGTACATTTTATCACTCCCCTCAAGGTTTATTTGTTTTTATTTTTATTTTTTTGGGTTTTTTTGAGGACATACATAATCAGATAACAAGTACACAAAAACAGGTCAATATGGTACAATTATGAAATAGATAAGATAAGGAATGATTTTATGAGAAAATAATTTTGTAATATAGATAAAAATTAACCTAACTTATATTTACCTTCTATTAACTAATAAATTTTCAAAATTCATGGTTTGATGCAAAGGTGTGTGGCGAAATTAAGTGACACAATTTTCCATTAAATTACTCACACAAATGGTACCATTATTATCAAAGGTTTCAAATGATATAAAAATTTATATCATCAACAAATAACAAAATTAAAATAGGAATTTACATCAAAATATTGAATTCTTTCTAAAATAAACATTTCATAAGATTTTTTTTGAATGTTAAAACAACATGAAATATGAAAATTCCATATGAATTTTCAATAACTTGCATGATTAAACGAGAATTATTTCCATGATAATGTGGGATAAAAAAGTAACATTCTAGAAAAAAAGTGAAGGGGGGGGGGGAGTAACAATACTATTCAACAATCTAAAAAGAGAAAAAGAAGAAAGATGATAAAAATTCCTAACTAACCCATGAATATACCCATCCCCCACACCTAGAGTATGCAGTGTTCTCACTGTAATAAACAAGAATGTGGGAAGTAAGGATTAAACCTAGTGGGTGTCCTTCATAGATTTCTTATTGAACAAGGTATGACAACCCTGCTTTTTATTACAACTTAAACATGCTTTATTACATAAAACTTCACTTGATCCAACAAAGAAGATCGAGAGGTTTAGTATCTTTGGGGCTTAGGATCATTACATAAAAACTTTAAACTTGAAATACAACATCTTTATTGAAAACTTCCTTTACACGACCACTACATTCCTTCGTACTTAGCATTGCATGGGATAACCTGAGGACATGCATAAGAAAAGGGTGAGCTATAAAGCCCAGTAAGGGAGTAAACAATGAATAACATGAGGAGTGAAATACATGTTAGGCAATAGGCATATCAATAGAGCATAATAGAAACATGAACATAAAGGCATGATAAAGCATGATAATCATAACATGGAAATGTGGCAACAACACTTAACATTGAATTAGCATGAGGCAAGGCTCATTGCACATGGAGCATGAGTAAACCCTCATTGCACTTGAAGCATGAGTAAACCCTCGTTGCACTTGAATTATCTTGAGTAAACACTCATTTCACATGACGTATCATGATACTATACTTTACCCAATGCATTGGAGCGCTATAAAGGGTGCACCCTTCTTAAACATTTCATTTCATGCATAAGTGTGCCACATGGATCATAAAACATGGATTCATAAAACATAATCATTTCTTCCACGATAAAGGAATGTGGAATTCATACATGAAAATTTATAATAAATATGTAAATGTGAATAAAGGTGAATACCCTTGATGGAGAAATGGGCATGGTATTCACTACACAAAGACATTGGCTTAGAAAATCGGTGCGATTTCGGCAGCGTAACGGCATGACATAAGAATTCATAAAAATGGTTGATGAGAGAGAAAGGGGTTCCTAATCATATTTACATGTAATGGAAAGTAAAGAGATCATATATATACATGTCCCAACAATAGAAATGGAATTTAGATTCATGTTACAAAAGTATTGCTTGAATGTAAAAGAAGACAGAGAAGTTCCTTTCGGAATTTCGGCATAGTAACGGGTGTACATGGGAGGCATTTAATGAGAGATAAAGGGTTCTACCATAATTCAAACAATAATAGGGCAGTATGGGGGAGGTTCTAAACCATACCCCAACATTAATAATTGAAATAAAAAAAGGCAATACAACTTAAAGAAAATTGACAAAAACGAGAAAGGAAGAAAACCCCTTACTTGGAAGTGTGCTTCCAAAGGCTAGAGAGAGGCTTGTTAGAGGATTCTTGGGAGCTTGGGGAACCTTGAGAGGATTATAGAGAGAGTAGGGCAGAGGTTGGACGAACTTCAAGGGCTTTGAGTGAGGAGGAAGTGGGAGCTTGGGTGGGTTTATATAGGAAAGGTGAGAGAATTCTTTATTATTTAGGTTTGGGACCCCTTATATTAAAATAATCCAAACCACAAACCATCCCATGGTATTTGCCCATGGTTTCTGGAAAAGGAAAGAGGAAAACAATATTTTACAAGTCCAAGGTTCGAACTTATTAAAAAATTAGGGTTTCTTATGTGGAGGTGAGTCACACTCCCATGGAAATTAATTTAAAAAGGCAAAGTGTTGAATAAGTCTTGAGGGCTCCATTAATGCTTTGAAAAGTAAGTCAAAAAAACCCAAAACTCATTATTTTAATGATAAAACACATATTGGCCGAACATAAGGATTATGGTATTTTATTACATCACCATTGGGTCATTATGATGTCATAAAACACATTATATATTTAAATGGTATTTAATTTTTACCCAAAAATTTGACTGTCTCAGAAAATTATGAAAAATTCACCGTTGGATAATTTAGACGTCCTGATTCCAAAAATAATATTTATTTTATCTAAATAATTTTCTAAATATGTGATTTTTCACTTTTAAAATAAAAACCGACATTTATAAAAAATTCACGGGTTTTGACAGAAATGGCTTTCAAACCTTAATAAAAATTTTAATTGCATTCATAAAATTATAAAATCATTTATATTTAATAAAAATTAATTTAATATTAATAATAATATTTTATTGAAATATTATTTACTTCAAAAATCCTTTAATTTAATAAAATATAATTCTTAATTAAATAATAACTAAAAACACCATTTGTACTTTAAAAACTAATTACAATGTATCAAAAAATTATATTCATTATTATATACAAAAAATAATGTACATGAACATGGTGCTACTTATTTGTTACATAACCCCTTAAAATAGCCGGATAAGACCTAAGGGTAAGGTGTGCGATGGTGACAGACTCTTGGGGTTGCTCGGATAACATCGCTCGAGTGGTAATCTCTATCAACTTCCATTTTTCCCATAGACGATCACGTTCGAGGTTGACTTGATGAAGCTCAGCTTGGGATTGGTCAAGGGCAAAGCCCAAAGACGCTACCTCTTTTCTGAGCTCCGACAAATGGGCTTCGTAAGGGGCAATTCTACTGGATGAGGCCATCGCTTCCTTTGTCTGAGTAGAAATGGTTTCGTTAAAGCCTTATATTTATACTACTCAGATGATCACTCTTCAACGGCTATAAAAGTAACGGTCACAAATCTTAACATAAAACTAAAGAAGTTGACATCTTATAAAAACATTTTTTTCATAAAGAAACATTTAACTGGATCAAGAGGGATTTTCCATTAATGAAACTTTGGGTCGTTACAACATTCCCCCCTTAAGAAATTTCGCCCTCGAAATTTTCCTTTTCCCACACTAAAACAAATGTGGGTAACTTAGCTTCATCATATCCTCCGACTCCCAAGTTGCTTCTTCAAACTTGTGGTTTCTCCACAACACCTTGACGAGGGGCATTGTCTTATTTCGTAGAACTTTTTCTCTACGATCTAAGATCTTCACTGGTTTCTCCTCATAAGAAAGATCGTCTTCTAATTGTACTACCTCGGAAGAGAGTACATGTGAAGGGTCCGGTATGTACTTACTTAAGAGGGATACATGAAAGACATCATGAACCTTGGACATAGTCGGTGGAAGTGCTAGTCGATAGGCCACAGCCCCAACACGATCAAGAATCTCGAATGGGCCGATGTACCTTGGACTTAACTTCCCTTTCTTTCCAAACCTCATGACCTTCTTCCACGGAGATATGCGTAAAAACACCATGTCTCCGACTTTAAACTCAATGTCTCATCGACGATTATCTGCATAACTCTTCTGTCGACTTTGGGCTGCCTTGATATGCTGCTGAATGGTTTTCACCTTCTCCACCATTTCTTCGACCATTTCTGGTCCAAGCAGCTTACGTTCACCGACCTCATCCCAACATGCCGGTGTTCTACACATTTTCCCATACAGGGCTTCATATGGTGCCATTTGGATGCTCGAGTGGAAACTATTATTATGAGAGAACTCAAACAGAGGAAGATGTTGATCCCATCCTCCTTTAAAGTCCATTGAGCACACTCTCAACATATCCTCAAGTGTTTGGATAGTCCGCTCGGATTGGCCATCAGTTTGAGGATGATAGGCCATACTGAAGTTTAGTTCAGTATTCAGAGCATGTTGAAGACTCTTCCAAAACTTAGAGGTAAATCATGGATCTCGGTCAGAAACAATAGATAGTGGTACTCCATGGAACCGTACCACTTCCCTGATATATATCCGTTCCAGTTGATCCAAAGATAAATCCACTCGAATAACAATGAAGTGTGCAGTCTTTGTAAGACGATCCACAACAACCCAGATTGCATTGTTGCCTTTGGATGTCCTTGGAAGTACAGTGACAAAGTCCATGGTGATTTTCTCCCATTTCCATTCTAGTATGGGCAATGGTTGCATCATCCCCTTAGACTTCTGCCTCTCTGCCTTCACTTGCTGACACACCAGGCACTTTGATGTATATTCAGCGGTCTCCTTCTTCATATTATCCCACCAAAAGTTTTCTCGGAGATCTCGATACATCTTTGTGCTCCCTGGGTGAATAGAGAAATTTGAACTATGTGCATCATCCAAAAGTTCCTTCTTCAGCTCCGAACTTGATGGAACACATAGTCTTTTCCCAAACCGCACAATTCCTTCTTCATTAACATTAAACTCTGAGGATTTTCCCTTTTTGATAGCTTCCACTTTTTCTTGGATTCCTGCATCATCCTTTTGAGCATCCTTCATCCTTTCCAAAAGATATGATTGAGCAATCATTTGTGAAAGGATTGATGATGTTCCATTCTTTATGATTCCCACGTCCATCTTCATCAAGTCTAAGAAGATTGGATCCTTCTCAATTCTCATCATTGATAGAATTGCTGGATCCTTTCTACTTAGGGCATCCGCCACCTTGTTCGCCTTCCCAGGGTGGTGATGTATTGAACAGTCATAATCCTTGATGAGATCTATCCATCTTCTCTGGCGCATATTAAGCTCTTTCTGTGTGAATATATATTTAAGACTCTTGTGGTCAGTATATATCTAACATTTCTCTCCATAGAGATAATGCCGCCAGATTTTCAAGGCAAAGATCACTGCCGCCAACTCCAGATCATGCGTTGGATAGTTTCGCTCATGGATTTTCAACTGCCTTGAGGCATAGAATATCACTTTATCATTCTGCATCAGCACACATCCTAAGCCCTTCTTCGAAGCATCACTGAATACCACAAAAAGCTCCCCACTTGTGGGTAAAGTGAGCACGAGTGCAGTGATAAGCCTCCTTTTCAACTCCTTGAAGCTTTCTTCGCATTCATCACTCCAAGAAAACTTTACTCCCTTTCAAGTTAGCTTGGTAAGAGGGTTGGACAATCGTGAGAAATTTCTCACAAATCGTCGATAATATCCAGCTAACCCCAAGAAGCTACGGATATCAGTTACCGATGTTGGCCTCGGCCATCCCTCAATTGCATCTGTTTTGGAGGGGTCCACAGATATCCCATTGCTTGTGATGATATGGCCCAAGAATGAGACCTCCTTTAACCAGAACTCACACTTTCTGTACTTGGCATAGAGCTTCTCCTTGCGCAAAGTCTCTAGTACAGTTTTTAAATGCTCCTCATGGTCCTCCTTGGTTTTGGATTATATTAGAATATCATCTATAAAGACTACCACAAATTTGTCTAGGTAATCTCTAAAGACTCTATTCATCAAGTCCATGAATATTGCTGGAGCATTGGTGAGTCCTAAAGGCATTACTATGAATTCATAGTGCCCGTACCTTGTACGAAAAGCAGTCTTGGGGATATCTTCCTTCTTCCCCCTTACTTGATAATATCCTGACCGCAAGTCGACCTTGGAGAAGGATTGTGCTCCACACAGCTGATCAAACAAGTCATCGATTCTTGGGAGAGGATACTTGTTCTTTATCGTGATTTTGTTAAGTTCACGATAATCGATGCAAAGCCGCATTGACCCATCCTTCTTCTTGACGAAGAGGACTGGTGCACCCCATGGTGATGCACTTGGGCGTATAAACCCTTTATCCAGATTCTCCTGTAGTTGTTTCTTCAGCTCTTTAAGCTCAACAACAGCCATTCTATATGGATTCTTGGATATTGGTAGCGCCCCAGGTATAATTTCAATTGAGAACTCAACATCACTTCTTGGAGGAAGACCAGGAAGTTCCTCGAGAAATACTTCAGCGAATTCCCTCACAATAGGCATTTCTTCAAGGGTGGTTTCTTCCTTGGACTTAATCATCTAAGCCAGATATGCGTGCTCATAAGGCAGTAATATCCATGCTTGAGATGATGGAGCTAAAGGAGATTCATCTTCCTCCTGACACTTGTAAAGAATCGGGGGTCGATTCTCCATATGGAGTGTGATTTCCCTCTCCCGACAATTTATGTTGGCTCTATATAAGGAAAGCCAATCCATGCCAAGAATTACATCAAATTCCACCAAAGGGAGTATGACGAGGTTCGCTGGGAAATTCAATCCACATATTATAACAGGGGAGGACTTATACTCATGGGATGCAATGATTGCCCCATTTTCCGTACTCACCGACATCTTTACTTCCATGATTTGTGGTGGTGCAGGGATTGTTCTACTAAAATTTTGAGATATAAAAGAATGCGTAGAACCTGAATCAAAAAGTACGTTCTCTATTCTTGAATGAATAACTAGCGTACCTGTCACCACTTCGTTGTCGGGGTTCAATTCGGCAGAAGTGATGGCAAAAGCTCTTCCTTACTGTCTTGGAGGTTGTTGATTGCCTCCGATAACCCTTGGATTAGGGCACTGATTCGCAAAATGACCCGGTTCTTTGCATTTTAAGAATTGAACAACGCGTTGAGGTTCGAACGGAGCGCTGCTCTCCTCTGTCGCAGCCGCGGGTCCTTCTTGCTGACAGTTAACAGCTAGGTGCCCTTCTCTTCCACACTTGAAGCATTTTCTTGTCCCCCTAAGGCAATTTCCAGGGTGCTTCTTTCCACACTTTTGGCAAGTGGGGTGCTGGAATTTCTTAGCGCCGTTGGATTTATCCATCGGACCACCAGCATTGAAGTCCACCTTACGCTTCTTGTCCCCATGATACCCCTGTGATTCTCCGATCTCCATTTCAACCTTGAGGGCACATCGGACAATTTCCTCATAGCTGTCGAAGTCACAGATCGCTAATGCTTTCCGCAAGCTAGGCTTCAGCCCACCAAAGAAGCGGGCAACCTTGCATTCGGGGGTAACGACAAAGCCGGAAGCGTATCGTGCAAGCCTTGTGAAGTTTTCCTCGTACGCTCCCATAGATTCTTTATCTTTCTGTTTGAGGGAAAGGAAGTCCCTTTCCATCTTAAGATGGAGGGTGCGTGGAAAATATTTATCGAAAAACATCTTCCAGAATACCTTCCATTCCAAAGCCTCGATCTCCTCCTCAGGCTTCGTATTTTTGATCAATGTCCACCATTGATCAGCTTCACCCTCCATACGATAAGCCGCCAGGAGAACCTTCTCTTTTTCAGAGCATTGGAGGATGGAGAATATCTTTTCAATGGAGTTGATCCATTTTTCAGCAATCGTGGGATCAGATGATCCACTAAAAGTAGGAGGCCTTTGCCTCATGAAGCTTTCAATAGCGACTTGTTCTTTCTTAGGGGGGGGGGGGGGTTGAACGTTCCTCTTGACCAGTGTTTCTATTCAAAACTTGAGTTAGCTGAGAGAGAAGCATGACAAAGTTCACGATTCCCGCTCCCATTGGATTGGGCATCTCATAAGTATAATCATCACACTGATCTTCACAACGGTTGTTAGCCTGAGTTCTCCTATTACCGGCCATTGGCTGGAATAAAAGGAAAGTTAGGGGTAACACATAAAGGGTAATCCAAAGACAAAAGTTGATGACTTATAAATAAACTTTAATCTCTTTAACTCATGAGTCTATAGGATTCAATCCAGGTTTTTCATGATCTTCCTTCTAACATATATTCTTAGGAGCATTTTTCCCTTAATAAGGGTTCATACTAAGATTGTGAATTTATCAAAACATATCCCTCGGGAGTGTCGTAACCAAGAGTGCCGCAAGGCCCGTTGTCGTGCACCAGTTCCCGTTCGAGTCTAGCTCAAAGCGGTGTTTTCGGGTTTTAACCCTAGGATACATCTGTGCCAGAGCCGCCTCTACCTGCTCGTATCCAGACAGGGATGTATTTGTTTGATAAACCACTAACTTAGTATTTACCAAAATTTAGGGATGTTTTTATTATGATTAGTCTTGTATCTAAGGCTTTACTAGGGTTTCCTAATCCCAAAAATAACTAAACCTATCCTCTGATACCAACTATGACAACCCTGCTTTTTATTACAACTTAAACATGCTTTATTACATAAAACTTCACTTGATCCAAAAAAGAAGATCGAGAGGTTTAGTGTATTTGGGGCTTAGGATCATTACATAAAAACTTTAAAATTGAAATACAACATCTTTATTGAAAACTTCCTTTACATGACCACTACATTCCTTTGTACTTAGCATTGCATGGGATAACCTGAGGACATGCATAAGAAAAGGGTGAGCTATAAAGCCCAGTAAGGGAGTAAACAATGAATAACATGAGGAGTGAAATACATGTTAGGAAATAGGCATATCAATATAGCATAATAGAAACATGAACATAAAGGCATGATAAATCATGATAATCATAACATGGAAATGTGGCAACAACACTTAACATTGAATTAGCATGAGCCAAGGCTCATTGCACATGGAGCACGAGTAAACCCTCATTGCACTTGAAGCACGAGTAAACCCTTGTTGCACTTGAATTAGCATGAGTAAACACTCATTACACATGACGTATCATGATACTATACTTTACCCAATGCATTGGAGCGCTATAAAGGGCGCATCCTTCTTAAACATTTCATTTCATGCATAAGTGTGCCACATGGATCATAAAACATGGATTCATAAAACATAATCATTTCTTCCATGATAAAGGAATGTGGAATTCATACATGAAAATTTATAATCAATATGTAAATGTGCATAAAGGTGAATACCCTTGATGGAGAAATGGGCATGGTATTCACTACACAAAGACATTGGCTTAGAAAATCGGTGCGATTTCGGCAGCGTAACGGCATGACAAAAGAATTCATAAAAAAGGTTGATGAGAGAGAAAGGGGTTCCTCATCATATTTAAATGTAATGGACAGTAAGGAGATCATATATATACATGTCCCAACAATATAAATGTAATTTAGATTCATGATACGAAAGTATTGCTTGAATGTAAAAGAAGAGAGAGAAGTTCCTTTCGGAATTTCGGCATAGTAACAGGTGTACATGGGAGGCATTTAATGAGAGAGAAAGGGTTCTCCCATCATTCAAAAAATAATAGGGAAGTATGGGGGAGGTGCGAAACCATACCCCAACATTCATAATTGAAATAAAAAAAGGCAATACAACTTAAAGAAAATTGACAAAAATGAGAAAGGAAGAAAACCCCTTACTTGGAAGTGTGCTTCCAAAGGCTAGAGAGAGGCTTGTGAGAGGCTTCTTGGGAGCTTGGGGCACCTTGAGAGGATTCAAGAGAGAGTAGGTCAGAGGTTGGACGAACTTAAAGGGCTTTGAGTGAGGAGGAAGTGGGAGCTTGGGTGGGTTTATATAGGAAAGGTGAGAGAATTCTTTATTATTTAGGTTTGGGACCCCTTATATTAAAATAATCCAAACCACAAACCATACCATGGTATTTGCCCATGGTTTCTGGAAAAGGAAAGAGGAAAACAATATTTTACAAGTACAAGGTCCGAACTTATTAAAAAATTAGGGTTGCTTATGTGGAGGTGAGTCACACTCCCATGGAAATTAATTTAAAAAGGCAAAGTGTTGAATAAGTCTTGAGGGCTCCATTAATGCTTTGAAAAGTAAGTCAAACAAACCCAAAACCTCATTATTTTAATGATAAAACACATATTGGCCGAACATAAGGATTATGGTATTTTATTACATCACCATTGGGTCATTATGATGTCATAAAACACATTATAAATTTAAATGGTATTTAATTTTTACCCAAAAATTTGACTGTCTCAGAAAATTATGAAAAATTCACCGTTGGATAATTTCGACATCCTAATTCCAAAAATAATATTTATTTTATCTAAATAATTTTCTAAATATGTGAATTTTCACTTTTAAAATAAAAACCGACATTTATAAAAAATTCACGGGTTTTGACAGAAATGGCTTTCAAACCTTAATAAAAATTTTAATTGCATTCATAAAATTATAAGATCATTTATATTTAATAAAAATTAATTTAATATTAATAATAATATTTTATTAAAATATTATTTAATTCAAAAATCCTTTAATTTAATAAAATATAATTCTTAATTAAATAATAACTAAAAACACTATTTGTACTTTAAAAACTAATTACAATGTATCAAAAAATTATATTCATTATTATATACAAAAAATAATGTACATGAACATGGTGCTACTTATTTGTTACATAACCCCTTAAAATAGCCGCATAAGACCTAAGGGTAAGGTGTGCGATGGTGACAGACTCTTGGGGTTGCTCGGATAACATCGCTCGAGTGGTAATCTCTATCAACTTCCATTTTTCCCGTAGACGATCACGTTAGAGCTTGACTTGATGAAGCTCAGCTTGGGCTTGGTCAAGGGAAAAGCCCAAAGACGCCACCTCTTTTCCGAGCTCCGAAAAATGGGCTTCTTAAGGGGCAATTCTACTGGATGAGGCCATCGCTTCCTTTGTCTGAGTAGAAATGGTTTTGTTAAAGCCTTATATTTATACTACTCAGATGATCACTCTTAAACGACTATAAAAGTAACGGTCACAAATCTTAACATAAAACTAAAGAAGTTGACATCTTATAAAAACATTTTTTTCATAAAGAAACATTTAACTGGATCAAGAGGGATTTTCCATTAATGAAACTTTGGGTCGTTACACAAGGAGTTCCTCTATTAGGTATTTTGTAATGGATTCATGAAAGTGATTCAGATGTTTCCCATTGAAAGTGAAGGTTTGATGAATTTCTTCATTTTGAACCTGAACAACACCAAATGGATAAACATTAGTAATAGTGTATGGTCCAAACTAGTTGGAATAAAGCTTCCATGGATGTAACTTTATTCATTCATTATAAAGGAGGACCTTTTTCCCAATGTTGAATTGATGATGAAGGATGATATAGTTGTGGGAATCCATGGTTTTCTCCTTATAAATTTGGGAGTTCTCATACGAATCTCTACACATTTCTTCCAACTCTTGAATCTGTAGATTCTTTTGAGCACCTGCACTAGAAATATTAGAGTTTCATTTTTTAATAGCCCAGTAGGCTTAGTGGTCTATCACAATTGGGTGGAAAAAACTCTTTCCAAAAAACTAGCCGATATGGTGACATGATAATGGAGTTTTGAAAGCAGTGCGATAAGCCCATAAGGAATCATCGAATCTAAGACTAAAATACTTTCTCTTGGGTTGAACCATTTTTTCAAGAATCTATTTTACCTCTCTATTTGACACCTCAACTTGAACATTGGTTTTTGTGTGATATACAGTTGAAACTTGATGACCAACCCCATACCGATGAAAAAGTGATTGCATTGTTTGACTGTAGAAATGAGAACCCTTGTCACTAATTATGAACCTAGGTAATTCAAATCTATAGAATATTAAGGTTCTCAATAATCCCAAAACTATCTTGGAATCGTCATTCCTTATTTCTCATTCCTCTACCCCATTTTGACACATAGTCCACTACCATAAGAATGCAAATGCTCACAAATGAATTAGGGAATGGTCCCATAAATTCAACGACCCAAACATAAAAAATATCATTGAAGAGAAAGGGTTTTTGTGAAATTTCATTTCTTTTAGATACATTTCCCATTCTTTGATAGTGAGGACAAGGTTTACAGAATTCATAGGCATCCTTAAATAATTTTATCCAAAAGAGGCCAAAATCATGTACCTTGAGAGCAGTCCATTGGGGACCAAAGTGGCCCCCACAAGCAAGAGTGTGGATAGACCTAAGGATGGAATGAAAATCTCTATTGAGAACACATCGCCTAAGGACTTGATCACTACATATGTGAGAAAGTTAGGGGTCATACCAAATGTAATAACGTGACTCATGTTTTAGACGGTCATCTTGGTTTTTTTGAAATTATCTGGAATGCAAGATGTTACCAAATAATTTAAAATTTTAGCATACTAAGGAATATCATCTTGAACTCGGTACAATTGACTGCTAAAAACGTACCATTTATGAGAATACTAGGTGATAAGTCAATGTATAAGAATGGTATGATACTACTAATATGGTCAGCCACCACATTCTATGCTCCTTTTTATCCCTAATTTATAAATTGAATTTGTAAAGGAGGAGCATCCAATAAATGAGACATGGTTTGACTTCTAATTTCTTAAGAAGATACCAGAGGGTTGCATGGTCTGAGAACACAATGAATTTGGACCCTAAAAGGTATTAACTAAATATATACAAGGAAAACATAATAGTAAGGGATTATTTATCAGTTTTTTGTAGTTTTCTTGGGCAGGGTCCAATGTACATGAGGCATTGGCAATGAAATGTGGAGCTCGATCAACCCTTTGTGATAAGAATGCCCCAACTTCATAGTTAGAGGCACCACACATGAGTTAAAAAGTTAAATTCTAAAAAGGTGGTTGGATTACCAGGGGTGATGTGAGACTCTAGTTCAATTTATTAAAATCGTGAATGGCCTGAAGGCCTTCATTTTTATTGATTTTTGATAACCCCCTTTCAAGGGATGAGGGGGAACCCTTACAAGGCCCGTAGGCTCAGAGATTACATGGCCCGTAGGCTTAGGAGATTACATGACCTGAAGGTCTTAGGGAATTCAACCAGACTATCTACAAGGAACTGCCCCTCCCTAGCATCTGCATCCTAATAGTAGCTCTCCACCTTTGCATGACCGTCTGGCTAGGCTTCCCGTGCAAGAACTGGCTGGTACCGATGCCATAGCCATACCCTATCGTTCTTTTTCTTTTTGGAGCAATTGGGAGAGGGGGAGTGCAATCATACTGAATTCACGAATGAAACAATGGTAAAATATAGCATGACCTAAGAAATACTGCACATAAAACACATTTTTTGTGGAATGGTAGGGAAGAAATGACATACACTTTTGATTTTTCAACTTGGAAGCCATCCATAGAAATGACATGTCCCAAAACTATACCTTGTCGCATACTGAATTGTCATTTATCATAATTTATTATGAGATTATCTTCAATACCACGATGTAATACTAAACCAAGAATAATCAAACATTCATCAAAACATGATCCATAAATAGTAAAATCATCTATAAATACCTCCATGTAATTCTCCAGGTAATCCAAAAAAATACTAACCATGCATTATTGGAAATAACCCAGAGTATTTAATAGACCAAATGAAATCCTCCAATAAGAAAATGTTCCAAAGGGTAAAGTGAAGGTTGTGTGTTCCTGATCCTTAGTGGTAATATAGATTTTAAAATATCTAGAATACCCATCAAGGAAACAGTAGTGGTAATTCCTTAGTAAACTCTCTAGCATCTATCCAATGATTGGAAATAGGAAATGGTTCTTCCTAGTGCATTGGTTTAGTCAGAGATAGTCTATACAGACATTCCATCTATTCTGCACATGAGTTGGAACCAATTCATTATTTTCATTTTTATTACTCTTAGACCATTTTTTAGGAACCACTTGACTTGGAATGACCCATTGGTTGTTAGAGATGGTGTAAATGATTTCATCAGTTATTAATTTTGTTACCTATTTTTTGAAAACATATAGGAGGTTTGGGTTTAGTTGTCGTTGTGCCTACCTCACTAGTTTAGCCTCATCATTTAATAATATATTATGTATGAAAATTGATGGGCTAATAACAAGAATATCAAAAAGTGTAAATCCCAAATCTTTTTTATACTCCCTAAAAATTTCAAGAAGTCACAATTCATTCTTAGGAGGGAGTGAACTAGCAATGATGACATGCAACTTGTTTCTATTCTCAAAATAGGAATATTTTAATTCTTGAGGAAGCTGTTTTAGTTCCAATTTAGGGGGATTTTGTATTGATGGGAGTTTGTGTGAAAGTAAGAGGTCACTAATCTCATCTAACTACTAAATGGTACCATCCTTCGATGAGGAATGAGATTTTACAATCCTATAAGTATCATCGATGGTCATTGGATCCTCAGTGTTCAATAAATTATCAATTAGAAAACATGCATGACATTTTTATAGGCCGGTACGACATTATATGAATGATTCAATTCCTAGAATTTTAATCAATAAAGAAAACTTAGAAAGGATATTAAGGGAATGAAAAGAAGCTTTTAGGGGTAGGTAGTACATCTATAGAGTTAATAGAGATAGATGAATATTCTTATGAGGGGTGATTCATGGCATCAAAGATGTTGATATGAACAATTTCACCACCAAAATCCATAGATAATGTACCATTGTGGACATTAATTTTGGTTTTTGTGGTTTTAAATAAGGGAATCCCTAATATAATCAGGGCATGTCCATTCATCTTATCATCTTCCATTTTTAGAACATAAAAATCAGCATGAAAAATTAAAATTTTAACCCTCCCAAGAACATCATCTAACACACCAAAAGGGTGTGTTGTACTCCAATTTTCTAATTGAACAACAATTCTAGTGGTATTTACTTCCTCAACCTACAATAAAGATAAATTTGAGTGATGCATCACATTTATATAAGCACCTAAATCAAGCATAATATTGGAGAAATAATAATCCCCTATGGTGCATGGAATTGAGAATGTTCCCAGATCGTTTAATTTGTGGGGAAGTGATGGATATATGAATTATGATATGTTACCCCTAATATCACATTCTTATCACCTCAATGTCTCCCTCAGTGTGTACACATATCCTTAAAAAACATGGAATATCTGTGAATTTGTTTCAAAACATTAATTAAGGGGATGTTAACCTACACTCTTTTGAAATTTTACAGTATTTATTTATCGATTTCAGTTTCTTTTTGTTTTCTTGGTTGAGTGAAAATTTGGGGAAATTCCCGAATGGCCCGAAGGCCTTATTTTTATTTTTATTATAGATAATCCCCCTTTTAAGGGTTGAAGGGGAACCCGTACATGACCCATAGGCCCAAGGCACAAGGCCCGACATGACCTGCAATACATGACCCGAAGGCCCAGAGGCATACCATGCCCATTACATGACCCGTAGGCCCAGCCCACTAGAACTTCCCCTCCCCAGCGTCTTACATAATTGATCTCCTTAGATCCCCACCTTGCATTGCTGATGGGCTATAATTGCCTCGTACCAAGATGCACGATGCCTAGTCCAGATGGCGGCTGCCATACCCTCTCATTCTTCCAATCCGGTTAGCTCTACATCTGGTGGCTGCTACTCCTATTGCTCTGATCCTTTTCTGGGGTCTGTTCTGTGTGAACTGGGCTACTCCATGGTCTACGTGACACGAAGGCCCTATTTCCTGAAATCCTTTGATGACCCGAAGGCCCTGGAGACCCGTAGGCCCAAACCGGTGGCCCGAAGGCCCAAATCGGGTGAATAGTTCTGACTGCTACAGTACCGAACAGTAACTGCTACAGTACTGCTACAGTACCTGGAAATTCGCCTCCACCCAGTTTTGAACCCGGGTCTCTTGGATGCCAAGTAGGAGCCCTTACCACTCGGGTACGGGCTCATTGGCGGGGAAATGGAAGAGGAATGGTTCGACTAGGTTACTCATCAGAAAACACACTATTTACTTTGTAATGACTTATCTCAGGATAATTTTTTTTCATTATTTGGAAAAATTTCAATAGTTAGGATGTTGTTTTACTTTGGAGAGGATGACTCTAATAAAGGGGTCATCTGGATTTTTAGTTCTGTTCCACTCTGTGTCACGACCCGACCCTACCCGGGCTCGAGCCACAACTACCCCATGCCCTCCTCCATAGGCCAGGGGCTGGAGACCAGCGCCGAAGGCACAACAACTCGGGGAGGCCTTCTCCTAAGTACCTGTACACACACACGCAACACACTCAATGAAAAAGTGCAGAGTAAAAAGGAAAACAAAGGGAAACTGCTATAAATAAACCACAATGTGCATCGACCTCTAAAAGTACAAAGTACAAGATGAAGGTAACTGAAAAAGAAAAGGGAAAAAACACGCGCCCAACCAGAAAAGGTGCCACAACCTAGAAACAGGTAATCAAAAGAAAAACAGCTGGAAGGGTTCCCCCACCTGGGACCTAACCACAACCACCGCACACGGTCCAAGCTCCTGAACTCCTAAGCTCGACTAAAGTCACGACCAACCTGTCTGTCTCCTGCAAGGGCACACCAAGTGCGGGCAAAGCCCAAGTAGGGGTGAGTATAAAAAATACTCAATAGGATACCCCGAAGGATTGAGGAAGCAACAAAGAAGGTACCGAAGGGTGAGAAGTAGAGTGGACAAGGAAAATTAAAGGAGTACAACCGAAAGTGCAGTAAAGAGTAACAGTAGAGAGTCCAGCTCAACCGAACAAGAGGAAAGAAGGTAGACTCTTCCAAAAACAAGTAGCTGGAAATGGTGAGAAGATGAACTTCCCATCGAGTATTCGCTACCTATAGCAGGATATTAGACTCGTCCAACCACGAGAATCTAGACACGGAAAGCACGTGGCATACCCTCTGCCTCTTCGCCTCTCCTGGAAGGGGAGTAACCATACCCAAGAAGTGGGTACTAGAACAAGGTATATACAAGATACATATGCTCAATCAAGAAGCCCAAACAAGTTCGTAAGGGGATCTCCATCCCATAGCTCAGCCCAAGAAAAGTGAGTCTCCAACAGTCCCAGAAGTAAACACCATCGATGCCCAGCATCCCGCACATCTGCCCCGAACTACAAGTCAAGGGGCTCAGACCACCGCACCTCGACACTATCCGCTTTGGGCGGCACCGAATCGCCCACACAGTTTTAGACCGTGTCATAATGAAGTGTCTCAGGGTGGGAAAATGCTCCTCGTACTTTAGAGTTCTGGGGGAACATCAACCACAACTTGTCACTGCCCCGCAGTCGAGAGATCTCAAAGTCGAAAGGCGACCCCCTGCCCAGCCCCACTAGAGGGTCCCTGGAAATCGACGGGTTCCCACTATAGGGAGACCCGGCAAGAGTCGAAGGGTGCCACACTACCTAGTCCCGTAACAGGGTAATCCACTAGAGGGAGACTCGACTAAAGTCGGTGACGAGACCACTGCCCAACCCAGCTGGAGGTAACCCAGCATCGGGGACCACTGCCCAGCCTAGCTGGAGGTAAGCCCGACATCGGGGAGCACTGCCCAACCCCACTGGAGGTAAGCCCGGCATCGGGGACCACTGCCCAGCCCCGCTGGAGGTAAGCCTGGCATCGGGGACCACTACCCAGCCCAGCTGGAGGTAACCCCGACAATGCTCTAGACATCCCTGCTGGATGGTACTACGAGGTGAACACTACTGTACTGGCCATCCCTGTTGGATGGTAACCCTCTGGCGAGCCCTGCTCGAAACAACCCCAGCCCTGCTGGAAACAAACTCAACCCTACTGGAACAAACTCAGCCCTGCTAGAAACAACATCTACCCTGCTGGAAACAACCTCCTGGGTAGAGGATCAGTGCCCGCGTAAAATGTTGGTCACACCGAATCCACAAGAACTCTTCCAGGGAACATAGAGTGACGGGAGAATCTCCCCAGGCATCTCAAGGCGATCACTCTTTAATCCACTGATTCACTGTCGAAGCGGACTGAGACAACTCATCCCAGAAAGTGGGAGAACACCCACGCTGTACGAAAACCCATAGTCGCAAATGGTGCCGAAGTCTGGTGAAAGGGCACAGAACTAAAACCCCTCACAGATGAAGAAATAGAGGAACAAGCCACCTCTGCCGGCCAAACCATCGAGAACAAAACCAGGGGGAGACCGCTCAACCCTGCTGGTCAAAACCATCGAGTAGAGGACCAGGGGAAAACTCAACCCTTCTGGTCAAACAACGAGAACAAGGGGACCCTCTACGTCGCGAGAGGTCAAAGGTACGCATAGCAGAACACGACACGCACATGGGGCCCACACGACGCGTGGCCCCAAGTCAAACCCAACCGAACACACAAACGTTATCAGGTACAAACAACCTCATGTACCTCCAAGCGTTCCCGTATACTCCCAGAGTATACCACATTCCAGCCCAAAGGTTATCGTGCCCACGACACCCAACGTCAATGCGAAGGCGTAACACATCAACTCCAACCTGCCACCTCAACGGCTGAGGCACAAACAACCACGTCTCGTTAAGCATAACTTCACTCAAAATAGAGTGCATGCGATCACACGCCAAGGGTTCTCTGCAAACACCGTAGGAAGAACCAACACCGGGGCACTTTTTATATTTCCACATTTAATAAGATCGCGCAAGAGGCTCTGCACACCTGAAAAGATTACACCATTGTAATCCTCGCGAAAAAACACGTCAGATCGACCACTTACTCACCTCCAAAAGATATCCGACGAAAAAGGAACCAACACTGCCTCACGCCTGAATGACATCCCATGATCCCAAGCGTCAGCCCCGAAAACAGTCGGGCGCATCGCACCATTGTGATCCCTTCGGGAAAACACGTCAAAAGCACTACTCACTTGAGTGCAATGTATTTCCAGAGAAAAAGAAGCATTACGGCGCACTGTACACAAGCGGTGCTACATGGTACTCGCAACCCGGTCCCAAAACACAACAAATGGATCACACTGTTGCGATCCTCTCAAAAAAGTACACGAAATGGACTATTCAGTTGTCCAAAATGGTCGCCCAGTGATAGAGATGGAAAAATCACCGTCAACGCCCAAACGACCCTCGTGGGCCCCGCACCATCGTGCCGAATTAGAGCGGGTGGATTGCACCATTGCAATCCCCTCGTAAAAACATCCAAAAACGACTACTCGCACACCCCGAACGGACGTCTGATGAAAAAGTTGTAAAAAGCTGCGTACAGCTCGAACGGAGGCCAGTGCGGGCCATGCCTCAACTCTGAATTAAGTATTCAATATTAGACTCAAAAAGACCGTCTCATTGTCAGGACTACGCAGCCGTAGACAACGTGTCAAACAGACACTGTACGGGGGTTTTATCTCAGAAAAACCAATTATTAACAATAATAATAATATTATTTCTTGGGTGTTTTATTGACCCGCTCCACGATTCACCAAAAGATACCCAAAATTGGTCTTAAACAGACCGTATTGAAAACTGAGGCACACTTCCACTGACGGCGCATGATTTGGATGACGCACGGGGAAGTTACGCCTGATTCAGCGTTTTAATAATTATAACATTATTATAATTATTAAAATCAATTTTTTTTATTTATATAATTTTTTTTCCTAAGGCCGTTTCTCTCTCCAATTAAGGGAGATTTCCCCAACGCCTTTCTTTTCTCCGTTTTTTTTGTTAACCTGCTTTTGCAGGTCAGCTCCAGCAGAGACCCGCAACAGCAGGTCTCCTCTTCCACCAGGGTCGCGCAACCCTGGTTGTCCGGCGACTCCAACACCGGCCGGTCACCCGGCCAGCCGCAGCTCCGAAACACGCCCCCCAGACCGCCTCACTCACCCACACACGCTGATGCCCTCAGCAGCCCCGCAGATCGTGAGCCACCGTCGCCCCCAGCTCGCCCGCGCTCTCGCAGCCCGCTCGTCGTCTCCAGCCGGCGACCCTGCTCGCCGAGCCTCTGAAGCCCACGGCTACCTCTGCTGAAGGGAGCCCGCTCTGCCGCGCTCGGCCTCACCACCTGGAGCTGACGCCTCATGCTGCTGCCGAACCACTGGAACCCTCAAAACCGACCAAAAAACTCCAAACCACCGGAAAACCCGCAAACTTCGCCGGACCGCTGTGGGCAACTCAGGACTCAGAAATTCAACCCGAAACAAGCGTCGGAAAGATCATAAAAAGTATTACACAACCATGGGCTTTTCTAGGAAATTAAACAGCAATTAGACACATATAAATGGGTTCAAATAAGGTGAGGGAGTTTAAAAAAATAAACGCACGATCCTACCTGCAGGGGGGTAGCCCGATGCTTCGCGACGACCCGCTGGAGATGTCACGCCTCGCCGGAGAGGTGGAGGAGAGGAGGAGTTCCTCCTGAGAGCTCCTGCCAGGGAAGTGGAGTGGGGAGGAAGAAGGGGGGGGGGAGATATGGGTTAAATAAGGGAAATTATTTAATCCCTTAATTAAAAACTCATCCCAAATTAAATCTGCGTCTTAAACACCAAACACAGTCGAATTTAGGCCATTCCTAGGGTAAGCACCCCCTCCCAAGCACAACGGTGGTCTCATAATTTTAATCCGAGACCCCGTTCAAAAGTTATAAAACTGAACGTCCGAGGTTGCTAAATTATGAAAATGCCATTGGGGCCATTTTTCACAGACGGGCCACGCCCGCAAAACTTACACCCCTCTTAGGGTAAAAATCACTTTCCGAACTCAACAATTCCCTCAGTTTTCCGATCTGAGTCACCATTTAAGAGATACTTTAGTTAACCCATTAAACGAATAAATTAATTATTTAATTTATCCGTTTCATGTTCCGAAAGCGAGCGAGGGGTCCAAACATCCCACGCCGACAAGTTTTATGTCGTTCCTAGGGTAAACACCCCATTATGGACCCATCCGTACACTCGGATCTCTGATTCAGATAACCGTTTAGGATTTATCCCATTTATTTGGCGTGCCCAATGTAAACGCACTGAAAATTTAATTCCGGCCACTCTGGGGATCGGAATCGCACACCGTCTGAAGGCGCTGCTCTGGAATAACATCAAGAATATTCCAAAGTCTTTCGCAGCAAAAACTAGGTTCTTACACTCTGAAGGGTGATGGAACTAATATTTCTCCTATCCCTAGGGTTAACTACTAGTTGAGAGGGTAGTTTACCCAACCCATGACTTCAGATTTCCCCCACTAAGTTGGATAGTTGGCCGAATTGGATTTTTAGGTCTTTTATGTAAGTGTGGATGGTTTATTAAAATTGGATATTATTAGATTCCATTTGTTTCATCCTGTATTCTAGGCTAGGATTGGGTTTTGTAGGGGGTTATTGGAATGTCATTTTTAGAGGTTGAGGATTTATGAGTGGCGGTGGATGAATACTCTACCACAATTGGTTCCATTTTTATTGAGGTTGGTATGAATACCCCATTTACATAAGATAGTTTTTCATTCCACCCTGGGTTGGATGGATAGTAAGGTTCTTACCTAAAGGGTTGGTTATAGGGGAAGCCTAGAAATATTTCCCCATAACTCTAAGATGTTTCTCTTAGTTGAAGGCATTGGTCAGAATAGTGGGTGTTAGAAGAATATATTCCATAGTGGATGGGAGGAGGATCTTGGGATTTAACTTGGGAAAGAGTGATTTTTCGAAGAAGGGTACTTACCTCTATGAACTTTGTGTCCACCTTCTTCTCGAACTCAGTACTTTGATCCCCAGGGACATCTCAAATGGGTATACAAGATCTTGAACCAAAATTTTGAGTGTTCTACACCATGTTCTCAATTAGGGTTATTACAGCAATTGGGGTCTTATAGAATAGCGCACCACCTACAGAAACATCAATCATGTTTTGATCAATAGAAATCAAACCTTCATAAAGATATTTTATTAAATGTTGATCACTTATTTGGTAGTGTGGGAAACTTGAACAAAGCCTCTTAAATCTTTCCCAGTATTTAAGAAGTGTTTCCCCTTGTGATTTTATTTTACCATATATTTATTTTCTTATTATTGTTGTTCTAGAGGCTGGGAAGAATTTTTCAATAAAAATGAATTTCATGTCCACCCATCCTCTAATTGGGAAATTAACATAATATAGTCAATATTTTGTAGTATCATCTAATGAAAAAGAGAATTCCCTTAGATTTACTTAATCTTCATCCACATTTTTAGATTTTAATGTAGAACACAAAATATGAAATTCTTTTATGTGCTTATGTGGATCTTCTCTAGCCAGTCCACAAAATCTTAGTAACAAGTTAATTAAACTATATTTAAGTTTGAAATTGGGTGCCTCGTCTTATAATTGAATATAGGTGGGTTGGATATCAACATCAGGTGAGGTTAGTTCTTTTAATGTTTTTTTTTGTTTTTACCCATATTATAAAAGTTTAATTTAGTTTCGATGTTGGTCCCAGAAGAAGAAGAAGGATCAATAAGAGGTTCAATATGTGATATGTCCTCCTTCAATTGGTTGTCTTATGTATCACAGTTTTGCTAACAAAGGATCCTCTCTAGTTTAGGTACAAAATTTAGTAAATATCCCAGAGTAGAATGCATCTTGAAAAAAATCTACACAAGCTGAATATTTTAGAAATGAACAAAAAAATTAAGGAAGGAAAGAAGCAAAGAAATAGTTATAAAATTAACAATATTTTTATAAAAAATGCACACTAAAAAATAACTCCCAGGAAACGATTCCAAAATTTGAACGCATTTTCATGAAATGTCAAATTGATTACTCTTTTAAGATTATTTTATAGTCTAGGGAATACCCTAGGTCATATATCAAGGAGCTATGGGGGTTTTTACTATGGATTTTTAATAAAAAGGATTAAGAGAATGGGTGGTTTTGAATTTTTTTTAAAAACAATTACTTAATTTAAAGAGTTTAATAGTTTAAAAACCAAATAGGTTTTAAAAAATGTGATATAAATATGTTATCATTGCTATGTTAATACACCATAAAAGAGTTATTGTTTCTTACTTTTTTATTAGGTTTTGTTTCAATACTTTGGTTGGGGGATAACCAAGATCTTAGTTACCCTGTTTCCTCTTAAAAGGATGCACAAACAACCACCCCTTGATGCAACAATTGTGTTCTAAAGATTAATACCTCAAGCATAGAGTGAGTTTTGAAAAATCATACTGAAATATCTTGTATGTGTGAGAGAAATAGGATGCTTTGGTTGTCCAAACAGAACAACCCAAGATTCTCACTTGAATCTCAACCAAATCAGTGTTGAAATATAAAATGTTTCCCTTAATTAAACCAAAACAATGAATTTAGAGAAGAATAATATTAAGATAAAACATAATTAAAATAATTCACACATAAATTAAATAAAACTAGTAGAAGATAAAGTTATAGAAGTCCCTCTTCAAGTGTGTATCTCCCTTACAATGATCCCCCAGTATTTAGCCCAACATCGAGAGGAGAAGGATGCTCCAATGGAACTCCTTCTCCATCCTTGATCACCCTATGAGGATATGAGCCTCAAAAAATTCTTGTATGAGGATAATAATAATTTGGGACACCAAAATTTCATATCTTTTTTTTGGTTCAAACTTACAAATGGGGATCCCAAGGTATCATTTTATGGGAAAATTGGAAGGTGGTTTTGTGCCCCAAGATTTTGAGAAACCAATTTCCCCAAGGTTTTTGACCTCCATACAATCTTATATCAATTTGAAGAAAATAAAATATTTATAGCACAACCTTTTTAATATATATAATGTAAAATTGGAACCATTTTGACAACTACATCCTGAGATATGGACATATCCTAGAAAACCACTATTGACTTTGTGAAGATTCCATGTGCATGATAGATTAGGTTAGTTGGGCCACTTAATATATGAATCGGGCTTGGATGCATTAATAATATTTGTCTAGCATTTTAATTTGGAATGGCCCACAAAATATCATCCCATTTGGATGCATGTATGTTTCGTAACATTCAAAACATTGGACTTGTGTTCATGGATCCCAAGCAATTTTGGACCATATTTCTTCCACTTCATCAAGGTACCTCCGAATCACCTCCACCTACAATTAAATAATAAAAAAGTATAATTTCACCTTTTAGCTATGATAAATTTTAAATAATGGAATAAAACCGAAAGTTCAATTTTTTATTAAATTTTGAATTTACAATACAAAATTAGTTTAAAACAATAGTGTAAGAGTGAAATAAAGAAGTGAATCATAGTGTGATCACATACCGACATGTATCACCTACCATAACTACCCCTAATTCAACTAACTCACCAAAACACACCTAAAACCCCATATGATTCATTTTTTACACCTTACCTAACTTCACTTTCCATGGAAAATCCACTCTTTCCCTATAATAAAAGGAGTTAAATCCCACCAATTCTATAATACATCACCACACCAAAGTAATTGATCATGAATTCACCTTACCTATACCTCTATAAATACCTACCAATGAGTTATTAAGGTTCTAAGGATTCCTCCCAATCTTTAAGTATCTACTTATCAAGGGTAGGGTTGTCTACATATTTTTTTGATTCAAGTACTTATTTTGTGATAAGGCCTTTGAGTTTCAATTTATTAAGATTACATATAATGATAATCAATCCTTTAATATCAAAATTATTACCAATTAATTATTTACTACTATTTACTCTCCATAAAATAATTCTATAAATCATTTTATATATCCTTTATCCTCCTGAGATCACTCCTTGATTCTCTCCCTCATATTTTCAATTCAAGAGAGTACTTTATTATATGCCTTTTTATTTCCATGTGATGATGCTTCCACATATTTATAATCAATCATTTACTATCTCAATAATTTATTATTAATGATATAATATCTTTCACTACCATTAATAAATTTAATAATCCATTTTCTATTGTCATCATATTGCTAAGATTATTCCTTGATTTTCCATATTCATGTTGTAAATAAACAACTCTAATATCATTAGAGGGAATACATATAAATTAATTTTATAAATGGTTTTGGATATGAAAAAGGTTATAAAATAGTTAAATATTACAGTTATTTTTGTTATTAAATAGGTTAGAGTGAAATCAAATAAGCAAGAATTCAAGGTGTGTCTTCATTAAATCAATTTATAATTCATTAGGTCATTACCTTTCTTACATGAATATACTTTTTAAAATTTATTTAATCCTACACCAACCAAATTTCATTTGGTATTTAATTTTTTTATTTGTGGAAATTAAATTTTATTATCAATATCTGATTATTTGATAATTTTTTCCCAAAGTAAAAGTGCACCGTTGGTAATAATAACTCCCATTCTTACTAATGAATCTTTTCATGCATCATCATATTTTCCTTCTCTTGAGTGACCTCCTCTATTTTTAATAAATCTGTTGTGGATAATTTTATATAATTATAATAATTATATTTAACCCTTTTCAAAAGAAATGTTTAATATTCTTTTTATAATGTGGGTAAAGGTATTTAAAAATATTAAAAAATGGGTTTCCCATCATTTCAAAATCAAATGTCTTATCTTCCTATGCACATTTTTTGATAACCTTTATAAATATTTAAGGATATTTTATTTGGATCTATTTATAATAACATTTTAAAAATTATTCTTTTTCCCTCCTCACAAATGTTTTTGAATGTAATTTTCACTTTATGTTTTATAACAATATTTGAATGGTTTTGTGAAAAATTTGTATTTTAACTTCTATTTATTTTCCTTTAAGGTCTATCTTTCATGAAGTGATGTTTTTATCATACTCTATATTTGATTATGATATGATACCTTTTGGAAAAGGATATTTTTGATATTCTATAATCTCTTAAGTTTATGTTATGTGATGTTTTTTAAGTTTTAATAAACCTATTATTTTTCCATTTGTTCATTATGATATGTTTATTATTGATTTTTAGTGGAAAACATATGTATGGATGATGATAGTTGGGGTACTATATCACCCTCTACTGAATTGGTTTAATCATATTTCTCATAAGGTATCTAGGCATGAATATTATGTATTTTTTCACATAGGTGGGTTCATAATGGGTTTGATCACATTTTCAAGCATATAAATAATGATTTTGTTGACATAGGCATGTTCATAATGGGTTTTCTCATAAGGGATCTCCTACGATTATAGTTGTTCCACATTTCCTTGTTATTTATCACACGACACAAACTTTTTGAATAGTAATTGTTTCTTGAAAATGTAAGTTATATTATTTTGTACTTAACAAAACTATATCCCTTTATTAATTAAGTGAGTATAATTGAAATGAGACCATTGGGTTTCGACTATTATATAACCATTGGTCAATATGGTCATTGGAAACTATACTCTTAACGTCAAGATTAGTGATTATAAATGGTAATGGTTATTATTGTAGAAAGAAGAGTTGATGACCTCATCTAGTAAACTCGAGCCATAAAAATCCCATTTTCAGATCTTGGGAAGGTGGTGGCATCACCGGGATTCACTCTAGACCAATCCCGAGCCAAAACCCAACACGTTAATCTTGAATGGAATCACTTACGGGATAAGTTCATGTTTATAGAAATCACCACTTAAGCAATGTTGTTCCAGCCGCCCCAAGATTCTATGACCATTGCACACTTTACTCTTAGATCCTATGCGAATGTTTTGAGGGGTTATATAATGAGTACTTAGTTACTTTTTTAATCCCTTGGTATAAATAAAATTGTTATTTCATAATTTCCATTTTAAGAATAGTTTTTCTTAATAATATATATTTTTAATTGAGAAAAATTTGATAAATTAATTTTATAGGTAAAAATTGTAATTTTATTACTATATTAAAATAATTATTTTTTATTAATTATTATTATCATTAAATAGTGTTATAAAAACACACCTTTTCTATTTAAAAATGATAAAATAATTTTATTTTTTTTAAGTGTCAAAAATTTTACTATACATGTCATTATGCATTTTCGGTCTGCTATTATTTTTAATAATATTGAATTTTTATAGTTAGAAGTTAAATTTATCAAATGTGGAGATTTATTAAGGAAAAATAAATTTCATTTTTGAATTCATAACATCGATATTAGGTCACGATGAATTTATGAGTTTTTTATAAAATACTTTGTTTTTCAATGAATAGTAAAAATATTGTTTCAGGTTTTTGGTAGGATTAATGACATCATTAGTGATTTAATAATTATTTAATAATTCTGGTAAAATATTTAGGAATATAATATTATATTATGTGTCTCATGTGGCCAATACCATGGTCAAGTTCAACAATTTGCAAATACCACTAATGAGGTGTGATTTGAAATTAATAAAATATTCCCTCACTTTTGCTATAAATATCCACCCATTATTTCATTTTATTTCATTAAAAAATAATTATCAATGAATTTAAGATAGTTAAACCTCACAATGATTCCTCCCAAGGTGTCCTAAATCCCCCAAGGTCACGATATTAGAGTTTTAAAAGATACTCTTCAGGGTAAGGGAACCTTTCACTCTCTTTTAATCAAAGACTACTTTTATGTTTTGTCTTTTAATTTCCATTTTCTTATGTTGGGGAATGTTCTTCTATATCCTTGTTTCTATCCATTTTATGTTCAAATTATGAGTAACCCTTTTCTTTCTCATCAACTCATTTTCTAAATTTTTAAGTGACACCGTTAGGCTGCCGAATTTTCGTAAGGGAATTCTCAACTTCTATTTTTTCCATTCAACTTCTCTTTTAATTGGTATGTATTTTAAATTTCCTTACCATGTTGTTATTTTTATTTTATTCTATCCCTATACTATATTATTATTTATTTATTAAGGGTAGATCCTTGAACCCTATTTTTATTTTTTTTCTAAAACCATGTTACATAACCGTTATACTATAGAATTCTCATCTCAAAAGCTCTCTCCCTTTTTCTAAAGAAAATCTATTATTTTATTTATATGAATAACTGACACTATTTAAATTCCTAATGTATTAATAAATAAATAAAAATTATATATTTTATTCTGGAATTTACATACATAAAACCCGCATTCCCTTTCCATGGGTTATAAATGACATAATTATCATGTTTTTAACGCATTTTTTAAAACGTCACAATTTTGATATGAAACACATTTATTTTATTATCTTTGGTTTATTTATGAAATGTTTGATTTTGAAGTATGTGGATCACATGAAAATAAATACATATTTAGTGTTCACCCTGATAGCACTCCAATTCATTGGTTACATAAATTAATCTTTGAAGATGACATGTTTTACGATACCTTAATGAATAACCTTGGTAATATTTATAAAACCTTGGGGATGGACCTTGGTTATATTCTTATGAATGTGTAAATTAAATTTTTTATCCACATATTAAAGTAATGATTCAGGTTATTTTTATTATGATATTCCAATTTTTCCATTACTGATGTCTATATATTTCATTAATTTCTTATTGATATCACAAGTAAACCGTTTCCCTTCTTTTCCCTTACTGGGCCTTCTTCTCACCCTCTCCTTTGATGTATGTACCTAGATTATGATATGAAGTAATTTAAATTAGGATGAACTTATGATGAATCCTTCCAAGTGGATTAAAATAATGTTTTATGTTTTCACGTATTATGTTCCTGATTTCCATGACAGTAAACTTTAAAGATCTTCTGTTTGTAAAATGCAATGAAAATTTATGTAATAAAAATTTGGGATCCCATAGTTGGTATAAAAGTGTAGTTTTATTATTTATGGAAATTAAGATATGTAAAAATTAGGAATAAACCTATATAAAAAGTTAAATATAGTAGTTTTTTTTTGTTATTTTGGTGAAATATTAAGTAAGTGGTTTTCAAACAAATAAATCCCTATCTGGATATGAACAAGTGGATGTGGATCTGGCATAGATGTATCTAGGGGTTAAACCTAAAAACACCGCTTTGAGATAGAATCGAATGGGAACTAGTTCATTATAATAATCCTTGCTCCACTCATAGTTTGACACTCTTGTAGGATATGTTTGTTTAATCATAAGATTTTTATGAATAATTATGAAGGATTTATAGGAAATGTAATTGTTGATATTGAAAGACGTGTTGAAGCATAATTTTTTAAGACATTAAAATATTTTAGAGTTATATGATTATTAAATGAAACAAGTTTCTCACTAAGGTTTTTTTCTTTTATAAAATCATGGGAAATAGAAGGAAATATGCAAATAAAGACTGCAATGGACCATGTGCGGACAACCCTCAGATGGAAGCTGGAATGGAATATTTCAGGATAATGATGAATCAAATAACTCAAGTTATGGGAAATAACTTGAATCAAGTTGAGAGAATGATTTCACCAAGAAGAGAAAAACATTCCATTGATTCCTTTATGTGTCAATGACCACAAATGTTTAGTGGATCTACTGAACCATTGATTGCAGAATAGTGGATAAGCTTTATAGATAAGATTTTTTCTATACTTAGTAGTTCTGAACAAGAGAAAGTCACCTTGACTGTATACCACTTAAAGTGAGAAGCTAATCTGTGGTGGGAACTAATTAATAACACGAGGACAATAGGGTATATTGAAGCTATGGAGTGGGAAGAGTTTAGGGGGATCTTCTTCAATAAGTATTTCCCTCATTCCATGAGAAGAAAAATGGAGAAGGAATTTCTCGAGTTGAAGCAGAAGGAGAAATAATCTGTGGGAAGATATGAGATGAACTTAACAAGGCATTCAAATTACACCTCTAACTTTGTCATGGATCCTAATAGGATGTTTGATTGATTATTTGGTGGATTGATACCTCATCTATAGAAGAATCTAGCCAACTGATACTCTGATACCTATGAGGAGATCGTGCGGAGTGTTATGAAAGTTGAACTGGAGTTCAGTTATATGAAATGGTATCAAAAATCCATTGAAAAGAAGAGATCAATGGATCCAATCTTGGAGAGGGGATTATATTAGGTAAGAGGAGGAAAGAAATTTCAACTCCCCATGTGTAATAAATGTGGGAAGAAGTATTCAGGGAACTTCCTGCTTGTGAGAGGGAAGTGTTACAAGTGTGGAAGAGATGACCATATTTCTTGGAATTGTCGTAGTGAGGTGAATCCTCAACTTCCCAACAATAACATCAAAGGGAAGATGGTGTAGGGCCTACCATAAGTCTAATTCTTTAAGTGTGGAAAACTTGGGCACTTTTACAATCACTATCCAAATTCGAGGGTGGTGGAGGGGAATCACCATCAAACTCAGCAAAGGACAAGGGAGAAAGGTCATGATTTTTCTATCACGACAGCTGAAGTTGAATCTCCAAATTATGCGGTGGTAGGTACTCTTGTTGTTTTCTAAAATCTAGAAATTACTTTGTTTGATTCTGGTTCTATGCATTCCTTTATTTCCTCCAAGTTTTCAAGGAATATAGAATCAATTTTGAGATGATAAAAGTAGAGTTATCAGTCAAGACTCTTGTTGGGATTATCCAAGCATCAACAATGTTTATAAACTCTAGTATTTACTTTAGTGAGAACACTGTTATCGAAAATATAGTAGTCATCCCAATGTTAGAATTTGACATTATACTAGGGATGGAGTATCTCTGAAATTATAATTTTAAGTTCAAATAAAAAAGAAAGAAAATATTAGTTTTCTTGAATGGACAACCAATAGTTATCTTCCAAGGAGAGATATATCGACCTGATCTTTGTCTATAAGCACCTTCTATAGACTTATTAATGGAGTTTACTGGTTAAGAAGAATAATTAAATGAGAGTATAAGGATAGAGAATGTCCCCATAGTTTAGGAATAGATTGATGTATTTCTTGAGGAGTTACCTGGACCTCCATCAGAAAGAGAGTTAGAGTTATCCATTGAACTCATGCATGGTTCCAAGAAGATTTTAAATCCCCCATATAGAATAGTGAATGTGGAGCTGGAGGAATTAAAGGAGAAACTCCAAGATCTTTTGGGGAAGGGGTTTATTTGGCTAAGTTTGTCACTTTGGGGAGAACCTTTTCCCTTTGTAAAGAAGAAAGATGAATCAATGTGATTATTCATTGATTATAGAGAACTAGATTGGATCACAATAATGAAAAAGTACCCTCTTCTTTGAATTGATGACTTATTTGACCAACTTACTGGGGATCAATTCTTCTTCAAGATTTATCTTTGATCTGGTTATCATCAATTGAGGGTGAATAAAGAATATATTCCAAAAACTACCTTCCTATCAAGATATAGGCAGTATGAGTTTATTGTTATGACATTTAGTTTAACTGATGCTCTGACTTGATGAATAGAGTCTTTAAGGACTACCTTGATAACTTTGCGGTATTTTTTATTGATGATATTCTAATATATTCCAAAAGTTGTGAGGAGCATGAGAATCTTCTCTGGGTTATTTTTTAAACCCTATGGAAGGAGAGGATTTTTTGAGAAGTTCAGAAAATATGAATTTTGGTAACAACACGTTGCTTTCTTAGGGAACATTGTAACCAATGAATGAATCACAGTTGTCCCTAAAAAGAAAAAGGTTGAAAAGTAGTGGCCTCAGCCTACAACAATAACTATGGTTTTTATTTTACTTGGTTTAGCAGTATATTATAAGAGTTTTTTTAAAAAAAATTCACGAATTTCTAATCCATTAAATAAGTTAACTCGAAAAGGAGTTAAGTTCATCAGGATAAAGAAGTGTGAGGAAAGTTTCCCAAAGCTGAAGGATAGATTGTCTTCTACACCCATGTTAACTCCACCCTCATGTGGAGAAGGATTTGTTATTTTTAGTGATGCATATTTGAAAGGTACTGGGTGAATTCTCATGAAAAATGACAAGGTGATTGTTATTCATATCGATAGTTAAAGACCCATGAGCAGAACTATCCTACACCTGATATGGAGCTGGTTGTAACTATTTTTTCCTTGAAGATATGAAGACACTATCTTTTTGGGGAGAAGTGTGATATATACACAGAACATAAAAGTTTGAAGTATATTTTCACACAAATGGAATTTAACATGTGACAGAGGATATGGTAGAAACTTCTTATATACTATGATTGTTCAATTACTTATCATCCTAGAAGAGAAAACAAAGTCATTGATGCATTAATTAGAAAATACCCTATTGTGCTGGCAATGATGAGGATTCAAAGAGATCATTTGATTAGTGACCTTGTAAAACTAGACATGATAATCATTGGGGAAAGAATATCATCATACCTAACCCAAATCATTTCTCAACCATCATTACTAGATAAGATCCAAAATGTTCAAAAAGATGATCCTTTGTTATAGAAGAAGTTTAAGGATATGAAGATTGGGAAGTATCCTGAGTTAAATATTAATCAAGTACGTATACTGAAATTTTATACAAGACTATGCGTTCCATCTATTCTAGAAATAAATACAGAGCTGATGGATGAAGCTCATAGCTCTACATTCTCTATAAATCCTGGAAGCATGAAAACATATAGGGACTTTCATGATCATTATTGGTGGGATAACATGAAAAGGAATATTTCTGACTACATTACAAGGTGCCTGGTTTGTCAGCAAGTGAAGGAAGATAGACAACTTTCAAAAGGGGTATTACAACCACTACCCATACCAGTATAGAAGGGGGACAATATCAATATGGTCTTTGTCACTGGTCTCCTAGAACTTCCAAAGGAAACAATGAGATATGGGTTATAATGGACTATCTCACCAAGAATTACCATTTTATCTCTATTTGGGAAGATTTATCTCTTGATCAACTTTTCAAGAATTACGTGAGGGAAGTGGTAAGGCTGCATGAGGTACCACTATCCATCGTATCTGATTGCGACCCAAGGTTCACATCAAAATTCTGGAGGAGTCTTCAATATGATTTGTGTATCGAATTGAATTTCAGTACAACCTATCACCCGAAACCAATGGACAATATGAAAGGACTATTTAGACACTCAAGGACATACTGATAACATGATCAATGGAATTTAAAGGTGGATGGGTTCGACATCTCCCATTAGTTGAGTTCTCTTACAACAACATCTTCCCCTCAAGCATTTAAATGAAACCATATGAAGCTTTATATGGAAAGCGATGTAGAACTCCTACTTTTTGGGATGAAGCTGGTGAAAGAAAGCTTCTTGGGATTTATCTTGTACAAGAGATGACAGAAAAGGTTCATGCAATCCAAAAATACATTAAATATTCTTAGAGTCGGCAGAATTGATATGCCAAAAAAGTCAAAGGGGATTGGAGTTTGATGTTGGTAAAAAAATTATTCCTTTTAAATTTCTCCATAGATGAGATTCATGTGGTTTGGAAAGAAAGGGAAGCTTAGCCCTAGGTACATTGGCCCCTATGAAATCCTTGATTGCATAAGAGCAACGGACTATCAGCTTGAACTTATTCCAAATCTAGATCACGTTAATGACATATTCCACGTATCCCTCTTGAGGAAGTACATAAATGGACTTTCACTTGTGCTAAATCCCAAGGTGGTGCAACTGGAACTTGACCTCTCTTATGAGGAGAATCCAGTAGAGATATTATATCGTAGAGACAAAGTTCTATGCAACCAGACTACCCAACTTGTTAATGTTTTGTGGAGGAACCAAAAATATGAAGAATCCACAAGGGAACACGAGGGGACTATGAAGCATAAGTACCCACACCTTTTCCGTTCTAAGGGTAAGAGTTGAAATTCTAGGGATGAAATTTCTTAAGGGGGATAATGTAACGACCCTAACTTTTTGAATAATAATTGTTTCTTGAAAATGTAAGTTATATTATTTTGTACTCAACAAAACTATATACCTTTATTAATTAAGTGAGTATAATTGAAATGAGACCATTGGGTTTAAACTGTTATATGACCGTTGGTCAATATGGTTGTTGGAAACTATACTATTAATGTTAAGATTAGTGATTATAAAGGATAATGGTTATTATTGCAGAAAGTAGAGTCGATGGAATCATCTAGTAGACTAGAACCATACGAAGCCCATTTATCATATATTTGGAAGGTGGTTTTGTTTCTAGGCTTCACTCTAGACCAAGCCCAAACCAAACTTCAACTCATTAAGCATAAACAAAATTGATTAGACGATAAGTTCAAGTTTATAGAAATCACCAATGGAGCAATGTTGTCCGAGCCGCCCCAAGATTCCATCACCATTACACACCTTAATCTTAGGTCTTATGCAGGAATTATAAGGGATTATGTAACGAGGCCTTAGATAATTTGTGTAATCCCAAGGTATAAATAAAATTTTTATTTCATCATTTCCATTTTAAGAATAGTTTTTATTAATAAGATATATTTTTAGTTGAGACTAATTTGATTAATTAATTTTACAGGTAAACTTTTTACTTTTATTACTATATTAAAATAAGTATTTATTAAAAATGATTACTATAATGAAATAGTGTTATAAAAACACTCCTTTATTATTTACAAATGATAAAATAATTTTATTTTTCAAGTGTTGAAAATTTTACTATGCATGTCACTATGAATTTTTTGCCCGCTATTATTTTTAATAATAAAGTATTTTTATAGTTAAAAGTTAAATTTATCATATGAAGATATTTATTAGGATAAAATAAATTTTATTTTTGAATTCAAAACTTCGATATTAGGTTACGATGAATTTATGAGATTTTTATAAAATACTTTGTTTTTCAGTGAATAGTAAAAATGCAGTTTTGGGTTTTTTGTATGATTAATGACATCATTAGTGATCTAATAATGATTTAATAATGATCGTAAAATCTTGAGGAATAAAATATTATATGATATTTCCCAAGTGTCCAATACCTTGGGAAATACCATGGGCAAGACCATGGTTTTTCAAACACCACTAATGAGGTGTCCTTTGAAATTAATAAAACATTCCCTCACTTTTGCGATAATACCCACCCATTCCTTCATTTTATTTCATTAAAAAATTATTATCCACGAAGTTATACCTCCCAAGGTGTCCTCAATCCCACAATATCATGATCTTAGAGTTTTATAAGTTACTCTTCAAGGTATGGGAACCTTTCACCCTCCTCTTTTCGTCAAAGACTTCTTTTATGTTATATCTTTTTAATTTCCATTTTCTTATGTTGGGGTATGTTATTATATATCCTTGTTTGTGTAAATTTTATGTACAAATTATGATATACCCTTTTCACTCTAATCAACTCATTTTCTATATTTTTAAGTGACGTCGTTAGGCTGCCATATTTTCATAAGGGAATTCTCAACTTATCTTTTTTCCATTCAAGTTCCCTTTTATGTGGTATGTCTTTAAAATTTCTATAGCATGTTATTATTTTTATTTTATTTTTTCCCTATACTATATTATGATTCATTTATTAACGGGAGACCCTTTTCTCCTATTTTTTTATTTTTTTTTCTAAAACCATGTTGCATTGCAGTTATGTTGTAGAATTTTCATCTCAAAATATCTCTCCTTTTTTCTAAATAAATTATCTTATTTTATTTATGTGAACAAACAAAACTATTTAATTTAATGAGGTATTCATAAAGAAATAAAAATGATATATTTTATTCTATAATTTACATACACAAAACCCTCATTTCATTTCCATGGGTTATAAATGACATAAGGATCATGTTTTTAACAAACTTTTTAAAACGTCATGATTTTGATATGAAACCCATTTCTTTTATTGTATATGGGTTATTTATGAAATGTTTGATTATGAAATATGTGTATCACATGAAAATAAATACATATTAAGGGTGTGCACCAATAGCACTCCAATGCATTGGGTAAAGAAATTAATCTTTAGAGATGACATGTTTTATGATACCTTGGTAAATAACCTTGATAATTTTTTGACACCTTGGGGATGGACCTTGGTGATATGATTATAAATTTATAAATTAAATGTTTTAGACACATATTAAATTTATGATTCATGTTATTTTTATTATGATATTCCTATTTTTTCATTGCTCATGTCTTTATTTATTTCATCATGTTCTTATTGATATCACAAGTAAATTATTTCCCTTGTTTTCCCTTACTCAGCCTTCTTCTCAACCTCTCCTTTGATGTATGTCCCTAGGTTATGAGATGCAGTAATTGAGCTTAAGATGATCATATTATAAAGTATTACAATTATATTTGAATAATTTTTAGGTTTTCATGTATTATGTTCTTGATTTCCAAGACACCAAACTTTAAAGATCCTATGTTTGTAAAATGTAATGAAAAGTTATTTAATAAAAAGGTTGGATTACATAGTTTATAAAGTTATTAAAAATTTCCAAGATGCATTTTATTTCCACGAAATTCCCTATTTTCATGATTATGCCTTATTTTTAAAGTATTATTCACCCTTATATATTACCCACATATTTATTGATTATTGATATGTATTTTGATCCATGTCATATATTTTATATTTTATTAATGATCTCTTTATAATTTTTTTTTACTTTAACATGTTTTATTTTTATTATATAAGGTATTTGAATATTTTATTAAGATATATATTTATTCGTCATATTCACCTTCATGTTTATAATTTTAAACTTTATAATATATTTTTACCTTAATGATCATCTGAGCTCACCCCTTTCTGTTGTTTCTGTTCCTTAGGCTACAAAGTTGATTATATCCTATGATATGGGGAGGATAATTGTGGATAAATGTTTTAAAGTGTTATAAAATATAATGTTTATATAGATAATATCCAAGACACTAAAACTTAAGGTCCTTTGATAGTGTGACTATTTGTGAGATGTATTATTTAAATAAATAGATTAATGTATTATTTATGTCATATTAAGAATGGGTTTCTTTAGGATCATGAATAGATATTATAACAAATAGGGGAATCAGAATGGGTGAAATTAGAATTGGGGGGGGGGGATCACAGAATGAGATTGAAATAGAATGGTGTGGAAGAGATGATTTAAAACTAAAAAATATGGTTTCTTAAATGATAATATTTTTTTAAATAGGTGTAATTTGGTATAAAAAGTGATGTTTAGGTTTGGATATAGAACCAAACCATAAACCTGAAGGTCTTATTTAGTCCTCACCATAAAAAAAATAATAATAAGAAATTAACTATTATAGTTTAGTTAAGTTCAGTTTTTATTGTTTTGTTTGGTTCAGGAAGTTTTTTCCCATCTCTACCAAGTACCTGTTGGGGTTCCATGGGTGATAGCCCACTGAATAGTTCCGCCAAATGGCCAGTTTAGGTACATTGGGTGCCCAGTAGAACCATGAGCCATTTTTTTAAATACAAGAAATTGGTATTTTAGGGTTTTAAATTTTAAAACCCCCATTTTTGGTTCTTGTGCCTTAGATGACTAGAGCTAAGGGGGATCCATCCCTCTATAGTTATCTCCCTTTCCTTTATTCCCCATTAATCTATGGAAACTAAGGGAATGTTCTTCATCAATTAAGGTTGGTTCTTCCGTATTCTACCTTATATTTTTAACATATTCCTTTTCCTCTTATTTTAGTGATCTAGATCTAGGGATCTAATACCAATTCCATTGAAGCATGGTATAATTAATCATAGATGACGGTGCATTGGTATGTCTTGGCTAGAGGGGTCTCTCGGAGGATGAACACTCATGGTTGTATCTGTTTTTTTTCGTATGTTAATCTACTACCTTAATTTATTTTAGGTTCTATATTAAATTAGGATGAACCTTGTGTGATGAATTAAGTTAACTAGATCATGGTGGGTCCCTTGATCCTTGGGTTTTGAGCACATATCCACCAATGTCTATGAAACCAATGGAATTGGTGTGATCATAGGAAATGAATCTATAGGGGTATCCTCATACCTAGCTTATGTTGTGAGACTTATTTAAGTTATTGAGCATTACTTGGACAAGGAAACTCATATGTGGGTTTCAATAAGTGGTGATATATCCTTTGTGATAGGATTTTAGTCCAGTTATTATCATTATGGAATGAAAATTTTGTGATAAGTAGTTTCATGAGATCCTAATCTAGGCTATGGGAAGGGAGGATCAATGTATTTATATTAGGTGTACTATGTTTTAGGAATGAGTATCCTAGAAAAAAATTAATGTTAGTGGGACTAATTCCTAGGGTGATAACTTACTCATTATGGATACGAGGTGAGTTGGTATATCTATGTTAAAGTGGATAGTCATTTACTTAATGTTGTGTTTTTGTGGTGTATTTTCCATTGTATCCATGGAATTAGTCATATATATTCCACATGGAGACTTGTTATTTAGTTATAGATCATTCACCTTTGATTTTATAGATGATATACCATTTACCTTGGAGGTTTTAGATTGGAGATGCTTCATTACCCTCTATTGTTAATGGGTGATGCCTTGTTCACCTAGAGATTCCTTTTTCACCTTATCATTGAGTGGTATTTACTCATACCCTAGAGATATATCATTATAAATATCTATAATTTAGTGGTATATTATCCTCTTAAGGTTATGCTCAGTGATGGACCATTCACCATTGAGATTTTTGTGGTGGTAGATCGTCTATCTGTGAATTGATTGGATGATGATATATTATTGACATAGAGATACTTCATTAACCTGATATTGATAGTGATATTAGTGATAAATGTTTGTAGTGTGGTGATACCTCATCCACCAAGTGTTACACAATTTTCCATCTTTATTAGGAATTAACTCATTTACCCTTGATGATGGATGGTGATACATTATTCACCAAAGATATGAGTTGGTATGCCATTCATCTAGTCTCACATATGTTTCATGTACCATTAACCCCAATTTTATAATATAGAGATAAATTTTTCTCCTTTAATGATGATATGAGTGGTGATAGATTGTTCAAACTCAGGATTTTTTATAATATGGGAGAATTTCCCCAATCCGACACTAGATGAAGTAGGAATGTGTAGACCATCATGGTGAATTATTAACTAACCAATAATATTAATGTTGTATGAATTTGAGGTTACGATATATTACCTTATATAATGGTTTCTATTAGGAACACCATTGGTGTTATCCTATAGATATTTATTCTCACACCCTTTATAGAAATTTTGGTTCACATATAGATCTTTTGACTATCATTCTAGTCTAGGACATAGCCCATGTACAAGTGGATAAGTTAGTGGAGATCAGTGGGGTTATAGATATTGTTATGAGGTGATATAGAGGATCATTATGGAATCTCATTTTTATTATTTATTAGTATTTACTACATTGTATTTCATTAACTGGATAAAGATCGTATTCTAGTGTTTTCCTATATGCATAAAATTTTTTATAGCATGTTTGTGTCATTTTATGGTTATATTTCCACTATAATTCCATATCTTTCACTTTGAATTGTTTCTTAATATATATGTTTTTGTTATTTATAATTATTTTTGTGCTGATACTAGATATTATAGTATCCACACATGTTATTATCAGACCCCACTACTAGTCGGTAGCCTCTAGATTTTGGGGAGGCATTCTTGAGGTCACGTGGAACCATCAATTCAATAATATTCATGTAATGGAATAACTTGGGTGAAACATCCATGTCACCCAAACCAATTCTCCAAAAAGTCGGAATTATGTTCCAAATGACCATAATATGGAGATAAAAACTGGGGCATTAAACTATAGCCACGTGGTAATGGATTCACCCTCAAATAAAAATAAAAAACTACTAATATCCAACTAATAATTCTACACAGTGCATCCATACATTGGACCTCTATGAATATAAAGTAAATATTCATAAATAATAACCAAACCAATTGATGTATAAGGAATATAACAATAAAAATAACTTTTAAAATATAAAAAAAATCTTCCAAAATATCTAAAATGGTTTTACATAAAGGAAACCAAAAGAAAAATAAAGTAACTAGAAAAATTGGTTTATACTTATATATCCACAGGTAATCCATAAAAGAAAAAACTAAGATACTAGAATACAACTCCATATAACCCATGGTCCCTCACCACATTAATAATGTCCGTAAAAAACCACATAAACAAAAATAAAACAAGATAATGACTTTGGAAGCTTTATGAAAACATTGGAGAAGCATACACACATAAATATGTGTATACAAGGTGCATGCTAAATAGGGCCAATGATATTTCACCAAAGAATATATGAAATTAATTTTATAAATGATAGTTTGAACATCATTTATAAAATAAGGTTTTCCAAATGAAATTTGTAAAGGGAAAAACGTATCATACATTTATCCTTTTTCAGAATTAAAAATTTAAAACCTTTTTGAAAACAAAATAAAAACTAGAATTTAAAACAATAATTTAAAAAATATAAATATATATTTAATTTCCTTGTAAATCCATCTTTAGAAACCCCAATTTTATCAACCTTAGGGTGTAATATACCATTCAAAATGGAAAAAACTTTTAAAAATTAAAAAGTTATACTTCCAAGTTTATGAAAGATAATAAAAAACATTTCACTTCTTTCAAAATATTTCTAAAAACTATTTTCAAATAAATTTGAAAGGTAAAATAAATAATAAAATAAAGAAGAAATATAGATAAAATAGGCAATATCACATAAATGAAGAATAATAAAAGTAAATAATAATAAACTCATGGGGATATAAATCTAAGAAGAGTAAACGTGGATATAAAAAAAGAGTGTAATGAGAATCCATAAGGAAATAACATCAAAAATGAAATAAGCATCATGGGAAACTCACCAGGTCCTAATGTGAGATGATATTATACATATATAAGTGGAATTAATTACTGGGCTTATGTTGTCTTCTAAATGATATCAACACCCGAATCACTCTCATTTGGGGAACTCTCCTAGAAAAAAAACTACAAAAAATAGGGGGATGTTGGCTTAGGCACAACCCAACTAGTATGTCAAACTAAATCTATCACTTAGTTACCCTAGGTTACCATGACATATCCAAAGTAGAGGTGTGAAATCAACAAGAAATATGATCATCACATGGATCAATAATAAATCATAAAAAATAAACCTTTTCTAATATCCAACACCCTTTAAAGAAACAACACAATTCATATTATATAGGCATCATGTAATAATCATCAATTCACATCCGCTAAAGGGAAAAATGAATTTACAATACATAAAATCAAGGGTCTCATAATAGGGGAATATAATCACCAAGAAAACTCATTTTTTATAAAGTTATAATTCGGGATTTAACACCAACTTAGAATTCTATGTTTTAAAACCATATTTGTCACACACACCAAGGAAGTCTTTTATTAGGTGTTAAATGGGAGTTTGAGTATAATATATAAAACCATGTTACAAACATCCTTTGAAAACTAAATAATTAAGAACACTTTGAAACAAAATTTTCCTCTCTTTTGGATTCAATTAGAAATAAAAACACTTCTTTACTTCAAACCAAACCCTTATAATATGGGTAACATTATTTGGAAATAAAAAATGTCTACAACCCTTATTTTAAAATCTAAATCCATTTGAAATATTCAATTGCGTATTTATAAAAACACTTAGAATACTTAATATTTTAGTTCAAAATGAAGACTATAAATTAATTGAAAATAATTTCATTCCAAGTACAGAAAATGTTGAAAACTTTATATAAACTTAAAATGGATATTATAAATTGTTATAAATTAATAATATAATGAATTTATAAAGTCCAAACAATTTATGACACTAAAAATGACGTAATTGCACAAAAAAAACCACCTCTTTCAACAGAAACAAGTCACCTTCGATGATGAAAATCAAACGTCATAAGTAAATGACCACTATAATCCCTAAAAAACTAAACCCCCATTATTATACTAACCTAAAACCAATATTTTACCCTTATATCCATTAGGGTTTATGTTATAGAAGTAAACCAAGGTGAAATGGAATTATGGAGAAGATAAGAATAAGAAAAAAGGAGAACGATGGATTTATCTTGTAAAATCACTCAAAAACCATGAGAAGAGGCCTTCAAATTTTAGTTGAAGAAGAATAAAGATCCCTTGAACCCTCCTAAGGTCCAAAAAAATGATATATTAAATATAATAGGGATAAAAACCTTAAAATTTGTGATGGGTATAAGAGGAAATTCATGTTTTAAAATCCTAGGTAGGATACATTGTTTGGTCACTTGGATTCTAAAATCGTGAACCAACTGTGTGGTTGTTACTGTAATGAACCCCCAAAAGAACACACAATTTCTAAAGCTATGTGAAAAACATACTTTTTCATCTATATTTAAGGGTAGTAAACATATAATTCCTATAGAGTTTTGAAAACTATACACCAAATGTTTATACTTTACTAGAAGTCCCTTTACCCCCCACATGATTTGGTTGCACAGTTAACACCAACTATGTGCTAACCGTGACACCATTTAAGTTTACCCATTTTCAAACTTTAGAACCTTTAAATCCTAAAATGTCCGAAAAATTTATAAATAGGCCATAATCTTACAAAATATAATATATTAGTGACATTCGGGTGTCACAATTCTCCTCACCATGCCACTTTTTACCCATAAAAAATCTTTAGGAAAAGTATAAAAAATAAAAACTAAACTATTTACCTAACCATGAGTTTAATGATATAATAATAAAACCAAATATGTAAGTGTATAATAATTATTCATCTCATGAAGTAACATATTATCCATTTTAAATATTCTGGTTGATATAAACAATAATCCCATATGAAACACTTTTACCTACGTACCTGAGGTGGGTGGGTTTGGAAAAATGAAAGAGGTAAATTGAGAAAAAAGCATAAAAAAACACATAAATCTTAAAAATACACAGAACTAATCCTAAAAAATCACCTGATATTCTCAATAATTACCCAAACCACCATTAAGAAATATAAATCTAAAAAATCATAAAGATATAAAATAGTTCTCCCCATCATTTATAATTCATATAAAATGGTGAAACAAAAGAAATAGAAATTCTTATTAGAAAAGTATCCCCAAAATAAACTTATTTATTAAAATTACAAAGGTGAATAATAATTCTACATAAAACATGGATAAATACTCAATAAATCAATTCAAAACTCCTCAAAGGAATCACCAACCAAATGGATACCCCAAATGAACACAATATAAGGTCAAAAAATCCATCAACATCATATAACATAGGAATAGAAAAGTTCCATAAATAAAAAACACATTTGGAAATAAAGTAATATGGGATATACTATCAGGTCATGAAAATAAAAATAACATAACTCGATACCTCACTCACGGAACACCATACCATAGTGAACCTAACCAAATCTCAATTCACACACTAGTCATAGAACAATATAAACTAGTGTACTACTCATCCTAGTTACTCAAACACACAACCAAGTCTTACCATTAAAAACTTATAAAATAAAAGTCTCATAACATGGATAACATCACGTATAAACCTAAAAAGGAAAAAAATCAATGAGGAATGAGAAAAACTAAAAATAATCAACTCCCCTCGCAAATAAGGATGGAGTAAATACCTAAATAATGAACCCATCAATAATAACCTCAAACACTCAACATTATCTATAATCATCAACCACATATCCCAAAACATATAATCACTTGAGCCATAACCATGTATAAGAGTCCCTATATAATTGATAATCAAGCTTAAAAAATCCTTCAATGTGACATAAATAGATAAATTAAATACAAATCTTAAAAACTCTTATATAAGAGGTCTTATAATACCCAGGCGTCCCACACTAGAAACACAAGATAGATATATTATTCTTATAAGGAGAAAAACAATACACTAATAAGAATGATATTAATCCTTGTTCCCCTCTAACCCCTGCTTATATAGATACTTCTTTACACTAAATGGAATATATTTACTCACACTAGATAGAACTGAGGCATCACCCATAATGGATTTTCATATCATGTTAGCTTCCACTGAAACAAGAATTCTGACCACTTCTACAAAATATACTTGTATTGATCAAAATAAAACTAATGAAATATCCAATAAAGTTATTCCTCTAAATAATTGAGAAATTATAGAGTCATTATCCATTATATTGGGAGAAAATAATACCAAATCTAAGAAATGATGACATATTATTTCACCATTCAATCACGTTGATAGAGAATCATGAGTTCAATGATTTTATCCACCTTCACTCTTTTAGGGTAATAAAACTAAATAAAATAGTCTTAAAAATACCTAAGATATATCATTAGGAAACTAATAAGGGAACATGATATCACAACACACTTGGTTTGGTTCTTCACACAAAAGTACAAAAAATTTAACCCTTTAGGATTTAAGAGTTTCCAAAGTGATGAAGATTCCATCCATCCCATATAACCACTTCATCACCACAAGTGTACCAAATCACTATTGAAAGAAGATGGATAATTGTTAAATATATCTTGCATAGGGTCTAAAAGCAAATAAGTTTTTAACTCCAGTACTATAATTAGAGTCTAAGTAGTATCAACAAATGAAAGGGTGTTAGTCAGATGATTAGAGGAATCACCATAAGGATCACCCCTAGAGAAACAATTTCCATATTCCCCTAATAAATTTATGGGAATCATATTATAAATAACAGAAAACATGAACATAATTAATTAGTGCTTCATAAGGAAAATAATAAAATCCCTATATAACCAATAGATTTATCCCAATATCAAAATTCACTAATGTAAATAACACCAAAAATATTCCTTTATTTAAAATCAAAGACATTTGATAGAGTATAAAAACTAATTTTACAAAAGTATTGTACACTTTGAAAAAATTCCTCCTCATTTTGAAAAACTAGAGAAAATTTACATCATAACTCTATAATAAGTTTAAAACACCAACCTCCCTACAAGTGAATTAAAAACATTTATATAAAAATTCAATTTCATTTCAAAACACTACCTAAATTTTAATATAAAACCAACCAATTTTAAAAAACACATCATGAGAGTCAAATTACATTCAAAATAATCCCTAAAACTATTTTTAAAATCAAAAAACTTCATGAAATTCTATTTTTTGCAAAAAATGAACCTTTAAGAAAAAATATAAATTTTAAAAAGACAAATCAAAAAATATAAAAACATCATAAATACTCATTGATAAATATTCAATGATTGAAAAACAAATTTTTGAGAAATTGTAAATAAAAATAGGTTAAAACAATGTTTGGGAGGGATGAAAATCTATGTATAGTTTGGATGGATGGTTTATAGAACCATGAAACAACTATGAAATAACCTTTAAGAAGTTTTCATAATCATGGGAACAATATTTATAAAGTTTCCCAGACCATATGATCCAATAATGCACCTTTGTACCTTCCTCACCTTCACTCCAAAACTCTAATAAACACCAAAATTATATCATATAAATCAATGGGGTTAAAAAAACTATCATATTAGATCAAAATACATAAAAAATAATCCAAATGAAATTCAAATTCATGACTCTAATCCAGACTACCCATGGGAACTCATGTTTCGTCACAAAATTTTGTAATCAAGAACCTACTCATGATCTACTTCTTAAGTCTTGGATATACTATATCCATACTACCAAGAAACTTCCAAATAAAAATAGGGCTTTCTAATTATTTTTTGTGATGAATTAACATGGGTCAACCTACCAGATCACCCAAACTGATCTGCCACGAGGCCTAATACACATCCCCGATCACCATGGGTAGGCATCAACCACTAGCAATCTAACTATAGATATGTGGGAATTTATTACCAATTAATAATAATAAATAAAATGTAGAATCAAATAGATTTTCTATTATGGTGCATCAAAATATTGGACCTCCATGAATATAAAATAAATAGTTCCAAATAATAACCAAACAAAACAAGGAATAAATGAAAACTACCAAACAAACTTTTAAAATATAATCAAGATTATCCACAATACATAAAAAGATTTCAAATAAAGAAAACCAAAATAAAAATAAAGGATTTGGATAAATTTTATTATATATATACAACCCTTGATAAACCATAAAAGAAATAACTCATATACCACAAGACTTCTCCCTGTGACTCTTATCCACTGACCACACCCATAACATCTATAAATAGACCACACAATCAAAAGTAAAACAAGATAATGAACTATGAATCTATATAAAAATATGAGAGCAACACACACACATAAATTTGTCTATATGGTTTGTAATATAAACAATATTATTGGGATTTTTTTCAAGATTCCATGTAATTAATTTTAGAAATATTTCATATATTCTAGTTTGAATATAATTTTGAAAATAAGGTTTTCCAAATGAAACTGGTGAGGATAAAGTATTCAGTTTCATTCATTTTCATTATGTCAATATGTGTCTAATGATGGGGGTGATTCTTGGAGCATACTTATAGACATCCTCATGATATAAATGTGATGATCCTTGTGTTGATATTCATGGAAACTAAATGCACATTTTGGTGAATAATGGATGTTGGATGAGGTTTTGAGTTTTTTTATAAGGGATATTGTTTATTTGGATAATTTTATAAGTCTTATGAATGAATTATATAATTTTAAAAGCACAAGAAATTATTTCTGAATGTATATCTTCATCATAAAACTTTTTTACTGAGCATATTACTTGAGTGTAAGTCCTTATTCATGAGTGTAAGACTTAAATGAGGAATAAAAATTTCATAGGAGTGAGAGGAAGACTTTGGAACATTGAGAATAATATTTCAAAAAAGAATATGTATTGAGTATATAAACCTTATAATCCTAAGGACTCATTGTTATACTTTGTGACTAAGTGAATTATATATTTCTATGCTCATGAAGAAAAAATAATTTAATCTTTCTACCAATAAACATGAAGATCCATGTTGTAAAGAAGAATGATCCCATGCTCGTGGATATTTTAAATGAGTTAAAAAAATTGGATTTTATGGAGGATTATAAAGATGGAAAACCTAAGTCATATGGATATTTAAAAGGGTTCTTTGACTAGGAATTTGAATGATATCTCAAGGAAGAACTCACCTTGATCCGAAGATCAAGGAGTTTACCAATATGAATGAAGACCAAACATTCACAAAATATATTTATGTGATTATTAATATACATATGATATGAAAGAAGAAAAATATAGGAGGGAGAAAGTATTTAGAGAAAAACCATACACTATGTAAGAGAGTTTTTAGAACTCGATACACATATGTATCCTAGATAAAGAAGATAGAGGATAAAAAGCACATTTCCATTACAGAAGAATAAGTTATATTATCTACCTAATTATTCAGGAAGTTTAGGAAGATATAGATCAACATTTATCTAGGAGTCTCAGGACCAAAACTACTATGTATGTTCTTACAGGCGTACATGAGAGAAATTTATCTTATATGATCATGGAGGGAGATTATACTTCCATGTGGTGCAGAAGAAACTAGGGAGAATAAATAGATTCTTATAACTATGGATAAACACTATTAAATCTATGAATGTGTGATTTTGGGGAATAAAAAATTGAGGTTGAGGGTATAATATACTAGTGGTAGTATTGGGTGTGTATAGATCACAATGTAATCTATGGTGTTTGATGATTAGAGATAGTAGATAATCCATGTTTGTGGGAATAAAAAACATGGAACATTATGGTCCTTTTATCTGAAACTTTTAAATAATATTTCCTAATATATTTCATTATTAATGCACAAAAACATGAGGCCGTGAAAAATAATTTAGTGGATTATGAACTTTAATAAGTTTAGTAGGTTGGGTTGAAAAGGGAATAACTCATAAAAGAAAAGATATCACCGATTTACTCCAACCCCTCTCAGTTATGTAACAGATTTAGGAATATTAATTGGTATCAGATTGAGGTTTCTTATAAATATCCAAGAAGATGTTTTGTGTTATATAGAATCTCAATTTTATAAATAATAGATTTTTTTTCCAAATTTGATGAGTAGAGTTAACATAACTTTATAAATAAGATGATAACCTATCACCTATCACTTAGTATGGAAGTGGGAGATGCTCCCATAATGTTTTTCCCACCCATTTCTAAAGAAGATACTATTTCTAAAGTTGATAAGAGAAACATAGAGTTAGATAAAAAAGCTCGAAATTCCATTTTGATGTCACTATTAGAAAATTTTAAACAAACTTCATGGGTCTCCAAACTACCAAGGATATCTCGAATAAATTGAGAAGTATAAATGAAGGTAATGTAAAATTTAATGGAGCCAAGCTTCTAGTATAAATGAGTCATTTTGAAGACATTAAAATGGATGATGATAAGTATATTTATGGATATTTTACCTAGGTAACTGATATTTTAAGAAACATTTAGGGGTTTTGTGAGAAGATAGAGGATTTCATGAGTATCAACACACTAATGGGGAATTTTCTATATAAATTTGATTCAGAAATATTAGCCCTAGAAGAAGGATAATATTTTATAATTGATGAGCTACATAAAAAATTCATAACTTATATGATTAAAAAAGCTCCTGATTAAAAAAAAATGGATTTTAAATGCATGAGGAAAGTAAAATCTTGAGAAGACAAGGTTGTAGAATCTATATGCTCAAACATGGGTGATGGATAATAATTCAACCATATTATTTCTGTTATATTAAAGATATTATTAAAGGGAAAAATTGAAATCAAATGTAAGCACCTACCAATATGTTTTAATTATGATGATATTGGTCATATTTCAAAGTATTTCACAAAGAATAAAATTGAATAATCTAAGTTAGATAAGGAGAATGAGAAAAAAAAAATAAACAAAAAAATGGTAAAAATAAAGAGAAGAATATCAATAGAAGTAAAGAATATTTATGAGTAATAAAGGACAAAATGACTCATCTAGAGACTTAGAGAATTAATTCACTCTATTTTATCATGTTAAGAAAATATTTACTTCATCATATAGTGATGATGATGAAGAATAATCGGAAAAAATTAATTGGGAGTTAAAATAAAAGTTGGAGTTATGCACAGGGCATGCACAATACTTCAAGAAAGAAAAGAATAATCTTGATAAATAAAAAAAGGTTGTATATTGAAAAGGAATAATATGTTAAGAAGGAAGTTAAATACATTAGTGAGATCATGAATCATATACTTATAAAATCTGAACATGAAATTATTATAAGTGATCTCAAGTGGAATGTTACTGTAGAAGAATAAAACCTATTTGAGAGAGAATATATATTTTTCATTATTCATCATTAGTTGAATAATGTAAGGAAATTATTCAAAATATAAATTGATAATAAAAAATAGACTTCTCAATATTTTGAGAAGAAATATCCAAAGGAATAAGAAAAATTTGAACTAAATTATATTGAAAAAGGTCATTTTTCTCTAACAATTCATGTGATGGAAAAAAAACATAGGATGCCTGGATCCAGAACAATGGGAGGAAATATCCCATATAAAATGTAGAAATAGATGAGTTAAGAGGAAAAATTATCCCTAGAAAAAATATGGCTTGTTTTTTAATAGAAAAAAACTAAAACATGATAGAACAAAGTTTAATGGGTTTTGTTGGTGGTGTGGTAAGAATGAACACAAAGACAATTATTGACTGTTCAATATGTCTTTATCATAAAATATCCAAGAACCAAGTGTGATTTTCAGATAGAATATAAGGAAGAAAATTCTTATTTGAAAACCTATGAATAAATCAATATTAATTACATCTAAGAAATATATTTCAATTAATAGGAGTAGTTTATGGTAGATAGAGTTTGGTAGATCATATGGATAAGGTATACATGTAAAGGTTAGAAGGAGAGGTTCCCTAGGTTGTGAATGGGATGATATTTAAAAATAAATAGTGATAAGTCATGTGAATATTATGATAAGTGTGAGAATATAAAGAGAGTGTCTGAAAATCTAGATAGATCATTTGGACAAGGCTAAGAATATACTGATTTTTTGAGGCTAAAGAAAATAATGTGGATTTGGTAGATGTGGTCAAAGTAGATAAGAACTCATCTGAGAGTTGAAATTTAAATATTCATAATAGAGGTGTAAATATATATTCCAAAAAAGGAAGAATCTAAAATGAATAAATTAGATAATCAAATAGATGAGACTCAAAATAGAATGAAGGGTTATTATAAATATTTCTATATAGGTGATGTAAAAAAATAATAGACTAGGTTGAGAAATAAATATCAATCTGAATGTTGTCTCTTAGAAACAATGAAGACCCCCCTAATTCCTTATTATTTTATTTTTTTAGAACTAACATACATAGAATTAAAGGATAAAAGTAAGCTTTATACACACTATAGGAAAAATAAGATGATATTTTTCATGAATTAGTTTTGTAAATAAGTCTCCCTAATAAAGGAAAATAGTTCTTCCCTTTAGGGTGAGAAAAAATGATAAGGAAGCTACTATTTTATTATTTATAGAAAATTTGTATTTTTTAGATAGATTTTAAAACCTAAAGGTTAAGTTAATACTATCACACTTACAGTCCTTGATTATTTATTATATTAAATATTTTTAAAGGGGGAGTTTTTTAATGACAAGATATGAAAAAGAGGGAGTTTCATGCTTTGAACATTAAATTTCTTATTTCTGTTATTGAGATGTTTGAAGGATATAATGAATTTATTAATAAATCTTTATGAGTATCCCCAGAAATGAAAAGTTGAGAAAGGTGTCACATGTCACTTTTTTTATGGAAAACATTGAATTTTTTTTCTAAATCACTCTTATTTTGTACATCAGGTATGTCCACATTGACTTTGAGTGGACTTACTAAAGGCTCATCGCAAAGGTAAAACATGCGGTGTCATACTTCCCTAATAACTGGATCAAATTTATTTTCAAAAATGAGAAGAGGTTTTCTTGATGAGGTGAGAATAATATTATTAACCCTTTTCATTTTAATGTCAATAATGAGGGAGAAATAAAATCTCACATATTGACAAAAGTATTTTGTGGTATTGAACACAGACACAGAGGGGGAGATTGTTTATCCTAAAGTGTTTAGTTATATTTTTTATCTATATGTCAACATTTTTTTGGTCATGAATGTGATTTTTAATGTATTTTTATAGACAGACATAGGATATAAATGTGAAAATTTTTATGGTTATATTTAAGGAAACTAAAGGAATGTGTTGGTGAATGATGAAACACTGTATACATCACATTAGATGATTTTTTGAGTTATTTGAGGTATGGAGTTGATTTAGAGAATCCTAGAAGTCTAATGAAGGAATTATAAAATTTTATGGTCATAAGAAATTAACGTTGAATGTAATGATTTATCATAATATTTTTTTTCTTATCGTATGAATAGGGAATATATATTCATTCAGAAGTGTAAGACTTCACTGAGGAAGAAAATTTGAAATGTCACAAGCATAAGAATTTGGAGCACTGACTGTAAGACTTTCAAGAATAATGAATCTTGAGTATCATAATTCAAGATAAATCAGAAGAAATTGAGAAGTGTAGAACCTATGAGCATAAAGATTCAGTGTAATTCTTAAATACTTAGAGAATTACAGATAGCTATAGAGATGAGGAAAAACTATGATAAGATCCATATAAAAAATGGAGGGTCCACATGGAAAAGAAGTATGGTGACATGAAATTAGATATTTTTAATGAATTAAAATAAGTGAATTTTTTAGAATATTTTAAAAAAGGTAATACCAGATTGATATGGAGATTCAAAATAAGTTATTGTCCAATAATTTGAATGAGATATCTAGGAAGATTTCACATACTACCAAAGATTAAGAAGTTTCAAAATACAAATGGAGAGAAAATATTCAAGTAATATATTTATTTGACTGTAATTATATGTATGATTTGAAATAATAAAAAATAGGTGAGAGTAATGATTGAGTAAGCTTTCATACACTGTAGAAGAGAGTTATGAGAACTAAATATAGTTCTGTATCATGAGGAGAGAAGAATATGAATTCATTCACCATTAAATTATAAAGTGATATGCTATGAACCAAAGTATTGATTAAGACAAGGACAATCCAAATCAATCTCTATATATAAGTATTCTCAAGATAAACACTACTATAGATATCATTAGGGGCTTATATGAGTAGACCTGATCTTGTAGGCTCATAGTTGCAGATCTTACTTCCAAGTGGTGCATAAGAAACCAAGGAGAATAAGTAGATCTTTTTAACTATTTATCAACACCATTGAAGCTAATAATGAGTGATTTTGGGGAATTACCAATAGAGGCTGGGGGGTGGTATTTTAATCACCCGATATTTTTATTCATAAATATCACATTTTTCTAGATGAATATTAAATACAATTTACAAATACATACCAGAAGATAGTAATGGTTTAGTGTCATTGGATACTTGGTACACAATATTCTTATTTAAGGAAATATCTTCAATATATTTCATATATATGTTCCCAGTTTATACTCTTCATAATCATACCCTACTTAAAACCTTTCCTCACAACCTAGGTAAGGGAATCATAATAAAGGTTGAGCTCAGATGATCAATAAGGGTAAGCATGAGAGATATTGTTCTATGATCATATGAACGCATAATATAACAAAAGGTATGATATCATGAACATAAATTGAAATGTATATACCCAACCTTTCATATATTATAAAAATTTTTCATGGAATAAAGTACTATTATTCTAAAATACATGATTTATATGAGTGTGAAATCGTCATAATTCATGAACCATAAGATGATTTCATAAAATAGTGGTAGAAACATAGGTATAGAAAACATTTCATTATTTAAGGTTAACTTCCAAGACTATAAAATCCAAATAGATCATGCATCAATAGTTAATTCCCATTTCATAATGGATGATATATCATCACATGTTTCCCATAGTGGATCTAGAACGTCAGACTATTTCCCATAGTAGATAAAGCACATCAGCTTGTTTCCAATCCTCATATCTTGATATTTAATACTTCATCCAATTCATTTCAGGGAGATATAGGGCCCACAAATATTTGGTTGTAACATGATTATCATCCCTAGATATAACATTATCACCATATTTGGTTATAATGTAACAACCATCTTTAGTTATAATGTGACCCCCACACTTGGTTATAACATGACCTCTATCCTTCTTTATAAAATAATAATCATCCTTGGTTATAATTTAACCACCATCCTTGATTATAACAAAGCAATCCTCACATAATTAAAACTATAAGTAGGTCTTCCAAAAGATAAAAAAACATTCATCATATCAGAACCCATGAAAAGAAACTGGTTTCAAAAACATCTAATCATAGAATAACCCATATAAATGAAATGGGTTTCATAAAAATTTTCTTATACCATAACCCATAGAAAATAAAACGGTTTCATAAAAATTTAATCATTATATAACCCGTATAAATGAAATGGGTTTCATAAAAAGCATATTAGTTCATCATATCATAACCCATGGAAAAGAAATGGGTTTCAAAAAAATATCTTCAATATAATAATAAACTATCTAAATAAAAAATAAAGATGGTATACTTGGATCATATCCCTATTAAAACATAAGTAACACCAATGTTTTTTTTTCTCATATGAGAAATTATTTTGAAATACTACTTAGAAAATTTATTGAGGAAAATATTCTTTACAATTTGAAATCACTTATTAAAAATAAAAAAACATCCAAAATATCAATAAAAATTTTTATTTGAAAATAAAATTATAAACTTATAAAGGAATATTTAAAACATTGGTTGGTTCTAATGATGAGATATTTCATTCATGAAGTACATCTTAAAACAAATATTCTTTCCACATTTTTTTGTAAAATCCAAAAGGTATTTGTTTGGAAAACAAAAAGACAATTCCTTTAAAACCATTTTATAAAAATTAAAACATGGGTAAAAATTAATTTAAACTATCATAATAGAATATTTAAAAACATTATTTAATTTTTTTAGAAAACATGGATATGGAAGAAAAATTATTTTCAAACATAGAGAGAAATAAATTAGGGTTTTCCTTAAAAACATAATTTTGGAATATTGAGTACCCATAGAGAGTAAATTGAAAGTAAATAATGTAACTCTAAGAAATAACTAGAGGAGTATAAAATTCTTGTGTTTCTTGAGAGTTATATCATAAGATCACTTCATTATAAGCATAATATTAAAAAATCCCAATAAACAATGAGATTGTAATATCAAACCATTACCACTTTAGTAACTTTTGAATCATTATTCCCATTAAATAACATCAAATGAAAATTTAAATACAATTAAAGTAAGTATATTAACGATATTATAAAATATATTTTTATTATATATAAAATAAATAACCATAATAATATTAGTAATTTTATATATTATTTACTTATTACCTTTTAGTATCTGTTTATCAATAATTCCTTATTAAAATAATGTTTCGGGTAATAATTGCTTCATTTTTCTTGAAAGTATTGGTTTAGTATTTTGGTTCATTTTAATTTTAGAATAGTTCAAAAATATAAATAATTTTAACAATGATATAAATATTATATATAATCTTTAAATATGTAATTAGTGTAATCAATTAATGTTAGAGATATAAAATGACTTACATCATTCATGGAGACTATAGGCCATACGTACACATGACCGTTGTTTCCATTTTCTTTAATGATGAAATAAGTGAAAGGTAAATAATATATTAACATTAAATAATATTTTTTATTTCATATATATCACATATATTAGTTAAAAATATCCTTATTACCTTTCATGTAAATCAAAAGTGAAGAACACATCATATCCCTTCGTGAGGTAGTAATCTTGAGTACACACGAGCGACGTTATCTTATTCCCACAAAATAGAATGTAAGAAAGCATATGTGATATATAACTCTATAAGTATAATTATTTCAAAAATATAATATAAATATTTCAAATCCATCATTATGTACAGCTGTGAGTGGTGGTGATGGAAAACAAACAACATCGGTTCGCGAGGCAGCAATCCCCCGTACATACGACCAAAAGTTTCATTTCTTATTTGATGGAAGAAGAGATAGATGTAGGTTATACCATTAAAATAATAAAATATAAGTATATAGGAGATATTTATGTTATTATATTAGTATTTTTAAGAATATTTTAAGGAGTTAGACGAAGAAATAAAATGGAAACACATGGTTAAGGACTGTACCTTTTCTTTAGAGAATCCCATTAGGTTTACACCTAATGCCTTTTAGGAGGATTTAACAATCAATAAAAGGTCTCTAGAAAGTGTAGAAAGAATTAAAGAATTTATTTTTTAAGTTATTGGACTAATAAAATTGTTTTGGAAGTGTGAATAAAGTGGATAGAGAGGTCCATTTATAAGTGTGGAAAGGAACCCACTTGGAAACTATTTATAAATTTCCTAAAATAATCTAAAATGATAAAGTCATTTCCAAGAAAAAAGATTCCAAATGACCATATATTAAATTTTTTGGATTATATTATTAAAAACTATCCATATAATTCAATTTAGATAATTTTTATTTGAAAACTAACCCTTATTCCTTAGTTTAACCCCAAGGTAAACCCGTTTTAACCTTAACCACAATTTTTTTATTTTTACTATTAATTTTGAACAAAATATATTTTAAATTATTTTTAAATATTAATTTTTATTATTATTAAAAATATTTTACACATTTTAAAAAATTAAATTCATATAATTGGAAAATTTTAATTTAAAATGAAACCCGCATATGCGGTGAAAAATTGGTTTTCCAAAGAGAAAGAGAATGTTTTAACATCCAAATTTGAGATGGAATTGGTTAAAAAAACTATATTTAATTAATAAATATATAATTGAACTTATTTTAATTTTAAAACCATCTTAAAATAAAATATATCTTTTAAATTCTTTAGATTAAAGGCAGTGTTTAATGAAAATTAGTATTTTTTACTATTCATTGAAGAATTAGTTGTTGAAAAGAATTATAAAAAATTAACTCAAAGAAAATATTGAAATGTAGATTTAAAAATTGAAGTTAATTTTTTTAAAATTTATTTTCTAAAATTAGAAAATGTTAATTTTATTATTTTTTCACAAAAACCAAGAAAAAAACTTTTTTTTGAGAAAAAATATTTTCAAATTATATAAAAGATTTAATAAAAATCAATAACTCTTTTATTAATATGTTTTATTCATAACAAACCATTATAAATACTTTTAAAAATGTGGTCATTCCTATTAGTACATCTAATTTTAAAGGGTAGGTTATGTCAACAATGTTTAAATAATAATATAAATAATATATTGTGGTTTTTTAAAACTTTATGTTGCATGTAACGCAAGATATGAAAAAATATAATTTATTTGAAAAAATATTCATAGAATACCAGGGTGTAAAATTTTATCCCATTAAAATGAATTGAACTCTAAAAATACATCCCTTTAATACAAGAAAATGAGAATACTTATTCTTCATTACATCCACAGGTTCCTATGTTACAAATTTGTGGTTTTGTCAGAATAATTTGACCAGGTGAGTGGTCTTGTTTTGTAGTAATTTCTCTGTACGATCCGAAATATAAACTAGTTTTACCTCATAATAAATATTATGATCTAGATCAATGAACTATTAGTTTTGTACATTTTATGTATCAAATATATAATTTATCAGGAGATATACATGGAACACAACATGAACTTGAGAGAGATTTAGTGGAAGCGCCCAACAATAAGCTACTATACCAATATGGTCAAGAATGTAAAAGGGACCCAAATATCTAGGGGAAAAAATTATTTTTATTTCCTAAGAATAAGTTATTCACTTTTTTGTTATTTTATAAATTTCCACTTCATCCATGAAATGAATATTCATGATGATTTCTTTTAAAAGCTCGGGCGAAGGACACATTTTATTATGAAATCAAAGACCTATTTTTATCTAGGTAGAGGGAGACTCATTACACAGACTATAGGCATAAGTACACGTTTCCCATGAATAAATAATGATGTCCCTATGGTTTTAAATGTTACATCCTAAGACTTTATGATATAATTTTTTTTAAATAAATTAAATCTCTTTGAGGGTTTGATTTTCACAAAACATCGATCTTAAAGGAACTCCAAAATATTATTTTTTATAATAGTTATCACCAAGACATTAGAATAAAGAGAATTAATGATATTAAATAAATTATTAAAGTATAATTCAAACATTTTTATAACTTTAATTCATTGTTTATAAATTAATTATAAATGAAAAAAACCAATTGAACATAAAAGATATATTTTTATAAAAAACTATTTTTATACCCAAAATGATATTTTATCTTATTAAACTAAATTAATCAATATTAGTAAAATATATTAATAAAAGTTATGTTTTATATATCAAATAAAATGTTTTCTAATTAATACAATTAGTTTTATAGGCTTATTATATGAATAAATACATTTTAAGCATAAAAACAATATTACTTAAAGGACAATTTGCTGCCATTTGAAGGAACACTTGTTTTTTTAAAAAATTATATAATTTTATAAATTTATTTGAAAAAAACTCTTTTTTGAAATCATGATATCAATATTATCTTACAGTGAATTTTTGGTTTTTTCTGATAAGTTTCATTTTTTGATAAATAGTGAAAAATAATAAATTTTAATTAAAAACTCTATTTTCATATAATTTATTTTACTAGTTAAATTATATTTTAAATTAATTTTATTATATAATTAGTTAAATTATAAATCAATAAATCCAATTTAGGTCATGATAATTAATTTATCATTGAAATAGGATATAAAAACATTTATAAGTTTTGAAATTTTTACTTTAAAAACCCACTTTCTCGTTGCGTATGTGGGATTAATTTTAAATGTAATTTTGAAAATCTTGTAGATTTAATTAAAAAATGGATTAAATATTTTTAATCATATGTTATAAAATATATTTTAAGATCATTTTCATTTTTATGTATAAAAAAGTTACCATGGTAAAAAAATTATTTACCATAGTATATGTAAAATAATGACAACGATTAAAGTAAAAAGGTAAAACGTTAAGATACCTAAAAATTGAAATATTTAATTGTTTTTTGAGGTATCTATAGAACCTAAAATGAATTTAAAATATTAATTTTTATCTAAAATCATGTAAATTAATTCCACCTCAATGTGGTCGGATTTAATTATAAAATAACCATTATTTTAATCACTTAAACCCACCTATTGTCAAGTATAAATATCACCCCTCATCAAAAAATTTCAAATCAAAAGCCCATAATATCCTTAAATATATGAAAAAATATCCTCTCTACTCTCCACAAATTCTAGTGCTTATGGTCTCACTAAAATACCAAATACAGGGTCTTGAAGGGGTGCCCTATTGAGGCGATATTCAAGTGGCAATTTTCTCAAAACACCTCTCTTAATTTTTTTTCTTTTTCTAATTTCTCCTTACCTAATTAATCTATAAATAAATTATAAATATAGAATCATGTATATACTAGAGTGTTTTTAATGGAATAATTTATAGACATACCTTTTATTACCTCCTCTCATTTAAATAAATGAAACTGTTGTCGAAGTTATCCCGGTTAATCATTTTCGTGAATAATGATATTGTTCGTTTTCAATTACCCAATTAATGGAAGGTAATAAAACTATTTATATCCTATTTAATGTTCTAGAACTAATGTATACTCATAATAGTAAATAAAATGAAACTAGTTCGCGATGTTCGGAAAAATCACCAAATTCATCTAAACATTTATCATTAACATTTTATCAAATGAATCATCATAATGTATGAAATAAAATGATAAATGAGACCATTTAAAATTATATAAGTTCATTAACACCATTTTATTACACTTATAAAATTTTAATTTCATTTTAAAATATAATCCATAATTATACACAAGTGAACTGACCTTGAAACCATGAAATGAACGCACCTAAAACAATGAAAATTATGAAATATTATTAATGAATGAGAGGTAATATATTGTAAAAGTGTAATATAAGATATTATAAATATTAATATAGTTATTTAATGAGTTAATAACATTATTTAAACCATTATAAATGAGGTAAAATAATGCTACACTAAAGGGAAGCATGAGGTAAGGGGATTCTCATCTCACTTTTACTTCTGCGTGATATATGAATTATTCACCACTTATTTATTTTATGTGGTGTATATAATGGAATTTGATATATAATATCATTAATATTAGTGTATTAATATTATTAATTATTTCATTTTATAATTATTACTTTTATGGGAATATGATTTGACTAATTAAAAAATAGTAAAGGATTTCTTAACCCAATTTCCATTCTTTGGGTTATACTTGTACCAATAGATTTTTTCATAAAAAACAAATTTGTTAGATGAATTTTGAATATGTTATGTTTTATTTAAACTTGTTTTATGTGTATTTACACACATTTTATTCATTTTATCAACTCCCATTTCATCGAGATGATGTTTATAAGTGTGTCTCTTATAAAAATTATATATTTAAAAAGTTTCCTTAAAACTATATATTTCTTCCCTGTCTGTGTTTTCTTAAATTTATTGAAAAAATATTTTAATATCATATTATTATTGTTTTAATTCATTTTCAATCATATTTTACATCTTAAAAAATACTTTTAAAGTATTATTTTTGTTATTTTCTCAAAGTTTTTTATGACTTGTATGACAAAAAATACGAAAGGAATATTTTTTTAACTTATACAGCATGAGTAGATTTTTCATCCATCATAAAGACTTAATTACTTTAATATTAATTTAAAATAGTACAAGGGTAATTTCAAATATAATTTTTTTATTTATAATTGTGTGTCATTTAAAAAGAAAAAATTTAAAACAAAAAAAGATATTTTAGTCAAGAATTATTTCAAATGATATTTCAAAATTACTTTCCTTATAAGATAAAAATATTTGATGTTTCTTATTATTTGTTAGGGATGTTATTGAAGTTTACTATCCTTATTATTTGTGTGGTCGGTTTGTGTTTATGATGGAATTATGTTTATGAATCCCATTGCTTTTTCATTTCTTTCCATGGGTAATCCTTATGATTATTCCTTATTTTTGATTATTTATGTGGCACACATATGTATGAGAAATTTTATAATTGGTGTTCTCAGATAGCACTCCAATGCATTGGGTAATTTTTTAGTCTCATGATATTTTACATTGGGATAGAGATTAGAAATAATTCCTCTATAGGATTTTTCGACCATGTTATTTGTTGGGGATGTTATTCATGTTTACTATCCTGATTATTTGTGTGGTCAGTTTGTGTTTATGATGGAATTATGTTTATGAATCCCATTAGTTTTTTTATTTCTTTTCATGGGTAATCCTTATGATTATTCCTTATTTTTGATTATTTATGTGGCACACATATGCATAAGAATGTTATAATTAGTGTTATCAGATAGCACTCCAATGCATTGGGTAATTTTTTAGTCTCATGATATTTCACATTGGGATAGAGATTAGAAGTAATTCCTATGTTTTCATGATTATATGATTACATGCTCTATATATTGTGTTTATATATTTATATTCATCATCTATAATTATATGTTATCATGTTATGTTTTCTAACTCATATTGTATACTTCAATCCCATATTTATTCCCTTACTGGGATTTTTACTCATCCCTTTTATATATGTTTTCCATTGGTTATCCTATGGTGTTGTAGGATCCCAATGAGTGTTAAGAGGTGATAATAGAGAAAAATAAAAATATTATTTATTCTAGTGTCATGTTTTGTAATAATGTATCTAGTATTCTAAAGACACTAAAATTTTTAATCCTTGGTTTTTATTACACGGATAAATATACATAAAACCATGTAATAAAATGTGTAAAAAAATGGGTCTATATAGTTGGAATCAAAGGTTGGTCTAATTATTTTTGGGGATTAGGACTAGAAAAATTTATTAATAACCCTCGGTATAATTTAATCACCATGGATAACCTTTATTGATACTTAAGTAATACCAATTTAGGATATACTTTCGATTTATAATTTTATCCTTCTATGTTTGAAGTTTAATTTTTTAGATGATTATTTTTTTATTATTAAATCCCCCTAATTTTATTATTATTTTTAAGTTAATGGATGGAAATAGGAGAAAATGTTCCAAAAACATATGTGATATTCAATGTGATGGTTTCCGTAATGATATTTTAAACTTTATGGGAACTAGATCTCAAAACTTCATGATAATACTAGATCCATTGAATCAAGTTATGAGTAATAAATTGAATTATATAGAACTCACTCCTATTAAGAAAGATAAATTTGTGTTAAAATCCTTTATTTGATAAAGGCCTCTTATATTTAGGGGATATTTTGGTCCCCATATTGTGGAAAAAATGATTAACACTATTGAAAAGATATTATCTATCCTCCAATGAAGAGAAGAAGATAAATTCATTCTAACTATCTATTGTATTGAATGGGATGCTGATCAGTGGTTGACACTAATAAAGAACAAGAAGGCTATTGTGGAAATCGATTCAATGGAATGGGAATCATTCAAGAAAATATTTTTCAATAAATATTTTCCCTGAACTATCCATATTATTATGGATAAGGAGCTCCTTAGTTTGAAGAAAGAGGAAGATAATTTTACTAGAGAATATGAAGAAACTTAAAAAGTCTTGCTTAGTATACTTTGGACTCTATCATTAACATTGAAATTAAGGTGTAACATTTCTTTAGTGTTTTGAAACTGAGTCTATATAAAGCCTTAGAAATTTGGGACTTTGATAGTTAAGTAGAGATTTTGATTTGTTGCCTTAAATTTGTGATGGAAATCGATGATTCATAGTGATATCATGGTATTGGAGACAAGAAAAGAGAGATGAAATTATCATTAGAAATTCCTATAGAAAAATATCATGGAGGAAAGAAAACCCAACATCCCACTAGTAAAAACTGCGTGAATAAACATTTTGTAAAATTTATAAGTGGAATGTGAAGGTTCTTCAAGTGTGGTAAAGAGGGGCCCAAGCTAATCGATGAAAAAGTTAAATAAAGAATAAAAATATTTAGGAAGTGGAAATGAATGTTAAAATGAAATCTATTTGAAGTTCTAAAGGATTGAATAACAACTGAGAATTGGGGGGGGGGGGGGGTTTAATCAGTTGTTTACTTTTTATAAGTTTCCAAAAAATTCAAAACTTAACCCCTTTAACCTATTAAGATTTATTTTCTTATCAACATTTTTAAATAATCATGCATGTAAGAATAGTAAATTAATTAAAGAACAAAAGATTTACATGGTTTAGCCTTAGTGTGAGAATCTACATCCTTGACATAGCCACTCCCATGGGTCTATAAAAATCCACAATTATGAAGAAGTGAATAAAACTTGTGACAACTCTAGTTAGACACCTTCTATATCCCAATAGGAAAGATTATATTGACTCATATCAGGTTACAATGTTTTATTATAAAAAAATTTAAAGATATGATTTTTTCAATCCAATGATTCTAGTCTTGATTACCTCAATACAATTTTTTTGGATATGATTCAATAAATATAATGGTTATGGATTCGATTTTATCAATAAAATCATTCTGGATATGATTATATCAATATGATGAGTCTAGATTTGATTCTCTCAATATAATGGACTCAATACAATGAACCCATTCTCAATCTGAAAAACTCAAACTTTTCTTAAATACTCAATATGATTTACCTTAGTCTTCTTGACTCAATCCAATTGTCTGAATACAATCTTCTCAATGAGATCTTTCTCAATCTAGTAAAAAAAAACATTTAGTTGTGTGATCTTCTCCTGAGATATTTTGGTAGAAATGAATTTCACTTGATTTCTTTAGTGATCTGCCTTTTCCTCTAGTGTGAAATTCCAACTATGAACGAATGACATGAGGATGTATTTATAGGAAACTTAGAAAAAAAGATGGGAATTTTGGAAACTTCTCCACTTCCTCAAATCCCAAAATATCAAAATAACTCTTGTATTTAAACTTCAACTTTGAGTTCTTCAATCCTCCTTAGATTTCACTGAGTTTTACACAAAATTGCAATTAATGTTTGGACACTTCTAGAATTTTCATTTTGATTATTCTTCATAATCAGCTTATTAATAATCTGTTCCCTTTATTGAGTTAGTCCAATTTTTGTTTCATTCTTAAAGTGAGTCCTATTTTGGTTTTCTTCTCACCAAATCTGAATTCTGTATTTAGTCAATTCAAATTAAATTCTCATTATGATGTAATTCCCATTACGATGGAATCTCTATATTTTAACTTTTAAATTATTCAAACTTCATCAGATTCACACATTATAACTTCTGGATGCGATCTTCTGAAACATTCTTCCTTTAATAGATTTATTAATAATTATGGAATAACCATTATGATGAAATTATTATTATGATATAATTTCTCCTTCTGATGGATTTATTCACTGTTCAAATTTTGAATTTCTTTTAACCTCTCAAAAACTTCTTTCAAATATTTTATCATGAACATATTCATGATTTATGAAAACTTATTGATAATAAAAACATCATATAAGTTTATTTAGGTAGTATGAAAACTTTATTACTATTGAGTTCATAATGTTATTTCAAAATTTTTTAGAAACATATTTATTTCAAACTTAGTAAATTATTTCTTCTATGAATATGGAAAAGAAAAACTTACAAAAAACCAGAAACTATGCCACTGATTATTTTGGATCCTATTATCTAAATCTGATTAAAATGGATCCGATGAACTGAATCCAATGGACCTAATTCCGATTCTATGAGTCTGATGAATAATATCTGATTCTTGGATAACAAAAAAATTCTTATACAAAAAGGTTAGTTGCCAAAAAATACAAAAACTTTGTTAAAACAATTCATCAAAAATTTTCTTCACTATGCCTTCTATGGAGTGATTTAAATACTAGGAATACATGAACTATTAAAGCCAATTATATAAGCCAAGTTTTTTAGGGGCAGCCTGTGACAACAACCTCCAAGGTAGTATAGAAAAGCATATGTTATCACTACTGCTGATGTAGATCCTAACAATTAAGAATTATGTTAACTCCATGGATGGTAATATTGGTATCCCTAAGGTATTATCAATCGACGAATGATTTAAATGTTGAATGTGTTAACATTATGAAAATTGGTGTCCTTGAGGGAAATTTTCTGAATAAAATTAGCAATGTGGTATAAGTATTTGTGATATTGAGACTATAAATAACATGTGAATGGAAAAACTTATTAAGGAATTAGATATAAATCTAGTTAATTGTTTTAGAATGGAGTGAGATGAATGAAGTATTTATGTACTTGGATTGAAATATTATGTTATACGAATCATGGAATACATAAGCATAAGTTTTTCTTAAGTGTTTGAAAGGATATATAGAGTAATGTTGAAGGAATGGGAAATTGATTTAATGGTAATGTGATATTTTTAGAGGAAAGATGAGATAACTTGTAATATGTGAATGATGTTGGGATAATAATGAGATAAAGAGATGTTTTATTGTGATAAAATAAATGAGATAGTATTGATGACCTTGAAACTGAATATTAATATGATGATAAGGTGGTTTATAGATTGATTTTAATGATTTATGGTATGTGGGAAGAGTTATTTTTTTGAAGGCTTGTAATTATTCACTAAGCTTTGAAGTCATTTTAATTTATTACGATGTTTCAAAATAATACAGGAAAATGATATTCACAGTTTTGGCATGTGACAATTAAGATCTACATCATGTTTTTTGGAGAATTAATGATAAATGTATTTTTAAAATTTAGTGACCTTCAATCAAAGTTTAGGATTTTAATCTTTTGTGTGGTTCATATGGGTAACCATTTATGAAGTTGTTTATGTTGAACATTGGATGACGTTTTAGTTATTAATTTTTTTACTTAACCATATAATGATATATGTATGTTGGATAACCTGTGCTAACCATCTTTTTTTGATGATAACTAGAGATATAAGGATTTTATTTTCATCCCATTATGGATATTATGATCCACTAGTTCTTCATGCATTAAAATTATTTATAATAATAATTAAATTACAAATTTATAAATTCACAATCAAATAGTGTGATTGTACTTATTAGATGAAATAAAATAAGTATATCTTCTAAAATGACTTTTTTTCTTCTAAAATTTTATTTTATTATCATAATTTATGATGATATCAATGAAATATTTCATACATATTTGGTCTATGGTTTTGAGGCCATGAACCTTATAATATACATGTTCTCCATCATTAGTGTAAATTCTCTTCAACGTCCATTTTTTCACTTTCCATTAATTTTTTCAAAATCAAAATCTTAATTATGTGGTGATATTCACCTTTTACTTTCGATCTTTTAGGAGGAAGTTTTATTGACACCTTTTTCAATGTGGAAGCACATACCTAATCTTTCAAATGTACTAAACTAATATTTCATACTAATAGAGCAGGATATTTCTTATAAGGAACAACTGGTAGAGATTTTGGATTATAGAGAGAAATTCCTATGAAACAAAACCTCTCATATGATTAAATTTTTGTTGCAAAACCACCAATTTGATGAAGCTACGTGGGAACCAAAGCAAGTGATGAGGTAGGGGTATACTTATATATTTACATCTGATTAATGAATTTCAAGGTAGAAATTCATTTTATGGGGGTCCAATGTAACACCTCAATATTTTATGATATGCCACTTTTTAAATAAATTTAATCTCTTAGATAGCTTACTTTTCACAAAAAACCGATCTTATATGATATCCAAAATATTATTATTTATGATAGTTATCACCTAGCCATAGGAATATAAGAAATGAAGGATATTAAAAAAATTATGAAAATACCTTTTACAGGTTTTTATAAATTTAATTTATTAGTTACAAATTAATAATAAATGAAAATAAAAACCAACTGAACATAATGGATATATTTTTATAAAAAACTATTTTTATGCCCATAGTGACATTTTATATTAATAAATTAAATTAATCACCATTAGTAAAATATTTTAATGAAATTTCTATTTTATATATTCATTTTTTTGTAATTCATCAAATAATTTTGATAGGCTTAAGATAAAAATAAATCCAATTCTAAGCATAAAAAGCTATATTTTTTTAAAACTCAATTTGCCACATTTTGACGGTGCACTTCATTTAAAACTAAAATTTGAAAATTTTATACATTTATTTAAACAAAATAAAATTCATTTTTTAAAGATGGATATCAAACTTTTCTTAGGGTGATTGTTTTTTATTTTTTTGATAAGTATCATTTTTTGATGGGTAGTGAAAAATACTAAATTTTAATTGAAAACCACATTTTATTCAAATTTATTTATATTGTTAAATTATATTTTAAATTTCTTTAAATTATAATTAGTTAAATTATTCATAAATCCATCCAATTTAGGCCATTATAATAAATTCAATTTTGAATTTGGATATAGAAATATTTAGAAAAGTTTCACTTTTCACTTTAAAAATCCAATTTCTCATTGTATTTCTGGAATTAATTTTAAATATAAATTTTACAATTATGTGGATTGAATTATCTGAAATGGATTTAATATTTGGAATCATAAGGTCCAAATTATGTTGTAATTTCAAGGTTTAATATCTAGGTTATAAGATTCATGTTTATATAATAATATAAACAGTATAACATGGTTCGTTAAAACTCAGTGTTGTGTGTAATGAAATATATCAAAGAAATTAAATTTTTTCATTTTTTTCATGTAAAATATCATAGTTTTATATTTATAACAAAACAGTGGCTATATTTTGTGTGTGTATATATCATAGGATACTATGTGGTTTAAGATTACTAGAGGTTACAGAGAATCCATGTTTTGGGGAATACACAATATATCTAGGAGTAATAATTTCATATGAACCTTGTAAATACTATGTTATACTCTATTACCGAAAAAGATGTTTAGGACATGATAAATTATTTATTGGATCAATATCCTTTATAGTTTCAAGAGTTTGAGTTATAAAGCAAATGAATCATAAAATAAAATGATCACTAATTCACTCCTCCCCCTCTCTATGTTCCAATGTATCTAGGACTATCATAAATTTATAAAAGAAAAAAATTATCCTATAATTACCATTTTTTCAAATCCAATGGTAAAAACTTTTTAGAATATTAAAGAACAAATTTCCTTTAAAACCACTATATTAATCTTAATAATATATTTTTTTTTTGAAATCCATCTTTTGAAACCCCCTTTTAATCCGAGGGGTGTAATCCACCATTCAAAATGGAAAGCACTTTGAAACATTAAAAAACACGACTTTTGTGTTCTTAAAAACCAAAACAAAACCATTTTTCTTCTTTTAAAAATTTTTGCAAAAATTATTTTCAAAAAAGTTGAAATGTAAAATCAACTAAAAAATAAAGAGGGCATATAGATCCAATAGGAACCATTTCATTAGTGAAGAATAATAAAATTTAAAAAAAGTGGTTTCACAAGTCTAATAATATTACAAGGGGATGTAACCAATGTGTTCAGTGGGAATCCCCATTGTAATACCATAAAAAAATTCATCATGGAAAACTCACTAGGTCTTAACAAGATATAATATTAGATATATATCAATGGAATCAACAACTTTGATTATATTGTCTTCTTAAATGATATGAACACCCAAATCACCATCATTCGGGGCACTCCCATAGAAAAAGAACAAGCCATACAAGGGGGGTTTTAGCCAATGAATAACCTAACTAGTATAAAAAAAATCTCTCACTTAATTACCTTGGGTTCTCATGGCCAAACCAAAGTAGAGGTGGGAAATCAATACAAAATATGATCATCACATGAATAAAAAATAAATCATTAAAAATAAACCTCATATCACCTTTAACTACCTCTCAAGAAACATTCAAACTATACAATCATCACATAATAATAATAATCAATCCTCCTATCATTAAAGGGAAATGGTCTATAAAATACATAAAACTAAGGGGATTACAAAAGGGTGTAGAATCATCAAGAAAACTCATTTTTTATAAAAGGCTTATCAGACCATTACAACTGACTTAGATTACCAAGTTATAAAACCATTCTTGCAACACAACCCAAGGAATCCTTTTTTTAACTTCCAAATGAGCCTTTGAGGAAAATAATTAAAACCATGTTATAAATTTTCTTTAAAAACTAAACAATTACCAAAAATTTTAAAACAAATCACGCCTATCTTAAGATTGAATTAAAAATAAAAACACTTTTTTTCTTTAAACAAAACCCTTAAAAGATGTGTTACATTATTTGGAAATTTAAATGTTTACACAAATATTATTTTAAACTTCAAATTCATTTGAAATAACCTCTCAATAATTTTCAAAAACACTTGGAATACAAAAATTTTTATTTCAAAATGAAAACAATGAAATCATTGAAAATCCCTTTAGTCCACATATAGATTATATTGAAGAATTTATGTAAACCCATCATAGTTATTATACATAGATATAACCGGATAATAAAATGAATTTATAAATATTAATCACCTCATGATATATCAAAGAAATGAATTGTATAAAAACACTTACCTCTTTCTTTAGAAATAAGACGCCTTAGATATTGGAAGAAAAACCTCACCAGGAGATGGCCTCTACAAGCCCTAAAAAAATTCTTATTATTTTCGCAATCTAAATCTTATATTTAACCCAAAAAAATTGTATTTTTAGGATAAATGGATTCCAAAATAAAATAAAATTTAGGGGAATATGAGATGCATAATGAATTATAATGATAAATTTATCTTGAAAAATCAATTAGAACCCACGAGAAAATTCCTTGAAATCATAGAGGATGAAGGAGGAAGCTCCCTTTAACCCAATTAAAGGTTTGAAAAATGAGAGGGGAAGGAGAGTGGGGACAAAAACCTCAAATTAAAAGAGAGGCAAGTGAGGAAATTTATGTTTTAAAATTCTGGGTAGGCCAAAACATTTTGTTCTAGTTATTTGTAAAACCATTCCCCAACCATGTAGTTATCACTAGAATGAAACATCATGAGACCACACGTTTTCTCCACACAGTTTCCCAAATTTTGGACCATCTATTTAGAGCCATCCATAAATAAGGATAATATAAATGAATTGGAAAGATGGTTTATAAAACTATGTGCCTACCCTGAATACTCCACTAGAATCCCCTCTACCTCCTACATGACCAAGATTCATGGTTAGCAATAATTGTTCACTAACCATGAAACTAGTTTAGTTTCCCTAGTTTTTAATTTATCAAACCTCAAATACCTAAAAATTCCAAAAAATTATTGAATACAAATAAATTATATAATATTTAATACACTAGTTACATGGGGGTGTTACAATTCGATTAGTTTAGTATGAGATATTACAAAGTGGTATCATAGATTTGTTTTTCTTGTCTTGTTATTTTGGATATGGTAGAAGAAGATAGGGATGGTTGGGAATTGGTATGTATTTTATATATTTTTCTTATCCAAAACTTGCATGAGATAGATACCAAGTTACAAGGGATTTGGGATTGATATTTTTTTGTTACTAATGTTATAGTTGAGTTCAGTTTTTATTAGAAATACTATTTTGTTTTGTTAACTTCTAGTTTTAATCTTGGAGTGAGGTGGAAAGAGGCATGAATTCAAGACTCAGGATTTGAACAAATGATACACATGATTTGTTTTGTACTTTTATAGGATTCAATATCTTATTATATGGAGAGTTCAATTATTTCACGTGTCAATAAAATTTATCTGGGGTATTACCATATAAATTTTTTATTTAAATTTACTTTATTGAACTTTGGTTATTATTTATTATTAATTATATGATGACTGGTTTTGTTAAATTAATGGGTATCTAATACCTAACCCCTAGGGAGGGTTGGTTAGCCTTGATTCATTTCTGAGTGATATGAAACCCTTATATAATAGGGAGGGTATATATTAATGAGTATTATTTCGTATTAAAAACATATTTTTAATTATGATGAATGGATGAGATGTGTTTATTATGGATAACATATTCGATGTGCATATGGGGGTGGAAATGACCCTAAATTTTCTAGTATGGGTACATGGATAATTTATATTGATAAGATCCTAGGGATTGGGTGATAAACTTTGAGTTTCCTTTTTTAATTTGAGACAAATGCATTGAGGGTGTTTTGTGATCGATGACCAACATGGATATGATCCATCGATTAGGTGGGTTGGTTAGTGATGGTGATACAAGAATCAGGTTATTAGTGAGTCAATCATGTTTACAAAATAACAAGGAACTTTCCTGTTACTACCCAGTAAGTGTTAATAGTTATGTTATGTCGGGATAACCCTTGAGAGAGGGGGGTTTTCCACGAAATTTGGATTCCTTCAGTGATGGGAAGCATTGGTAGATAATTTATGTAATTGAGTTTAATAAATACAGGTGAGATTGATTATATGGAAGGGAAATATGGGGGATTCCTTTAGTAAGTGTGGATTGGAAAGCATGGTTGGTGATATGGGTTAGATGTATATAATCTAAGGACCGATGGGATGTGGCTCATATTGGAATGAGTTGAGTGGTATATTATGATAAAAATAAAGATAACACCTTCTTGGTTATGGGACTCATTTAACAATGATGACTGTTATGTACTATTATGAATGGTATGTTTGATAATATCTTTACTTATAGGAAATTGAGTGATATCTTGATTTACATACATGATATGTGGGTTTCATGTCTTGATCTCAACCTTGATAAGGATATATGTATATTTATTCAACACTTTCATCCTATAATTACATATAGGAAATGTCGATAGGTGGGTTTTCAAAAATCTATGGGATAGGGTGGTTGAGTTGTGAGGGTCGGGTGACTCCTATGGTGAGATCACAGTGATGATTGGGGAATAAAAATGGTTGTATATAATGCCTTTTTTATGAGTGGTTTAGACTAAGTGGGGCATGTATTTGGTCTCTTGAGACTCATATGGGATGAGATATCTATAGATAAATGGAGAAATGACTGAGGGTTTATGCAAATTTTGTTTAATCCTAAATGGCCAGCTCTTATGAGAGTTGATTTATTACAATTTGTGGAATGTGAAATGTGGTATTATGACATTTTTGATTTTGAAATTCCAATGTGTTGAATGGATCTGTGCGATGAATGTAAATTTTGAATGTTATTGGACTATGATGGGTTGGGAACCAATGAGATAAGAAATCACTTGAGGTATTGGGAAGGGTCCGTAATGAGTTGGAGTGTAGGTGTTTCAAAATTACAATTTGATTAGGGATGAATGTTTTAGTTTTGGTTAATTGATGTAAATTAGGGAAGTGTGGACTGAAGAAATGTGATGTGATAAACCTAGAGCATGGATTGTTGGATAAAAATATTTAGATATATTTAGTGGGGCTCATGAGTGTCAAAGATCAACTTCTAGAATATTCATAGTAAGATAATGCTTGAGGTGTAGGAATAAGAAAAAAATTTATAGTGGTAGAAAACTATAGATGGTTAGAGTTTCCAAAACATATATGATAATAATAATAGTAAACATTAGAGGTGACATATAAGTGGATAAAACCTAGAGGTGGTTGTGATTTTACATTGGTTCTTGGAGACAGGCAGTCAATTATGGCCAATTGATGGGAAATACATAGATTTTGGTATTGATCATTGAGGGATGGGTGATTTTAGTTCGTTTGATAACTAGATAATATATGTATTAAGTTATAGTATAGTGGGAAGACCAAGAATTTTTTTGGAAGTAAACTAGTAGTGTAACCGGTTCTGTAGGTGCCAAACCTTTTTAAAGAGAATGATAATTGGAGTGATAGTGAATAGATTCTTGTAATGTGTATGATCCGAGGGGTATGACTATGTTTTTTAATGAAAATGGATGGGAAAATATCTGGTATGGTGCCACGAATAAATTGATATATTATATTCCAGTAACATCAACCCTTGGATTGTGACATTATTGAATCAATATTTTATGAATTCAATATTCATCTTATTATTGTATAGTGGTATATCACTCACCTGGTGATGAATTTCTTTCACTATTATAGTGTTTCTATAAATCATTCAATAGATGATACATAGTTGTCCATGTTGATTTGGTGGTATCTTATCCACCCTTGATGATGGATAGAAATACATCATTCCCCTTATATATGATTAGGTGATATGTCATTCATGATGACTCACATATGGGTGATGCATCTTTCATCATAGTTATAAGATATCAAGATAGAACATTCTCATTTAATGATGATATGTGTGGTGATATATCATTCACACATAGGCTATGTTCAGATTATGGGTGCATCATCCTATTTCAATATTGGATTAAGTAGGTATGTTTTGAGTGTTAGGGTGAATTCTTGAGAACCAAATAGTAAAACTGGTGTATTCATTTGATGTTATGACTCATTTTTTATTAAATACATTCATGCATACACACACACACACACACACACAAACATGTTTTTATTAGGTACATCATTAGTGTCATTCTACTTAGTTTTATTCTCACACTCTACATGGGAACTTTGGTGCATGTGTAATTACTTTACTTTCACTCTAATTTGGTTCTTTATATGGATGCTTATATTATTTCCCATTGATTTTTTCATTATATTTGGGGTATAATATCATAATTTCCTAGGAATATAAGTTACAATAGGAAGGGGAGATGAATATGAGTTACTGTTTGTATAATTTAATTTGTTAAATCAACCTCTATGAATTTCTAGACTCCAAATCCTCTCAATATTTAAATATCACTCTTTATACAATATAAAGGTAAAGTAACACAAGGCACACATGTTTTTTACAAGTTTATTCTCCAATATGGGTGACTATATCCTTAATATTTCCGAGTCAAGTTCGAGGAACATATTTAACCACTAATATAATAAAGTGATCTCAAAAGGTGAGAAGGTATCATCCTTAAATCCACACTAACAAAGGTGTAAATTCATCATCCATAACCCAACACTATATCCAAATAGTAGTGTTAACACTATATTTATACTATATATATATACTTTTGAGAGTTCCCAAAATGAAATAAGAAAGATCCATTAGTTATAGGTTGCTTCTACACTAGGTTAATGATTCCATTTTATCTGGGTTTCATTGACATAAAATAATTAATATGAATTTTAGAACCTCAACATCTGAAATATCAATTAATTATTTAAAATATGAATTTTTAAAAGATGCAGGCTGGTCACTCTTAGTATTATCAGTCTTTTGTTTGACTAAACACCCAAACTTTTATACCCAACATTGAGTGCTGAAACCTTTTCTCAATTTGAATTTTCTAAATTCTAAATCATCTATCTTCCCACTTCAACTATTCTAAAAAATATGGATTGAATATAAAATATTCTCTTAAATTATTGTTCTTCCAATTTCATCACTCCCTAATTTTTTATCTTATACGAAGGTTGTTAGTTCGGGCAGTGGTTTCCTATATAAGGGAAGGAAGGGGACTACCCTGGATGTGGCTAATAAAAGATCACTTGAAAATCCAGGGGGTTCTATACCAAGGAACCTATCTCCAATTAAAGTGAGAAACCGCTTTGAAGGCATTGTAGTGGAAGTTTTGAGCACTAACAAAGCAGACTTTCCCTATACATACATGGTCTATATGGAGGAGCCTAATGAAAATGAACCATATTTTTCCGAAATTGAAGCTTCAAGCCCGAGGAGTAGAATGAGTAATAGGAGGAGTAAGGGAAAGAATGATTACTCATATTTACCTCCCCTTTGGAGACCCAATCAACCAAAAAAGAAAAATAGTAAGAATATGGAAAGAGAGGTCATGTATCAGCAGATATCAGGTTGTTTGTGTGAAAAACCCTTGGACTTGCTTTTGAGTTTGGAAGAAGATGTGATTGAGCAGGTTCCATTACTCAATGCTTCTTGAGGAGTACATACAGTCATAGGATAAGTTGGCCTCAGTATTTGAAGATCTAATAATTGATGACCCAAGATCTCAGGCAACCACTGTCTCTTAGAATTTGTTAAGGGAAATAGATTCTGGTAGACTTAAATTTATTTTCAATGACTCTACTTTATCCTTTGGTGGTTGAATTTTGGTTTCCCATTTTTTCCTTAAAAGTGTTTATTTTCAGTCTAATTTATTCAAACTAGATTAGCATTATCAAATTTTCTTCCTGAGAAAAATATTTAATTCTTTTACATATTCAAGTTGACTAACTAAAAGCTTCATGTCATTCTGATGTGGCATTAGGATCTTAGGGGCCGACCCAACATAACACTATGATCAACTAGAGATATCCTTCATGTAACAACCTGAAATTTTATGATATATATATATATATATTTAAATAAATATAATTTCTTTAACATCTTGGGTTATACACAACACTGAGTTTTAATGAACCATAATATTATATTAATGTTATTATTTAAACTTGACCCTTATAAAATAGTTGTTAATTTTTTTGTATGAATTTGAGTGGAAAAAATTTTAAAATTAAGTATTAAGTTTTTATATAAATAAAATATATTTATGAATAAGTAATTAATTTTTAGTAAATTATTTATATGATTTTAAAATACCTTTTTTCTTCAAAAATGTTTTTTATTATTTTTTGTGATCAAATAATGAAATTTAAATTTTACATTTTTAAAAAATTAATTTGAAAAAATAAAATAATTTTTTTAAATATATATGTAAAAATTATCTTTGAGTGAATTTTGTAGAATTTTCTGAAGAGGTTAATTTTTTAATGAATAGTATTTTTTTTGATTTTTATTAAAAAATGCCTTTTTATTCAAATAATATAAAACATATATATTATTTTATGACTGATTTTGAAGTAAAATACTTAAATTATATATTTATTAATCCAATTTAGTTCATTGTAATCAATTTCATAGTGAATTTTTATATTAAAACTTTCTATACTTATGAAAATATTCACTATGGAAAACTACTTTTTTCATCGCTTATGTAGGTTTAATTTTAAATAAAAATTTTAAAAATATGTTAATGGAATTTATAAAAATAGATTAAATAATTTGAATAAAATAATTAATATTATATTGTAATTTAAATTTAATTTGCGATGAAAATTAAAAGCAAAAAAAGTAAAAATTAATTATCGTAGTTAATGATAAAACAGGTTACCAAGGGGATAAAGTAATAAGATAAGAGAATTTGTTTTCAATAAAACTAATCTAAATACTATTTATGACAATATTTAAACCTTATCATATCCAAAGTTCTAATATATGGTCAATTTGAATAATTTTTAACTGGGAATGACTTTATCATTTTGGATTCTTTTGAAAAATTTACAAGTAGTTTTCATATGGGTTACTTTCTCCAATTGTAAAAGGGAACCCAAAATCCTTTACTCTTAAGACATCCAGAAACCTTTGGGTTAGAAAATACCAACCCAAATACATTCATTACTTCCATATCTACTTTATATAGTCTTTTTTGTGATTATAAAACCCTGCAAATATGGATTTAGTTATAATCTTAATGGAGTTCTCTAAAGAAGAGGTATAGTCCTTAACCATGAATTTTCATTATATTTCTTCCTCTAAATCCTTTAAACAACCTTAATTTATTATGATATAATAAAATAATTATCTAAAATATACTAATATTTTATTATGTTTATGTAACGACCTATGTCTATCTCCTCTTCCATTAATTTGGAAATGCAACCGTCGATCGTATGTTCGGTGAATTACCTCCTCGCGAAATGATGTAATTTGTTTTCTATCACCACCAATCAAATATAGATATAATTATTAATATAACATATTTAAATTATATTTAACTAATTTATAACCTTTTGGATTTATAATACCATATATACAATCTTATATTCCATTTCATGGGAACATGATTACGTCACTCATGTGTAGAAGAGACTATTGCCTCATGGAGCATTGTGATTTCTTAAATTAGGATTTACATATAAGGTAATAAGTATAGTTTTACTAAAATCATGTGATATAAATATTATATAATAATAATTAGATAATGTTAATATATTATTTACCTTTCTTTTGTCTCATCTATTGTGTTCATGCATTTGTATGACCCACCATCTCCCTGAACTGTATAATTAATTTTATATGTACAAATTTATTGGATCAATAAAAATACATATATAATGAATATATATTATATTAAATCATTTTTAACATTCTATAGATTATTGTACCCTGATAAAAGTAAAAGGGAAAAAAAATTTAAAACCAAAATATACATGAAAAAGTGAAGTAGTTATTACCTAAAATGTAATTTTAACAAGAAATTATTAACAAATGAGTAATAAAAGGTCAGAAGTAAATCATATATGTAATGATAAATATTATTGTGGTTCTATAATATATTTATAATTAATTAATATTTATTATAAATGAGTTTTTAACATGTATGAAGTAATTTGAGACTTAAGGTAGAGGATTTGAAGTCTCTATTTTATTTCTTAGAGACATATGCCATATTAACAACTTGTTTCTTTTATGTGGTGTATATAAATACCCTTGGACATTTTATATCAGGATTATTGTTATTTTTTTGATATTTAAATTTTCATTTTTTGTTATTCTTTAATTTTTATTACAACCCAAAAGATACCAAATCAAAAAGGGATATTTATCTCACTTTTATTTTTATAAGACACATGACCTACACACCACATTATTATTTTATGTGATCTATGTACTAAAAATTAATGTATTTTATGATCCTTATCATGAGAATTATTTTATATAAATATCCATATAATGTTATTTTTTTAATGGAATTAAGATTCAAAAGATATCAAATTGGTTGAGGTTTAATGTTACAATTTCATTATTTATAAATATTGTAAATGATATACTTCCAATGATGATATATTATGATATATGTTTCAAGAAACACATGAATTTAATTCTAATATATTTATTTTTAGAAATTACATGATTTAATTCCATTTTCTTCTCTTTGTGTACCTAAAATTACAAAATAATATTTTTAACTGGAAACGAAATTTATTTATCTCTTTAGTCAAAAAACCTTTTTCTTCCATATCCATGTTTTCTAAAAATAATTTAAAGAATGTTTTTAATATTCTCAAATGTTTTTAAAGAGACTTTTACCTATGTTTAAATTTTTTAAAAATGGTTTAAAATTAATCTTCTTTTCATTTTCCTAATTGGGTCCTTTTTCTCTTTTTTTGAAAACGTGAAAGGAATATTTTTTTAATATGCATGACATGATTGGAAATTTCCATAATCATGAACACCCAATGTTTTAAAGAATAATTAATTAGTTTCAATTATAATTTTCTAATATTTTTTTCTTTTGATATTTTTTATGTTTTTATATTTTAAATAAGTGATTTAAAATTGGAAAGGATATTTTCCTGATGAAATTTTCTAAGTGATATTTCAAAAATTTTTCCATCTAAGAAAACAAAATTTAATGTTTCTTGTGTTTTACATGGATATTATTTGATTATACCATTATTATTCTTTATATTTATGGTTTATGATTATTAGGAAGATATTTTTGTAAAACCCATTCCTTTTTCACAGGTTATGCAATGATGAATTGATGAGATGTTTATGAAAACCATTTCATTTATACGGGTTATGTTATGATGAAAAATTTATGAAACCCATTTTTTATGGGTTATACTAGGATGAAATATTTAGGAAACCCATTTCGTTTCTATGGGAAAGTTTATGGAAAAAATTTTATGAAACCCATTTATTTTCATGGGTTCTGATATGATGAATTTTTTATTATATTATGGAAAATATAGTGACCCTAATTTTTATTACATGAATATTACATTAATTTAAAGAAAAAATCGTAATAGTAATACATTCAAGGATAGAAAGCTTTAGTTTCTTTAGAAAATTAGGATCTTAAACCACTTTAACATAAAAAATTATAATCATTATTTAAATTATTATTCTTTTCCTCTTAAAATCTCTCATATTTTCCTTAATTTATATAGTACCCGAGGATATACATCAAAGAAATGGGTGAGATAAAATCCCAAAAAGGAGAGGAATAAGGGACATGAATCAATAATACATGGGTGATAATAGTCAAAATCATCATATCATAAGCATAGGATCATCATAAACATAAAGAGGGAAATATTTTATAAAGGCGTAGAATACAACGATGCATAAAAATGAAACATCATGTCACACTAGTGAAATATCACACATACTTGTGAACAAAGAAAGCAACATGTTCATGCATAACATATTTTCATAAATAATAACATCATCATTGTGAACAAACATAGTATCTTGTTCATGCATAATAAAAATTATCTCATGAGATAAATAACATTACCCAATCCATTAGAGGGATATATAATTTTGGGTCCACCTCTCACATCTTATTATTTATATTATCATGCATTTCACATAAAACATATAACAACATTTTTCATGAAATAACCCATTGAAATGAGTAGGTTTCATAAGTATTATAAAATTATACATTCTTGAAACAACTTTTTGTAGAGACCCGAAGCCTGACTTACATGGACATTACATTACATTTGCGGAATACTTAGTACATAACAAAAAACACACACACAAGGACCGTAATAGTTTAGTGTCTTTGGAAACTCGGAATATAATCTTCTAATCATGGTGAAAGATCTTCAAAATCTCCCATGAAGATCTTCCTTTTTTTTAAACCTAAAAACTTTCTTTATATCCTGGGGAAAAGAAAACATAAAAGGGTGAGCTCAAATGCTCAGTAAGGGTAAACAAAAGAAATATCAATCACATCATATACATAAGCACATCACTTTTGGAAATCTTAACCTGCAAAAGAGATCATAATTTCATAACATGGGGTAAATAATGGTAGTGAAATGTAATTACAATAATCATAACTTAAAACATGAAACTTTGTGGCATTCACACATAATCATAGAGAATCATTTCTTGTTAGTCAAGACTCATTTCCAAGACTATCTTAGTGGACAAAGTCCCTTTCTGAACCGAGTCACCCTCGTTTCAGTCCTGTTTCACTGAACCGGTATAACCTACCGTTCCATCCATGTCTATCTCATGAGGTATAAAATATTTACCCAATGCATTGAAGGTAGATATAGGTCCCACCCATCTCATAATGATACCATTCTTATGTGTGCCACAAAATCATAAACCATACATCATAGCATAACCCATGTAATAAAAATGGGATTCTTAAACAACATGACATCATAAAACAATTCATATAAGATAAAGGAATTCATAAAAATATTTCCATCACAACATAATAAAATCCATGTAATAATAGGGATAGAAACATAACCCTTTACTATCTTAGATGGAAAATAATTTTGATAAAACACTTGAACTCGATTCTTGAGGAAAATATCCTTTCTTCTTCAAAAACATTTTCCTTTCTTAACATATCTTACAATTTTAAACTAAAAGAAGTTGATTAAAAATAAACTTGAAAACTTGTAATGGAATCTTCTTGGAAATAATGTTTTAAAAATCCATTCATGTCGTATAAGTTAGAAGAAAACATTCTTCTCGTACTTTTGTCGGAAAAGTCAAAAATACCTCGTATGAAAAATGATAAAAGATTCCTTTCATATCCTTTACTAAAAACTCACCGAAAGGTAAAATTGGATTTAAACAATTGTAGGTGGATGGAAACAATATTACATATTGAGGAAACATGGATGTGGATGATAAAATACACCCCAGTAAATACCAAAGTATAAACAATCTCTGATAAAAATGAGATTGTGATATTTCCCTTACCTTAGGTCTGATTTGCTTCGTAAGTGTCTGAACCTCCTGTATAATGATTTAAATAATGTCATTGACTTATTACAGAATCATATTCATTGTTATTATATCATATATGGTTCACTTATGACTTTATATTACCCATTCTTTTGTAAATTCATGTTAAAGTAGCGTTTTGGGTAAAATCGTCTCATTTGTCGTTCGTGTTTTAACTTGTAATTATTCATATGATTACTTAGATAATTATTCCTTAATTATATAATATAAAACATGATTTATATATAATATATATTCAGAATATACATATATATAATGGATCGATAAATGGAAAGAAATACACCGTTCATGGAGACGGTAGGCCGTACGTACGCATGAACGCTGTTTTCGTTTCCTTATTGAATTGACTGGAATTAAGTAGATGATATACATATATATACACATAAATCCAGTAGCTTTATAATGTCATATATTTCATTATTATTTCTTATATATACTTTATAATCATTCTGAAATGGTTAACATGGAGAATGAATCTCATCACGTCGTGGAGACGGTAGTCCGTACGTACGCACTAGCGATGATATCATTTCCATAATTAATGAATTGAATTGGATTGGATGATACAATATATCAGAATCATTATGATGTTATAATAACTATGTATAGTTATTCTTTACACCATAATACCCATCCATGTAAGGTGTTGGTGGAAAAATAGATTACACCACGGCGTGGAGACGGTATTCCGTACGTACGCACGCGCGGGGATTTCATTTTCCGTAGGATGGATAGATGGTGAATTAGGATTGTTTCATAATTATAATAAATTATCAGTATATGAGTGATAATTATGTTATTACTTCATAATGAAACAACCTAAGAAGAAGAAGTGGAAGAAGAAATAAAGGTGAACGAATCGGTAACGGAAATTACCTCTTCTTTGAAGCGCCTTTTTGAGACCTCCTCTTATGGCACTAAAATTGGTCTTTGAGAAAGACCAGAACCTCTAGGATGTTTCTAGGGAAGTGGAGAAGAGAATTTGGCAGGGGTTTGCCGAGCTTGAAGGCACAATGTTGTGTGAGGAAGAGAGGGAGGAGGTGCCCTTTTATAAGGGAGGAGAGGGGCACCTTTAGAATTCTTAAAAATGATAATTTATAATAAATCTAACCCCACTTATAAACTTCCAAAAATGACTCATATTAGAATATTAGATAAGATAAGGTTGTAATCTCATCAACCAATAGAATCTAGACATGTTAGGAATTTTTTTTAAACATTATCAACATGATTTATCCTTATTTAATCAATTTAATTTTATTTGTGGTAATAACATTCTAAATTTTAAATTATAACAAATAATTACTTATTTGTTGTGAATTGTCCATAATTGGATACGTAATAACAGTTTAGATCATATAAATTTAAATTTATAATTTTTAAATATTTTTGTGATTTTTAAACTATTTTATAATATGTTATGTTTATAAAATAACAATAGTGTCAATTTGGACACTATTCATTTATTTGAATTTAAATAAAATAAATACAGAAGATATGTTCAAACTAAAAGCTTTAATAGATTTATAAAATGTCATATGTATCTAGAAAATTAGTGGATCAAATTAAATATTTCATATAATATTTATTTTATTATTTTTAAAACCATTTATTTGGTTTATCTCTTAATAAAATAAATACTACAACATTTTTGTATAATTATTTCATATACTTATTTGTTTTCTAAAAATTAAAAATTAAATCCTATGATGAAATTAAATCTATTAAATTTCACAATAATACTTTTACTAGAATTTATCATCTTAAAATCATAATATTTAAATTGTTATATTTATTAAATTATGAAGGTGACAACTTTGGCATCATTTAAAATAAAAAAATATAAGTGTCATAATCGATTTTATAAGGCTCAAAATGGTCAAATATTAGACCATTGGATGCTTATGGTTTACATTTACATGGAAAATAAGTTTTGGTTAGGGTTTTGTGCATTTTAGGGTCAATATTTGTTTAATAAAAACTATATTCTTGATTTTTCACTAGATAAACAATTTCTGCATCACTATTGTGTCATAATTAATGATAATAATTTAATCCCTAAAAATTATAAATAAATTTATATGATGTAGATAATTTCATTATCTTTCTGTAGACTATTCATGTTCGAAGTTTCATGAAGTTTATTACTAAATTAAAATTAATATACTTATAAGATTTAAGAGAGTGACATGTTGTCACTTTCTTTGGTTTTAATAATAATTAAGTTATTTTCAAGGGCCAAAGTCCATTAAATGATTCTAATCCGACCCTTAGGTGATATGGGTCGACTTTTAGTCATCCAATAGGATTTTGGTAGGTGTTAGGGAAATTTTATAATCTTATATTTACCCCTAATTACCCGATTTATCTTTAACTATGGTAAATAAAATTTACCGTAGTTACTATTCATAATGCCCAAAAATAAAAAGTGGATTATTAACATAATTTGGACCCACTGATTCCAAATATTGAATCCATTTATCCAAATTCAATACACAAAAGTTGCAGAAATTAAATTAAAATTAATCTCGTTGTCGAAAGAAAACGGGTTTTTGTTTAAAACATTGCAAAAGATTGAATTTATTTAACCTACGAATTCAATGTAAAATCAAGGATAATGACTTACATTATATTAAATGGTAAAAATATATTCTATTTATACTTTAAAACCATTCAATATTATAATTTAACCACATAAGATATTATGATGAAAAAAGTTGTTTTTAATTAAAATATAGCGTGTTTTTACTATTCATTAAAATATGAAAGTTATCGGAAAAATATCAAAACTTTATCTTATGTAAATTTTTACATCTTGATTCAAAAGAAGAATTTTATTTTGTCAAATTGAACATATAAACATGTCAAAAACTAGATTTAATGTGGGTGCGCCATCAAAAGGTGGCAAAACTACATTTTTTGAAAAATACGTATTTTACCCGAAAAATTTATTTTGTTCTTATACCATGTTCTAGAAAATGTGTAAGATGAATAATAATGTTATAAAATACAAAATTTAGTTAATACTATTCATAACAGCTAGTTCATGACAATATTATAATAATATATCATTGTTTATTAAAACCCGGTATTGCATACAACACACGCTATCGAGGAAGGTCGCGATTGCGTGTAATGAAAGCCAAGTCAGGGTTGCGTGTTGTGAAAGAATCCTTCTTTGTTTCGTATAAAAGAATCCAACCATATTTCATTTATACATTTAATATATATATATATATATATATACTCAATGTTACGTAGATTGACTATTATCAAAATTGTGTGTAACACGGTCCAAGAATAGTGTTGCGTTTACTGCAAGATAATACGGTGTTGCGTATAGCGCAAGTTAATCTTGGTGTAGAATACAACACAAGACATTAATGAAATTAAAATAATATTTTTCATAAAATCTCGGGGTGTTACATTCTACCCCCCTTAAAATGAATTTCGCCCTCGAAATTCATCGGGGTTATAAATGGTTTACTATTCGAAAGTTTCTTTAATAGAAACCCACATCGTAAAAAGGAATACCAAAACCATTCTTTAAAAACAAAAGTATGAAACGTAACGGTTACACAAATAAACTTATCACTGGGTTTCCACATAGATGAAAATATGGATATGGAAGAGAAATCTAACCATCATGTTCTGATGGAGAGTGGTAGAGAACATGGCTATGGAAAAGCCAACAATCACAAATCCATAAATTTGTGACGATCTAAGGTACCATCTGATTAATCAGATATAAGAGCACTAGGGAAACATTTTTGGTTTTCAAGATCGTTTCCCTAAAGTTGAATAATTTGAATTAGAATAAATACTTACTTTATTTTGGTACAATCTCACTGTTGTTCATGCCTTGAACAATTTCTACTTCATCTCTTAAATAAATGAAGTTGAATTTGTTATTCGTGAAGTGTTAGCAGATCATGTGATAGAATAACGGGTCATTCCATCTGTCTCAAACAAAAGGTTATCAAAAGTTATATACATAAGTCGATCTATAGTGAGATTAATCATATATGGTTCCTAAAATGGACTTTATACTTCATATATCATACTGCTTAATATAATAAAACTAGTTTCTACTAAACAGGGACTTCCTGTAGACCAGTGGTAGGTGATAAAGGCTAGTCGCACTTCGGTTGTGGGTTCGATTTCCACAGCCTTGTCCGAGGCGATGGGCTGTCGCCCGTCCTGCAGGTTGTCTTTTTTCTAAAACTATATCACTATAACATCCCATCAATAATATCGAAAAAAACTTCTATCCTTAAACAATACTAACTTATATCCAACATAATCCATTCCAATCTTCAGGCTTATCCAAAATACTGCAGTCCACTCTCATAACATAGTGAAAACGATTACCAGAGATTTAACACCATCGTCGATCCCCATATATCATAACATATGTTTTGTTGGTCACATTCAAAGTCCTTAATCATGTATTCTCTTGAATACCTTAGTGAAAACATGAATGCAGTTAAAAGTTAACACTTTCCACATACCAAAATACTCAAAATTCTATATACTCAAACCATGATATCATTTAGTCCTTATATCAATCATGAGCTCATGAATAAAATCAAACATCTCATTATCATCTTATCCCTTCATTATGCGCATATCATCTACATTCCAAAAATATCTGAATAACCTTTCATGGATACCGGTACCATTAATCATACACTTTCAAAACTCAAGTAAAGACAACAGTGTAACAATCCTTAGATGTCTCTTTATTCCATAGTACCATGAGATTACTTATACAACATTACACATGATAAACATGTAATCATTCCACTACATTCTTAAACCATTGACCGAGCTTCAACAATTCTTTCATCTCACATATCATTTGTAGTCTCTTCATCACCATCCACATAAATACTTCCCATACAACCATACTGATTCTCTTCATGAGACTTTACCTTAGGGCATTGGTTTGAATAATGCCCATACATTCCACATTTAAAACATTTAACCATTGTTGTTGTCGTAGCAATACCATTATCCTCATCCCTGGTGTTAACTGAACCTTTTCCTTTGCACTTACTGGATTTGTGTCCTTCTTTTCCACACCCAAAGCATCTTCCAGTTCCTTTGAAACATTCTCCTTGATGCCTCTTCCCACATGATTTACATAGGGGAGATTGAACTTTCTTTCCTCTATGATTATCATGAAACTCCATCTTTCTCTTATTAGCCGAGTCAGGAAACTTACCAAATTGTAATTTATTGATCATATTATGAGATTGCTGATTCGGCATAATAATGATGTTTGGACTTCCAAATCCCATTTCATTTTGTTTCTCATGAAGAATATCATTCCATTGTCCATCATATCCTTCATTATCGTGAATCATCTTGTTTCCAGCCATTTTCTAAAACCCAAAAAGAATAGTGTGAGAGGAAAAAATCATGCTTGGGAAAACAACATAATAAAGGGGGAGTACCTTCAATATCTAACATCTTAGGTTTAATTCTATGATCGTTAGCGTAGTTCTAGTACTATAACCTATACGTATACTTAACCTTAGGGACATCCCTAGACATACCTTAGAAATATCTCTAGGGATCTCACTAAAGTTCTCGCATCCTAGTTTCCAAAGGTTGACTAAACCTTTCCTCTGATACCAACTGTAGAGACCCGAAGCCTGACTTACATGGACATTACATTACATTTGCGGAATACTTATTACATAACAAAAAACACACACACAAGGACCGTAATAGTTTAGTGTCTTTGGAAACTTGGAATATAATATTCTAATCGTGGTGAAAGATCTTCAAAATCTCCCATAAAGATCTTCCTTTTTTTTAAACCTAAAACCTTTCTTTATATCCTGGGGAAAAGAAAACATAAAAGGGTGAGCTCAAATGCTCAGAAGGGGTAAACAAAAGAAATATCAATCACATCATATACATAAGCACATCATTTTTGGAAATCCTAACCTGCAAAAGAGATCATAATTTCATAACATGGGGTAAATCATGGCAGTGAAATGTAATCACAATAATAATAACTTAAAACATGAAACTTTGTGGCATTCACACATAATCATAGAGAATCATTTCTTGTTAGTCAAGACTCATTGCCAAGACTATCTTAGTGGACAAAGTCCCTTTCTGAACCGAGTCACCCTCGTTTCAGTCATGTTTCACTGAACCGGTATACACTACCGTTCCAGCCATGTCTATCTCATGAGATATAAAATCTTTACCCAATGCATTGGAGGTAGATATAGGTCCCACCCATCTCATAATGATACCATTCTTATGTGTGCCACAAAATCATAAACCATACATCATACCATAACCCATGTAATAAAAATGGGATTCTTAAACAACATGACATCATAAAACAATTCATATAAGATAAAGGAATTCATAAAAATATTTCCATCACAACATAATCAAATCCATGTAATAATAGGGATAGAAACATAACCCTTTACTATCTTAGATGTAAAATAATTTTGATAAAACACTTGAACTCGATTCTTGAGGAAAATATCCTTTCTTCTTCAAAAACATTTTCCTTTCTTAAGATGTCTTACAATTTTAAACTAAAAGAAGTTGATTAAAAATAAAATTGAAAACTTGTAAAGGAAGATTCTTGGAAATAATGTTTTAAAAATCCATTCATGTCGTATAAGTTAAAAGAAAACATTCTTCTCGTACTTTTGTCGGAAAAGTCATAAATACCTCGTATGAAAAATGGTAAAAGATTCCTTTCATATCCTTTACTAAAAACTCACCGAAAGGTAAAATTGGATTTAAACAATTGTAGGTGGATGGAAACAATATTACATATTGAGGAAACATGGATGTGGATGATAAAATACACCCCAGTAAATACCAAAGTATAAACAATCTCGGATAAAAATGAGATTGTGATATTTCCCTTACCTTAGTCCGATTTGCTTCGTAAGTGTCCGAACCTCCTGTATAATGATTTAAATAATGTCATTGACTTATTACAGAATCATATTCATTGTTATTATATCATATATGGTTCACTTATGACTTTATAATACCCATTCTTTTGTAAATTCATGTTAAAGTAGCGTTTTGGGTAAAATCGTCTCATTTGTCGTTCGTGTTTTAACTTGTAATTATTCATATGATTACATAGATAATTATTACTTAATTATAGAATATAAAACATGATTTATATATAATATATATTTAGAATATACATATATATAATGGATCGATAAATGGAAAGAAATACACCGTTCATGGAGACGGTAGGCCGTACGTACGCATGAACGCTGTTTTCGTTTCCTTATTGAATTGAGTGGAATTAAGTAGATGACATACATATATATACACATAAATCCAGTAGCTTTATAATGTCATATATTTCATTATTATTGCTTATATATACTTTATAATCATTCTTAAATGGTTAACATGGAGAATGAATCTCATCACGTCGTGGAGACGGTAGTCCATACGTACGCACGAGCGATGATATCATTTCCAGAATTATTGAATTGAATTGGATTGGATGATATAATATATCAGAATCATTATGATGTTATAATAACTATGTATAGTTATTCTTTACACCATAATACCCATCCATGTAAGGTGTTTGTGGAAAAACAGATTACACCACGACGTGGAGACGGTATTCCGTAAGTACGCACGCGCGGTGATTTCATTTTCCGTAGGATGGATAGATGGTGAATTAGGATTTTTTCATAATTATAATAACATATCAGTATATGAGTGATAATGATGTTATTACTTCATAATGAAAAAACCTAAGAAGAATAAGTGGAAGAAGAAATAAAGGTGAAAGAATCGGTAACGGAAATTACCTCTTCTTTGAAGCGCCTTTTTGAGACCTCCTCTTAGGGCACTAAAATTGGTCTTTGAGAAAGACCAGAACCTCTAGAATGTTGCTAGGGAAGTGGAGAAGAGAATTTGGCAGGGGTTGGCCGAGCTTGAAGGCTCAATGTTGTGTGAGGAAGAGAGGGAGGAGGTGCCCTTTTATAAGGGAGGAGAGGGGCACCTTTAGAATTCTTAAAAATGATAATTTATAATAAATCTAACCCCACTAAAAAACTTCCAAAAATGACTCATATTCGAATATTAGATAAGATAAGGTTGTAATCTCATCAACCAATTGAATTTAGACATGTTATGAATTTATTTTAAACATTATCAACATGATTTATCCTTATTTAATCAATTTTATTTTATTTGTGGTAATAACATTCTAAATTTTAAATTATAACAAATAATTACTTATTTGTTGTGAATTGTCCATAATTGGATACTTAATAACATTTTAGATCATATAAATTTAAATTTATAATTTTTAAATATTTTTGTGATTTTTAAACTATTTTATAATATGTTATGTTTATAAAATAACAATAGTGTCAATTTGGACACTATTCATTTATTTGAATTTAAATAAAATAAATACAGAATATATGTTCGAACTAAAAGATTTAATAGATTTATAAAATGTAATATGTATCTATAAAATTAGTGTATCAAATTATATATTTCATATAATATTTATATTATTATTTTTAAAACCATTTATTTGGTTTATCTCTTAATAAAATAAATACTACAACATTTTTGTATAATTATTTCATATACTTATTTGTTGCCTAAAAATTAAAACTAAAATCCTATGATGAAATTAAATCTATTAACTTTCACAATAATACTTTTACTCGAATTTATCATCTTAAAATCACAATATTTAAATTGTTATATTTATTAAATTATGAAGGTGACAACTTTGGAATCATTTAAAATAAAATAATATAAGTGTCATAATCCCTTTTATAAGTCTCAAAATGGTCAAATATTCGACCATTGGATGATTATGGTTTACATGTACATGGAAAATAAGTTTTGGTTAGGGTTTTGTGCATTTTATGGTCACTATTTGTTTAATAAAAACTGTATTCTTGATTTTTCACTAGATAAACAATTTCTGTATCACTATTGTGTCATAATTAATGATAATTATTTAATCCCTAAAAATTATAAATAAATTTATATGATGTAGATAATTTCATTATCTTTCTTTAGACTATTCATGTTCGAAGTTTCATGAAGTTTATTACTAAATTAAAATTAATATACTTATAAGATTTAAGAGAGTGACATGTTGTCACTTTCTTTGGTTTTAATAATAATTAAGTTATTTTCAAGGGCCAAAGTCCATTAAATGATTCTAATTCGACCCTTAGGTGATATGGGTAGACTTTTAGTCATCCAATAGGATTTTGGTAGGTGTTATGGTAATTTTATAATCTTATATTTACCCCTAATTACCCGATTTATCTTTAACTATGGTAAATAAAATTTACCGTAGTTACTATTCATAATGCCCAAAAATAAAAAGTGGATTATTAACATAATTTGGACCCACTGATTCCAAATATGGAATCCATTTATCCAAATTCAATACACAAAAGTTGCATAAATTAAATTAAAATTAATCCTGTTGTCGAAAGAAAACGGGTTTTTGTTTAAAACATTGCAAAAGATTGAATTTATTTAACCTACGAATTCAATGTAAAATCAAGGCTAATGAATTACATTATATTAAATGGTAAAAATATATTATATTTATACTTTAAAACCATTAAATATTATAATTTAACCACATAAGATATTATGATGAAAAAAGTTGTTTTTAATTAAAATATAGCGTGTTTTTACTATTCATTAAAATATGAAAGTTATCAGAAAAATATCAAAACTTTATCTTATGTAAATTTTTACATCTTGATTCAAAAGAAGAATTTTATTTTGTCAAATTGAACATATAAACATGTCAAAAACTAGATTTAATGTGGGTGCGTCATCAAAAGGCGACAAAACTGCATTTTTTGAAAAATACTTATTTTACCCGAAAAATTTATTTTGTTCTTATACCATGTTCTAGAAAATGTGTAAGATGAATAATAATGTTTTAAAATTCAAAATTTAGTTAATACTATTCATAACGGCTAGTTCATGACAATATTATAATAATATATCATTGTTTATTAAAACCCGGTATTGCATACAACACACACTATCCAGGAAGGTCGCGATTGCGTGTAATGAAAGCCAAGTCAGGGTTGCGTGTTGTGAAATAATCCTTCGTTGTTTCATATAAAAGAATCCAACCATATTTCATTTACACATTTAATATATATATATATATACTCAATGTTACGTAGATTAACTGTTATCAAAATTGTGTGTAACACGGTCCAAGAATAGTGTTGCGTATACTGCAAGCTAATACGGTGTTGCGTATAGCACAAGGTAATCTTGGTGTAGAATAAAACACAAGACATTAATGAAATTAAAATAATATTTTTCATAAAATCTCGAGGTGTTAAACTTTTGGGTTCCCAAATGAAAAATTCAAAAGCTATTTGGTATAAAAATTATTATTATTTAGTAAAGAAGAAACAAATTAAGACAAGTCATATATGTGTTTTGGAGGGAAAAGTATTTTGTAAAATCATTGTATTTGGATTAAAAATATAGGTGAAAAAATGTATATCCAATAAAAAAATTCAATAATTGTGAAATTAGTTTTAAATAAAATTACAAGAATATTTATATAAAAAATTACATGAAATAGGGATAACCCAAAGAAAGGGAGTTTGGTTTGAGAATCACCTTACCTTACACCCCACTTTATTTCGTCACTTTTCTGCCTCCTAAATAATGAAATTAGATTTATTAAAATATTTAAAAAAGTTAATTATGTTAATATATTACACTATTTATCAATTATAAATATTTATTTATATTTCTTAATTTATGTTGTTTTTAAGTATTCTCATATCATGTTTTTCATAAAATTTTCTATTTTGATTCTATTTCTCTATTTTATTCCAAATAATTTTTTCATAAGTATAATAAATTCCATAAAATAAATATAAGTATATTTATAAATTTATATATAATAAATAGTTTATTTTAACCACCCATAAGTTTGGTGACAAGGATGGATGTTGGAAACATCCTCGTTGGCGGTTAACAGATTATTAATTAGGATATTGTCCAAATATGAAGAAAACGAGGTATAAAATACAAATACATAAATAATATAATTTTTATAGTAGGTTAAAATTTTTAAAATACTTTTAAACTAATTAAATATCAGAATATTTTAGTTTAAAATATATTATAAAAATTAAGAGATGAAGAAAAAAATGAGAGAAGAGTTTGAAAAACAAATTACACTTTCCTTAGTGTGGTTTCTCTTGAATGAAACTAGAACTCCTTGATGAATGGAGTTAGTTTACTCCATATAATCCCTAAGGTTTACAAGGGTTAAAGAGATAATATATTATTATAAATTTGACCTTGGAAATTGAGATATGATTGATTTTCCTAGGGGAGGGAGATGGATTATTTATACTTTAGGAGAGGTTTATTGTTAAAAAAATAATATATCAAAGGTACAACTTGTAATGGTGAAGTTTTGGAAATATAAATCATATATAAATATAATATAATGGTTTTGGGACTTTTAACCCCTTTATAATTATAATTCACTTAGTTTATTAAAAGTTAAAGTGGATTTTATTTTTTATTTTAAGGGATCACTTTTCACTTTAGTTTTTGGAAAATGATTTATAGGTTTGAAAATTAATTTTATTATATTTTAATGAATTATTTATAAAATTAAATATATTTTGGCTGAAACTCGACTTCTATAATTTATTAGGTTATTATTACATGATGAATTATGTAATTTAAGACACACTGATTATGTGAAAAATGAATTTTTACAATTCATCTGATAATTGAAGTATTTTAGAAAATAACCAAAAACCAACCCTTGGAAAATTTCAAAATTCTTATTTAACAATATTAATTTTATCAAAATAAATTATTAACATATGTAATTTTAAATTTTAATATAAAAATTATGATTTGTATGAAATATATTAGAATACAGTTTATTAAAAATTTGAATATATTTTGTTTGTATTATTTAATCATGATACTTATTTTTTGGCATTATAATATTATTATTTACTCATTTTACTCATGATAAATATTATTTATATCCCAATTTATTATTTTTAGATTAAATCACCATTCCAAAAGCCAGTTTACTATTCATAATGGCCAGGATACTATTCCCAAAAGTCAGGTTACTATTCCAATGGTTACATTTCTCTTCCAATAGTCACATTACCTCCTAAAAATACCACCTCATTATTTCACTCAATATTTACTACAATTCCTTCCAAGGTTATATAATTTCTAATATTTTGATTGTTTTACTAATATTTTGTTTAATTTCTATAGTGTTGGACGTGGGGGTGATGATTCTAGAAGATTGTGGTGATCCATATTTTCCCTATTTAACTTTTTTTTTCCAATTATAATGATTGGAATTTTCATGGGTTTAGTAGCTGACTAATGTAATGATATTTATCAACGAATTAATTTTTTTTTTCATTTCTCTATGTGCTATATGAGTATAATAATTATATATTATAAAATAAGACAAATTTATTAATGAAAAAAAATCATCATTTAAAAAGTTTGGGTTGTTACAACAGACCAGTTTATGGTTTTTATTGTGTGACAATTTTTATTTTATAAAAAAGTATGGTAGTCACGTTATAACCAAATATGGGTGGGACCTATATCTCTCTCAAATTCATTTGGTAATGTTTTATATCTCATGAGATGATGATGAAAAACAATTCGATGCCCTTGATCATTTATGGGAAGCATGCTAATGTACTTGATCCAATATATGAAACAAGTGATGTTCACTGATTCGTTATGAAATTAGAAACAAGTGTTTCTAAGAGATCCATTTTTATTTTATGCTATTGGTTGTTAAACTTGAAAAATGAATTTTTTTCTATACCTATTTTGATGACACACTTATTTGACATGTGCTTATTGTTCATGAATTATGATTATTTCACACACTTATGGGTCATGTATTTTGGAATGATAATTCTTTATTCTATGACTCATTTTTATGATCTATGAATGGTTGGGTATGAATTTTGTATGTCTTATTTATGATCTCATACCCTTATTTATATCTTACGCTTTCATATGACCATAGAATGAAATATCCCACCTTTACCATTAGTGAGAATCAAAGATAACAATTTCTTATGTTTCCTTTCCCAATATTATGAAGAAAGGTTTTATGAAGGGTATATTTTTGAAGAGTAAAAAAGGGTAACATTTATATGGTATATTTTAAAGATCTTTCATTGAATAAGAAGGTTGTGTTCCTAGTCTCTAAATACACTAAACCATTATGGTCCTCATGCATGTATTTTTAAAATGTATCAAATTTTCATAAAAAAAGATGTGATATTTATGTATAAAAATCATGGTTCATTATAGTTTTTATAATAGAAAATTTTTAGTTAACCTTTAGAAAAATGGATGAGAAAAATTTAATGAGAAAACTTAGGATAATCCTAAGTATAGGATAACATCTTAAGTTTTTGGTAAAGAAGTTATTATGTGGTTTTCCTAGACATACATCCCCGTCTAGATAAAAAAAGTAGATATGGCTCCAGAACAGTTGTACCTTGGAGTAATGACTCCAAAAGAGGAATGTCAGAAATAACTAGAGCATTATCTAGGACATAAAAATGGGCCTTAATGCACACCTAGTTGGACACTCTTAAGGGATATGATTTGGTTAATTCAAATTTTTATTATATACCATTATGGTCGAATTGAATAAATGGTGACCATGGATGACCTAGGTATAACCTAATATGTCATAGATTTGAAATATGGCATACTGGTTTAAATAAATTATAAATAATTATACATGACTATGTGATTTCTCACCTTGATTAGTTTTGTTCACACTATGATTTTTGTCTTTAGTTAATGGAGGGAACTATAAGGAACTAGGTTAATGTTAAATGTGATAGAAAATGTATTGATTAGACACCAGATAGGATGATTAATGGATTAAAGGATATTGTGATTATTCCAAATCAGTATCATGATATATGATTAAGAACTTTCACTTTAACCAACTCTTAGACTCACCAAATAAGTGAAGAATAGAGTTTACTAAATAATAAGGTGGTGGGGACTATTGAGGATGGAAGATTCAACTTTTTATATGTTGATAATATATTTAGAATCACTCAAGGGAGTATCTCAGGGGAACTAGAAGAAAATTTATGTGTAGATAAGAAGAAAAAAGATTAAGTAATTTTTGATTAAAAATGAAAGGTTTAGTTAATGAAATGGATGTGAATAATGGTTTTCCTATGGAATCATCAATGGATGAATGTGTCAAATATGGGAATTATAAAAATAAATTCCCTAGGGGGAAATATCATGAAGAGGACCATCAAGGTTTTATGAGTAAAGGTTTTTTTTTGATGATGGAGAGACTACCAATGAAATATTAAAGTAAGAAGGTATTAAAGAATACATTGATGAATCTTAGTTAATGGTTTAAGAATGAATTGGAATGGTTGAAGTATTTATGTATTTGGATTCGAGAATTATATTATAGAAGTATTTTAATAATTATATTTTGGTTATAATAATCATGAAAAATCTATGTATTATGTTAATTTTGGAAGTGGTTATGTCTTCATGTATGATTAACTTAAGAGTTATGGTTACCAACATGGGTTTATGGGTTTAAATTTGATCATAAGTTTGAAGTCATAGGAAAACTTATTGAGGTTTTATGTGATGAGATTTTATCAAGATTAATAATATTTGGGTATATTTATGGAAATAAAACCATTTTTTGTATGTTTTAGTGAAAATGATATTTGAGGAGTATTGCTTTTACATTTTGTGGACATAAGATTAAAGGCATTGGTAATATTTTGAGTTTATCTTATCTTTAATGTTGAGGTAATTATGAATTATTGTAATTTTGGAATGTAATAATAATTATATAAATATTTTTTTAAAAGGATAACAAAATTTCTAGGAGACAACTTTTCACATTTTGTAGGGATGTGTGGCTTCAACCCACAATTGAAGGATGAAAAGGGTATAACACCTTCCGCTAGACTACATGAAAGAGTATTTCTGGTGGGATAACATGAGGAGAGATTTTTCTAAGTATTAATCTTAGTGATTATTATGTAGAAAATTTAAGGATGATAGAAATAAGTCTATGGGGATACATAACTATTATCTATACCTGAATGGAAATGGGAAAACGTAACCATTGATTTTTTCATTGACTCCCCAAAACATATAAAGGGATCTATGATATATGGGTTGTAGTAGATTTCCTTAAAAAGTTAGCACAATTAATTACTAATAAATAAGATTTATCTCTATATCATATTGACATGATATACATTTAGTAAGTGGTAAGGTTTCATGGAGTACCATATTATATTATTTTGGATTGGTATCTAAGGTTTGCATCGATGTTCTGGAGATCTCATTAGCAAGTTTTGGATACTGAGTTGAGTTCCGACACTATGTATGAAACTCAAAAATATATTTAGTATGATATAAAAATTAAAACCCAATAGGATATGATGAGATATTTTTCTATGGATTTGAAAGGTGGTTGGTATCAACACCATCCTCTAGTTGAGTTTTCTTAAAATAATAACTTTCACTCGAGAATTCATATGGATCCTTATGAAGCCTTCTATAGAAAAAGTGTCTCAATCCAATTAAATGGGACGAAGATAGAGAAGTAAATATATTTTTACCTAATATAGCTTAATAAATGGTAGAGTAGTTCAGATCCATTCCCCATCACATAAGGGAAATGCAAAGATGTTAGAAAAGTTATGTTGATAATCACAAACATGATCTAGAATTTGAAGTTAGTGAAAAGGTGTTTCTGGGAATTTCTACGTGGAATAAGGTATTGAGATTTGTATAGAATGTAAAACTAATCCCTAGTTATATAATTCGGTTTTTTAATTTTTGATCATATTGGGAAGGTATCATAATGATTGGTGCTTTTACCAAATCTATCTCAAGTCTACGATGTGTTCTATGTGTCTCTCTTGAGGAAGTACAAACCCTATCCTTCACATGTACTGAACTCAAATGTCATACCACCTAAACATAATATTTCCTATAAATAAAAATTAGTGGAGATCCTATATTGTAGAGATAAATTGATATTAACCAAGACCTCTTAACTATTCAATGTTTTTTTGGTGAAGCCACTAATTTAAATAAGTTACGTGGGAACCTGATGACATGATGAGGCAGAAATATCTTTATTTTTCTATATCAGAGAGATAAAATTTATTGTAGAAATTAAATTTGAGGGTGTAGAGTGTGAAAACATAATATTTTATGATATTAATATGTATATTTCAAATAAATTTAATTTCTTCGATAGATTTTGTTACATACAACACTGTGTTTTAACGAACCGTAATATGCTATAAATATTATTATTTAATGTTTAACATTATAACATATCTTTTAAATTTGGAGGTATAAATAGAAATAATAACATTTTTTATATTAATTATCAATGTTTTTCAAAAATAAAATATGTTTATAAATAAGTACTTAATTTTTAGTAAAGTCTTTATATGCTTTGAAATTAATTTGTTCAAAAAAGTGATTTTTATTTCTTTTTTGTGAACAAATAATAATTTTTTTAAGAAAATTTAGAAAATTTATTTTAAAAAATAATATTAATTTTCAAAATCTACATTTAAAAATTATCATTGATTGATCTTTTGAAAATTTTATGAAAAGATTACTTTTTCGATGAATGGTAAAAAATAATAATTTTTATTAAAAACTGCCTTTTAATTTAAAAAATTTACAAGATTAATTTGATGTTAATATAGTTTTAAAACTAAAATTATTTCTATTATATTTTGATTAATATAACTTAGGTCATTTTAATCAATTTCATATTGAATTTTTATATTAAAATATTCTATATTTATGTAAGTTTCCTTTTTGGAAAACCACGTTTTCATTGTGTCCACATATTTTATTTTAAATGAGAATTTTCCAATTATTTTAATGGAATTTTTAAAAATGTATTCCACATTTTAATAATCATAATTAATATTATATAATAAAAAACTTGAGTTTTGTTCAAAATGAATAGTAAAAATAGTAAAAATTAATTACCGTGGGTAATGTTAAAATGAGATTACTGAGGAGGTAAACTAAAAAGATAATTATATATTTTCTAATAAAACATGTATAAATTATATTGGATTCCCATATTTTAACTTTATAATATCCCAATTTCTAATATATGGTCATTATAAATCATTTTTCCTTAGAATGATTGTCATTTTGGATTCTTTTGGGAAATTTCTAAGTTATATCCATGTGGGTTCCTTTTTCTACTTATAGGGGGAACCCCCTATCCTATTATATTAATGATTAAAAAACCATTTTTTTAAACAATACCTACCAAAATCCACTACTAAATTCCCTATACACTTCCTAAAGGACTTGGTTTGACTTGGAAACCCTCTTAAGAAGTCTATAAGTATAAACTTTAAGGGGTTCTCCAAAGTAGAGGTATAGTCCTTAACCATACATTTTCATTTTATTTATCCCAATAAATACTTCAAATATTATTCAATAATTATGATATAATAACATAGTTACATAATATATAATGATATTTTATTATGTTAATGACATGACATACATCTATCTCCTCTTCTATCAAGTGGGAAATGAAGCCGTCAATAGTGTGTGCCAACTGTCGCCTCACGAACTGATGTAATTCAATTTATATCACTACCTATCACCGATGGATATAAATACGGATTTAACATATTTAAATTATATTAATTAAGTTACTATACTTACAGAATTGTAATATCACATATAATATCTTACTTTCTATTCCTGGGGAATACAATAACATCGCTTATGTGGACCCTGGCCTAATGCTTCACGAAGAGATGTGATTCGTTCCTCAATAATATTTTACATGGAAGATAATAAGGATAGGTTTAGTAAAAATATTATATATATATATGAGGTAAAAATTATTATATAAAGTTAAAACATTATTTACCTTTTTTTTATTTTATCCATTGAGAAAATTGAAGCAACGCTTATGAGTATGCACGACCTACCATATCCATGAAAGGTGAAATTAATTTTCTATATCCAACTTTAATTTATTACTAGAAATAAATTTATAATTAATATATATATGATATTTATATCATGGTTAACATTTTAGAGATGATGCAACCATGATCAACATATAAGGATTGAAAATAACAAACCAAAACATACATGAAAAATTAAGTAGTTATTACCAGGAACGTGATTTTAATAATAAATTGTTAATAAATGGGTAATAAATGGTTTTAAAGAAATAATATTTGGTATGATAGATATGATTATGGTTATTTAATAGATTTATAATAAAAATATATTTATTATAAATTAGGTTTAAATGTGTTCTAAGGATGTTGGGACTTAAGGTAAGAGATTTCTATCTCTCTTTTATTTTTGGGAGACGTATGTTATATTCACCACTCGTTTCTTTTGTGTGGTGTATATACTGCCACTTGGGAAAATTAAATATTGAATGTTAATATTTTAATAATATTTAATGTTTCATTTAATTTTATTCTTTAACAAGGATTACCATTTAGAAGATACAAAACTCGTAAGGGATTTTCATCTCACTTTTATTTCTATTGGACACAAGCCCTATACACCACTTGTTTCTTTTGTATAGTGTATATACTACACATGAATATATTTTATGATACATAGAATGATAATTATAGGATATAAATATCCATTTAATGTTATATTTTTATGGGACTTACAATTCAAAAGATACGAAAGTGGTAACGGTTTAATGTTACAATCTCATTGTTTATCGAGATTATTTATGATATGCTTACAATATTCAGATAATATGATCCATATTTATAGAAACTCTTGAATTTTATTATAATATATTTACTTATAGAACTTACATTATTTCCTTTCATTTATTTATCATTAGATAATAAATATTTTAAAATAAAGATTTTATGAAAAAATGGAATTTATTTCTCTCTTCGGTTGAAAACTATTTCTCATCCATGTATATGTTCTCTAAAAAGGTTTTAGATAAAGTTTTTAATTTTCTCTAATGAATTTTTAAATACATTTTTATCCAGGTTGTTTTTTAAAAAATGTTTTAAAATGAATCTTCATGTCATTTTTCAAATAAGACCATTTTCTCTTTTACCGAAATTGTAAAAGGAATATTTGGTTTAACTTGTATGGAATGAATGAAAATTCCCATAATCCTGACCAGTGAATGGTTTAAATTTTAATTTATAAATTTCAAAGGTTATTTTCAAATAAAATGTTTTCTTTAATATTTGGGAAGTTTTATGATTTTAAAGAATTTATTTTAAAGAGGAAATATTATTTTCCTCAATAAATGTTCAAAGTGATATTTCAAAATCATTTTCCATCTAAGACAGTGAACGTTGGAATTCCTTATGTTTTAATAGGGATATGATCCAATTTTACCATCCTTATTATTCATATATATGGATTATGATTATTATGAATATTTTTTCATGAAACCCATGCCTTTTCCAGGAGTTATGCTATAGTGAACTGGTGAGATGTCTATGAAACCAATTTCATTTCTACAGATTATGATATAATGAAATATTTATTAAACCTATTTCATTTATATAAGTTATTCTTTGATGAAATTTCTATGAAACCCAGTTCTTTTCTATGGGTTATACTGTGATTAAACATATATTTTTCTTTCTTGTATTAGTACTACTTAAATATCCACATATGTCTTTATTCACATCTCATCTTATAGAAAAGTCCCTTAAAAATATTAGATTCTAGATCAATTTCTATATACTCATCGTCTGTATTATCTAGAAACTTAAAATCACCATGAAAATATACTCTGTACTTGATAAAACCCTTAAGCCTAATTGAAAACAAATAAAACACACCTATAATAATTACATGGGAAATTTAATCTCCGATTTTGGGTTTAGTTTCAAATATAATAATTGATCAAGTTCGATCAAATGAAAAAATTTCTCAAAGATAAATATCCCAACCCACCATTCTGGATAAAGTTAAAATTTTGGGAGAATTATATATTTCTCTATTAAAAAATTTGTGGCCTTTGAATTTTATTTTCTCCCCCTCAATCAACTCAACTAAAACTACCCCTTTTATAAATAAAAATATCTTTGGATTCCTAAAATAAAGTTTCACATGATTTATATTATTTCAACCCTTTTTATAATATAATTAAAAGGATTGTGGATTATACCGAATATTTATTAAGTAAGAGGTAAAGGAAAAACATTTATTTTCATATATAACTCTTTGAACCTGCCCCTTGGAATAATCTTATTAAACATATTAGTAATGTGATCATTCATGGAAATATATTCTATCATGAAATATATATTTAAAACATTCTACTAGATGAAATTGCATTTGATATAAATATGTTTTTATCTCGAGCATTTCGCTATATTCTTTTATATACCAATTACATATTGATTATAATAGGTTGTTCTTAATATATTCTCAACTTTCACCTTCAAATAATTTAACTTATATTTCATCTAAATAATTTATGACCATGTCTGTATAGAATGAACATATTTGTTATAAGGTATCATCCTTAACTAAATACATACAAGGAATGAATATATCATCCGTAACATAATAAAATCTCCCGATAGTAGTCTCCCATCTATAATTATACCATATCTTTACAATTTTTAGAGTAACCAAAATGAAATGTGAAATATTTTGTAATTATAGAATAATTATTTCCCAAAATAATGCTTCCATTTTCTTCTAGTTTATTCTACCCAAATGATTATTATTCCTATAAGCCTTCATAAATTTTATAATAAATACTTGGTCACATATTTAATAACTTCAATGTTTGAAATATTGAATTTCTAGAATCTCAACTTCTATAATATCTATATATTTTAAAAAAACTTTGCTATTTCACACTTCTTTTAAATCATCCACATCAATAATCTTAACACCCTTAGTTTTATACCTAGTATTTAGTGTTGGAACTTTAATTAAAATTGGATAAACAAGCTCTGAAAATCTATCACTTTTAATTTCCCACTTTCTTAATGCAAACTTTCCCATTTTTTAATACTTCAAAAAATCAATTATGACCAAGAAATATTCTCATTAAATTATTGATCTTATATCCTTGTTACTTAAATAATATTTTTCAGGAATCATGACTTAATACTCTTAATATATAATTTATGAATAATATCTCAGCATTGTCACATTTACTTCATCAAGAAAATAATTAATTCTTATATATCTTCAAGTAAACCATTTAAAATTTTTGATTTACGTTGATGTAGATTTAGGATATTCTGAATTAATAATACATAGACCTATGACCTTAATGAGTTATTCTTACATAACATCAACACATATTATGAAGTAAAACTAATGAAATCTTCAGATTTAATGTTTCTTTTGAACTTTACACAATATATCCTTATAGTGAAACACAACTTCGAATCTCCTCATCTTGGACTTATGAACATTTAGAATTTGGAACGTGAAATTATTAAACAATTTTTGGGATAACTCAAGATAAATATTTTGTATTAGTGAATCTTCTAAACTTCTCAGTTATCCATATAATATGTTTTTTAATTTTAATTACCCTTATAATATTTAATATCCTTGAAACAATCATTATTATACTCAACATTATGATACTTCCCAAAATTTCATATAAGCCTAAACCATCATCACCATTGAATGATTCTGATAACTTATTCTTTATACCATTTATTCTTCTTTCTTACTCTCCCTAAAGAGAATGATTCATCAAGAGTATCCGGAATATATATATTTTATAACATTTTAATTTATTAAACATTTCGAAAATTATTTTAGGCCTTCTCATCGAATGATTCCACATGTCAATATCTAAAAAATAATTTTCCAAAACTAGTATCTTGAAAGTTACAAGCATATACCAATTATCTTATAATCAAAATGTCTTATCACTAGTTCATATTCTAGATACCCATATTTATCTAAACTTCAAAATGTTTTCTTTTTATTTTAGAACTAATAGTTCTAGACCCGCATATGCTTACTTTCAAAAACCACCTTTTTAAAATGTCACTTTTAGATATCAGCTAATATATTGCCTTCCACATACTCATATACTGGATTATCCAATAACTAAAATCACATAAAAAAGGGATCATGATTTAACAAAAAGTTATTTCACATAGTTGAAAGAAAATAAAACCCACATTAAAATTCCCACGGGTTCTTTAGTCTTCCCAAATGCTATTAGAAGACCCTTTCTAGTAGTCAATAGCCTCTAGTGTATTGGTAGGAATTATTAAGTCCACATGGTTATGACATTTCAATAAAATTTAGGTAGTTTGGGAAAATATGTTAAAATATAATTATGTTGCAAACATTGGTTAAAGAGATTTCACGGTGTTTCATATAGAAATATTGGTTCTGATAATGTAGAATTTTGATGATCATATTATAGAAACCCAAGATAAACATGTCACAATTATATCTATTTTACATGATTTAGGAACATTACATTTAATAAAAAATAGTATCCCAAGGATCGATAGGTCCAATGTATTTTGAGTCTAGCTACACAATAAGATTATTTTAAAAAACCCTTGATCATTTATCATTAATGGAATTATACTATACTATCTTATAGACATATAATTTGTAAGAATCATCCTCAAACCACAAGAAACGAAAAAATAAAAAATAAGTGATATTAAATGGTTAGTAAGGGAAGGATAAAAATTTCATCAATGTTGAGTTCACAAGTATAAGTGAAAAACATGAGAATAATTGAAAAATTATAACATAAAGAGTGATAATCAAAATAAATAATCAAGTTTAAAAGTTAATGAAATAATAAATTAACTGCAAACAAGATAAACATGGAATGATAATAGATATAAATTATTTTAGAATTATTTAAGATAAACATTGACACAAGAGTGAATAAGATCATAATGAATAACATCCTTTAACTGTAGAAGATATGTTATCATAGGGAACCATTAATTTAATGAGTGACATAATGAGTGCCCATGATTTTGAGAAAATAAAATGTACTCATGAATACATATCTCAGGAGATATAAACACTTAATGGATGAATTGAAGGATGATATATGATCCCACCAATAATTTATCCAAACTAACTTTTCCCAGTTAAAAATCAAAAAATTGATATCATAAAGAACATAAGGAAATAAAATGGGGTTTATAAAACTTCCAAAGAAAAATAAATCAATTTTGATAAAAAACTAAGGAAAATAAAAATGAGTTTCGTAAAACCACCTAATGAAAATCATTCACATTTCATAAATAACCCATAAAAATAACAAATTTTTTGGTAAAACTTCCAAATGAACGTTATTCACATTTCACAAAGAACACATGAGGATAAAAATTTGTTTAATAAAAATTTCAAATGAAAATAATTTACTTTTTATAAATAACCTATAGAAATAAAAATGGATTTCATAAATCTTCCAAATGAGAATCATTCACTTTTCAAAAGTTACATGTGGAAATAAAAATGGATTTTTATAAAACATAAAAATGGTATAAAATAACATCATGAATTAAATCAATTGATAAAAACAAGTTTTTTAATAGAAATAATCACATTATAAAAAAATGATAGTGTGAAACTTGATACATAGGTCTATTGGGTATAGATCATTTGAATATAAAAAAAATAATCATGAAAATTGAATTTTAGAAAAATATTTATTATTATAAAAATCATATTTATTAGTATATTTTAAAATATATTATTTATTTTAAGAAAAATATAAATAAAAACCTTTTATGTAAATTTTATTTTTTTCAAAAAATCTATTCCCTAAAAAATTACATATTGAACATCATTCAAAATGGAATGTTGTGTAAATATGAAATCTAGTAAGAAATTGTATGAATTAAAGAAATTATTTTGTGTTATCTAGCCCCAATATTTTCCCTTGACTTCCAAAAAAAGAGATTTAACCTCTTGTATCATAAATATAAAATTCTTAGTTACCTTTTTTAGAACCCTATTTATATACATTTCCATTTATACTCTTTATTAATTTGGGGATCCAAAAATTTCATACATAAACATTACATCTTTTTAGAGGAGTTTAAAAAACATCACATCACAATAAATTACAAAGAACTATAAAGGTTTAGTGTATTTGAATAATAGATTAAAAATCATATTACTTTGTGAAATATATTCAAATTAACCATAAATATCTTCCCACATATTACTCTTGTTATAAATACTAAACTTAAAACCTTTCTTCATAACCTAGGGAAAGTAAACCTAAGAAAATGTGAGATCTGATGAACAATAAGGGTAGACATGGGAGATATAAATAAACGTACATATGAAATCATATCATGAGAATATGGGTATGATAACATGAGATTAACATTCGAAATATATACCAAAAAATTCATACATAAAAATAATGAAATTAGGCTTTGGCAAATCATAATACATGGATCATAAAATAATAAAAGATTATGAGCTATTGGATCATATAATAAGCATGAAATAATGCCATATATAGTGGAATAAAAAGTTTGGAATAATCATAATCATGTAAATCTTATGTCTAGTGTACCCACCCAGAAATTCACCCCATGTTAGTCTTAGGCTATCCACCTTTCTACCTGCTCTGGGCTTGAGATAATTTTCCATGTACCCTATTTTGGGCTTGGGATAACCTCTAATATACCCTGTTTTAGATCATACAAAATTTATATTTACCCACAAAATTGGATAGATATAACAGAACTAACCATCACATAATCATAATCCATTCATATGTATGCTGTAAGATCATGAAACCATTTATCATTTCATTGTTACGTAACCAAAGGAAAATAAAGTTTCATCAATATATCATCAATACAGCCATAAAACATGTAAAAAATAAATTAATATGGTATCATTGGACCATATATGTAGTGAATCATAAATAACATCAATGGATATTATAAAAGGCTAAAATATATTTAAAAGATACTAGAACATTTCTTGATGAAAATACCATTTTCATTTTAAAATAACGTATTTAAAATATTATAATTTTAAAAAATATTATTGAATTTTTTTATTAGAAAATAAACTTGGAAATATATAAAGGAAACATAAAATAAAATAGTTTTCATGATAGTTGGATAATACTTTTATGCGGTATATATTAAACAAAAGATTCCCTTTACACCTTTGGTGAAAAGTTCCTTATTTAGAAAATGATCGGAAGATTCCTTCTAATTTTTTTATGGAAATTAAAATAGTGGTAAAAATGAATTTAATAATTCTCTTAAGAATAGTAAAAAATTCATAAAAACATTTTAATGAATATATGAATATGGAAGAAAAGGTTCTCGATATAATTAAAAACACAGTCAGTTTTCCTTCAAACTATTCTTTCATAACTTTGAGTAATTAGATAGAGGAAAATGAAACGAAAACTTTTGATTTATAGAAAATAATATATTTTAATAAAATATATAATATTATTGAGATGTAGATCATATAATTTCATCATTATAAAATTTATGCATAATCAATCCTTTTAATAAGTGATATTATAACATAAAGCCTTTACAGATTTAATAATTTTTGAGTCATAAGTCCTCAGAAAGAAATAAATTCAAATTTAAAATTAAATTACACGAACATTATTATATTTCTCTTAAATTATATAAAATGGTCAGTAGATACACATCATAAATATGGTAGTTGTTTAAGACAATATACATCCCAAAGATGACAATATGGGATGATAAACCCTTACCACTTTTGATAACTTTCAATTCAAAATACATTGGATGAAATAATTTGAAGTTTAAATTTAAATACCATGAATTAAAAGATATACATGATATTAAATTTAAAATGGGTAGTATATACTCCTCATAGACAAGAATAGGTACACAACATCAAAAATTTCTTAATGAAACAATATAGAGATAAAGAACCCTTACCTTATGTCTCACATTATTTGTAATTTCTATAAACTTTTATATAAAAAATTTATATTTATTAGAATTTTATAGAAAATACATAAAAATATTATAATATATTATATGATCAAATTATAACATTTCAACACTTATTTATTAATAATTATTTATTAAAATTCTTGTTTTTTGGTGTTAACTATTTCATTTTTCATGAATGTTTTGTTTTAGAAATTTTGGTCTTTGTACAGTAAAAAAAGATATATCATCTAAATAATTTTAATTAAGATATAAATATTATATATATTTATTATATACAAATATATAACTATCTATCAATTTTGGATAAATAAAAATGAAACAATCACTCATCGAGATGATTGTATACATGTATGAATGAGCGATACTTCCATGTTATTATCAGATAAATGTAAAAGAAAGTACATAGTATTTTATTATTTAAGAATCATAATTATGAAATAAATTGAATATTTATTTAGTAAATAAATTATTATAAATATCCATACTATGTGAGAATAAAAATTTAATCACCTCGCATTATATAGGTGGTAGTCCACCCATACACAGAAGTGATATTTTGATTTCCAATTTTATGGAAATGAGGTGGAAAATGTTTTTACAATAATAATATTAAAGTATAAGTATATTTTTAATATTAGGTTAATTATTTTAGGATAGATAAAACATATTTAATGTCGGAAAAATAATAAGTAAAATTTTAAATAGTCGATTAAGGAAATTACCTATTCACTAGGAGACCTGCTTTTTATCACACCTTAATAATTCCTAGGATGGTATTAGGGTAAGAAAAAAATCTCCAAAAAAATGGAATAAACCTTGGAAGGTATTTGGGTAGGGATTTTCTGAGATAGTGTGTTCAAAATTTGTGAATAAAAGATATGATGAGGTTCCCTTTTATAAGAGAGGGAAATGACACACTTGGAGTTACGTAATATATTTTAATATAATATATATCATAATAATTTAAATTTGAACTAAATTTTATATACCCATAGTTTTTATACTTTGACATTACATCTTAATATATGAATATTCAGTATAAAACATTACATCCATGCATGAACCATAAAGGTTTAGTGTCATTAGAAACTTGGATTTGTTTATAAGATATCTATATCATCTCCCCCTAATTTCTTTATAACTATAACCCTTCTTAGACATATCATACTTAAAACCTTTCTTGATAACCTATAGAAAGGAAACATAAGAAAAGGTGAGATCAGATGCACTGTAGGGGTAAATAAGGGAGCTATCAATGATAAATTAAGCATAACATGAGCATAAGGGTATGAAAACATGAGCTAAGAATTTGAGAACCATAACCATCAAATCATATTTAATAATATTGAGCCATTTCATAAACCCTGGAATTTCATAAGGCAGTAATCACAAAGGAATAAAATAACATGATCTATGGGACAATAACATTAGAATAATACATAAGTTTTTTTGGAATACACATAGTCATAGAAAATAATTTTATTATCCAAGGATCACTACCAAGATAATCATAGTGGATTTGGTTAACTATATATTCCATCATATCCTTAGCCAAGGTTCACTCCCAAGACTATCATAGTTAAAAAAGACCCGTACTGAACTATGTCCACTCCCCATTCCAGTCCTTATTATCTCACGAGATATCCATATATACCCAATTAATTGGTGGGATATATAATTCTTATAACACCCATCATATAATCATAATCCATTCATATGTGTTTCACAAGATTATAAATCATTAATTATATTTTATAACTTGTGGATAAGAAATGTGTTTCATAAAAATTTTAACCTTTCTTCATAACATAACTTGTGGAAAATAAATAGGCTTCATTAACATCTCTTTATAACAATTATAACCCATCCAGGTAATGAACAAGGATGGTATCCTTGTATCATATCCCTAGTAAAACATAAGTAACATCAAATAATGTTATTATAAATGAAAATCATATTTAAAATTTCTTCTTGAATATTTATTGAAGAAAATAACCTTCTCATTTTGCACCAAATTATTTAAAATCTTGAAATTTATCAAACATTAAAGAAAAATATTTCATTTAAAAGAACCTTGGAAAATTTTAATGTAGTATTCATATCATTGAGTGGTCATAATGGTAGGAAATTATATTAATGTAGTGTACTTTAAAAGAAATATTCCAATATATTTCTTGTGAAAAGTCAAAATAACATCATTTGGAAGAAGAATAGAAGATTACTTAAATCAAATCTTATAGAAATGAGATCATGTTTAAAAATATATTTAAAAAATCATATGATAATATAAAGAAAAAATTCTTGAAAAAATTATTATAAGACATGTATATTACATAAATAGGATTTTCGACCAAAGAGAAAAATAAGGTAGAGTTTCCCTAAAAAACATTCTTTATTTCACTTGAGTTCTTAAAGAGATAAAAATGAAATAGAAATATATAATATAAAAAAATTACTATTGGAGTATATAATTAATTTTATTCTTGAGTTTTAGTTCATAAAATTCCATCATTTAAAACTTAATCATAAATAATTACAATAGATAATGAGATGATAAATACAATCTATTTCTTCAAGTTCAACTTTCTTAGAAAGTTTTCTAGTATCCAGTATAATAAATTTAAATTTGTTATAATTACAAATAAAATTAATTTAAATACATATAATATTATATATCATCCACTTATAATATTTAAACACCCATTTATTAATAATTTCTTATGAAAATATCTGTTTCCAAGTGTTAATTGTTTCATTTTTCATAAGGATTTTGGTTTAAAAGATCTGGTCCCTGTATTTTGATCAGAAATTCATCATCTATTTTTTTAATAATGATATAAATATAATATTTATTCATCATATATATATATATATATTTATATATTTCCATAAAATTAATAGATAAAAAAACTAATTACACCGTTCATGGAGATGGTGTGCCATACGTATACATGAACGCTCTTTTCACTTTTTGATGGATGTAACTAAAGAAAGGAAAATAATAATTCACCCTTATAATATAATTATTATATAATATATATAATATATATATTTTTAAATATATCCGTATTATCATCCATGAAAAGTACAAAGGAAAAATTAATCACAATCTTCGTGGAGGTGGTGGTCCATACATATACACAAGCGACCTTATCATATTACAACAGATGATAAGGTAAGATGGTAGTGATGATTTTTTAATTATAGAATAATACTTATTTAATAAATTTTACATATTAATCTCAATCCCATCATAATAACCATACATTAAATATGGTGGTGCAAAATGATTTGTATTTCTTTGTGGAGGTGGTAGTCCACACATATGCATGAGTGATACTTTCACTTCCCATTTGATAGAAAATAGGGAGAAAAATGGTGGTTTAATAATAATAATAATATTTATATATATTTAGTGGTTTAAATAACAGAAATTTGGGTTGACCTTTTATAAGTGGGAGAGAGTATACACTTGGAATTTCTTAAAAGATTAAAATATAATAATACCATAATAAATCCAAATGCTTCAAAATGAACATATATTCAATGTTAGTATAGTATGATGGTGAAATATTTCCATTAAATATTATCCATACAAGTTTATTTGGAAATCATACCCTTATATATCGGTTTAACCCCTGGTAAACCCTTTTTAACGATAAACATGATAATTAATTTTACTTTTTTTACTATTAACTAGGACAAAAAATTAATATGAACTTATTAAATAATATTTTTTATTTTTATCTAAAAAATTAAATCCATTTTATAAAATTTATATCACATAATTAGAATAAATTAATTTAAAACTAAACTCCCAAAATGTGATGAAAAAGTGGTTTTCTAGAAAAAATGTTTTCTTATGTATAAAATGTTTTATACCAAAATACAATATAATATTAATTCTGATGAACTTAATTGAATTATTAATAATATAAATTAATTTTTTTACATTTATATCATCTTAAAATAAAATTAAACATTTTAAATTTTGGATATGAAAATAAGTTTTCAATAAAAATTAATATTTTTGAATATTCATTGAAAAATCAATATTTTAAGAAAATTCTCAAAATTTCAAACTAAGTAATTTTTTAAATAATGATTTCAAAATTAAATATATTTTTTTTAAATATTTTTTATAAAATTTTATTCAATTAATAATATTATTTTCTCTTAAAATGAAATAAAACAAATTTTGTGGAAAAGTTTATTTTTTTGAAGCAAATAAAGACTCTACTAAAAATTGAGAACCTATTTATAAATATTGTTGAAATATATATAGACTTGATAAATAATTTTAAAATTGTGTTTATTACAATTCACTCCACCAATTTAATGGATAAGTTATAATATATTATGGTTTATTTGTACATGAGTTTACATGTGTTGAATGCTATAACAGAAATTTAATTTATTTGAAGAGAAATGTATCATAAAATCTAAAGGTGTTAAAAATATGACCAAAATTTATAATTTATGTCATGATAAGGTCATAATATCTTCAATAATAAAATTTATACATGTTTATGCTGCATTTTATATATTATCTTTTGGTTTCACATCCTCGTTAACCTTTTTTAACCTTAACCGTGATAGAATTTTTTTTATCCCTTTAAGGTCATAAATTTACTTCTATGGTGAAAAGTGGATGAAAAATGGTACATGGATTAAAATTTTGATAGTTTACCATCACAGTTTTCCAATTTAAATATTTTTTTATTTTTAAATCATTTTATAATGTTTCAATAAACATAAAATAACATTAAATTTATTTTTGGTCTTATTGATTTAATTTGATTTTAAAGAAATAAATAAAATAATATAATTAGAATATAAAAATATTTAGCATCATTTAAACTTTTTAATTACCTTTTAAACTAATGAAATTCCACATTTATTCAGAAATATATCAATTTTATTATTTTTAAAATTATTTACCTTTATTTTTCTACTTATGGAACAAGGAATATATCGATGTTACATAAGTGTTTAAGGTAATTTTAGAATTAATAAAAGTTAAAAATTATATTTTATCATAAAAATATAATTTCTATGATTAGAATATATTTTTTTATATTCATTCATATATTATTTTTATCATTATTATGACAAGTAAGATATATTAAAATCACAAAAGTGATACTTTGTATTTATCCTTTCGTTAAAATAATATAAATATAATGATCAAAGGTTAATAGAAATAAATTGCCATATTTTATCATATAGGACATATTTGGTCAAACACCACTCATAAAATAGGATAAAGGCAAGTTTTATAAATATATGAGGCCGTATCTCATTGTTTAAACCTCGTTTTACCTTTATCATGGTGAAAAGTATTTACTTTGGTTACTATTCATAATGACGAATAATAAAAAGAACCAATTTTATAATTAAGAAACCCATGTTTGAAAATATGGAATAAAATTTTATATATTAAATTTATATAAGTAAAATGTCAATTTTAATATAAATGCATAAAACACAATGAAAACCATTTTCTAGAAAAATTTGTTTTAAGCATAAACATGAACATATACTAAAATAAAATATAATGATGATTCCAATGTATTTAATTATATTATTTAAAAGTTAACATTATGATTAAATTCAAAACATAATGCAACCTTTAAATTACTTTATTTAATGAAAAGAAATTATAGCATTAGAAAAGTCAGTATTTATCATTATTCACTTAAAAATAGATTTTTTTAGAAAATCCCCAAAATTATCCTTATGATTATATTGACATGAAAAATTAAAAAATGTTATTAATTTACCTAATTTTGTTATTTTGAAGAAATTAATTATAATTTATTTCTCAAAATGCAATAAAAACAATTTTTAAAGAAAAAATATTTTTGAAACATAAAATGACTTTATTGAAATTTTTGTACTTTTTTATTATGAATTAATTAATTGTTTTTAATCATATAAAAATTTTTATAATTTTTTTATAATTTAGTTATTCCTATTAATATGTTGAATTTTACAGCTAGGTTATAATATACTATTGTTCGTTTTAAACTCGGTGTTGCGTGTCATGCAAGCGATCAAACACTTACAATTTATTTAAAGAGAAATATATTATAAAATATTATAGTGGTACATTCTAACAGCATTAAATAAATTTCACCCAATTTTTTTTTAATTTTCACATACAAATATTATTTTATCCTGATATAGTACTAAAATATTATATAGATTCTTTCATGATAACTAATTTCTCTCTCACTACTAGAAAACATTGTATTTAATAGTTAAGTATTTCTAAAACCATGCATGTATCAATATAATACACACAAGTTTCCAAAATCATACATTTATAGCTGATCAATACTTTCTAGAAAATAATCAAATGATTTATCTTCCTCTTACTTATGTTTAAGAAATCATTTAACATTATAGTAGAGAATATGAGATAACATACATGATTTCTTTACATACCATAAGCATAATTTCATCTTCTGATTGTGATTAAAGTAGTTTTCCATCCCTTATTAATCTCATATTACATATAACAAGTAACCATGATGATTTTTTCATTCTATAGGCACTAAAATTATATTTTAATAGATCATAATACTCATAAGAGAAATAAAAGTCATTTTTTCCATCTATAGATATTTTCCAAAACTGAAATGGTTTGCACAGTTCATCTAAAAATGAAACAATATTCAAACAACAATATCCAAAATATTCATAATAAAACCCAAAGGTCATCTTAAATCATTCCATAAATAACTGACCATAAAAATCTTCCAAATATTCTAAACCAAAATTAAAGACCAAATATTAGAATGATTTGATCACATATTCTTCCATGATTAACTTAATAATTATCTCCAAATAATATCAATCACTTATAATTTCATAGTCCTAAAATGTATATTCCATAATTATATACTCCCAATAATATGATATTTTTTCCCGAAATATCCCGAATCACCATAAAGGCATAATATCATATATGCTTTAAAAATTAACTTTACCAAAATTATCCAATTTAATTTATTAGTATAAATAATATCTTTATACCAAATATAAATTATTATATCAATATTAAAAATATATTAAGGATTATCTATCCATCAATAATGTGTTTCCCAAAAATATGAACTTACCTCTTAATCAGTTTTCTAGGTTTTTAGTACTATTCAACATATTTTTTCAAATCCTTAAAGAAACTACTACAGAATAATCCTTAGATGTTTCATGATTCTTATTACAAAAATATCATTAATAAAATAATTTTATAATATAATTCTCAAATTCTATTACATAAAAACTTCAATAATTCCACTTCCTTCTTAAACTATTTACCATGATTTTCATCTTATTCCTTAATATTTCCTTCTTTAAAATAAAATTCATAATTTCTTCATCATCAATAATAAAACCTTTACTCATATGAACTTTCTCATCAACAGTTTGGGAATCCCACCTAGGACATATATTTTCATGATGCCCATACTTTCCATATTTAAAAAATTCTACTATAGATGAAACCTTATAAAAACAATTATTCCCATTCACTGAATTATATAACTTTTTATTTTTTCCCATTAACCTATCCTGGTATTCCCTTGCTTCTCACATATAAAAAAATTATATCATTCCTTTTAAAAATTATATTAATTTCTTCTTTCCACAATTTATACATAGAGGAAATTTAGTCTTCTTTCATCCATGGTCTTTTTCACTTGAACTTGCATAAAACACCATTTTTATCATATCATGCATATCGTTAAACTCCCCAAGGTTCGCGCTGTTTATCATAAATTGAGATAGTTGTTTAGGAATAACCATAATAGTTTTCAATACAACTTATATCATGATTGGTAATCCATTTTATTTTCCATCACATTCCTTTTTAGGATGATTCCTTTTGGTTATAACCATTGACTAAAACCAAAATGCATAATATAATCATCAAGATGCAATAAAAGGAGTAAACAATTATAAAATAAAGAAAATAATCCCTTATTCGGCTTAAATTATGACATATTGTTATCAACCGATAACAATTTTAGGATCATACTATATCAATTTTAACTTATCATGGGTTTTATTAGATTCTATCCTCTTCAACCATTATAATTTTCCATAAATATAAGGTTAATAAATAAAGTGTATACCCTAGGACTGTCTATCCAAGTGTTTATTTTTAGTCCATCTCATAATGTACTGTTGATGATTGAGGTAATACCTAATATACCCATTTTAGTGTTGTTTCCCCTAGGTACATCTATTCCACAACCAAATACAATTTAAGTATCTAGATACGGATATATTTTCTAGTAAAACCACACTACATTATTTACCAAAACAATGGATGTTCTCCGGTATTTATTCTTATCCTATGGGTTCACACTAATGTTTTATAATCCTAATATCAAAAAATAACTAAACCCTATCCTGAAACCAATTGAGGTGGGCCAAACATTTTATACATAAATATTTAATTATTTTAGATGAATATTCAATATATCTCATCAAAATAGATACCCAAAAATTGTAAAGTGTTAGTGTATTTTAAGACCAAAAAAATAATCATATTTTTCATGAATGATCTTAAATACCTCCGAAAATGTTTTTCTCACATAATACAATTCATATACATACCCTATATAAAACCTTTCTTTATAAACTAGGGAAAGGAAACATAAGGAAGGGTGAGATCAGATGCACAGTAAGGGTAATCATCTGAGATATTATTCAATTCTAATATATAAATATATCATGATAATAAGGGTATGGGAACATTATATTAACATTTAAAATTGATTCCTAAGAATTCATTGTTCATATTCATGAAATAATACTTTGTATGATCATAAGACATGAATCATAGAAGAAGCAATGAACACAAACCATGATATCTGATCATAATCATAAGAACACATGACAGAGATTGGCCTGAAAAGTGTGTAATAATCATAAAAATATAAATATTATGTTATAGATACCAACCAAGAAATTCATCACATTTTAGGCTTTATCTAACCACTAGTGTACCTGATTTAGGATTGGGATAACCTCCCATGTTCTCTATTTTGGGGTTGGGATAACCTTTTGTATACCGTATTAGAGCTCAAAAAATACTATTATTTACCTAATGAATTATATATATATAATAGGGCCACACATCATATAATAATTGTCAAGACCCATCCCCCAGGGCCCATATTGTGGCTACCCCAAGCCCGCTTTACATAAGCCAGGGGCTGGAGACTAGCACCAAAGGCAAAAATCCCTAAACTAGGAAGGCATTGCCTTTATAATAGTAAACAAACACAACACAGTACGCTACTGGAAGTAAAATTATAAGTAAAACTGTATACAAAAGAGTGTGCTGGAAGTAAATGGGGATGAAAATACAAGCCCCATAGTAAAGTACAATACAACTAAAATGCTAGTACAAATGAAGAAAGGAAGTAAAGAATCTACTGGGTCGTCCTCTGACATTCCCACCTGAAGGGTGGGTATATATGGCCTCCTCAGCACCGCAAGTCCGTCCGTCCGCTCCATGTACGTCTCGCTGAGTGGTCCACTTCTGGGTATCATCCAATACTGCTACTCTCTGCCCGGATCAGTGCTGTCCTTCATCTGCAACCAACACACCGAGGTGCAGGCGTTGCCCGTGCATGGGTGAGTATAACGATACTCAGTAGGGACCCCGAGACCCTCAAGGTCTCAAAAAATCCAACAAGGATGACCCCAAAGTACGGAGTCAATGGACAACCCTTACTTATGTATATGCCCATACATATACCTAAGATATTTAGTAACCTATCTCAAACATGAGGAAAACATGAAAGTCTTTGACTCAGCTCAAACCAGGATTTCAGTGAATTATAGAAGTACAAATGATTAGTCGCGAAGCTAGACCATCTTATTCAATCAAGAGGCACTGCTTCTGACCATATGGAGTCTGATCTACACCGAATCGATTGGTACTAACCCCCACAATGACCCACACATGATCGATAGGTACTAACCCCCACAATGGCCCACACTGGATCTGACTCACATAGGATCGGTATGCGCTGACCCACACAAGATCGCTGAATGCTGACCCACACAGGATCGTTGAGTGCTGACCCACACAAGATTTGACCCATACAGGATCAGTATGTATTGAACCACAGAGGATCGTTGAGTGCCAACCTCCGTATGATCTGTCTCCAACATCCGCCTCACTATCATACACTGGATTCCTCACACCCGGTACGCTCGAGTTCTGTAGAATCTACCCTTGAGATATATGTTGTACCTCGACTACCACTAAACTCCACAAATGAGAAACCCAAAGGACCGCCATGTCGTAAGGGTTATAACATGACAGACGGTGCGTCAATCGGACTCCCGGTCTGTGAGTTATTGGCATTTCCGTCCCAGGGGCCTGGTTGGTTTTTAGGTTCAAAACAACCATACCATACTCCAACTGTGTCCAAACCTGAAGTGGGGTATTTCAAAAGAACCATCTCTCTCCAAGCCTTCTATCTCCATAAGCGGCTTGTCAATCGGACACTTTTATCCCAAGATAGGGGCGAAAAGGTGTAAATTGGACCAAATGTATCCGAGTCTGGTCCGACCCAGTCGGACCATCCCGGCACGACCCGATCCGGACCGGGGTCCGACCCGATTTGAGGGTCCGACCTGGTTCGAGAGGGAGGCCCGGATCGAGTGGTCGACCCAACCCGAGTGCGCGTCCCGGCCTGAAGGAAGTCCGACCCGAGGGGGTGGCCCTGCCGGAAGGCCTCCCGACAGCCCGGTTGGCCCGGCGGCCTGATGGCCTGTTCGGCCAGGCGGATCGGTCGGCCTGGCAACCCAGAATCTCGGCGGGGGTACGCCTAAGCCACGGCTAGGGGGTAGTACCCACCCCTGGCTCCCAAACGGCTCTGCTGCTCGGGTGGTGCTCCAACAGGCACCAGGTGGCGCCGATCCATTACACGCGGGACCCGACGGGGTCCTGCTCCTCCTGGATGGCCGAAAGGCCAGCCGCTCTGGCTCGTCTGCGGCCAGCCCAACTGACCGCCACTGCACTTCCACTCTGGCGAGACGACGCCGCGATTCTGCTACCCTTCGCACGGCGTGACGACGCCGCACCTCTTCTATCCGCCGTGACCCTCCTGGTCGCGGTTCCTCTCTAGCACGGTGCGATGGCACTGCGCCCCTCTAGCACCGCCGCGCCCATCCTGGCCGTGGCTTGGTTTCCTGGGTGGCGCGACGATGCCATGCCTCTCCGACAGCCAAAAACTAACTTTCTTAGGTGGACCGCACTGTCCAAAGTTAGTATCTTCTTAAAGTGGTCATACACTCACAAGTTCAGCAGTGGTCTCAGATTTTTAATCCGAGTTACCGTTTGCGAGTTATAAGCATTTGAAAAAAAATAATTTATTTAATTATTTTATTTACGATTATACCATTTTTGGGTTTCCTCATCGGAGGCCCCCTCCGATTAATCTTAACTCACTCTTATGGTAAACTCGCCATCCTAATCGTAACGGTGCCCTTGGATTTCTGATCTGAATTACCATTTAAGAGTTACTCCACATTTTTATGAAAACTGCTTACGCACGTTAACTTAAGCTTAAGAAAAAGTTCGATGGATCATTCCGGGAACGACGAGCCTCAGAATCGCGCGCCGTCAGATTTCGCGGACTCGTAAAAATACCATGAATTTAAGAAAAAAATTTCCATGGAATTTCCTTGTATTTACAATAATAATCCAATCATATTTCTGCCATAATATGATTAAAACATTTATCATTTCATCATACCTTAACCCGTAGAATAGAAAATGGGTTTCATCAATACCCCATAATCATAACCATAAAACATCGATAAAATAAATAATATAGTTTAATTGGAAAATATCCCCAATTAAGTATAATTATCATCATTGGATGCTGTCATAAATGAAAATACCACTAAAAGATCACTGAAATACTTTTTAGGGAAAATCCCATTTTCATTTTAAAATCACATAATTAAAATACCGAAATTATATAATATTATGAAATTTTTTCTATTTGAATATAACCATGGAGAATTATAAGGTAATATTAAGATAAATGATTAAATATTATTGTAGAAAAATTTATTAGTGGGGTATATGTTAAAATAAATAATCAATTCAAACCGTTGGTTAAAAGTTCCCCATTCAGAAAATGAAATGAATATTCCTTTTAAATTTTTTTATAGAAATTAAAACATGGGTAAAAATTAATTTAACAAATATATGGAGAATAGTAAAAACCTTACTAAAAATATTTTAAATAAAATATGGAGACAGATTAAAATCTTGGAATAATTAAAAAAAATCATTTTTATTGAATTTTTTTCTAACTATTGAGTACTTAGATAGAGGAAAGTGAAATGAAAACTTTTGATTTCAAAAAATAATTTGGGAGAATAAAATCCAAAATATTTTTCCAAGATAGGTCATATAATTATATCATTAGAAAATTTAGCCATAAATAATCTCGGTAAAAAGTGAGCACGCAATAAAAAACACTTAATACTTTATTAAATTTTGAGTCGTAAGTTTGATGAAAAAAGTAACTTCAAATGAAAATTTAAATTCCATGAATATAATAATATTTATTATTCAACATATCAAAGTTTTAGTAGATACTTATAATAGAATAATATACTTGTATCAGATAATATATCTCCCAAAGAAAATAACCTGGGATGATAAACCCTTACCAATTTCCTAACTTTTGAATAGAAATACCTAGGTTGAAATAATCGTAATTGTAACTTTAAATACCATGAATGATTAAGTAAAAGTGATATAAAATTTAAATGGATTAGTATATACATATCATAAAAATAAATATGTGCATAACATCAAACATGTCTCAATGAAAGAATATTGAGATGAATAACCCTTACCTTATGTATGGATTGATTCATAAGTGATCTAAACTCTTGTATAGTAAATTTTGATTTATATTAATTCTATAAATGAAAAAATTTAAAACTTTTAACATTATATATGATCAACTTATAACATTTCAACATCCTTTTATTAATAATTCAATATTAAGGTTCCCATTTTCGTATGTTATTTTTTTTTCACATTCCATGATTTTTCATTTTTGTAGTTCTAATCCTTTCTCTTGGATCATAGTTCCATAATATTATGAATTTTAATCATTATATAAATATCATATATAATTATACATATTCATTATATAAAAATTTATAACCATCCATAAAAGGAAGAGATATAATGATGAAACAAATATGTCATCAAGACGGTAGTCTGTACCTACGTATAGACGATAATAATAACAAAAATATCTCAATATATTTATAATAATATATTAAATAGGACAATAAGGTTACAATATATTTATAGGCGTTGAAATGGTTTTGTAAGATGATGAAAAATTCTATGAGAGAACACCTTTTTATTACACCTTAAGTATTCTTAGGATAGTCTTAGGGTTAGAAAAAGTAACTAGGATGAATGGAAGGAAACTATTAAGGTATTATGGTAGGGATTTCCTGAGATAAATTTCTCAAAATCTATAGATAAAGGATAATCAGAGGTGTCTTTTTATAAGTGAGGAAAATGACACACCTGGAATTACTTAAAATATCTAAATATAATATTTGTAATAATCATGTAAAGTGGAAAAAATAGAAATAATTTTTAATCTATAAAATCATAGTCTAAATACCATCAACCCATAAAATTTAGATATGTTTATGTTGTGTTTTAAACCTTATATTTTGGTTGAACCCCCTTGTTAACCTTTTTAACATTAATTGTGGTAACACATATATATGAATTTATAGGTCATAAATTTACTTCTAAGTTGAAAAGTGGACAAAAAATGGTCCATGAATTACATTTCATAATATTTACCATTAAAACTATCATATTTCTATATCTTTGTTTTTTAAACCATTTTATAACATATTTGTTTGTATTAAACACAATTAAAATAATTTTGGGAATATTCATTTAATTGGAATTCAAATACATCAATGTAGAAATGGAATTTGAATATAAAGAGATTTAACATGTTTTATAAATTATAATTATATAATAAATTCATTTCATACAACAATTCATCTGAATAATAATAATTTTATTATTTCTAAAATAATTTACCTTGGTTTTTCTAATACTTTCAGAAGCACTATATTGGCTTTTCATAGGTGTTTATGGTAATTATATAATTACTAAAATTTAAAAATAAATTACTATAAGAAAATTAAATTATTTATGATCAAAATAAACTTTCATGTTCATTAATAAATTCTATTTATCACCATGAAAACATATAAGATAAATTTAAATCAAGAATATGATACTTTGTATTTATCCTTTACTTAGAACAATATAAATGTATAATCAAAGTAAAGTGGCATGAAATTTACATATTTTCATATAGAGTATTTCTATGGTCATAAAATACTCATTAAATAAGATAAATTCATTTTTTGGAGTTTTCTAGGCCTTATCTCATAGGTTTAACCCAATTTTACCAGTTTTACCATTACCTAATTGAAAAGTATTTACCATCTTTGTTATTCACAATGACCAAAAATGAAAGGGAAATATTCACCAAATTTTAACTCCCCAAATTACAAATTTAGATACAATTTTTTTAATCTTAAATTTGTAGAAGTGGAAGAAATTATTTTTTATATAAGTTCCTAATATAAGGCCCTAACCTTAAACATTACATAATCTTAAGATAAGTCAATAATTTGACTTTAATTCACATTAAGGATATTTTTAGGATTATAGATTTAAATATTTAGGCCATAAAAATCACATAACATCTCAAATATTAAAAAGTATAAAAGTCTACACGCTATCCATTTTTTCATAAAACAAAAGCTTTTGAAAAGAAACATGTTTTTGTTTCATGTTTAAACATCATAACTTTTAAATTATTCTATCCTTCAATATATTCAACTTAAAATTATATAAAAAACATTTAAAAATTTGGATTATAATAAAAACATTAGAAAGGGATATATAAATAAAGAAAAATATTTTCCCTATGAAAACATGTTAACCATGAACACTTTATCATAAAGTAATTCTTTTCACCTTTATGAAGTTGTAAATAATCATCAATGAATATAAGATCATTGGTTACCCTTTTTGTAAAAACCAATATTACCATAAAACCCATAGAAATAACATATAACATATAAAGGAAACTTGGGACATAAACCTACTTAAATGAAATAACCATATGGTAAACTTCCACACATATCCCTAAATGGAATAACCATACGACTGACTTCCATACCCAATGCATTGGTGTTTATAACAAAACCACCTTTCCTTGGTTTATCATGAAGCCACCCATATTTGGTTTATCACAAAATCATCCATATTTGTTTTATCATGTAACCATTCATCAAATGTATAAGTACCATTATATAATAATAACACATAAAATATTGCAACTATCAACATTTTAATCATAAAATTTCATTTTTAATCAAAATAAACAATTTCAAGATATTGAAGTTGTAAATGAATTTTCAAAACCATTTTCAATACAAAAATATCCAAAAGTGGAATAAGTGATTTCTTTTTCATTTTAAAAATATTTAGGCTTATATAGGAATACAAATATAAAATAATGGTTACGGTGGTAGAGAAGATTTTGTAACTACATATGTTAAAAAAATTCCTTTTGTCATTTAGTGAAGTTCTCTGTAAAAAAAAATTCTATTTTGAAAATTGTTGAATGAAATTAAAAGTAAATGGGTTCATTATAAACCGTATAAAAGGAGGTGTATATTAAAAAAATATGACTTGATGAAAGGAGATTGAGATGAAGTCCCTTACTAAGATTGTATCATTAGATTAAGGATTAATCCATGATATAAGTATGTGTAACAAATATAAATACATCCAATATAAGTGTATATTCTATGTAAAATAATCATAAGTCAGTCACACATATTATTAGAAAGACAAAACTAATTACATGGATATTTAACTCAATGAATGGAATTTGAGTTAAGATTTCCCTAACCTTGAGTCCGAATTGTCTCGTAAGTTATTTATTTTCATGAATAATAAACTTAGGTTAATTTAAACTTTTTTGAGAAACTTTTTCAAGGTTATTATTCCTTTTATATCACTTATTACCATGTTATAAAAGTTACATAACTATTTAAGTTCATATCGGTCATTTTGTCAATATTCAGTACTTGAGTCTAAAATGAAATTTTTTCGATGTAAATTGTCCATGTGGTCAACATTCAACCATATCCATAATAGTTTCAATGATTTAAATATCATATATATCTAGTATATATGTATTTAGAATAATCCATAATATTTGGAGATAATAAATGAAATACACCGTTCATCGAGATGGTAGACCATACATACACATGAACTCTACTTTCATTTATTTGACATATTAAAAGAATAATAATTAAATTATATAAATGTATATTATAATACCATTATTATATTAATGTCATATATGTCTAATATATTTAATAAAACAATCCTTTATACATTCCATGTATAGCGGGAACGAGTCATATCGCTTTGAGGGGGCGATAGTCTACACTTCCTCAAACGAAATTATCATATTTACAAAAGATTGAAAGTAGAAAGGTATGTTATAAATAAAAATTACAGAATAATAGAGACAATATAAATATAATACATATCATATGTAAAAATATGGTCCATTACAATGTCCAATATGAGTGGTGGTATGGGAAAATTTAACAATCATCATTTCGTGAGGTAGTATTTCATCGTACACAGAAACATGTATTTCATCGTACACAGAAACAATATGTTCGTTACCCATCAAATGGAGGCATGTTTAAGTGTAGATATAAAAAATAGAATGAAAAAATCATATAATATTTTGTATACTGGTGTTTTTATTTAACCATTAAATAAGAAAATTTAGGGAGTGGATAATGGAAATGAATCTAAAAAGAATGTGAGAAGGTGTTAACTCTTAATCAGGTAACTTATATTGGTTTAAACGAAAAGGCTTACTTGGGAGGAGTTTTCTCTATGTTAGGCCTCTAAGATGATGGGAGGGATTCTAGGAAGAGTTTTGGGCTGGGATTTTCCAAACCAAAGGGTTATTTTATTGTGAGTTTTAGATAAGAGAGGGTACCTTTTTTTAGGAGAGGAAAGAGGTACCCTTGGAAACTCCTAAATTATTAAATTAATATAAATTATTTTTAATTAAAATAGATCCAACATGGGATATGTTTAATATAACATTATTATATTTATGAATACCATCATCCTATAATTTCTAGACATATATTGATTTTATTTTAAGCCTTATCTTTTCAGTATATCCTTAATTATTCTCTTTTAATTTTAATTTCGGTAACAAGCTTTTAGTTATTAAGAAGCTGTTAATTTTACTTATATGGGGTGAATTTTCCATAATCAGACACTTAATGTTCTTTTATAACATAGAATAGTAAATTTTTTTATTTTAAAATATTTTTATGATTTTTAAATATTTATTAAGTTATTATTTTTATAAAACAACAATTATGTCAATTTTTACACTATTCATTTCATTGAATTTGAATAAAATCTAAAAAGATAGATAAATTAGAAAAAAACCATTTAATAGTCTTATAATAAGTCATATTATCCTATAAAAATTTTGTTCCACATAAATTATATCAAATAATATTTATTTTAACATTTATAATACCATTTATTTGATTCCTTTAATAATAAAGAAATCACTCCATCATCAATATGTCATAATTAAATTTAATTATTTAATGTCTAAAAATTATAAATAAAATACCATGATGTGGTAATTGTTTTTATTTATAATGAATATTTATAGTAGAATAGATCACTTATATAAACCCATATTAAAATTTTTTTAGAAAGAAAATATATGTTTATAACATATTTTCCTATCCTTTAAATTGAAAGTTATAAGTGTCATAATCACACCCAAGTGGCTTCCTAAGGAAAAATTTTCATCCCAAAGGTATTATCGTTCTGAAATATATCATAAAATAGGATAATAATAATATTTAGTTTAGTAACATATTATTATAATATTATTTTTACCCTTCAACCGTGGAAAATAAAAATAATTACTAGTTACTATTCATAATGTTTATAAATAAAAGGGAACTATTTACATAATTTGGACAATATAATTAAAAATATGGAATCCATTTTTCTAAATTCAAAACACAGTATTAGTAATAAATAATTTAAAATTAATTCACATTTTCAAAATGAGGAAACCAGTTTTTAAAAAGTAAAAACCATCAAAATATTGGCGTGCGTTTATATTGAATTTCAATGTGAAATTACCTCCAATGAAAAAAATTGGATTTAATGAAAAAAAATTAATCCAATTACACTTTAAAACAAATTAAAAATCAATCTAACTATATAGAAAAATTATATGAAAATACTATTTGGAATTAAAATGCAGTATTTTTTACTATTCATTAAAATATGAATTTTATCTGGAAAATACCGAAATTTCAACCAATGTAAATTTTGATGTAATGATTCGAATGAATAAACTTATTTTGTCAAATATAACTTATAAAAGTGTCAAAAACTATAATTAAAATGGTTTCTCCATCAAAAGGCTTTAAAAATGCTTTAAAAAAAATACTTCTTTTATGCTTAAAATTTACATTGTTATAATATCTTTGCTAGATAACATATAATATAAATTTTCAACATCACATTGGATTTATATTTCATTAATATAATCCAAAAATAGTTATATTATTTTATAAACACAATTATTCTCGTTTAAATTGGTCTTCATAAAAACACATCCTTTATATTCAATTCAATGAATCATTATTAAACATGTGTTAACCATATTTTGATTAATAAATCCATATAGTTCATTCCATCCAATTTAACAGTTAGGTTATAATGGTGACATTTAAATAATAATATTTATTTTTTCGTTTAATCTTGATGTAGCGAATCATGTACACTATTGTATATAGTGTTTCTTTCTTAAAACTCGTGATGTTACACATAATATTCAACAAAAAACCGTTTTTAGATAAATGAATTTTTAAGATTAAAAATGAAGTTATATTAAAATAAATTATAATATTATTCTAATAGAATGAATTAAATTATTTTTTTATATTAATTTATGATCAACTTAAAAATATGAGTATAGTTTTTAATTTACTTTATTTAATGAAAATAAATGGTAGTTTTACAAAAATCATATTTTTTCACTATTCAATTAAAAATAAATATTTTAATATAAGTACAAAAAATTCAACCTGTGATAATATTGAAATTATAATTTTATAAACGGTATTAATTTACTTAAATAAAATTTCTAAAAAATAGTATAAATTAATTATAATCTTTGTGTAAATAATTCAATAAAACCATTTTTGAAGGAAATATATTTTTAAAGCATAAAAAAACTATAATAAAAAATGAGAACTTGTTTATTATGAACTAATCAATACATTTATTTATATAAAACCATTATAGATATTATTAATGATGTGGTTATTCCTATTCATACTGTAAATTTAATGGTTAGGTTATGATATATCAGGGTTCTTGTTAATCTTGATGTTGCCTGTTTAGGAATCTATCAGACAGTTAAATTTTTTATTTAAATATAAATTTATTTCAATATTTCAGGTTGATACATTTAATAACAATTATATATATATTTATTAAAGTTTTTATAATATCTTTTCAATATTAGGTTTAATTATTTTGACCATTTTGAATATGGTTCAGAAAAGTGGTGTCCATATTCCTTATTCTTCCACATTTCATTAATTAGAAACCATTAAAGGCACACTAATTTATTTTTTATAAAGGAATATAATGTTATAACTATATCACATTAGATTTTTAGTCATGTTTTCTAAAGAATAAATCAGTCTTGAACTAGTTTGAGTTTATTTTATGATATTGATAGATTACCTTGTAATGAACATTAATTTTGATATTATCCATAAATAAATATATTCATAATATATTTTTTATATTTATAATATATAATGATCAAATATAAACTAAGACCATCAAAAAATGTGGTAGTTAAAAATGGAATGCATTATTCCATGGAAGTGGTTGTCTGCTCATATGCATGGATGATGATTTTATTTTTTGAAGGGAGGAATAAATAATTAACATGGTTTACGATTTTAGAAAATTAAATAAAATATCCATGTATATATCATAGTTATTTATTTAATAACATTTTTCGATCATCCACATAAGGTGGTGAAGGAAAATGAAATAAATTTCTTCTTAGAGGTGATAATTCGCACGCCCGAATGATTCAAAGTTTTATTTTACTCAACGGAAAAGGGAAAGGTTTTAAGTGATTTTACAATAATTATAATAACATAAAAGTATAACAATTATACTGATATTATAATTTTTAGAAGGTGTAATAGAATTTTAGGATTAATAATTTTATATAAAAAAATAGAAATAATAAAGGAGTGGTTAAAAATTTATACCTCAGTTCTTGGATTATCTCTATTACAAAGGGGGTTAAGCCTTCGAGGGATGGTCTTCTAAGAAGAAAAAAACCTCTTTAATGTGGATAATAATTTTTAATGTAGGTTTTTGTATATTTTTGGCTGAATATAAGGGATTGTGTAGTAAGGATAGGGAGAGGAGTGCTCCTTTTATAAGTTAAAGAATGAAATCTTTGTAAATACCAAAAACTTTTTAATAATGGGTAGTCACTCTAAAGAAAAATTTCTCCAAAAAGGGTAATAATGAAGGGGGAAATGGATCAGGTTGATAAATGGCTCAAAAAACCATTCCCAAACATGTTTTAGACATGTTATTAGTCTTTTAATCTTGGTTAAATCATTTTTAGCACGCTGTTTTACTATGGTAAGTAGTTTTTACGAAAGTAATTTATCCTTTATGATTAAAAATTAAATTACCCTTATTAAATAATTTAGACATAATGATTCCAAATTAAAAATATAGGTTTATATTATTTTTTTAAAGTGATAAAAATATATTTTAAAATAAAAAATGTATAATGTATTAAAACCAATGTATTGAAAAATATAACCTAAGTTCAAAAATGTAAAATACGATTTTGTAAATTAAAACCAACATCTTAAAAATTATAAACTCATTTAAATAATAAATACTTTTTCTTATAAAATGGTTTCATTAATTTCAAATCCATACTTTTATACTAATAATTCATAAATATCTTATTATTTCCAAAAAACCATATTTTTCACTTTAAAAAAAAATCAATATTTTACAAAATAAATTAAAAAATAATATTCAGTTAATATTGTTATGAAAATTTAAAAAAGAAATTTAATTTATTAAAAATAACATTCTAAAATTTATAAATTTCACTTTAAAGTAGAATCATAAAATGTTGGTGAAAAATGTATTTTATAGGAATAATTTTTTGGTATATTCTATATTTTTCTAAAATTAGTGATGATCATAAATAATTAAAAATTGAAAAATATAAAAATATAAAATATTTTTTATCATTATTTTTTTATTATCTGTTATGCCTCACTTTTTGAAAAAATATTAAAAGGAGCTTGTATTACATATGTTGTTTATAACTGTTTGTACTCACTTATTCAATGGAAACCAAACTTTGGTTTTGTTTGAAAGGTTGGGGCCGAAGCCTCAATTTATTATTAATACAAAGACCTCTTTAGACTGGGTAGAGGGAGACCCATTATATAGCCCGAAGGCCTAATGCCAAGCGGCTTAAATACAAGGCTTGACATTTCATTTTTTGGCCTAAAGGACCCCACGATGAACAGTACTGCTACAGTCCCCATGCTGCTACAGTACCTTCTATAGTACCGCCGCCACTACAGTATCTGCTATAGTCCCTCCGCCACTATAGTGCCACCGCTGCTACAATGCCCTGCTATAGTACCAAAAATTTACCCCTGCCTAGATTTGATCCTGAGCCTTTTGGATGCCAAGAAAGAGCCTGTACCACTAAGGTACATGCTCATTGGCATATAATTTTTTCAGTATTTATTTTAATTAAAATATTTTTGACATATTAGGGATTTATTTTTGTTGATGATTAATCTATTGAATACAATATTAATTTAGAAAAAATATATTTCAAAATCTCAGTGTGTTACCTTCTCCCCCCTTTAATAAATTACTTTCTCACAATTTTAATTATCACTTATTAATGGAAATAGATGAGGGTATCTAAAAGATAACCCTAAATTTGAATATAGTTTCATGAGAGATATCATCCTTTTGGACTTGAAAACATATCTTTCTTCTCATAACTGAATTTACACTAATATTGAGTTTTTCACCAACCATTTAAACCAAAATCCTATCATTATTTGGTATCAAAACCCACGTTATATTACATCCATATAAAAGGGTGTTTACAATTATAATTGAATTGATGAATAATTATTGGTTGATATAAAATGTGATATACTTATTCCATTTTATTCATCCAAGTAAAGAGATCCAATCCATTAAATTTATCTAAAGCGTAAAATGATTTGTAAAAAGTATTATCTTAGAAACATAAACATGGGTTAAAAAATTCATACAAATAGTATTTTTATTTTATAGTTAAAACATTTGGGTGTTATTTATTATTCTAATAAGAAATCACTATCTTACTAGGGTGGTTAGTTAAAATTTTGATACACACAAATCTAAAGTAGAGGGTGAAATTACCTTTTACAATTTTTGTAAATACCCTAATCCTAGTAGCCCAGAGACAGTGGTTACTTTATTAAATTATCTCTATATACAAGAAATAAAATCCCCATGGAATAAAAACTTTATTAGTGTTAGTAAATTATATAAATACTTTAATATCACATTAAAATTGAAAACATAAAATAAAAAATAGTATTATCTTTCAGGGCACCACTATTTCCTCTAGCATAACCCAATAATTCAATCATAATACAAATCTTGGAATACCAAGGAAGGAAATATAAGATAGGGGTGAGTTCAAATTGTAAGTAAGGATATGTGTAAAATGGAAGATATCATGAATAAATAAGACATAATCAATATGTAAAGGTAAATAACATAAACACATGATATTTATTTAATAGATTGAATGTAAAGAATAATATGGGAGTAAACAAAGATGATCAAATAATTCAACATAAATAATCACATGATATTGAAACTTATCTACAAATACTATAAATAATAAAATAATCACATGGAAATCAATAAATAGTCTCTTTATAAGAGAATAACTAATGTTGGACACCATAACCATAACATACAGGCATAACTTGAAGACATCTTATATAAATAGGTACGACCTCAGGTAAATACCCAAGCTAGTTTGTCTCATGAGACCTTCCGATTCATTAAGGGTCTATAGTGGGCCTCGTTTTTCACTTACTAAGTCCAATACATTCTTAATATGAAAGGGTTGAAATTTAATCAGTATAAACATAAATATAAAAAATAGTAGATGATATGTTAATTCCTTCCTCAATCAATAAACATAATCAAAAACCATTATGAGTAATTTGGGGAATGGTATAAAAATAGTACATACATTTTTAAACCAACAATAAACCATCCATATAAATAATAAAGATGGTATTTTTACTACATATTCTATAATTATCATGTTTGGAAAAATGTTTTTTTTCATTGATGATAGAAACATCATAAAAATTCCATTAAAATATTATTGGGGAAAATATATATTTTTCATTGAAAATCACTTTTGAAAACAAAGAATTTTCAGAATATTATGAAAAAATTTGTTTAATTTTTTTTAAATTATGAAGAAATATTTAAATAACAAGTGGTTGTGATGGTGGTTAATTCCGTACAGGTCAGAAGGAACATTCCTTTCACATTGTTGTAAAAATGTTAATAAGTTCGTTATTCGGAAAATGAAAAGAAGGTTCCTTAAATTTTTTTTATAATAAGTAAAACAAATGTAAAATGTTCTTTAATAAATAATTTTGGGAATTTTCAAACATTTTTTAAAACATTTTTTGAAAATATCATTATGGGAGAAAAGGGTTTTCGACTGAAGAGAGAAATAAAATAGATTTTTCTTAAAAATATTTCTCAATTACTTTAAGTATAAAATAGAAGGAAAATGGTACTATTACATGAAAATTTCATGAATAACTAAATTATAATAAAATTTATTAGGTTTAAGATATAAATATTAAATACTTGAACTAATGGAGACTTAAACATAAACAATCTAGAGTAATGACGAGATTGTGAAATAAACACTTACCACTTTGTTAGCATTTGAATCATATGCCCCATGAAATATATAAAATCAAATGAAACTTTAAATTCTGTGAAGATGATGCTATTTATGAAATAACATATCAAAGAATAATTATATATACCAAAAAAAGGAATAAGTGGTGAATATGGCATTTGTCTCATAGAAGTAAAAGTGAGATGAGAAACCCTTACCTCAGGTCTGATTTACTTTGTACATGTTTGAGCATCCAATATTATAAATATAAGTTTATTATAAATATATTATAAAACTATAATCATTTACATAATACCATATATGATTTACTTATAGTCTTTATCACCTGTTATTTATGAATTCTTTATAAAAAATAGCTGTTTCAAGTGGTAATTACTTTGTTTTTCATGTATGTTTTGGTTCAGTAATTTATATACTTTAAGTTTGATCTTGGTTTCATCATCCAAAAATGTTAAAAATGATATAAATATCATATATATTTATTTGATATTTATTTTATATTTATTTAGAGTAATTTATAAAATTTAGAGATAGAAAATGGATTACACTTTTCATCGGGATGGTAGGCCATGCGTATGCATGAACATTGTTTCCATTTTTTCTTAATGGATGTAGTGAAAGGAAAATAAATATTAATTAAACTTTATAGAATCATTATTTTTGTCATATATAATATGTATATTATTCAAATACATCCTTATTACCATACACGTAAAAATAAAATGAAATACATTTTTGTTTACTAAGTGGAGGTGGTAGTCCACACATATGCACAAGCGATATTATTGTTTTCCAATGGAATGGAAGGTAAGAATTTATATTTGATATTATACTTGAATAAGTATTTTTAGGTCATAAATATCATATAAACATTGAAGAAATCAATTTTTGGGATGGGATATTTGGGACGGGCCCATGGCCCATCGCAAATAGACCATACCGAGGGACTATTTGCGAGGAGACTTATTTCCCATCAATAATAATTTTTTATTAATAATTATTTTCAATGGGATTCAATTTCCATTACAAATAACTTTGGCATAACTTTCACGACAAACCTTGGGAAATATATTTATGATGAATATTTACCTCCATCAAAAATATCTTTCATCTTTACTGTTATTTATGATGAGAAAAATTTCATGTTGAAAATAAACTATTGGTAGAATATTATTTGTGATGAGTCCTATTGCTACTATTATAACCTATATACAACCCTCTATTTTTTCCATTCCTTCTCCATCAGACTACTCCTCTAATCATATACTCCCCTCCCAACTTTATTTCTTTTATTAAAATTTTACATTTTTATAGGGAAGTAAATTTTGAGTTTTGAATCTAACAAAAGAATCAGTTTTGATGCATTTATTTAATGTTTTTAATTTTAAATTAATAAATTTTATTTTATATTAGAATATAGTAGTTTTAATCTGTAGAAAATGGAATTAATTAGAAGTAATTATTTATAATTAACAGTAATCATTTTAAATTAGAAATATTTCATTTTAATTAGAAGTATTTTTTAAATCAGAGGTAAATAGCTTTATTCGCAATAATTAGTTTTAATTATTAGAAAATTGTTGTTACTAATAGTAATTACTTATTATTGATAAATAAATTGTATTAATTAATAGAAATTGGTAATAATTAATAGATCTTAGTAAAAATTAAAAATAATTTATAGTATTTTCTAATAAGTAATAGTAATTAGTACTAATTAACACTAATTTTTAATAGTTAACGCTAAATATTAATAATTTAGATACAATTAGTAAAAATTAGCACTAATCACTACAAATTAGTAGTAACTAGTAAAATCAGTAATAATTATTAAAATATATTGGCAATTATTATAAATTATCAGTAATTAGTAGAAAGTAGTAGAAATTAGTAAAAATTAGTAAAAACGAGCAGTAATTAGTTAAAATTAATGAAAATGAGCAATAATTAGTTAAAAATAGTGAAAAAGAGCTGTATTTAGTTAAAATTAGCATAAATGAGAAATAATTATAAATAATTAGTGAAAATGAGGGGTAATTAGTTAAAATTAGCAGCAATGAGTGATATTTAATAAAAACTAGCAGAAATGAATGGGAATTTGTAAAAATTAGTAGAAATGAGAAGTAATTAGTAAAAATTAGATTAAATGATCATAAATTAGTAAAAATTAGGCATAATGAGTGGTATTAAGTAAAAGTTATCTGTAATGAGCGATAAATATTAAAAATTACCAATAATAAGTTAGAATTATTTAAAATTAACAGTAATGAGTGAGAATTATTAAAAATTAGCTGTAATGATTGTTTATTAGTTAAAATTAGCGGCAATGAGCAGTAATTTGTAAAAAAGTATGAAGTATAAATAATTAAAAAAAATTCTGGCAATTTGAGATAATTAGTAAAAAAATGAGCATTTTTTAGTAAAAAATACCGACAATGAGCTGTTTTTTAGTAGAAAATATCACCAAAGAGCTGTTTTTATTAAAAAATATAGAAAATGAGTGTTATTTAGCTAAAATTAGTGGAAATGAGTGGTAATTAGTTAAAATTAGTGGAAATGAGAGGTAATTATCAAAAATTTTAATAAATGAATTGTAATTATAAAAATTGCTAGAAATGAGATGTAATTATAATTTTTTTTCGGTAATGAGCCGAAATTATTAAAAATTAGTGGTAATAAGTGAGAATTATTAAAAATTAGCTATAATGAGTATTAATTATTAGAAATTAGTATTGATGAGTGGTAATTAGTAAAAGTATTCATAATGAGTGGTATTTAGTTAATTGTTTTTGGAAATAAGTGGTAATTAGTTAAAATTTACAGAAATAAGTTTTGTTTAGTAAAAAAATACTAGTTAGTAGATGTTTTTTAGTAAAAATACCAACAATGATACTTTTTAGTAAAAAACATCATCAATGAGTGTCAATTAGTAAAAAATACCAACAATGAGCATTAATTAGTAAAATAATATCAGTAATGGTCGCTAATCATTAAATAATACTGGAAATGGGCGTTAATTAGTAAAAAAATACTGGTAATGAGAATTAATCAATAATAAAATACTATAAATGAGCTTTAATTAGAAAAAAATTCCCACAATTAGTATTATTTATTAGAAAATGCCATCATCAAGTGATAATTACTAAAAAGTGTCACAATTAACCATAATTAACCATAATCAACTACAAATGACCAAAATTAGTACTAGAAGATCGATGAAGGAGAATGAGGGAATCATTTAGTGGAAGGGATGAATGTGAATATAGAGAGAATGAATTACAGTTCCTCTTTGTTCAGATGGTTTGAAGGAGAGATAATCATGCGTAATCTCATAGGTTTTCCCATGAATTTCTCTCCTTAAAATGGTCTGAATGCAAAGACACTAGAATTATTTCACTCTATCATCACCTTCATCCCCTTCTATCCATTCTTTTGTCGCACCCCTTGTCCAAAATTCTATTTAACCTAATTATAATTCATGGTAAGTAAAAAAATAGTGGTAATTAGAATAAATTAGTGGTAATTTGAGAAATTAGAAAAATATAGTGGTAATTAGATAGAATTGATAATATTTACATGTAATTTTTTTAATTGTAATTTTTTGGATAATATCTTCCTTATATTAGATTAATTATAAGAAATATTTTTTATTTTATATTTTTCATAAAAATATAAAGAAGGAAGTACAAAATATTCTCTATCATATGACAATGATGGAAAAAATCATCATTGGAATCAAAATGGTTCTGGTATAAGTTCTATATATATTAAGGGTGTTGAAGATTTTTTATAATTTTCATCATCTAATTTTTTTTTTCAAAAGGGATGATTAAGTGTCCATGTAAGAAATGTGATCTGAGGATATTTGAAACATTTCAAATTTTTGGTGGTTATCTATTGCATTTTGGACTTTAGAAATATTATGTTTTTTGGTATCAATAATGAGAAAACACTTATAGAGATGATATAAAAATTTTGGTTATAAATGCATCAAAGTTTCAAACTTTAGTACATGAGGTTGCTGGTCCATTTTTGAACAAAAATAAACTCATAATGATATTGATTTAACACATGAGTTAGAACCCTCTGAATTTTATGAGACGCTAAATTCTATTAGAGATGCCAAATATCTTGGTTGCAAGATAAGGAAATATAAAGTGGTAAAATAATTTATGGCTATTAAATCAGATAATAGAACATCAAATAGAAATTTTGACTAGATATTCTCTTTGGTTACATCACTATTACCAGAAGGAAATGTGTTTCCTACCAATTTTATTAGAGAAAGTGGATAACTCTTATTTTGGGTATTGGTTACCAGATGAATCATAGATAATAAAATTATTTCATATTATATTATGGAGAAAATGAGTCATCAGTTAGTTGCCTTATATATGGACAATAAACGTACAAAGGGGATAAAAACGGTAGTCTAGATTGGTTTGTGTTAAATAGTTGATGTATTTACTACTTACACATAGATTGTAGGGTTTGTCTATGTCTCAGAACATGGAATCATTGATGTCATGGAAAAAATCCAATAATTTTAACTAATAAAAGCTTAAACAATATTTGTGATAGGGATTCATGAAACAATTTTGACCATGTACATCATTCTTTTTCTTTAGAAGCCCATAATGTGTGAATGGGTATTTCTGTTAATAGTTTTTGTCTATTTTGTTTATAGGGTTATAGTGACCCAAAATTTCTGAATGATATTTTTTTCCTGAATAAATGTTTGTTAATTATTATATAATATTAGACATGTATAAAATAAATAGAAACCAGAAATTTTTATATCATTAATAAATATCATTACATTTGTCAAGTATGAAGTCAATTAAGATTCAAAACATTACAACTAGATAAAAAATATAAAATATGAGATCTTAAATGAAAAAATAAGGATCTCTATAATCTACAGGAATTATTTCCCCTATGGGAAATGGTATAGAAATAAAACAAAATATTTATAAACAAATCAACATCTTATGAAATGAAAATATTACCTTTAGTGAAATTGTAATGAATTTTGAGTGAAAGAATGAATTCGTATTTATAAATCGAAATCTGACTTTTGGGATTTGACTATTATATAACTAGTGGTCATATATGACTATTTGTAAATATTAAAGTTAGAAAATATAACCTTGATTGATAATTTTACCATTATAACTAGGGTTTATAAGTAGTAATGACAAAGGATAATTAGTATATATAGGAGAATAGAAGGCCTCAACCCGTAGAGTTGTGTCAATTGAATCCCATTAATCAAAACATATGAGTGTGGTAAGGTTATTGAGGTTTTCCCTTAACCATACCAAACCCAATATTCAACAAGTGAATCTTGAATGAAATCAACTATAGGATAAGTTCAAATTAGTTGATGTTATCACTCGATCTATGTTATCCAAGGCACCCTATGAAACTACTACCATCACACACCTTACTCTTAGGGTGAATGCAGGTGTAATAAGATGTTACATGTCTAGGAATTCATTACATGAAGTGTAATATCCTTTTTATAAATAAAATACTCATTCCTTCAATTCCTATTAAGAATATGTTTTCTTAATAAAATATAATTTTAGTTGAGATGAATTTTTATAATTTGATTTTTTGATTCAAATTAAACATAATTGAATTCCTCTAGAAAATATATATAATTTTAATAATAAACTGAGGTATTATAAATATTATTTATTTTAAAGAAATGTTATTTTATAACACTTTTTTTAAATAATAAATGATTGAATAATTTTATAAAGTATTAAGAATTTTTTTTAAATGTGATTATGCCTTAAAAACTTTTTTTTAGAAAATAAGGATTTTCAAATTTAAAAATTAAATTTCTCATATTTTGGATAATTTTTATAATAAAATAAACTAAAATTCTGAAATTTTAACACTAGAATTTGTTAAGTTTGAATTTATGATAATTTTCTAAAATACTTTATTTTTTCAGGAATAGTTAAAATATACAATTTTAGGGTTTCAGTATATTTGTTGTCATCATATTTTATTTATAATCATTTAATAATTAATTAAACACAATCCAAGAATTTTTATTTTATTTTATTTATAATAATTATTTTAATATATTTTATTCAATATCTAAAGCTATATATTACTTTCCAAAATCTAAAAATGAATATTTGAATTTTAAAACACTACTTTGTGAAATCTTTATTTTTTTATGCCAAAAAAAGTATTTATAAATGAATTATTATTTTGGTGGATTAAAAGAACTTAATATGTGAACCAAACTTCTAGTAACATGGGAATAAACCATGGTTTAGCTGATGATTTTTCATTTTCCATAACCCAGTTTTCCAAGGCCTATATTTTGATATTATTAAACAATTAGTCTACTTCTCCTACAAATACCCACCCAATTTTCCCTTTCCTTTTACTCCCAATCCATCCTATACAAATTTTTGGTGATTTTTCCAATGAAGTAGTCCCCCAAATGTTTCCTCAATCCCCCAAGTCTCCATCCTCAAGTTTTAGGAACAACTATTTAAGGTAAGGGAAATCTTAACTTCTCTTCTGTATTGATGATTCCTTTTTTTGTATTTCATCTAATTGACAAGAAAACTCCATTCTTTCCACTTTATATTATTCAACTAATATATGAATATTATTTTTTTAAGGGGAGGCCATTTTCCCCTCTTATTTTACCATTTTTTAAAACCATGTTTTATACCCATCATGCTCCCGTGTTTTCCTGTCAAATTTTTTTCTTTTACATGAGAAGTTCACTTTTACTTTTTAGTTGAATACCCAAACTTCTTTTTAGTTTAGTGGGTATTCAACTATAATTTAAAAAAATATTTTTAATTTGGTTATTTACATACATGAAACTCACATATCCTTTCACGGGTTCAAAATGAGGTAATGATCATGTCTTTAAGATCTTATATATGCGATGATTTTTAATAATAAACCCATTCTTTATTCTCCAAAAATTATTAATTTAATGGTTTATTATGATGTATGTGGATTATATGAAATTAATACATATGAATGCTGCACCTTGATATCTCTCCAATGCACTGGGTATAGAATTTAATCTCTAGAGATTACATGTTATCCAATACCTTGGTGAATAACCTTGGTAATTTTATTTACAACACCTTAGAAATAAACCTTGGTTATATGATTTTGAATTGTGTCATTAAAAGTTTCTATTCACATTTCTATTTTATAATTCATGTTCATTTTATTTTTATATGCCTCTTTCTGAATCCTTATATTTATGTCTTATGCTCTTATTGATACGTCTCAAGATCATAAGCTATACATCTCTCTTGATTATTTATCTTACCAGGTTTCATGCTCACCCTTTACTTTTATGTATGTCCCCAGGTTATGAGATGTAGTAAATATAACCTAGGATATACCCATTAATATTTTTAAGCGGATTTAAAATAATGCTTTATATTTTCATGTATTATGTACCTAATATACAAGAAACTAAAAATAATAGGATACCATGTTTTATATCATGTAATGAAATGCTATGAAATAAAATGGAAGGATGCTATAGTTTTTATAAAAGGATGGGTTAGTTAATTTTTGAAATTAGGACTTGAAAACATTAAGAAGAACCCAAGGGAAAATTTTAAATATAGGAAAACATCCTAGTATTTTGGTGAAGTATTAAGTTAGTGATTTCTAAGAAAATAATTCCCTATATAGATACGAAAAATTGGATTTGTATATAGTATAGATGTATCTAGGGGTAGTACCCGAAGAATCCACTTTTAGATAGAGTCGAATGGGAACTGGTGCATGAAAACGGGCCTTGCTGTACTCTGTATTTGACACTATCGGTGGATATATTTGGTTTATCACAAGATTTTTATGAAGCATTATAAAGTATATATAGAAAATGAAATTATTATTAGAATATATTAATAACATATTTAAGAATTGTGTTTTAAAAAATAAAATCCCTTTATAATTATATGATTCATAAAATTAACATGTTTCTCACTAATTTTTCTTATTTAAAAAAATGGTCTAAAATATGAGGAACCGTTTAAATTCTTAGTGTAATGGATGATGAAATGATGGTGTTATGATAGAAGATGGAATGAAAAAAATAACGAGGATAATGAATCAACTAACTTGAGTTATTAATAACAACCAGAATCATGTCAAGAGTCCTGATTCACCTCAAAGGGAAGAACTTTATGCTACGTCCTTTCTGATTCAACAACCACCTTCTTTGAGTGAAGCTAACGAACCATTGATTATTGAACAATGGATAATCTCTACAGAAAATATCTTTTATGTACTCTATTGTTTTTATTAATAAAAATTCACCATGAAAGTATAATACTTAGAATGAAAAGCTGATTAGTGGTGGACACTAATTAGAAAAATGAATCCAAGAAGGGAGATCTATGCTATAGAGTAGGAAGAGTTCAAGGGAATCTTATTCAATAAATATTTCCCCCTTCAATTCAAACAAAAAATGGAGAAGGAATTCATTAAACTAATGTAGATGTAAAATAAATCAGTGGGAATCTATGAGATTAAATTTACAAGGCTTTATCGATACACCTATAGCTTCATTATGGATCCTAAGGGAAAATTTGATAGATTTTTTGGCAGACTAAGACCCAATCTATGGATAAATCTAGAAAATCATGAATGTGAAAACTATGAGGAGATAGTGCATAGGGATGTGGATGTTTGACTAGAGATTGAAGAGATGAAATGGTCACAAAAATCGAATGAAAATAGGAGATATATTGATCTAAAATCAAAGATGAAATTTGATCATGGAAGAAGGGGGGAGAAATTGTAACTTCTCACATAAAAAAAATGTGGGAAGAAGCATTCAGAGAAAACATTACTTGGGATAAAAAAGTTCTAAAATTGTGTAAGAGATGTCCATATAGCTCAAAACTATCATGGTGAGGTGAAGCCTAAACTTATCAACACTAACGAAAAAGGGAAGGTGGTGTATGCCCATAAATAAGTTCAATGCTTCAAGTGCGGAAAACATAGAAACTTTTATAATCAATGTCAAAATTATAAGATAATAGAGTGAAACCACCATCAACCTAATAATAAGCCAAGGGATCAAGTTATATCATTTTCTATCATGATAGTTGAATTGGAGGATCCAAATTATGTAGTGGTCAGTATACTAGTTGTGCTATCAAAGATAGCAAGTTCCCTGTTTGATTCTGGTTCTATGTATTCTTTTATTTCATTCGAGTTTGAAAAGAATATATAATCAATCTCTCAACTGACAAAAGTAGAGTTATTAGTTAAGACTCATGTTGGAATTATCCAAGCATAAATAGTGTTTAGAAACTCTAGTATTAACATTGGAGAGTACAATATCTTCTCAAATATAGTAGTCATTCCCATGTTATAATTCAACACTATAATAGGGATGGACTAGCTCTCAATGTATAATTCTAATATCGACAGTAGAATCAAGGAAATTTTAGTAGTATTGAATTCAAAGCCCACATTTATTTTTAAAGGAGAGATATCCAAACCGAATCTTTTCTTATAAGAACCTCCAATATCCTTCTTTATGGAGATGATCAATGAATAGGGAGAATAAGATGAAAGTATAATAATTGAGAATGTATTTATCATTTAAGAAAACATTGGCATTTTCCTGGAAGAGTTACCTAGGCCCCCCCGAAGAAAGATAGGTATAATTATCCCTTAAATTCATACTTGGATCCAAGTCGATATCAAAGACCCCATATAGAATAATAAATATAGAAATTGAGGAATTTTAGAAACTACAACAAGATCTTCTGGAGAATGTACTTATATAAAAAATTTGTTTCCTTGGGGGTAATTTGTTCTATTTATGAATAATAAGCATAGATTAATGAGACAATTAATTGATTATAGAGAACTTAATGGGATCACAATGAAGTACAAGTACCCTCTCCTACGGAATGGTGATTTATTTGACCATCTTTGGGGGCTCAATTATTCTCTAGGATTGAACTCAAACCTTGGTATAATCTATTGAGGGTAAAGAAATAATATATTTCAAATAATTCCATTTGAAAAGGATTTTAGAATTATTATTTTGTGTTTATTCCCCTTAGATTAACTAATGATCCTGCTTTATTTATGGATTTTATGAATAGAGTCTTTAAGATCTACCTTGATAAATTCATGGTAGTTTATATTGATGAAATTATGATATAATCCAAAAGTAATGTGGCGCATGATGATCATATAATTGTTATCTTGGGAACTCTGATGAAGGATAATATTTTTGGAAAGTTTATTAAATTTCATTTATGGTTACATAAAGGTTCTTTCTTAGGGAGCATTTTACCCAATGAAGGAATATCAGTTGAACCTATGAAGAAAAATGTTTTAGAGGAGTGGTGTCATCCTACAATAGTGACTATTTTTTTAGTTTCCATGGATTAGAAGGATATTATAGAAAGTTTGTGAATTTTTTTATTTAATTTATAATCCACTAACCAAGTTAACTCGAAAAGGGGAAAATTTCATCTAGAAAAAAGAGTGTGAAGAAAGTTTCCAAGAACTGAATAAGAGTTTGTTTACTCCACGTATGTTAACTCTACCCCTCTATCATAGAAGGATTCATTATTTATAGCGATGAATATCTAAAAGGTATTGGGTGTTTGGTTATGAAAAATTAAAATGTGACTTCTTATTTATATAGATAGTTAAAGCTTCATGAACATCATTATCCTACACATGACTTGGAACTAGTTTTTTTTTATTTTTCATCTAAAAATATATAGGCATTATCTTTATGGGTATAAATGTGATATATACATAGAACACAAAATTTTGAAGTATATTTTCACAAATATTTAATTAAACATGAGAAAAATGAGATGGTTGGAACTTCTTAAATAATATGACTATTCAATTCAATATCACCCCAGAAGATCTAACAAATCCACTGATGCAATAATTAGGAAAACCCTGTAATGATGGAAATGATGAGTATTCAAGGATATCATTTGATCAAAGGCCAAGTAAAATTGTACATGGTAATCATAAAGTAAGGGACATCATAAAACATATTCCAAATGATTTCTTGACCAACACTACTAGAGGAGATAAATAATGATAAAAGAAAATATCCATTGTCAAAAAAGTATATAAAAGTTGTGAATAATGGGAAGCTTCCTTCATTTAATATTTATCAATAAGGTGTTTTGAAATTTCATACAATGCTATGTGTTCTATATGTATTGGAGATAAAGAATGAGTTAATGGATTATGATTATTGATATACATTCTTTATACATAATGGAAGCACAAAAATGTATAGGGACCTTCATGATCATTATTTATAAAATAATATGAAAAGTTAGATTTTCGACTACTCTGTATGGTGCTTGGTATGGAAGCAAGTGATGGAAGGGAAAAAATTCCAAATGCTCTATTAAAACCACTACACATACTAATATGGAATTGGTACAATATCACTTGGGAAATAATCACCGGTCTCTTAAGAACATCCAAAAGAAACAATGCGATATAAGTTATAGTGGATCATCTCACTAAGACTGCCAATTTCATCGCTATTTTAGGAAGATTTCTCTCTTGAATGACTTTCCAAGAAATTCATAAATGAAGTGGTGAGGTTTATGGGGTGCCACATTATATAATTTTTTATCCTGATCCAAGGGTCACATCTAAATTCTATAGAATTATTCAACATTCTCTGAACACTGAATTGAGTTTCAGTATGACCTATAACCCCATATGATGGAAAATCTAAAAAGACTATTCAAATACTTGAGGACATGCCAAAAACATGCTCAATAAAATTTAAATGTGGATGGGATCAACACCACCCATTAGTTGACTTCTCACACATCACAAACTACTACTCGAGTATTAAAATGGCACTATATGATGGTCTATATGAAACCTTATTTAGAAATCCTACTTATTGGGATGATGTTTGTAAGAGGAAATTGAATGGTCTTGACCTTGTCTAAGAGATGACAAAAAAGGTTCATTCCATCCAAAAATATATGAAGCATGATTAGAGTCAGTATTAGAGCTATGGTGACAATCATCGAATGGACTTGGAGTTTTATGTTGGCAACAAAGCTTTCCTTCTGATGTAACCTTGGGTGAGATTCATGATATTCGGAAAGAAATGAAATCTTAACACTAGGTACATTGGCCCTTATGAAATCATTTATCACATAATAGTAGCCTATCAGCTATCACTTCCACTGAATCTATCCCAAGTTCATGATTTATTCTACGTATCTCTCTTGAGGATGTATATACCTAATCCATAAGATGTATTGAATCCATAGGTGGTACAACTGAAACATGACCTCTCTTATAAGGAGTAGCTGCTGGAGATCATGGATCATAGAGACAAGGTTCTATGTAAAAATACTACCAACCTGGTCAAAATGTTTGGGAGGAACTGTAACGCCCCGACCCCAGTTACCCAGAGTTGGTGCATTATTACATAACATTTGCATGATCACAAAAGATCATGTCTTGAAAGACCTATTAGTTTAGTAGCCTTGGAATCACTAGATACATTCATAAAGTTTACATTACATCATAAAATGAAAAACTACAACAACATCTTATCTCAATATACCACACTCATTTCCCCTCATACTATCGCTACAGGTCATTCAAAAAATTCTTCTTCACATCCTGGGAAAAATAAAACATAGAAAGTGGTGAGCTTAGATTCCCAGTAAGTATAACAATATATCGGAAACTTTCATAAATAAGCATAAACATTTAAGGCAATGTATAACTAAAACAAAATCCTTTTAAACTTGAGCTTCAACATAATATGAAAAAAATAAAATGAAATAATTCCATTTACTTATTTACATGGATATTATACTAATCGAATAATCACATGCAATATCAATAACCACTTTCATAATGAGGGAATGCATAATGCCAGACTATCATAACCACAGAGTCACGGCCTTGTGCCAAGACTACAAATAAGATTTTGTCAAGGCCTTATGCCAAGACACTAGTTTGTCTCATGAGACCTACCAATTCATCTAGGAGCTATAGCGGGCTCCACCCATCACTTACTAAGTCCAATGTATTTCTCATATGAATAGGTTTAAACATAACATAATTTTTTTTATTAAAACTAGAATATGAAATGTCAATAATTTCTCTATAAACCATGAATGGTATAAAAATAACACATCTATAGTCAAACATATCAAAAAACCTTCAATACAATATGGAAGTTTTCTATCATAATAAATCATCTTCAAATAAGCTAAAAATATATCAAAGGATGTTGACATATATTAAATCAAAACTATTTGACAGAAATATCTCTTTTTTGTAATCATTTAAAAGTAATATAATTATAAAAGAAAACATTTACATTGAAAATATTATTATAAGCTTGTAAGGGAATATTTGGAGATTTTATAACTGTGGAAAATAGCCGCACCCACCGTATAAGTTAAAAATACATTCTTACCTTAATTTTGTCGAAAAGGTTTAAAAGGACCTTGTTTGGAAAATGATAGAAAGATTCATTTCAAAACATTTTATAAAAAGTCAAACAAGGGTATAAATGAATTTAACCCATAGTCTAGTAAATAGTATAAATGTTTTGGAATAAATTTTTATGAAACATTGATGTAGATGATAAAGAGGTCCCAATGGGTAATTATGTATAAACAACCTTTGATAATGAAGAGATTGTAAAATATTCGCTTAACTTGTACTTTTCCTTGGTCGAGGGTAGTTTAACCTCCAGTATAATGGAGAAATAATTGTTATTAAATTATAAAATAATCATATACATTAATATAACATCATATATGATCTTTTAACATTGCTTTGTTAATAATATCTTAGTATTATCATCGTTTTGGGTGTTAACTTTCTCGTTTTCTTTTATATGTTTTGTTACATAAGCTGTGTTTGTTATGAATAGGTTGTATATTATTCATATCCAGAATTATATCAAATACTTAAACATTATTTTTAATCATCAAATGAGAATTATACTTGAACGGATACGATGGGGAATGAATCTCATCGCGTTCGTGGAGACGGTAGTCCGTACGTACGCACGAGTGAAAATATCATTCTCTTGATATTAAAATAATATATAATTGGATGGTATATCATATATACAGAATAATTATAATTTTATATTTATTATTTACTTCAATTACACATCATTATGATACCCATCCAAAGAATAATGTTTTGAATAACAATTACACCACGATGTGGAGACGGTAAGCCGTACGTACGAACGTATGGTGACATGTCATTCAAAGGATGGATAGAATACTGAATATGGTTGTACCATATTTATTATAAAATCATAGTATATATAAGATACTGGATTTATTTTTTTAGAATGTAAATAAAAAATAAAGAAGAAGTAGAAGAAGAAAGGAACTTGAAAGAGGGTGGTGAAAACATTACCTCTTCTTCGGATTCTTTCTTTTGATTTGATCAAAAGGGCTCCTTAGGTTGGTTTTCGATCAAAATCATGCCTCTAGGTTAAAGTGAGGGAAGTTTAGAGAATATTTGGGCAGGGGTTGGCCAAGCCAAAAGGCTTTGAATGTGTGAATTTGAGAGAAGGGGGAGTGCCCTTTTATAAGAGGGGTGAGGGGCACCTTAGGAAAACCTTAAAATATTATTTTATAATAAATTAATATTCAGTTTATAATGGCTCAAAACTGATTTATTTCGAGGGTAAGGTGGGTATGGGTCGAAATAAACTCAACAAATAGGTTTTAGACAGGTTCTAGTCACTATATTAACTTTATCTTTTTGATTTAACTCTTAGTTAAATAGTTTGACATTACCATGTCTTTTTGTATTTTTTTATTATATAGTTAATAAATTTACTATATACTTCCAAGAGAACCCCAAGTGGTCCATTAATAATACACCTATAATTATATGAGTCCTTTGGCCAAACCTTAGATTTTTAGTAATTGAATATGAAGTAATAATATAATATTTGTTCTAAACACTCCTTTATGTCAATTTTGAAACTATTTAATAATTGATTTTTGTTAAAGTCTTAACAACTTTATTAATTCTAAAAAAATTCATTTAATTAATCAGAAAATGTCATATTAAACAATAATTTTTTTTGATGTCATCAAAACTTTCAAATTATATTTATTTTAACATTTACAATACCAATTATTTGATTCTATCTTTAATAAGGAAAATACTGCATCATTATTGTGTCATAAATAAATTTAATTATTCAATGTCTAAAAATTATAAATAAAATCCCATTATGTAGGAAATATTTTTATATTTTTAATTAATATTTATAGTCGAAAATATAACATATATAACCCTATGTAAAAACTGTTTTTCTAAAAGATATATGCTTATTCTATTTTTGTATTTACTTTAACATAATTAATATAAAGTGTCATTATCACTTACAAGTGGCTCCATGGGGTCACAAAAGCGACCAAAAGATAACCATGGTCAGAAATTTATCAACCAATAGTGTTAGAACACATTTTAGGGCAATTTAATATTATTATAATATAATATTTTTACCCTTATTTACCGGATTTACCCTTTAACCATGGTAAAAAAAAATTTACCGAAATAATTATTCAAAATGTCTAAAAATAAAAGTTACCTATTTACACAATTCAGACATACTAATTCCAAATATGGAATCCATTTTTCTAAATTAAAAATAGATAAGTGGAGGAAATAAATTTAAAATTAATTCCCGTTGTCAAAACAAAAAACAAGTTTTTATGAAATAATAACTACTAAAAGATTGACACTTGTTTATGTTGAATATAAATGTGAAATTACTTATAATTACCTAAATTGTATTAAATGATAGAAATATAATATAATTACACTTCCAAACCATTCAAATTCCTAATTTATCACTATTAATTATTTCGATTAAAAAAGTTGTTTTTAATTAAAATTTAGTAATTTTCACTATTCATCAAAAAATGAAATTATCATAAAAGTATTAAAAATTCACCCTAAGCAAACTTTGATATTCCGAATACAAAAATGAAGTCCATTTTGAAATATAAAATTCATAAAATTTCAAAAAGTGGGTGTTACTATTCATAACGGCTAGTTTGTTTGGTTGTGGTGTGTGTTAGAACTCAAAGTTGCGTACAACACACACTACTATATTATTCAAAGAGAAGTGTACCGTGGAAGCTTGGGGGGGGTTTAAATTCTCCCCTACTTAAAATAATTTCATCCTTAAAATTTCTAGAATACTACCACATGAAAAGAACCAGGTGGTTCTTCATCATAAGTTCCTCGGGTTCCCACGTTGCCTCTTCCATCTTATGGTTTCTCCATAGAACTTTTACCAGACGGGTCATCCGGTTTCTCAACACTTGTTCTCTGGTATCAAGACTCCTGATGGACTCTGCACAATAAGATATATCAGGTTCCAGTTCTACTTCCTCATAGGTGAGTACATGCATTGGGTCTGGTATGTATTTTCTCAACAGTGATACGTGGAACACATGGTGAACTTTGGAGAGACTTGGCGGAATTGCCAAATGGTATGCTACAACCCCAATTCATTCTAGAATTTTGAAAGGTCCTATGTACCTGGGACTCAATTTACCCTTCTTACCGAAACGTATAACACCCTTCTATATAGATACCTTCACAAAAACATGATCTCCTACTTAAAATTCCAAATCATTCGTTCGGTTATCAGTATAGATCTTCTGCCTACTTTGAGATGCTTTGATGTGGGTTTAGATTACCTTCACCTTTTCCATTATTTCCTAAACAAGTTCTGGGCCTACAAGTTTTCTTTCACCAACATCATCCCAACAGGTTGGTGTGTGACATCTATTTCTGTATAACGCTTCATATTATGCCATCCGAATACTTGAATGGAAGCTATTGTTATTTGAAAATTCCACCAGAGGTAAATGTTGATCCCACATACCCTGAAATTCAAGTGAGAAAGATATCAACATTTCTTATAAGGTTTGAATAGTCCGTTATGATTGTCCATCACTTTGGGGTTGGTAGGTAGTGCTCAAATGATGTTCAGTATCCAGGGATTTCTGAAGACTTTTCTAGAATCTTGAAGTAAAATGGGGATCATGATTAGAAAAAATCTATAGGGGTACTCCAGGAAGTCTCAAAACGTCATTAATATATAGTCTTGATAGACATCCAAGTGGTATATCTTCTCTTATAGCAAGAAAATGTGCTGACTTGGTAAGATGATCAACAATGACCCATATTGTATCCTTCCTTCTAGGAGTCTTTGGTAGCCCCATGACAAAGTCCATCGTAATATTATCCCATATCCACTAAGGCATAGAAAGAGGTTGCATGACTCCTCCAGGCTGTTGCCTTCCAGCTTTCACTTGTTGAAAAACCATACATCTTGCCAAGAAATCAGAAATCTCCCTCTTCATGTTGTCCCAAAACAAATGTTCCTTCAAATATCTATACATTTTGTTGCTCACAGGGTGTATAGAGAAATAGGAACTATGAGCATCATCCAACAATTCCTTTTTTAGATCAGGTATTTCGGGAATACAAAGTCTCTTCCCAAATTTCAAAATTTCTTCTTCATACACAAAGTCACTCAATCTCCCATCATTCACAGCTTTAATCTTCTTTTGAAATTATTCATCATCAGTATGAGAACTCTTAATCCTTTCTAGTAAAGATGGTTTAGAAACCATTTGAAAAAGTATCAATGTTTCACCTTCCATGGTTATTCCCATATCCAACTTTACTAGATCCATGAAAATTGGATCCCTTTCAACTCTCATTTTGTTCAAAACTCCATGATCCTTTCTTCTCAAAGAATATTCCACCATTTTTCCTTCACTAGGTGGTAGTGTATTGTGCAATTATAATCCTTGAGTAGTTCAAGCCATCGCCTTTGCCTCTTGTTGAGTTCTCCTGTGAGAAAATATACTTCAAACTCTTGTGATCAGTATATATCTCACATTTTCACCATAGAGATAATGTCTCCATATTTTCAAAGCAAAGATTACACCAGCCAACTCAAGATCATAAGTATGATAGTTTTTCTCATGAAAGTTTTGCTGTCATGATGCATAGGCAATAACCCTTTCATTCTACATAAGGACACAACCAAGTCCTTTCCTTGAAGCATCACTATAAATAACAAACCCATAATTCCCCGATGGTAGAGTCAATATAGAAGCATTGAATAATCTTCTCTTCATTTATTTAAAAAATTCTTCACACTCTTTTGTCCAAATAAATTTAACCCCTTTACGTTTGAGCTTCGTTAATGGGTTAGCCAATCAGGAAAAATTCTGGATGAAACACCGATAATAACCTACTAAACCAATAAAACTGCATACCTCAGTTATACTCGTCAGTTCTGGCCATTATTGGATTTCCTTGGTCTTAGTAGGACCAATGGGAATTCTATCCTTAGAGACAATATGGCCAAGAAAAGAAATATCCTGAATCCAGAATTCACACTTGCTAAACTTCCCATATAATTTATGTCTTCTAAGAGTATTCAAGATAATGCGCAAGGGATTTTCATGATCTTCGTAGCTTTTGGAGTATACCAAGATATCATCAATAAATACCACTACAAAATCATTGAGATATTCCTTGAAAACTCTGTTCATTAGATCCATGAATATAGAGGGTGCATTAGTCAATCCAAAAGGCATTACTGTAAACTCGTAATGCCCGTACCTAGTTTGAAATGCTATCTTCGGAATTTCTTCCTTCTTCACACACAACTTATGGTATCCAGATCGAACGTCAATCTTTGAAAAGTATTGAGCTCTATACAGTTGGTCAAATAAATCATAAATGCGAGGTAGGGGATACTTGTTCTTTACTATTATAACATGATTTCCCTGTAGTCGATACATAACCTCATAGATCCATCTTTCTTCTTTATGAAAAGTACATGGGATCCCCATGGAGAAACACCAGGGAGAATAAATACCTTATTACTCAATTCCTCTAGTTGTTTCTTTAGTTAAACTAATTCCATAGTGGCAATTCTATAAGGGGTCTTCGATATAGGCCTTGAACTAGGAATTAAATCAATGGAAAACTCAATTTCTCATTCTAGACGATGTCTAGGTAAATCTTCTGAAAACACATATACATATTCTTTCACAATAGGTACATCCTCTATTTGAACATTCCTTTCCTCAACCACAGTTATTTCATTCTATTCCTCCCCGATAATTGAATTTAGTTGAGCTACTGGGGGTGGATCTAGATAAGCATCAGGTGGTGACGATTTTGCTCTAAAGATAATGTGTTCTTTATCATTATCATCAAAAATCATAACCTCCTCCTTCTTACAATAAATCTTCACATCATGGTCCAAAATCCAATCCATATCGGGGATTATATCAAATTCAATCATTTTTTTGACGATGAGATCAGCAGATAAAGAACATTTATGTGCTCTAATGGGGACTAATTCACAAAACTTTGTTGCAATGATACTTACCTTAGGAGTTTTGACTGAAAACTCCCTTGTAAAATCAAATTGGAAATATCTAATTTTCTTAGAAAACTAGGAAGATATGAAACAATGCGATGAACCAGAATCAAATAAAACATTTTCTAAATTTGAGGAAACCATTAAATTACCTGCCACCACATCTTTAAGAGCTTCTACCTTGTTGGTCAGAGCGAATACTCAAGAGGGGGGTGAATTGAGTTCCAATTAAAATTTCTATTAAAATATTGTCTATTTAAAATCCCCTGATTTATAAAATAAGTTAAACTGTAGTGAATTTATACAGATTGTAAATGTTCACTTAGCTTCTAAGAGATTGATTAGGTCTCAGTTAAATTAACAACAAGATTAAATTAACTTTTGAAACTAACATACTGATTTACAATAAGTGTAAACACTTGCTAATTTAACTATCAAAGTTGCTTTAAAATAGTTTTGTATTTCAAAGCAATAACAGCGGAATAAATAAGATATATGTAGTATACTTTAAACTTAAATAAAAGATGCACAATAGATATAACAAGAGGTTCAGTCTCAAGCTGAGACTTAGTCCTCTCAAATTTATATAAATTTGATCCACACCCTGGATCGAGGTTATCAACAGTTTTACAAAACTGTCCAGGCCATGCAGGGACCTCTACCACTATTCTTCGTGGAAAAAAAAACAAAGATCAGGTCACACAAGGACCTCTTCCACAGTTGACGTGGGTAAACAGAAGTTAAGAGAATTTGAGTGAGTATTTTGATATCCTCCAGTTCAATACAGGAGACAGTGTGTGTAAAGATATACAGAGTACACCACACTGCTCGAAGGTTAATAAATAAATCACGTAGATAAGATAAATGAGAGTTTATAAAGCTCTATTGATCATCAATGTAGCTCTGGACTCGTTGGATTCAGCAGGAATGCTTCTGAGTTCTTCTCTGTTTTTTTTGTTTAAAAAAAGAGTGTCGTAGTTCAGCTTGTCTTCTTCAGGAGTGAGAAAGATCTCTTGATTCGTCGTGTGTTCTTCAGTAGTATTAGATTTCACTCATGAGAGTTCTTTGAAGGTCTTACAATCTCCTTCTTGTTCAGCACAGTGCACTCGGTTGTATGTAAGTTCTTCGTGTTGTATATTCACACTAGCACACCGCTTTTCTTCTTGTTTCGTTGTTTCTTGTTTCGTTACACGTGTACTACATCTTAGTATTTCTTATATTCCACGAGTTCTGGCAGTAAGAATGATTCCCTTTTCATAGGTTTGAGATACAGTTTCCTGACATGCCAACAACTATCATTAAATAATATTAATTTCATTAAAAACAACAAATATGACTGTTAGCATTATTTAAAATGATATTGACAAAATCTTAAGAAACGGTGTCACAATGATTATGGAAACGATGTCTTCTTCACGGTATCTGGTTACGGTGAGTGGTCATGGTGTCTGGGTCACGGTGTCTGGGTCACGGTGAGTCCTTCACGGTGTCTAGGTCATGGTGTCTGATCACGGTGTCTGCTCACGGTGAGTGGTCACGGTGAGTCCTTCATGGTGTCTGGGTCACTGTGTATGGGTCACGGTGTCTGGTCAAGGTGAGTCCTTCCCGGTGTCCCCATATATAGACAAATATCTGTATTTGGACTAAGACAGTGATATGAAGAATATGGATTAAGGTTAATCATTAGAGAGTAAGAGAATGTGAATCATAAATATAAAGTTGTGATAAAATATGTGAGAATTGTGATCATGCATGAGACTTGTAAATAATAAATAGAGTAATTAACATCATAAGATTTGTTATCATAAAAACATGATGTGTAACTATTATTGAGATTGAAGAGAATTAGCAAGATGTGCAATGAAGATCAAGATTAATTAACAGTAATGATATTTGTGATCATTAAGACATGATTAACACATGAAGAGTCCAACAATATCCCCTTTTTGATGATCAAAAATCATATATAGGCAGAATATAAATGACATGTAATGTTAAAGATACTAGCATAGAAAAAACATTATAGAACTGATACTTGTAGTTTTTCTCCCCCATTTATACTATTATAGAACTGACACCTGTAGTTTTTCTCCCCCTTTTGGGATTATCAAAAAGTAGAGAGAAGAAAATGAAACACTGCATTTGGAATTAAACAAAGGGTCCAGAATACAATAAAACATGAAACAACAAAAGACATCCCATAAAAAAAATAGTCCACAAACTCTTCAGGGATCCACCTTGTCTTTTCCTTTATCAGCAGTTGGAGCTGGTGCTGAAGTAGAAGAAGGCATAGATGTTGTAGACAATGAGGGTAAGGGTAGACCTTCAAAAACAGATGGAGCCAAAGTTGGAGCAGCAGAAGATCTAGGATGTGGTTGGTCAAGAATGACTGGCCGAATCTGAGAAAGAGCTTGGCTAACTATCATGTCCGTTGAGCCCAAGGCAGGTAGGCCAGATCTAAGGGGTGCAGCAGCTGGAGCAACTATAGCAGTACTCTGCACATGAAGATACGACTTCAAAAGATTGATGAAATCAGTAATGATTTCACCACCATACTGCATAGTCTTTTCAAAATCATCCTTATTCTCCATAAATCTGTCCAACAATCTGGTGAACTCTGAAAGTTTCTGAACTTGAGCTTTAAAAGCTTGAGTCACCAGAGGGATTCTCAAATTTTTCACAAGATATCTAAAGTGATATGTCATATCACTTTTAGAGAAAATCCGGAAAATATAAAAATCTATTTTCTTGGAGATCTCTTTTTGAGCATAATTGGATATCTTAGAATGAATTCTAACCAAGTCCAATGCTCTATCACTATTCTTAACCACTAATGACAAAGAAGATATATCCAAGCCACTGAAGGCATTCTGAAATTCATCTTTAATTATGGATCTTAGCACAGAATCATCCAAAGAAGGTGTGAAGGTCTAACTAGAAATAGGTCAAGCCATGACAGCTTCGGTTAGAACTTTGAGCTATTTCAAAACTTTTTGTAGACATCCAGTGTATTCATCTGTAATCTTATTCATATTTTCCAGAAGCTCTCTCATGCGTTCCAGCATCTTGGTGTGCCTTTTTACAATATTTTCATCAAAAGATAGTAGGTATGGATGAACTTGAGACATAATCTCCCTAGCAAGGAGGGAATGAGAAGACTCAGGAGAAACATCAACAGGTGCAGGGGCAGAAACAAGAGCAGGCTCTGATCTCAAAGATAACTCGTTCTGCAGACTTGCTACCATACTTTTCAGATTTGCAACATCATCACTCACCAGCTTATTTTCTACTCTGAATTCTTGAATTTCTCGAATCATCCTTGGTTGAATATGCAAGATAATATTTTCCAAGAGAATTGATGCATCTTCTTGACTTAACTGAGTCATTGGGCGAGGTTGAGTGAAGACAATTTTCTCAACTCCAGCTAACAAAGTCTCTCCAAAAACTTTCAGATCATCTTTGGTCACAAAGGAGTGAAGCTCAGGTAAGAGTGCAGGTAAAGGTAGAAGTTCAGATTATGGTTGAGGTTCAGAGTCATCTTTAGACTTAGATTCTGATTTAGATTGAGGTTGGGGCTCTGATTCTTGTTCTGAAAGATCTAAGGACTTCAGTTGAAACAGAGAAGAAAGATCCATTCCAGTTGAAGTCAATTGCTGTGACTCATTCACATCATAAAATCTTGGGAACTCATACCGGGAGTGCACAGAGTAAGTGATAGAAGGTTGAGAAGCTTCAGCAGATCCAGCTTCCACAATATCAAGGTTTTGAGGTTCCTCCCCCTCAACTTCTGCTTCCCTTCCAGATTCTTGAGGTTTAGGAACATGGAAAAGATCCACAGGATCATCCCTAACCTATTCAGCAAACTCTTGCCTTGCCAGCTGAAAGTAAATTTCCATTCTTTCTTCAGTAGATGGAATAATCTCAGGAACCGATTGTTCCACTGGATAAGCTTCCAAAATTTCTTCTTTCTCAACAGAACGAGTCTATTCAACAAGATCTGCTTCTAAGGTTGCTTGCTGTTATGAAACAGGAAAAACCAATTTCCTTAAATCATTGGGATGAGCATCTTCCTCATAAAGAACAACTGAAAGATCCTTAGTCCTTTCCTTTTCAACAATAAATTCCTCTCCTTGAGGTATTTCAGCAGGGATAACGGCAGGGACAACAGCCCTTTCCTCTTCAACCGGAACTGTTTCCATTGGAGGTATTATAGGTTATTCTCTAGGTGGTACATCAGCTGTTACTTCTTCTTGTTCTTCTTCTTCTGAATACTCAGCCACTTCATCTGGTTCCAAACCAGGATCAGCTAGGTTCTTAGGCCTTCTTGGATAGTCAACATGATTAAAATTTTTATACAGTTGATCACTATCCTCAACCCACTGCTTTTTCCAGGGATTCCAGCTTATCTTCATCCTTATGATGATAGGCATGGATAGGTAGAAATCAAGGTCCTCTAACTTTTATCCATTTAGTCCAACCATCCCTTTTGCAACTAACATATCTGAAATCATCCTTGAATAAAACAGGGAGGTGCATTTGGAAGTTACTTTGATCAGCTCACAGATATGGTTGATAACATATTTACATAGATTGATCTTATGGCTATTCTTCAACAGATGAATCAGGAACACATCCTGATACTTCATCACAACAAAATACCCTTTTCTTGGACTAACGAAATTCTGAACAAACTTGAACAGAAGTCTTTTCTCCCCATCTAGTTCAGCAACTATGGCCCTTCGCTTGGTGCCATTTACAGTTAGACTTTCCAAAGCAGTCTCCAGGTCAAAGATGTCGGTTGTTAGAGGAGGGTCTCTCTAGTAATCTTCACAAACTCCTTCATGTGGAATTATTAGGCATGCATCCCATAGCCTTGAAGAGAAGGAGAACTTCTAACCATCGATCCAGCTGGTCACCATAAAGCTTTCTCCAAACTCAAAAGAAAACTTCACATACTGATAGAATTGAGATACCAGTCTCAGGTAAATAGGTCTATTCTGTCCAGTGAACCATTCAAGCCATCCTTTTTCTCTTAAAACTTTCAAAACTAACGATCATCTAGACAACAACCATTCAGGGCAAACCTCTTTTTCAGGTACAACGGTACGACTTACCAGGTTTGGGTTTAGAGGTCCTTCGGGAGCTATCCTCGGTATCCTCTTTTGTTTCTTAGATAGGCGCTTCTCAGATGAGGGTGAAGATGGACGCTTAATCCTTGGTATTCACTAAAGGTTCGGGTGAGAGGGAATAGAAGGTTTAGGAGAGATTTTGGGTAAGTAATTGAATGAAACCCTTAAGTTTTATCATTTGGGAATGTCAAACGTCATAGAAACAAAAACGTGGGAAATCAAATAGCGGTGAAATAAAAATTACCGCAATACGGGTTAAAAATAAGAAAAAACTTTTCACGGTGATACCGTGAGTAGGCATTATGGTGAGACAGAAAACTAGTAATCATGGTGAGACAGTGAGTTGTGAGACCGTGAGCATAAAATAGTAACTTAGAAAGAGTAAGTATGAAACCGTAAAGTAAAGTACAGTAAAGTATTAAACAGTAAGATCAGTAAGATATTAATTTATGATTAATCATACCAAGATCATGTATTATATAGTCTAATCTTTCAGAATTTAATGGTTTAGTGAATATATCAGAAAGTTGATATTCAGTACCAATGAATTCCAAAGTGATATAACCTTTTTGATAATGATCCCTCAAAAAGTGATGTCTTACATCAATATGTTTTGTCATAGAATGAGAAACAAGATTATTAGAAATATTAATAGCACTTGTGTTGTCACAATATATTGAGACATGTATGAATTGATATCCTTAGTCTAGTAATGTGTGTTTCATCCACAAAATTTGTGCACAACAGCTGCCAGTAGCTATGTATTCAACTTCTGCAGTAGATAATGCAACCGAATTTTGTTTTTTACTACACCATGATACTAGTGACTTTCCTAAAAGGTGACATGTTCCAGAGGTGCTTTTTTCTATCTAGCTTACATCTAGAAAAGTCAGCATCAGAATAACAAACTAATTCAAATGATTGTCCTTTGGGATAGAACATTCCTAAATTGGGAGTATGCTTGAGGCATTTGAAAATTCTCTTTACAACATTTAAATGTGACTCTTTAGGGTTTTCTCGAAAATGAGCACACATACACACACTAAACATAATATCAGGATGACTAGTAGTCAGGTAGAGTAGACTTCCAATCATTCCTCTATAAGTGGTTTGATCAACAGATTTACCATTTTCATCAAGATCCATCTTACAGGTGGTACTCATGGGAGTGTCACTACTTTTTGTGCTATCCAATCCAAAATGTTTTAAAATATCTCGAGTATATTTACATTGAGTTAAAATAATTCGATCATTATTTTGAAAGATTTGAAAACCAAGAAAGAATTTAAGTTCACCCATTAAACTCATTTCAAATTCATTTTTCATCATTTTAGAAAAATCAATACATAATGTAGTTTTTGAAGATCCAAAAATAATATCATCTACATAAATTTGTACAACTATAACATCTTTAGAAATTCGTTTTATAAACAAAGTAGGATCAGCTATTCCTTTTGTAAAACCTTTAGAAATTAGAAAAGTACTTAATCTATCATACTATGCTCTTGGAGCTTTCTTTAAACCATATAAAGCTTTTGATAGTTTGAAAATATGATTTGGAAAATGAGGGTTTAAAAATCCAGGTGTTTGTTCAACAAAAACATCCTCAACAATATATCCATTTAAGAATGCACTTTTGACATCCATTTGATATAGTTTGAAATTTAGATGTGCAAAATAAGAAAGTAAAATCCTAATATCTTCTAATCTGGCTACTGGAGAAAAAGTCTCCTCATAGTCAATACCTTCTTCTTGACTATAGCCTTATGAAACTAGTCTAGATTTATTTCTAACTATGTTTCCGGATTCATCTACTTTATTTCTAAACACCCATTTTGTGCCTACTGTGAAAGTGTCCTTAGGTCTGTCAACAAGGTTACAAAATTTATTTCTTTTAAATTGATTGAGTTCTTCTTGAATAGAAATTACCCAAAATTCATCATTAATAGCATGATCAATATTTTTAGGTTCAAGCTATGACAAGAAGGCTTGATGTTAAACCTGATTTCTAAGAGAAGCTCTAGTCTGTGTCCCTCTGTCAAGATTTCCTACAACAACATCTAAAAGATGATTCTTTATAATTCTAGTTGATCTAGTAAATGTAGGACTAGAAATTTCAGGTTCATCAACAGGTTGGGAATCAACAGAAGAAGGTTCTGGAAAATTTCCAGAACTGGTTGTCTTTATAGAAGGTTCATTTTATTTGTCATTAAGGTCCAGAATAGATAAGTCTTCTTCATGATTTTTAAGAGTGGCTTTAGGCTCATGTGGATCAGTTTCATCAAACTTGATGTGAATAGATTCTTCCACACACTTGGTTCTTTTATTGAAAACTCTATAGGATTTACTATAAATAGAATAACCTAGGAAAATTCCTTCATCACTCTTGGATGAAAACTTGTCAAGATTATCATTGGTATTAAGAATAAAGACTTTGTAGCCAAAGACTCTGAAGTAGTTAACCATAGGTTTCCTATGGTTCCACAAATCATAAGGGGTCCTCTTAAGAACAGGTTTGATCAAGACTCTGTTGACAATATAACAAGCTGTATTGACAGCTTCAACCCAAAAATAAACAGGTAGGTCATACTCATTGAGCATGGTTCTGGAAATTTCTTAAAGGGTTCTATTCCTTCTTTCTACTACAACATTTTGTTGAGGTGTCCTAGGGGAAGAGAAATTGTGACTATAGCCATTGTGTGAGCAGTAGGATTCAAAATCATGATTTTCAAACTCACGACCATGATCACTTCTCAAGGTTTTAATCTTAAGTCCACTAAGGTTCTCTATAGACTTGGAATATTTAACAAAGTAAGAACAAGCTTCACTTTTGTGAGCTAGAAAATATAACCAACTATACCTAGAATAGTCATCTACTAAAATATAGACATAGTGCTTCCCATTTAACCTAGAAACTCTAGATGGTCCAAACAAATCCATGTGAACCAACTCGAGAGGTTGATAAGTTGAAACTTATTTCTTTGGTTTGAAAGAGATTTTGTGTTTCTTTCTCTTTTGACAGGGATTACAAAATTTTTCATTTGGAAACTCAAGTTTGGGCAGGTCTCTCACTAAGTTCTTCCTAGTAAGTTTTCTAAGTGAGTGTATATTGTAGTGTCCTAATATTCTATGCCAAAGCCAAGACTCTTTATGAAAAGAATTTAAACAAGCAATATTTTGCATGGATAAAGAATTTAAATCAACAGCATAAACATTTTCATTTCGCAGGGCAGAAAATACTAAAGCATTTTTAGAATTAAAAACATTGCAAGAATCATTTTCAAATTTAACATTAAAACCATCATCAAATAACTGAGAAATACTTAACAAATTATATTTAAGTCCATCAATGAATAAAACTTTAGAAATTAATACTGAGTCAGTGTTACCAATATGGCCTAAGCCGATGGTCTTCCCTTTAGAATTATCACCAAAGGTGACAAAGCCTCCCTCAATTCTGACTAAGCTTTTAAAGCATGAGAAGTCTCCTAACATATGTCTTGAAAATCCACTGTCCAAGTACCATGTCTTCCTACAGGAGCTCTTCAAGAAGGTTTCCTACAAAAAAAATTTAGATAGGAAATGATTTTTGTTCCCAGATCTTCTTGGGTCCAGACAGGTTTGAAATTAAAGATTTCGGTACCCAAATTTGTCTTATGGGTCTCATAAAATTTGTCGAATCAACAAACTTTGAAAGATAAACCTTATTAGATCCATAACTATGAATATAACTAGTTGAAGCATATAAATGTATAGAACTAGAACTAGCAGTATTCTGTCCAGATTTAGGAATAAATCTATTCTTAGTAAACTGTCTCTGTCCAGGTTTATAGCCTATTCCAGTAGTGTATTTTTGTGCGACATGCTTTCATAGAATTTGAGTCAGTGTATCCTTTCCATTTGTGAATTTCTCTAAATCCTTTTTGAGTTGCTCATTAGACATTTTCAGTTCAGTGTTCTCCTTTAACAGTTGATCATTTTTCTCTTTTTCAATAGTAAGTTCAGTTTTAAAAGTAGTATTAAGAGCATGATGTTTCTTTAATGATTTGTATTTATCCTTAAGTTTATTGCATGTCACTTCTAGTATATTAAAATATTCAAACAATTCCTCACTAGTCATGTTTTTAGACTCAGAATCAGTTTCTGCACTATCTTCAGAATAAAAAGAATTTAAAGCAGGAGTATCTATGGTTACCTCAGATGTGTTTGTCATAAAACACATGTTTTCCTTATTTTTGGTTTCAGTCTCAGAAGCTTCAGATTCACTGGAGATATCCTCAGAAGCGCTCCAAGTAGCCTTCATAGCCTTTTTGTACTTACTATCCTTGTAATCATATTTCTTCTTGAATTTGCGCTTTGGGCAGTCTGCTTTAATATGTCCTTTTCTTTTTCACTCATAATAGACAACATCATCACTTTTATCTGACTTTTTCCAATCCTTCTTCCAATGTCCCTTATTGTCATACTTTCCTTTGTAATTTGAATTTCTGAATAATTTCTTCTTCCTATAAAATTTCTTAAATCTTCTAGCTATCCGAGCCTTTTCAGCATCACTATCAGAATCTGAATTTTCATTGGTTGAACTGTCAGTAGGTAGTTGAGCTTTATCTTTATCCTTGATCTTTGAAGCAGTAGTCTTGAAATCCACTGATTTCCTCTTAGATTCATCATCGTCCTCTTTATTCACCTTGAGTTATTCCTCATACATCATAAGCTTACCAATGAGATATTTTATAGGTAGAGCAGAATGTCACATGACTCTCTGATTGGGACAGAGGTGCCTCTCCATCGGTCTGGTAAACATCTCAAGATTTTCATAATTTTTTCCTTTGCTAGAACAACCTTTCCAAGTGAATTCATTGTATTGACTATCTCATTAAACCTGAGATACATGTCAGAAATAGGTTCATCAGTTTTCATTTTAAAATTATCATATTTAATAATATAAGTATTTAATCTCATTTATTTAACATTGGTTGTTCCTTCATGAGAAACACCCAAAGTATCCCAAATTTCAAAAGCAGTTTTACAAGCAGAAATTCTGTTAAACTCTTCATCTCCTAAAGCACAGTACAGGGCATTCATGGCTTTACAATTTTTATTGTAAGTAGTCTTTTTAGGTTCATCCCAATTGGATCTAGCAGAACTGGGAAGTTTATATTCCGATTCTATGGTAGTCCAAATATCAAAACCTATGCTTTCTAAATGAATTTTCATTTTAAGTTTCCACTGAGCATAGTTTGTACCATTTAAGAAATGTGGCCTCTTAGTAGGAGCACCCTCTAGTCTATTATCCATAATAAGATTTTAGAATGATAATTTAAAGAGATAAAAATTTAGAACTAACAGAAATTTAAGATCTTTAATGATGCAACTAAAATCTTAGTTGAAAAACAGAGTATTTCAAAATTCTTTGAACAAAAACTAAGTCCTCTGATACCAAATTTTTGTCGGAGTGGATACTCAAGAGAGGGGTGAATTGAGTTCCAATTATAATTTCTGTTAAAATATTGTCTATTTAAAATACCCCGATTTATAAAATTAGTTAAACTGTAGTGATTTTTTACAGATTGAAAATGTTCAATTAGCTTCTCAATGATTGATTAGGTCTCAATTAAATTAACCACAAGATTAAATTAACTTTTGAAACTAACCTACTGATTTACAATAAGTGTAAACACTTTCTAATTTAACTATCAAATTAGCTTTAAAATAGTTTTGTATTTCAGAGCAATAACAGTGGAATAAATAAGATATATGTAGTATACTTTAAACTTAAATAAAATATGCACAATAGATATAACAAGAGGTTCAGTCTCAAGCCGAGACTTAGTCCTCTCAAATTTATATAAATTTGATCCAGACCCTGGATCGGGGTTAAAAACAGTTTTACAAAACTATCCAGTCCACGCAGGGACCTCTACCACTGTTCTTCATGGAAAAAAAACAAAGATCAGGTCACACAAGGACCTCTTCCACAGTTGATGTGGGCAAATAGAAGTTAAGATAATTTGAGTGAGGATTTTGATATCCTCTAGTTCAGATAGGAGACAGTGTGTGTAAAGATATACAGAGTACACCACACTTCTCGAAAGTTAATAAATAAATCACGTAGAGAAGATGGATGATAGTTTAGAAAGCTCTAGTGATTATCAATGCTTCTCTAGACTCGTTGGATTCAGTAGGAATGCTTCTGAGTTCTTCTCTGGTTTTTCTATTGAAAAACAGGGTGTCTTAGTTCAGCTTGTTTTCTTCAGGAGTGAGAAATATCTCTTGATTCGTCGTGTGTTCTTCAGCAGTATTGGATTTCACTCATGAGATTTCTATAAAGGTCTTGCAATCTCCTTCTTGTTCATCACAGTGCACTCGGGTGTATGTAAGTTCTTCGTGTTGTATATTCACACTTGCACACCACTTCTCTTCTTGTTTCGTTGTTGCTTGTTTCATTACACGTGTACTTCTTCTCAGTCTTTCTTATATTCCATGAGTTCTGGCATTAGGAATGATTCCCTTTTCATAGGTTCGAGATACGGTTTCCTAACAAGCCAACAACTATCATTAAATAACATTAATTGAATTAAAAACAACAAATATGACCGTTAGCATTATTTAAAATAATATTGACAAAAGCTTAAGAAACGGTGTCACAGTGATTACGGAAACACTGTCTTTTTCACGGTATCTGGTTACGGTGAGTGGTCACGGTGTCTGGGTCACGGTGTCTAGGTCACGGTGAGTCCTTCATGGTGTCTGGGTCACGGTGTCTGATCACTGTGTCTGGTCACGTTGTGTGGTCATGGTGAGTCCTTCACAGTGTCTGGGTCACGGTGTCTGGGTCACGGTGTCTGGTCATGGTGAGTCCTTCACGGTGTCTCCATAATTAGACAAATATCTGTATTTGGACTAAGAATGTGATATGCAGAATATGGATTAAGGTTAATCTTTAGAGAGTAAGAGAATGTGAATCATAAATATAAAGGTGTGATAAAATATGTGAGAATTGTGATCATGCACGGACTTGTAAATAATAAAGAGAGTAATTAACATCATAATATTTGTAATCATAAAAACATGATGTGTAGCTATTATTGAGATTGAAGAGCATTAGCAAGATGTGCCATGAAGATCGAGATTAATTAACAGCAATGAGATTTGTGATCATTAAAACATGATTAACACATGAGGAGTCCAACATACCTCAACAGTAGTGATAACATAAGCTTGGACTTGATCCCTTGGCCTTTTTTTATTAATGTTCCACTAAATATTAGGACATTCATTTTCATAATATCCTATCTCCCTGTAATTGTAGCATTGAATATCAGTAGCTTCTTTCTTCCACTTGTAATCATGAGCTTAGTGGCCTTTTTCACCATACTTGTAACAGACTCCCATTACCTTCAAGAAAGTACCAGGGTGTTTCTTCCAACATTTAATAAAATATGGATATTAAACTTTTCCCTACTTCCCCTTATTTTCATTCCCAGAGTGATCAATAGATCTGTTCTTCTCTCGCTTTTCTTTAAAGTCATAAGATTTAGAGAATTATTTTATTGTCTTGATAACACATGAGAAAATATATTCGTACGATGAGAAGGATTATGAGACTAATGCTAGATGGAGAAATGGTTTTAACCCATCAAAGAAACGGTCAATATTACTCCTTGGGTTACATATATAATCTGTTGCATGCCTCGCTAACCTTGTAAAGCTAGCCTCATACTTTGCGACATTCTCATCCTCCTTTTTTCTCAGACTCAGAAATTGCCTTTCCATATCTGCTCGATGGTCACGAGGAAAGTATTTTTCTAAGAAAATATCTTTGAACTCTCTCCATTCCATATTTGATACTTCATTATCCTATTTTGTGTTTTGAATCAATGAACACCATTGTTCAGCATCTCATGTGAGGCGGTAAAATGCCATAACAACTTTTTCCCTTTCACTACTCCCCAAGGCATATAATATTTTCTCTAAGGAATTTCTCCATTGCTCAGCCACTAATGTATTTGTACTTCCATTTAGTGATGGTTGTTGTTTCCTAATGAACCGATATAACATTTATCCTCCATGTTGCGGATCAGGGTGCTCCATACGGGTAAGGTTATTATTCATTACCTGAGTGTGTTGTCACATTATGGTGATAAGCTGATCTGCACCAGTTGTATCACCAGCTCCACTATAATTGTCTTCAGTAGGAGGTAAATACCTACATGGAGTGTGTGCATTGATACTATTTCCATTCCTTCCACTAGGCTCCATTTATAATCAATGGAATAAACTAGAATAGTTTATGAATCGAAATACATAATTCCAAACTTGAAAAACACTTAATATAAATTGAATAGTTTATGGATATAATCCATACTCAGAAAAATATTTTCTCTGAGGAAGTATATACTCATAAACCCTTCATAATGGTTTGTAAAGAAAATGAGAATTATCCTAAGCATATCCCACAAGAGTGTTGTAAACAAGAGTGCATCAAGGCCCATTGTCGTGCACTAGTTCCCATTCGAGTCTTGCTCAAAGCGGTGTTTTCGGGTTTTAACCCTAAGTACAACTATGCCAGAGCTTCCGCTACCTGCTCGTACCCAGAGAGGGATTTATTTCTCAGAAAAATCAAAAAATCTATACAATACCAAAATTCTAGGAAGTTTTTCTATATTAATCCTCAAAGTCCATCTTAGGTTTATGTGCTCTAATCAGAGTTTATCTAAATCTAGTTTCCAAGGTTTCTACTAAAATTATTATGATACCAACTCTAACACCCTGAACCCAGTTACCCAGAGATGGTTCATTATTACATAACATTGGCATAATCACAAAAGATCATGTCCTGAAAGGCCGATTAGTTTAGTAGACTTTGAATAACTAGATACATTCATAAAGTTTACATTAAATCATAAAATTAAAAACTACAACAAAATATTTTCTCCATAGAACACACCCATATACTATCATACTATCCCTGGAGGTCATTCATAAAATACTTCTTCACATCCAGGGAAAAATAAAACATATAAAGAGGTGAGCTCAGATGCTCATTAAGGATAACAATATAGCGGAAACTTTCATAAATAAGCATAAACATTTAAGGCAATGTATAACAAAAAAAGCCTTTTAAACTTTAACTTCAGCATAATATGGTAGAAATAAATTTAAATAATTCCATTTACTTATTCACATGGATATTCTACTAATCGAATAATCACATGCTATATCAATAACCACTTTCATAATGATGGAATGCATAATGCCAGACTATCATAACCACATAGTCAAGGCCTTGTGCCAAGACTACAAATAAGATTTTATAAAGGCCTTGTACCAAGACAATAGTTTGTCTCATGAGACCTACAGATGGATCAAGGAGCTATAGAGGGCTCCACCCGTCACTTACTAAGTTCAATTCATTCCTCATATGAATAGGTTTAAACATAACATAAACATTCATATTAAAACTAGCATACAAAATGTAAATAATTTCTCCATAAACCATGAATGGTATAAAAATACACATACACAGTCAAACATATCACAAAACCTTCAATACAATATGGATGTTTTGTATCATAATAAATCATCTTCAAATAAGCTTAAAATCTATCAAAAGATGTTTACAAAGATGAAATCAAAACTATTTGAGAGAAATATCTCTTTTCTTGAAATCATTTAAAAGTCACATAATTATAAAATAAAACATTTACATTGAAAATAATCTTATAATCTTGTAAGGGAAGCTTCAGAGATTTTATAATGGTGGAAAATAACTGCAGCCACCATATAAGTTAAAAAGACACTCTTACCTTAATTTTGTCGAAAAGGTTAAAAAAGACCTTGTTTGGAAAACTACGGAAAGATTCCTTTCAAACCATTTTATAAAAAGTCAAACAAGGGTATAAATGAGTTTAGTCCATAGTATATTAAATAGAAAAAATGTTTTGGAATACATTTTTATGAAACATGGATGTGGATGATAAAGAGGTCCCAGTAGGTAATTATGTATAAACAACCTCGGATAATGAAGAGATTGTGAAATAAACACTTACCTTGTACTTTTTCTTGGTCCAGGGTAGTTTAAAATCCTCTATAATGGTGAAATAATTGTTATTAAATTATACTATAATCATATACATTAATATGACATCATATATGATCTTTTAACATTGCTTTGTTAATAATATCTTAGTATTATCGTCATTTTGGGTGTTAACTTACTCGTTTTCTTTTATATTTTTTTTTTACATAAGCCATGTTTGTTATGAATATGTTGTATCTTATTCATATACAGAATTATATCTAGTCTTTAAACATTATTTTTTATCATCAAATGATAATTAGACTTGAATGGATACGATGGAGAATGAATCTCATCGCGTTCTTGGAGACGGTTGTCCGTACGTACGCACGAGTGACAATATTATTCTTTTGATATTAAAATAATATATAATTGGATGGTATATCATATATACAGAATCATTATAATGTTATATTTATTATTTACTTCAATTACACATCATTATCATACCCATACAAATAATAATGTTTTGAATAACAATTACACCACAACGTGGAGACGGTAAGCTGTACGTACGCACGTATGGTGACATGTCATTCAAAAGATGGATAGAATACTGAATGTGGTTGTACCATATTTATAATAAAATCACAGTATATATATGATACTGGAGTTATTATTTTAGAATGTAAATAACAAATAAAGAAGAAGTGGAAGAAGAAAGGAACTTGAAAGAGGGTGGTGAAAACATTACCTCTTCTTCGGGATCTTCCTTTTGATTTGATCAAAATGGATCCTTAGGTTGGCATTCTGATCAGAATCAGGACTCTAGGTTGATGTGAGGTAAGTTGATAGAATATTTGGGCATGGGTTGGTCGGGCCAAAAGGCTTTGAATGTGTGAATTAGAGAGAAGGGGGAGTGCCCTTTTATAAGAGGGGTGAGGGGAACCGTAGGAAAACCATAAAATATTATTTTATAATAAATTCATATTCGGTTTTTAATGGCTCAAAACTAATTTATTTCAAGGATAAGGTAGGAATGGGTCTAAAAAAACTCAAAAAATAGGTTTTAGACAGGTTTGGGTCACTATATTATCTTTATCTTTTTGATTTAAGTCTTAGTTAAATAGTTTGACATTTACCATGTCTCTTTGTATTTTTATATTATATAGTTAATAAACTTACTATATACTTCCAATAAAACCCAAAGTGGTATATTAATGATGAAATTATAATTATATAAGTCCTTTGGCGAAACCTTATATTTTTAGTAATAGAATATCAATTAATAATATAATATTTGTTCTAAAAACTCCTTTATGTCAATTTTGACACTATTTAATAATTGATTTTTGTTAAAGTCTTAACAACTTTATTAATTTGAACCAAATTAATTTAATTAATAATAACATGTCATATTAAACAATAAAATTTGTGTATGTCATCAAAACATTCAAATTATATTTATTTTAACATTCATAATACTAATTATTTGATTCTTTCATTAATAAAGAAAAATACAGCATCATTATTGTGTCATAAATAAATTTAATTATTCAATGTCTAAAAATTATAAATAAAATTCCATTACTTAGGAAATAAGTTTTTATTTCTAATGAATATTTATAGTCAAAAATATAGCATATATAACCCTATGTAAAATTTTTTTTGGTAAAAGATATATGCTTATTTAATTCTTGTATTTACTTTAACTTAATTGATATAAAGTGTCATTATCACTTACAAGTGGCTCCATGGGGTCCCAAAATAGACCCAAAGATGACCAAGGTCGGAAATGTATCAACCAAAAGGGTTAGGACACATTTTAGGGTAATTAAAATTTATTATAATATTATTTTTTACCCTTATTTACCGGATTTATCTTTTAACCATGGTAAATAAAATATTTACCTAAGTAATTATTCAAAATGTCTAAAAATAAAATCTACCTATTTAAAAAATTTGGACCTCCTGATTCAAATTATGGAATCCATTTTTCTAAATTCAAAACACATAAGTGGCATAAATTAATTTAAAATTAATTCCCGTTGTGAAAACAAAAAGCTTTTTTTTATGAAATAATAACCACCAAAACATTAACACTTGTTTATGTAAGATTTAAATGTAAAATTACTTATAATGACCTAAATAATATTTAATTATAAAAATATAATCTAATTACACTTCCAAACCATTAAAATTCATAAATTATCACTATTAATTATTTCGATTAAAAAAGTTGTTATTAATTAAAATTTAGTAATTATCACTATTCATTAAAATATGAATGTTATCAGAAAATTACCAAAAATTTACCCTAAGATAACTTCAATATTCTGAATAAAAAAATTAAGTCCATTTTGAAGGATAAAATTCCTAAAATTTCAAAAATTGGGCATTACTATTCATAACGGCTAGTTCGTTTGGTTGTGGTGTGTGTTAGAACTCGAAGTTGCGTAAAACACACGCTACTGTATTATTTCAAGAGAAGAATACCTTGGAATCTTGTGGTGTTACATGAACCATAAATATGTATAAATTACATGGTAACCAAATTAGAAAATACTACAGAAGTTCCCTCATAGTTTCTCAATTGAGATAATCAGTTGAAATTTCGAGGACAAAATTTATTAATGGGGGAAGAATGTAACGAACTAGAATTTATAATTTTTTTCCTGAATTAATTTTTGTTACTTATTATATAATTTTATACATGTTAAAAATATTGAGAAACCATAAAATTTTATATCATTAATAAATATAATTACATTATTCATATTTGAAATCGATTAAAATGGAAAACATTACAATCGGGAAAAGTGTATGAAATAGAAAATATAAAATGGGAAAATAAGGATCTCCCCAATATGTTAGAATCACCACCACCATTGAAAATTATATATAAATAAAACATAATATTTGTAAACCAATCAATATCTTATGAAATTAAATTATAACCTTAAGTGAAATTATTGTGAATTCAGAGTGATATAATGAAGTGGTATTTATAAAGGGAAATGTGACCATTGGGATTCTACCATTATATGACCACTTGTCTATGATGAGCATTTGTCAATATGACTATTGGTAAATATGACCATTGGAAAATATACCCTTGTTTGATGATTTTAACATTATAATTATTGTTTATATGTAGTAACAATGAAGGATAATTTATTCAGAAATGAGAATTAATGGATGCAACAAGTAGAGTTTTCCTCTTTGAATCCCATTTATTATAATGTTGTATGGATGCAGCAATATTGGAGTTATCCCCTAAAAATATGAATTCTAGCTTAAATAAGTTAATCTTTAATGAAATGGACTATGGGAGAAGGTAAAATTAGTAGATATTTCCCGTCGGTCGATGATAGTTGAGGCACCATTTGAAATTACCACCATCACATACGTTAATCGTAGGGAGTATGTGTGTGTAACAAGGGTTTACTTGTCTAGGACTTAGTTACTCAAACTGTAATATCATTTTTATAAATAAAATTCATATTACATCAATTCCTTTTAAAACAATTTTTCTTAATAAAATATAAGTTTAATTAAGATGGATTTGATAATTTGTTTTTTTGATGAAAATAAAATATAGTTGTATTTTTCAAGAAAATATAAACAATTTTTATAATAGAATAATGTATTATGAATATTATTTTTTAATTAAATTTCATTTTTAAACACTTTAATTAAAATAATAAATTCTTAAATAATTTTATAAAGGCCTGGGAATTTTTTTATAAAAGTTAGAAATGTGATTATAACTTCTAAAATGTTATTTTTAATAAATAATGTTTTTTATTTTTAAAAATTAAAATTATCCTATTTAGAGAATTAATATTATAAAAAAAATAATTTTTTAAATCATAATGTTGAAATTAGTTTATAGTTAATCTATGATAATTTTCTAAAATACTTTATTTTTTCATGAATGGTTAAAAATATAGTTTTAGGGTTTCAGTATATTTTTTGACACCATATTTTTGTCATAGTGATTTAATAATTAATTAAACATGACCTAAGACTAAAAATATGTTATGTTATTCGTATTAAATATTTTAGTAGATTTTGTCCAAATTTTAAAACTATAATTTACTATCCAAAATTAGAAAAAGGAAAATTTGTTTTTTAAAACATTAATTTTTTAAATCTTTAAGTTTCCATTCCAAAATAATTATTAAAAAATTAAGTTAAGTTTTAGAGGACTAAAATAACATAAATTGCGACCCATATGTCCAATACCATGAGATAAAACATGGTTAAGATGAAATGATTTCTTATTATCTATGTGGATCACATGAAACTAATTCATATTAAGGGTGTGACTTTATAGTGCTCCAATTAATTGGGTGAAGAATTTAATCTCTATAGATGACATGTTATACGATACCTTAGTGAATAACCTTGGTAATTTTTTTACAACACCTTGGCACTAAACCTTGGTGATATGATTATGATTGTATCATTTAAATTTTTTAGAAACATTAATATATTATGAATCATGTTATTTTTATTATGATATTGATCTTGCAAATGCCTTATCATTATTCCTTATGTTCTGTTTGATATGTCTGAATATTACTTTCTATACATTTCACTTGTCTTTTTCTCTTACTGGGATTCATGATCACCCATTTCCATTGATGTATGCCTCTTTATTATGAGATACAATAAATATAACTTAGGATGAACCCATGAAGATTATTTTCAAGTGGATTTAGATGATTTTTTTATGTTTTAATGTATTATGTATCTTATTTACAAGACACTAAAATTAAAGAGATACTCTATTTGTATTATATAATGAAAAGTTATGTAATAAAAAGGTGGGATGCCATAAATGTATTTAATATTATTGTTGGAATGTATTTATAAATTCATACAACATACCTCCTTGGATGTTGATGAATGAACCATATATCATTTTAACATTATAAATTCCTAGATATCCAAATGAGAATATCGATGTTTATTTGAATCCATTGATTATTATGTTAAATTTATTGTGGAGTAATTTTATTAGTACATTTGATATTAGTGAGAAATGAAATTTCCTAATAAAAATTGCATTAATGTGGAAAATTTGAAACTTCCTGGCATATGGAATATATTTGGATAGAGTACACATCATCCAAAACCATTTTCATACTTTATGAGTGAAAATAGAGAGTTTATACTCATTAATGTTCGTATTGATCATTCTTTTTGAAGGAATTTTTTTTTCAGAAAAGGTATAATTAAAAGATATAGAACTCCAAAAATTATCTCAGATATTGATTTAAATTCTATTGTCTCTTCATTAACTACCGTTAACATTGTTCTAACTATAAACTAACAAAAAATCCATGGATATGGGAAATATCAAAATTGGATTAAACAAAGTATTTTTTTTGGGATCTTCCTTATTGTTTTGATTTTTTTGTCTATCAAATGTTGGATGTTATTCATATTGATAAGATCTATTTTGATAATACATTTTATACAGTTTTGTACATAACTTGTAAGAAAAAACATAATGTAAATCCATGACTTTATCTTTCCCAATTTTGGAGGCGATCAGAACTTGAGTAGTTTAAAAATATCTGATCATTTAAGTTAATGAATCCAAAAGGGGCTTATACAATTTCTAAAGAAAACCACTTATTATTTTGTTAGTGTATTGAATATTTGAGATTACAAGATGGTTATGTTTCCAATTTGTCTAGATATTCCATAAATTGTCATGTTACTAAATTAAAAAGTCATGTTTGTCATGTTATATTGGAAATATTTCTATTTATTGGATTTATCTGTTTTCTGTATCCTTAAATTTTTAATTCACTAACAAAAATACCATAATTTTTTCTAGTTGTTTATGAAGTGACAACAAAATGTGATGAAATTAGTAGACTACAAGAAGATTTTCTTTTAATTTTATTATAACTAAAAAAAATTCTACCATTTATATTTAATTCAACAGAACATTTGATATTACATTTTTCACATGAAGAAAAATGTGGAGGGATGATACAGTTCCAATGGATGTATCCATATTATATTTTCATATGGAAACTGAAATAAAGGTATATAACAAAGCATCAATTTAGGGGTCAATTATGTAAACTTATTTATAAGAGGGAATTTATTTTTTCTGCTCTGATTACTTCTAACTTGAGTATCTTTCAAAACATAACTGAATGGGCTGTAATAAGGAAAATGTTAATGATTCCCTAAACATTCAATTATCTATTTTAAATAATCCTTAACTTATCTTTGTAGATTTTATGAATGATGACTTTCAAATAATAAATATCACAGGGATGATACATATGTTATACTCAATTATGATGAAATGAAATGATTCTTACTTTGAGTTATACAACAATATAATGTTTACTTTTTTTTAAAAATAAATTAATATTATTTTATTTGTAGATCATGGTATGATCATAACAATAAATAGTCTCTACAAATTATAACAACGGCTCTTGAAGAACGCCGACAATATAATTTTTCCTACTGGTTTCAAAGATTGGTAAAGTAAATTGGTTATGGTTTAGCATATGAAATAAATTTATTTATTTTATTTTTTTAATTTTTTTGATATTGAAGTTATCACAACATGTCGATAAAATTGGTAATCAATTTTTTATTGAGTAACCCGTCATTGAAGTTAGTCAAATATTATAACGTATATATGGTGAATGGTTTTTGATTTCATAGATATACATATGGTGAATCAAAAAAAATTAAATAGAGGTGTTTTCATTAGAGGATATCAATATAGAAATAGTGGAGTTGACTTTTAGGGATTACTGAATTAAATAATTGAGCCCTGTTATCTGGAAAAAATTTATGTAATGATTTCTAAATATAATTAGTTTGATTCTGATTGAGGCTTGCATGTTCATCCACATCATTAAATCATTAATATTAAATATAAAATCCTTCTTGTATTAAATGAACTATTTTTATTGGGTCTTCAAGAAAACCAAATATATTATGGCAATTAATGTGCTACTTTAAGAGAGTTAATTTATTGGAAAATTATTGTAAAAATTAAATCCTATAAAATTAAATTTATGAAAAATTAATGTGGTTCTATTAAAGTGAATGGAATTGAGATTTTTTTATGAGACAACTCTGAGTAAATATTTTCAATAATGATACACAAGTATCGATAATGACACCCAACCGTTTCGAGTCAATGATGACGATTATTTTAATAATGTAACAAATGAATTTGAATTAACAAGTGATGATGAAGCTTTAAATCCTATGGAAATTGATAATTTTGAGGAGGAAAATGAGGATATTGACACCATCGTATACAATGATGAGGATGAAGATGAATAATTACATAATTAATTATTGTTTAAAGTTAAAATAAATAAATAAATAAATACTAAATGTTTTTAGTTATTTTATGACAATATTATTTTTTTGTTTTAGATGGTTGATGATCCATATGATGATATCTTACATTGCCTAGAGGTGGATTTACTACAAGTTGATGAGCTTGATTCTTTATCATCTAACCCCTAGGTTATTAGAAACTCATCATTAACTCATAGGTGTGAGGGTCTTGCAATATTGATGATTCCCGACAATATTCTCGAGAAACTTCTATATCTTGAGATAGGTTCACGCATGCAGAGGTATATTTAGTTGTGTATTTTAGTTATTTTTCCTTACTTTTCATTAATTTATTATGTATTAATTTTTGGATTAATTTTTTTGTTTTTCTCATATATTTTATCATATAAATGTTGGACATGGGAGTGCTATTTTTCAGAACTATTTTTCTGAATCATGGGTGATATGGGATCAGATTTCCATTGATGTTCAGCACCACATTTTTTAACATTGGATGGTATATAAATAAATAATAGTAATTTTTATTTTGTATTTTTGGTATCCTATTGATGATAACATGTGGACTTCTATCTGGTTTTCCTATAAGGTCTATTTGCATGAGCGTTGTTATCCGTTTTTTAAAATTTGGGGCAGACAGCTATGAAGAAAGTCAGAGTCACATATTTTGATCAGTCTTGCTATACACTCTGACTGGATTGCATCTAGTATCAGGTTTGGGATGGATTATGTTCATACTATATGGAATATAGTTTTTAGATTAGGACATATTTAGATCTATGGAATCTAGGGATATTGGAGGAGACACATTGAGCTAATATTAATTCATTCAATACTTATCATGGACATATGGTAAGTAATTCTTTTAATAATGTATATAACATTAAATTTAAACTATTTATTTATAAAAATACATTATTTTGAATATCAAAATGTTACAGAGTTTGAATTTTATAGGGGGATGTATAATGATCCCATTACTAGATAGATTATAGGTGGCCTCTAGCAATTGAACATGGTCAGTATAATTTTTTTTTGAGTTTTAAAGTTAAATAAAAATAATATTTTCACTATTTTAATTTCAAATTAAAGTTAAATAATTCAAATGATGCTATGAATTATCTGACATATGGTGAGAGTCTAGATGAGGCTGATAGTTAGTCCACCTATGTGGTTGGATTTGATAATGAAACATGGATGAAGGCGACTCAGTATGCTTTCGAGGAGGGATGAATGGTCGGTATAATTTTCCAATTGATGTCTCACAATTTTTATGGTGTTCCTACATGGTCAGTGTCTATATCTATGGGATTTCATATAGAGTAATCCTTATATGACTCACATTATGAAGAGATGTTTCGAGCTACAAGTGAGGTTATAGAGAACCTGCTTAGGGAGGAGGAAGAGATCCGTTTATAAAACCGACATTAGGAAGAGAAGATTAAATGATGGTAGGAGGAGTAAAATTAGATAGTGCAGTTCATGTGATATATGTCTCATGGTGTAAGGATGGAGTTCCCTCCCCCTAATATTCCAGATGAACCTCCCTTCCCACTACCCCTCTACAATTATTGATACATCATGTACACATTTATGATTCTAAAAGTTGGAAACAAATATTTTGTGTAATATTTTTATTATTTCATATTTTTATAGTTTTATTTATTACATTTTTAATATTTTCACATTTTTATATTTTTTAATATATTTATTTTTATTTTTTATTATTTTTTGTTAATTTTTATTTTTTAAACTTATATGAGAATGGTTATAGTCCCATCGTAAATACTTTCTTGCGGTGGGTCACTTGGCCTATCGCAAATAATTGATTAAGTAATCAAATAACAAACTACTTTCGATGCCATTTTTGGTGATAGGGTCCCTTTGAAAATATACAGTTTTAAAGAAACCATTTTTCAGTTTTGATATATTTCTTATCTTTGTCCTTAATACCTTCTATCTAAAGTGTATTTGAAAAAATGAATCACATCTCTTTGCGAGGTAGTAATCCTCTGTACAGACAAGCGATACTATCATATCCCCCCATATAATGGAAAATAAGAAGGTATATGTGATATCATAATTACATAAGTATAATATTGTCATAAATATAATATAAATTTTTTAAATCGACCATTATATGAAACTTTTAAAGGTGGTGATGGAAAACAAATTACATCTTGTCATGAACCGTCCTATTGGGGCTCATGCCGCGAGTCCCCATTCTTGCCTCCAATAGGCCATGGACTGCTTACTAGCACTGAGTAGGTATATCACTAATATGGGAGGAATTTCTTATATACCTACACACATACACACATGTCCAAGCCCAGAAAAATTTGAAATGTAAAAACCACTAAGTAAATAATGCATGCATACCATTGTATCCCACAACCATAGTACGATAGAAAGAAAGGTAAAGAAAAAATGTCAAAATACAAGACCACCATAAGAAGTATGTAACATGAGTCTAACCTGTAATAAGAAGGTACTGGTACTACTCTCTAAAATCCATAAGAACACACATCGGTATGTATGGTCTCACTAAGCATCGTTTGGTTCTGGTCTGTAGATGCCTCCATCAAAAGGTCGATCATCTACACAAAACACGATAGGTGTGGGAAAAAACCATGCATGGGTGAGTATAACAGTTCTCAGTTGGACACCGCAAAACAAAAAAGAAATAAAATGAAGGAAATATACATTCAATTATACAAAGATATTTTTCTACAACACAAATAACAAGAATATTTATATTTACTCAATCCAAGACGCACAACCTAGAGGTAAATCATAACCACTATATACCAGCACAATGAATTCAAATCAAATATTCCATGAAGCACTCATCTAGGAGAACACGCTCTTGAGTCCGATAGTATTGATGATTTCAATCCAAGTGGTACTGCTCATTGGGTCTCTCCATGAGAAATAAACACTGATAGATATTAAGAGAGATACAATAAAATAGATGAGGATCATAACCAAGGACATGGGGTGATACCAACATCCCAATCTAGATAAACTCGCTAAGTAGAGGATCAATGTTTGCATAGTGTTGGTCATGTTGATACTAAGAACTCCACTTATGGAAAGAATAAATGAATAGAGGATCCTACTCCGGGCCTCTCAGGGTGATTCTAACAACTCTATCTTGTAATTTATCTTGAAGGGGTCGTAGTCTTAGGAGTAGGAAACAATTCATACCAACCTTCAGGGAAACAAAGAATTGGATGCACCCTAATGAAACATCTCCAAGATGCAGAGGAAAATTGGTAAAGCGATGTAATAAGGGATACACAATGTGTAGTAGGGTCACAGGTTGTGTCCCTTGACCCCATGTACTTCTCATGTACAATGACCCATGTTATTCCAACCATGTCATGTAGAAGAGGGGTACCCAATGTGTAGAAAGGTTACACGCTATATGCTTTCATCTGAGGTCTACTCGTGTACTCTGGCTATGTTCCATTACACGGAATCAGCCCGCGTATCTCTTGCTGTGTACCAGTACACAGGGTAGCCAGCATACGAGTACATGGGGTAGCCCATGTACTTTGTCAAGGAGAATCCGTGTGGGGTGGGATGGGGGTTACACACCATGAAATTAACCCATGTACTCCACCCCATGTCTATATACTTCTTTTTTACATGCCTAGTTATTCAACTTTGGACTATATGCCTTGTAGTCAGGGACTACACACCGTGAAGTCGGGGACTACATGTCATGTGTATTGTGTATTCCAAAAACACATATTCTTCCTCCCTCTCACACCGTCGATCTCTTGGATTTCATTTCATTGATCTATTCACTTCGAAACTCCCAATCCAAACTCTTATGGTCACCCTAAGGCCGAATAATTGGGATTCATGCCTTCAATCATCTTGAAAAAAGAAATCATAGGCGTTTTTCATTATTTTCTCAGAACATGGATTTGGAACCCATATTCGTTTGATTTTCCTCCACACCCACTATCACACCTCCATCTAGTCATCCTGATACCAGATCTATGGTTTCTTATAGTTTTATGAAGAATTGAAGATTCAATGATCAGTTGTTCACAAAGATTTCAAAGTCCGGGAAGAACAAAGAACTCATAATGAAGAGTTTAATAATGAGGAAGGAAAGGAACACAAAATCTAGAGGGATGAAACTCAATCATTGTTCATGTCGATATTGGTTCATCACCATTAGAATGGTCAATTAATCCAATCAATTATCAATATCCAACTCTTAATAAATCCTAAAAATATCCCATCCCACAAATATGATCAACCCATAGACTAATTTGTTCGAGGATTCATCCACATTCACTATAGGAATCAATGAAAGGTAAAGGGTATCAAAATAATTCATCCTAATTTGATTTGGATCATTAAATGATGAAGAAATGTCGCTTTGTCATCATCATTGGTGAGATCTGTCATGATCAGTGTGCAACGATCTTTGATTTGAGGTTTCATCGTCATTCATCAGAAAGATCCTCCAGAGGTTCTCCCTAAAATGTCTCCAGATAATCCAAGGCTTGTAAGGATAACCCTGGATCTCAGAAAAATGGTTTATTGAAAAGTAAACCTATTGCTGCGTCACTGCACTGATGAAATAAAATAAACTAAAATTTCTTAATTTATTTCATTCATTTAAGGACCTATGATTATTTTCCACAATCAACCTGTGTAGACCAATATGAGGTGACACCTAAGGTAAAGCCGTTATTCCAAACTCAACGGTTTCTCATATTTCAAATTCAGGCACCCGTTTAGAATTTTTTATACATTTTTAGGTAAACTTCATGTGCATGATATTTAATATTTTAATATTATTCAAAATTTTGTTCCCAGAATATTGGGCCTCAAAATCACCCACCGTCTCAGCATATGGTGTCAAAATCAATCTATATAACATTTAAAAATAATACAAATAATTATGAGATGTTATACTCTCCCCACCATGGGGAATGCCATTTGTGAAATTCCAAAATAAAGGCTACTAAAAAATATGAGTGTATTGAGAACGAATCTGAGCCTCCCACTCCTAAGTGATCTCTTGGAGATTCCCATTCTGCTGCTAGATATGCACCACATGAATTGATCACCCATGAAGGATCCATTATTACTGGTCCTCGATCTCTTCTAGGTACTCTGCAAAAACTACTCCATCCTCGATGTCCAGATCGCCCTAGTCAATGATGTGCGATTGTTCATGCACATACATCCTTAGCTGCAACACGTAGAAGACGTCATGTACCCATTCTAACTATGGGGGTTGAGATAAGAGGTATGATACCTCGATAACTTTATATATTATCTGAAAGTTCCAAGGAACCTCAAAGATAGCTTAACAACCCATCCAAATCATTGTAATCCACATCGAGGTGAAACCCTTAAGAACACATGGTGTCCTTCTTTAAATTCCAGAGGCCTTTATCTATTGTCAATATAATACTTATGATGGATCTATACAGACTTCATCCTCTCTTAGATGATCTGCTCTTTCTGTATAGTATCTCACACCAACTTTGAGCCCCTCTTTGCTGACTCTCCTGGGTTAGTTTAGTAAAGTGGAGACCTGAAGGGTCACTTATACAGGGACTCAAATGGTGCCATACCAATGGGGGAATTATAGAATTTCTTATATGTAAACTCCACAAGTGGTAGGTGATCCACCCACTATAGCCAAAGGATAACTTAAAATTCCATAACATGTCCTCCAGAACCTAAATGGTTCACTCCATATGGCCATCCATTTGTGGGTGTAATGTTGTTCACAAGTGAAACTGGATCCCAAACACCTCCAATAATCCCATCCACAACTGATATTTAAAGAAAGTGTCACAATATGACACAATTATCAATGGTACTCCATATAATAAAATTATATATTGAAAATAGAGGGGTCCCAAGATATCTACTGAACTCCACTCTTAGATAGCTAAGAAGTGGTACAAATTGGTGAGTAAGTCAACGATGACCTAGATTCTATCATGTCCCCTGGATATATGTGGTAATTCCATCACAAATTCTATAGGTATCCTATCCCACTTCCATTATATAACCTCAAATGGGCTGAGATAGACCCGATGAAAACCAGTTCTCATCCTCCACTTATTGACAAGTAAGGCATCAAGAAACTAACTCTTCAAATCCTTTATTCATCCCTGGCCACCGAAACTAAAGTCATAGGTATTGGTAGATATTTTCCACACTTGGATGTTCTACCAAAGGGGATGTTTGAAAATCCCTCAAAACCTCCTCCCACAGTGTCAATGGTACTGCCGTTCATCCTCTGAAAATAATGATGTTTACCCACCCTATGAATATCCATCAGGACTATGACCTATGGATATATAAGAACTTAGTGTCTCATAGTTGGTATCCCTAAGATAAAACTCCCTGAATCACTGTAATATTGGTTGGGTAACAACCATGTATTAGTGGTAATATACTCCATCTCCAACCACTAAGTATAACTACAATGAGACCAACTATACAAACACCTAATTCAACAACTGTGAACTAGATATCATACTGAGAGACTCTTCTACCACATTGTCTTTCCTAGGAGTATAGATAATCTCAACATCATAGTCCTGGAGTAATTATAACCATCCAGTATATCTCAAGTTAAGTTCCATATGAGAGAATATATACTTGAGACTATTGTGATCAGATTATATGATAAACTGGTCATCCATAATGTAGTGTTTCCACATTTTCAATGCGAATACTACCATTACTAACTCAATATCATGGGTCACACAGTTCTTCTCATGTGTTATCAACTAGAATGAAACATAGGCAATCACCGCTTTCCTCTGTATTAATAAACAACCAAGATTGGTTCCTAATGAACCACATAACACTACGTACTCGACACCCTCCTCTATAAATCTCATGATCAGAGTGCTCGTCAAACTGTGAAAAAAATTACTGAAAAGCCTGTTGAAACTTCCATATCCACATAAAGAACACAAATTTTAAGTCAAAGCTGTCATAGGTGATGATATCCCCAGGTATGAATCATTGGTAATATCTTGTTAGCCAAAAGAATCTCCACTCCTCTATCTCGCTCTTGGTTGGCTCCCCTACTAACATTTCCCCGAACATGGATGGGTCCACTGCCACTCCATGCACTAAGATGTTGTGTCCTAGAAAGCAGACCACCTGAATAAAAAAATAGAACCTTGAGAAATTTCTATAAGTTGGTGCTCTCAGAGTATGTCCAGAACTATCCTTAAGTGTCTCAAGTGCTCCCCCTGAGACTTCAATTAAACAAGGACATCATCGATGCAGACTACAAAGAATCAGTCTAAGTAATGTTGAAAGATCTGATGCATAAGTCTCATGAACTTTGCGTGGGAATTTTTAATTCAAATGGGAATCACTAAGTACTAAAAATGACAGTAAAGACATCATAATGTCATCTTCAGTATATCCTCATCCTATACCCACAACTAGTGATATCTTGATTTGAGGTCAAACTTTGAGAACCGTCATGCCCCTCTTAACTGATAAAAGAGGTCATCGATCCTTGGTAGTGGATATTTGTTCTTCTTGGTCATATAGTTCATGCTCTGGTATTCCATACACAACCTCATGCGCCCATCTGCCTTTTCGAAAATCAAAACTGGGGTCGCCCAGGGTGAAACACTGGGTCTCATAAAGCCCATCCTCTACAAGTCCTCCATTGACATCCTCAGCTCGTACTCTACTAATACTGCACAAAATTGGAAACTCATAACATCCACTGCACTGAGGTTCAGGCTAGCCCACTGATGAGTAATCTGTTTCACCCTCCTATTCATGAGTCCATCATGTGATGCCTTTAATTAATTTTCACCAACAAAGGTGAACTTCATTCCAGCACTATGGACACACCGCACCATTCAACTAAAATAGTCCATATGGGCATGGAGTGTAGATAAAAAATCCCTACAAAGATTGAAATCAGAAGGCCTCGAAACTACCACAAAGAGATTCCAAATGAAACTCTTTCCTCCAAGGGTCTGGTTACACTTTCGACATAGGTGTGTGATCACTAATCCCTTTCCATTAGTTGTCTCCAAGTGTAAGGGTCAAGTCAATGATTCAACCAATGTCTATAGGTCTCATACAAGATATGTGGAGAGAAATGAATGACTAGAACCCATGTCCATCATTACTGTACCTAAAGCATAAAAGACACAATCATACCTTAAATCATTCTAATATCCCCTGGGTTATAAGCCTTGACAACATGAAACTATATTCGCTTGTCCTCCAGCTCCTAGATCCTGGAGCAGACCACCTGGGGGTTGTAGTGGTAACATGTAAAAACATAAACCACCTCCTCCCACTCTCCTAGATCCTTAGCCATATCTATATCCCTATAGATACTCCTGATATTTTTCCTGTCTCTGCCTCAGTGGTCCTTCCATAGTATCCCTATCAGCAGCACAGTGGGTTAGGAAATCTTGAGTGAGATGTCCCCTACCACCACATGAAAAAAATCACCTCTCCCTAGGCTGATTGGAACCATCCTGTTAGACCTGAAATTCATATCCCCCATCTTGGGACCTAATCCTAAAATATATTAAATGTCCAGGTCCCTGGTACTAGTGTCAGATCTCTAATATCGAGGTCTTCACTCCCGCTTTCCCACTACTAACTATAATTGGATGCATCTGCTCAGCCAAGAGGTTTTAAACGACCAAAACCTACTCAATCACACAAAAAAATATAGAAATACACAGAGGGATAACGCTGGCTCAAATATCTCTACATAGAACTTTCTCAAATGTCTGAGCCCTGAAGTACTGGTCTTAAACCATATCCATCAATAACCTAGAAAGGTTGGTAAACCTAGATGAATATTCAGCTACTGTCATGCTACCCTACTAGAGCTGAATAATCTCCTAGATAAGAACAACTTTGAGCATAACTGATGAGAAGTCCTCTCTAAAGAGGTGCTTAAAGTCGATCCATGAATGAGTCACCTCATTGTATGTCTGGATAGGAAAACTACAACATTCTCCTACCAAGACATGTAGAAGGCTTGCAGCTAGGACCACCATATGATCTATTGGTGTACTGACTAAATGGAAAACTTGAGTCACTTCCTCAAGCTAGTCATTGGCTTCTTGTGGTCTGGGATAACCTTGGACCCTGAAGGGAATCTTCCACTGAAACTCATGAAGTGTGATCAACCTATGCTCTTCATCCACTAGCACTGTGGTTACCAAGTGCTTCTCTACAGGTGGTGGTATGGTTGGTGCACCACCTGGATTTAACATCTGGGGAATTGGTCCCTGTATGAAACCATCATAATTGTGGCAGTCATCCTCAAGATCAATTTGCTGAATCCTAACTAGTATACATCATGGAGGAATCATGAAATAGATAATATGTACCGTGTTCAATAAGTATATCCTGAGAGTTGGGTCAAAGTGGACATGAAAACCAAAACCAATTTTTATATGATTAATGTACCATTATTTTCCCTACAACTAGTGTTATCCTATACCGAGTCGAAAAATATGTGATCAGAGTCTGGGTGGGTGGATACATTGTCCGCCACATCAATACTAGAGTCTCTTGCTGAAAATAGAAACTCAAAACACTTAACACTATTGCCCTAAACTAATCATACAGACTTAGAGTCCTAATGTAGAACCTACCTCCTCTGATACCATTCTTTCACAACCCTTTCTAGTTGGGCTCATGTTAGGACTCCCCAAGACCTCCTCTATTAGGTCAGGGTCAGGTGACTAGAATCAAGTATGAATATCTGTAACATTGGAGAGTTTCTTATGTACTTGTACACACACACACATCTCCAAGACCATAAAATTTTGAAATGTAAAAACCACTAAGTGAACAATTCATGCATACCACTATGTCTGCCAACAATATTACAATTGAAATCAAGGTAAAGTAAACAAGGCCAAATACAAGACCACTATAAGACGCCCGTAACATGAGTCAAACATGTAAGAAAAAAAATGTTAGGACTACCATCTGAAAGCTGTAGGAACACACCTCGATATTTGTGGTCTCACTACGAACCGTATGGTATTGGTAAACCTAGGACTCGATCAAAAGGATGAACATATGAAAAAGACATTACAAATGTGGGAAAATACCGCGCAGAGGTGAGTATAAAAATAATCATTAGGACACCCCAGAACCACAAAAAAACAAAAAATGAAGTATACAGTCACTCTATATTGATATATGTCTAAACACATATAACTAGAATATCTAGATATACTCAATTCAAGACACACTATCTAGAGGTACGCCAAAACCACTATATAATAGCACTAGGAATTCAAGTGGAAGATTCCACAATGTAATCATCCTGGAGAAGAAACTCCTGAGTCCGATATCACTAATGATGTCTGTCCAAGAGGTACTGCTCTATGGGTCTCTCCATGAGAAATATATACTGATAGATCCAAATAGAGATACGATAAAATAAATAAGGATCACCACTAAGGATGTGGGGTGATACCAATAACTCAATATTGATTAACCTGCTCTGTATAAGATTAAGGCTCACACTGTTTTTCTCATGTCAATACCAAGAACCCCACCTAGGTCACGAAAAAATGAATAGATAATCCCACAACAGGCCTCTGAGGGGGATTCCAAAAAACTCTATGTAGGAAGTATTTATGAAGGGATTTGTTTTCCTAGGAGTAGTAAATGATTCGTACCAACATTTAGGTAAACACAGGAGGGGAAACACCCTAATGAAACTTTTCTAAGATGTGGAGGTCGAGTAGATCAATCCATGTAAAAAGGGATACATGACGTGTAGTAGGGTTACATGTCGTGTCCCTTGACCCAGAGTACCTCCTGTATATGAAAACCTGTTTCATTCTAACCATGTAATGTAAAAGAGGGGTACACGACTTGTAGAAAGGTTACACGACACGTCCTTGTATCTGATGTCTTCCCGTGTTTCATTAAACAACATCAGCTAGTGTGTCTTTGCACATTTACTAGTACACCGAGTAGCCAATGTACTTGGTCAAGGCCATTCCATGTGTGTGTGTGGGGGGTACATTCTGTGTAGGAAACTTGTGTACTCCACCCCATGTCCATGTACTTCCCATGTTCACACTACGTCATTTAACCAGGGACCACACGCCGTGTATTCAGGGGCTACACACCATGTGTATTGGGTTTTCTAGAAAGCATTTTTCATCCTACCACTCACTCCATTGATCAATTGGATTCTTTTTTAGTGATTTGTTAACCTTGAAACTCCTGATCCAAGCTCATCTTGTCACCCTATGGCCAAATCCATCGGATTCAGTACTTTAATTGGCTCAGGATATACAATATTTATCATTTCTCATTATTGGTGAAGAACATGGATTCAGTACCCACTATTGTTCGATCCACCACTGCACCCACCACTGCACCTCTATCGAGTCATCTCAACGCTAGATCTACGACTTCATATCGTTACACAAAAAATAAAATGCACAACGATCAATTGTTAACAAAGTTTTCAAAGATGGGGAGGAACGAAAAACATGTAATGATGAACACATTAATAGGGTAAGAAACCAACAAAAATTTGTGAGGTAATAACATATATTGATGTCCTTACTGATATTGGGTTTTCACCCTTAAAATGGTAAATGAATCCAAACAATTCTCAAGAATTAAATCCAGATAAATTATGAAAATATCCCATACCAAAAATAAAATTGTTCCATGAGATAATATGTTTGTGGATTTGTCCATTTTCATTGCAAGAATCATGAATTGGGAGGGAAATCAAAATAAAACATCCTACCTTGATTCAGATCATTCACCGTTGAAGAATGGTCACCATGTCATCATCGTTGGCGAGACCTGTCAAGATCGGTGTGCGCTGATCGTTGATCCAATGTTTCGTCATCATTCATTGAATGTATCCTCCAAAGGTTATCTCTCCAATGTGTCTAGAGAATCATATGGTTATGAGATTAACCCTAGATCTCTAAAAGAGGGTATATTTAAAAATAATCTTGTCACTGTGTCACTACGCCGGCGAAATAAAATAAAATAAAATATCTTATTATATGTTATTCATTTAAGTAACCATGATTAATTTACACAATCGAACCATACTGAAAAATTTTAGTTTGAACCTTGGGTAAAGTCGATTTTCTTAAATCAATGGTGTCATCATATTTAGAATTTGGACACCCATTTAACAGTTATTCCACCTTTTTAGGAAAATTGTGTGTAGATGCTATTTAATATTTTAATATTTTTCAAACATTTTTCCAGGAATATCGTGCCATAGAATCCTACACCCTCTCTCTACCTGGTCTCAAAATTATCCATATAAAAATTAAAGATAATACACAGAAAATCTGAGATGTTACAAATCGATTTATAAGGGGATAATTCACTATACACATGATTGATGGTTTCATTTTTCATTTGATGGAAGTGGAGAGAGATATAGGTAATTAGATTAACATAATATAATATCAGTTTGTAGGAGATACTGGTTTTATTATTTTATCATAGTTGGAGAATATTTTAAAGAGGTTTAAGAAGAAAAAAAATAAAAATTCTCATTTAAAAATGTTACCAATCCTTCAAAAAAAAATTTCGGCTTGCACCGAAAGATTTACTAGGTTGGATTTATGATCAAACTAAAGTTTCCAGGATGTTGAGAGGGAATGAATTAAATAATTTGGGTAGGTATTTTCTAATGAAAATGTGTTTTGATCTGTTAATTGAAGAGGAGATGGGGTGACCTTTTATAAGCGAGTGAGAGGACAAGCTTGGATTTTTTTGAAGAGAATAAAGTGTACCCAAAATTTTCACATACCATAAGGATAAAAAATGAGTCATTATAGAATCGTAGAAGTTATAATATCTAAAAATATCCATAAATGGGTGTTAGAAATATATTAGTCCATTTTCAAAACCATATCTTCCTAGTTTTTTCCCATTGTAAACCCTCTTTCACTATAACTGCTGTAATTAATTTTTAATATTTTCACTATTCACTATGGTAAAAAATTAAGTTGGACTCATTAGATAATATAAATTATTATAATAAAAAATATGGAATAGATTTTTACCAATTATATATTACATTATTAGGGTAATAATTTCATTAAAAACACACACACCACACACACAATCCTGAAAGGTAGGCCATAGTCACCAATGGATAACCCATCCATTAAGCCTTAATTTTTATTTGTTCAACACATGGATGAAGGGAATGTGGTAATGAATCCCATTATATATCCCAAAGACCTAGTGTATCTTCATTCTTGCATCATGATTCCTACTTCTCCAGACCTTCTTCATGCTTGCGTCACCGGCTACCTGCGTCATTCGTCATGCTTGCGTCATTGCATGCCTGTGGAAATTTACTTCCACACAGATTTGAACCTAAGTCTCATGTAGGATTATGGGAATCCTTGTCCACTTGGGTAATAACCCAATTAAAAATAATGTTTTTACCAATTAAATTCATAGAATTAGAATAATTCAATTAAAAATTAAACCTAGAGATGCATTGAAAAATGATTTTTCCAAATAAAAACTTTTAAAAGTCTAAATTTTTTATATCAGAATTCAATTTGATATTGATTATAATGAAATAAATTAGTTAAATTTTTATATAAGTGTACTAATGTTTCTTAAAAAAATTAAAATGTATTTTAAATTTGTAAAAAATTTAAATGAAAATGTAGATTTCAATAAAAATATGTATTTTCACAATTCAAAAAAATTAATCTTTTCAAAAAATTATCAAAAATTACCTGAAAGATAATTTTGACATGTAGAATTAAAAAATTATTTTTCTTTAGTAAATTAATTTTATAAAAGTTGTAAAAAATTAATTTTGATATATATGCACAAAGTGAGATGAAACCATCTTTTAGGAAAATAAAATCAATAAAACATGATCTCCCAATTGAAGTTACAAATATTTCCTACTTTTATCAGGATAGATATTTTAACTTATTTGAGATGATTTGATATGGGTTTTAATATTATTTAAATTATCATTTATCTGTGCTAAAATTTTTGTGCCAAAAATCATCCTTTCACTGACTTCATCTTAATAGGGAGGCGTACACCATGTCTTCCTGATAACGCTTTATACGATGCCATTTGAATATTTGAATGAAAGCTATAATTGTAGGAGAACTACACCAATGGTCATTAATGATATCACATATTTTGAATGTCAAGAGATAATGACCTCAACATGAATTATAATGTTTGAATAGTCATTTTGGTATGTCCATTAACTTAAGTGTGATAAGAGTGGTTTAAATAAAGAACAATATCAAGATATTTCTAGAGAATCTTCTAAAATTTCTATATAAATCATGGAACATGAATAGACATAATTCAAAGAGTTTTTCAACGTATTATTAAAAATAAATTAATATAGTGTTGTGTAAGGCCATAAAGGGGTAAATATTCTCTTATAGCAAGAATGTGTTCATATTTTGTAAGGTGGTCAAAAATAAACCATTTTTCATTTTTATTCCTTAGAGTATTGTGAAATATGGTGAAAATGTCTACAACAATTTCATCAAATTAATATGAGAATAGGTAAAGGTTTCATGACATTTTTAGGGTGTTATCTCCTAGCCATAACCTATTTACAAACCAAACATCTTAACATAATTTCCCAATTCATGTTATCCCACATAAATTGTTTATTCAAGTATCTAATCATCTTGGTGCTATCATGGGGTATGAATAAATTTGATATATGGGTATTATTCCAAACATTTATTTTATTATCAGGTATAGAGAGAAAATATAATATCTTTCCAAATTTTTGAATTCCATCTTCACAGATAAAGTCTGCAAAATTTTCATCATTTAAAACTTTAATTTTGTTTTTAAAATTCTCATATTTAAGTTGATAACTTTTAAATTTTTTAATAAATATGGTTTAACAATAATTTTAAAAAGAAAATTTTTATCTCCTTCCTCAAAGATTCCTAGATCAGGATTTATGAAATCCATGATCATAATAAGATCCTCGTTGATCTTCATTCTATCATGTACTCCATGATCTTTCTAGCTCAAAAAATATTCTACCTTATTTTCCTTCCTTCTGTGGTAGTGTATTGAGAAATCATATTCCTTGAGTAGCTCAACTAATATCCTTTTCCTTATTTTTTTCTGTTTATATGAGATGATATATTTAATACTTTTACAATATGTGTATATCTCAAAATTTTCACCATAGAGATAATGTATCCATATCTTCGAAGAAATTCTTATGGATACTGACTTAATATCATTGGTTGAATAGTTTTTGTTATGAATCTTTATCTATCACGATGAATTGACAATGAATTTATCATTTTTTATATTGAAACAACCAAGTCCCTTATTTGATTCATCAATATATTTCATAAACCCAACATTTCTTGATATAAGAGACAAAATCAGAGCATTCACCAATATCCTCTTGAATTCTTCAAAACATTTTTCAAATTCAATTTTCCATATAAACATAACCCCTTTACATGAAATCTTGGTTAATAGGTTATCTAATTAGAAAATGTTTTGAAGAAATCACTAATAATAACCTTCTAAGCATATGAAACTACGTACCTCAGTTATGTTTAGTGGTAAAGTCCAATCGTTGACCACCTTTTTCTTTACCAGATCAAGTGATATTCCATCATTGGAGATAATATTCCCATAAAAAGAAAAATTTTGTATCAAGAATTCTCAAATTTTAAATTTCCCATATAATTATTTTCTTATAAGAGTCTCAAGAAAGATCCCCAAGTGACTACCATGGTCTAATTAACACATAGATTACACCAATAAATTATTAACAAATAATAAAAAAATTTATCAATATATTATCTGAATAGTCTATTAATTAGGTCCACGAAGATAGAGGGTTCAATAGTTAATGCAAACTACCTTACTATACAATCAATATTTCTATACCTCATTTGAAATAATATATTTGAAACATATTCCTTCATTACTAACAATTGATGATACCCAAAATGAAGGTAAATATTTGAAAAATATTGAGCTCTCCGATTCTGGTGAAATAAGTTAGTAATATGAGGTGGATGTTAGTTGTTCTTTATCATAATTGCATTTATTTCCCTATAATCAAAACTCAACCCCATATATCCATATTTCTTAATTGGAAAAATAATTGGGGCTCACCAAGGTAAAATAACTTGGTGTATACAACCCTTATCACATAAATACTCTAGTTTTTTATTTAATTAAAATAATTCCACAATGTATATGGCATCCCAACTTTTTATAACATAATATTTTCATTACATGGAACAAAAAATAGGATATTTTGATGTTTTCTTTCTTGGAAATTATAAATAAAAAATTAAAACATAAAAAAATATTGTAATACATTTGAAAAAAGTCTTCATGGGTTCACCCTATGTTAATTTTACTATATGAAATATCATAGGGACATACATCAAAGGAAAGGTGTGATTATAAATCCTAGTTTAGGAATAGGAAAGGGAGAAATTTTGTATGTGGTCATGATTCATATCAATAAGAACAACAAGTATAACAATATAGAAAAAATAAAGAGAACATTAGAGATATCATAATAAAAATAACATGATACATATCATAGAAATGTGGCTAGAACATAAAAATGAGGCATTCAAAAGAATATCACCAAGTTTTATCACCAAGGAGTCATAAACGACAATTTACAAGGTTATTCACCATGGTATGATAAAAAATTTAATATATATAGATTAAACTATTAACCTAGTAAATTGGAGAACTATTAGGGTGAATCATTTATATTTATTAATTTATGTAGTCACATTGATCATAATAAATCATTTCATTAATAACCCATGGAGAATAAATTATAGGTTTCTTATCAAAATCATGACATACAAAGGTTCTTAAAGATATGATCATCACATAATTATTAACCCACAGATAGGCAATATGGATTTAATATATGAAAATAACTAAATTAATAAATCTTTTTTTACATCTAGCTGAATAACCATGGGAAAATAATACCGTAGATTATTCAAAAATAAATAAATGATACCTTCTCATGTAAAATAGGGAAGAAAATTTGGCAGCATGACTGGTTTTGAACATGAATTAATGAGAGGGAAAATGAGATGGGAAAAGGGTCTCCCATTTAGAAAAGTATATTATTACATTAATGAGATAATATAAATTGAAAAATAATAAATTAGTTTGAAAACTAGAATATATACAACAAAAAAGGAACTTAAATGGAAAAGAAAATTGTCAATTTTCCTTACCTTGAAGAGTCATACCTCAGACATGTGGATGGAACCTTGGGAGATCAAGGAAACCTTATGATGATTATTTTGTTGGAAAAATGACAAAAAATTCCTGTAGGATTGATTTGGAGAAAATAGGAAGGGGGAAATGGGTGAGTTTTTATAACAAAAGTGGAGGAATTGTTTAATAATTTCCAAATATAGGTCTTGGAAATATAGGTTGTGGAAAATGAAACTTTTCTCATATTTTTTTGGTAATTTGGTCCTTATTTTATAATATTTAAATCCATTATAACCTAAAACTATTTTTAATACTTATTTTGACATGGGAAATAATGTTTTCCCAAAATAATGTTTTTAAAACAAAATTTTCCATTTTAAACTTAGCAAAGTAACTTAGGGGTTTAGAAGTTGATTAAAAGTTATTAAAATAATTAATAATAATAAAATAAAATATTTTACTTCATGTGTTGTGATTAACTAGTTATTACATCATTATAAAATAAATATGAGGGCATAAAACATACCGAAAGTAAGAAACTCTATTTTTCATTATTCACTAAAAAATATTTTTTTATAAAATTCTAAAAAACTTAACCAAACCTAATTTTGACATGATAATTTCAAATATGAAATTTATTTTATAAAAAATAATTATAAAAATATGATATTTTTTTAATTTTAAATAAATAAATATATATATATCCTTATTTATGGTAAAGTAGTAGTTTTTTAGACATAATCAAATTTATGGCACATAAAAAATTTTCCTAGGACATTATAAAATTATTCTATTATTTATATTTAAATATGATCATTTTGAAAAACTATTTTGTAAAAAAAATTATTTAAAATACACGAGTTTTTTTATAAGTGTATATATTTTTTAAAATTATGATTTTATTTTTAAAAATAAAAGTACAAGATGTCATTGGAATGTAACCCCTTATAACACCCACATATTCCCTAAGGGTAAGCTGTGTATTGACAATAGTTTGATGGGGGTGGATATACTTTCTTTGATTGAGGGATAATATACAATAAATTAAACTTATACCACATATGTTTTCATTCAAGCCTCACTTTTTGAATCTAGGCTTAGGATTTGTCAAGGGAGAAACCTAGTGACACTACTACCTCCCCAGTTCTGAAATATGGGATTCAAACCGGATGACTATACTAGTTGGGGCTATCGTTTCTCATTTATGCATCCATTAGGTTTTTTAATTACTAGTTATAAACACTAGTTATAATTGTAAAATTATTACCAATGGTTGTAGTTCTCAATATTCGAATAGGCTATCAGTTATATTGAACAAAGGTTATATTTAACAAATGTTCATATTACTATTCCTTGGTAACATTTCTCACTATAAATACCACTTAATTATTTAAATCAATACTAATTATTATTAATCTTAAGGTTATGTTTTAATTTTCTAAAATGTTGATTTATAGAAAAATATTTTTGTTTTATTTCTATAGTGTTGGATATGGGGGAAATGATTCTTGTTGATTTGGGTGATACAGATTTTCCCATTTTATAGTTTCTATTTTATAATTTTTTTCCAATTTTAATGTTTTAAATTTTCATTAGTTTTATAGCTGACTAATGTAATGATATTTATTAATGAGGTAAAATTTTATTGGATTATCTATATATTTTCTGTTAAAAATATTATATATTATAACCCATAAATTTTTAAGAGATAAATATCATTTAAAAATTCTAGGTTGTTACATTATTCTATCCTTTAGAAATTTTATCCCCTAAATTTCAACTCATTTTATCTTTTGAGAATAGGGGAGTTTACTTATTTTTAATTTTTGGCTCTGGTTCCTAGGGAACCTCTTCATACTTATGATTCCTCCACTACACTTTGATAAGTTGAGTTATCTTAATGGTAAGAAATTTGTCTCTATAGTCAAAGAGATCCACCAAAAGCTCCTTATAAGAGAGGTCATGTTCGAGTTTTACTATCTTCAGATTAATTACATATCAGAGATTGGGTATGTACTTTATTAAGAGAGATACATGGAATACATCATGAACATGAGAACTATTTTTTGTAATTTTTAGCCAGTGGGACACTTATTCTATGTGATAAAGGATTTAAAAGGGGTCACTGTAATTATGAATAAGATTCTCTTTATTTTCAAATTACATGACTCTATTTCATGGTGATATTCAAAGGAATTTTTTTCCTTCAACATCAAAATCGAACTCTCTTCGACGTTTGTAAGCATATATGTTTTACCAAATCTAATTATACTTTATATGTCTTTAATGAAAATAACCTTTGTTTCATCTCTTTCACAAGACAGACCCCATGTATCTTTCTCTCACCAACTTCAACCAAATAAGTAGGAGTTCTACATCACTTCCCATATAGAGGTTCAAACTGTTTTGTTTGAGTATAATCTATTTTTTTGTATGATAACTCTACTAATTAGATGTTTTAATCCCATATACCTTTAAATTTCACTGAGAATGATCTCCACATGCCCTCAAGTGTTTTAAAAGTTCTTTCAGATTGGACATCAGTTTACGGGTGATAAGCCATATTGAAGTTCAATTCAATATTGAGAGAATGTTTAATACTTCTCTAAAATTTAGATGTGAACCTTAGATACTTATAAAAAACAATTGAATGTTTTTCCATATACATTTTCACCAATTATTTTATATATATCTTATTAATTTTTTCAAGAGGGAAATTTTCCGGAATAGCACTAAAATGTGAATTTTTGCGGAGTTGAACCACTATAACACATATCATATTGTTTGATTTTGTATTACTTGGGAGACTAATGATGATGTCTATAGTGATTTTCACTACTTCCATGTTGGTATGGGTAGTGGTTTTAATACCCACTTAGAAATTTATCCCTCCACCTTCACTTATTGACACACCAAACACCTTACAGTTTAGTCAACAATCCCCCTTTTCATATTACCCCACCTATAATTATCATGAATTTACCTATATATTTTAGTTATTTTAGGATATATAGAGAATATAGAGCTATGAGCATCATCCATTAGATCTTTATTTATCTCTGGGATAAATATGACCCATAACCTTGATCTTATTTTATATCAAAGGATCATCTATTTGAGGAATATTGAGCTTATCTAGTAATGATGGTTGAGAAATAATTTGGGATAGGATTGATGATGTAACTTCTGTTATTATTACCATGTCCAACATTACTAGGTCCTTGATCAATTAATCTCATTGAATCCTAATCATTTCTAGAAAAACATGGAACTTGTTACTTAATGCATCAATAAATTTGTTTTCTCCTCTAGGGTGATAATGAATTGAAAAATATAGTTTTTAAAAACCTCTATTCATATCCTTTGTCTCTTTTTAAATTAATTTTGTGATAATATATACTTAAAACTTTGGTGGTCTATGTATATATCAAATTTCTCCCCATAAATATTGTGCCTCCCTATCTTCAGAGAAAAAATGATTGAAGCTAACTCGAGTTCATGAGTAGGATAATGTTTCTCATTAGGAGTTAACTACATAGATGCATAAATGATCACCTTATAATTTTTCATGAGGATAAACCTAATAACTTTTTATATATTCATCAGTATAAATAAAAAATACTTCTATGATAGGGGTAGAGATAACATATTTGTAGTAACCAATCTCTTCTTTAGTTCTTGGAAACATCATTCACTCTCCTTTTTCCAAATGAACTTAATTAACTTTTGAGTTTACTTGGTTAGTGGATTATAAATTCATGAAATACTTTTCACAAGCATCCTATAATATCGTGACAAAATAAGGAAACTGTGAATCTTGGTTAATATTGTAGGATAAGGCCAATCTACTACAACCTTTTTCTTGTTAGGGTCAACTAATATTCCTTTTTTGGTTATAATGTGTGCCAAGAATGAAATTTTTTTAACCATAATTCACATTTTCTTAAATTTTCAAAGATTTTTTCCTTAGTTGAAGTTTTATATATAACGCTTATACGATCCTTACACTCCACTTTACATTTGGAATATAATAGAATATCATCAATAAAAAGAACCATGAATTTATCATAGTAGTCCTTAAAGTCTCTATTAATAAAATCTATAAACGAGGAAGGAGATTTAATCAAGATGAAGGGAATATAAACAATATAATAGTTCCTATTTTTTTTGGAAAAATGAATTTGGGATATATTGTTTCTTCACCCTCAATTAATGATACCCAGATCAGTGGTCAATCTTAGAAAATAATTGTGCCCCCTGAATCTGGTCAAATAATTCATCAATCCATGGTAAATGGTACTTTTTCTTACTGTGATCATGTTAATTTCTCTATAATCAATACATAGCCACATTGATCAATCCTTATTCATTATAAAGAGAATATTTTCTTTCCAAGGAGATACACTTGGTAAGATAATTCCATTATCCAAAAGATATCAAATTTATTTCTTTAATTCCTTTAACTCTACATTTTCAAATCTATACAGGGTCCTCAATATTTAATTGGATTAAGGTATGAGTTCAATGGATAAACAAAACTTTTTTATATGGTAGGTCCATGTAACTATTAAATAAACATATAAATGTATTTCTGAATTATGGGGGCATTTTCTATTTTTATACTTTCATTTTCTTCTCCCTCTTCACTGATCATCTCCATAAATAAAGCTGTGAGAGGTGATTTTAAAGAAAGATGAGATTGGAATATAAATCATTTGAAAATTACTATATGTTTTCTATTTAAGACTATTGAAATTTCCTTACTTATTTAGTTGAGATTAGTGTTTTATTTTGAGAGACAGTCCATCCCCCTTATAGTTTTAAATTACACATTGCTATTGAGTATTATATTTGTGATGATTTTGTACTTTCCAAAAGTTAATACTATGGGGTTTATACACTGTTAATGATAATATAATACCTCCAAAAGTACTGTCTAATAACTAAAATTATATAAACCTAGGTAATGGTTCTATATTATTTGAAATTTTTTATAAAAAATGGAATACATAGAACAAGAATCAAACATAGAACTTTATAGTACTGAGGGCACAATGAGTATACCTTCCCACATATCATTTGGAGACTAAAATTCATTAATAATGATTTTAAATGCCCGAACATTATCCCTTGGACTATGTTGAGGTTTATGGTGGTTTCCATCCATTATCTTCTGATTTTGACATTGATTGCAAAAATGCCTAATCTATCCACACGTGAAGAATTGAAATTTAAGATGGGACTACAAGATCTTACCTTTGTATTTTGTGTTGATAAGTTGAGGTTTCAAATCACTGGGATAGTTCTGAGATATATGAAAATCTATTACTCAGATGTAGCACTTCCCACCCCCAGAAAATCATTTAACCAAATTCTTCTTCCCATATTTGTTTCATGTGGAAAGTTTAACTTTATTTCCTCCTCTTCCATGATGAAAATTATTCCATGATTTTAGATACATTTTTTTGCTTCTTTTCATTCAAAATATGTGACCATTGTTCATCTATTAACCCTAATTAAACCTTTATAGCACTTTGTATTATCTACTAATAGCTTTCATAGTTTAAATTTTATAAATTCATCGATAGATGGGGTTCAATTCCAGTAAAATAATATATCAAAATTTCCTTTAGGATCTATAAAATATCTAGAGATGTATCAAGAAAGTCTTGTAAAGTTAATTTTATAGCTTCCCATTGATTCATTTTACTTATGATTCAATATTAAAAAGTACTTATCCTTTTTTGTTGATATAAACTAGGGAAAATATTCATTGAAAAATATTCCCCTAAAATATTCCCACTCCATAGAATCAATATCCCCTCTTAGCATCATATTTTTATTCTGTGTCAACTATTGATCAGATTATTCTTCTAAGAAGTTACTCCCAGGGTGAATTTCACTATCTCTTATTAGTGGATTATTGAAAATATATTTTCTATAGATGAAATCAATGGATCAGTAGATATAGTAAAATATAGAAATCACTAATGCATTAAGGACTCAATGACATGTTTTTCCCTTCAGGTTGAATATTTTTATGGAATGTGATTTAAGTTATTATTTATAACTTGATATAGTTGATTCATCATCCTGATGAAGTCTTACATTATAGATACAATTATATTCATAAGGTATTTATTTAATCATCTGTTATACTCATCGTTTACATTATTCCTCCTATTTACATCTATTATTATAAAATAAGAAAACCATAGTGATAATTTTTTTTGTTTTAGCAACTATAAAGAGAGTTTATTTCTTAAAACATCATTCTAAAATATTTTATTATTTAATAACAATTAAATTTTCTCTATATCCCTCACAATGGTTCAAAAAAGATTTTGATTTCCCAAACATATCTCCCAAGAGTGTCAAAATAGGTGGGTAGTAAGACCCATTTTCATGCACCGGTTTACAGTCGAGTTTATATAAATAAAATGTTTTTTGGGTGATTACCCATAGTTATATCTGTTCTAGAGACACATCCACTTGTTGCATCAAAATAGTGATTTAATTTCTTAGAATCCACTCTCTTAATACTTATCTAAAATTAAAAAATACTTACCTATATTTATACCTTTCCATAGGGGTTTTACTGAAATTTTCATGTCATAATTCCTAAAAATAACTAAACCACCCTCTGATAGAAGCTATAGAATCCCACCTTTTTATTACATAAATGTTTCATTGCATGGGACAAAAAATTGGATCATTTAAATTTTGGTTTCTTGGAAATTAGAAATATAATACACAAAGACATAAAAAATTATTCTAATCCATGTGGATGGATTTTTCATGGGTTTACACTATGTTACATTTATTACATCTCATATTTTGTGGATATACATCAAAGGAAAGTGGTAAGCATGAAGCCTCATAAGAGAATTAAAAAAGGATACATTTAGCATGTGATCATGATTCATATTAATAATCAAAACATGAATAATGATATAACATGGATCAAATGTCATGGGGTATATCATAATAAAAAAAACACAATTCATAACATGGAAATTTGGTGAAAAAATAAGAATGATACATTTATAATCATATCACCATAGTTTATCACCAATGTTTCATAAATGAAAATTTCCATGTTTATTCAAAAAACACTCTTTGTGATGGATTTGGATTGAAGAGGAAGGGTGAAATGGGTAAGTATTTATATTAAAAGTGGGTGAATGGTTTAACAATTTCCAAATATAGGTCTTGGGAATATTGGTTGAAGAAAATGAAAAAACATAGGCATTCCCATGGTTTTTGATCATGGTTTTGGAAATTTGAATCATCTTTTATAATATTTTATTCCATTAGAACTAATCACCATTTTTTAATACTCCTTTAGACAATTAAAATTAATTTTTCAATAAAACAATGTTTTTAAAATCAATATTTCTAATTTAGACTTTGTAAAGTCACTTACAGGTTTAGAAATTGATTAAAACATATTAAAATACTTCATATTAATAAAATGAAATGTTTTTTTCATATAATTTGTATAATTAATTATTACATAATTATGAAATAAATATGAAGTTATAAAACATATAAAATAACCAATTATATAATTTAATGTTTATTAAAACATAAATTATTTTAGGTTATTCTCAAAAATTAACCCTATGATGATTTTGAATTGATGATTTGAAATATAATATCTATTTTATCAAAATAAATATCAAAATATGATTTTTTTACTTTTAAATATAAAAATACTTATTTATTAAAAAATATTAGTTTTTCAGATAGTCAAATTTCTGACACTTTTAAAAAAATTCCAATGAATTTAAAATATTAATTTATTTGTTTCCAAAAATCAATTTATCAAATTTGTCTTTATTAAAAAGACACGAAATATATATATATGTATTTATATATTAAAACAAAATTATTATAAATATGTAATTCATTGAAAGACAATTTTTTTATACAAAGGAAATTTCACAAAGGCTTAGACACCTAAACCCTTATTAAACCTATGTATTCCCTTATGTTGAGGTATACGATGGTGGTAGTTTTATGTAGTGGCTTTACTAACATTGATCGAGTGGTGATCTCTACTAACTTAAAAATATCTCATAGTTGATTTCGTTCAAGACTCAATTGTTGATACTCAGTTTGGGAGTGGTCAAGGGAGAACTCTAATGAGGGTATCTACCTCCCTAGTTCTGAAAAATGGGCTTCAAAAAACATGAATCCACTAGTTGAGGCCATCATTTCTCCATTATAAAACAATTATACTATTTTATTTCTACTTATAAACACTAATTAAAAAAGAAAAATTATTACTAATTGGTATTGTTCCCAGCTGTTAAATACTGCATTAGTTATATTTAACAATGTTTATGTTTTATCAATGGTAATATTACTATCCCAATGATCACATTCCTCACTATAAATACCACTTTATTGTTTTGATTAATAATCACTATTGTTACTATTAAGGTTATATTTTCATTTTATAAAATGTTGATTGGATTACTAATATTTTATTTCAATTGTATAGTTTGGCTCTGGGTGTGATGATTATAAAAGATTGGGATCATCACATAAATAACTTATTTTAAAGTTATTTTTATTTAATTTCTATTCTTGCTTTGTTTTGGGGGTTTCCAATGCATTTATGAGAAAGTGGTGCATTTTTGAAATTGGGGCCAAACCGTGAGCTCATTTACAAATTAAAAAACATGTTTTGTTTCTTTTTTGACTCCTTAAATTTTAAAAATTTTCCATCCATTTAAATTTATAAATGGAATATTCTAACCTATTGACACAACCATTTCATTTTGGACCCTTTATAAATCCATAGTAATGGTGGATTTGAGTTTTTATTTAAGGAATTGGGCTAGCCCGGAAGCCCATTTCCAGTTTTATTAAAACAAAATTTATTTAATAACTTATTAAATTTTTATTATTATTCAGAGATTGAAAGTTTCACCAAAGACTACTGAACCCATAAGTGCACCCATTATCTTTTCCTCCTATTTGGAGCTCGTATGCATTGCGAATTTGGGCCGAACGTCATAGGGTTTCTCAAATCGTCAAGATTTGAAGTGGTAAATTCTTTACTTCATAACTCTTTCAATTCTTACTCTTTTTACCCCATTACAGATCCTAAATGACCTAATCTTATTTATTCCAACTAAAATATAATTTTTGGATGTTTTCAAATTCATTTACAGGTGTATTTGGGTCTATTTATTCAAGATCCCATAAGTATGTGGGTCTCCTTCATTCTTCTTTCAATTTGCTTAGGGTTTCATTCGATTTGATTAGGGTTTCTTCCCATATCCTTGAGGTTCCTAATGTCCAAAAACTAGAGTTTTGAACCTAGGGTTTTATTCTTTATTTCTTGGTCTATTGTTGTGATTTTAGTCTTTATATAAGCCCCTTGTGGTGCGATGGTGGTGCAGTTTGATTTTCGCACCAAGATTCAAGGGTTTTCATTATTTTGGAAGGTTATTCCATTGTGTATGAAATATTTGTGACCTAGCAGCTATTTTTATGATATTTTCATGTTTATTAAATTTTATTATTTCTAAAAAAATTGGTTTTAGTGGGTTTTTTAATGCAAGTTAATTTTAAGTGCCAATTTTAGGTGAAATTGGTTTTTTTTTCATATAAATCTTTTATTGGTTCATTTGGGAAGCCTAATAATTAACTAGTTGTTTTTATTGAAATATATTAGGCATGATTTTTTTTTTAAAATTTATCCTCTTTGGTTGTTCCTGCTAAAGTTTGTTTAAATGGTGTTTGACAATCTAGTGGACTTTAGGTGCCATGTTTGTGTCAAAATGGGGTTTTTAAAAAGATATAACTTCTTGGTTCATATATGGTTTCCCCATAACTGAATTGTTGGCGTTATTGAATTGTATCGAACTTAAATTTTTGATTTTTTGACTTTCAAGTGTGCACATAGTGTGAAAAGTCTATATTTCAAGGAGGTGTGGGTGCAAAACAATGTGAGATTTTGAGAAGTTATTCTATTGAAAATCAAAATGTTTTGTGGTGTGTTTTAAGTGGTATCAAATGTGTATTGCTATTGTATTGTTTTTATGTGACCATTAGTAGTGTTTTTATATGAAAATTAATGTGTGTTGCTTGCTAAAATTTTTTGAGCACAAAAGGGGAAGCCTGGGTACCTAGGTGTGTAGATATGTACTTGTACGACTAGTGAATGAGATGTGATGTGTCCCTATTTCACTGGGAAAATGGATAAAGAAAACTCTAACTAAACAATGTGGATGAATTTTGGGACCACTAGGTTATTGGTATGTTCCCTACTAGTGGCTCATGCATGATTGGATTGTGACTTGGATACTTTACACTGAGGTACGAGGTACATAGGGCCCGAGACTATCTAGTTGCCTAGGGGTGTTCCCAGTTTTGGTGCTCATTTTATTTGTGGTATTTACCCTTGTATTAGGGTGTGTTTTTTTGTACTTTAAAGTTTCTAAAATTTCATGTTTAATCGTGCTTACATTCTAATTTTTTTATTTTAAAAACTATTTTTAATTGAAAGTTGAATTTTTTAGAATTTATCACCATTTTTCATTACGTATTAAAAATGTTTGTTTTTTTAACCTTGTATTGAATACTCTTTGGAATATTTGGTTGGTATCCTATTGAGATTAGAATCAAACCCTACATAAATCACTTGGGTGTAAGTAGACTTGGTTATGTTTGACTTAGGTAAAAGGAAAACCTCAGGTGAAGGCGGTTCAGGTTGTTAGACCACTCATGCGGTGCAATGTTTTGGAGACAGCTCCGAGGTGATGACCCCTTGTCATGTGGAGTCATTGTGGATGTATTTCTATTGTCTTTATTTATATTTGGACCTCCTATAATGTATTTAAATTTAGGTATTCAGATCTGATTTTGTTAAAACTTTTTTTTCATAAAAATTTCATATTCTTATTATTGATTGTTTTTAATGTCTTATGCTTTCATACTCGGGTAAATCTTTCCCAAAAAAAATTTATTGATACCTGAGCATTTGTTCTATTATGTGGGTCTAGGGAATTCCATTAGGGCTTTGTCATAGGCTGGATTTGATGTCGGTATTAGTGGCGACCAGATACAGTTCATGACAAAATGGTACCAAAGGGGGCCAATATTTTTTGGTTATATTTATATTTTGGGATGAGTCGGGATTGAAAGAAGCTAGGACTGACGGGGCTTGGGGTTTTGGTCGTGAGTAGGGTTCCTGGCCTAGACCCCTCATGGATGACCTTGAGTCCCCAAGGGAGGATGGAATTGTTTGATTTACTTTGCTTCTAGGTGAGACATGTGGACTGTAGACCACATGTGGACATCAATCATTGGTAGAGTAATTATTTTATTTATTACTATAATGTGTTTAGATTATTTATATTTGATGTATTTGATTAAAATTTACATAATTGTGATATTTACTATTTTTTTGTGATTGTTGCATTTTGTAGTAGCATGCCTCCCCGAAAATATCCCATGCACCCACGGGAGGAAGCCGGAGAGATTTATCCCACATCTATTGATCAGAGGATTGTCGACGTCATGGTCTGGGATGTCCTGGATCTTGGACAGAAACCAGATCCTATTCTAGCTTCATTAGATAGGATGATACTAGTCCTAGAAAGGACAAGGTCTAGGAGTTCATGAAAAATAATCCTTCCACCTTCCATGGAAGCATAGAACCCCATGATGCAGAGGAATGGCTCAAGAAGATTGAGCACTTGTTTGAGTTCTTGAAAACACTCGAGGATATTAGGGTGAAATGTGACACCATTTTTTTGGAGGGTCCCAGCCGTAGGTAGTGGGAATCAGTACTTCTGACTGGGAAGAATGAGTATCTGCACTGGGGAGATTTCGAGGCTGTCTTCAATGAGCAGTACTGCCCTGGGGTGTTGAAATATGATAGGTAACGAGAGTTCATGGACCTTGTTCATGGGAATCTTTATGTGATGGAGTATGCCAACTGTTTTACACATCTAGTTCGCTATGCTTCTGAAATCGTCTCTAATGAGAAAGCAAAGGCCCATAGGTTTGAGAAAGGCTTGCGACCAGAGATATACTCCCACATGTTCCTGTTTAAGCTAAGGACATATACTGAGGTTGTTTATCGGGCGTGCTTGGTGGAGATTGATAGGAAAGTTAAGGTTCTTTATCTGGATTAGTATTTGTAGTGGGAAGTGGAATCTCCTTAGAGAAGAAAAGAAATCGGGAGGAATAAGTGAAGAAAAGAGGTGGAAGTTCAGGCCACACTTCCAAGAAGTTTTTGTCTACAGCTTCGGATGCAAGATTGGTTGTGTTCCACTAGTGTGGTAAGAAAGGTCACATCGGACCAGCATGCCCACTTCCCCCAAACCCTTGTTACCGGTGTGGATGTATGGTGGATTTTCAATGCTTTTGCAGGGTGGGACGTTCAATTCCGAGTGTGGAAGGTTCATGGGCTTTAAGGGGAGTGACAACAGGTTAATGGAGAGTGTTAGAGGACCTCTAGTTTTCTCCATCCACTACCCATTCCTACCTGGAAGTGAGATGAAGTCACCATATAATTCATTTTTGTATTGCCTCGTATGCCTTAGGGTAATAATTCATTTGGGTGGTGATTGATCATCTTAAAAAATCATCTCACTTCATTCCGATCAAATATATACCTAAAGTGGATGAGTTGGGTCATTTTTATATTCAAGAGGTGGGGAGAATCCATGGAGTTCCACCGACAGTTGTCTCAGATTGATACCCCCACTTCACTTGTTGATTTTGAGAAGGCCTTAAAAATTCATTGGGGTGTCTGATTAAGATGAGCACGACATACCACCCTCAGACGGATGGTCAGATAAAGCGGGAGAATCAGATTTTGGAGGACATGCTTAATGCATGTGTCCTGTACTTTGGAGGTTCCTGGTATATCCATTTGGTATTGGTTATGTTTTTTTATAATAATAGTTATAGGTATTCAATTCGAATTGCTCCTTTTGAGGCGCTCTATGGTCGGCCTCGTTAGTCCCCCCTATGTCGGGCTGAGGTAAGTGATACCTCACTGCTGGGGCCAAGTCTGGTGCAGGAGACGTCTGGGAAGGTTGAATTGATCAGGCATCAATTATTGATATCTCAGAGGCAACATAAATTTTATGCTGACCAGAGGGGTCAAGACCTTGTGTTTTCTATGGGAGACAAGGTATTCTTGAATGTGGCCCCTCGTTTGGGCCATCGTTTATTGAGAAATAAAGGGAATTTGACACCACAGTTTGTCGGTCCTTTTTAGACCACTGATCATATTGTGATGGTGGCATAAACGTTTGACCTACCTTCTCAGTTTACATCCATCCATGACGTCTTCCATGTATCCCAATTGAAGAAAAAAACCCACATCCATCCTATGTACTGAATTGGGAGGAGTTGGATATTAAGACAACTTTATCTATTGTTGAGAGGCCGATGTGAATAGTGGAATTCGAAGAAAACGTTCTTTAAGAAATGTCTATTCCATTGTTTTAGTTTCTTTGGAAGTATGGGAATGATACACATGAGACATGGGAGCAGAAGTCATGGGTTGATGAAGAGTACCCATTCCTATTTTCTGATCAAGCTTTATGTTGACTTTTCGGGATGGAATGTTTTCATGATGGGGAGAATTGTCACATAAATAACTTATTTTAAATTTATTTTTCATTTAATTTCTATTATAGCTATTTTAGGGGTTTCCCATTCATTTTCGAGGAAGTGGCATGTTTTCAAAATTTGAGCCAAACCGTGAGCTCATTTCCAGATTGAAATTTTTTTGTTTTTTTGTAACTTCTTTATTTTCAACATTTTTCATCCATTACAATTTCTAATTGGCTACCCATAACCTATTAACACCACCATTTAAATTTGGACTCTTTAGGAGTCCATGATAATGGTGGATTTGGGTTTTTATTTAAGGAATATGGCCAGCCTGAAAGCCCATTTACTATTTTAAAAATTTTTGTTTCTTTAATAACTTACTCATCTTTTTATTTGTAATTGATTCCAAGTGTAACCCAATCCCATTAAAACTAGAAACATTCTAATTATATTTTCCCCCTCTTTGGAGCTCGTATGCATCATGAATTTTTGCAGAACTTCATAGGATTTCTAAAATCATCAATATTTGAAGAGGTAACTTCTTTACTTCATAACTCTTTCAATTATTACTCTTTTTACCCCATTATAGTTCCTACATTAATTTATCTTCTTTATTAGAACCTCAATATCATTTTTTCATGTTTGAAAATTCAGCTAATGGTGTATTTGGTTCGATTTCTTCAAGATCCCTCAAGTAAGTGGGTCTCCTTCATTATTCTTTCAATTTGATTAGGGTTTCATTTGATTTTCTTAGGGTTTATTTCCATATCCTTGAGGTTCCTAATTTCCTAAAACTATGTTTTTTAACCTAGGGTTTGATTCTTGTTATCTTAATCAATTATTTTGATTTTAGGCTTGATATAAGTCCCTTGTGGTGCAGTGGTGGTACAGTTTGATTTTCGAACAAAGATTCAAGGATTTTGATTATTTTGGTATGTGATTACATTTTGTATGAAATATTTATGACCTAGCTACCATGTATATAATATTTTAATTTTTATTACATTTTATTATTTCTATAAAAATTGGTTCTAGTGGTGTTTGCAATGCAAGGGAATTTTAAGTTCCAATTTTAGGTGAAATTGGAAGTTTTTTATATAAATCTTTTATTAGTTCATTTGGAGATTCCCTATAATTACCTAGTTGATTTTATTGATAATTATTATGGTTGAAAATAATGTTTTTAATAATTACCTAGTTCATTTGGGTTTTTTAAATGATATTACTTATTAGTTCATATAAGGCTACCCTATAACTGAATTTCTGGTATCATTTAAGGGTATTGAACTAAAATTGTTGTTTTGGTGACTTAAAAGTGTGCACATAGTGTGAAAATTCGATATTTATAAGATTTTTGGGTACAAAACAATGTGAGAGTTTGAGAAATTGTTCTCTTGAAAATCAAGATGTTTTGTGGTGTCTTTTAAGTGGTATCAAATGTGTATAGATAATGTATTTTTTTTATGTTGACTATATTGGTGTATTTATATGAAAATTAACTTGTATTGCTTTCTGAAATTGTTTGAGCACAAAAGGGGAATCCCAGGTACCTAGGTGGGAAGATATGTACTAGTACAACTAGTGAACCAAATTGGGTTTTCCCTGTTTAACTAAGAAAATAGATAATGAAAACTCTAACTAGACTATGTAAATGATTTTTGGGACCAATAGGTTATGGTTATGTTCTCTACTATTGGCTTGTGCATGGAAAAGTATTGCGACTTGGATACTTTACAACGAGGTACGATGTACACAGGGCCTGAGACTATCTAGTTGCCTAGGGGAGTGCCCAGTTTCAGTGATCATCTTATTTGTGGTATTTTCCATTGTATTGGGGTGTGTTTTTATATAATTTAAACTATATCACAAGTCATATTTAATTGTGTTATCATTCTAATTTTTTTAGTTTAAAAACTTTTTTTAATTGAAAGTTGCATTTCTTGGAATTTATCACCACTTTTATTTGCATATTAAAACTGCTCTCTTTTTTCACCTCGTATTGCATACTCTTTGGAATATATGGGTGGTGTTATATTGGGATTAGGATAACACCCTAGTTACACCCATTTAGTGTAATTAGACTTGGTTATCTTTGATTCATGTAATGGCAAAGCCTTGGGTGAAGGTAGTTCAGGTTGTTAGACCCCTCCTGTGTTGTGGTGTTGTGGAGACAACTCAGGGGTAACGACCCCTTTTCATGTGGAGTATTTGTTGATGTCTTAAAACTCTATTTATTTATATTTGGACCTCTTTTACTGTATGTGAATCCATTTATTCAGATATGTTTTTGTTAAAACTGGTTTGGTATGAAAATTTCAGATTCTTATTATTGTTTTTTTAATGTTTTATGCTTTCACACTCAGGTAAATCGTTCCCAAACCTAATTTATTGATACCCTAGAACTTGTGCCATCCCATGGGGATTGGTAAAAAACTTCACTCCTTTTCATGTGATAGATTTTATTCCAGTATTAGTGGAAACCAGATCTCATTCGTGATAGGGATGATCCATATTTTACCATTTTAGCTTTCCTATTTTATATATTTTGCCCAATTGTATTTTTTGGAATTTTCATTTGTCTTGTAGATAAATAATTTAATGATATTTATTATTGAGATAATGTTTTGTTAGTTTCTATATATTCTGTACATGTATAATATTATATAATATAACACACATTTTTTAGTAAAAATATTTCATTTAAAAATTTTGGGTCATTATAGTACCATTATATTGAGATTCTTTAATATTGGCCTTGAATCTGAGATTAAATAAACAAAAAACTGAACTTCACACTCTGGTTGATGTCTAGGTAATTTATTATGAAATACAAAATTGTATTACTCTAAAATATTTTCTTATTAAATTTGAATATTACCTTTTCAATCCATAAATTGTGTCTTCTCTTCTTCCCCAAGAGTCTCATATAAAAGTTCTACTAGGGATGGATCTAGATTTGACTCATGTGATTAAGTATCACCTCCAAATATAAGGAACTAAACATCTTTATAATGATTATAAACTTTTCTATTATTGAAATAAATATATTCATCACATTTTTAAAACTAGTCTATACTATGTATTATATGAGAATCACCAATTGGTATAAAAATTAAGTCACCAAATAAGCCATATTTATGTGTCATAGTGGGAACTGACTAAAACATCTATTTATGTGGTGAAAATTCCACTAAGAGTTTTGGTTTAAAACTCCCTTATTAAGGTGATGGGGAAATATCTAATTTATTTGAAAACATTAAAGATATAATAACGAAAATATTAAAGAGTTTTAAAGTACCAAGGCATGTTTGCTTTTATAAAACTAGAAATAAACCAAAATAGATTTTTTAAGAAGGTCCTTGAATCAGCTTGCATTTCAGAACAATTTTTGAAATATTCTTTTAAAACATGTAACTACCCATAAAATAAATAAAGAATCTGATTAGTAAAAATATATATAACATTCACATAGAACTAATGATTAGTAAATAGTAATAAATAATTATTTCATTTGGGTGAGTAGAGAATAAGAGCCACCCAAATGAAAATAGATGTTCTGGTAGAAAATACACAGAACAATATAATCAATTAAATCATATGACCCAATTTTAATTATCATAAAATGATACATTCATTATAATCAAAATAAAGAGATTCAGGATATGAAATGTCAATGGGAAGTATTCATACACCACTCACAAGTAATAGTAGTGAATACATAATATGTCACAAAAATGGGTGTGAGATGAAGAAACCCCTTACCTAAAGTCTGATAATGTTCTTCACCTAGTCTTAGTGTATTGGATAACCAAATTAAATTCATTAATTTATATTACCAGAAACTATTATACATGTAATTCATTTATTAGAACCTTATTAAGTTCATTCATGGCCTTTTTGATGGGTTAAGAGGTTCAATTTCATTGTTCGGGTCAGTTTGTTTCATTATTAGTAAATTTATATACATGAACGTAGAATCATGTAAAATGAGAATGGATGTCCCGAATTGATTTTATATATTTTTAGTTACCATATATAAGTTTATATGTTTTTAAATTTCATTTGGTTACTTGGAGTGAAGATGAATCATTATATAAATTATTTAATGATAACCGTTTGGTTTAATTGGTGGTTTTCAAACACAACGAACACAATTTTCTTTATAAATCAAAACCATGTGTACAAAAAGATTACGGAAATATAGATGAGAAAAATACATATATTATAGTCTATTTAAACCACAAGAATGGTTTAATGATGATAATTGAATATGATAATTGAAATTGAAAACCCATCATCCTTGAATGTGGTAGATTAACACATCTTGGTCGATGTTTTCATTTTTTGTATAAAAGAATGGGAAAGGAGAGATGATGAAGAATTATTACTTTATAATGAAAACATTAAAGTACATGTATGTTACTGGAGTCATCAAAACCTTTGGATGGAAGTATTTCTAGAAAGGAAAATAAAATAAAAGAACATTAAAATAAAATAAAAGTTGAGAGATGCCTTACGGAAATTCACCGGACTAATGGCGTCGCTTAAAATTTCATAAAATATTTTGATGATAGAAAAAGAGGTCTGTCATAATTATTACATAATATGTAATGTAATGGGGACATGGGATGAAATATACCAACATAATACAATTTAAATGAAAAATAATAATATAAAATGAAAGCTTGAAAAAGAGAAGGGCGGTAGATTCCCTTACCTTGTAGAGTAACTCTAAAAACATGAGGCTTGGGACCATGGGGGCTTGGGGACACATTGGGAGGACTCCTAGAGAGGTCAAAATACCAGATATTTTGGGATTATGAGGTTGTAATGAAATATAATTAAGGAACGAGTGGTTATTCTTGTAAATGAGAGGTAGTTTTTTTTAATTTCAAAGGACAACTCATTTGTAGTTTTTGCAAAACCATGGGCCTGCCAGTAGAATTTTCCAATGGTATTATCTATTTCGGATACCTCATGACATATTTTACTGTAAAAAGGTGGAAATTAATTTCATATTAATTATTATATCATTATGATGTCATTTACACATACCGAAACTCAAAACCATATTGTTACTATTCCCGATAAATTTCAGAATTTTAGAAAAATCCCAAAAATTCAAACCAACCATTTTTTGACGTGTAGAATTAAAAAATGAAATACATTTTTTTAAAATAATTTTATAATTATTTTTTATTTTAATTTTTAAATAAATTAAAAATTTATTCCTAGAAAAAAAATTAAAACAATAACTCATTTTATAAAACCTTGAGAAGTTAATAAAGGTTCCATAAAATTATCTTATAACCATGAGATAATAAAATAACAATTTATGAAAATAAATTTCAATTATATATTATTAAATTAATCATAAAATTGTAAATAAAATTTTTATGACATACAAAAATACCGATGCTTATACTATGATCATTTTTTACTTTAAGATGTCTAAATTGTATTTATATATTCATGGGTGAAGTTTCTATTTTTTGGACAATTTAATATTCCTTACTATTCATCACTATTCATAAGGGCGTGTTAATATTCATAAGGGTATTTTAATATTCATCAAAAAATTTGTTTGTCTTATCAGACTCTAATAATCTTACTAAACACAACAGTGTATGTCAGTTTTTTGAAATTCAAATCATAGACGTGGGAAAATTATGTTCACTGGCTATGTTATAACAAAGTAGTGTTTTGTAGGGACTCAATGTTTCATGCATTCAATATTAAATTTATTTGAGAAATATTGGGGTGTAACATTATCCCCTCGTTACAAAAAATTTATCCTCAAAATTTGAAATCGAACTTCGAATGTTAATGGTTGATACCTAAAAATTGCCTTGTGGGAAACCCACATCAGGAATATGGTTAAAATATCCTCTTAATAAGAGGGAAGGGAAATGAATTGGTTAATATAAAAAAAGTAATTATAATTGTACAACCTATTTTTGGATGAATAATCAAAACATCATGTTTTGATTAAAACTGATAGAGAACATGCTCAGATGAAAGATCGTTACAAAAAAAAACATAAACTACATTTATGAAAATTTTTATTGATATAAAAAAATAATAATTGGACAAATTTTTTATTTAATAATATTCTCCTAGAGTTAAGGAATTATTAAACTCTATATGAGTATAAATATTGGTTTTTATTTCACAAACATGATCTTATCATTTGTTTGTGACATCAACATTCTATAATCCATCTCTTAGCACAAGTTGGATCATGTGGTGATGTTAAGCTCTAAATCTTCATTCAATGATCAACTTAAACCATTTATTAAATAGTTTAACATTCCAAAAGATCATGTCCCAATACTTTAAAATCATTCCCCTATCTATCCTTGTTATATCCATGTACACAGGGTCCTTGGAAATCCTCATTTTTTAGGACTCCATGATCTATCCTACTCAAGGAATCTGCTACCTTATTTTCCTTAATCAACATGAAGAAGCTCTAAATTTTCACATTCTAAATAGGTGAATATATTCATCATGCATCCTCTTGAACTATTATAGTAACTTGAATTACTACAAAAACAATATTGAAAATATGCATTCCTCTGTATTCCTTAATTAAGATACATGTTATTGGATATATTCCTTAAAAACAAAAGTGTTGTAAAATCTAATGATAATAACATAGACCACTTCATGATAAGTCAATAATCAGTTACAAGGTAGTCATTTCTTATATGAATCAATCATATCTTCATCATTATGTCAACATAAGATATATATTAAGGGGTTTTCCCCTCATTCATGCGTTTTTAAAAATATTTAACTCCTATTGTATCACTTTTCCATTATACCATTCATCATACAACCTCAAATACTTAATGAAATAGCACTGCAGTACAATACTTATATATCTCATAAATATTATAACAATAATATCATAACATAGTTATTGAATCCAATAACAAAAATACATTATTTATTATACTTCAACTGTATTAACATCATAAGATTGACCTTGTTCCCTTTACTTTTTCATATCTATATTTCCATGATGCTTGGGACATTCATTTTCGTAGTGCCCCATATCCTTACAGTTGAATAATTGAATATAGTAAAATTATTTCCTTCTCTTGCATTTATTATCACAGTGTCCTCTTTCTCCACACTTGAAGCAAACTCCTTTTCCTATTAATCATAGACCAAGGTTTTTCCTTCTAGAATTATTACTTGTGGTAAAATACTTCTTTCTCTTGTTCCCTTTATCCATATTTTTCCCATTTTTCATATTCTTATCCTACTTTTTTCCAAATATGGAATACTTATAGGAATATATATCCTTATCATTTTTACATGATACTATCTCATCATATGATGAGAATGATTGAGATATTATTTCGCTTTAAAATAATGGCTTAACCCATCGAAGAAATGACCATTCATACTCTTTTCATCGCATGAATTTGTGAAGTTCTCATTACTTCCAATTGGATCCATTTCTAAATAATGGAATACACTAGATTAGATTATGAATCATAATGTATAATCTCAAATTAGAAAAATACTTAGCATAAATTTAGGTCCCATCAATAAATAATCTCATAATCATAAACATGGTTTCTTTTAGGTAAAAAATTGATTCTAATTCCTTAATAATGATTTTTAAAGAAAATTAAAACTATCCTAATCATATCCCCTCAGAGTTTTAAACACGTATGTGTAGTGAGGCCCATTTTCGTGTTCTAAGATACCCCGGGTCAAGCCCAAAACTCTTTCTTAGAGTTGTTACTTCTAGGTACATATGTGCTAGAACCACGTCCACTAGTAGTATCCAGACATGGATGTATTTTCTTGAAAGATCCACATAATATATTACCTACCAAAATTCCAAGACTTTCTTTTATGTTTATCGTAAATACTATATTTTGGTTTTGTTCCTTAGTCTATGTTTTCTAAATATAGATTCCATGTTTCTACAAAAATTCCTTTGTTATCAACTGTAACGCTCCAACCCTGGAATCCTGGAGCTGGTGCACTATTTTAATACATTGGCATGATTACAAGGAATAAAATCCTAAAGTACTAAGTAGTTTTGATGTTTTAGAAAATGATATACATACATAGGTTCAACACTACAACTTGAAAAGAAATACAACATATATGTTTTATTAGGAACATCAACAACTCTATGTTTATTCCTGCAGGTCATTCATAATAAATTTCTTCATGTCCCAAAAAAATGAAAAATAGGAAAGTGGTGAGCTCATATGCTTAGTAAGGGTAAGAAATATGGTTGATGATATCATAAACATAAATATTTGGCATGGTGAATAACTGAAAACACATGTCTCTAAAAAGTGAACTTGAACACATTATTGAAGGAATACGATTTGATTAAATAAGGCCATAATAAAGCATAATAATGGGTAGTATACTAGTCAAATAACCACATGAACTATAAATACTTTTTTTATAATTAGGGAATTTATAATTTATGATATCATAACTATATCATCAAGGCCTCGTTCCAAGACCATAAATGTCTATCTTGTCAAGGCCTCATGCGAAGACCATAGTTTGTCCCATGAGACATACTGATGCACCAAGGGGCTATAGAGTCCCCCAACTAACACTTTCTAATTCCCATTCATTCCTCATATGAATGGGGATAAATATAAACAACATATATATTTATATTGAAACAAACATATAAAATATACATAACTTTCCCCAATAATTAATCATAAACATTGAACATTTAGTGTAAAATAGTCAATGGTTTCAAGATAGCACGTCCATGGTCAAAATAATCATAAAACATTAAATAAAACATATTGGATGATATAATAGGAGATAATAACCAATTAATTACAAGATTTAACAAATGATTTTTACATAGATAAATATACTTTTAAATGAGACCATTGAAAAATCCTTTAGTAAATAATCTTTAAACATTCCAAAGTGTCACATACCACCTTGAAACATTCAAATCATAATAACATATAATATCATGAGAATAAAGAGACTTTTGATAAGATATACCAAAGGGTAGTACATACACCAAAATTAATAAATAAGTATTGAACAAGGCATATATATCATAAAAGTTAATGTGAGACGAGAAAAATCATTTTTACATTTCAAAGAAGAGTTATTTTATAAAATCATTTTTATTTATCATGAAATCAGATTGTAAACAAGTACACATCATGTAAATACAGTTACATGACATGTGCTCCTGTGTTATCTAGAAATAATCCTTAGAACTTACAGATGATATCTTTGATTTTGTTTCATTTATAAAATTAATCATATTGATTAGATCTATGAGAACCGAAGGAGGAAGAAGAAGATATCACAATTCAAATTAAAAGAATGATTAAGCTTTAATTGAAAACCAAATAACAAATGCAAAAATAAATCAAATATATTTAAATAATTATAAATAATTATGTGACTTCTCTGATACCACTTATAGGTTCTGGGCATTGTGGAAGCGTTCGATGGGTTGTTCCCAACTTTTATTTTTTCCACGATCGATTATTAATCTAAGATTTTACGCATCATTGAACATCATCATAGATAGAATTAAAACAATGAAATATTAAAGGGATAGAATGATATAACCAAAGATATGATCATCACATATTATTTATAATTAATTTAAATAATTAAATATTTAACTTTATGGAATTATTTATTCATTGATGAATATGATAATAGATCTATATTTTATGGTCATTGTGTTGTAGGAATCATAGAATATTCTCTATAGAAGTTATCCACATGTGTAATAAAAATCTTTGAATGTCATATTAGGAATCTCCGGGTTCTATCACAATAGATCCTATCACTTGCACCGTCTGACATTGATCTCCTGAAGAACTGATTCCAAATCATTCTTCTAGATCTCTCTTGGATTGAGAGTGGGAGTTGGAGAAAGATTTATCTCCATTCTTGGGAGTGTTCTTGGAGAAGGGATATCTCTAGGGTTTGATAGAATTATCCAAATCCATTGTGCACAACTAAACAAGTTAATTGACTCTTAGAAAAATAATATAATTGGGTTCATATATCACTGGGGTTAGAAATAAATAATTTCACAAGTACCTATTATTATTTATTTAATCCTTATAGAACCCCATGTCAAATAATAATAGTATTATCATTTTTATTTCTTGACATGCACTTAACTTGTGAATTAAATTAAATATTATTTAATTAAATAACATTAAATATTTATTATTTCCCACCAGACCATTAAACCCAGTCCAACATTCCTCCACAATATTTATTGGGCCTTGAATAATGATTATTTTTTATTAAATATATATCATTTCATTATTCTTTAACAAATAAGTAAGTATTATATTCACTAAATAGAAAAAAAATTTATTAAATATTCCGCTCACATTATATTCTGTCAAATAATTGGTGAAAAAATAAATATGATAAAACATACATGAATAATTAATAAACCACATGTGGGAATAATATTTATTAAACTTGTTTAATAATAAATTATAATAATATTATCTAACTGGGATTTTGGATACACTTATTATATGACCCTTTCAAAATGGAATTAGGCAAAGAAACTTATAGTCCAATGTTAGAATCTTGGAACACACTATGGAACCCTTAGAGAAAGAAGTTAATGGTGAATTGACATAATACCTCATACGAATGGTTACTGTGTAATATAAATCTTTTATCATGATATCTCTAATCAAATAGTTTTCATGCTAGTGCCATCAACATATGTGCTTGATGTCTCCTTCTTTGAATTCTTGAAAATTGAAATTGCCTATAGAACATCATGGATATGGATTTATTTATCCTATATCATTTTTATCAATGGGAATGAGATATTAACTTCCATTAAATAATTGAATGGATAAATACTTTCTTGCATAATTCAGTAATACAATATTACTCGTGACACACCCAACATATCCTACCACACCGTGAACATCTATCATCACAATTTTTATCAATAAATCAAACTTCGTGAATCATAATACTCATTAATAATAATCATAAATTCTAAGGAACAATACACACATTTTCAGTTAGGAACATCCAAAGACAGATATAAATGTGGATTTCACACTTGTGGGTCTCATTGTCATAATATCCTAATGAATATTACCAAAAAAGTACACCATATGAAGGTGAATTAATGTCATATGAGTATCCAACCCTGATATCTTGTATCATTTGTATCCCTCAAATGATATTATCTTGTTATAGAACATATATTTAAGAATAGTGTTTTAGGACTTCTAGGTTCTCATCATAGCAGAGAACTGCTATTACCTTTTGTGCGACTACTACCCTTGGGACATTATCACAAACTATGTTATGCATAAGACCATTCATGATGTGATAAGATGTTTATTAATATTAAAAACTATAAACATCGGTTATCTTAATGTACATAGAATTTTGTTCTAGGGCACCAACTCCAATAAACCCCGAATAGCCAAAACCCCCTTTCACTATTTAAAAAAAACCATGAGGCACCCTTACAGGGCTACATGGTCTAAGGTGTATGGTTATCAAAAATCACATTCTTTACATTTACCTCTATTTCTTCCTCTAAAAACTAGATCTCTAGGATCTGAACACACCTCATATGCTTTTGAATCCCTCTATAAAACCATAGGGAACATTTATAAGGATAAAAGTAAGGATTCAGCTAAAATAAATGTGTTTCATACCTATAAGAAAAATATAGTTCTTAAAATCCTCCAACAATAAAGAAACAAATCTTCATTTTTCCATTATAAGGGTGGTAAAACCTCATCTAAGAATAAATTCAGCCACTTACCACGTACATCATCCTCTCTCTCCCAAGTCGCATCTTGTACATGCCTGCGCTGCCATAACACCTATACAAAAGGTAAAGACTGGGCTCATAGAGCCATAATTCTCCTATTAATGATATGAATAGGATACTTCTCAAAAAAGGCATGGAACGAAAACTCAACATCTACAGGATTAAAACTATAAGCCAGGTCTGCATGATATTTTTGAAGATATGATATATGAAATATGTCATGCATGGATCAGTACCTCTGAGGAAGAGATATCTGATAAACTATTGATCTAAATCTCTCTAGTATCTTGAGGGGACCAATGAACTTAAGAGCCACATTCACTTACCTCAGAATCTGACTATATCCCAACCTATTTAAGAGGCATAACAAAACATGATCCCTAATCTCAAACTCTAGTGGTCACCGACGATGATTGGCATAAGATTTCTGTCTAGACTGAGTAGTAGTTATACACTTCTTGATAATATATATCTGCTCATATGTCTCCTGAATGAGATGATGTTTTAGTGTCACTTCCCAACCTACCTTTATCCATTATAGAGGTGACCATTATAGACTACCGTATAAGCCCTCATAAGGATCCATCTGTATAGTCACCTAATAACCGTTATTTTAGTTGAACTCAATAAGATGTATATGTTTCTCCTAATAACCTCCAAATTAAGGACACAAGTTATATCTTAGAAAATTTTCTAATCAATTTCAAACATTTCTAATCAATGTCAAAGTTATATCAAAGAATCTTTATATTTCTAAGTACAATTCACCATTGGGACATGATCTTTTGGAATAGAAAGGTGACCATCATAGAAACATTTCTAATCAATGTCAAAATTATAAGCTAATAGAGTGAAACCACCGTCAACCTATGAATAAGCCAAGGGATCAAGTTATATCATTTTCTATCATGATAGTTGAATTGGAGGATCTGAATTATGTAGTGGTCAGTATACTAGTTGTGCTCTCAAAGATAGAAAGTTCCCTATTTTATTCTGGTTCTATGTATTCCTTTATTTCATCCGAGTTTGAAAAGAATATATAATCAATCTCTAAACTGATAAAAGTAGAGTTATTAGTTAAGACTCCTGGTGGAATTATCGAAGCATAAATAGTGTTTAGAAACTCTAGTATTAACTTTGGAGAGTACAATATCTTCTCAAATATAGTAGTCATTCCTATGTTATAATTCAACACTATAATAGGGATGGACTAGCTCTCAATGTGTAATTCTAATATCGACAGTAGAATCAAAGAAATTTTAGTAGTCTTGAATTCACAGCCCACATTTATTTTTAAAGGAGAGATATCCAAAATGAATCTTTTCTTATAAGAACCTCCTATATCCTTCTTTATGTAGATGATCAATGAATAGGGAGAATGAGATGAAAGTATAATAATTGAGAATGTATTTATCATTTAGGAAAACATTGATGTTTTCTCGGAAGAGTTACCTATGCCTCCTGAATAAAGATAGGTATAGTTATCCATTAATTTCATACTTGGATCCAAGTCGATATCAAAGACCCCATATAGAATAAGAAATATAGAAATTGAGGAATTTAAGAAACTACAACAAGATCTTCTAGATAATGTATTTTTATAAAAAATGTGTTTCCTTGGGGGTAATGTGTTCTATTTATTAATAATAAGCATAGATCAATGAGACAATTAATTGATTATAGAGAACTTAATGGGATCACAATGAAGTACAAGTACCCTCTCCTAAAGATTAGTGATTTATTTGACCATCCTTGGGGGCTCAATTCTTCTCCAGGATTGACCACAAACCTTGGTACGATCAATTGAGGGTAAAGAAATAAGATATTTCAAATACTTCCATTTGAAAAGGATTTTATCATTATTATTTTGTTTTTATTCCCCTTAGATTAACTAATGATCCTTCTATATTTATGGATTTTATGAATAGAGTCTTTAAGATCAACCTTGATAAATTCATGGTAGTTTATATTGATGAAATTATGACATAATCCAAAATTAATGTGGCGCATGACGATCATATAATTGTTATCTTGGGAATTCTGATGAAGGAGAATATTTTTGGAAAGTTTATTAAATTTCATTTATGGTAACATAAAGGTTCTTTCTTAGGGATCATTTTACGCAATGAAAGAATCTTAGTTGACCCTATGAAGAAAAAGGTTGTAGAGGAGTGGTGTCATCCTACAATAGTAACTATTTTTTTAGTTTCCATGGCTTAGAAGGATATTATAGAAAGTTTGTGAATTTTGTTATTTAATTTATAATCCATTAACCAAGTTAAATCGAAAAGGGGAAAATTTCATCTAGAAAAAAGAGTGTGAAGAAAGTTTCCAAGAACTGAATAAGAGTTTGTTTACTCCATGTATGTTAACTCTACCCTCTATCATAGAAGGATTCATTATTTATAGCGATGAATCTTTAAAAGGGATTGGGTTTTTGGTTATGAAAAAATGAATAGGTGACTTCTTATTTATAGAGACAGTTAAAGCCTCATGAACATCATTATCCTACACATGACTTGGAACTACTTTTTGTTTCATCTAAAAATATATAGGCATTATCTTTATGGGGATAAATGTGATATATACATAGAACAAAAAATTTTGAAGTATATTTTCACAAATATTTAATTAAACATGGGAAAATGAGATGGTTGGAACTTCTTAAATAATATGACTATTCAATTCAATATCACCCCATAAGATCTAACAAATCCACTGATGCAATAATTAGGAAAACCCTGTAATGATGAAATGATGAGTATTCAAGGATATCCTTTGATCAAAGGCCAAGTAAAATTGTACATGGTAATCATAAAGTAAGGGACATCATAAAACCTATTCCAAATGATTTCTTGACCAACACTACAAGAGGAGATCAATAATGATCAAAGAAAATCTCCATTGTTACAAAAGTATATAAAAGTTATGAAGAATGCGAGTTTCCTTCATTTAATATTTATCAATAAGGTTGTTTTGAAATTTCATACAATGCTATGTGTTCTATATTTCTTGGAGATAAAGAATGAGTTAATGGATGATGATCATTGATATACATTCTCTATAAATAATGGAAGCACAAAAATGTATAGGGAACTTCATGATCATTATTGATAAAATAATATGAAAAGATATATTTTCGACTACTCTGTAAGGTGCTTGGTATGTAAGCAAGTGATGGAAGTGAAAAAATTCCAAATTGTCTATTACAACCACTACACATACCAATATCGAAGTGGTACAATATCACTTGGGAAATAATCACTGGTCTCCTAAGAACATCCAAAAGAATCAATGTGATATAGGTTATAGTGGATCATCTCACTAAGACTGCCAATTTCATCGCTATTTTAGGAAGATTTCTCTCTTGAATGACTTTGCAAGATATTCATAAATGAAGTGGTGAGGTTTTATGGGGTGCCACATTTTATAATTTTTTATCTTGATCCAAGGGTCACATCTAAATTCTACAGAATTATTCAACATTCTCTGAACACTGAATTGACTTTCAATATGACCTATAACCCATATGATGGAAAATCTAAAAAGACTATTCAAATACTCGAGGACATTCCAAAACATGGTCAATAAAATTTAAATGTGGATGGGATCAACACCACCCATTAGTTGAGTTCTCACACATCAAAAAACTTCCACTCGAGTATTTAAAATGGCACTATATGATGGTCTATATAAAACCTTATATATAAATCCAACTTATTGGGATGAAGTTAGTGAGAGGAAATTGAATGGACCTGACCTTGTCTAAGAGATGATAAAAAAGGTTCATGCCATCCAAAAATATATAAAGCATGATTAGAGTCAGTATTAGAGGTATGCTGACAATCATCGAATGGACTTGGAGTTTTATGTTGGCAACAAAGCTTTCCTTCTGATGTAACCTTGGGTGAGATTCATGATATTTGGAAAGAAATGAAAGCTTAACACTAGGTATATTGGCCCTTACGAAATCATTTATCACATAATAGTAGCCTATCAGCTATCACTTCCACTGAATCTATCCCATGTTCATGATTTATTCCACGTATCTCTCTTGAGGATGTATATACCTAATCCATCATATGTATTGAATCCAGAGGTGGTACAACTGAAACATGACCTCTCTTATAAGGAGTAGCTGTTGGAGATCATGGATCATAGGGACAATGTTCTATGTAACAATACTACCAACCTGGTCAAATTGTTTGGGAGGAACTGTAATGACCCGACCCCAGTTACCCAGAGTTGGTGCATTATTACATAACATTGGCATGATCACAAAAGATCAAGTCTTGAAAGACCGATTAGTTTAGTAGCCTTGGAATCACTAGATACATTCATAAAGTTTACATTACATCATAAAATGAAAAACTACAACAACATCTTATCTCAATAGACCACACTCATATTCCCTCATACTATCCCTGCAGGTCAGTCATAAAATTCTTCTTCACATCCTGGGAAAAATAAAACATAGAAAGGGGTGAGATCAGATGCCCAGTAAGGATAACAATATACCAGAAACTTTCATAAATAAGCAAAAACATTTAAGAAAATGTATAACTAAAACAAAAGCCTTTTAAACCTGAGCTTCAGCATAATATGACAAAAATAAAATGAAATAATTCCATTTAATTATTCACATGGATATTATACTAATCGAATAATCACATGCAATATCAATAACCACTTTCATAATGATGGAATGCATAATGCCAGACAATCATAACCACAGAGTCACTGCCTTATTCCAAGACTACAAATAAGATTTTTTCAAGGCCTTATGCCAAGACACTAGTCTATCTCATGAGACCTACCGATGCATCGAGGAGCTATATCGGGCTCCACCCGTCACTTACTAAGTCCAATGCATTCCTCATATGAATAGGTTTAAACATAACATAAAAATTTGTAATAAAAATAGCATATGAAATGTCAATAATTTCTCCATAAACCATGAATGGTATAAAAATAACACATCCATCGTCAAACATATCACAAAACCTTCAATACAATATGGAAGTTTTCTATCATAATAAATCATCTTCAAATAAGCTTAAAATCCATCAAAGGATGTTGACATGAATTAAATCAAAACTATTTGACATAAATATCTCTTTTTTTGTAATCATTTAAAAGTCACATAATTATAAAAGAAAACATTTACATTCAAAATATTATTATAATCTTGTAAGGGAATCTTTGGCAATTTTATAACTGTGGAAAATATCCGCACCCACCATATAAATTAAAAAGACATTCTTACCTTAATTTTGTCGAAAAGGTTAAAAAGGACCTTGTTTGGAAAACGACAGAAAGATTCATTTCAAATTTTTTTATAAAAAGTCAAACAAGGGAATAAATGACTTTAACCCATAGTCTATTAAATAGTATAAATGTTTTGGAATACATTTTTAAGAAACATTGATGTGGATGATAAAGAGGTCCCAGTAGGTAATTATGTATAAACAACCTCAGATAGTGAAGAGATTGTGTAATAAATTCTTACCTTGTACTTTTCCTTGTTCGAGAGAAGTTTAACATCCAGTATAATGGTGAAATAATTGTTATTAAATTATACAATAATCATATACATTAATATGACATCATATATGATCTTTTAACATTTCTTTGTTAATAATATCTTAGTATTATCGTCGTTTTGGGTGTTAACTTTCTCGTTTTCTTTTATATGTTTTGTTACATAAGATGTGTTTGTTATAGATAGGTTGTATATTATTCATATCTAGAATTATATCAAGTACTTAAACATTATTTTTAATCATCAAATGAGAATTATACTTGAATGGATATGATGGGGAATGAATCTCATCTCGTTCGTGGAGACGGTAGTCCGTACGTACGCACGAGTGAAAATATCATTCTTTTGATATTAAAATAATATATAATTGGATGGTATATCATATATACTGAATAATTATAATGTTATATTTATTATTTACTTCAATTACACATCATTATGATACCCATCCAAATAATAATGTTTTGAATAACAATTACACCACGACGTGGAGACGGTAAGCCGTACGTACGGACGTATGGTGACATGTCATTCAAAGTATGGATAAAATACTGAATATGGTTGTACCATATTTATAATAAATCACAGTATATATAAGATAATGGAGTTATTATTTTAGAATGGAAATAACAAATAAGGAATAAGTGGAAGAAGAAAGGAACTTGAAAGAGGGTGGTGAAAACATTACCTCTTCTTCGGGTTCTTTCTTTTGATTTGATCAAAAGGGCTCCTCAGGTTGGATTTCTGATCAAAATCATGCCTCTAGGTTTAAGTGAGGGAATTTTAGAGAATATTTGGGCAGGGGTTGTCTGATCCAAAAGGCTTTGAATGTGTGAATTAGAGAGAAGGGGGAGTGCCCTTTTATAAGAGGGGTGAGGGGCACCTTAGGAAAACCTTAAAATATTATTTTATAATAAATTCATATTCGGTTTATAATGGCTAAAAACTGATTTATTTAGAGGATAAGGTGGGGATGGGTTGAAATAAACTCAACAAATAGGTTTTAGACAGGTTCAAGTCACTATATTAACTTTATCTTTTTGATTTAGCTGTTAGTTAAATAGTTTGACATTTACCATGTCTCTTTGTATTTTTTTATTATATAGTTAATAAATTTACTATATACTTCCAAGCGAACCTGAAGTGGTTCATTAACAATACACATATAATTATATAATTCCTTTGGCCAAACCTTAGATTTCTAGTAATATAATATGAAGTAATAATATAATATTTGTTCTAAACACTCCTTTGTGTAAATTTTTATACTATTTAATAATTGATTTTGTGAAAGTCTTAAAAACTTTATTAATTCGAAAAATATTCATTTAATTAATCATAAATTTTTATATTAAACAATAAAATATTTTGATGTCATCAAAACTTTCAAATTATATTTATTTTAACATTTATAATACCAATTATTTGATTCTTTCATTAATAAGGAAAATACTACATCATTATTGTGTCATAAATAAATTTAATTATTCAATGTATAAAAATTATAAATAAAATCCCATTATGTAGGAAATTTTTTTATGTTTTTAATTAATATTTATAGTAAAAAATATAACATATATAACCCTATGTAAAAACTGTTTTGCTAAAAGATATATGCTTATTTCATTTTTGTATTTACTTTAACGTAATTAATATAAAGTGTCATTATCACTTACAAGTTGCTCCATGGGGTCACAAAATCGACCCAAATATAACCATGGTTGGAAATGTATCAACAAATAGTGTTAGGACACATTTTAGGGTAATTTAATATTATTATAATATTATTTTTTTACCCTTATTTACCGGATTTTCCCTTTAACCATGGTAAAAAAAATATTTATCGAAGTAATTATTCAAAATGTCTATAGATAAAAGTTAACTATTTACACATTTCAGACCTCCTAATTCCAAATATGGAATCCATTTTTCAAAATTAAAATTGGATAAGTGGAAGAAATTAATTTAAAAATTAATTCCCGTTATCAAAACAAAATGAGTTTTAATGAAATAATAACTTCTAAAAGATTGACACTTGTTTATGTTAAATTTAAATGTGAAATTACTTATAATGACCTAAATTGTATTAAATGATAGAAATATAATCTAATTACACTTCCAAACCATTCAAATTCATAATTTATCACTATTAAATATTTTGATTAAAAAAGTTTTTTTTAATTAAAATTTAGTAATTTTCACTATTCATCAAAATATGAAATGATCAGAAAAATATTAAAAATTCACCCTAAGATAATTACGATATTCTGAATCCAAAAATGAGGTCCATTTTGAAATATAAAATTCATAAAATTTCAAAAAGTGGGTATTACTATTCATAACGGCTAGTTTTTTTGGTTGTGGTGTGTGTTAGAACTCGAAGTTGCGTACAACACACGCTACTATATTATTCAAAGAGAAGTGTACCGTGGAAGCTTGGGGGGTTACATTCTCCCCTACTTAAAATAATTTCATCCTCAAAATTTCTAGAATACAACCGCATGAAAAGACCTGGGTGGTTCTTCATCATAAGTTCCTTGGGTTCCCACATTGCCTCTTCCATCTAATGGTTTCTCCATAGAACTTTTACCAGAAGAGTCATTCGGTTTCTCAGCACTTGTTCTCTGGTATCAAGAATCCTGATGGACTCTTCACAATAAGACAGATCAGGTTCCATTTCTACTTCCTCATAGGTGAGTACATGCATTGGGTCAGGCATGTATTTTCTCAACATTGATACGTGGAACACATCGTGAACTTTGGAGAGACTTGGCGGCATTTCCAAAAAGTAAGCTACAACCCAAATTCATTCTAGAATTTAGAAAGGTCCTTTGTACCTGGGACTCAATTTAGTCTTTTTACTGAAATGTATAACACCCTTCTATGGAGATACCTTCACAAAAACAAGATCTCATACCTGAAATTCCAAATCCTTCCTTTGGTTATCAGCATAGCTCTTCTGCCAACTTTGATATGCTTTGATGTGGGTTTGGATTACCTTCACCTTTTCCATTGTTTCCTAAAAAAGTTCTGGGCCTACAAGTTTGATTTTACCAACATCATCCCAACAGGTTGGTGTGCGACATCTCTTTCTGTATAACGCTTCATACGGTGCCATCCGAATACTTGAATGGAAGCTATTGTTATTTGAAAATTCCACCAGAGGTAAATATTGATCCCACATACCCTGAAAGTCAAGTGAGAAAGATATAAACATGTCTTATAAGGTTTTAATAATCCGTTCTAATTTTCCTTCACTTTGGGGGTGGTAGGTAGTGCTCAAACGAAGTTCAGTACCCAGGGATTTTTGAATACTTTTCCAGAATATTGAAGTAAAATGGGGATCATGATTAGAAAAAATCAGCAGGGGTACTCCTTGAAGTCTCACAACTTCATTAATATATAGTCTTGCTAGACATTCAAGTGGTATATCTTCTCTTATAGCAAGAAAATGTACTGACTTGGTAAGATGATCAACAATGACCCATATTGTATCGTTCCTTCTAGGAGTCTTTGAAAGCCCCATGAAAAAGTCCATCGTAATATTATCCCATATCCACTAAGGCATGTGAATATGTTTCATGACTCCTCCAGGATATTGCCTTCCAGATTTCACTTGTTGAAAAACCATACATCTTGACAAGAAATCAGAAATCTCCCTCTTCATGTTGTCCCACCAAAAATGTTCCTTCAAATATCTATACATTTTGTTGCTCCCAGGGTGTATAGAGAAATAGGAACTATGAGCATTGTCCAAAAATTCCTTTTTTAGATCAGGTATTTCGGGAACACAAAGTCTCTTCCCAAATTTCAAAATTTATTCTTCATACACAAAGTCACTCAATCTCCCATCATTCACAGCTTTAATCTTCTTTTGAAATTCTTCATCATCAGTATAAGAACTCTTAATCCTTTCTAGTAAAGATGGTTTAACAACCATTTGAAAAATTATCAATGTTTCATATTCCATGGTTATTCCCATATACAACTTTACTAGATCCCTGAAAATTGGATCCCTTTCAACACTCATTTTGTTCAAAACTCCATGATCCTTTCTTCTCAAAGATTATTCCACCTTATTTTCCTTCCCTAGGTGGCAGTGTATCATGTAATTATAATCCTTGGGTAGTTCAAGCCATCGCCTTTGCCTCATGTTGAGTTCGTCTGTGAGAAAATATACTTCAAACTCTTCTGATCACTATATATCTCACATTTTTCACCATAGAGATAATGTCTCCATATCTTCAAAGAAAATATTACACTAGATAACACAAGATCATAATTATGATAGTTTTTCTCATGAATTTTTAGCTGTCATGATACATAGGCAATAACCCTACCATTCTGCACAAGAAAACAACCAAGTCATTTCTTTAAAGCATCACTATAAATAAAAAACCCATAATTCCCCGATGGTAGAGTCAATATAGAAGCATTGAATAATATTCTCTTCATTTCTTAGAAACATTATTCACACTCTTTTGTCCAAATAAATTTAACCCCTTTACGTTTGAGATTCGTTAATGGGTTAGCCAATCAGGAAAAATTCTGGATGAAACACCGATAATAACCTGCTAAACCAATAAAACTGCATACCTCAGTTATACTCATCGGTGCTGGCCATTCTTGGATTGCCCTGGTCTTAGAAGGATCAATGGAAATTCCATACTTAGAGACAATATGGCCAAGAAAAGAAATCTCCTGAATCCAGAATTCACACTTGATAAACTTCCCATATAATTCAAGCCTTCTAAGAGTCTTCAAGATTATGCGCAAGTGATTTTCATGATCTTCGTAGATTTTGGAGAATACCAAGATATCATCAATAAATACCACTAAAAAATCATTGAGATATTTCTTGAAAACTCTGTTCATTAGATCCATGAATATAGAGGGTGAATTAGTCAATCCAAAAGGCATTACTGTAAACTCGTAATGCCTTTATTGGGTTTGAAATGCTATCTTCGGAATTTCTTCCTTCTTCACACACAACTTATGGTATCCAGATCGAAGGTTAATCTTTGAAAAGTATTGAGCTACATGAAATTGGTCAAATAAATCATCAATGCGAGGTAGGGGATACTTGTTCATTATTATTATAACATTGATTTCCCTGCAGTCAATACATAACCTCATAGATCCATCTTTCATCTTGATGAAAAGTACAGGGGATCCCCATGGAGAAACACTAGGGAGAATAAATCCCTTATTACTCAATTCCTCTAGTTTTTTCATTAGTTAAACTAATTCCATAGTGGCCATTCTATAATGGGTCTTCGATATAGGCCTTGAACCAGGAATTAAATCATTGGAAAACTCAATTTCTCATTCTAGAAGATGTCCAAGTAAATCTTCCAGAAGCACATATACATATTATTTCTCAATAGGTACATCCTATATTTGAACATTCCTTTCCTCACACACAGTTATTTCATTCTCTTCCTCCCCAATAATTGAATTTAGTTGAGCTACTGGGGGTGGATCTAGATAAGAATCAAGGGGTGACGATTCTGCTCTAAAGATAAGGTGTTATTTATCATCATCATCAAAAATCATAACCTCCTCCTTCTTATAATAATTCTTCACATCATGGTCCGAAAGACAATCCATACCGAGGATTATATCAAATTCAATCATTGTTTTGACGATGAGATCAGCATATAAAGAACATTTATGTTTTCTAATGGGGAATAATTCACAAAACGTTGTTGCAATGATACTTACCTTAGAAGTTTTGACTGACAACTCCCTTTTTAAATCAAATTGGAAATATCTAATTTTCTCTGAAAACTGGGAAGATATGAAACAATGCAATGATACAGAATCAAATAAAGCATTTTCTAAACTTGAGGAAAACATTAAATTACCTGCCACCATGTCTTTAGGAGCTTCTACCTCAACAGTAGTAATAACATAAGCTTGGACTTGATCCCTTGGCCTTTTTTGAGGTAATTTCCCCTAACGCTTAGGAAATTAATTTGCATAATATCCCATATCCCTGTAATTGTAGCATTGAACATTAGTAGATTCTTTCTTCCACTTGAAATCACGAGCTTAGTGGCCTTTTTCACCACACTTGCAACAGACTCCCATTACCTTCAAGAAAGTACCAGGGTGATTCTTCCAACATTTACTACAGGATGGATATTCAACATTTCCCTAATTCTCCTTATTTCCATTCCCAGAGTGATCGGTAGATCTCATCTTCTCTTTCTTTTCTTTAAAGTCATAAGATTTAGTGAATTATTTTATTGTCCTGATAACACATGAGAAAATATCTTCGTACGACGAGAAGGATTGTGAGACTATTGAATGATGAATAAATGGTTTTAACCCATCAAATAAATGATCAATATTACTCCTTGGGTTACATATATAATCTATTTCATGCCTCACTAACCTTGTAAAGTTAGCCTCATACTTTGCGACATTCTCATCCTCCTTTTGTCTCAGACTCAGAAATTGCCTTTCCATATCTGCTCGATGGTCATGAGGAAAGTATTTTTCTAAGAAAATCTCTTTGAACTCTCTCCATTACATATTTGATACTTCATTATCCTCCTTTGTGTTTTGAATCAATAACCACCATTTTTCAGCATCTCATGTGAGGCAGTAAACTGCCATAACAACATTTTCCTTTTCACTACTCCCCAAGGCATGGAATATTTTCTCTAAGGAATTTATCCATTGCTTAGCCACTTTTAGATTTTTACTCCAATTGAATGTTGGTGGTTGTTTCCTAATGAAGCAATCTAACATTGATCCTCCATGCAGCAGATCAGGGTGCTCCATACGGGTAAGGTTATTATTCATAACCTGAGTGAGTTGTCCCAGTATGGTGATAAGATGATCAGCACCAGTTGTATCACCAGCTCCACTATAATTATCTTGAGTAGGAGGGAAATCCCTACATGGAGTGTGTGCATTAATACTATTTACATTCCTTCTACTAGGCGCCATTTCTAAACAATGGAATAAACTAGAATAGTTTATGAATCGAAATACATAATTCAAAACTTGAAAAACACTTAATATAAATTGAATAGTTTATGGATATAATCCATAATCAGAAAAATATTTTCTTTGAGGAAGTATATACTCATAAACCCTTCATAATTTTTTTTAAATAAAATAATAATTATCCTAAGAATATCCCCCAAGAGTATCTTAACCAAGAGTGCAGCAAGGCCCGTTGTCGTGCAACAATTCCTGTTCGAGTCTTGCTCAAAGCGGTGTTTTTGGGTTTTAACCCTAGGTACAACTGTGCCAGAGCTTCCGCTACCTGATCGTATTCAAAGAGGGATTTATTTCTCAGAAAACTCACAAAATCTATAAAATACCAAAATTCTAGGAAGTTCTTCTATATTAATCCTCAAAGTCCATCTTAGGTCTATGTGATCTAACCAGAGTTTATCTAAATCTAGTTTCCAAGGTTTGTACTAAACTTTCTATAATACCAACTGTAACGCCCTGAACCCAGTTACCCAGAGTCGGTGCATTATTACATAACATTGACATCATCACAAAAGATCATGTCTCAAAAGACCGATTAGTTTAGTAGACTTGGAATCACTAGATACATACATAAAGTTTACATTACATCATAAAATGAAAAACTACAACAACATCTTGTCTCCATAGAACACACTCATATCCCATCATACTATACCTGGAGGTCATTCATAAAATACTTCTTCACATCCTGGTAAAAATAAAACATAGAAAGAGGTGAGCTCAGATGCCCATTAAGGATAACAATATAGTGGAAACTTTCACAAATAAGCATAAAAATATAAGGCAATGCATAACTAAAAAACAACCTTTTAAACTTTATTTCATCATAATATGGTAGAAATAAAATTAAATATTTCCATTTACTTATTCACATGGATATTCTACTAATCGAATAATCACATGCTATATCAATAACCACTTTCATAATGATGGAATGCAGAATGCCAGACTATCATAACCACATAGTCAAGGCCTTGTGCCAAGACTACAAATAAGATTTTGTAAAGGCCTTGTTCCAAGATAATAGTTTGTCTCATGAGGCCTACTGATGCATCGAGGAACTATAGCGGGCTCCACCCGTCACTTACTAAGTTCAATTCACCCCTCATACGAATAGGGTTAAACATAACATAAACATTCATATTAAAACTAGCATACGAAATGTATATAGTTTCTCCATAAACCATGAATGGTATAAAAATACACATCCACAGTCAAACATATCACAAAACCTTCAATACAATATGGAAGTTTTGTATCATAATAAATCATCTTCAAATAAGCATAAAATGTATCAAAGGATGTTTACATAGATGACATCAAAACTATTTGAGAGAAATATCACTTTTCTTGAAATCATTTAAAAGTCACATCATTATAAAATAAAACATTTACATTGAAAATAATCTTATAAGCTTGTAAGGGAAGCTTCAGAGATTTTATAATGGCGGAAAATAACCACACCTGCCATATAAGTTAAAAAGACATTCTTACCTTAATTTTGTCGATAAGGTAAAAAAGGACCTTGTTTGGAAAACTACGGAATGATTCCTTTCAATCCATTTTATAAAAAGTCAAACAAGGGTATAAATGAATTTAGTCCATAGTCTATTAAATTGAATTTTTGTTGGAATACATTTTTGAGAAACATGGATGTGGATGATAAAGAGGTCCTAGTAGGTAATTATGTATAAACAACCTCGGATAATGAAGAGATTGTGAAATAAAAACTTACCTTGTACTTTTTCTTGGTCAAGGGTAGTTTAACCTCCTTTATAATGGTGAAATAATTGTTATTAAATTATACTATAATCATATACATTAATATGACATCATATATGATCTTTTAACATTGCTTTGTTAATAATATCTTAGTATTATCGTCATTTCGGGTGCTAACTTACTCGTTTTCTTTTATATATTTTTTACATAAGCCGTGTTTGTTATGGATATGTTGTATCTTATTCATATCCAGAATTATATCTAGTCCTTAAAAATTATTTTTAATCATCAAATGAGAATTAGACTTGAATGGATACGATGGAGAATGAATCTCATCGCGTTCGTGGAGACGGTAGTCCGTACGTACGCACGAGTGAAAATATTATCCTTTTGATATTAAAATAATATATAATTGGATGGTATATCATATATACAGAATCATTATAAAGTTATATTTATTATTTACTTCAATTACACATCATTATCATACCCATGAAAATAATAATGTTTTGAATAACAATTACACCACGATGAGGAGACGGTAAGCCGTACGTACACACGTATGGTGACATGTCATTCAAAGGATGGATAGAATACTGAATATGGTTGTACCATATTTATAATAACATCACAGTATATAGAATATACTGGAGTTATTATTTTAGAATGGAAATAACAAATAAAAAATATGTGGAAGAAGAAAGGAACTTGAATGACGGTGGTGAAAACATTACCTCTTCTTCAGGTTCTTCCTTTTGATTTGATCAAAAGGGCTCCCTAGGTTGACTTTATGATCAAAATCAGGCCTCTAGGTTGACGTGCGGGAAGTTGATAGAATATTTGGGTAGGGTTTGGCCGAGACAAAAGGCTTTGAATGTTTGAATTAGAGAGAAGGGGGGTGCCCTTTTATAAGAGGGGTGAGGGGCACCTTAGGAAAACCTTCAAATATTATTTTATAATAAATTAATATTTGGTTTCTAATGGATCCAAACTGATTTATTTCAAGGATAAGGTAGGTATGGGTCGAAACAAAATCAACAAATGGGTTTTATACAGGTTTGGGTCACTATATTAATTTTATCTTTTTGATTTAACTCTTAGTTAAATAGTTTTACATTTACCATGTCTCTTTGTATTTTTATATTATATAGTTAATAAACTTACTATATACTTCCAAGAAAACCCAAAGTGGTCTATTAATGATACACCTATAATTATATAAGTCCTTTTTCCAAACATTAGATTTTTAGTAATAGAATATCAATTAATAATATAATATTTGTTCTAAAAACTCCTTTATGTCAATTTTGACACTATTTAATAATTGATTTTTGTTAAAGTCTTAACAACTTTATTAATTGGAAAAAAATTCATTTAATTAATAATAACATGTTATATTAAACAATAAAAGTTGTGTATGTCGTCAAAACGTTCAAATTATATTTATTTTAACATTTATAATACCAATCATTTGATTCTTTCATTAATAAAGAAAATACAGCATCATTATTGTGTCATAAATAAATTTAATTATTCAATGTATAAAAATTATAAATAAAATTCCATTATTTAGGAAATATATTTATATTTCTAATGAATATTTATAGTCAAAAATAAAACATATATGACCCTATATAAAAATTGTTTTGGTAAAAGATATATGCTTATTTATTTTTTGTATTTACTTTAACATAATTAATATAAAGTGTCATTATCACTTACAAGTGGCTCCATGGGTTCCCAAAATCGACCCAAATATTTCCATGGTCGGAAATGTATCAACCAGAAGGGTTAGGAGTCGTTTTAGGGTAATTTAATTTTATTATAATATTATTTTTTACCCTTATTTACCGGATTTATCCTTTAACCATAGTAAATAAAATATTTACCTAAGTAATTATTCAAAATGTATAAAAATAAAATCTACCTATTTAAAAAATCTGTACCTCCTGACTCCAAATATGGAATCCATTTTTCTAAATTCAAAACACTGAAGTGGTAGAAATTAATTTAAAATTAATTCCCGTTGTGAAAACAAAAAGCTAGTTTTTATGAAATAATAACCATCAAAAGATTGACACTTGTTTATGTAAAATTTAAATGTGAAATTACTTATAATGACCTAAATTATATTAAATTCTAAAAATATAATCTAATTACACTTCCAAACCATTAAAATTCATAATTTATCACTATTAATTATTTATATTAAAAAAGTTGTTTTTAATTAAAATTTAGTAATTTTCAATATTCATCAAAATATGAATGTTATCAGAAAAGTACCAAAAAATTACCCTAAGATAATTTCGATATTCCGAATACAAAAATGAAGTCCATTTTAAAGGATAAAATTCCTAAAATTTCCAAAATTGGGCATTACTATTCATAACAGCTAGTTTGTTTGGTTGTGGTGTGTGTTAGAACTCGAAGTTGTGTAAAACACACGCTACTGTATTATTCCAAGAGTAGCATACCTTGGAATCTTGTGGTGATACAGGGACCATAAATATGTATAAATGAAATGGGAACCAAAGTAGAAAATACTACAAAAGTTCTCTCGTAGTTTCTCAACTGAGATAATCAGTTGAAATTTCGAGGACAAAATTTATTAAGGGGGGAAGAATGCAACGAACTAGAATTTATAATTTTTTTCCTTAATTAATGTTTTTTACTTATTATATAATTTTATACATGTTAAAAATATTGAGAAACCATTAAAATTTTATATCATTAATAAATATAATTACATTATTCATATTTGAAATCGATCAAAATGGGAAACATTACAATTGAGAAAAGAGTATGAAATAGAAAATATAAAATGAGAAAATAAGGATCTCCCCAATCTGTTAGAATCACCACCGCCATTGAAAATTATATATAAATAAAACATAATATTTTTAGACCAATCAATATATTATGAAATGAAATTATAACCTTAAGTGAAATTATTGTGAATTCAGGGTGATAGAATGAAGTGGGATTTATAAAGGGAAATGTGACCATTGGGATTCTACCGTTATATGACCACTTTTCTAAGATGACCGTTTGTCAATATGACTATTGGTAAATATGACCATTGGAAAATATACCCTTGGTTAATGATTTTAACATTATAATTATTGTTTATATGTAGTAATAATGAAGGACAATTTATTCAGAAATGAGCATCAATGGACGCAACAAGTAGAGTTTTCCTCTTTGAATCCCATTTATTATAACGTTGTATGGATGCATCAATATTGGGGTTATCCCCTAAAAAATCTGAATTCTAGCTTCAATAAGTGAATCTTGAATTAAATGGACTATGGGAGAAGTTAAAATTAGTAGATATTTCCTGTCGGTCGATGATAGTTGAGGCCCCATTTGAAATTACCACCATCACACACGTTAATCATAGAGAGTGTGTGTGTGTAACAAGGGTTTACGTTTCTAGGACTTATTTAATCAAACTGTAATATCATTTTTATAAATAAAATTCTTATTACATCAATTCCTTTTAAAAACAATTTTTCTTAATAAAATATATGTTTAATTAAGTCAGATTTGATAATTTGTTTTTTGATGAAAATAAAAGATAGTTATATTTTTGAAGAAAATATAAACAATTTTTATAAGAGAATAATGTTTTATGAATATTATTTTTTAATTAAATTTCATTTTTAAACACTTTAATTAAACTAAAAATTTTTTATATAATTTTATTAAGGCCTGGGAATTTTTTTTATAAAATTTAGAAATGTGATTATGACTTCTAAAATGTTATTTTTAATAAATATTGTTTTTTATTTTTAAAAATTAAAATTATCACATTTAGAGAATTAATATTATAAAATAAAAATAATTTTTGAAATCATAATGTTGAAATTAGTTTATAGTTAATCTATGATAATTTTCTAAAATACTTTATTTTTTCATGAATGGTTAAAAATACAGTTTTAGGGTTTCAATATATTTTTTGACACCATATTTTTGTCATAATGATTTAATAATTAATTAAACATGAACTAAGACTAAAAATATGTTATGTTATTCATATTAAATATTTTAGTAGATTTTATCCAAATTTTAAAACTATAATTTACTTTCCAAAATTATAAAATGGAAAATTTGTTTTTTAAAACATTAATTTTTTAAATCATTAATTTTCCATTCCATAATAATTATTAAAAAAATATGTTAAGTTTTAGAAGACAAAAATAACATAAATTTAGACCCATATGTCCAATACCATGAGAAAAAACATGGTTAAGATGATGGTTTGGCATTTTCCACAACCTAGTTTTCCACGACCTGTATTTGGAAATTATTAAACAATTCCTCCACTTCTCCTATAAACACCCACCGATTTCTCCATTTCATTTCACTCCCAATCCGACATCTATAAATTTATAGTTATTTTTCCTCCCAACTATTCCAATAATGTTTTCTAAATCCCCCATGGTTTCATCCATATGTTTTAGGAATAACTCTTCAAGGCAAGGGAAATCTTCACTTCTCTTTTCCATTCAAGAGTTCTTTTTGTTGTATGTATTCCAAATTCCAAGAAAATTAGTTTTTATCCACTTTTTATTATCCCATTACTATATTAATATTATTTTAGTAATGGTATACCCTTTTAGATTTTCATTTTACCATTTTCTAAAACCATTTTTTATACCCATCATGTTGTCGAATTTTCTTCTCAAATTTCCCACTTTTACATGAGTAATTATGTTTTCCTTTTTATTTGAATACCCAATTTTTTTTATTTTTAGTGGAAATTCAACTAGATTTAAAAAAAAACCTTTTACTTTTGGTATTTAAATATATAAAACACACATATCCTTTCATGGGTTTCAAATGACGCAATGATCATGTCTTTATGATCTTTCAAACACCATGATTTTTTATAGGAAACCTGTTCTTTATTCTCCACAGGTTATTAATGAAATGATTTCTTATGATCTATATGGATCACATGAAACTAATTCATATTAATGGTGTGACTTTATAGTGCTCCAATTAATTGGGTGAAGAATTTAATCTCTATAGATGACATGTTATACGATACCTCGGTGAATAACCTTGGTAATTTTTTTACAACACCTTGGTACTAAACCTTGGTGATATGATTATGATTGTATCATTTAAATTTTTTAGACACATTTATATATTATAAATCATGTTATTTTTATTATGATATTAATCTTGCAAATGCCTTATCATTATTCCTTATGTTCGGTTTGATATGTCTCAATATTACTTTCTATACATATCACTTGTCTGTTTCTCTTACTGGGATTCATGATCACCCATTTCCATTTATGTATGCCTCTGTATTAAGAGATACAATAAATATAACTTATGATGAACCCATGAAGATGATTTTCAAGTGTATTTAGATGATTTTTTTATGTTTTAATGTATTATGTATCTTATTTCCAAGACACTAAAATTAAAGAGATACTCTTTTTGTATCATATAATGAAAATTTATGTAATAAAAAGGTGGGATGCCATAAAGGTATTTAATATTATTGTTGGAATGTATTTATAAATTCATACAACTTACCTCCTTGGATGTTGATGAATGAACCATATATCATTTTAACATTATAAATTCCTAGATATCCAAATGATAATATCGATGTTTATTTGAATCCATTGATTATTAAGTTAAATTTATTGTGGAGTAATTATATTAGTACATTTGATATTAGTGAGAAATGAAATTTCTTAATAAAAGTTGCATTAATGTGGACAATTTGAAACTTCCTAGCATATGGCATATATATGGATAGAGTACACATTGTTCAAAACCATTTCCATACTTTATGAGTGAAAATAGAGAGTTTATACTCATTAATGGAAGAAAACCTTATTTTTCGACTATCATAACAGATTTATTCCTATTGATCATCCTTTTTGAAGGAACAAAAAAAATTTCAGAAAATGTATAATTGAAAGATATGGAACTCCAAAAATTATCTCAAATATTGATTAAAATTATATTGTCTCTTCATTACCTACCATTAACTTTGGTCTAACTATAAACTAACAAAAAATCCATGTATTTGGGAAATATCCAAATTGGATTAAACAAAGTATTTTTTTGGGATCTACCTTATTGGTTTGATTTGTTTGTCTATCAAATGTTGGATGTTATTCATATTGGGAAGATCTATTTTGATTATACATTTTATAGAGTTTTGTACATACCTTGTAAGAAAAAACATAATGTAAAGCCATGACTTTATCTTTCCCAATTGTGGAGGCGATCAGAACTTGAGTAGTTTAAAAATGTCAGATCCTAGAAGTTAATGAAGCCAAAAGGGGCTTATAAAATTTATAAAGAAAACCACTTATTATTTTGTTAGTGGATTGAATATTTGAGATTACAAGATGGCTATGTTTCCAATTTGGCTTGATATTCCATAAATTGTCATGTTACTAAATTAAAAATTCATGTTTGTCATGTTATATTGGAAATAATTCTATTTATTGGATTTGTCGGTTTACTGAATCCTTTAATTTTTAATGCACTAACAAAAATATCATAATTTTTTCTAGTTGTTTATGAAGTAACAACAAAATGTGATGAAATTAGTAGACTACAAGAAGATTTTCTTTTAATTTTATTATAACTAAAAAATTCTGCAATTTATATTTAATTCAACAGAACATTTTATATTACATTTTTCACATGAAGAAAAATGTGGAGGGATGATACAGTTCCAATGGATGTATCCATATGTTATTTTCATATGGAAACTGAAATAAAGGTACATAACAAAGCATCAATTTAGGGTTCAATTATGTAAACTTATTTACAAGAGGGAATTTATTTTTTATGATCTGATTATTTCTAACCTGAATATCTTTCAAAACATAACTGAATGGGCTGTAATAAAAAAAATGTTAATGATTCCCAAAACATTCAATTATCTATTTTAAATAATCCTTAACTTATCTTTGTGGAGTTTATAAATGATGACTTTCAAATAATAAGTATCACAGGGATGATACATATGTTATACTCAATTATGATGAAATTAAAAGATTCTTAATTTGAGTTATACAACAATATAATTTTTACTTTTTTTAAAAAATAAATTTATTTTATTTTATTTATAGATCATGGGATGATCATATCAATAAATAGTTTCTATAAATTATAACAGCGGATCTTGAAGAACGCAGACAACATAATTTTTCATACTGGTTTCAAAGATTGGTAAATTAAATTGGTTATGGTTTAACATATGAAATCAATTTATTTATTTTAGTTTTTTTTTAATATTGAAGTTATCACAACATGTTGATAAAATTGGTAATCAATTTTTTTATTGAGTAACCCGTCATTGAAGTTAGTCAAATATTATAAAGCATATATGGTGAATGGTTTTCAATTTCATAGAGATACATATGGTGAATCAAAAAAAATTAAATAGAGGTGTTTTCATTAGAGGATATTAGCATAGAAATAGTGGAGTTGACTTTTAGGGATTACTGAATTAAATAATTGAGCCCTGTTATTTGGAAAAAATTTATGTAATGATTTCTAAATATAATTAGTTTGATTCTGATTGAGGCTTTCATGTTCATCCACATCATTGAATCATTGATATTAAATATAAAATCCTTCTTGTAGTAAATGAACCATTTTTATTGGGTCTTCAAGAAAACCAAATATATTATGGCAATTAATGTGCTGAGAGTTAATTTTTTGGAAAATTATTGTAAAAATTAAATCCTATAAAATTAAATTTATGAAAAATTAATGTGGTTCTATTAAAGTGAAAGGAATCGAGATTTTTTCATGAGATAAGTCTGAGTAAATCTTTTCAATAAAGATACAGAAGTATCGATAATGACACCCAATAGTTTCGAGTCGATGATTACGATGATGTTGATAATGTAACAAATGAATTTGAATTAACAAGTGACGATGAAGCTTTCAATCCTATGGAAATTAATAATTCTGAGGAGGAAAATGAGGATATTGACACCATCGTATACAATGATGAGGATGAAGATGAATAATTACATAATTAATTATTGGTTAAAGTTAAAATAAATAAATAAATATATACTAAATGTTTTTAGTTATTTTCTAACAATATTATTTTTGTATTTTAGATGATTGATGAGCCATATGATGATATCTTACATTTCCTAGAGGTTGATTTACTACAAGTTGATGAGCCTGATGCTTTATCATCTAACCCCTAAGTCCTTATAAACTCATCATCAACTCATAGGTGTGAGGGTCTTGCGATATTGATGATTCCCGACAATATTCTCGAGAAACTTCTATATCATGAGATAGATTCATGCACAAAGAGGTATATTTTGTTGTGTATTTTAGTTATTTTTCATTATTTTTCATTAATTTATTATGTATTAATTTTTTGATAAATTCTTTTTGTTTTTTTCATATATTGTAGCATATAAATGTTGGACATGGGAGTTCTATTTTTTAGAACTATTTTTCTGAAGCATGGGTGACGTGGGATCAGATTTCCGTTGATGTTTAGAACCACATTTTTTAACATTGGATGGTATATAATTAAATAATAGTAATAATGATTTTTATATAATTGTTAAGTATCTATTATTAATTAATTTTTGTTTATTTTTGGTATCCTATTGATGATAACATGTGGACTTCTATCTGGTTTTCCTAGAAGGTCTATTTGCATGAGCGTTGTTATTAGTTTCTGTAAAATTTGGGGCATACAACTATGAAGAAAGTTAGAGTCACATATTTTGATCAGTCTTGCTATGCACCCGGACTAGATTTCATCTAGTATCAGGTTTGAGATGGATTATGTTCATACTATATGGAATATAGTTTTTAGATTAGGACATATTTAGATCTATGTAATCTAGGGATATAAGAGGAGACACATTGAGATAATAGTCGTTCATTCAATACTTATCAAGGACATATGGTAAGTAATTATTTTAATAATGTATATAACATTAAATTTAAACTATTTATTTATAAACGTATATTATGTTGAATATCAAAATGTTACAGAGTTTGAATTTTATAGGGGGATGTATAAATATCCGATCACTAGATAGATTATAGGTGGCCTCTAGTATTTGAATATGGTCAGTATAATTTGTTTTTGAGTTTTAAAGTTAAATAAAAATAATATTTTCACTATTTTAATTTCAAATTAAAATTAAATAATTAAAATGATGATATGAATTATCTGACATAGGGTGAGATACTAGATGAGGCTAAGAGTTAGGCCACCTATGTGGTAGGATTTGATTATGAAACATGGATGGAGGTGACTCAGTATTCTTTCGAGGAGGGATGAATGGTCGGTATCAGTTTCCAATTGATGTCTCACAATTTTTACGGTGTTCCTACATGGTGAGTGTCTATATCTATGGGATTTCATATAGAGTAATCATTATATGACTCACATTATGAGGAGATGTATCGAGATACACGTGAGGTTATAGAGACCATGATTAGGGAGGAGGAATAGATCCGTTTATAGGACCGACATTAGGAAGAGAATATTAAATAATGGTAGGAGAAGGAGTACAATCAGATAGTGCAGTACATGTGATATATGTCTCATGGTGTTGGGATGGAGTTTCCTCCCCCTTATATTCTAGATGAACCTACCTTCCCACTACCCCTCTACAATTATTGATACATCATGTACACATTTATGATGCTAAAAGTTGGACACAAATATTTTGTTTAATATTTTTATTATTTCATATGTTTACAGTTTTATTTGTTAAATTTTTAATATTTTCACATTTTTATATTTTTTTAATGTATATATATATATATATTTTATTATTATTTTTTGTTTTTTATTTTTTAAACTTATATGCAAATGGTTATAGTCCCATCATAAATACTTTTTTGCAGTCGGTCACTTGGCCTATCGCAAATAATTGAGTAAGTAATCAAATAAAAAACTATTTTCGAATCCATTTTTGGTGATGGGGTCCCTTTGAAAATATACAGTTGTAAAGAAACCATTTTTCAGTTTTGATATATTTCTTAACTTTTTCCTTACTACCTTCCATCTAAAGTGTATTTGAAAAAATCAATCACATCTCTTTGCGAGGAAGTAATCCTCCGTACAGATAAGCGATGCTATCATATCCCCCAATATAATGGAAAATAAGATGGTATATGTGATATCATAATTACATAAGTATAATATTGTCATAAATATAATATAAATATTTTAAATCGACCATTATATGACACTTTTAAAGGTGGTGATGGAAAACAAATTACATCGTGTCATGAACCGTCCTATTGGGGCTCATGCCGCGAGTCCCCATTCTTGCCTCCAATAGGCCATGGACTGCTGACTAGAACTGAGTAGGTATGTCACTAACATGGGAGGAATTTCCTATATACCTACACACATACACACATGTCCAAGACCACAAAATTTTGAAATGTAAAAACCACTAAGTAAATAATGCATGCATACCATTGTATCCCACAACCATAGTACGATAGAAAGAAAGGTAAATAAAAAAAGTCAAAATACAAGACCACCATAAGAAGTATGTAACATGAGTCCAACCTGTAATAATAAGGTACTGGTACTACTCTCTAAAATCCATAAGAACACACATCGGTATGTCTGGTCTCACTACGCATCGTTTGGTTCTGGTCTGTAGAGGCCTCCATCAAAAGGTCGATCATCTACACAAAACACGATAGGTGTGGGAAAAACCATCCATGGGTGAGTATAACAGTACTCAGTTGGACACCCCAAAACAAAAAAGCAATAAAATGAAGGAAAGATACATTCAACTGTACACATATATTTTTCTACAACACAAATAACAAGAATATTTATATTTACTCAATCCAAGACGTACAACCTAGAGGTAAATCATAACCACTATATACCAGCACAATGAATTCAGATCAAATATTCCATGAAGCACTCATCTAGGAGAACACACTCTTGAGTCCGATATTATTGATGATTTCAATCCAAGTGGTACTGCTCATTGGGTCTCTCCCTGAGAAATAAACACTGATAGATATTAAGAGAGATACAATAAAATAGATGGGGATCATAACCAAGGACATGTGGTGATACCAACATCCCAATCTAGATAAACTCGCTAAGTAGAGGATCAATGTTTGCATAGTGTTGGTCATGTTGATACTAAGAACTCCACTTATGGAAAGAATAAATGAATAGAGGATCCTACTCCGGGCCTCTTAGGGTGATTCTAACAACTCTATCTAGTAATTTATCTTGAAGGGGTCGTAGTCTTAGGAGTAGGAAACGATTCATACCAACCTTCAGGGAAACAAAGAATTGGATGCACCCTAATGAAACATCTCTAAGACGCAGAGGAAAATTGGTAAAGCCATGTAATAAGGGATACACAATGTTTAGTAGGGTCACATGCTGTGTCCCTTGCCCCATGTACTGCTCATGTACAATGACCCATGTTATTCCAACCATGTCATGTAGAAGAGGGGTACCCAATGTGTAGAAAGGTTACATGCTATTTCCTTTCATCTGAGGTCTAATCGTGTACTCTGGCTGTGTTCCATTACACGGCATCAGCCCACGTATCTCTTGCTATGTACCAGTACACAGGGTAGCCAGCGTACGAGTACATGTGGTAGCCCATGTACATTGTGAAGGAGAAGCCGTGTGGGGTGGGATGGGGGGGTACACACCATGAAATTAACCCTTGTACTCCACCCCATGTCTATATACTTCTTTTTTACATGCCGAGTTATTCAACTTTGGACTATATGCCTTGTAGTCAGGGACTACACACCGTGAAGTCGGGGACTACATGTCATGTGTATTGTGTATTCCAAAAACACATATTCTTCCTCCCTCTCACACCGTTGATCACTTGGATTTCATTTCCTTGATCTATTCACTACAAAACTCCCAATCCAAACTCTTATGGTCACCCTAAGGCCAAATAACTAGGATTCAAGCCTTCAATCATCTTGAAAAAAGAAATCATAGGCGTTTTTCATTATTTTCTCAGAACATGGATTTGGAACCCATATTCGTTTGATTTTCCTCCACACCCACTTTCACACCTCCATCTAGTCATCCTGATACCAGATCTATGGTTTCTTATAGTTTTATGAAGAATTAAAGAATCGATGATCACTTGTTCACAAAGATATCAAAGCCAGGGAAGAACAAAGAACTCATAATGAAGAGTTTAATAATGAGGAAGGAAAGGAACACAAAATCTAGAGGGATGAACCTCAATCATTGTTCATGTCGATATTGGTTCATCACCATTAGAATGGTCAATTAATCCAATCAATTATCAATATCCAACTCCTAATAAATCCTAAAAATATCCCATCCCGCAAATATAATCAACCCATAGACTAATTTGTTCGAGGATTCATCCACATTCACTATAGGAATCAATGAAATGTAAAGGGTATCAAAATAATTCATCCTACTTTGATTTGGATCATTAAATGATGAAGAAATGTCGCTTTGTCATCATCATTGGTGAGATCTGTCATGATCGGTGTGCAACGATCTTTGATTTGAGGTTTCATCATCATTCATCAGAAAGATCCTGCAGAGGTTCTCCCTGAAATGTCTCCAGATAATCCTAGGTTTGTAAGGATAACCCTGGATCTCAGAAAAATGGTTTATTGAAAAGTAAACCTGTTGATGCGTCACTGCACTGATGAAATAAAATAAACTAAAATTTCTTAATTTATTTCATTCATTTAAGCACCTATGATTATTTTCCACAATCAACCCATGCAGACCAATGTGAGGTGACACCTAAGGTAAATCCATTATTCAAAACCAATGGTTCCTCATAATTCTAATTTAGGCACCCGTTTAGAATTTATTATACATTTTTAGGTAAACATCATTTGCATGATATTTAATATTTTAATATTATTCAAAATTTTGTTCCCAAAATATTGGGCCTCAAAATCACCCACCGTCTCAGCATCTGGTGTCAAAATCAATCTATATAACATTTAAAAATAATACAAGGAAAATATGAGATGTTATACTCTCCCCGCCATGAAGAATTCCATTTGTGAAATGCCAAAATAAAGGCTACTAAAAAATATGAGTGTATTGAGAACGATTCTGAGCCTCCCACTCCTAAGTGATCTCTTGGAGATTCCCATTCTGCGGCTTGATATGCACCACATGAATTGATCACCCATGAAGGATCCATTCTTACTGGTCCTCGATCTCTACTAGGTACTCTGCAAAAACTACTCCATCCTCGATGTCCAGATCACCCTAGTCAATGATGTGTGATTGTTCATGCACATACATCCTTAGCTGCAACACGTAGAAGACGTCATGTACCCATTCTAACTATGGGGGTTGAGATAAGAGGTATGATACCTCGACAACTTTATATATTATCTGAAAGTTCCAATGAACCTAAGAGATAGCTTGACGACCCATCCAAATCCTTGTAATCCACATCGAGGTGAAACCCTTAAGAACACATGGTGTCCTTCTTTAAATTCCAGAGGCCTTTATCTATTTTCAATATAATAATTATGATGGCTCTATACAGACTTCATCCTCTCTTAGATGATCTGCTCTTTCTGTATAGTATCTCACACCAACTTTGAGCACCTTTGTGCTGACTCTCCTGGGTTAGTTTAGTAAAGTGGAGACCTGAATGGTCACTTATACAAGGCCTCAAATGGTGCCATACCAATGGGGGAATTGTAGCATTTATTATATGTAAACTCCACCAGTGGTAGGTAATCCACCCACTATAGCCAAAGGCTAACTTAAAATTCCATAACATGTCCTCCAGAACCTAAATGGTTCACTCCATATGGCCATCCGTTTGTGGGTGTAATGTTGTTCACAAGTGAAACTGGATCCCAAACACCTCCAATAATCCCATCCACAACTGATATTTAAAGAAAGTGTCACAATATGACACAATTATCAATGGTACTCCATATAATCAAATTATCTATTGAAAACAGAGGGGTCCCAAGATATATACTGAACTCCACTCTTAGATAGCTAAGAAGTGGTACAAATTGGTGAGTAAGTCAACGATGACCTAGATTCCATCATGTCCCCTGGATATATGTGGTAATTCCATCACAAATTCCATAGGTATCCTATCCCACTTCCATTCTAGAACCTCAAATGGGTTGAGATAGACCCGATGAAAACCAGTTCTCATCCTCCACTTATTGACAAGTAAGGAATAAAGAAACTAACTCTTCAAATCCTTTATTCATCCCTGGCCACCGAAACTAAAGTTAGAGGTATTGGTAGATCTTTTCCACACTTGGATGTTCTACCAAAGGGGTTGTTTGAAACTCCCTCAAAACCTCCTCCCACAGTGTCAATGGTACTACCGTTCATCCTCTGAAAAGAATGATGTTTACCCACCCTATGAATATCCATCAGGACTATGACCTATGGATATATGAGAACTTAGTGTCTCATAGTTGGTATCCCTAAGATAAAACTCCCTGAATCACTGTAATAATGGTTGGGTAACAACCATGTATTGGTGGTAATATACTCCATCTCCAACCACTAAGTATAACTACAATGAGACCAACTATACAAACACCTACTTCAACAACCGTGAACTGGATCTCATACTGAGAGACTCTTCTACCACATTGTCTTTCCTAGGAGTATAGATAATCTCAACATCATAGTCCTAGAGTAATTATAACCATCCAGTATATGTAAAGTTAATTTCCATATGAGAGAATTTATACTTGAGACTATTGTGATCAGATTATATGATAAACTACTCATCCATAATGTAGTGTTTCCACATTTTCAATGCGAATACTACCATTACTAACTCAATATCATGGGTCACACAGTTCTTCTCATGTGGTATCAACTAGAATGAAAAATAGGCAATCACCGCTTTCCTCTGTATCAATAAACAACCAAGATTGGTTCCTAATGAACCACATAACACTACGTACTCGACACCGTCCTCTATAAATCTCATGATCAGAGTGCTCGTCAAACTGTAAAAAAATTACTGAAATGCCTGTTGAAACTTCCATATCCACATAAGGAACACCAATTTGAAGTCAAAGCTGTCATAGATGATGATATCCCCAGGTATGAATCATTGGTAATATCTTGTTAGCCAAAATAATCTCCACTCCTCTGTCTCTCTCTTGGGTGGCTCCCCTACTAACATTTCCCCGAACATGGATGGGTCCACTGCCACTCCATGCACAAAGATGTCGTTTCCTATAAAGCAGACCACCTGAATAAAAAAATAGAACCTTGAGAAATTTCTATAAGTTGGTGCTCTCAGAGTATGTACAGAACTATCCTTAAGTGTCTCAAGTGCTCCCCCTGAGACTTCAATTAAACAAGGACATCATCGATGCAGACTACAAAGAATAAGTCTAAGTAATGTTGAAAGATTTGATGCATAAGTCCCATGAACTTTGCGGGGGAGTTTTTAATTCAAATGGGTATCACTAAGTACTCAAAATGACAGTAAAGACATTATAATGTCATCTTCAGTATATCCTCATCCTATACCCACAACTAGTGATAGCTTGATATGAGGTCAAACTTTGAGAACCGTCATTCCCCTCTTAACTGATAAAAGATGTCATCGATCATTGGTAGTGGATATTTGTTCTTCTTGGTCATCTAGTTAACGCTCTGGTATTCCATACACAACCTCATGCTCCCGTCTGCCTTTTCGGAAAACAAAACTAGGGTCGCCCAGGGTGAAATACTGGGTCTCATAAAGCCCTTCCTCTACAAGTCCTCCAATGACATCCTCAGCTCATACTCCACTAATACTGCATAAAATTGGAAACTCATAACATCCACTGCACTGAGGTTCAGGCTAGCCAACTGATGAGTAATCTGTTGCACCCTCCTATTCATGAGTCCATCATGTGATGCCTTTAATTAATTTTCACCAACAAAGGTGAACTTCATTCTAGCACTATGGACACACCGGACCCTTCAACTAAAATAGTCAATATGGGCATAGAGTGTAGATAAAAAATCCCTACAAAGATTGAAATCAGAAGGCCTCGAAACTACCACAAAGAGATTCCAAATGAAACTCTTTCCTCTAAGGGTCAGGTTACACTTTCGACATAGGTGTGTGATCACTAATCCCTTTCCATTAGTTGTCCCCATGTGTAAGGGTCAAGTTAATGATTCAACCAATGTATATAGGTCTCATACAAGATATGTGCAGAGAAATGAATGACTAGAACCCATGTCCATCATTACTATACCTAAATCATAGAAGACACAGATCATACCTTGAATCATTCTAATATCCCCTGGGTTATAAGCCTTGACAACATGCAACTATATCCGCCTGTCCTCCAGCTCCAAGATCATGGAGCAGACCACCTGGGGGTTGTAGTGGTAACATGTAAAAACATCAACCACCACCTCCCACTCTCCTAGATCCTTATCCATATCTATATCCCTATAGATAATCCTGATATTTTTCCTGTCTCTGCCTCAGTGGTCCTTCCATAGTATCCCTATCAGCAGTACAGTGGGTTAGGAAATCTTGAGTGAGATGTCCCCTACCATCACATGAATAAAATCACCTCTCCCTAGGCTGATTGGAACCATCCTGTTAGACATGAAATGCATACCCCCCATCATGGGAACTAATCCTAAAATATATTACATGTTAAGGTCCCTGGTACTAGTGTCAGATCTCTAATATCGAGGTCTTCACTCCCGCTTTCCCACTACTAACTATAATTGGATGAATCTGCTTATCCAAGAGGTTTTAAACCACCAAAGCCTAATCAATCACCCCAAAAAATATAGAAATACACAGAGGGATAACGCTGGCTCAAATATCTCTACATAGACCATTCTCAAATGTTTGAGCCCTGAAGTACTGGTCTTAAACCATATCCATCAATTACCTAGAAAGGTTGGTAAACCTAGATGAATATTCAGCTACTGTCATGCTACCCTACTAGAGCTGATGAATCTCCTAGATAAGAACAACTTTGAGCATAACTGATGAGAAGTACTCTCTAAAGAGGTGCTTAAAGTCGATCCATGAATGAGTCACCTCATTGTAAGTATAGATAGGAAAACTACACCATTGTCCTACCAAGCCATGTAGAAGGCTTGCAGCTAGGACCACCATATGTTCTATTGGTGTACTGACTAGATGGACAACTTGAGTCACCGCCTCAAGATAGTCATTGGCTTCTTGTGGTCTGGGATAACCTTAGACCCGAAAGGGACTCTTCCACTGAAACTCATGAAGTGTGATCAACCTATTCTCTTCATCTACTAGAACTGTGGTTACCAAGTGCTTCTCTACAGGTGGTGGTATGGTTGTTGCACCACCTGGATTTAACATCTGGGGAATTGGTCCCTGTATCAAACCATCATAATTGTGGTAGTCATCCTCAAGATCAATTTTCTGAATCCTAACTAGTATAAATCATGGAGGCATCCTGAAATAGATAAGATGTACCATGTTCAATAAGTATATCATGAGAGTTGGGTCAAAGTGGACATGAAAACCAAAACCAATTTTTATATGATTAATGTACCATTATTTTCCCTACAACTAGTGTTATCCTATACCGAGTCGAAAAATATGTGATCAGAGTCTGGGTGGGTGGATACATTGTCCGCTACATCAATACTAGAGTCTCTGGATGAAAATAGAAACTCAAAACACTTAACACTATTGCCCTAAAATAATCATACAGACTTAGAGTCATAATGTAGAACCTACCTCCTCTGATACCATTATTTCACAACCCTTCCTAGTTGGGCTCATGTTAGGACTCCCCAAGACCTCCTCTATTAGGTCAGGGTCAGGTGACTAGAATCATGTATGAATATCTGTAACATTGGAGAATTGCTTATGTACTTGTACGCACACACACATCTCCAAGACCCTAAAATTTTGAAATGTAAAAACCACTAAGTGAAAAATTCATGCATACCACTATGTCTGCCAACAATATTACAATTGAAATCAAGTTAAATTAAAAAAGGCCAAATAAAAGACCACCATAAGACACCCGTAACATGAGTCAAACATGTAAGAAAAAAAATGTTAGGACTACCATCTGAAAGCTGTAGGAACACACCTTGATCTTTGTGGTCTCACTACGAACCGTATGGTATTGGTAAACCTAGGACTCGATCAAAAAGATGAACATGTGAAAAAGACATTACAAATGTGGGAAAATCCCGCACAAAGGTGAGTATAAAAATAATCATTAGGACACCCCAGAACCACAAAAAAACAAAAAATGAAGTATACAGTCACTCTATATTGATATATTTCTAAACACATATAACTAGAATATCTAGATATACTCAATTAAAGACACAATATCTAGAGGTATTCCAAAACCACTATATAATAGCACTAGGAATTCAGGTGTAAGATTCCACAATGTAATCATCCTGGAGAAGAAATTCCTGAGTCTGATAGCACTAATGATGTCTGTCCAAGAGGTACTGCTCTACGGGTCTCTCCATGGGAAATATATACTAATAGATCCAAATAGAGATACGATACAATAAATAAGGATCACCACTAAGGATGTGGGGTGATACCAATAACTCAATATTGATTAACCTACTCTGTATAAGATTAAGGCTCACATTGTGTTTCTCATGTCGATACCAAGAACCCCACCTAGGTCACGAAAAAATGAATAGATAATCCCACAACAGGCCTCTGAGGGGGATTCCAAAAAACTCTATCTAGGAAGTATTTATGAAGGGATTTTTATTCCTAGGAGTAGTAAATGATTCGTACCAACATTTAGGTAAACACAGGAGGGGAAACACCCTAATGAAACATTTCTAAGATGTGGAGGTCAAGTAGATCAATCCATGTAAAAAGGGATACATGACGTGTAGTAGGGTTACATGTCGTGTCCCTTGACCCAGAGTACCACCTGTATATGAAAACCTATTTCATTCTAACCATGTAATGTAGAAGAGGGGTACACGGCTTGTAGAAAGGTTACACGACATGTCCTTGTAACTGTTGTCTGCCCGTGTTTCATTACACGACATCAGCTAGTGTGTCTTTTCACATTTACTAGTACACCGAGTAGACAATGTACTTGGTCAAGGCCATTCCATGTGTGTGTGTGGGGGGAGGGGGGGGGGGGGAGGTACATTCTGTGTAGGAAACTTGTGTACTCCACCCCATGTCCATGTACTTCCCATGTTCACACTAAGTCATTTAACCAGGGACCACACGCCGTGTATTCAGGGTCTACACACCATGTGTATCGGGTTTTCTAGAAAGCATTTTTCATCCTACCACTCACTCCATTGATAAATTGGATTCTTTTTTAGTGATTTGTTAACCATGAAACTCCAGTTCCAAGATCATCTTGTCACCCTATGGCCAAATCCATCGGATTCAGTACTTTAATTGGCTCAGGATATACAATATTTAGCATTCCTCATTATTGGTGAAGAACATGGATTCAGTACCCACTATTGTTCGATCCACCACCGCACCCACCACTGCACCTCTATCGAGTCATCTCAATGCTAGATCTATGACTTCATATCGTTACACAAAAAGTCGAATGCACAACGATCAATTGTGAACAAAGTTTTCAAAGATGGGGTGGAACGAAAAAAATGTAATGATGAACACATTAATATGGTAAGAAAACAACAAAAATTTGTGAGGGAATAACATCTATTGATGTCCTTATTGATACTGGGTTTTCACCCTTAAAATTGTAAATGAATCCAAACAATTCTCAAGAATCAAATCCAGATAAATTATGAAAATATCCCATACCAAAAATAAAATTGTTCCATGAGATAATATGTTTGTGGATTTGTCCATTTTTATTGTAAGAATCATGAATTGGGAGGGAAATCAAAATAAAACATCCTACCTTGATTCAAATCATTCACCGTTGAAGAATGGTCACCATGTCATCATTGTTGGCAGGACCTGTCAAGATCGGTGTGCGCTGATCGTTGATCCAACGTTTCGTCATCATTCATTGAATTTATCCTCCAAAGGTTATCTATCCAATATGTCTAGAGAATCATATGGTTATGAGATTAACCCCAGATCTCTGAAAGAGGGTATATTTAAAAATTATCTTGTCACTGTGTCACTACGCCGACGAAATAAAATAAAATAAAATATCTTATTATATGTTATTCATTTAAGTAACCATGATTAATTTACACAATCGAACCATACTAAAAAATTTTATTTTGAACCTAGGGTAAAGTCGATTTTCTTAAATCAATGGTGTCATCATATTTAGAATTTGGACACCCATTTAAATGATATTCCACCTTTTTAGGAAAATTGTGTGTAGATGCTATTTAATATTTTATTATTTTTCAATCATTTTTCCAGGAATCTCGTGCCATAGAATCCTACACCCTCTCTGCACCTGGTGTCAAAATATATCCATATAATAATTAAAAATAATACACAGAAAAGATGAGATGTTACAAATTGATTTATAAGGTGATAATTCACTATACACATGATCGATGGTTTCATTTTTCATTTGATGGAAGTGGAGAGAGATATAGGTAATTACATTAACATAATATAATATCAGTTTATAGGAGATACTGGTTTTATTATTTTATCATAGTTGGAGAATATTTTAAAGAGATTTAAGAAGAAAAAAATAAAAATTCTCATTTAAAAATGTGACCAATCCTTCAAAAAAATTTTCGGCTTGCACCAAAAGATTTCCTAGGTTGGATTTATGATCAAACTAAAGTTTCCAGGATTTTGAGAGGGAATGAATTTAATAATTTGGGTAGGTATTTTCTAATGAAAATGTGTTTTGATCTGTTAATTAAAGAGGAAATGGGGTGACCTTTTATAAGCGAGTGAGAGGACAAACATGGATTTTTTTTGAAGAGAATAAAGTGTACCCAAAATTTTCATATACCATAAGGCTCAAAAATGAGTCATTATAGAATCGTAGAAGTTATAATATCTAAAAATATCCATAAATGGGTGTTAGAAATATATTAGTCCATTTTCAAAACCATATCTTCCTAGTTTTTTCCCATTGTAAACCCTCTTTCACCTTAACTGCTGTAATTAATTTTAAATATTTTCACTATTCACTATGGTAAAAAATTAAGTTGGACTCATTAGATAATATAAATTATTATAATAAAAAATATGGAATATATTTTTACCAATTATATATTACATTCTTAGGGTAATAATTTCATTAAAAACACACACACCACACACACAATCCTGAAAGGTAGGCCATAGTCCCCAATGGATAACCCATCCATTAAGCCTTAATTGTTATTTTTTCAACACATGGATGAAGGGAAAGTGGTAATGAATCCCATTATATAGCCCAAAGTCCTAGTGCATCTTCATTCTTGCATCATGATTCCTACTATGCCAGACCTTCTTCATGCTTGCGTCACCGGCTGCCTGCGTCATTCGTCATGCTTGCGTCATTGCATGCATGTGGAAATTTACTTCCACCTAGATTTGAACCTAAGTCTCATGTAGGATTATGGGAATCCTTGTCCACTTGGGTAAGAACCCAAATAAAAATAATGTTTTCCAATTAAATTCATAGAATTAGAATAATTCAATTAAAAATTAAACCTAAAGATGCATTGAAAAATGATTTTTCCAAATAAAAACTTTCAAAAGTCTAAATTTTTTATTTCAGAATTCAATTTGAAATTGATTATAATGAAATAAATTAGTTAAATTTTTATATAAGTGTACTAATGTTTCTTAAAAAAATTAAAAAGTATTTTAAATTTGTAAAAAATTTAAATGAAAATGTAGATTTCAATAAAAATATGTATTTTCACTATTCAAAAAAATTAATCTTTTCAGAAAATTATCAAAAATTACCTCAAAGATAATTTTGACATGTAGAATTAAAAAATTATTTTCCTTTTATAAAAGTAATTTTATAAAAGTGGTAAAAAATTAATTTTTATATATATTCACAAAGTGAGATGAAACCATCTTTTAGGAAAATAAAATCAATAAAACATGATCTCCCACTTGAAGTTACAAATATTTCCTTCTTTTATCAGGATATATATTTTAAATTATTTGAGATGATTTGATATGGGTTTTAATGTTATTTAAATTATCATTTATCTGTGCTAAAATTTTTCTGCCAAAAATCATCCTTTCACTAACTTCATCTTAATAGGGAGGCGTACACCATGTCTTCTTGATAATGCTTTATACGATGCCATTTGAATATTTGAATGAATGAAATAATTGTAGGAGAACTACACCAATGGTCATTAATGATATCACATATTTTGAATGTCAAGAGATAATGACCTCAACATGAATTATAATGTTTGAATAGTCATTTTGGTCTGTCCATTAACTTATGTGTGATAAGAGTGGTTTAAATAAAGAACAATATCAAGATATTTCTAGAGAATCTTATAAAATTTCTATATAAATAATGGAACATGAATAGACATAGTTCAAAGAGTTTTTCAACGGAGTATTAAAAATAAATTAATATAGTGTTGTGTAAGGCCATAAAGGGGTAAATATTCTCTTATAGCAAGAATGTGTTCATATTGTGTAAGTTGGTCAACAATAACCCATTTTTCATTTTTATTCCTTAGAGTATTTTGAAATATGGTGAAAATGTCTACAACAATTTCATAAAATTAATATGGGAATAGGTAAAGGTTTCATGACATTTTTAGGGTGTTATCTCCTAGCCATAACCTATTTACAAACCAAACATCTTAACAAAATTTCCCAATTCATGTTATCCCACAGAAATTGTTTATTCAAGTATCTAATCATCTTGGTGCTATCATGGGGTATGAATAAATTTGATAAATGGGTATTATGCCAAACATTTATTTTATTATCAGGTATAGAGAGAAAATATAATATCTTTCCAAATTTTTGAATTCCATCTTCACAGATAAAGTCTGCAAAATTTTCATCATTTAAAACTTTAATTTTGTTTTTAAAATTCTCATATTTAAGTTGATAACTTTTAATTTTTTTAATAAATATGGTTTAACAATAATTTTAAAAAGAAAATTTTTATCACCTTCCTCAAATATTCCTAGATAAGAATTTACGAAATCCATGATCATAATAAGATCCTTGTTGTTCTTCATTATATCTTGTACTCCATGATCTTTCTAGCTCAAAAAATATTCTACCTTATTTTCCTTCCTTCTGTGGTAGTGTATTAAGAAATTATATTCCTTGAGTAGATCAACCAATATCCTTTTCCTTATGTTTTTCTGTTTATATGAGATGATATATTTAAAACTTTTACAATATGTGTATATCTCAAACTTTTCACCATAGAGATAATGTATCCATATCTTCAAAGAAATTCTTATGGATACTGACTTAATATCATTGGTTAAATAGTCTTTGTTATGAATCTTTAGCTATCGCGATGAATTGACAATGAATTTATCATTTTTTATATCGAAACAACCAAGTCCCTTATTTAATTCATCACTATATTTCATAAACCCAACATTTCTTGATATAAGAGACAAAATCAGAGCATTCACCAATATCCTCTTGAATTCTTCAAAACATTTTTCAAATTCAATTTTCCATATAAACATAACCCCTTTACATGAAATCTTGGTTAATAGGTTATCTAATTAGGAAATGTTTTGAAAAAATCACTAATAATAACCTTCTAAGCGTATGAAACTACGTACCTGAGTTATGTTTAGTGGTAAAGGCCAATCATTGACCACTAACATGGGAGGAATTTCCTATATACCTACACACATACACACACATCCAAGCCCAAAAAATTTTGAAATGTAAAAACCACTAAGTAAATAATGCATTCATGCCGTTGTATCCCACAACCATAGTACGATAGAAAGAAAGGTAAAGAAAACAAGTCAAAATACAAGACCACTATAATAAGTATTTAACATGAGTCCAACCTGTAATAAAAAGGTACTGGTACTACTCTCTGAAATCCATCGGAACACACATTGTTCTGTCTGGTCTCACTAAGAATCATTTGGTTCTGGTCTGTAGAGGCCTCCATCAAAAGGTCGATCATCTGCACAAAACAAGATAGGTGTGGGAAAAAACCATGCATGGGTGAGTATAACAGTACTCAGTTGGACACCCCAAAACAAAAAAGAAATACAATGAAGGAAAGATACATTCATCTCTACAAATATATATGTCTACAACACATATAACAAGAATATTTATATTTACTCAAACCAAGACGCACAACCTAGAGGTAAATCATAACCACTATATACCAGCACTATGAATTCAGATCAAATATTCCATGAAGAACTCATCTGAGAGAACACACTCTTGAGATTGATAGTATTGAGGATTTCAATCCAAGTGGTACTGCTCATTGGGTCTCTCCGTGAGAAATAAACACTGATTGATATTAAGAGAGATACAATAAAACAGATGAAGATCATAACCAAGGACATGGGTTGATACCAACATCCCAATCTGGATAAAGTCGCTAAGTAAGGGATCAATGTTTTCATAGTGTTGGTCATGTTGATACTAAGAACTCCACTTATGGAAAGAATAAATGAATAGAGGATCCTACTTCGGGCCTCTCAGGGTGATTCTAACAACTTTATCTAGGAATTTATCTTGAAGGGGTCGTATTCTTAGGAGTAGGAAACGATTCATACCAACCTTCAGGGAAACAAAGAATTGGATGCACCCTAATGAAACATCTCCAAGACGCAGAGGAAAAGTGGTAAAGCCATGTAATAAGGGATACAAAATGTGTAGTAGGGTCACACGCTGTGTCCCTTGACCCCAGGTACTGCTCATGTACAATGACCCATGTTATTCCAACCATGTAATGTAGAAGAGGGGTAGCCAATGTGTAGAAAGGTTACACGCTATTTCCTTGAATCTGAGGTCTACTCGTGTACTCTGGCTGTGTTCCATTACATGACATCAGCCCGCATATCTCTTGCTGTGTACCAGTACACAGGGTAGCCAGCGTACCAGTACATAGGGTATCCCATGTACTTTGTCAAGGAGAAGCCGTGTGGGGTGGGATGAGGGGGGGGGGGGGGTACACACCGTGAAATTAACCCATGTACTCCACCCCATGTCTATATAATTCTTATTTACATTTTGAGTTATTCAACTTTGGACTATATGCCTTGTAGTCAGGGACTACACACCGTGAAGTCGGGGACTAAATGTCGTGTGTATTGTGTATTCCAAAAACACATATTCTTCCTCCCTCTCACACCGTCGATCACTTGGATTTCATTTCATTGGTCTATTCACCTCGAAACTCCCAATCCAAAACTCTTATGGTCACCCTAAGGCCGAATAATTGGGATTCAGGCCTTCAATCATCTTGAAAAAAAGAAATCATAGGTGTTTTTCATTATTTTCTCAAAACACAGATTTGGAACCATATTCGTTTGATTTTCCTCCACACCCACCGTCACACATCCATCTAGTCATCCTGATACCAGATATATGGTTTCTTATAGTTTTATGAAGAATTGAAGAATCAATGATCACTTGTTCACAAAGATTTCAAAGCCAGGGAAGAACAAAGAACTCATAATGAAGAGTTTAATAATGAGGAAGGAAAGGAACACAAAATCTAGAGGGATGAACCTCAATCATTGTTCATGTCGATATTGTTTCATCACCCTTAGAATGGTAAATGAATCCAATCAATAATCAATATCCAACTCTTAATAAATACTAAAAATATCCCATCCCGCAAATATGATCAACCCATAGACTAATTTGTTCGAGGATTCATCCACATTCACTATAGGAATCAATGAAAGGGAAAGGGTATCAAAATAATTCATCCTACTTTGATTTGGATCATTAAATGATGAAGAAATTTTGCTTTGTCATCATCATTGGTGAGATCTGTCATGATCAGTGTTCAACGATCTTTGATTTGAGGTTTCATCGTCATTCATCAGAAGGATCCTCCAGAGGTTCTCCCTAAAATGTCTCTAGATAATCCCAGGGTTTTAAGGATAACCCTGGATCTCGGAAAAATGGTTTATTGAAAAGTAAACATGTTGTTGCGTCTCTTCACTGCTGAAAAAAATAAACTAAAATTTATTAATTTATTTCATTCATTTAAGAACCTATGATTATTTTCCACAATGAACCTGTGCAGACCAATGTGTGGTCACACCTAAGGTAAATCCGTTATTCCAAACTCAACGGTTCCTCATATTTATAATTCAGTCACCTGTTTAGAATTTATTATACCTTTTTTAGGTAAACTTCATGTCCATGATATTTAATATTTTAATATTATTCAAAAATTTGTTCCCAGAATATTGGGCCTCAAAATCACCCACCATCTCAGCATATGGTGTCAAAATCAATCTATATAACATTTAAAAATAATACAAGGAAAATATGAGATGTTATACTCTCCCCTCCATGGGGAAATACATTCGTGAAATGTAAAAATAAAGGCTACTAAAAAAGATGTGTATTGAGAATGAATCTGAGCCTCCCACTCCTAAGTGATCTCTTGAAGATTCCTATTTTTCTACTAGATATGCACGACATGAATTGATCACCCATGAAGGATCAATTATTACTGGTCCTCGATCTCTACTAGGTACTCTGCAAAAACTACTCCATCCTCGATGTCCAGATCGCCCTAGTCAATGATGTGTGATTGTGCATGCACTTACATCCTCAGCTGCTACACGTAGAAGACGTCATGTACCCAGTCTAACTATGGGGGTTGAGATAAGAGGTATGATACCACAACAACATTATATATTATCTGAAAGTTCCAATAAACCTCAACAATAGCTTAACGACCCATCCAAATCTTTGTAATCCACATTGAGGTGAAACCCTTAAGAACACATGGTCTCCTTCTTTAAATTCCATAGGCCTTTATCTATTGTCAATAGAATACCTATGATGGATCTATACAGACTTCACCCGCTCTTATATGATCTGCACTTTCTGTATAGTATCTCACACCAACTTTGTGCCCCTTTGTGTTGACTCTCCTCGGTTAGTTTAGTAAAGTGGAGACCTGAAGTGTCACCTATACAAGGCCTCAAATGGTTCCATACCAATGGTGGAATTGTAGCATTTCTTATATGTAAACTCCACTAGTGGTAGGTGATCCACCCACTATATCCAAAGGATAACTTAAAATCCCATAACATGTCCTCCAGAACCTAAATGGTTCACTCTATATGGCCATCCGTTTGTGGGTGTAATGTTGTTCACAAGTGAAACTGGATCCCAAACACCTCCAATAATCCCATCCACAACTGATATGTAAATAAAGTGTCACAATATGAAAAAATTATCAATGGTACTCCATATAATCAAATTATCTATTGAAAATAGAGGGGTCCCAAGATATCTACTGAACTCCACTCTCAAATAGCTATGAAGTGGTACAAATTGGTGAGTAAGTCAATGATAACCTAGATTCGATCATGTCCCCTGGATATATGTGGTAATTCCATCACAAATTCCATAGATATCCTATCCCAATTCCATTCTATAACCTCAAATGGGTTGAGATAGACCCGATGAAAACCAGTTCTCATCCTCCACTTATTAACAAGTAAGGCATCAAGAAACCAACTCTTCAAATCCTTTCTTCATCCCTGGCCACCGAAACTAAAGTCAGAGGTCTTGGTAGATCTTTTCCACACCTGGATGTTCTACCAAAGGGGATGTTTGAAACTCCCTCAAAACCTCCTCCCACAGTGTCAATGGTACTACTGTTCATCCTCTGAAAAGAATGATGTTTACCCACCCTATGAATATCAATCAGGACTATGACCTATGGATATATGAGAAATTAGTGTCTCATAGATGGTATCCCTAAGATAAAACTCCCTGAATCACTATAATAGTGGTTGGGTAACAACCATGTATTGGTGGTAATATACTCCATCTCCAACCACTAAGTATAACTACAATGAGACCAACTATACAAAAACCTACTTCAACAACTGTTAACTAGATCTCATACTGAGAGACTCTTCTACCACGTTGTCTTTCCCAGGAGTATAGATAATCTCAACATCATAGTCCTGGAGTGATTATAACCATCCATTATATCTCAAGTTAATTTCCATATGAGAGAATATATACTTTAGACTATTGTGATAAGATTATATGATAAACTGCTCATCCATAATGTAGTGTTTCCACATTTTCAATGCGAATACTACAATTACTAACTCAATATCATGGGTCACGCAGTTCTTCTCATGTGGTATCAACTAGAATGAAATATAGGTAATCACCGCTTTCCTCTGTATCAATAAAAAACCAAGATTGGTTCCTAATGAACCACATAACACTACGTACTCGACACCCTCCTCTATAAATCTCATGATCAGAGTGCTCGTCAAGCTATGACACAATTACTGAAGAGCCTGTTGAAACATCCCTATCCAAATGAAATAACACCACTTTTATGTCAAATCTCTCATAGGTGATGATATCCATAGGTATGAATCATTGGTAATATCTTGTTAGCCAAAAGAACTCCACTCCTCTGTCTCACTCTTGGGTGGCTCCCCTACTAACATTTCCCTGAACATGGATGGGTCCACTGCCACTCCATGCACTAAGATGACATGTCCTAGAAAGCAGACCACCTGAATAAAAAAATAGAACCTCGAGAAATTTCTATAAGTTGGTGCTCTCAGAGTATGTCCAGAACTATCCTTAAGTGTCTCAAGTTCTCCCCCTGAGACTTCAATTAAACAAGGATATCATCGATGCAGACTACAAAGAATCAGTCTAAGTAATGTTGAAATATCTGATTTATAAGTCCCATGAACATTGCGGGGGAGTTTTTAATTATAATGGGTATCAATAAGTACTCAAAATGACAGTAAAGACACTATAATGACATCTTCAGTATATCCTCATCCTATACCCACAACTAGTGATAGCCTGATCTGAGGTCAAACTTTGAGAACCGTCAAGCCCCTCCTAACTGATCAAAGAGGTCGTCGATCCTTGGTAGTGGATATTTGTTCTTCTTGGTCATCTAGTTCACGCACTGGTATTCCATACACAACCCCACACTCCCGTCTCCCTTTTGGGAAAACAAAACTGGGGTCGCCCATGGTGAAACACTGGGTCTCATGAAGCCCCTCCTCTACAAGTCCTCCGTTGACATCCTCAGCTCATGAATCTCCTTGGGAGCCATAAGATATGATGGAGTGGATATCGATGTCATCCCAGGGTTTATATATATATAAAGAAGTCTATATATTGATATAGAGGTAAACCTTGAACATTTTTAAGAATGACTTCCTCGTACTCCACTAATACTGCACAAAATTGGAAACTCGTAACATCCACTGCACTGAGGTACAGGCTAGCCAACTGATGAGTAATCTGTTGCACCCTCCTATTCATGAGTCCATCATGTGATGCCTCTATTTAATTTTCACCAACAAAGGTGAACTTCATTCCAGCACTATGGACACACCACACCCTTCACCTAAAATAGTCAATCTGGGCATGGAGTGTGGATAAAAAATTCCTAAAAAGATTGAAATCACAAGGCCTCGAAACTACCACAAAGAGATTCCAAAGGAAACTCTTTCCTATAAGGGTTTGGTTACACTTTCGACATAGGTGTGTGATCACTAATCCGTTTCCATTAGTTGTCTCCATGTGTAAGGGTCAAGTCAATGATTCAACCAATGTCTATAGGTCTCGTACAAGATATGTGGAGAAAAATTAATAACTAGAACCCATGTCTATCATTGTTGTACCTAAAGCATAAAAGACACAGATCATACCTTGAATCATTCTAATATCCCCTGGGTTATAAGCCTTGACAACATGCAACTATCTCTGCTTGTCCTCCAGCTCCTAGATCCTGGTGCAGACCACCTGGGGGTAGTAGTGGTAACATGTAAAAACATCAACCACCTCCTACTACTCTCCTAGATCCTTAGCCATATCTATATCCCTATAGATACTCCTGATATTTTTACTGTCTCTGCCTCAGTGGTCCTTCCATACTATCCCTATCAGCAGCACAATGGGTTGGGAAATCTTGAGTGAGATATCCCCTACCATCACATGAATAAAATCACCACTCCCTAGGCTGATTGGAACCATCATGTTAGACCTGAAATGCATATCCCCCATCGTGGGACCTACTCCTAAAATATATTACATGTCCAGGTCCCTCGTACTAGTGTCAGATCTCTAATATCGAGGTCTTCACTCCCTCTTTCCCACTACTAACTATAATTGGATGCATCTGCTTAGACAAGAGGTTTTAAACCACCAAAGCCTACTCAATCACCCCAAAAAATATAGAAATACACAGAGGGATAACACTGGATCAAATATCTCTACATAGACCTTGCTCAAATGTCTGAGCCTTGAAGTACTGGTCTTGAACCATATCCATCAAGTACCTAGAAAGTTTTGTAAACCTAGACTAATATTCAGCTACTGTCATGATACCCTACTAGAGCTGAAGAATCTCCTAGATAAGAACAACTTTGAGCATCAATGATGAGAAGTCCTCTCTGAAGAGGTGCTTAAACTCGATCCATGAATGAGTCACCTCATTGTAAGTCTAGATAGGAAAACTACACCATCGTCCTACCAAGACATGTAGAAGGCTTGTAGCTAGGACCACCATATGATCTATTGGTGTTCTGACTAGATGGACAACTTGAGTCACCGCCTCAAGCTAGTCATCAGCTTCTTGTGGTCTGGGATAACCTTGAACCCTGAGTGGAATCTTCCACTGAAACTCATGAAGTGTGATCAACCTATGCTCTTCGTCCACTAGCACTGTGGTTACCAAGTGCTTCTCTACAGGTGGTGGTATGGTTGGTGAACCACCTGGATTTAACATATGGGGAATTGGTCCCTGTATCAAACCATCAAAATTGTGGCGGTCATACTCAAGATCAATTTGCTGAATCCTAACTAGTATACGTCATGGAGGCATCCTGAAATAGATAAGACATACCATGTTCAATAAGTATATCCTGAGAGTTGGGTCATGGTGGACATGAAAACCGAAACCCATTTTTATATGATTAATGTACCGTTATTTTCCCTACAACTAGTGTTATCCTATACCGAGTCGAAAAGATGGTGATCAGAGTCTGGGTGGGTAGATACATTGTCCGCTACATCAATACGAGAGTCTCTGGCTGAAAATTGAAACTCAAAACACTTAACACTATTGCCCTAAACTAATCATACAGACTTAGAGTCCTAATGTAGAACCGACCTCCTCTGATACCATTCTTTCACAACCCTTCCTAGTTGGGCTCATGTTAGGACTCCACAGGACCTCCTCTATTATGTCAGGGTCAGGTGACTAGAATTGTAGAGACCCGTATCTTGACGTACATGAACATTACATTACTTTTGTGGAATACTTAGTACATAACAAAAACACACACACAAGGATCGTAATAGTTTAGTGTCTTTGGAAACTCGGAACGTAATCTTCTAATCGTGGTGAAAGATCTTCAATATCTCCCATAAATATCTTCCTTTTTTTTCACCTAAAACCTTTCTTTATATCCTGGGGAAAAGAAAACATAAAAGGGTGAGCTCAAATGCTCAATAAGGGTAAACAAAAGAAAAATCAATCACATCATATTCATAAGAACATAACTTTTGGAAATCTTAACCTGCAAAAGAGAGCATAATTTCATAACATGGGATAAATCATAGTAGTGAAATGAAATCCCCATAAGCATAACTTAAAACATGAAACTTTGTGGCATACACACATAATCATAGAAAATCATTTCTTGTTAGTCATGACTCATTTTCAAGACTATCTTAGTGGACAAAGTCCCTTTTTGAATCGAGTAACCCTCGTTTCAGTCCTATTTCACTGACCCGGTATAACCTACCAATCCAGCCATGTCTATCTCATGAGATATAATATCTTTACCCAATGCATTGGAGGGAGATATAGGGACCACACATCTCATAATGATACCATTCTTATGTGTGCGACAAAATCATAAATCATACATCATTGCATAACCCATGTAATAAAAATGGGATTCTTAAACAACATGACATCATAAAACAATTCATATAAGATAAAGGAATTCATAAAAATATTTCCATCACAACATAATCAAATCCATGTAATAATTGGGATAAAAACAGAACCCTTTTATTATCATATATGGAAAATAATTTTGATAAAATACTTGAACTTCATTCTTGAGGAAAATATCCTTTCTACTTCAAAAACACTTTTCCTTTCTTAACATGTCATACAATTTTAAACTAAAAGAAGTTGATTAAAAATAAACTTGAAAACTTTAAAAGGAAGCTTCTTGAAAATAATTTTTTAAAAATCCATTCATGCCGTATAAGTTAAAAAAAACATTCTTCGTACTTTTGTCGGAAAAGTCAAAAAGTACCTCGTACGAAAAATGACAAAAGATTCCTTTCATATCTTTTACTAAAAACTCACAGAAGGGTAAAATTGGATTTAAAAAATTGTAGGTGGATGGAAATAATATTAAATATTGAGGAAACATGGTAGTGGATTATAAAATACACCCCAGTAAATACCAAAGTATAAACAATCTCGGATAAAAATGAGATTGTGATATTTCCCTTACCTTAGGTCTGATTTTCTTTGTACGTGTCCGAAGTTCCTGTATAATGGTTTAAATAATGTTATTGACTTATTCCAGAATCATACATATTGATATGATATCATATATGGTCATATTCTTAGCTTCTTATTAGTAATATTTCATTGTTACTTGTTAGTCGGGTCTTTATTGCCTTTTGTTCTTATGCGTGTTTTGCCGAATAAATTCTTATTCTTATTTTAAGGTTATAGATACCTTATATACATAATGGTATTAGTGTAACATATATCATATTTATTCATTCAATTCATTTATATAATTACTATGTAATGATGATCATGTAGAACGAGTCGCATCACATCATGGAGACGGTATTCCGTACGTACGCACGAGCGATGATATTGTTCCCATGATCGTGGAATTGTATTTAAGTGTATTTATACTATTTCAGTATCAATACCACTTTATAATAATCATATATAGTTACTCATTACACCATTATACCCATCCTTGTAAGGTAATGGTGGAAAATAGATTACACCACGGCGTGGAGACGGTATTCTGTACGTACGCACGCGCGGTGATTTCATTTTTCCGTAGGATGGATAGAAGGTGAATTAGGGTTGTTTCATATTTATAATAACATATCAGTATGTAAGTAATACTGATGTTATTACTTTATCATGAAACAACTAAATAAGAAGAAGTTGAAGAAGAAAGAAATTGAAAAGATAGGTAATTGATATTACCTCTTCTTTGAAACGCCTCTTTGAATCCTCCACTTAGGGAACTAAGATTGGTCTTTGAAGAATACCAGGACCTATAGGATTATTCTAGGGAAGTGGAGAAAAGATTTTGGCAGGGGTTGGCCGAGCTTGAGTGCTCAAATTGGTGTGAGGAGGAGGGGGAGGAGGTGCCCTTTTATAAGGGAGGAGAGGGGCACCTTAGGAATATCTCAAAATATTATTTTATATTAAAGTCAAAATCGGTTTATAATGGTTCCAAAGGGTCTTATTTCGAAGCTAAAGTGGGGATGGGTCGAAATACTATCAACCAATAGGATTTAGACAAGTTTAGGTTATTATTTTAACCTTATCAATTAGATTTAACTCTAAGTAAAATAATTTAACTTTTACCGTGTCTTTTTGTTTTCTTACACTATATGGTTAATAAACTTACTATAACATGCCAAACGAACCCCAAATTGTTTATTATTAATATATATATCCCTATCTAAGTCATTTGGCCGAACCTTAGATTTTTAGGAATACAATAACAATTAATAATATAATATTTTATTTAAAAACTATTTTGTGTCAATTTTGACACTATTTGATATATGATTTTTGTGAAAGTCATAACAGAATTATATATTCGAACCAAGTTGATTAAATTAACACTAATATATAATAGTAACCTATAAAATTAGTGTAATTCATAAAAAGTCTCAAATTATATTTATTTGGGTATTTATAACATCAATTATGTCAATATTTCATTAATAAGATAATTACTGCATCATCGTTGTGTCATACATAAATTAAATTATTTAATGTCTAAAAATTACAAATAAAATACCATTATTTAGGAAATATTTTTATATTTCTAATGATTATTTATATTCGAATTTATCGTATGTATAACCCCATATTAAAAAAGTTTTAGTAAATAAACTTTGATTTTAACTCTTTTAACCCTTCTTTAAATAAATTAATAATAAATGTCGTAATCTAATCCAAGTGGGACTAAATGGTCATATTTTATTCCTAAGTTTGTTTTTGGTCTAATTACACTTATCCAATAGAATTAGGGCATGTGTTAGGGTAATAATAATATCATCTTTACCCTTAATTACCCTATTTACTTTTAACCGTGGTAAAAAAAAGTAAAAAGTTACTATTTACCAAAAATTATTTTCATCTAATTGAACCACATTTTAGTCCTTGATATTAACCGTGTCTCTCGGATTTTCGAAATTCCATTCACAGAAGCGGTAAAATTAAGTTTTATGCTAAATTCAGTTTTTAACCTACCACTTAGTGGTTTCACTATTCATCGAAAATTGAAAGTTTTCAGAAAAATACCAAAAATTAGGCCTAAGCTATATTTGATATTATGAATTCAAAAATGATGTCTATTTTACCAAATTAAAAAAATATCAGTTGCATTAACTAATTTAAAAATTAATTCTCGTCGGCAAAACAAATAGCGTGTTTTTAAGAGATAATAACTATCAAAAGATTGACACTAGTTTATAACTGGTTTAAATGTGAAATTACATCCAATGACTAACATTGTATTAAATTGTAAAAATATATTCTAAATTTACTTTAAAACCACTCAAATTAATAATTTATCACTATTAATTATTTCGATTAAAAATGTTGTTTTTAATTAAAATTTAGTAATTTTCACTATTCATCAGAATATGAAAGTTATCCGAAAAGTACCAAAATTTCACCCTAAGCTAATTTCGATATTACGAATCCAAAAATGAATTCCATTTTGAAAAATAAAATTTACAAAATTTCAAAAAGTGGTTATTACTATTCATAACGGCTAGTTTTAATAATATTTTAATAGCATATTGTTGTTTAGTGAAACTCATTATTGCGTACTATACATGCTATCGAGGAAGGTCGCGATTGCATGTAATGCAAGGCAAGTCAAGGCTGTGTGTTGTGAAAGCTCCTTTTGGTGTAGCGTACAACACAAGACATTAATAAAATTAAAAAGAATATTTTTCATAAAATCTCGAGCTGTTACATTCTACCCCCCTTAAAATGAATTTCTCCCTCGAAATTCGTCTGGGTTATAAATGGTTTACTATTCGAAAGTTTCTTTAATAGAAACCCACATCTTAAAAAGGAATACCAAAACCAATCTTTAAAAACAAAGGTATGAAACGTAATGGTTACCCCAAATAAACTAATCACTGGGTTTCCACATAGGTGAAAATATGGATATGGAAGAAAAATCTAACCATCATGTTCTGATGGAGAGTGGTAGAGAACATGGCTATGGAAAATCCAACAATCACAAATCCATAAATTTGTGACGATCTAAGGTACCATATGATTAATCAGATATAAGAGCACTAGGACAACATTTTTAGTTTTCAAGATCGTTTCCCTAAAGTTGAAGAATTAGAATAAATACTTACTTTATTTTGGTACAATCTCACTGTTGTTCGTGCCTTGAACAATTTCCACTTCATATCTTAAATAAATGAAGTTGAATTTGTTATTCGTGAAGTGTTAGCAGATCATGTGATAAAATGACGGGTCATTCCATCTCTTTCAAACAAAAGGTTAGCAAAAGTTATAAGTCCATCTTATGGTTAATCGTATATGGTTCCAAAAATGAACTTATACTTCATATATCATACCGCTTAATAAAATAAAACTATTTTCCACTAACCAGGGACTTCTTGTAGGCCAGTGGTAGGCAATAAAGGCCAGTCGCACTTCGATTGTGGGTTCGATTCCCACAGCCTTGTCCGACGTGATGGGATGTCGCCCATCCTGCAGGTTGTCCTTTTTCTAAAACTATATTACTATAACATCCCATCAATAATATCGAAAAAACTTCTATCCTTAAACAATACTAACTTATGTCCAACATAATCCATTCTAATCTTTAGGCTTATCTAAAATACTTCGGCCCAAACTCATAGTATAAAGAAAATGATTACTTGAAATGTCACAGAATAATCACCTGAATGCCATCATTTATCCCCCATATATCATAAGATATATCTTATTGGTCAAATTACAAACATGTGAATACCTAAATCATGTATTCTCTTGAAGAATGAATACCCATTGAACCTTAGTGAAAACATGAATGCAGTTAAAAGTTAACACTTTCCACATACCAAAATCCTCAAAATTATATATACTCAAACCATGATATCACTTAGTCCTTATATAAATCATGATCTCATGAATACAATCAAACATCTCATTATCATCTTATCCCTTCATTATGCGCATATCATCTACATTCCAAAAATATCTGAATAACCTTTCATGGATACTGGTACCATTAATCATACACTTTCAAAACTCAAGGAAAGACAATAGTGTAACAATCCTTAGATGTCTCTTTATTCCATAGTACCATGAGATTACTTATACCACATTACACATGATAAACATGTCATCATTCCACTACATTCTTAAACCATTGACCGAGCTTCAACAATTCTTTCATCTCACATATCATTTGTCGTCTCTTCATCATCATCAACATAAATACTACCCATACGACCATACTGATTCTCTTCATGAGACTTTCCCTTAGAGAATTGTTTTGCATAATTCCCGTACATTCCACATTTAAAACATTTAACCATTGTTGATGTCGTAGAAATACCATTATCCTCATCCCTAGTGTTAACTGATCCTTTTCCTTTGCACTTACTGGATTTGTGTCCTTCTTATCCACACCCAAAGCATCTTCCAGTTCCTTTGAAACATTCTCCTTGATGCCTCTTCCCACATGATTTACATAGGGGAAATTGAACTTTCTTTCCTCTATGATCATCATGAAACTCCATCTTTCTCTTATTAGCCGTGTCAGGAAACTTACCAAATTTTACTTTATTGATCATATTATGAGATTGCTGATTCGGCATAATAATGATGTTTGGACTTCCAAATCCCATTTCATTTGGTTTCTCATGAAGAAAATCATTCCATTGTCCGTCATATCCTCCATTATCATGAATCTTCATGTTTCCAGCCATTTTCTAAAACCCAAAAAGAATAGTGTGAGAGGAAAAAATCATGCTAGGGAAAACAACATAATAAAGGGGGAGCACCCTCAATATCTAACATCTTAGGTTAAATTCTATGATCGTTACCGTAGTTTTAGGACTATATCCTATACGTATACTTTTCCTTAGGGACATCCCTAGACATACCATAGAAATATCTCTAGGGATCTTACTAACGTTTTCGCATCCTAGTTTCCAAAGGTTGACTAAACCTTTCCTCTAATACCAACTGTAGCAGTCTGGAATTACTTCTAGTGGACTATAATTGATACCTATCAGGGCACTCCATGGGCGGCTACACCCCCTGGGCGGGACACACCACCATCCCCAGTGGCTGCCATTTCCTCATGAAGCCCTTGGGCGGAGAGCCATGCTTCGTTTAACGCTCATATGTGAGAGTTCCCAAGGATCAGATACATTCCTACCTCCTTTGCCTCTGATACCAACTGTAGAGACCCGAAGCCTGATGTACATGAACATTACATTACTTTTGCGGAATACTTAGTACATAACAAAAAACACACACACAAGGATCGTAATAGTTTAGTGTCTTTGGAAACTCGGAACGTAATCTTCTAATCGTGGTGAAAGATCTTCTATATCTCCCATAAAGATCTTCCTTTTTTCACCTAAAACCTTTCTTTATATCCTGGGGAAAAGAAAACATAAAAGGGTGAGCTCAAATGCTCAGTAAGGGTAAACAAAAGAAAAATCAATCACATCATATTCATAAGAACATAACTTTTGGAAATCTTAACCTGCAAAAGAGAGCATAATTTCATAACATGGGATAAATCATAGTAGTGAAATGAAATCCCAATAAGCATAACTTAAAACATGAAACTTTGTGGCATACACACATAATCATAGAGAATCATTTCTTGTTAGTCATGACTCATTTCCAAGACTATCTTAGTGGACAAAGTCCCTTTCTGAATCGAGTAACCCTCGTTTCAGTCCTGTTTCACTGACCCGGTATAACCTACCATTCCAGCCATGTCTATCTCATGAGATATAATATCTTTACCCAATGCATTGGAGGGAGATATAGGTCCCACCCATCTCATAATGATACAATTATTATGTGTGCCACAAAATCATAAATCATACATCATTTCATAACCCATGTAATAAAAATGGGATTTTTAAACAACATGACATCATAAAACAATTCATATAAGATAAAGGAATTCATAAAAATATTTCCATCACAACATAATCAAATCCATGTAATAATAGGGATAAAAATAGAACCCTTTTATTATCTTAGATGGAAAATAATTTTGATAAAATACTTGAACTTCATTCTTGAGGAAAATATCCTTTCTACTTCAAAAACACTTTTCCTTTCTTAACATGTCATACAATTTTAAACTAAAATAAGTTAATTAAAAATAAACTTGAAAACTTTAAAAGGAATATTCTTGGAAATAATGTTTCAAAAATCCATTCATGCCGTATAAGTTAAAAAAACATTCTTCGTACTTTTGTCGGAAAAGTCAAAAAGTACCTCGTACGAAAAACGACAAAAGATTCCTTTCATATCTTTTACTAAAAACTCACAGAAGGGTAAAATTGGATTTAAACAATTGTAGGTGGATGGAAATAATATTAAATATTGAGGAAACATGGTAGTGGATTATAAAATACACCCCAGTAAATACCAAAGTATAAACAATCTCGGATAAAAATGAGATTGTGATATTTCCCTTACCTTAGGTCTGATTTGCTTTGTACGTGTCCGAAGTTCCTGTATAATGGTTTAAATAATGTTATTGACTTATTCCAGAATCATACATATTGATATGATGCCATATATGGTCATATTCTTAGCTTCTTATTAGTAATATTTCATTGTTACTTGTTACTCGGGTCTTTATTGCCTTTTGTTCTTATGCGTGTTTTGCCGAATAAATTCTTATTCTTATTTTGAGGTTATAGATACCTTATATACATAATGGTATTAGTGTAACATATATCATATTTATTCATTCAATTCATTTATATAATTACTATGTAATGATGATCATGTAGAACGAGTCGCATCACATCGTGGAGACGGTATTCCGTACGTACGCACGAGCGATGATATTGTTCCCATGATCATGGAATTGTATTTAAGTATATTTATACTATTTCAGTATCAATACCACTTTATAATAATCATTTATAGTTACTCATTACACCATTATACCCATCCTTGTAAGGTAATGGTGGAAAATAGATTACACCACGGCGTGGAGACGGTATTCCGTACGTACGCACGCGCGGTGATTTCATTTTTCCGTAGGATGGATAGAAGGTGAATTAGGGTTGTTTCATATTTATAATAACATATCAGTATGTAAGTAATACTGATTTTATTACTTTATCATGAAACAACTAAAGAAGAAGAAGTTGAAGAAGAAAGAAATTGAAAAGATCGGTAATGGATATTACCTCTTCTTTGAAACGCCTCTTTGACTCCTCCACTTAGGGAACTAAGATTGGTCTTTGAAGAAGACCAGGACCTCTAGGATTATTCTAGGGAAGTGGAGAAGGGATTTTGGCAGGGGTTGGCCGAGCTTGAGTGCTCAAATTGGTGTGAGGAGGAGGGGGAGGAGGTGCCCTTTTATAAGGGAGGAGAGGGGCACCTTAGGAATATCTCAAAATATTATTTTATATTAAAGTCAGAATCGGTTTATAATGGTTCCAAAGGGTCTTATTTAGAAGCTAAAGTGGGGATGGGTCGAAATCCTATCAACCAATAGGATTTAGACAAGTTTAGGTTATTATTTTAACCTTATCAATTAGATTTAACTCTAAGTTAAATAATTTAACTTTTACCGTGTCTTTTTGTTTTCTTACACTATATGGTTAATACACTTACTATAACATGCCAAACGAACCCCAAATTGTTTATTATTAATATATATATCCCTATCTAAGTCATTTGGCCGAACCTTAGATTTTTAGGAATAAAATAACAGTTAATAATATAATATTTGATTTAAAAACTATTTTGTGTCAATTTTGACACTATTTGATATATGATTTTTGTGAAAGTCATAACAGAATTATATATTCAAACCAAGTTGATTAAATTAACACTAATATATAATAGTAACCTAGAAAATTAGTGTAATTAATAAAAAGTCTCAAATTATATTTATTTGGGTATTTATAACATCAATTATGTCAATATTTCATTAATAAGATAATTACTGCATCATCGTTGTGTCATACATAAATTAAATTATTTAATGTCTAAAAATTACAAATAAAATACCATTATTTAGGAAATCTTTTTAGATTTCTAATTAATATTTATAGTCGAATTTATCTTTTGTATAACCCCATATTAAAAATGTTTTAGTAAATAAACTTTGATTTTAACTCTTTTAACCCTTCTTTAAATAAATTAATAATAAATGTCCTAATCTAATCCAAGTGGGCCTAAATGGTCATATTTTATTACTAAGTTTGTTTTTGGTCGAATTACACTTATCCAATAGAATTAGGACATGTGTTAGGGTAATAATAATATCATCTTTACCCTTAATTACCCTATTTACTTTTAACCTTGGTAAAAAAAAGTAAAAAGTTACTATTCACCAAAAATTATTTTCATCTCATTGAACCACATTTTAGTACATGATATTAACCGTGTCTCTCGGATTTTCTAAATTCCATTCACAGAAGCGGTAAAATTAAGTTTTATGCAAAATTCAGTTTTTAACCTACCACTTAGTGGTTTCACTATTCATCGAAAATTGAAAGTTTTCAGAAAAATACCAAAAATTAGGCCTAAGATATATTTGATATTATGAACTCAAAAATGATGTCTATTTTACCAAATTAAAAACATATCAGTTGCATTAACTAATTTAAAAATTAATTCTCGTCGTCAAAACAAATAGCATGTTTTTAAGAGATAATAACTATCAAAAGATTGACACTAGTTTATAACTGGTTTAAATGTGAAATTACATCCAATGACCAACATTGTATTAAATTATAAAAATATATTCTAAATATACTTTAAAACCACTCAAATTAATAATTTATCACTATTAATTATTTCGATTAAAAATGTTGTTTTTAATTAAAATTTAGTAATTTTCAATATTCATCAGAATATGAAAGTTATCCGAAAAGTACCAAAATTTCACCCTAAGCTAATTTCGATATTACGAATCCGAAAATGAATTCCATTTTGAAAAATAAAATTTACAAAATTTCAAAAAGTGGTTATTACTATTCATAACGGCTAGTTTTAATAATATTTTAATAGCATATTGTTGTTTAGTGAAACTCGTTATTGCGTACTATACATGCTATCGAGGAAGGTCGCGATTGCGTGTAATGCAAGGAAAGTCAAGGCTGTGTGTTGTGCAAGATCCTTTTGGTGTAGCATACAACACAAGACATTAATAAAATTAAAAAGAATATTTTTCATAAAATCTCGGGCTGTGACAAGAATCAAGTATGAATATCTGTAACATTGGAGAATTGCTTATGTACTTGTATGCACACACACATCTCCAAGCCCATAAAATTTTGAAATGTAAAAACCACTAAGTGAAAAATTCATGCATAACACTCTGTCTGCCAACAATATTACAATTGAAATCATGGTAAAGTAAACAAGGCCAAATACAAGACCACTATAAGACACCCGTAACATGAGTCAAACCTATAAGAAAAAAAATGCTAGGACTACTATCTGAATGCTTTAGGAACACAACTCGATCTTTGTGGTCTTACTACGAACCGTATGGTATAGGTAAACCTAGGACTCGATCAAAAGGATGGACATCTGAAAAAGACATTACAAGTGTGGGAAAATCCCGCACAGAGGTGAGTATAAAAATAATCATTAGGACACCCCAGAACCACAAAAAACAAAAAATGAAGTATACATTCACTCTATATTGATATATGCCTAAAAACGTATAACTAGAATATCTATATATACTCAATTCAAGACACACAATCTAGAGGTACACCAAAACCACTATATAATAGCACTAGGAATTCAACTGGAAGATTCCACAATGTAATCATTCTAGAGAAGAAACTCTTGAGTCTGATAGAACTAATGACGTCTATCCAAGAGGTACTGCTCTACGAGTCTCTCCATGAGAAATATATACTGATAGATCCAAATAGAGATAAGATACAATAAATAAGGATCCCCACTAAGGATGTGGGGTGTTACCAATAACTCAATATTGATTAACTTGCTCTGTATAAGATTAGGGATCACATTGTTTTTCTCATGTCGATACCAAGAACCCCACCTAGGTCACGAAAAAATGAATAGATAATTCCACAACAGGCCTCTGAGGGGGATTCCAAAAAACTCTATATAGGAAGTATTTATGAAGGGATTTGTCTTCCTAGGAGTAGTAAATGATTCGTACCCACATTTAGGTAAACACAGGAGGGGAAACACCCTAATATAACTTTTCTAAGACGTGGAGGTCAAGTAGATCAATCCATGTAAAAAGGGATACATGACGTGTAGTAGGGTTACATGTCGTGTCCCTTGACCCCGAGTACCACCTTTATATGAAAACCTGTTTCATTCTAACGATGTAATGTAGAAGAGGGGTACACGACTTGTAGAAAGGTTACACGACATGTCCTTGTATCTGATGTCTAAACGTGTTTCATTACACGACATCGGCTAGTGTGTCTTTGCACATTTACTAGTACACCGAGTATCCAATGTACTTGGTCAAGGCCATTCCATGTGTGTGTGTGTGGGTGTGGGGGGGGGGGGGGTACATGCTATGTAGGAAACCTGTGTACTCCACCCCATGTCCATGTACTTCCCATGTTCACACTAAGTCATTTAACCAGGGTCCACACGCCGTGTATTCAGGGGCTACACACCATGTGTATTGGGTTTTCTAGAAAGCATTTTTCATCCTTCTACTCGCTCCATTAATCAATTGGATTCTATTTTAGTGATTTGTTAACCTTGAAACTCCATATCCAAGCTCATCTTGTCACCCTATGGCCAGATCCATGGGATTCAGTACTTTAATAGGATTAGGATATAAAATATTTAGCATTACTCATTATTGGTGAAGAACATGGATTCAGTACCCACTATTGTTCTATCCACCACCGCACCCACCACTGCACCTCTATCGAGTCGTCTTAATGCTAGATCTACGACTTCATATCGTTACACAAAAAATCGAATGCACAATGATCAATTGTTCACAAAGTTTTCAAAGATGGGGAGGAACGAAAAACATGTAATGATGAACATAGTAATAGGGTAAGAAACCAACCAAAATTCATGAGGGAATAACATCTATTGATGTCCATATTTATATTGGTTTTTCACCCTTTAAATGGTAAATGAATCCAAAAAATTCTCAAGAATCAAATCCAGATAAATTATAAAAATATCCCATACCAAAAATACAATTTTTCCATGAGATAATATGTTTGTGGATTTGTCCATTTTCATTATAGGAATCATGAATTGGGAGGGAAGTCAAAATAAAACATCCTACCTTGATTCGGATCATTCACCGATGAAGAATGGTCACCATGTCATCATAGTTGGCGAGACCTGTCAAGATCGGTGTGCACTGATCGTTGATCCAACGTTTCATCATCATTCATTGAATGTATCCTCGAAAGGTTATCTCTCCAATGTGTCTAGGGAATCATAGGGTTATGAGATTAACCCCAGATCTCTGAAAGAGGGTATATTTAAAAATAATCTTGTCACTGTGTCACTACACCGACGAAATAAAATAAAATAAAATATCTTATTTTATGTTATTCATTTGAGTACCCATGATTAATTTATACAATCGAACCATACCGAAAAATTTTAGTTTGAACCTAGGGTAAAGTCGATTTTCTTAAATCAATGGTGTCATCATATTTAGAATTTGGACACCCATTTAAAAGTTATTCCACCTTTTCAGGAAAATTGTGTGTAGATACTATTTAATATTTTAATATTTTTCAATTTTTTTTTCCAGGAATCTCATGCCACAGAATCAAACACCCTCTCTGCACCTGGTCTCAAAATCTATCCATATAACAATTAAAAATAATACACATAAAATCTGAGATGTTACAAATATATTTATAAGTTGATAATTCACTATACACATGATCGATGGTTTTATTTTTCATTTAATGGAAGTGGAGAGAGATATAGGTAATTACATTAACATAATAGAATATCAGTTTATAGGATATACTGGGGTTATTATTTTATCATAGTTGGAGAATATTTTAAATATTTTTAAGAAGAAAAAAATAAAAATTCTCATTTAAAAATGTTACCAATGCTTCAATTTTTTTTTCGGTTTGCACCGAAAGATTTCCTAGGTTGGATTTATGATCAAACTAAAGTTTCCAGGATGTTGAGAGGGAATGAATTAAATAATTTGGGTAGGTATTTTCTAATGAAAATGTTCTATGATGTGTTGATTGATGAGGATATGGGGTGACCATTTATAAGCGAGTGAGAGGACAAACTTGGATTTTTTTGAAGAGAATAAAGTTTACCCAAAATTTTCACATACCATAAGGCTTGGAAATGAGTCATTATAGAACCGTAGAAGTTATAATATCTAAAAATATCCATAAATGGGTGTTAAAAATATATTAGGCCATTTTTAAAACCATATCTTCCTAGTTTTCCCCATTATAAACCCTCTTTCACCTTAACTGCTGTAATTAATTTTTAATATTTTCACTATTCACTATGGTAAACAATTAAGTTGGACATATTAGATAATATAAATTATTATAATAAAAAATATGGAATAGATATTTACCAATTATATATTACATTCTTGGGGTAATAATTTCATTAAAAACACACACACCACACACACAATCCTGAAAGGTAGGCCATAGTCCCCAATGGATAACCCATCCATTAAGCCTTAATTGTTATTTGTTCAACACATGGATGAAGGGAAAGTGGTAATAAATCCCATTATATAGCCCAAAGACCTAGTTCATCTTCATTCATGCATCATGAATCCTACTTCTCCAGACCTTCTTCATGCTTGCGTCACCGGATGCATGCATCATTCGTCATGCTTGCATCATTGCATGCCTCTGTAAATTTACTTCCACCCAGATTTGAACCTAAGTATCACGTAGGATTTTGGGAATCCTTGTCAACTTGGGTAAGACCCCAAATAAAAATAATTTTTTTTCAAATTAAATTCATAGAATTAGAATAATTCAGTTAAAAATTAAACCTAGAGATGCATTGAAAAATGATTTTTCCAAATAAAAACTTTCAAAAGTCTAAATTTTTTATATCAGAATTCAATTTGAAATTGATTATAATGGAATAAATTAGTTAAATTTTTATATATGTGTACTAATTTTTCTTCAAAAAATTAAAATGTATTTTAAATTTGTAAAAAATTTAAATGAAAATGTAGATTTCAATAAAAATATGTATTTTACTATTCAAAAAAATTAATCTTTTCAAAAAATTATCAAAAATTAACTCAAAGATAATTTTGACATGTAGAATTAAAAAATTAATTTTCTTTTGTAAAATTAATTTTATAAAAGTGGTAAATAATTAATTTTGATATATATGCACAAAGTGCGATGAAACCACCTTTTAGGAAAATAAATTGTTCTGGAAACAATTTATTTTTCTATCGAATGTTTTTCTATTTTAATTTATAATTAACTGATAACCAATGTGTGTATATCATATAAGTTTAAACCATATAATATTTACAATTTAGTTAGTAATATTCATTCCTTCTACTTTAATGGCCAGGTTATAATTTTATAATATATCTTAATTCATTTAGACTCGAGATTGTGTGTTCTACTTGCTATAAAATGGTTTGAATTTAATTAAAAGAAAATATATTACAAAATATTAGGGTGTTAAATTCTTTCCTCTGAAAAAAATTTATCCTATAAACTTCTTTAAAGTCACCACATGAATATATTTCTATAGTTCTTATTCATTTTCTCTTCAGATTCCCATGCCACCTCTTCTATCTTATGATATCTACAAAGCACCTTAGCTAGTTAAGTTGTTTGATTCCTCAAAACTTATTGCCTAGTGTCAAGAATAAATATATGATCTTTATAGTAATATAGGTCTAGTTCCAATTTTTTTCTTCATAGGTTAACACATGCATTGGGTATTACCTATAATTCCTTAACAAGGATATACAGAACACATCATAAAATTAAGAGAGACTTTGTGGAATTTCCAAATGGAAGGCCACAGATCCAATTAATTATAGGATTATAAAAGGTATAATGTACTTGGGGATTAGTTTCCCTTTATTTACAATCATTATAACAGTCTTCTATGGAGATAAAATCAATAAAACATGATCTCCCACTTGAAGTTACAAATATTTCTTACTTTTATCAGGATAGATCTTTTAACTTATTTGAGATGATTTGATATGGGTTTTAATATTATTTAACATATCATTTATCTCTGCTATAATTTTTGTGCCAAAAATCAGCCTTTCACCAACTTCATCTTAATAGGGAGGTTTACACCATGTCTTCCTGATAACGCTTCATACGATGCCATTTGAATATTTGAATGGAAGCTATAATTGTAGGAGAACTACACAAATGTTCAATAATGATATCACATATTTTTAATGTCACGAGAGAATGACCTCAACATGTATTATAATGTTTGAATAGTCATTTTGGTCTATCCATTGACTTAAGTGTGATAAGAGTGGTTTAAATAAAGAACAATATCAAGATATTTCTTGAGAATCTTCTAAAATTTCTATATAAATCATGGATCATGAATAGACATAATTCAAAGAGTTTTTCAATGTAATATTAAAAATAAATTAATATAGTGTTGTGTAAGGCCATAAAGGGGTAAATATTATCTTATAGCAAGAATGTGTTCATATTTTGTAAGGTGGTCAACAATAACCCATTTTTCATTTTTATTCCTTAGAGTATTTTGAAATATGGTGAAAATGTATACAACAATGTCATCAAATTAATGTGGGAATAGGTAAAGGTTTCATGACTTTTTTAGGGTGTTATATCCTATCCATCACCTATTTACAAACCAAACATCTTAACATAATTTCCCACTTCATTTTATCCCACAGAAATTGTTTATTCAAGTATCTAATCATCTTGGTGCTATCATGGGGTATGAAGAAATTTGATATATGGGTATTTTTCCAATCATTTATTTTATTATCAGGGATAGAGAGAAAATATAATATCTTTCCAAATTTTTGAATTCCATCTTCACAGATAAAGGCTGAAAAATTTTCATCATTTAAAACTATAATTTTGTTTTGAAAATTATCATATTTAAGTTGATAACTTTTAATTTTTTTAATAAATATGGTTTAAAAATAATTTTAAAAAGAAAATTTTTATCACCTTCCTCAAAGATTCCTAGATCAGGATTTACAAAATCCATGATCATAATAAGATCCATGTTGATCTTCATTCTATCAAGTACTCCATGATCTTTCTAGCACAAAAAATATTCTACCTTATTTTCATTCCTTCTGTGGCAGTGTATTGAGAAATCATAGTCCTTGAGTAGCTCAACCAATATCCTTTTCCTTATGTTGTTCTATTTATATGAGATGATATATTTAAAACTTTTACAATATTTGTATATCTCAAACTTTTAACCATAGAGATAATGTATCCATATCTTCAAAGAAATGCTTATGGATACTGACTTAATATCATTTGTTTAATATTTTTTGTTATGAATCTTTAGCTATCGCGATGAATGGACAATGAATTTATCATTTTTTATATCGAAACAACCAAGTTCCTTATTTTATTCATCACTATATTTCACAAACCCAACATTTCCTAATATAAGAGTCAAAGTCTGATCATTTACCAATATCCTCTTGAATTCTTCAAAACATTTTTCAAATTCAATTTTCTATATAAACATAACTCCTTTACATGAAATCTTGGTTAATAGGTTATCTAATTAGGAAATGTTTTTAACAAATCACTAATAATAACCTTCTAAGCCTATGAAACTACGTACCTCAGTTATGTTTAATGGTAAAGGCCAATCGTTGACCACCTTTTTCTTTACCAGATCAAGTGATATTCCATCATTGGAGATAATATTCCCATGAAAAGAAAAATTTTATATCAAGAATTCTCACATTTTAAATTTCATATATAAGTATTTTCTTATAAGAGTCTCAAGAATGATCCCCAAGTGACTACCATGGTCTAATTAACACATATATTACACCAATACATCATTAAAAAATACTACAAAAATTTATCAAGATATTCTTTGAATAGTCTATTAATTTGGTCCATGAAGACAGAGGGTTCATTAGTCAATGCAAACTACCTTACTATAAAATCAATATTTCTACACCTCATTTGAAATAATATATTCAAAACATATTCCTTCATTACTAAAAATTGTTGATAACCAAAATGATGGTAAATATTTGAAAAATATTGAGCTCTCTGAATCTGGTGAAATAAGTTAGTAATATGAGGTGGATGTTAGTTGTTCTTTATCATAATTGCATTTATTTCCCTATAATCAAAACTCAACCCCGTAGATCCATATTTCATAATATAAAAAATAATTAGGGCTCACCAAGGTAAAATAACTTGGTGTATACATCCCTTCTCACACAAATACTCTACTTTTTTCTTTAATTAAAATAATTTAACAATGTCTATGGCATCCCAACGTTTTATAACATAATTTTTTCATTACATGGAACAAAAAATAGGATATTTTGAAGTTTTTTTCTTAGAAATTATAAATAAAAAATTAAAACATAAAAAAATATTGTAATACACATGAAAAAAGTCTTCATGGGTTCACCCTATGTTAATTTTACTGTATGACATATCATAGGGAAATACATCAAAAGAAAGGTGTGATTATAAATCCTTGTTTAGGAATAGGAAAGGGAGAAATTTTGTATGTGGTCATGAGTCATATCAATAAAAACAATAAGTATAATAATATAGAAATAATAAAGAGAACATTAGATATATCATAATAAAAATAACATGATTCATATCATAGAAATATGGCTACAACATAAAAATGAGGCATTCAAAAGAATATCACCACAGTTTATCACCAAGGAGTCATAAACGACAATTTCCAAGGTTATTCACCATGGTATGATAAAACATTTCATATATATAGATTAAACTATTAACCTAGTAAATTGGAGAACTATTAGGGTGAATAATTTATATTTATTAATTTATGTAGTCACATTGATCATAATAAATCATTTCATTAATAACCCATGGAGAATAAATTACAGGTTTCTTATCAAAATCATGAAATACAAGGGTTCTTAAAGATGTGATAATCACATAATTCTTAACACACAGATAGGCAATATGGATTTAATATATGAAAATAAATAAATTAATAAATCTTTTTTTACATATAGGTGAATAAGAATGGGAAAATAATATAGTAAATTATTCAAAAATAAATAAATGAGACCTTCTTATGTAAAATAGAGAAGAAAATTTGGCAGCATGACTGGTTTAGAACATAAATTAATGAGAAGAAAAAATGATATGGGAAAAGGGTCTCCCATTTAGAAAAGTATATTATTACATTAATGAGATAATATAAATTGGAAAATAATAAATTAGTTTGACAATTAGAATATATATAACAAAAAAGGAACTTAAATGGAAAAGAAAATTGTCAATTTTCCTTACCTTAAAGAGTTGTACCTTAGACATGTGGATGGAACCTTGGGAGATCAAGGACACCTTATGATGATTATTTTGTTGAAAAAATGACAAAAAATTCATGGTGGATTGATTTGGATAAAATAGAAAGGGTGAAATGGGTGAGTTCTTATAACAAAAGTGGATGAATTGTTTAATAATTTCTAAATATAGGTCTTGGAAATATAGGTTGTAGAAAATGAAACTTTTCTCATATTTTTTTTAATTTGGGCCTTATTTTATAATATATAAATCCAATATAACCTAAAACAATTTTAATACTTATTTGGACATGGGAAATAATGTTTTCGCAAAATAATGTTTTTAATACCAAATTTTCCATTTTAAACTTAGGAAAGTAACTTAGGGGTTTAGAAGTTGATTAAAAGTTATTAAATTAATTAATAATAATAAAATAAAATATTTTACTTCATGTGTTGTGATTAATTAGTTATTACATCATTATGAAATAAATATGAGAGCATAAAACATACCGAAACTAAGAAACTGTATTTTTCATTATTCACTAAAAAATATTTTTTTATAAAATTCTAAAAACCTCAACCTAACCTAATTTTGACATGATAATTTCAAATATGACATTTATATTATCAAAAATAATTATATAAATATTATTTTTTTAAATTTTAAATAAATATATATATCCTTATTTATGGTAAACTAGTAGTTTTTAAGACATAATCAAATTTATGGCACATAAAAATTTTTGCTAGGACATTATAAAATTATTCTATTATTTATATTTAAATACGATCGTTTTTAAAAACTATTTAGTAAAAAAAAATTATTTAAAATACATGATTTTTTTATAAGTGTATATATTTTTTAAAATTATGATTTTATTTGTAAAAAAAAGTACACTATGTCATTGAAATTTCACCCCTTATAACATCCACAAATTCTCTAAGGGTAAGCTGTCTGCTGAAAATAGTTTCATAGGGGTGGTATACTTTTTTTGATTGAGTGATAATATACAATAAATTAAACATGTACCACATATGTTTTCATTCAAGCCTCAATTTTTGAATCTAGGCTTAGGATTGGTGAAGGGAGAAACCTAGTGACACTACCACCTCCCCTATTTTGAAATATGGGCTTCAAACGGGATGGCTATACTAGTTGGGGATATCGTTTCTCATTTATGCATCAATTATGTTTTTTAATTACTAGTTATACACACTAATTATAATTGTAAAATTATTATCAATGGTTGTAGTTCTAAATATTCAAATAGGTTATCAGTTATATTGAACAAAGGTTATATTTAACAAATGGTCATATTACTATTCTCTGGTCACATTTCACACTATAAATACCACTTAATTATTTCAATCAATACTAATTATTATTAATCTTAAGGTTATGTTTTAATTTTCTAAAATGTTGATTTATAGAAAAATATTTTTGTTTTATTTCTATAGTGTTGGCTCTGGGGGAAATGATTCTGGGTGATTTGGGTGATAAAGATTTTCCCATTTTATATTTTCTATTTTATAATTTTTTTCCAATTTTAATGTTTTGAATTTTCATTGGTTTCATAGCTGACTAATGTAATGATATTTATTAATGAGGTAAAATTTTATTGGTTTATCTATATATTTTTTATTAAAAATATTATATATTATAACACATAATTTTTCAAGAAATAAATATCATTTAAAAATTATAGGTTGTTACATTACTCTCTCCTTTAGAAATTTTATCCCCTAAATTTCAACTCATTTTATCTTTTGAGAATAGGGGAGTTTACTTATTTTTAATTGTTGGCTCTGGTTCCCAGGGCACCTCTTCGTACTTATGATTCCTCCACTACACTTTGATAAGATGAGTTATCTTGTTGCATAGAAATTTGTCTCTATGGTCAAAGAGATCCACCAAAAGCTCCTTATAAGAGAGGTCATGTTCGAGTTTAACTATCTTCGGATTAATTACATATGAGAGATTGGGTTTGTAATTTATTAAGAGAGATACATGGAACACATCATGAAATTGAGACCTATTTTGTGTAATTTTTAGCCAGTGGGACACTTATCCTTTGTGATCAAGGATTTAAAAGGGGTCAATGTAATTGTGAATAAGATTCCCTTTATTTCCAAATTGCATGACTCTATTTTATGGTGATATTAAAAAGAAATTTTGTCCTCCAACATCAAAATAGATCTCTCTTTGACGGTTTTCAGCATATCTCTTTTGACAAATCTAGTTAGACTTTACATGTTTTTAATGAAAATAAACATTGTTTCATCTCTTTCACAAGATAGATCCCATGTATCTTTCTCTCACCAACTTCAACCAAACAAGTAGGAGTTCGACATCACTTCCCATATAGAGATTCAAACTGTTTTGTTTGAGTATAATCTATTTTTTTGTATGAGAACTCCACTAATTAGATATTTTGATCCCATATACCTTGAAATTTCACTGATAATGATCTCCATATGTCCTCAAGTGTTTTAAAAGTTCTTTCAGATTGGACATCAGTTTACGGGTGATAAGCCATATTGAAGATCAATTCAATATTGAGAGAATTTTTAATACTTCTCTAAAATTTAGATATGAACATCAGATCCTTATTAAAAACAATTGAATGTTTTTCCATATACATTTTCACCAATTATTTTATATATATCTTATTAATTTTTTCAAGAGTGAAATTTTCCTAAATAGCACTAAAATGTGAATTTTTTCAGAGTTGAACCACTATAACACATATCATATTGTTTCATTTTGTTTTACTTGGGAGACTAATGATGATGTCCATAGTGATTTTCACTACTTCCATGTTGGTATGGGTAATGGTTTTAATACCCACTTAAGAAGTTATCCCTCCACCTTCATTTATTGACACACCAAACACCTTACAGTTTAGTCAACAATCCCCCTTTTCATATTACCCCACCTATAATTATCATGAATTTACCTATAAATTTTAATTATTTTAGGATGTATAGAGAATATAGAGCTATTATCTTCATCCATTAGATCTTTATTTATCTCTGGGATAAATATGACCCATAACCTTGATATTATTTTATATCAAAGGATCATCTGTTTGAGGAATATTGAGCTTATCTAGTAATGATGGTTGAGAAATAATTTGGGATAGGATTGATGATGTCACTTATGTTATTATTACCATGTCCAACATTACTAGGTCCATGATCAATTAATCTCATTGAATCCTAATCATTTCTAGAAAAACATGGACCTTGTAACTTAATGCATCAATAAATTTTTTTTCTCTTCTAGGGTGATAATGAATTGAAAAATATAGTTTTTAAAAACCTCTATTCATATCCTTTGTCTCCTTTTAAATTAATTTTGTGATAATATATACTTAAAAATTTGGTGGTCAATGTATATATCAAATTTCTCCCCATAAATATTGTGCCTCCATTTATTGAGAGAAAAAATGATTGAAGCTAACTCGAATTCATTAGTAGGATAATTCTTCTCATTAAGAGTTAACTACAGAGATGCATAAATGATCACCTTATAATTTTTCATGAGGACACACCTAATACCTTTTTATATATTCATCAGTATAAATAAAAAATACTTCTCTGATAGGGGTAGAGATATCATAGTTGTAGTAACCAATCTCTTCTTTAGTTCTTGGAAACATTATTCACTCTCCTTTTTCCAAATGAACTTAATTAACTTTTGAGTTTACTTGGTTAGTGGATTATAAATTCATGAAATACTTTTCACAAGCGTAATACAATATCATGAAAAAACAAGGGAACTGTGAATCTTGGATAATATTGTAGGATAAGGCCAATCTACTACAACCTTTTTCTTGTTAGCATCAACTGAGATTCCTTTGTTGGTTATAATGTGTGCCAAGAATGAAATTTTTTTTAACCATAATTCACATTTTCTTAAATTTTCAATGATTTTTTCCTTACTTGAAGTTTTATATATAACCCTTATATGATCCTTACACTCCACATTACATTTGGAATATAATAGAATATCATCACTAAAAAGAACCATGAATTTATCAAGGTAGTCCTTAAAGTCTCTATTAATCAAATATATAAATGAGGAATGAGATTTAATCAAGATGAAGGGAATATAAACAATCTTATACTTCCTATTTTTTTGGAAAAATGAATTTGGGAAATATTGTTTCTTCACTTTCAATTAATGATACCCAGATCAGAGGTCAATCTTGGAATAGAATTGTGCCCCCTGAATCTGGTCAAATAATTCATCAATCAAAGGTAGATGGTACTTTTTCTTTACTGTGATCATGTTTAGTTCTCTATAATAAATACATAGCCACATTGATCAATCCTTCTTCATTATAAAGAGAATATGTTCCTCCCAAGGAGATACACTTGGTAAGATAATTCCATTATCCAAAACATATCAAATTTATTTCTTTAATTCCATTAACTCCACATTTTCAAATCTATACAGGGTCCTCGATATTTAATTGGATCAAGGTATGAGTTCGATGGATAAACATAACCTTTTTTATGGGAGGTCCATGTAACTATTAAATAAATATTTAAATGTATTTCTGAATTATGGGGGCATTATTTATTTTTATACTTTCATTTTCTTCTCCCTCTTCGCTGATCATCTCCATAAATAAAGCTATGAGAGGTGATTTTAAAGAAAGATGAGACTGGAATATAAATCATTTGAAAATTACTATATGTTTTATATTCAAGAGTGTTGAAATTTCCTTACTTATGTAGTTGATATTAGTGTTTTACTTTGAGAGATAGTACATCCCCCTTATAGTTTTAAATTACACATTGGTGTTGACTTGTATATTTGCGATGATGTTTTACTTTCCAAAAGTTAATACTATGTGTTTTATACACTATTAATGATAATATAATACCTCCAGAAGTGTTGACTGATAACTAAAATTATATAAACCTAGTTAATGGTTCTATATTATTTGAAAATTTTTATAAAAAATAGAATACATAGAACAAGAATCAAACATAGTACTTTATACTACTGAGGGTACAACGAGTTTACCTTCCCACATATCATTTGGAGACTAAAATTCATTAATAATGATTTTAAATGCTCGAACATTATCCCTTGGACTATGTTGAGGTTTATGGTGGTTTCCATCCATTATCTTCATATTTTGACATTGATTTCAAAAATGCCGAATCTATCCACACGTGAAGCATTGAACTTCAATATGGGACTACAAGATCTTACCTTTATTTTTATGATGATAAGTTGAGGTTTCAAATCATCGTGATAGTTCTGAGATATATGAAATTCTATTACTCAATTGTAGCACTTCCCACCCGCAGAAAAGAATTTACCCAAATTATTCTTCCCATATTTGTTTCATGTGGAAATTTTAACTTTATTTCCTCCTCTTCCATGATGAAATTTTTTCCATGATATTAGATCCATTTTTTTGCTTCTTTTCATTCAACATATGTGACCATTATTCATCTGTTGACTCTAATTCAACCTTTATAGAACTTTTTACTATCTACTAATAGATTTCATAGTTTCAATTTCATAAATTCATCGATAGATGGTGTTAAATTCCACTAAATAATTTATCAAGATTTCCTTTAGGATCTATAAAATATATAGAGATGTATCAAGAATAGTCTTGTAAAGTTAATTTTATAGTTCCCATTGATTCATTTTACTTATGATTCAATATTAATAACTACTTATCCTTTTTGTTGATATGAACTGGGGAAAATATTCATTGAAAAATATTCCCCTAAAATATTCCCACTCTATAGAATCAATATCCCCTATTAGCATCATATTTTTATTCTGTGTCAACTGTTGATCAGATTATCCTTCTAAGAAGTTACTCCCAGGGTGAATTTCACTATCTCTTATAATTGGATTATAGAAAATATATTTCCTATAGATGAAATCAATGGATCAGTAGATATAGTAAAATATAAAATCACTAATGCATTAAGGACTCAATGACAAGTTTTTCCCTTCAGGTTGAATATTTTTACGGAATGTGATTTAAGTTATTATTTATAACTTGATATTGTTGATTCATCATTCTGATGAAGTCTTACATTATATATTCGATTCTATTCATAAGGTATTTATTTAATCATCTGTTACACTCTTTGTTTACATTGTTCCTCCTATTTACATATATTATTATAAAATAATAAAACCATAGTGAGAGATTTTTTAGTTTTAGCAACTATAAAGAGAGTTTATTTCTTAAAACATTATTCTTAAATATTTTATTATTTAATAACAATTAAATTTTCCCTATAGCCTTCATAATGGTTCAAAAAATCTCTTGATTAACCAAACATATCTCCCAAGAGTGTCAAAAAAGGTGGGTAGTAAGGACCATTTTCATGCACTAGTTTACGGTCGAGTTTATCTGAATAAAATGTTTTTTAGGTTATTACCCATAGGTATATCTGTTCTAGAGACACATCGACTTGTTGCTTCAAAATAGTGATTTTATTTCTTGGAAGCCACTCTCTTAATACTTATCTAAAATTACAAGATACTTACCTATATTTATACTTTTCCATAGTGGTTTTACTGAAATTTTCATGTCATAATTCCCAAAAATAACTAAACCACCCTCTAATAGAAACTATGGAATCCCACCTTTTTATTACATAAATTTTTCATTCCATGGGAAAAAAATAGGATCGTTTAAATTTTGGTTTCTTGGAAATTAGAAATATAATACATAAAGACATAAAAAATTATTCTAATCCATGTGAATGGGTTTTTCATGGGTTTACACTATGTTAATTTTATTAAATCTCATATTTTGGGGATATACATCAAAGGAAAGTGGTAAGAATGAAGCCTCATAAGATAATAATAAAATGGGACATTTAGTACGTGATGTTGAGTCATATTAATAATCAAAACATGCATAATGATATAACATGGATTAAATGTCATGGGGTATATCATAATAAAAAAAACACAATTCATAACATGGAAATTTGGTGAAAACATAAGAATGATACATTTATAATCATATAACCATAGTTTATCACCAATGTTTCATAAATGAAAATTTCCATGTTTATTAAAAATACTCTATATGTGATGGATTTGGATTGAAGAGGAAGGGTGAAATGGGTAAGTATTTATATTAAAAGTGGGTGAATGGTTTAATAATTTCCAAATATAGGTCTTGGGAATCTGTTGAAGAAAATGAAAAAACATAGACCTTCCCATGGTTTTTGCTCATGGTTTTGGAAATTTGAATCATATTTTATAATATTTTATTCCATTAGAACTAATCACCATTTTTTAATACTCTTTTAGACAATGAAAATTAATTTTTCAACAAAACAATGTTTTTAAAATCAATATTTCTAATTTAGACTTTGTAAAGTCACTTACATGTTTAGAAATTGATTAAAACATATTAAAATACTTAATATTTATAAAATGAAATGTTTTTTTCATATACTTTGGATAATTAATTATTACATAATTATGAAATAAATATGAAGTTATAAAACATATAAAAAACCCAATTATATATTTTTACAATTTATTAAAACATAAATTATTTTAGGTTATTCTCAAAAATTAACCCTATGATTATTTTGAATTGTTGATTTGAAATATAAAATCTATTTTATCAAAATAAATATCAAAATATGATTTTTTTTACTTTAAAATATAAAAATACTTATTTATTAAAAAATATTAGTTTTTTAGATAGTCAAATTTCTGACACTTTTAAAAAAATTCCAATAAATTTAAAATATTAATTTATTTGTTTCCAAAAATCAATTTATCAAATTTGTCTTTCAGAAATAGACACGAAAAATATATATATGTATTTATATATTAAAACAAAATTATTATAAATATGTAATTCATTGAAAGACAATTTTTTTATACAAAGGAAATTACACAAAGGCTTAGACACCTAAACCCTTATTAAACCTATGTATTCCCTTAGGTTGAGGTATACGATGGTGGTATTTTTATATAGTGGCTTTACTAACATTGATCGAGTGGTGATCTCTACTAAATTAAAAATATCTCATAGTTGATTTCGTTCAAGACTCAATTATTGATGCTCAGTTTGGGCGTGGTCAAGGGAGAACTCTAATGAGCGTATCTACCTCCCTAGTTCTGAAAAATGGGCTTCAAAAAACATGAATCCACTAGTTGAGTCCATCATTTCTCCTTTATAAAACAATTATACTATTTTATTACTACTTATAAACACTAATTAAAAAAGAAAAATTATTACTAATTGGTATTGTTCCCAGTTGTTAAATACTGCATTAGTTATATTTAACAATGTTTATGTTTTATCAATGGTAATATTACTATCCCAATGATCAAATTCCTCACTATAAATACCACTTTATTATTTTGATTAATATTCACTATTGTTACTATTAAGGTTATATTTTCATTTTATAAGATGTTGATTGGATTACTAATATTTTATTTCATTTGTATAGTTTGGCTGTGGGTGTGATGATTATAGAAGATTCGGATCATCACATAAATAACTTATTTTAAAGGTATTTTTATTTAATTTCTATTCTTGCTTTGTTTTGGGGGTTTCCAATGCATTTTTGAGGAAGTGGTGCATTTTTGAAATTGGGGCCAAACCATGAGCTCATTTATAGATTAAAAAACATGTTTTGTTTCTTTTTTGACTCCTTAAATTTTCAAAATTTTCTATCCATTTAAATTTCTAAATGGACTCCCCTAACCTATTGACAGAACCATTTCATTTTTGACCCTTTAGAAATCCATAGTAATGGTGGATTTGATTTTTTATTTAAGGAATTGGGCTAGCCCAGAAGCCCATTTCCAGTTTCTTTAAAACAAAATTTATTTAATAACATATTAAATTTTTATTATTATTCAGAGATTCAAAGTTTCACCAAATCCTACTGAACCCATAAGTGCACCAATTATCTTTTCCTCCTATTTGGAGCTCGTATGCATCGCGAATTTGGGCCGAACGTCATAGGGTTTCTCAAATCGTCAAGATTTGAAGAGGTAAATTCTTTACTTCATAACTCTTTCAATTCTTACTCTTTTTACCCCATTACAGATCCTAAATGAACTAATCTTATTTATTCCAACTAAAATTTAATTTTTGGCTGTTTTCAAATTCATTTACTGGTGTATTTGTGTCAATTTCTTCAAGATCCCATAAGTAAGTGGGCCTCCTTCATTCTTCTTTCAATTTGCTTAGGGTTTCATTCGATTTGCTTAGGTTTTCTTCCCATATCCTTGAGGTTCGTAATGTCCAAAAACTAGAATTTTGAACCTAGGGTTTTATTCTTTATTTCATGGTCTATTGTTGAGATTTTAGTCTTTATATAATCCCCTTGTGGTGCGATGGTGGTGCAGTTTGATTTTCGCACCAAGATTCAAGGGTTTTCATTATTTGGGAAGGTTATTCCATTGTGTATGAAATATTTGTGACCTAGCAGCTATTGTTATGATATTTTCATATTTATTAAATTTTATTATTTCTAAAAAAATTGGTTTTAGTGGTTTTTTTAATGCAAGTTAATTCTAAGTGCCAATTTTAGGTGAAATTGGGGTTTTTTGATATAAATCTTTTGTTAGTTCATTTGGGAAGCCCAATAATTAACTAGTTGATTTTATTGAAATATATTAGGGATGATTTTTTTTTTAATATTTATCCTCTTTGGTTGTTCCTTCTAAAGTTTGTTTAAATGGTGTTTGACAATCTAGTGGACTTTAGGTGCCATGTTTGTGTCAAAATGGGGGTTTTTAAAAGATATAACTTCTTGGTTCATATATGGTTTCCCCATAACTGAATTTTTGGTGTTATTGAATTGTATCGAACTTAAATTTTTGATTTTTTGACTTTCAAGTATGCACATAGTGTGAAAAGTGGATATTTTAAGGTGGTTTGGGTGCAAAACAATGTGATATTTTGAGAAGTTATTCTATTGAAAATCAAAATGTTTTGTGGTGCGTTTTATGTGGTTTCAAATGTGTATTGCTATTGTATTGTTTTTATGGGACCAGTAGTAGTGTTTTTATATGAAAATTAATGTGTGCTGCTTGCTGAAATTTCTTGAGCACAAAAGCGGAAGCCTGGGTACCTAGGTGTGTAGATATGTACTTGTACGACTAGTGAACGAGATGTGATTTGTCCCTCTTTCACTGTGAAAATGGATAAAGAAAACTCTAACTAAACAATGTGGATGAATTTTGGGAGATCTAGGTTATTGGTATGTTCCCTACTAGTGGATCATGCATGATTGGATTGTGACTTGGATACATTACACCGAGGTACGAGGTAAATAGGGCCCGAGACTATCTAGTTGCCTAGGGGTGTTCCCAGTTTTAGTGCTCATTTTATTTGTGGTATTTACCATTTTATTAGGATGTGTTTGTTTGTACATTAAAGTTTCTAAAATTTCATGTTTAATTGTGTTTACATTCTAATTTTTTTATTTTAAAAACAATTTTTAATTCAAAGTTGAATTTTTTAGAATTTATCACCATTTTTCATTACGTATTAAAAATATTTTTTTTAACCTTGTATTGAATACTCTTTGGAATATTTGGTTGGAATCCTATTGGGATTAGAATCAAACCCTACATAAATCACATGGGTGTAAGTAGACTTGGTTATGTCTGACTTAGGTAAAGGAAAAACCTCGGGTGAAGGCGGTTCAGGTTGTTAGATTGCTCATGCGGTGCGATGTTTTGGAGACACCTCCGAGGTGATGACCCCTTATCATGTGGAGTCCTTGTGGATGTATTTCTATTGTCTTTATTTGTATTTGGACCTCCTCTAATGTATTTAGATTCAGGTATTCAGATCTGGTTTGGTTAAAACTTTTTTTTCATCAAAATTTAAAATTCTTATTATTGATTGTTTTTAATGTCTTATGCTTTCATACTCAGGTAAATATTTTCCAAAAAAAAATTATTGATACCCAAGGATTTGTTCTATTATGTGGGGCTAGGTAATTCCCTTAGGGCTTTGTCATGGGCTGGATTTGATGTCGGTATTAGTGGCGACTAGATCCAGTTCATGACAAAATGGTACCAAAGGGGGCCAATGTTTTTAGGTTATATTTCTATTTTGGGATGAGTCAGGATTGAAAGAAGATAGGAATGATGGGGCTTGGGGTTTTGGTCCTGAGTAGGGTTCCTGTTCTAGACCCCTCATGGAAGACCTTGACTCCCCAAGGGAGGTTGGAATTGTTTGATTTACTTTACTTCTAGGTGAGACATGTGGACTGTAGACCACATGTGGTCATAAAGCATTGGTAGAGTAATTTTTTTATTTATTACTATAATGTGTTTAGATTATTTATTTTTGTTGTATTTGATTAAAATTTACATAATTGTGATATTTACTATTTTTTTTGTGATTGTTGCATTTTGTAGCAGCATGCCTCCCTAAAAATCTCCCATGCACCCACGGGAGGAATCTAGAGAGATTTATCCCACATCTATTGATCAAAGGATTATCGAGGTCATGGTCTGGGATGTCCTGGATCTTGGATAGAAACTAGATCCTATTCTAGATTCATTTGATAGGATGATACTAGTCCTAGAAAGGAAAAGGTCTAGGAGTTCATGAAAGATAATCCTTCCACCTTCCATGGAAGTATAAAACCCCAGGATGCAGAGGAATGGCTCAAGAAGATTGAGAACTTGTTCGAGTTCTTGAACACACTCGAGGAGATTAGGGTGAAATGCGACACCATTTTTTTGGAGGGTCCCAGCCGTAGGTAGTGGGAATCAGTACTTCCGACTGGGAAGAATGAGTATCTGCCCTGGGGAGATTTCAAGGCTGTCTTTAATGAGTAGTACTGCCCTGGGGTGTTGAAATATGATAGGTAACGAGAGTTCATGGACCTTGTTCATGGGAATCTATATGTGATGGAGTATGCCAACTGTTGTACACATCTAGTTCTCTATGCTCCTGAAATCGTCTCTAATGAGCAAGCAAAGGCCCATAGGTTTGACAAAGGCTTGGGACCAGAGATATACTCCCACATGTTCTTGTTTAAGGTAAGGACATATACTAAGGTTGTTTATCGGGCATGCATGGTGGAGATTGATAGGAAAGTTAGGGTTCTTTATCTGGATTAGTATTTTTAGTTGGCAGTGGAATCTCCTTATAGAAGAAAAGAAATCAGGAGGAATAAGTGAAGAAAGGAGGTGGAAGTTCATGCCACTCTTCCAAGCAGTTTTTGTCTGCGACTTCGGATGCGAGATTGGTTGTGTGCCACTAGTGTGGTAAGACAGGTCTCATCAGACTAGCATGCCCACTTCCCCCTACCCTTGTTACCGGTGTGGATGTATGGGGGATTTCCAATACTTTTGCAGGGTGGGACGTTGAATTCCGAGTGTGGAAGGTTCAGGGGCTTTAAGGGGAGTGACAATAGGTTAAAGGAGAGTATTAGAGGCCCTCTAGTTTTCTCCATCCACTACCCATTCCTACCTGGAAGTGGGATGAAGTCACCATATAAATCATTGTTGTATTGTCTCGTATGCCTTAGGGTAAGAATTCATTTTGGTGGTGATTGATCGTCTTAAAAAATCATCCCACTTCATTCCGATCAAATATATACCTAAAGTGGATGAGTTGGGTCATTTTTATCTTTAAGAGGTGGGGAGAATCCATGGAGTGCCACCGGCATTTGTCTCAGATAGATACCCCCACTTCACTTCTTGATTTTGAGAAGGACTTAAAAAATCATTGGGGTGTCAGATTAAGATGAGCACGACATACCACCCTCAGACGGATGATCAGATAAAGCGAGAGAATCGGATTTTGGAGGACATGCTTAATGCATGTGTCCTGGACTTTGGAGGTTCCTGGGATATCCATTTGGTATTGGTTATTTTTTCTTATAATAATAGTTACAGGTATTCAATTCTAATTTCTCCTTTTGAGGCGCTCTATGGTTGGCCTCGTTAGTCCCCCCTCTGTTGGGATGAGGTAAGTGATACCTCACTGCTGGGGCCAAGTCTGGTGCAGGAGACGTCTGGGAAGGTTGAGTTGATCAGGCATCAATTACTGATATCTTAGAGGAAACATAAATTTTATGCTGACCAGAGGGGTCAAGACCTTGTGTTTTCTATGGGAGACAAGGTATTCTTGAATGTGGCCCCTCGTTTGGGCCATCGTTGATTAAGAAATAAAGGGAATTTGACACCGCAGTTTTTCGGTCCTTTTTAGATCACCGATCATATTGTGAAGGTGGCATAAACTTTTGACCTACCTTCTCAGTTTACATCCATCCATGATGTCTTCCATGTCTCCCAATTGAAGAAAAAACCCCACATCCATCGTATATACTGAATTGGGAGGAGTTGGATATTAAGACAGCTTTATCTATTATTGAGAGGCCAATGTGAATAGTGGAATTTGAAGAAAATTTTCTTTAAGAAATGTCTATTCCATTGGTTCAGTTTCTTTGGCATTATGGGAATGATACACATGAGACATGGGAGCAGAAGTCATGGGTTGAGGAAGAGTACCTGTTCCTATTTTCTGATCAAGCTTCATGTTGACTTTTCGGGATGGAATGTTTTCATGCTGGGGAGAATTATCACATAAATAACTTATTTTAAAGTTATTTTTCATTTAATTTCTATTATAGCTTTTTTAGGGGGTTCCCATTCATTTTCAAGGAAGTGGCATGTTTTCAAAATTTGAGCCAAACCGTGATCTCATTTCCAGATTGAAAAAATTTGTTTTTTTGTAACTTCTTTATTTTCAAAATTTTTCATCCATTAAAATTCCAAATTGGCTACCCATAACCTATTAACACCACCATTTAAATTTGGACTCTTTAGGAGTCCATGATAATGGTGGATATGGGTTTTTATTTAAGGAATTGGGCCAGACTGAAAGCCCATTTCCTGTTATAAATTTTTTTGTTTCTTTAATAACTTACTCAACTTTTTATTTGTAATTGATTCCAAGTGTAACCCAAGCCTATTAAACCTAGAAACATTCAAATTATATTTTCCCCTTCTTTGGAGCTCGTATGAATCGTGAATTTGTGCAGAACTTCATAAGATTTCTCAAATCGTCAATATTTGAATAGGTAACTTCTTTACTTCATAACTCTTTCAATTATTACTCTTTTTACCCCATTATATTTCCTAAATTACTTTATCTTCATTATTAGAACCTCAATATCATTTTTTTATGTTTGAAAATTCAGCTAATGGTGTATTTGGTTCGATTTCTTCAAAATCCCTCAAGTAAGTGGGTCTCCTTCATTCTTCTTTCAATTTGATTAGGGTTTCATTTGATTTGTTTAGGGTTTATTTCCTTATCCTTGAGGTTCCTAATTTCCAACAACTATGTTTTTGAACCTAGGGTTTGATTCTTGTTATCTTGATCTATTATTTTGATTTTAGGCTTGATATAAGTCCATTGTGGTGCAGCGGTGGTACCGTTTGATTTTTGAACAACCATTCAAGGATTTTGATTATTTTGGTATGTGATTACATTTTGTATGAATTATTTATGACCTAGCTACCATGTATATAATATTTTAATTTTTATTACATTTTATTATTTCTGTAAAAATTGGTTCTAGTGGTGTTTGTAATGCAAGGGAATTTTAAGTGCCAATTTTAGGTGAAATTGGAAGTTTTTTCATATAAATATTTTATTAGTTCATTTGGAGATTCCCTATAATTACCTAGTTGATTTTATTGAAAATTATTATGGATGAAAATAATGTTTTTAATATTTATACTATTTTTTTGTTCTAGAGAAAGTTTGTTTAAAAGGTTTTTGGGAAGCCAGTAGACTTTAAGTGCCACGTTTGTGTGAAAATTGGGTTTTTTAAAAGATATTACTTATTAGTTCATTTAAGGATACCCTATAATAGAATTTCTAGTATCATTTAAGGGTATTGAACTGAAATTGTTGTTTTGGTGGCTTAAAAGTGTGCACATAGTGTGAAAATTCGATATTTCTAAGAGTTTTGGGTACAAAACAATGTGAGAGTTTGAGAAATTGTTCTATTTAAAATCAAGATGTTTTATGGTTTCTTTTAAGTGGTATCAAATGTGTATAGATACTATATTTTTTCTGTGGCCTGTATTGGTGTTTTTATATGAAAATTAACTTGTGTTTCTTTCTGAAATTGTTTGAGCACAAAAGGGGAATCCCAGGTACCTAGGTGGGAAGATATGTACTAGTACAACTTGTGAACCAGATGGGTTTTGTCCCTATTTCACTAAGAAAATAGATAATGAAAACTCTAACTTGACCATGTAGATGATTTTTGGGACCACTAGGTTATGGTTATGTTCTCTAATATTGTCTTGTGCATGGAAAAGTATTGTGAATTGGATACTTTACAACGAGGTACGAGGTACATAGGGCCTGAGACTATCTAGTTGCCTAGGGGTGTGCCAAGTTTTACTGATCATCTTATTTGTGGTATTTTCTATTGTATTGGGGTGTGTTTTTTTATACTTTACATTATATAAATAGTCATATTTAATTTTGTTATCATTCTAATTTTTTTAGTTTAGAAACTATTTTTAATTGAAAGTTACATTTCATGGAATTTATCACCACTTTTATTTGCATATTAAAACTACTTGCTTTTCTCACCTCGTATTGCATACTCTTTGGAATATATGGGTGGTATTTTATTGGGATTAAGATAACACCCTTGTTACACCCATTTGGTGTAATTAGACTTGGTTATCTTTGATTCAGGTAATGGCAATGCCTTGGGTGAAGGCAGTTCGGGTTGTTAGACCCCTCCTGCGTTGCGGTGTTGTGGAGACAACTCGGGGGTAACGACACCTTTTCATGTGGAGTCTCTGTGGATGTCTTGAAACTCTATTTATTTATATTTGTACCTCTTTTAATGTATCCAAATCCATTTATTCAGATATTTTTTTGTTAAAACTTGTTTGGTATGAAAATTTCAGATTCTTATTATTGATTGTTTTTAATGTTTTATGCTTTCACACTCAGGTAAATCGTTCCCAAACCTAATTTATTGATACCTTGGAACTTGTGCCATCCCGTGGGTATTGGTAAAAAACTTTGGTCCTTGTCATGGGATAGATTTGATTCCAGTATTAGTGGAAAACAGATCTCATTCGTGACAGGGATGATCCATATTTTACCATTTTAGCTTTCCTATTTTATATTTTTTGTCAAATTGTATTTTTTGGAATTTTCATTTACCTTGTAGATAACTAATTTAATGATATTTATTGTTGAGATAATGTTTTGTTAGTTTCTATATATTTTGTACATGTATGATATTATAAAATATAACACACATTTTTTTAGTAAAAAAATTTCATTTAAAACGTTTGGGTCATTATAGTACCATTATATAGAGATTCATTAATATTGGCCTTGAATCTGAGATTAAATAAACAAAAAACTGAACTTCACACTCTGGTGGATGTCTAGCTAATTTATTATGAAATAAAACATTGTATTACTCTAAAATAGTTTCGTATTAAATTTGAATATTACCTTTTCCATCCAACAATTTTGTCTTCTCTTCTTCCCCATGAGTCTCATCTAAAAGTGCTACTAGAGATGGATCTAGATTTGACTCATGTGATTAAGTATCCCCTCCAAATATAAGGTATTAAACATCTTTATAATGATTCTAAACTTCCTTATTATTGAAATAGATATATTCATCACATTTTTAAAACTATTCTATACTAAGTATTATATGATAATAAACAATAGGTATAAAAATTAAGTCAGCAAATAAGACATATTTATTTGTCATAGTGGGAAGTGAGTAAAAAATCTATTTATGTGGTGAGAATTCCACTTCGAGTTTTGGTTTCAAACTCCGTTATTAAGTTGATGGGGAAATATATAATTTTATATGAAAAAATTAACGATATAATAAGTAGTGTGAAGATCTAGAATCAAATAAATAATTTGCTAAATTTTTAGATATGATTAAAGTACCTTCCACTACGCAATTAAGAACTTCATCCTTAGCTATTTTGGTTGCATATTCCTGGCTTGTTCCCTTTTACTTTTCTTAGGATCATTTCCTTGATTTATAGAATAATAATTTGGATAGGTCCCCATCACATTATATTTTAAGAATAGAACATTGGTATCCTCTTTATTTACCTTTCAATCATGATCCCTATGACATCTATATCCACATTTAGAGATAAAATGCAATTCTTAAGAATTATTTTCCGTGGTTTTTCTTTCCAGATTTATTATAATATGGAAATTATTTCCTTTCATTATTTTCTTTTGTTATATTTCATTTTCTAGATTTCCCAATAGCCCTCTTCTTATCTTACTTTCCATTTAATCCATATGACTTTGAAAATTATTTTTCTATATTGATAGATCATGATACTATGTCCTCAAATGATGATAAATTTTGGGAGACTACTTCTATTAAAAGTACTGGATTAATACAATAAAATAAAATATTCATATTTCTCTTAATATTAAGTACATATTATGTAATGTACCTTTCTAACTTTGTAATTTTTTCTTTGTACTTAGAAATATTTTCATATTCAAATTTTCTATGACTTTGGAATTATCTCTTCTTATCTTCTCATTTCTCATGAGAAAAATATTTTTCTAGGAAGAGTACCTTAAAATCCTTCAACTCTATTTGTAACTCCCCAAACCTAGATGCCTAGATCTAATGCATTATTTTAATACATTGGCATGATTACAAGGAATAAAATCATGATGGACGGAGCAGTTTAATAGTTTTGGAAAACTAGATACATATATAGGTTCAACATTAAAATTTGAGAATAAATAAAACTTATAAGTTTTATTAGAAACATCCGCAAATAAAATTTTATCTGTGAAGGTCATTCATAATAAAATTCTTAATGTCCTGGGAAAATGAAATATAAGAGAGGGGTGATCTCATATTCTCAGTAAGGTTAAGAAATACAGTGTAATATATAATAGACATAGACATTATTCATGGTGAATAACTAAAAAATCATATCTTTAAAAAGTTAACTTTGAACACATTATAACAAGAATAAGAGTTGAATAAATAATTCCATAGTAAAGTATAATCATGAGTATTATACTGGTCGAATAACCATATGAACTATTAATACTATTTTCATAATGATGGAATGGAAAATGTGTAATATCATAACTATACCATCGAGTCCTTTTTCTAGGGAAATAAATATTCATTTTTTCAAGGCCTCATTCCAAGACCATAGTTTGTCTCATGAGACCTACCGATGCACCAAGGGGCTATAGTTGAACCCACCTGAAAGTTTCTAAGTCCAATTCATTTCTAATATGAATGGGGATCAATATAAAAAACATAAACATTCATATTGAAGCTAACATATGAAATATAAATAACTTTCCCCAATCATTAAACATAAACACTAACCATTTAGACTAAAATGGTGAATTGTTTCAAGATATCACATCCACCGTAAAACTAATAATAATTCATTCAATAAAACATGGTGGATGATATCATCGAAGATAAACCTCAATGAATTAAAATATTTCTCAAATTATTTTGACATAGATGAAGATAATTTTAAATGAGACCACTGAAAAATCCTTGAGGAAATAATCCTTAAACATTCCAAAGTATCCCATAGCACCTTGACGTATTCAGATCATAATCCATTATAATATCACTAGAATAAGGAGACTCTTGATATGATATAAAAATTGGAATTAAATACACCAAAATCAAAAAATAAGTGGTGAACAAGGCACATATCTCATAAAAGTTAAAGGGAGATGAGAAAAAACATTTTTACTTTATAAAGAAGAGTTCTTTTGGAAAATTATTTTTATTTGTCATAATACATCCCATAAAATAAAAGGGAAGATAATTTAAATTATATTTGAGTCTTAAATAAAGGCTTATTTAAGTGAAATTGTTTAAAAATAGTTTTTAAATAAGCTTTATAGATAAAACATTTTAGTGCGGTTTAAGGAAAATATTAAAGAATTTTAAAGTACCAAGGCATGTTTGCTTTTATAAAACTTGAAATAAACCAAAATATATTTTTCGAGAAGTTCCTTGAATCAGCTTGCATTTCAGAACATTTTTTGAAAGATTATTTTAAAACATGTAACTCCCCATAAAATAAATAAACAATCTGATTAGTAAAAATATATATAACATGCATATAGAACTAATGATGAGTAAATAGTAATAAATAAGTATTTCATTAGGGTGAGTAGAGAATAAGAGCAACCCAAATGAAAATAGAGGTTCTGGTAGAAAATACATAGAACAATATAATCAATTAAATCATATGCCCCAAATTTAATTATCATAAAATGATACATTTATTATAATCAAAATAAAGAGATTCAGGATATGAAATGTAAATGGGAAGTATTCAGACACCACTCACAAGTAATTGTAGTGAATACATAATATGTCACAAAAATGGGAGTGAGACGAAGAATCCCCTTACCTAAAGTCTGATAATGTTCTTCACCTAGTCTTAGTGTCTTGGATAACCAAAATAAATTCATTAATTAATATTACCAGAAACTATTATACATGTAATTAATTTATTAGAACCTTATTAAGTTCATTCATGGCCTTTTTGATCGGTTAAGAGGTTCAATTTCATTGTTCAGGTCAGTTTGTTTCATTATCGGTAAATTTATATATATGAACGTAGAATCATGTAAAATGAGGATGGATGTCCCGAATTGATTTTATATATTTTTAGTTACCATACATAAGGTTATATGTTTTTAAATTTCATTTGGTTTCTTGGAGTGAAGATGAATCATTATATAAATTATTTAATGATAACCGTTTGGGTTAATTGGTGGTTTTCAAACACAACGAACACATTTTTCTTTATAAATCAAAACCATGTGTACAAAAAGATTAAATAAACATAGATGAGAAAAAAATACATATATTATAGTCTATTTCAACCACAAGAATGGTTTAATGACGATAATTGAAGATGATAATTGAAATTAAAAACCCATCATCCTTGAATGTGTTAGATTAACACATCTTGGATGATGTTTTCATTTTTTGTATAAAAGAATGGGAAAGGAGAGATGATGAAGAATTATTTCTTTATAATGAAAACATTAAAGTACATGTACGTTACTGGAGTCATCACAACATTTGTATGGAAGTATTTCTGGAAAGGAAAATAAAATAAAAGAACTTTAAAATAAAAGAAAGTTGAGATATGCCTTATGAAAATTCACCGTACTACTGGCGTTGCTTAAAATTTAATAAAATATTTTGATGATAGAAAAAGGGGTTACTCATAATTCATACATAATATGGAATGTAAGGGGGATATGGGATGAAATATACCAACATAATCCAATTTAAATGAAAAATAATAATATAAAATGAAACCTTAAAAAAGAGAAGGGTGGTAGATTCCATTACCTTGTAGAGTAATTCTAAAAACATGAGGCTTGGGACCATGGGGGCTTGGGGACACATTGGGAGGACTCCTAGAGAGGTAAAAATACCATATATCTTAGGATTATGAAGTCATAATGTAATATAATTAAGGAATGAGAGGTTATTATAGTAAATGAGAGGGAGTTTTTTTTATTAATTTCAAAGGACAACTCATTTGTAGTTTTTGCAAAACCATGGGCCTGCCAGTGGCATTTTCCAATGGTATTATCTATTTGGGATTACTCATGACATATTTTACTGTAAAAAAGTGGACATTAATTTCATAATAATTATTATATCATTATGATGTCATTTACACATACCGAATACTCAAAACCATATTGTTACTATTCCTGAAAAATTTCATAATTTTAGAAAAATTCCAAAAATTCAACACAACCATTTTTTGACGCGTAGAATGAAAAAATGAAATCCATTTTTTAACATAATTTTATAATTATTTTTTATTTTAATTTTTAAATAAATTAAAAATTTATTCCTAGAAAAAAATTTAAAACAATAACTCATTTTATAAAACCTTGAGAAGTTAGTCAAGGTTCCATAGAATTATCCTATGACTATGAATAATAAAATAACAATTTATGAAAATAAATTTCCATTATATATTGTTAAATTAATCATAAAATTGTAAATAAAATTTTAGGACATACAAAAATAGCGATGCTTATACTATGATCATTTTTTACTTTAAGATGTATAAATTGTATTTATATATTCATGGGTGATGTTTCTATTTTTTGGCCAATTTAATATTACTTACTATTCATCACTATTCATAAGGGCATGTTAATATTCATAAGGGTATGTTACTATTCATCAAAAAATTTGTTTGTCTTATCAGACTCTAATAATCTTACTAAAC